>OX393576.1:13613247-16013247 GCA_947652605.1 Elmis aenea
TGAATAAAAAAATTGATTATAAAACTTAAGATAAACTTAAAAGAGGTCGAAATAAACAAATGAATTTAAGAGCGTTGGATGATTGGACGAGTATTATTTATGTTATTATAATCATTTCCGCATCGTATATGCATGTACGTGCAGTTCTGCAGTTGTTTTATTGGCTCACTTGATGTTAGTCGAGTAATTTAAAGAAGAAACTTTAAACGTGAGTTATTACCCTGTTAAAACGAAAGATCTGCTTTAAGGAACTAATGTTAGCATTAACTTCTTTTGAATATGTGACAGAAAGGGAAGCTCTGAGAGGTCGAGGGTCGGATGTCTGATTGGACCCGCAGGAAGAGCCAATTGCTAGTACGAGCTTCATTGCGAACCATTACACCATTTAAATCAGAGCGACCCTATGGTAGTACCTTATTGTTTCCGACGTCGTTTGAAACCTGATATTTAACGTCGCGGAAATAAATTCCTTCAAACATATAAATGTTGCTAAGTACTGATTGAATTGACGAAACTAATTTACATTCGAATTTCCGCGATGTGTTGGGACACAGCAAAGTATTGGATGTTAAGTAAAATAAAGTTTGTTTCAAATTATGGTTGTAATAATACAGTATTAGAAAACAACGACATTAATAGTAAGATTGCAGAATGATGAAGCGGGGCTTGCGCGGCGAATCATGTTGGCCCTGCTATGGCAGGAGCTCGTTACAGTCTGTGCCAGCCGGTGTTCTCGTACGGTGCGATCCCGTTTTAGCTTCGCGTTCCCGCACTATTTGATTTAACCGGGATAGTGCGGATGATTGTTGTCTATTATACACTTTTAAATTAATAAATCATTCTAAGTAGTGTCGCGTATACTGCTACACATACACATACACACACATATCGAGTTTATTCGAACATATCACAATAAAAAATATGCTATAGTTTCAATGATAATTGGGAAAATGGAGAATAATTAAATATTCTCCATATCCTAATATTTTTAAGTAATGGTAGTCACTATGGGACACTCATTTGTTATGTTATTTGTAATAACAATGTGCGGAACTGTTTACGGTTACTCGTGGCCAAGCGAGGAGACTACCACGCGACCATCTCCTTTACCGACGAAGGACTTCCACAGTGACCCACTTGTGGTGGAAACTACAAGTGGATTAGTTCGTGGTTTTTCTAAAACGGTGCTAGGCCGAGAGGTGCACGTGTTCACAGGAATACCATTTGCGAAGCCACCAATCGAACAACTGCGATTTCGTCGACCGGTTCCCATAGATCCGTGGCACGGAATTTTGAACGCAACCAAACTGCCCAATTCCTGTTACCAAGAACGGTACGAGTATTTTCCCGGTTTTGAGGGGGAAGAAATGTGGAACCCTAACACAAACATATCAGAAGACTGCCTATACCTTAACATTTGGGTACCACAGCGACTGCGTATTAGACATCACGCTGATAAACCTTACCAGGAACGACCTAAAGTTCCTGTTTTAATTTGGATTTATGGAGGAGGTTACATGAGTGGAACTTCGACTTTAGATATTTATGATGCTGATATTATAGCGGCAACGAGCGACGTTATTGTCGCTTCTATGCAATACCGAGTAGGAGCATTCGGTTTTCTTTATCTTAATAAGTACTTCGGACATGGAAGTGAAGAAGCACCAGCAAATATGGGTCTCTGGGATCAGGCTCTAGCAATCCGCTGGCTTAAAGACAATGCAGCAGCATTTGGCGGAGATTCCGATCTTATAACACTCTTCGGAGAATCTGCTGGTGGAGGTTCAGTTAGCATACATTTGCTGAGTCCCGTTACAAAGGGACTTGCACGTAGAGGTATTTTACAGTCTGGCACTATGAATACCCCTTGGAGCTTCATGACAGGAGAACGAGCCCAAAGAATTGGTGAAATTTTAGTAGATGATTGCGCCTGCAACGCTTCTTTGCTAAGTTCAAGACCCCATCAAGTAATGGATTGTATGCGAGCGGTTGATGCTAAAACAATCTCACTACAGCAATGGAATTCATATTCGGGGATCCTAGGATTTCCATCTACTCCAACGATAGATGGAGTGTTTCTTCCTAAGCATCCTTTGGATATGATGCGTGAAGGTGATTACGAAGATACAGAAATTCTACTAGGAAGTAACAGCGATGAAGGTAAGTCGCTTTTATTAATAATATTTAAAAATCAAGAGCTGAAATTAGAAACAATACTGCTTTATAAGCATCTAAAGCGTCACACTGATTATGCTATGACGGTGTTTTATATTGTAACCTTCGAAAGCACTTATTCAATTGAATAGATAGTGTTTATAGTTAAGACAAAAGATTAGGACGAATAAATACCTTTGGTACGTGTTCTGTTAAATAAATAAAGAAATAATACTGATTTTTATGTAATTTAATATTATGTTTACGAAAACATAAAACTAATTTTAGCAGGAAAGTTCAAATTTTTTATCATATATATCAACACGGCCATGCATATAGGTGCACATATGTACAGGATGTTAAAGCCAAAACGAATGATTCTACAGGGTGTCCCAGCCAACACGAATTATTCGATAGCTCTGTTATAAGTTATAATATTAAAAAAAGTTAAATATAAAAGTTGTTTGTAATCATTTACTACATAACCTAAAATTATTTTCCACTATACACAGTGTTTTGTTTTTGCGCTCTAATACTAAACATGTTTTTTTAAATATAAAACACCCTGTACATTTTGTAATTTTTTGATGTAAAATTAAATTCTCTTTCAAAAATATAATAGGTTGTTTATGTCTAAAATGAACTGTTTTTGAGTTATTAACGTTTTTTTGAAAATTTTGACAGATGCAGACCTTTATAAAAATATTTATATTTATTAACATAACAACACCAGAGCAATTTACTCTGGTAATTTATTAGACAATAGTTCTATAGTGATTGGTGAATAGTTAAATTTTTAAAATAATATACAGGGTGTTCGTTATACTCAGTCCATGTCGCTAAACTTTAAACGCTTGTAAGTCTTTTTTCTTTTAATGGAACACCCTATATATTTTTACATTTTCTTGTAAAAAATTTAATTATCTTTTAAAGTTATTAAGCATGTTTTATGTCTAAATATAATACTTTAGGAGTTATTTCGTTTCTTATGATTATTTGCGAGTATTTTACCTAAAATATCGGTAGTAGCCTTTGAAAATACAAAACAATTTGTATGAACTGTCAACTAGAACAGTTAATCGGCACAATTTAAACTATTATGCCACTAAAAATCCATATTTTTAAGAACTGTAGATACACAGCATTCTGGTGTTATTTGGTGCCATTTATGCTGTGTATCTACAGTTCTTAAAAACTATGGATTTTTAGTGGCATAATAGTTTAAATTGTGCCGATTAACTGTTCTGGTTGACAGTTCATACAAATTGTTTTATATTTTTAAAGGCTACTATCGATATTTTAGGTAAAATACTCGCAAATAATCATAAGAAACGAAATAACTTCAAAAATATTATATTTAGACATAAAACATTCTTAATAACTTTGAAAGATAATTAAATTTTCTACAAGAAAATGTAAAAATATATAGGGTGTTCCATTAAAACAAAATGACTTACATGCGTTTAAAGTTTATCGAAATGGACCGAGTATAACGAACACCCTGTATATTATTTAAAAAATGTAACTTGTCAACAATCACTATGACACTATTGTCTTATAAATTACCAGAGTAAATTGCTCTGGTGTTGTCATGTTAATAAATATATAAAATATTTTTACAAAGGTCTGCATCTGTCAAAATTTTCAAAAAAACGTTAATAACTCAAAAACGGTTCATTTTAGACATAAACAACCTATAATATTTTTGAAAGAGAATTTAATTTTACATCCAAAAGTATACAGGGTGTTCTATATAAAAAAAACATGTTTAGTATCAGAGCGCAAAAACAAAACA
This sequence comes from Elmis aenea, assembly GCA_947652605.1. Lineage (NCBI taxonomy): Eukaryota > Metazoa > Arthropoda > Insecta > Coleoptera > Elmidae > Elmis > Elmis aenea. The sequence goes on from OX393576.1 coordinate 13,617,197, forward strand.
CTGTGTATAGTGGAAAATAATTTTAGGTTATGTAGTAAATGATTACAAACAACTTTTATTTTTAATTTTTTTAAATATTATCACTAATAACAGAGCTATCGAATAATTCGTCTTGGCTGGGACACCCTGCAGACTTTTTATATCGCTTGCCATTTTGGCACTACAGACGAAAAATGAAATTTCATCATTTTTGAAAATATAGCACATTGCATTAGTGGTAATACAAACGTGTTTACTAATTTTAACTATACCAATAAAAGTGTCAAGTACCGTTAGGTCACTTATAATGTAACACTCTGTATATTTTTTGGTTCCAAAGAGAATTTTTGTTTAAAAATGTTGTCTATTTCTTTTACCTAAAATGAACTGAAGTTGCTGTTTTAAAGCACTGTAATTCATTCTGTTGCTGACTTTGTATGCCTCGATAATCGTGAACTATTTATTTTCACCTTTCGCGTGATACTCATTAATATATTTTAAGTGGAATGTTGCAATAAACCACAAAACCAATTAAGACGTGCCAGTCTCACAGAAATTCAAATTTAACCGCTTACAAATGGATTACAACAATTGTGACAAACTTTTAACTAACACACAATTTGCTTCATAAAGAATTCCATGCAAATTTAAATAAATGGTCTCTAAAGGTTGATGGTTAAGAGTCACTTGCTAAATATTATCCCTTTTGTCGCGGCCAAGTTTTATCTTCGGTCAATACTGAAGTATATTTTTTAGGGTGTTGTGCAAAATTATTATATTTAGTACAATAATTCAAACATATGCTAGGAAAAGTTCAATATGAAAAATCCTGGTATCTTACAGTTTAAATCAGTGGTTTCCAACCTTTTTGTACCTCCGCCCCCCTTTTTTATGAAAAAAAAAAATTGCGCCCCCCTCACTTTTCCTATCAATCTAATTTCATAAATACGGTTCTGATATAATAATTATTCAATGGGCTACAAAACAATATACCATATTCTGTATGAATAATCTGTATGAATAAAGTTCTTATTGTTTGTTTGTACTCAAAAATTACATTTTGGTAACAGCTGCGCGCCCCCCTTGTTAGTCTCACAGGTTGGAAACCACTGGTTTAAATGTTAGGTAAAATTTCTATATACAGGGTGGTCCACATAGAAGGACCACTGTTCGGATCTCGTAAACGGCAAGAGCTACAAAGAAGTTTAAATTAGACAAATAGTTTTATTTTCGGAGACCTATTCAATAATGCCATAATGTTTTTAAAAATTTCCAAGGCACGCTAGATAACAAACAAAAATCAAATGGGAATTTTTTTAAATCGTTAATAACTCTGTTATACTTGATGGTAAAAAATATTTTTAAGGAAAAAGTTGTAGATTTATTTACGCACTGTAAAATGATTTGTTTCAATATTGTTTAAATTCTTAGGTATATAACAAACTTGCATTTCTTTTTTAAATGGAAACCAAAGTTGGCTATGACCTCATAAAAAAGATTTTTTTTCCTCTTTTTAATAATGTAAGGTTTAATATATTTATTTTCATATTTAGGCAAAAATTCCCTACGAAGCTAAAGAGTGCCATGAAACAAAAGACAATGTAGTTTTGTCATTTAACGCAAATTTTAACTATAATGTTCAAGTAAAACAGATCAAAAATAAACCAAAATTTATTGATTTTTAAAAAACAGCTTTTCGTCTAATGATTATGAAACAGCTTTTTTTATTTACTTGAATATCTTAATCAAAATACTTATACAATAAAAACCATACAAAAGTCGACTTATAAGGATTACAAAATTATTTTTACAACCAATTTATTTTACGCCTTTGTTCAGCGCATGACAAAAATAACATGAAATTTGTAATTTTTTAAATAGAATTTTTAATTAAAACAAAATATTTAAACATTATAACAGATGTATTATTAAAAGAGCCAGATGTGTTTTCAGAAAATGGGTGTCATTTTGAAAATATACTCCAATTTATTTTATTATTGTTAAGTATATTGTTATTAAACTTAATATAATCTTTAAATATTTCGTTTTAGTTAAATATTCGATTTAAAAAATTACAAATTTTATGTTCCTTTTGTTATTCCTTGAACAATGCGTAAAATAAATTTGTTGTAAAAATAATTTCGTAATCCCTTAAAGTCGACTTTTGAATTGTTTTTATTGTATAAGTATTTTGATTTAGATAGTCTAGTAAATAAAAAAAATCTGTACCAGAATCATTAGACGAAAAGCTGCTTTTTAAAAATTTAAAAATTTTGATTTATTTTTTATTTAACGTTGTTTTTTAATATTAGTTAAAATTTGCGTTAAATGACGCAATCAAACTGTCTTTTGTTTCATGGCACTCTTTAGCTCTTTGTAGGGAGTTTTTGATGAATTTTATTTGTTTTGATCCTACATATAAAAATAAATATATTAAACCTTATATTATTGAGAAAAGAGGAGAAAATAGTTATTTATGTATCAAGGCCAAAAAGTGTAACTTTTTCGGCCGCGTCTGGTTTGCTGGCCGAGACGTAGTCGAGGCCAGCAAACAGGCCGAGGTGCATATTACATTTTTTGTGCGATCGAATTAAAAACAATTTAAATTTTTAGTAGTTTTCAAAATTTTAGGTTAGAAACTACGTGACATTCTGTCACTGACAGATGTCGGCGTATGTACTGTATTACCGGCCCTCTCCTTAGCAACGGCCGTAAAAGTTAGTTTTACGGCCGTTGCTAAGGATGGGGCCGGTAATACAGTACTTTATGGTTGCTAACGCGTCCGTCAAACAGCTGTTTCTAGTACGATCGCACAAAAAAGCTTTTTTATGTTGTCATAGCTATGGTTTCCATTTCTAAAATGCAATTTTGTAATTTATCTAATAATTTAAACAAATGTATGTTTTCATTAGCGCGTAAAAAATCCATATCTTTTCCCCAAAAATATTTTTGTACCATCAAGTACAACCGAGTTATTAACAATTTAAAAAAGTGGTAATTTGATTTTTGTTTATTATCTCGCGAGCCATGTGAATTTTTAATAACATTAAAGCATCATTAAATAGGTCTCCGAAAATGGAACAATTTGTCTTACTTAAACTTCTTTGTAGCTCTTACCGTTTACGAGATCCCAATAATCCCTTCTATGTGGACCACCCTGTATATGCAAATCATATACAAGAACATTTAAAATAACGAAACTTAATTTTTTTTTGTATGATGCTGGGCGTATTTGTTTAAAACCCAATAAGCTATTCATACACATAATTTCCTTTAAAGTTTTTGCATTTCAATATTTTACAAAAAAAAGAATCTTTATAATTACTTTTCTCATTAAAATGTTAAAGTTAGAATGTTTTTAACCAATAAATAAACTGGATGTGCTTAATTTTCAACATTAATGGTATTGTCACATGCAATACAAAATCACACACTGTATTAATTTTTAAATTGCATGATTTATGCAGATTAAACACTTATCGACTTCTATAAGCTTCATCCGCATATTGACGTTACATTTGTCAGTCAAAATAGAACAAGTTTATGTTAAATAATTAACTACCTCAAAAATTTTACACTTTAGTTGTAACTGTTGTGACTCTGAAGTTTAAGAAATGTGTGTGTATATTTTTTAAGCACCCAGGTTAGACATTAACAGTAAACTTTGTAGGTGTACTAATTTTCTATAATAAATTATGTGTTGAAGTCTTAATCATTTTCATTGCCGTTCTAAATAACCTCGTACTTTGAAAATATTATATTGTTTGAGATAATTGTCATTGCATTACCATATCTGTTACGTGCCTTGATTTGATCAAAATTCGTTTAATTAAAAAGCTTGTAACCCAAATAATTAGACATTTTAACTGGTAGATATATTTCAGAGACAATAGAAAATAGTAGGGTGCTAAATTAGGTGTAAGTTTGCATGTTCCTTGTAATAAACTAAATTCAAAGTAATTACATCTGAAATTAACATACATAAGTATTTCATTTATATTTTCAGGCCGGTTTTATCTAACAATAGGCATTTGTTTTAAATTAAAAAACCTACTGTACAATGTTTGAATACGATTTTTTATCAGTTTAGTAATATACTTTGATTTTTTATTATTTTCAGATTTTCCTTTGGTTTACTTTATTTCCTGTCGTCTCTCTTTGTTATTTAAAATAATTAAATAATAAAAAAACTGGATTTTTGTTTAAATCTCATCATCTTTGGATCTGATTTAATCACACAAATACACATAATTAAACAAAGTCAAAAAAAATCTTGGTACACCAGTTGCATACTTAAATATCGGTTTTATACTTTTTGATTAGAAATAATAAATCAAGAATTGAAGGTGACAATCAATTAAAAAAATTGAGTTAAATTGTAGTTAACATTTATTGATAAACGAGCAATAAAAGCTTTATGAATAAACAAAAAAAAAGTAAAATAAGATTTTTTTTAAATTTTGAGACTCATTTATAAAAATAGATATAGAAAGTAATGTCTCATTTAAACGAGAAAAAAAAAGCACGTAACTATTCCATTGCCAACTTCGCGGCCCATAAGATAAAATGAAATTAGGGGTAATATCTCAACAATGGTAGGTGTTAAAAAAATCTAAAATAACAGTTACATTCTCCATTAAAAAGAACCTAAGGAAAGTACAAATAAAATTGTTCTAATGATTATGACAAAAAAGTTATGAGAGAAAAAGGAAATTCGACATTTTCATATTTTTTGCTATAACATCTGAGGCACGAGGAATTTTATACTTTTAAAAATTGATTGTGGCTCCTCTTATACCAAGGAATAATTGATCTAATTTAAGCAAACCCGCATCTCTTATAATAAGCGAGATCCCCATGCTGGAAATGTAATCTAGCACACCCTGATAATTTTTTGAATATAGTGTATTATTTTCTTATGCTATACAATTAAGACTTAATGAATAAGATATAAAAAATGAGGAAATATTATTGGTGGAGATTAGCTTATCATACATTATTTAGATTAGCTTGAATCTGCAATTGGTAATTTTTTGTGCGAAAAACTTATTGAACAATCACTTTTTAATCATGACTGCAAAACAATATTTGTTCAGTCTGAAAACACAAGAAATATACTTTAAAATTCGTTAACTGAACTTCAGGCTTTTATATTTCGTCCTTTAACGTCAAGCTGAACAACTTTTTATTAAATAAATGAGTTTGAAAGTGAAGTAGACAAGAATGGGGAACAAATAATAAAACTGGAAACAAAATATATTCTGTAAGTATGAAGATAATGTTTAAGAAGTAAATAAATATATTATCTGATGTTTATACGTGTTCTTGGAATGAAGGGCACTTGTCAACGCAAGAGCCTACAGCTCCTGTGACTATCTGCATAACAAAGTTCTCGAAGCACTACAAGAATTTAAACAATGCGTATTTGATCAAGCGTGTGCTTTTTGGCATGCCCATGTGATCTATACTGACACGAAAGCTCCTAACTGACAGCACGTCTCTGCTAAACTGCAAACATGTCGCAGAGAATACACGACCCGTAAAGAATTTCCGATACTTTTTATACATTATTAATTGAACTATTTATTATTGCTCTAATAATGATTATGGTTTTTTTGTGGTACAACGTTAATCAATAATAGGTTAGGGTTAGATATACATAGTGTTCCAAATTCAAGGGTCAACAGGAGGATCTCGCTTATCTTAAGAGTTACAAAGTCGGTTAAATTGCTACAAAGTTGCTTAAACTTGTGCTGGATAAGAATTCCAAAAGAACATTTTCATAGCTCTCTTAGTGAGAACAGTTATTCAGGAAACTTGAACAAAATTGCATATCGAGTTTTTTCAGAGATAACGAAGAATTTAAAAAAATTTTGAATTAACCATTATTTTCTTTAGGCTGATATAATTAGGTACATTTAATTAGAATTTGGGACACCTTGTGTAAGGGTTACCTTTTAAATAAATAATAATATTATATACATTAAACACAATACAATTTTTTATTAACAAAGTTTACAGAAAACTAAAGATTTTATAAAAAATTAGAGGATTCGTCAATTTTCAAGTTGGTATTTGGAAATCATAGAGAGGCCGTTTGTGTATACTGTGTTTAGCGTTTAACATTACAATATGATTATATTTAATATAAAAGGCTTTCAATTACTGTCAACAAAAGACAACTAGCCTACATTTTGTATCAGAAGTTAATATTTGGGTATATAAAACGTAGCTGGTATATCGTTTATATTTTAACCTAGATTCAACATACGCATGATATGCAGTTTTGGCCGCGTTTGTACTGACCAATTTTTTTAGGTTTTTTTAGTGCGAAAGGATACCGTGACAGGCTTTGTGACAGGCGTTCGATGTGGTATGACCAGTCCAGCCTAGAGTCAATACCTTAACCAAGAAATGATATTTTATTAACAACATTTATAGTTGTGGAATTGTTTTTAAGTTTTAAGTCGGAGGTTAATTTATTTTGTGAACATTTTATTACTTGAGTTTTATTGACATTTAAGGTTAGATTGTTTAATGTGAACCAATGTTGGAGTTGGCATAAGCAGTTAAAGAGTTTTTCTTCAGAATTTTTGGAAACCGAGTCAGTAATAATAGCAGATGTGTCATCGGCAAATTGTATAAGGGAAGTTTTGGCAAAATCTGGAAGATCATTAGTGTACAGTATGTATAAGAGGGGGCCTAAGATTGATCCTTGCAGGACTCCTTTTTTGATTTTCTTTTTGTTGGATTTTAGAAATTTACCTGACGAGTCTTTTCCTGCACCATATTGGCTTCTTTCCGAAAGATAAGATTTTATAAGGTTATGGGCGGTTCCTCGTATACCATAGTGGTCTAATTTCGTTAGCAGTATCTTGTGGTCAACACTATCGAAAGCTTTTGAGGGATCAACACACATGACCATGGTGTGTTCGTCTTTATTGAGGGATTGAAGTACATTTCGGATTGCCATATAAATAGCGCGGGTAGTTGTTTTGCCTTTCCTGAATCCATTTTGAGCGTTGTTTATTAAGCCAAAGTGTTCTACGTAATTTTCAATTCTGTTGTAGATTATTTTTTCAAATATCTTGCTAATGTTTGTGAGGATGGCTATGGGCCTATAGTTTTCTATGTCACTTAAATCCCCTTTTTTGTGGATTGGTTGGATTTTTGCACATTTAAGTTTATTAGGAAATATGCCATTTTTTAATAAGAGAATTATAATGACTTAGAGGTCCAGATATTAAGTCGGCAGTATATTTTAAGAGGTTTGTTGGGATTTCATCTTGTCCTGTTGATTTTGTGTTTTTAAGTGACATTATGGTCTTATAGACTTCCTCGTAAGAAGTTGGACGTAGATAAATAGACATATTATTATGTTTGTAGTGGCTGGTTTCAGAAATTGTCCCATCCGTATTGTCGGGGCACATATTTATAAATAGTTCATTTATGTTGTTTAGTATATCTAATGGGTTATCACCTGTATTTTTGACATTGTTGATGAAATTGTCTTCTTGTTGTTTTTTTCCCATATAGTTGCCTGTTACTTCCCATGTAGCTTTACTTTTGTTTTTTGCCGCTTTAATGTATTTTTCGTCCGCGAGTCGTTTTGCAAGACGAACGGTGCTTTTTAATATTTTTGAGTATGTTTTGAAGTCTTCCTCGGATATTCGATCTTCTCTGTAATCTAAAAATAGTTGTCGTTTGTTAGAACAGGATGGTTTGATGCCGATAGTGATCCAAATTCTGTGGTTTGACATTTTTTTTAATGTTCGGTTTGAAAATAGTGTCAAAGAATTCTTTAAATATTTTTAAAAATTCATGCGGAATTCAGTATTGGCATCAAATTCAACATTTGCCGACGTATTTTTTTTCTTTTTCTTTTGCGTAAGCGTTTGTGGTCATCGCATCCGGACAATTTTATACCGTCCGATTTGTAATAGTTAAATGTATTTCGTTCTGACGGTAAAAATTCTTCTACAGAATTCAACAATGCTTTTAATTGTAGTAACAACTTTTTGAAGTGATGTATTAGTTTTATTTTATCCATGATTTCTAATATTTCACTCCAAAATCATACATCTAAAAGTCCAGGCTGACTCTGTGACTCCCCGACTCTGTGACTCTGTAACGCATGAATATAGCTACAAAATATCTGTAACGCAGTAAACTACTACGGGTTCATTTGACCGACTGACTTGTGTCTAATGAACCGTAAATTTTTACTCACCGGTAACATAACAGTGTCTAACTTGCAGCTCACGGTATTATAAAAAGTAATAGTTTCAATTTAAGATATACAATATACCCGTCCTAGGACGGGCTAACGTGCTAGTTCTAACATAAAACAGTTTCCAATGAGTTTACTGCCCCAAAAGGCTGGCGCCCCGGGGCTATAGCCCATATAGCCCTGTGGTTAAGGTGGCCCTGAAGTAGGCGATAAACATTTCATTTACTAAATTTTATATAAAAATCCAAAGCTGGTACACCATTTGGTGTGTTTTAATAAGCAAAGAAGTTATAAACAGTTCTAGAAATGGTGATATTATGTGTTTTTATCTAACAAAAAGGAGTCCAAAACTCAAAAATAACATTTTTGTTGGTCGTTATAGTAACCGAGATAAATTGCCAGTGCCTGCGAACTGGCTCAACACCTACATGAGAATAGATTTATCGGAATCAAAGCACGTAAGATATTTTTACAATCGCGCACGAATTAAATTCAGTTCTACTATAATGTAATAGACATTTCAAAATCGGAAATAATACAGTAGTGCAGTGCATTATGAATTTTAAACAAGAGACAGCGCAATTGTGTGTGTGCGCCATGCGACTGTTTCAAGTTGCTAACCGAGTGAGTACGGGCAGACAATCGTGGCCACCTGTACTGGATAATAACGTCAATTAGACCACTGTGACGTCACTTATTCGATATGGTCGGCAAAATACAATGGCTCACTGTCCCGAGCCTATTAATTATGCATGTATTTCGAGCGGAAATTTCACGTAGTGTCCATTTGACGAGGTTTTCCATTTTTAACTGTTACCGTTGTGCCTGTCACATGTTGTTCCTACGAGTAGGTACTTGTAAAAGACAAAATTTACAAAGCAACTATTGTAAAATTTAGACGTAATGAACGAACGATAATATTTGATTGCGATTTCCAGACTAATGCACTAAATATTTGATCATATAATCGATTATTAAGCGCCTAGGGACAGACGCATTAAACTTTGAGGGCTGAAGTGTCGTTTTAAAAACTTTTATCGGAGAAAGTTTACCTGCTTTAATATTTGACGGTAATACGCAGCGTTGTTAAAAAAACAACAAATATTTTTCGGAAAATCCGCAAAATAAAAATCACCGACATAATAGTACCAAAAAAATGTTTTTCAAACATGAAAAATCGCTGAAAATCCTTGGTCTCTTAGCGAAGTACATACTGGGTGGCCCAAAAGTCACAACACTATTTTAAAATGGAATAACTCTCTCATTTCTTAATAATTCACATTTATTCTTTCATAAACAGAAAACACACTCTTGGAAATAACTTTTATTTCGTTTTTAAAATTACATCCTTTAAATAACCACCATTTTGCTCATCACACTGACGCGCTCTTTCTAAAGCGTGAATCATCACCTGTCGTAATGTTTCTTGGCTTATTTCTTTTATTTCTTCACGGATGTTGGCGTTCAGTTGCTGAATGGTTTGAGGATTGTTACGGTATACTCTCTTTCAAATACCCCCACCGAAAGAAGTCTGGAGCAGTTAAGTCAGGTGAGCGTGGCGGTCAAGTAATTTCAGAATTTCGCGAAATTATCCGTCTCTCAGAAATTTGCTTGAAGAGTTCAATTGTCAGGCGAGCGAACATTTTAATTAGTTGTAAATGTGCCCATAATTATATGATAACAAATTTGCGCTAAATACTGTCGAATTACACAACAATACTATAAAATTCTAATAAATGATACCACACAAATAGTAACTATCATTAAACATTTAATTAGTTGTTTTTTGTTGTTATTTTCATAGATAGCTTGATAAGTGATGGGTAAAATACAATTATTCTTCATTTTATGACTTATTTATAAAAATAGAAATATAGCAAGTAATATCTTATTTAAAGGAGAAAAAAAAGCACATTAAACTATTCCATAGCCAACTTCGTGGCCCATAGGAAAAAATGAAACTAGGGGTACCTAATATGTCGAAAATGGAAGGTGTTAAAAAAATCTAAAACCACAGTTACATTCTCAATTAAAAAGTACCTCAAGAAAGTACAAATAAAATTGTTCTAACGATTAAGACAAAAAAGTTATAAAAGGAAAAATAAATTCGACATATTCCTATTTTTTGCTATAACATCTGAAGCACGAGGAAATTTGTACTTTTAAAAATTGATTGTGGCTCCTGTCATCCTAAGGAAAAATTCATCTAATATAAACAAACCTGTATCTTTTATAATAGTTAAGCGAAGTCCCTATGCTGGAAATGTAATCTGGGACACCCTGTATATTTATAGTAAACTGTCCAGATGGAGTTAAAGGTGTTAATGCAATCAGCAAGATGTATTATTATTTATTAAAACATTTCAATAAATTTTAATGGTAAATTTTCAAACACATTGGTAAGTTAGATTACGGTCATAACACTTACAAATTATAAATATTAAGTCTGTTTTATACTATACTATTATTTCATTTAAGAAAATGGTATGCGATTTTTAATACAAAAATTTCGTTCAAGAATTTAGCGTGGAAAATATGAACCATTCACATTGTACTATTTTTTGGTACGAAAACTCCAATATATTTTGGTTACTTTTTAGTAACTTTTATCATATTTTGTTGGCACATTGAGTAACCATGTCAAATGTTCAATTTGATCACAGAACAGAAAGCGAATCATTTTCAAATTTAACGTATATTTAACGCTTATTCCATTCTACATATTTATTCCTACAAAATAAATTGTGAGGGATTATAACGGTAATAAGTAGTATTTAACATCGTTTGATTGTTTCAGTTAACCTAACCCACAAATGACATGCGGTCAGATACAGTTACAGTAGAATACGGATGCGCGCATGCTAAAATTGGACGCATTTAGGGCAGGTAGTAATTTCGTACGAATTTTTCGTTCAAGATTTTTAATTTCTGATTGACACCGTACTAAAAAATCGTATACGATTTTCTTAAACGAAATAATAGTATGGTATAAAACAGACTTTAAACAAGCAGTTGATGTTTAACAATACTTTAAAAATGTTAAAATATAAACCCTCAAAAATCTTTAAAACTATATGATAACATTGTTCTGTTTAAACTTTGTAACAGCATCGTGTGAATAAATTTCTATATTCCAAATAATAGCTTAAAATATTTAAGCTCAGAAACCGCTTTTTAAGCTGTTTTAAGAATACATTACGTGCTTGAAATTTTATTTAGGCTATGCCTGCAAGTGATACATATATTTTTACAATAAGAAAGTGTTAAATCCTCCAGATATTTGGTTATGTGATTTACGAACAGAAATGAACGGAAATTGGCATGTACATCTAGACAGTTAAAAGGCTTATATTGCCTCTAAAACTTTCACAACTTTTGTAATAATACTTTCAGACGAACATCTTACGGTATTGGATTTTCGCTCAATATAAAATGGATTAAGATGTGTAGGTATTTTCTGTGAGGCAAAAGTTATTGCCGAGGCGAAATCATTGAATGTAAAAATGTATACAAATCCACTTCTTTATAGACTAAGCCAATTATTGATATTAAATTTTGGTTTATTGGGTACAGAAATAAACTGCATCTTACAGTTTAATGTAGAAGCGATACAAATATGAATAGGCCCTACTTCTTTAATGTATTTACGGATGAAAGGGATTTTATCATTAACATTAAGTGTAATTCTTGTTGTTATTGCAATCAATATTTCATGCACGTTGTTCAGAATAAGTAGCCCGCTATGGAGAAATTACAAAAGAGTGAGTTGGATAAGTAAAAATTTAAAGGCTTTTGAGTTGTTTTTAAATCCAAATTCATCGTTCATAAACACAAACCGTTTCTTAAATAAACACAGCAACGTAGACTATTCACTTTTGTTCAGAGTGTGTAGTTATGCACGTGTTATGGATAATTTTTTTTTTCCGTGGTTGTATATAATTTACTTCGCATTATCTTGAGGACTTTTTGATATTGTAGTCCAACTAAAATAAAATATAGATAATACAAACGCCGATATAATGCCTGCAGGGCAAATGCAAACTTGTTAGGGTCACTTAATGAAAACATAACTCTGTTTACGTCAGGAAAATGTCCCTTGTTACACTTTGTGGTATTATCACAGTGGTTAGTTGGCTGTGCTATAGAACATAACGAAATACTTCAGTCTCATGTAGCTTAAAAAAAGGAAAACTCAAGCACCACATTGTATGTTTATAATGTACCTACGGTTCCTGTTATTAAATAATGGTCTAAAGTTTTGCTAAACATCACTAAAATGACATATCGTGCTAAGGAATCTCAGTCAATTTTGTTTTTGAGCTTGCTTTAATAAAAAGACACACAAACCGAGAAAGCTTTTTTTCAAGAATTAAGTATAGAATGCAAAGTTTGATATTTGCTGAGCGTGTTTTTTGTTTTACATTGTTTTGGTAGTATTTGTGGAACTAAATATTAAACAAATTATTACCTTTAATTTATATTGTATGGTCATTAAATTATGTTTGTAAAATTAAACCTTTTTTGGATTAACATTTGAGTTTTAGTTTAAAGTTTTATGTAATGTTGATTAATGATTATAATGATATCACGGCCAACTATAACCTGTATTTAAAATAAGAAAGTTTTAATCATAAAAACAAAATCAAATGAAGATAGATAAACTTTATTAACAAAAGCGTCCTGATAATGTTAATGCCGAAAAATATTTTGAGCATTATTTCAAATAAAAAACGTTTAAGCAAAAATTTAAAACGTCATTTTTTTGTTTTTTATTAATAGCGCAAAAACTATAATTTTTTTAAAGAATGTTCTTCGTAGAATAGTTGCTCTTAAATCATATATAATTTTGACCCATTCAACCAACTTTTTATCTCTTACCGTTTATGAGATCCCAATGCTGCTCACAATAAATGGGGCACCCTGTATTTTCTATAACTGTGTAGATCTATGAAAGCCATACATGAAAAAAAAAATTGTGAACAACTCGACATAATAATTTTATTATAAAAACTAATTTTGCAGCTCGAAACTTTATTTCACGTAACTTTTTAGAGATTTATATCGTAATAGATATTAATTTTTAATTCCATAGGTTAATTTATCCAAATATGAGTTTCTTCTCTCCTTGATGAACGGTTTTTGAGTTATTTGTACAGTTTTTAAGATATTTGTTTCCCAAAATTTAAAGATTCAAAAAAAAACTTCGATAACTCATTACCATTTGTCTAGTTTGTTTTTAGTGTCAGATTTATCTTAATTTACCTGTATTTTGATCTCTATGAACATAACTTGATTTTTTTATATTGCATGCATTATCAGTAAAGAAAATGTTTTATGTCTTCTTTCCTCATTAAAAAATTGTTTGAACAGTAATAAATTCGTTTAATCAGTTTAAGCACTTTAACTGTATTTGCTTATTATAAGATATTTGATCAGTATAAGATTTAAACCGTCTTTCAAAATAATGTTGAGATTTATGCTATATTTTAATAAAAATTGGCATGTTTTAAAAAAACTAATTATTCAACTTTTTTAAAATAAAAATATTATACATTTTTATTTAGTGCAATAACATTAGATTCGTTTCTCTGATTACAGGATGAGTGAACTTACATTTTTTTATTGGTTTTTGGAATCTAACAGTGAAATCGAAAATTAACATTTTTAAATTTGTTTTTGAGATACAGCCCAAAAGAGTTCGATGGCTTACAAATGTCTGCGGACAACACTTTCAGAAACTCTGTACAGGGTGGACCAAATGCGAATGTTTTATGGGGTATCTCGGTTTCCGTAATAGTTGGCGAAAATTTGATATCTCTCTCTTGGGCTATTTTTTAAGAAACGAACGCCTATGTAATCAGATTATTTATCGCTTTCCATTTCGGCACTAAAGGGGGAATATGAAATTTCATCATTTTTGAAAATTTACTGTAACTTCTTTATTTATTAAAAATTAAAATAGAACAAAATGTTAGAAGGGCTTTTTATACAGATTTTTATGTTTAATTTTAAAATAAGCAAAATTTTTTTTAGGGACCTCGACTTTCGAGATATAAAGAAAACTCTAACATATTAAACTTTTTAAAGTGTTTAAATTTAGCCACAATAAACAGTTATATAAAATACAAAAGAATGCATGGATTTGCTTTAAAGGTGAAAATTTTACTTGGATATAATATTCGAATTTGGTCCACCCTGTACAGCTGCATTCAGTTTTTGATAAGATTTACATAGGTACCCAATTTAGTTAATAAAACGTATTTTGGTTAGGCACTCTGTTTAATATACAATTAGTCCCAGAGCTTTAGCTAAAACAACTAATATGACGCATATTAGTAAGCTTCTACCTCCTGATATCGAGTTGTTTAAATAATTAAAACCTTTCTCGGAGTTGTTATTAGACCCAAAGCTACTCCTTGTAATCAACGCAGTAACTTGTAATGGAATAGGACTCGGTTCGTTGTATCTACCGCTACCGAGGGCGCAATGTTTGGTAAACGTGACATTTTCAAGCACTCCACAGCATCAGCCGCCTCCGTGTACTCCCACTCGTGCCGTTTAAATCACTGATGTCGTTTGTTATTTAATGCAAATTTAAATTAAAGCCAAATAAAATATGATAGCTATGTTTACGGCTCGTTTTTTGATTAATGAAAAACATTGAATGAATTTTTCAAGGCGCTGAATATCCCACGCCCTTTAAATTGAATAAATAATATGTTATAAATCCCTTATGATTACTGTGTTCCTCCACGTCAATTTAAATAAATACTGTGAAGCTCATTTGTAAACGTTTCAGGTCGTAATTGTGCGTATTATATTCAAGGATAAAGGCTTAAGTTTTTTTTTCAAATTCTATATAACTTTATGTTACACCAATTACTTTAATAATTTCTTTGCGTTATTACTTTTTTATTTATCACCTTATGGGAAATCTAGGTATTTTTTTTGTAATGAGGAAAATACGTTTTGGTCTTTATATTCGCGGAATCGTGTTATTGCGTACAAAAGTCTAAAAAGCAGGGAATGAAAACGAATTTCTTTTTTAATTATCACTTATCACTCATATTTGTTTTCGTTTTCGTGAACCGAAATTTGATAACGATTAAGGGTCAACTGATTAACAACTCATACCGGCGCAGAGGCGGTGGCGATCCCCGATTACTATAATAAGTAACCAAAAGTAACTTTGTTAGGTACCTACTAGGGTTTCTCATATTTGACCATTTTGCTTGTCCCGGGATTCCGGGAAGAAATCGGCCTTTGTCCCGGGATTTCCCGGGATCCCGGGATGTAATAAATTATGTCATAATTTTTAAGTAAATAACCCAAAAAATTAAGGGAGCGGTTTATTACTTAAAAACAACTCCAAGTCATATATGTAATACATTTTGCTCTATGATTATTACAAATAATTCAATAATATTGGTGAGAGAAACATACATTTGGGAATTATAACCTTTCTATTGCAATTTCATATTTATGAATACAATAATATAATTTTTACAATGAATTTTTGTAATGTGATTTAAGAAAACGAAGGTGATCTGTGCTTCAGTCAATTAGTCTTTTTCTTAATTTATTAACAAAAAGTCCTGCTGCATAAAATGCTCTCTGTCTCTATTGATGTAGGTGAATTGTCTTGAGCGCATCTAGCAGCAAAGAAACATCGTTATTATCAATAAAATTTCATTTATAAGCTATTTTGCTTTGAATTATCAGGGTACACAAAAATAAAATTGTAAAAGTATTTTGAAGATATTAACTTTGTAATGGAGACCGGGCTTCTTTGCGCCATACTAAAAGAGAAAAATTATTTTGAAGTTTTTCCATAATTTACTGTTAGTAAAGACATTTTAAGCATAACATTCTGATAAGTTATAATAGTATTACAAAGATCTTAGCACAAAATAAACGAAAACAACACTTTTTTAAAATCCCGGGAATTCCCGGGACAAAAAGCATTTCCCGGGATATATAAAATAGCTTAAAATGGACCGGGATCCCGGGATCCCGGGAAAGAAACCCTAGTACCTACTTATTATAGTGATCGCGAATCGCCACTGCGCCGGTGTGAATTGACCTAAAACCGGTTCTATAAATTTTTTTTTTAAGTTATCAAGTCAACTGTTTATTATTATTATTCACGCGGAGGTGGTCCCCTTTCGGGTTCCTGTACCTACTGGTCTATTGTACCCTCTGGTGATGGCCCCTTAAAGAAGTCCTGTGTTTTTGAAAAACTCCAGGATTTTCTTTAAGGGTGTTTTTCTTAATTCTTTTTGGTTGGCTTTTTCCATCCCTAGAAGTCTGCGCCGATAGGGTGTGAATCCTTCACACTGGCATATTACGTGAAGAGGAGTTTCTTATTCTTCACCACATCCTCTGCATATATCGGTCTCTGAGAGCCCTATTATGTAGAAGTGTTTGTTTAGCCCACAGTGCCCTGCGACAAGTCCTGTGGCTGCTCTGATGTCTGCTCTGCTCATCCTGAGCATTTCTTCTGTCTTCTCTTTGGAGACCATTGACAGGATAGCCTTGGGATGGGCTTGTCCTGCAACTTTTTTCCAATGAGCATTATGCCCTTGTATTAGTATGTCATTAAGACACCGCTTGGCTGTTCCGTAGGATGTACCAATTACGGGTTCTGGTCCGAAGGAAGGTGTCTCGCTGCCAATTTTGGCTAGGCGATCTGCCCTCGTTCCCTGGTATATTAGTGTGCCCTGGGCACCATACCAGTTTAACATTATTCCTGCTTCCTAGCATGTTGAGTGCTTGTATGCAGTTCAGAACAAGTCCTGAGTTTACTTCTGACGAGCCAAGAGCTTTTAACGCTGCTTGGCTGTCAGACACTATGAAGACTCTTTTCTCTTTAAGTTATCAAGTCAACTGTTAGTCACGACTCTCTTCTTACAGAATGCAGAGCCAAGAACTTTTTAAAGAACGATCGCCAAATGTCAAAATGACAGTGTCGACAACCATATTAATAAGAAAAAACCCTAATTATTCAATTATTCGATTATTCAGATTATAAACACTTCGTTTGTATTAATAATGTAATCACGATAGTTCGCCTTTAAATTAAAAAAAAATTGGCGTGATTATTTTGTACTTTTGTTGATAAATTTCAGAAATAAAATTATTGTTTGTGATAAATTTTAAAGTCTGTTTACATTTTTGTTTCTGTTTCTTACAAGGGAGGGTCACGATATAGATATTGTCGCTAGAATATAATCAAGGCTGTGTTTATTGCATCAAGTACATCAAAACTAAATGTTTTGCAGAGTTATACGTGCCACTGGCCATTTCCTTCGGAAAAATAGGGGAAAATCTGGAAAGTTGAATAATAAAAGTAATTTTGCGATCGCGTTGGCCATGAAACCGTCAGAGATAAAATTGAAATTCTTTTATTTATCATTGCGCGCATCCTTTGCAAGTAAAATGATGCAAAGTTAAAAAAAAAAACTTAAACGGTTCCGGAGAAAAACGCGAAAAACGAGGCCTTTGCTTATTCAAAAAATCGTTTCTAGCTAAATCATTTTTTTTTTTTTTATAATACCTAAGCAACCAATGTTATGCCCATACAAAACGGATGTAGGTACCCCGGTACCTTACGCATGCTTAATAACTATAAAAATTATGCGTTAAAAGCGGTTTTAGAAATTATTTATGTCGTTCTTGAACGAAAAATAATAAAATCGTTTTAGTTTTCGTTCTTATAAAAATTTCGGTTAATTTCATAACGTTTTCGTTTCGTTCTCAGTCCCTGCTAAAAAGGCCAAGAAAATGATGACTTTGAACGAGAAACGGCGGATTCTCGATAGAATAGCGATTGGAGACCGCATGTTTGATATCAACGAAAGTATTGTACGATACAGCGAGCGTCAAAATGTATGAATTGTCCTAAAGAATTAATAAAGTTTTAATCATCTATTATTTCAAAAGAAATTTGTAAAATGTGGCTTAAAAATAAATCGCTAAACCAGAGTATGTAGAACTATTGACGACCCGAGTTTAAAAGACAACAGAATAAAATGTTGTAAAGAATTTAAATAACTGGGAACCTTTTAACAAACAATGGAAAAGTAGAAAGAGACGTGGAAAAAAAGTAGAAGCGGAAGAATACGCTACACGAGCCCTTTATGGAGTTATGTGCAACAAAACATTAACAAGTAAATAAAAAGCATATTTTTCAAAGCGTAATAGAAAGTGTAACAACTTATGTGAGAGAAATGTGGCCAATGACCCAAAACATAAGAGACAAAGTGAGAACAGCCTATAGTCATACATTTGAAAAACCTCTTCGGCAAACCCCCACCCTTCAAAGTCTCGGACATTTCAAAGACTTCTCACCCCTACGACATCGAATGGGGGTGGTTGCCGAAGGAGTCTTTGAAATGTTTGCTGGGTGTGGGGTAGTTTTTCAACAGAGGGGTTGCCGAAGAAGTCGGTGGTCGTAGTGGTTGCTAAAGGAGTCTTTGAAATTCCACCACCCCCGGACGACTTCTTTGGCAATCCCAAAAACCACACCGTCAAACATTTCAAAGACTCCTTCAGCAACCACCCTCTGGTCATTGTCGACGACCTTGAAAGACTTCTTCGGCAACCCCAAAAACCACACCCTCACACATTTCAAAGACTCCTCAGCAACCACCCTCTGGTCATTGTCGATTACCTTGAAAGACTTCTTCGGCAACACCCTTCGGTCATTGTCGACGACCTTGAAAGACTTCTTCGTGACCTTCAAATATCGATGATAGTAAGCTCCGGATGGACATGCCATCGAACTGTCGCAGGAACCGTAGTATACCACTACTCTTATCCTCTTCTGCCGCATTCTCATTCGAGCCATATGCCACTACCACCCCTATCAATTCTTTCTTTGTAATCTGTACTTCTACCATCAATACTCAAAACCCGAAACTCGCATTCTGTTTGGGCCTTATCTGTGTTTATACTGTTTAGGCGCATGTGCATGGGTAGTAAATTGTACATAAAATATGTCACCGTGTCACAGTTTCAAACGCTTGGAATTCTGTATTGAAATCTGTACAAGAAAAACAATACAAGATATTCTGTATTGTTTTCTGTACAGAAATGTATACCGTGTCACACGGGCTTCACACCTATCTGGGGCACCATGTATAACCGTTTGTTTAAAACAAAACTTGAAAGCTTGATCTTATACTTAGGTATAACAAAAACATTAGAACTGAAACCGCGTAGGTGAACCTACAAATAATATTGTATGCATTACCGTTCATCGCCTACAACCTTCTGCTTTTAAACCGCGGTTATGTTAAAACAATATTGGGGTGAAAGTGTGCGTATTTAATTATAAAAACGTTGGAAAGTTTGTTTACACGGCCAAAACGTCGTATTAGATTATAAAGTTAGTTCGGACAGCTTTGGGGGCGTTCCGCAACGTCATTATCAATAACCCCAGAGAATGCCCAACAGACGTTGATAAGTCTTAGATGTTAATAAAGATAAGTATAAACATGTACGTAAATTTGATGAAGTTAGCTTCTCTAAAAAAACTTGGGTTGTTCGACATGTACAAAGATTTTTTATTATTGTTGGCTCATAATTAATTCAGCAATATATTTTTTTTGTATGCATTAATTTATTTCGTTGTTAAAATAAAGGAATAAAATTAAAAGAAAATCCATTGAAGGTAAATAATTTGAGAAATACATTATTAAGCAAATCTATATCAAGCTTTTAAGATGTAGATAAAAAAATATGAAATCGATTTTGAAATTAACATCTAATACGTGCCCAAAATTTAGATTCCACTTCTTGTAAATGTTATAAAGATGATACTGCACGTCAAAATGATTTCGTTTCTAAGTTTACATGAAATTACCGAGAATAAAAAGTAGTAGTTGAGTATATTATTTCGCGCTTTACTTATAATTTGCGGTTTATTTGTCCAGGTTAAGTTGCTTTAAACAAACCTTTTTTTTTAAATTCATATAGAAATTTACAATCTGCTAAAAGCTAAAGCAATAAGTAAATGTTTTAAATGGTTACTACATATGAAGGAGTACTTTGTCCAGTAACAAAATCTCCGAAACTAATTAATAATTAATTAATTATAACTAAAGCTAATGTTAATTGTTGAGCGCGTCCGCTGGCCAACGTTTTTTCAGACGCTTTTCAGCTGCGTAAGGAATTTTTAGTTGGCTGGTTAGGTCGTTGGGGTGTCCCTCCAATCCGTTGTGGTATTTTCTTGATAATCGGACTATTTCCTCTTCTACTGAAGGTATGGCCGAGTCGACGTGAAGAGTTTTGTTTGTGATGTACCATGGAGCATTGTGGATTGTTCTTAAGATTTTGGACTGAATTCTTTGGATTACTTTAGTGTTGGTTGGTTTGGTGCATCCCCAGAGTTGGATGCCGTATGCCCAGATTGGTTTTAATATACATTTATAAAGGAGGAGTTTATTATTTGTGGATAACTGGGATTTTCGCCCGATAAGCCATTGCATCTGTCTTAATTTAAGGTTGAATTGTGTTTTCTTGGCAATTATGTGCTGTTTCCACGTAAGTCTTTTGTCTAGTGTTAGCCCTAGGTATTTATATTCGTCTCTCACTGGCAATTGCACGTTGTTTATTATTACCGCAGGGCAAATTACGTTCCGATTTGTGAACGTGACCTGGGCTAATTTGGTATGGTTAACTTTTACGCGCCAGTTGTTTAACCAGTCATGAAGTTGATTGAGATGGTTTTGGAGGTTTTGAGAGGCTGTGATTGGATTTTCGTTTTACAGCTATGAATGCTATGATGGCGGTGTCATCTGCGAATGTTGCGATTGTGGTATTGTTTGTAGTTGGAATGTCGGCGGTGAATATCAGATACAGTAAGGGTCCCAGTACGCTTCCTTGAGGCACTCCTGATTTGATAAGGTGGTATGCGGAGGTTTCCGTGTTGAATCTGGTTTGGAAATATCGTTCTGTAAGGTAGGATTTCAGTATAAGGAAGTGTGGTGTGTGAATGGTAAGTTTGAGTTTGTATAGGAGGCCTCGATCAAAAGCTTGCTTGTCGGGAAAAGCGGCCGTGCAGTCTTTTCTTCAAGGCTTTTGAGTATCTCGTTCACTATCCTGTGGCTTTAATGTATGGTTGTGCTCGCGGAAGCCAAATTGGTGTAGTGGTATTTTTTCGTCGATACTAGCATCCACTGCCATTCTTTTAAGTAGAAGTTTTTCGAATATTTTGGACATGGATGGTAGTAGACTTATTGGTCGATATGACTATGAGAGCATTTTTCGAATGTGCTTTACTACGATTTTAAAAAGATTTTTTTCTACTAGTACTAATGTAAATGACTTACCGTACAGCCTGCATGCATCGTGAGTCCTAACGCACGGTAAGCAAAACGCACACTCGTCTACAAAGATCGAAGTAGCCTTACGTAAAACACTGCTTGCATGCATAGTAAGTGAGTTATATATAACACACGGTAAGCAAAACGCACACTTGCCTAGAAATGTCAAAGTGGGCTTACGTTAAAATGGGGACAAGACAACGTAATTACATGTGTATATTAGCCAAAAAGGCGTTAAAATCGTTAGTATTATGTGTTCGTAGAAAAAATAAGCTACAAAACACGAGTTGTAAAGCAATTACGCACGTCGTTCTTACAAATCTTGTTGTATAATATACTTTAGGCGCTTATGAATGCAAGTTTTTAGTGAACAAACGCCTTCCTTGTCTACAATTTACTGCTGGTAAAAGTAATTTGAACGCAAAATGGTTATTGTTCAGCATTAAAAATAAACAGAACGTGCTCCTAGGGCTGTTACCCAAAAATGTAATTAAGGAAAAACTAATTGTAATGTTAAAAAAAAACAAATAACTATAATAAAAATAAAAATGAATTTAATAAAATTTTATTTCACTTAAATTATATTTTAATTTCAAAGCTTAATTTATTATTTGCATTTCAGGTTTTGTTTAATTTTTTTATTAAGTTTAACATGAGATGAAAAAACGAACTAAAATCAAAATTAAGTCACAATAAACAATTATTACCTATTAGTGTAATAAAAATATGTCAATATCGATCGATTAATCAGTAATCGGACAATTTGCTTATCGGTGCATCCCTAGTGTAAAGACACATTTTGCACTTGAAACTGTTACAAAATTGGTGTCAGCAGATAAATTAAGAGAAATTGCTTTTATTATTTCAACGAGTTTAATGAGAAATTCAGTTTAAATTAATCAGTACTTCAAGAAATTGTTCTATATTATAATTACTGCCTTGCCATTTGCAGCATCTTCACATACATAACTTACGTAATGATTAGGCTGTCAAGAGCGTCTTAAATATTGTCTGTCTAATTACAATTTGTTTAATGAAGTTACTTACACAATTAGACGCTGTCGCTAGAAGTAATTGTCTTTTAAATGATGTGGTTGGTTTGGCGTCTATGAGCTGGATATTCAGATACTGCGTCTTTCATATTTTGTCAGGGTTGTCTTCAGCACTAACTTGTCAATGAGTAATATTGTTGATAATTTTACACACATAATATACAGATTATATAAATGTTGGGGTACGTCGTGTTTTCTGTGTTAGTGTTGTGATCATTAGAAATCTCCCGAATTAATTCTTTAGCATTTGTGATATATAATGAAAGTAAATGCAAAGGTACATATTAAATACGTTTTTTATAAACTAGAAATTTACCAGCAAAAAGACAACAAGAATGTTGAATACTAGTCTTGATATTACATAGAAAAATATTTTTATAGATAATGATGTAAATAGTTATTAAATAAAATTGCTCTTATATTCAAGGTGTTTATTTCAACATGAAGAATATTTTAATCTGGCAAACGTTTGTACATAAAAGAATGCTTAAATAATCGACGAAGCTATAATTATTATTTGTAAGTTTACTTTTATGAATTGGAGTCGATAATGACTTATATTTTTTTGAACCATCGTAATAACAAAACTAAATTGCTGTTTAACCAACAACCCTGAAGATGTCCCCGATGAAGGAGGACGAAACGTCGGTTATGTAGAACGTTCGACGCGGTTCCAACCCGGAAACAACTTATATACATTGGACATTCTTATTTCTTATTAAAATTCTAATCTTCATTTTAAAATTTTTTCTTACTAGATATTATTTTGAATAACATACTTTGACCTCAAGATGTAAAAGAATAAATTGTTTCTTTAAAAAAAATTAACATAAAAATTAACGAGAAAATGCCCTGATGAATTGATTTTAAAATAACATGTATATTGTTTCTTTACGGTGCTACAAATCCAATTATCGACACTGGAAATTTTGATACGAAATTTAAAACTCACTTATAAATGTTGTATGTGACGTAAGTCAGTAATTGAACTGCACAAATACAAGCAAAATGCATGAAAGTCAAATAGTTTGCTGCACCAGTTATCAAAAGTAAACAAGTTGTAATAGTGAACTCCCAGTTCATGAATCAAATACCACAAACACTTTCTGTTTGTATTATATACTTAAATTAAAAGTCAATATTGCTGTAGATTTTTTATTGTGTATTAACTATTTTATAAATTTTTATGAAACAAATGAAAAAATATGGAAGAATGTCTTATTTAGCCTGTATGTGCTTTAAGATTTAAACTTACTTGTTATGTACAGGGTGGTCCAAATTCGATGGGATTACATGAGTATCGCGCTTAATAGTCAAGATTAAGAAACGGTTAAATTACCAAAAATGTGCAGTTTTTTAGGACAAACTCAGAACCGTTTTCAAAAATATTCTATCATTTCCGGTTTTAGAGTTATTAAAGATAAACTGTTTTTTGTTACATTTATAATGTGTCATATCTCCTTTATTGTTTTAAATATCGAAAAAGTTTATATTAGATATTTTTATGTAGATTTTGACAGAACTACAAAATTTTTTTTTCGCTCGTTGTTAAAAAGTCATGACACAAACTCAACTTTTTTTAAATGGAAGCTTTAGTTGGCTATGACCTATTTAAATTCCTTATTCCTTATTTGAGTGATTAACATATTTTCAACACCAATTTTTGAAAGGAAAAACGCAATATCTAAGAAAAAATATTATTCGAAATTTATTTTTATTCCAAATCGCAGCTTTTACATTAACAAATATTAAATAATAACGCTTATTGAAGGACTGAATGTCAAAACTTTGAGGACCTCTTGCAGACACAGCAACCATGGTACAACATTTTTGTATTAATATTTTCAACTTACAATTTTACGAAGAACATCGCCACGTGTAGCGCTTCCGCCAATTTATACACACCCTGTATTTATCAAATTTATTATTAAATTCCCGAAAATTGTTTATACTTAAGGGCTCTAAACTAAAAAGGACTAAAGCTTTAAGGTCATTTAGGAACATTCAAGTAAGATTTCTAAGCATATAAAATACATGAATGTTTGCAAATTAATTAAATAGGTAGATGAAAGATAACCTTGTATCAGAAGAGTAAAAAATTTTTTATGTACATATAAAAGAGGTAAATGTACTAAGCAAAGCAACATTAATTTGTTACGTACGTTTTCACTGGCTTGTTGATTGCCTCATAAAGCAGAAATTATGTCTTTTGAATGGGCTTAGTTTGGTACATAATTAAAATCGATTTACGTCGTGCGGGATGTAAAAAAAGTCAGGAATATTTAATGCTTACATACTCACAATATTTAGGTATTAAACTGTCAACATGAATCATTTAATGCTAACGACTATTTCATATTTTATTCAAAAAATAAAATTACCTTGTAATACTTCAGCATTTTACAAAATAATCCACTCATGCAATAATTTCATGTGCTGAATTTAATAAACGACTATATTATAAACTTTTCGCGCATTTTCTTGTATTTCAGGTTGATGCATAAGTTCGTAGCGTTTTTATTGTGTTTAAAATTAATTTTTTTAAGTAAATAAAATACATAAACTTATCAATAGTATATCCTCCATTACTGTTTAGAATTACAACGTTCTGGTAGTTTTTCGATTCCACGCCTGAAGAAATCTGATAGTTTGGAGGTGAAGATCTTTTTGAAGAGCAGCGTAGTTATCAACAGAGATTGTTGGATATAGAGAGCGGAAAATATGAAAATATGATAGAGCAAGAATAAAACAATGGGACGGATTTGCTACAACCTCTCGACGGAACTCTTAAACAGCCACTTTTGTAACGTTAACAATATGCGGGCGTGCATTATCATGGTGCAAAACCACTTGATGCCGTCTGCCCGGTCGTTTTTCTTGAATTTCGGCTTCAAGGCGACGGAGTTGTTGACAGTAAACCTCAGAAATGATGTTTACATTTCTCGGAAGCAATTCATAGTTGATAACACATTTTTGGTACACCAGATATTCATTACCTTACGTGGATGGACACAGCTTTTCTACAAAAAATAGCTTGTTCGTTAGGATTCAGCTATTCATTTTTGTTTTTTATATCGATGTAAAGGCACTATTTTTTGTCAGCAGTAACAATGTGAAAGAATCGCGGTCAATGTTGTTGACAAGCTAAACGATGCCGAGCAAGCAAAAAATCACAAATGGTAACACGCTGATTTTTTTGTACGTATGGTATCCATACACTCAATTTTTGGACTTGGCCTATGAAATACAAAAGTCATGAGATGGGTGATTG
Organism: Elmis aenea; assembly: GCA_947652605.1. Lineage (NCBI taxonomy): Eukaryota > Metazoa > Arthropoda > Insecta > Coleoptera > Elmidae > Elmis > Elmis aenea. Next base: position 13,643,057 of record OX393576.1, read on the forward strand.
ATCACAGTTTATCATATTGCAATATTTCAGAGTTGATGGACATGCATCATCAGAAGTAAAGCGTTTTAAGAGATGGCCAATTCGCGAATGAACCGTTCAAACTGAACGATTCACTTGCACGATTCGTCAGAGTTGATTCGTCACTGAACAAATGAACTGTTCATCGACTCTTTTGCCTTTTTATTACGGGTAAAGGCGAAATTCGCTTGCGCCTATTTAAAATGTATGGCTTTCACGCGACATCGTGCCTTATCGACCAATTCACAAGTTCAGAATGATTCGCGACAAGTTTCTTCTCTCAGCTTTATACAATTCGCCTAGACCAGCGTTTCTCAACCTTTTTTGTCCCGCGGACCGGTAAAATTTGTGAAAAAATTTCGCGGACCGGTGTTTTTTTTAACAAAGAAAAATTACTTGATATTAAAGAACTACTTTATAAATTAATTGTAACATTTTTATTATCATTTACCTACTTACAATAATATTTAAATGTAAAGATGAGTAGGTAATTATTGTAATTATTATACAGAGTGTTTCTTAAGTATTGCAAAAAAAATTGGAGGTGATTCCTTATCGAAACTAAGGGGATGCTGTAATCTAAAAAATTTTCTTTAGAGTTCCTTCGGAGTTACACCCCCCTAAAGGGGAGCGGTAAAATTATGTTTTTATTTTATTTCCCAAATTTGAATAAATGTATGAGGATGATATTTGGTACATGTTTTATACGTATTTAAAGGTTTCCTATAGTAAAATTTTCAATTATCTCCCACCTTCACAGGGGGCTTAAATATGCAACCCCTGTTGTTTTTTTTATTAGAACTTTTTGGTAAGTTAAAATTTCGCAATTAAAAAACACTTTTTTTGAATACTGAGTTATTCAGAAACTTTTTTTATTATTTTATTCTCGTAAAACCTACAGTTTTTGAGTAAAAAATAAAAAAAGTAAACGTCAACATAAATAACATCTGTCAGTTCTATCCAATATTAGCTTCTCAGTGGCGTATCTAACATTTTTAAATCTGTATTGATTAATGTAAATATTTGCTTTGTTCTGAATTGAGCCTGTTATTTACCTATTTCTTTCTTGTTTCGTGGTTGAGGGAATTCAAAATACGACAGCATATTTCAATATTTGGATTATTTATTATGAGACTTAAAAAATATGCTGTACACAAATGCACGCCACTGATATGTCATACCATTTTGACAGACCACATCAAATTTTCAATACATGATTACACTACAAAATATTAATGTCTTCTTACCTATGAAACGTAATCTTTTAATCTTCAACATTTTTTGACCTAGTAAGACTACAAAATCTGCAGCTAACCATTGTAGCACACAAAACCCTTAATTTATTGACTGTTTGACCTGTCAAAACCGGCCGCCATCAGAGGCTATTTATGTCGTCATTTCCGTCGCCGCTCAAACGCTGCAGTATAGTATTAAAAGCTCCTTCCTTTATCTTTTTATTCAATGCTTTAAAAAAAACAAACTATGGCATTAAAACGACATTGACATATTCCAAACAAATTTCTCTCCAAAGCAGTCTTGCCTTGGAAACCAACAACGCTACGAACTTATGCACTAACCTAATAAGGTATATAGAACGATCAATTTAGTTTCAAAGGTTTTCTAGCTAAGCGCTGTTTTATACTTAAAAGCATTTTTTTACAATCTCATTACTTCTGTTCGTTGTGTTTAAGCTAAATCTACAAAAAAAAAAGGTAAATACAATCAAACGAACTTAAGAAACAACTTATCGTGATTTAAACTTAAAAAAAGAGTCTTATCTCTGAAATAAAAATAAAATAGTGACAATTATACGTGTTATTGGTGTTTAAAAATTTGAAACAGTTTTTATTCTTTCATTTTAGGTAATTCTGCCCAAATTTGCCAAATTAACCATCTCACAAAGTCTTATAAAAAAAAGTTTCCAATGTAACTAGATAGATTCTTGTCGCTATATACAAGTAGGTCGTCCTTCGGGGACAACACGTGTATTTCACTACCCAACATTACAATTTTGTATCAACATTAATAATAAATTAGGTAGTAAAGTAGTTACTACAAACAGCGCCTATAAAATTACTTACAATCATTTTCGGTGTAAGTATAATTTATCAAAGTAAACATTGCGATGGAATATAAAATTATAATTTCACTTTTTGTGGCATAATCAACAAACTAATTTATCTTTACTCGCAACACACTCAATATTATTATTTATTGAAAGAAAATTGACAAAATGCAGGTAGCAATTTGCTTGTCATGAGAAATGAGCGATTGTTGTATTTTAACAGCTGTTTAGTTTGAACAAATGCTTCCATTATTATACGTTTCTTTGTGTGAATAATAGACAAAATAAGATGTCTGATCGAATGAGTATTGATTTTCTTTAAGGTCAGTGTCAAGTCTGGTATAACGAAGCATTCAAGGATGGCCTTTGAACGTTTTCATTATATAAATAAATATTTAATATATACAATCGAAATAAACGTCAATTTAGTGCGGTTTTGGATTGTAGCATGTAACAAAAATTATTGGTATTTGAGTAGGAAAAATCCTAAACAATTGTTAAAAAACATTTTGTACGGTGAAGTATTTACATACCAATATTTCCGTGATGTACATTTGAGGGTGTTAAATAAACAACATTATTTTTGCAAATTTAAAGCACTCATTTATTCAGGTTTAAATTGAATTTCCACAATGCTGCGCACATAATTATTGATTTCCGACAGTACCTACGTTATTTTATGTTCCCTTACATTTTACCCACTATTCTTAATTTGGTTTCTGTTTTAAAATCCCTTCATTTTTTGGTTCATTTTACGGTCTCTTAGCATCTATTTACGACGATAATTTATTGCTTTAATAGAAATTCAATGTAATTTAGACATTTGAAGTCACGTTCGAATTGTTACCAAGCAAAACGTTCGCGTGGTAACAAGTTCAAGTAATATGATTGCAAATATTTGATATAAAACCACTGGCGGAATGAAAGTAGTATTTGAATAATAGAATTTAGTGTGAGAGCTACATATTAGTTCAAACGATAACTTTTAAATTGATTTTTTTTGGAAGAGAAGTATTTCCTACAGAAATGAATTATGCAAAACCCACGAGTTGGTTATTAATCTAATAATAACAATAATTAAACAGGCTATATAGAAAAGTATTGCATTGTATTGTAGCGTAATAAATTGTATAATAACGTGCCTACAAGAGTAGCGTTCACATAGAGGTATTGTAGTGTTTGTACACTAAAGGCGATTCCCACGCGCATACGCAGGGTTAATCCACTGTGATTGCTGATTGGTTCTTGTTATGGGGTATTGCAAGAAGCTTGGAGTTTGCAAGGTCTTGCAAGGCAATTCCACTACTTTGCTTATGTGAACGCTATCATTTGATATTCGTATACTTAACTTTGCTCACGCTACAATACAATACAATACTTTTCTATGTGAACTTGTGAACGCAGCTTTAAAGTGCCGCCCAGGACAGACCGCCCCCCCCGCCGCCGCTCCTTGCTACGCTACTGCAAAGACGATAACTAAGCAATACAGGATTCGGTACCCTGAGCAGTAGGGTGCTTAGAAAATGTTAAAGAATCAGGGTTGGCTCACGTCAATATTTCCAAGTTGGGGTACTAGGAGTTTTCAGCGTTGGTTTAGAAGTTTTTCTTCTCAAAAACATTGTAATCCATTGATCTTGTCATGCCATGATATCGATCTGGTAAAATATCTCGTCTTGCTTTGCAAATGACTTCTTCAGTTCACAAAAATCGATGCCTTTCAGATAGTTTTTGAGCTTTGGAAGTAGACGAAAGTCTGATACAGCTAGATCCGGTAAAGAGGGAGGATAAGTTACCAATTGAAATCTGCGCTGGTGTATTTAAGTCATCGAAACTACTGATGTGTGAGCTGGGACATTGTCCTGGTAGAGGAGCACACATTTCGTCGCTTTCTTTTGTTTTTTTACGAAGCTGACCTAACAAGAGGGAAGATTTATCTTGGTATGGTTTAAAGAAACAAATCTACCATCGATACTCCCCTGTCAAAAAAAAAGAAGCCATCACTTTGTTAACGGACTGCAACACCATTGCTTTCTTTGGGGGGTGGAACACTCATATGCTTTCAGCATTTCGACTACTGCTTTGAGTAGGGCTAATTGTGGCAAACACATGTGTCATCGGTTGTAACAAATTTATCCATAAAGAGACCAGGAGGCGCTTCATAACGAACCTGCAAGTCGACGTTTGGAAATAACCCCGTTTCTGATCAACCATCAGACTCATTTTGCAGACATTTTTGACATCCCTAATTTGTTGCTCAAAATATGTTAAACCCGTTTGTAGGAGATGTCTTCAGTCTGCATTATTTTTCAAACCTTGATCTGTCATGACCATATTGTGAAGGAAATCAAAATTTTCTTCAATGGTGGCAGTTATTTACAGATTTTGCACTGCAAAAATCATCACCAATGGGTTTTTGCCAAGGTTAAATAAAGCTGCCCACTTTTTGGCCATTATATGAAGGACAAATTGTTTTAATATGAAGCTGCGAAGATTGATTCTCAAGTAGATCTTTAAACACCGTGTGAAGGAGAGCATATATATTTTTAAAATCATTTTAATCAACAGAATCAAACAAAATTCCCAAAAACGACGTGCTTCTTTATGTTAAGATACTGATAGTGACATTTGAAATACGTTGCAATAAACAATGTAGTTACCTTACCAATTCATTTAATGAAATATCGACCCTAACCGCGGCTAGAATCCTAAAGATATACATTTATTTTAAAAACTAGGGTAAGTTTAACCGGGCGCGTGTGTTTAAGAATAAATAATGGAAATACTTGAAAGTTTTGTCGATTTACTGGGGAATAGAAATGAATAAACTATGTTTTCATTTTCAACGAATTCCCCATCCGATACAACACCGAAAATAAATTTGAAAGTAAATGTAAACGTATTGAATGTTATAGTAGTAACAGAAATTTAAAAACGCAACATTTAGCAAGTGGAAAATCTGACAATACGCTTACTTAAAAAACGATTAATAAATAATACGCGTTTAAATTTGATCACCTTGTTTTTAATCGCTTGTTTTGCTGAATACGAACAATAAATAAAAACAAGAGAAAACGTTGAAGTTGTTTTGCGGTAATATCCGCGAGCAGATTAAAACAGCTCAGAATATACAAAAATTAAAGTAATTTATTGTATATTATGTAAATATTAAATTACAACCTGCCGCTGTTTACTTTCTGTTGGAATGCAAATAATGATGATTACTTTTTTTAATTTGTTGGTTTAAGTTTTATGTTTTACCTTGTTTTTGTAACAGTAGATAATACATATAAATTTTGTTATGAGGATAAGTAAACATGTATTATAGCAAGTGAATTTCTTTATTATATTAAAATGGTCCAAATTCGATGGGATTGCATGGGTATCTCGGTTAATATTTAAGATAGAGAAACGGTTAACTTACCAAAAATGTGCAGTTTTTTGAGACAAACTCAGAACCGTTTTCAAAAATATTCTATCATTTCCGGTTTTTGAGTTATCGAATAAAAAGTGTTTTTTTGTCATATTAATAATGTGTCATATCTCCGTTATTGTTGTAAATATCAAAAATATTTATTAAGATTATTTTTGGATATTTTTATGTTTAATTTAATATTACTAAAAAAAAAATTTTTACGCTCGCCGTTAAAAAGTTATGACACAAACTTACCTTTTTTTTAATAGAAACGATAGTTGGCTATGACCTATTTAAATTTCTCATTTTTTTCTCATTCCAAATATATAAGGGTCGATGTATTTATTTTTAATAATACGCAAGTTATGAAGGTTTTTTAGGTTTTTTTCTAAGAAAATCATAGTAGGCTTTGAAAACAAAAACCAAACAAGGTGTAAAACCTTACAAAACTCATGTGGTACAAGTTACCAAGGTTTTTAAATTTGTTGTGGAGATAAACATTGTAAATATTTGAAAATAAGAAAACAACGATATAGTCGGTATCAGCAGTAATGTAGGATATTGTTGTTTATCTTATGTTCAAAAAATTTCGTATTTATCTCAATAACAAATTAAAAAACCTTGATAACTTGTACCACATGAGTTTTATAAGGTTTTACACCTCGTTTATTTTTTGTTTTCACAGCCTACTATAATTTTCTTTAAAAAAAAACTAAAAAACCTTCATAACTTGCGTATTGTTGAAAATAAATACATCAACCCTTATATATTTGAAATGAGAAAAAAATGAGGAATTTAAATAGGTCATAGCCAACTATCGTTTCTATTTAAAAAAAGGTAAGCTTGTGTCATAACTTTTCAACAGCGAGCGTAAAATTATTTTTTTTAGTATAATCAAATTAAACATAAAAATATCCAAAAATAATCTTTATAAATATTTTTGATATTTACAACAATAACGGAGATATGACACATTATTAATATGACAAAAAAACACTTTTTATTCGATAACTCGAAAACCGGAAATGATAGAATATTTTTGGAATCTGTCTCAAGTTTGTCTCAAAAAACTGCATATTTTTGGTAATTTAACCGTTTCTCTATCTTAAATATTAACCGAGATACCCATGCAATCCCATCGAATTTGGACCACCCTGTATAGCTTTTTATTAAGATTCTTTTGTTTCGCTTATGTTTACCTGTAGTTTACCATCATTAGTTTAGATTTTATAAACAATAATAAACAAAAGATTGACCGATATTACCTTATTGTGATTAATTATTATGGGTATTGTGTACCTTATTCAGGGCCGGATTTACACAATAAGCTAGAGAAGTTTAAGCTTAGGGCCTCTGATTTGAAAGGGTCTGGCAAATATGGTTAATATTAAATTATGCTAGCAAACTTTATAAAGCAGTAGAAATTTGTTTAAAATTTAGGTTGACAATAAGTTAATTAACACTGTACACTAACTACATTTTTAAAACGTTATACTCAAAACTCATTTTTCTTAAATAACCCATATTTTTTTACAGTCTTACAGAAAATTTAATTGTCCTTCAAAACCTTCCAGCATGTTTTATATTATACCTACAGTTGATATTTTCATAGATATTGCGATTTTATTGTTAATTATTAGAGAAAGGTAATATTTTCAAGTAGGCTATAAAGGTATACAGCGGCAATTTTGGAACAATTAAAAAACATACAAGGAAGTTATAACTTTACCATTTTTTTAACGAATTATAAACATTTTTTTATCATGAAGATGTAATTGTACCGTTCTTATGTTTAAAGTCACATTGTGTGTTTTTGGTGTTTTGCCATACTAGTCTTAAACTTATTTAGATTAAGATAGCATTTGTATTTTCGACTAATATGACATGCCAATTTCACTTATTTTATCACAAAACACGACTAAAAGTTTGTTTTACAAATACATTTAGTGGAGTATTGGGTTTTAATTTTTTTCCTATGTACCTAAACAGAAATGAAATAAAAGTCTTTACTGGACATTAAAATTTATAGCACCTTATTTATAAGCTCTTAAAACTGTGCAACTTTCTCGATTTAACAAACTTCGAAGCACTAATAATAAACAAATATAGCCATGGAGTTGTATAAAATTTAAGAGCACCCTGTATGTAGTTTGATTTATGCTAAATTAATAGGGATACGAATTGAATGCTGCATGAAATAATTCCAAACTATAAAAAATACCAAAACCTTATCAGGTTCTCCTCACTTAACGACTAAGTTCCGTTCCCACGACTTGGTCGGTAAGCGAGGAACTTTTTCCTATATATTTAGAAAATATTGGATCACCTGATTTAACACCGTTAGATTTTTTCTTGTGCGGCTATATTACAAATCAAGTTTACAACACAGTGCCTACAACCCTAAAAGATTAAAAAAATAGAGTTATTAATGCCGCAAACCGTTAACCACATAACTGAAGAACAACTTGATCGTGTGTTAGAGACATCAAAAGCTAGGGCCCTACTATGTACAGAGCAATACGGAGTACACTTTGAACATTGACTTTAATTTTGTGATTATTATACCATATGGTTTTGCTAACAAGCAAATTTTTTTTTGTAAAATAATTGTGAATAAATTTGTTTTTGTTGTTGTTCTTAAAAGTTTCTATTAATGTTGAGTTGTTATAGATTGTCGTGACAGTTGGCAACAACAATGAGCATTTTTTTGTTGCTACTGAGCACACTCTATTGCGTTTATTAGGATATCTTACCAAAACCTAACGATAATTTGAATTTTAATGCCTGCTCAAAAAAAAAAATGGTTTTGGTATTGTTAAATCCGTCAGAAAATACTCAATCGCATGAGCCACTATTGTTCCATTTAAAAAATTGACTTTTTGTCAAAAAACAAATTTCTCAACCTTCAAGGTCTATTAAAGCAGCCCAAATGTCAAATAAAATTATCAAAAAGGTTTTCGGACACTTGTTGACATGATTAAATTCAACTTATGCAGGTCACAGCACACTTAATGAAAAATTTAATTTTTGTCCCAAAATTATTTGAGGTTATAAAAATTAACTAAAATATTGCAACTGTATTTAAAATCACTTCCTCCTTCCAAAAATTAACAATATACAGGGTGTTCCATTTAAAATAACAAAGCTAGCGCCATTTCTGGCGAAACCGGAAGTGAAACAAAAGTGTGCCTATGTTCAGATCCAGGTTTTTGCACATTTCAATGTTTAAAATCTCATTTGTCTAAATTGAAATTATTTAAGCGTTCTTTTGTTTCTTATCAACAAACAGATAAAACCCGACGTTTGATTGCCGCCGTTTTATAGCGATCAAAAATATCTACTACCACTTTCGTTAAAAACTTTTTTTGCTATATCTCATAGCAACTGAGATAAAGTCATGTAAAGAAATGACACTTTTTTGGTTTTTCATTAATATCAAATTAGCCTTGTTTTTTTTTTTCTTCCAATAACAAAAGCATCACTGTATTGCTCCATGAAGTAGGTAACTTTTGTCTCATTTGGCCGACCTTGTATCTATTACGGTTTAAAAGTTACCGATGGTGAGCCTCGAATTCTGGACACACTGTATATTAAAAAGCGTTTTTAATATTTTTGGTTGGCGGGAAAAAGCACTTAAGTCAAAAAGTGCATTTTTTTAATTATTAACCTTATACCATTCATATTGTTATGTTTTTATACAGGTAATTTGAATTTCGGCACTTGTGTTTCCTGTTTATAATGTTAGTTCCATTTCACATATTTTTATTAATAATATTTTTCTATTGCAATGAAATTTTGTGTAATCAAAAAATAATAAAAGTTATATTTAATCATCAATTCGGATTCAGACCTAAACACTCAACAATAGATCAAGTACATCGTATTACCGATATAATAGAAAAATCACTTGAAGAAAAGAATGTCTGTTCAGCTCTATTTCTTGATGTCGCACAAGCCTTCGACAAAGTGTGGCATGAAGGATTAATCTATAAACTTAACAAAATATTGCCCCACCAATATGTAAAAATTTTAACTTCCTACATTTCTAATAGACTTTTTAACAACAAGGGGAAGCCTATTCGCAATTAAAAGAAATACAAGCAGGAGTGCCACAGGGGAGTGTCCTTGGACCTGTCTTGTATCTACTCTACACCAGTGATATACCAAAACTGAATCAAGTGAAATTGGCTACTTTCGCGGACGATACAGCATTGCTGGCAACAGGTAAAACAGATATAATTTCCACCAAAAAACTACAAACAGCTAGTGATACCATACACGAATGGAAAATTAAACTAAATGAAACGAAATCAGTCCATATCAACTTTACAAATAAAAGATTGAGAAACTCTCCAGCAATAACAATCAATGAAACCATTGTCTCACACGCAAACACTGCAAAGTATCTTGGTATGACTCTTGATGCTAAATTAAGGTGGAAAGAACATATTAAGAAAAAAGAAAAGGAGTTTAAAATTAAAACCGCACAATACAGATGGCTTATTGGTAAATATTCCAAACTGTCATTATACAACAAAATTTTGATTTACAAACAAATTATTAGACCTACATGGTTGTATGGAATACAACTATGGGGGTGTGCAAAAATTACAAATATACGTAAGATACAAACTGTCCAAAACAAGGTGTTACATAAAATGCCTAACGCTCCCTGGTTTGTCAGAAACGCCGACCTTCATCGAGACTTGGGCATCTTAACCGTTGAAGAAGAAATCAAAAGATTTGCAAAGAAGCATGAAGACAGGCTTAACCTACACGAAAATCCAGAAGTTCTCCAGCTGCTAGACAACCAAAACCTATGTCGAAGACTGAAGAGAACCAAACCGTTCGAACTTTCCAAGTGATCTTTGTAAAAGCAGAGCATTGTGCAGGTGTTAGTGTATATATTTCCCTAAGAATAACAAAGACAACTAAAATACGTCGCTGGACTGATTTTAGCTAAGTAACTTAGATTTAAGATTTAACAGATACAAACTAATGGTTGGTCTTACTTCTAAACCAGTTTTAGTGTTCAAACACCTAGTGTTTTAATAATAAAAAAAAATATGAGTATTTATGTTTACTCCATTTTTTTTTTAAATTCTACATAAAATGTATTTTTTAAGAATAAACGAATAAACTGAATATATCCTTTTGTTTACATTTGTTTAAAACTACTTAAATTATTCTTATTTTATACCAGTTTAAGTCAAGTATGTATAAACCGTTTATTAAAAAAATTCATCATGTTGACATATTGTGATAATTTAATACTTAATTTTAAGTAAAATATACCATACAAGTAAAATTTAAACTCACATGATAATCAGTAAAATAAAAAAACGTTGCTCCTGAAAATTGCACTTTTTGACTTAAGTGCTTTTTCCCGGCGACCACAGATATATTAACAGCATTTTATTACTTTATATGTTAGTATTCAGTTATTTTATTTAGCATAACAATTTTTTACAAAGCGTTTTATTTAGCGTAAAGAATTTGTGCGTTCAAATAGATTGGGTCGTTTTAATGTGGCTGTCCTTTCATGTAACGTTACATTTCGCATTCCGATGTTATTTAAGTAAGATCAATTATAAATTATAATGCGTGTATGAGTATGATGCATTAAGAATATGAATCTCTAATAAGGCAAAACGAATGTTTTTGTAATAAACAAGAAGAAATAAATCTTCATCAAAGTTAAGCGTGATCCACAAAATGTATAGCGACTTCGAAGCCATACAAATCTTCCAGTGTAATAAGTCAAGAGATTTACATAACTGTCATCATGGAAAATCTCTAGGTTCGTGTCTAGAACAAAAATCCGTGGTTGTATGGACGCGTCGTGATCCAAACCCGAGTCCGTGAGTCAGATGATGAATAATTCAAACAGCTCGTTTTTTAGCGGTGTTATCTCTTTAACCAAAGCTCTATATTAACCCCTAGCTCGCGTACAGTTCTTTAAATAATTTGAAAAATGTCTTAAAAGCGAAACTAGAAGACTACCCTATTAAATAAATTATAAGACTCATACTTTCGTGTTTTTAAAAGGACCCGCCAACGTAAAGCAATAATACGTGCGTGAGTTAAATAATAAGGTTTGGTGTCTATTTAGGACAGGTAGAGGAGATCTTACGACATTTTAAGTCTAATCACTAAAGTCGTGTCTAGGATATACAAGAACATGTTACGATAGGCTGTCTAGAGTCTTATAGTAGTTTTGTATGGTATTTGTTTATTTATTACCCTTGAATTATAATAACGATTGCTTTAAAAACAACCTCTAAAGAATTATGCAACAAAACCCATGCTTTTGTGAACACATAAAATCAATTACTTTGCCTGTTAGATTATAAATAAAAAACGTAACATACTTGAAGTTAAATACAAAATTCGGAAAGTCAACATGTTATTTATTACCTTATAGTGAACGTAGGAGAAAAAAAAAAGATATGTTCAAAAGATTTATTGTTGTTATAATGATGTGGTTGTCAGTGACGCGTTACACCTTCATGGGGCCTTGGACAAATTTGAATTTGGGGGTCGCATGTACAGTGTTGAATCCAATTATTTTTTTCCGGGGAAATTTCGAGGGAAATTCAGGAAATTTTGAATGATTTGTTCTGTTGCAGTTATGCACAGTGTACTGCGATTAACAGGATCTCTTAATACATTTTTACAATAATTTGAAGTTTTTGAAGCAGACTCGTAATAAAAATACAAGTTATTGGTAGCGATGGATTCGTTAGACGCTGCCCCATTTAAATAACCGCTTGTACCACCATAATTCCATTTAAAAAAACTTTTTGTCAAAAAACCGATTCCGCAACCTTCAAAACTGATTATAGCGACCTAATAAATGTCAATAAAAACAAAACAAAAACGTTTTTTGAACAATTGTTGACATAATTAAATTCAATTTATGCAGGTCACGGCACACTTAATAAATTATTAAATTTTTGCAGCAAAATTATTTGAGATTATAAAAACTAACCAAAATAGTGCAGTTGTATCCTAAATCGCTTCCTCTTTCCAAAAATGTAAAAATATACAGGGTGTTTCATTTAAAATTACAAAGTTGGGGTCATTTCCGGAGAAACCGGAAGTGAAACAATTGTGTCCATGTGCTCAAAAACCCGTTTTTAGCACATATCGTATGTCTAAAACTTCATTTATCTAAAATCAAAAAAAAAGAAAAAAAAAGGGGGTGTGCCACACTTCATTTACATCCGGTATATGGATATATACCTACATTGCTAATAATTGCAATTTTTTTGTAATACACGAAACGGTACAGATATACATTATTATCTTTACTTAAAATTAATATTCCCAGGAATTCGGATAAATTTAAAAAACTTAAATTTGAATGAAAAACTTGAAAATTTCAAGAAAAAGTAATCAAACAGCTTAATTGTTTTGTAAAATAATATTATTTTATATTTTATTGTCTTTTGTTCAGACGCATTGCCGTTCATATTAAAATACATAAATTTGTAGGGGATTTCAATTTCGGACTTCATAATGAGTGGTTGTTTTCAAATTTTTCCCGGGAAATTTTTGTTTTTTACCGGTATATGAAAAACGAAAAAAAAAGAGAATCAACCGCTGAATATTTGTTTTACTTTAATATCACCAAACTATTTGTTAATTTAATTTTTAATCATACTATAATAACATACCTAAACAAGATTAAAAATCACAACATACTCTATTTATGTAGCAATTTTTAAACATATTATTAAAATAAGAAGTATTAATATACAAGAAACAACTTTAGGCTAATGTAAAATAATCTGTAAAAATTATGTTATAAATAAGAACAATCACAATTACAAACAAAATTTGTGAGATGCTTGTATGCGGCGAAAAATTGTGGCGGCGAAGAATTGTGGCGGCGAAGAATTGTGGGCGAAAAATTGTGGAGGCGAAGAATTGTGGGCGAAGAATTGTGGGCGAAGAATTGTGGGCGAAGAATTGTGGGCGAAGAATTGTGAGCGAAGAATTGTGGGCGAAGAATGTTCCTAGACCCACTAAAATCATATGCATTTATAAACTACAGTCATCTAATTATACAAATAAAAATAACTTTATATACATTAAATAAAAACGCAATTGCTAATAAAACAAATACCACAAAAAGTCGCAATTACAACGTAAATTTAAAAAAGAATATTAAAAAACAGATACAGTGATTAATAAACAAAATTAAAACTTTATGTTGACTGTTCATGCGTTTTGAATTGAGTAATTACTGTCAATTGGTTCATTATAATCAACCCTGTTTGTAATGCCAAATTAGGTACATATTTATCACACATTTATTTTCAAAATTTAAAACTTGCATTGCAAAAACGCAAGAGAAAAATGTATTTCGTTATAGGGCAAATAAAGATTTTATAACTTGTTTCGTTATAATCTCTATGCTATTTGTTTTATGTCCCCAATGCAATATATTTTAATTATTCTACAAAATTATATATATTTAGGATTGTATGTATATAATGTTCTTAATTCATTCGACAACGTAAGAGACAATTCACTAAGCAAATAAAAATCGAATTGCTTGCGGCTAAATTTAACAAAATTATAACCAGAAATAAATTTGTCAAACACGCGACTTAAATTTACTTCGGCAGAAACTTACTGTTCCTTTTCCATTTGTATATTACTTTGTTAAATTGCTTCCTGCATTTTATGCTGTTTTAACTCTTTATTTATTCAAGAAGAAAGTTCAGATAGTAGCCTTAAAGATCGTGGGTTGCTTTTGATTATTGTGTCAACCAAGTACTGTTAATTTAATTAATGCAACAAAATAACCATTAGCTAAAAAGTCTAAAAAATTGTATAGCACAGGTAAAATTATTTTCAATAAAGAACTTTCAGGTTAATAAAGCAACTACATTTTAAATTGGAGTAGGTATACAACGTGTTCCAAAATGGATTTCTTTTATTTTACTTATTTATTTCATAAATTTTGCAATATCTTTATAGCTGAAATGTAAAGCTATTCATTAAATCATCGACATATGTACAATCTTGGTTTCCGGGTTTGGAACCGCGTCTTGTTTGGGAGTTGTATGCCTGTGTCTCTGTTGTAGTACAACAGAGACACAGGCATACAACTCCCAAACATCTGGAAACCAGTCATCACAAAATCACTGAGGCAGAACAAATCCATCAAGCGGAACGCCACGCCTCCACAAGCTGGATATATAAACCCAGCAACATCCCTCACAAATTAGTCGTTTTGAAAAAGACCAAGACACAATGGTCGAAACGTCAACTACTTCTAAATATAGAAGACGCGGTTCCAAACCCGGAAACCAAGATTGTATTATGGATAACGGCCGCGAAAGCCTCAAGAATAAAAAATCGACATATCTATTTGTTAAATATACAGAATAATAATTTCTACCTTTTTTGCGTTTTTTAAACCATGTTTACTTTCAAAGTATGCATGTTTCGTAAAATTATTAAATTATGTGATAATCCTAATAGTTTCAATAATAACTAAAAGAGTTTGATAATCTACTCAGTAGTTTTAAGAAACAACACAAAACCACAAAGGCGAAACAATTAACAATCTCTTAAGTCTGTTTTATACTATACTATTTTTTCGTTTAAGAAAATCGTGTACGATTTTCTAGTACGGTGTCAATCAGAAATTAAAAATCTTGAACGAAAAATTCGTACCAAATTACTATCTTCCCTAAACGCGTCCAATTTTAGCATGGGCGCATGCGTATTCTACTGTAACTGTATCTGACCACATGTTATTTGTGGGTTAGGTTAACT
Source organism: Elmis aenea (assembly GCA_947652605.1). Classification (NCBI taxonomy): domain Eukaryota; kingdom Metazoa; phylum Arthropoda; class Insecta; order Coleoptera; family Elmidae; genus Elmis; species Elmis aenea. The sequence goes on from OX393576.1 coordinate 13,658,347, forward strand.
GAAACAATCAAACGATGTTAAATACTACTTATTACCGTTATAATCCCTCACAATTTATTTTGTAAGCATAAATATGTAGAATGGAACAAGCGTTAAATATACGTTAAATTTGAAAATGATTCGCTTTCTGTTCTGTAATCAAATTGAACATTTGACATGGTTACTCAAGGTGCCAACAAAATATGATAAAAGTTACTAAAAAGTAACCAAAATATAATGGAGTTTTCGTACCAAAAAATAGTAGGTACAATGTAAATGGTTCATATTTTCCATACTAAATTCTTGAACGAAATGTTTGTATTAAAAGTCGTAAACGATTTTCTTAAACGAAAAAATAGTATAGTATAAAACAGCCTTTACGCTGTGAAAATCAAATGACTGGGCTTAAAACGGCTTATCTGCGTAAAACAGTATTTCATCGTAGCCGATAGTTCTGTACCTATATGATCAACAAACGTTTTATAAATCTAAAAAAAAATATATCAAAACACTAAACTACAATAAATTGACTGTTTATGTACGGTGACCATATTTTCTTAGAGAAAATAAATAACAAACAAAGCCTACTGACGGAAACCCATACCAAACCAAGTCGAATGCCTCAGTTAAAAACAAAACTACAAAGTTACCTAACCATTTCTCTGCGGTCTTATGGACGAAAGTAAAATTTTAATTACAAAGAATTTTTCACGTCAGTAACAAAAATAGAATTTATTCTTTTTATACACTACACTAATATAATAAATAATTTACTATTTTATTTTATTTTCAATGATATTTTAGAGATGAATGTATTTTTACAGGTAATTTTTGTGTTTTTTGTAATTATGCAATTCTATACAGTTTATATTATAATAAAATTTAGTGTAAACCCAGTGTTTCAACACTCAATTTTTTTATTAGGACATATTTTATTTCTTTTAGAAAATGCTCCCTTAGTTGTAGTACATAAAACATACTTAACAATTATTGATACATTTTATAAAAGTCAATTTCAACCATTTTTTGAAAAGCATTATCCTACTAATTTAAATAGGTAATTAATAAAGTTTTAATAATTAGTTGCTCAAATTCTTTAAATGATTTTGTTTTCTGATAGTGATCTGTTTCCAATCGTGAAAGGGTAAAAACTTTTGTGTTCAGGCAATAATTGAAGTTTATATTCTTTTACAGTAACGAAAGTTTCGTATGTTTATCAGAAGTTGAAGGTTGACAATGGGCAAAAAATAATCGTGCTTTAGGAAAGCAATCATTAAAAAAAGGATTTGAAAATTGTAGGACATTTCTCCTGCTCTAAAAAATATGTTTTGAGAGGCGCAACCAGTTTTAAAGTCTGTAATAGAGTCAACCACAACCAACCACCTTGCTTTACTATACTCTAATAGTCTTTGATACTAAACATATTTCATAAGAAACTTTCTTAAAATTTTAACTCGTGCAGAATAGATGTGAAAGGATGAATAAATATTTATTGCCGTAACTTTAATATTAACAGACTGAAAGGCATTTTATACCAATACTAATACAATTGTTTCATATGTGGCCGCCATATTAAACACCAATTAATTTATTGCCGCATACTTTTTTCAAATAAAGGACGAGTTTTTCAAAAATAAATAAATCTAAAGAACATCGCTTTAAAATAAAGGACTGTCCTTCATAATAAAGGACGTATGGTCACCGCATGTATATGTTATGTTGTCATCCACATTTATCACTGGTATGAAAATGTGATTTTTTTAAACTATTCAAATTTTGTAAAATAAATATTAATGAAATAATAACCTAAACATGCAGAAATCGTATTGTAAGAAAAAATACTAATAGGTGAAATAAAATGTGTTTTTTGAACATTCTTTAAATATAAGAAGTGCTATTACCTTTTTGTATTATGTTTGAATTTTTATTTTACACTCCTGACACAAAAGTTTTCAATTTAGTACAATAACTAAATTGAAATATGACGTTTTAAACTTGTTTAACGCGTCACCTTACGGTATATTTTTGTAATTATAGAATTTTGATTAATGAATTGGTGGTAATACACACGGAAAACGTCTATTAGTAATTGTTTTAAAGTAAGGTATAGTTTAATCAGGGAAATATACCTACAGAAATCTACCTAGTTGTGTATTGATTACTTTATTCGATATACAAATAAAACAAAGTGAAATAAAGTCATGTAGATATCACGTACATTAAGATAAATATTTAATACAAGTTAAATTTGCTGTTAGTTTAAATAAAAATGTAGGAATGCTAATTCGAGGACGGTATATGATCAATTTTCCGTATGAAGTGTTAAATACACAATCGACATAACTTGTGGAAATCAATATATTGAAACACGACATAATTAAATAGTAATAATATGTCGGAATAATATTGATTATGAGCAGAGGAAATCTACTGATTTGAATCATTATGACCTAATTGTTTATTGCAAAATATTAATCCAATCCAAAATTGTCGCCTTTTATGAGAATGTGTTGTAATATTATGTTGCTTTTTATGCTTTGTAGTCTTTGTTCGTAACTTTAACGTTTTCTTTATTTTTCGTGATCGTTTTCTTTACGTTTTTTTTTTTTTTGTTTCAAACCGTAAGTAAATTAGTGCTTGCTAATACACAACAACTTACCACTGTGATGATAAATATATACAGGGTGTCCCCGTTATCACCGCAAATATTTTAAGTGGTGATAGAGGACCTTTTTCTAAGAAAAAATTTCAAGTACAATTTTTTTCTACTTACTTGATTTTTTTTATACTTCTGCATTTAAACAGCTCTGTCGCCGAAAATATCAATTTTATCGTAAAATACCTTGGAGCTTTTTAATAGAACATGCAATTCTCTACAAAATTGGTTATAATTATTTTTTGTCTACAGGCAATGGTTTAAAAGTTATACGGCAGTTTGTACAAAAAAATATGACCAATTTAAAAACTTTAATTGCTTCTTAGACTTTGCAACCGCTGTATCTTTAAAACGAAAGGTTGAACAAAAAAACGAACAGCCCATTCCGGATAGCAAACTTTATGTGCTACAACTTTGGTCAAATGAAATTTTCGGAAAATCAAACCGATTTTTCGGAAAAGCTGAAAATAAGAAAAAGAGTGCAAAAAAAATATCCTAGAAATATTGTTTTGTATTTAAAAATGCTGTTAAAGAGAGTGCAATTATGTAATTGAAAATGATGGAGGTCATTTTGAACACTTATTGAAGTGATTTTGTGGTTACATGGTAATTTTATTGTGTTAAAATGGATTTGCATTGTTTTGCATTTTTCGTTTTCGAAAAAAAAAACGGGGAATAATGATATTTTCTATTTATTAATGTCATAGCATCGGCACCACTCATAAAATTATGTATCTCATCAGTTTCAAAGCTTTTATGAAGTTTGAAATTCTTCAGACAACCACCCCTTATCATTTTTTTAAGGAGCTAACGAACAAATTTAACAAAAAATTGTAAAATTGCATATAAATAAGTTATGTAAATTTTTAAAAACGCCGCATCTTTTTAACGAAACGTCGTAGAGCAAAACAGATGCCTATTGCGGATAAGGCATTTAACGGACTACAACATCGGTAAATATGTTGTTCAATAAAACTAAATATATCATAGACATGTTTATAATAGTGAAAAAGGTGAGAAAAAAAAACAATAAAATGCAAAACAATGCAAATCCATCTTGACGCAATAAAATTAACATGTAACCACAAAATTACTTTAATAAGTGTTAAAAATGACCTCCATCATTTTCAGTTCATAATCGTACTCTCTTTAAAAGCATTTTTAAATACAAAACATTATTTCTCGGATTTTTTTTTACACTCTGTTCCTTATTTTCAGCTTTTCCGAAAAATCGGTTTGATTTTCCGAAAATTTCACTTGACCAAAGTTGTAGCCCATAAAATTTGCTATCCGGAATGAGCCGTCGGTTTTTTTGTACAACCTTTCGTTTTAAAGACACAGCGGTTGCAAAGTCAAAGAAGCAATTAAAGTTTTTACGTTTTTTAAATTTTTTTGTACAAACTGCCTTAAAATTGATATTTTCGGCGACAGAACCTTTTAAATGCAAAAGTGTAAACAAATCAAGTAAGTGTTGATATCTGCTTAGCATTTGATTTTAGAAAAAAATTGTACCTACTTGAAATTTTTTCTTAGAAAAAGGTGCTCTATCACCACTTAAAATATTTGCGGTGATAACGGGGACACCCTGTATTTTCGAAATTAATCTGTTTAATATTGCTAAGAACCATATTCAGAAAATGCATCAATCGATTTTTTTTATACGAAAAAGGAACATAATTATTAAATTGGTTCTCATTTATTCCGTTTTCACGCCAGATTTTTTTTTATTCAACCGACTACTTTATTTCTCATCCCAATCGTAAGAAGCATAAATCTTGGAAGTATCGTTATCAATTTTGATAGGATAGGAAAGCATATAGCGTGTGGATTTTTATTGGGATACAAATAGGGTAAAGTGATTTACATACATGCAAAAAAAGTTGTTGTTAGACAGACATGAAATCCAAGCGGTTTTTCTTGTTATATGAGGATGGGATAAATAGTTTTCAGCCTAACATAAAGAGGGCGCAAATTTGTATGAATAATTATGTCCAACTTCATTCATATTGCGCTACGCTACTTGTAGCGAATTATCTATGTTTTTTTCAGTGTTATATCGAGACCAAGGTACAGTGAAAACAGTTTACAACACAAGCAAAGTAGCTCCGAAGAAGGCGGAAAAGTTATAGCCACAGTATTTTGGCATGCGAAAGTTATTTTTATGGTTGGCCATCTTTAAAAAGGTAAAATAGTAAATGCAGATTACTGCACCAGCTTACTTGATCAAGTGTTCAAGAAAAGTCGCAAGAAACGACCCGTATTGCAGGGGCGGATCTAGGTTTTTCGGAGCCTAGGGCTTATTGAAGTCCAATGGGGCCCCATTTTTTGTTAGATTAAGAATCTTTAAATTGGCGCTTGAAGTTTATTTTTAATAAAATCATAATCAGAGTTGAAATATATTTATTTATGAAATAGTGTTAAAATAAACAAATAATACTATAAATAGTATAAATTATCATTATTATTAGGTATATTATTAATTATTTTTTTTTACTATAAGTGCCCATTGTTAATGAAAAAGTATTAAAAATTTATGATAATAAGTCAATTTTTGTGGGCCCTTGACAGTTGTGGGCCCAGGGCTTAAACCCTCAAAGTCCCTATGTAGATCCGCCCCTGCGTATTAGTGACGAAAAGGTTCTGTTCCATAAATTTAATGCGCCACGTCACAAGTCTGTCCTAACAATGTCTTAAATTCATGCCTTACTATCATCTCATCTTCGTAATTACTAATAGAATTCTACTTTAGCAATGTATTGCATACACTAAAAACGTTTTATCGCTTATTTTGAAACGTGCTCTTTGGGTGGTAGCTCGGGATGGCAAAGTTTATTAACCCTTTGCCTGTCCTGTGCATCACCGGTGATGCATACAGAAAAATTGTCCTTCTTACGCTCTGTGTATCATATGGAAAACACATATCTTTGTACTTGCTAAATGCTTTGCACTTATCCTGACACTACATTATACGTATAAAATAATCCCATAGAGCCGTAGAACATGATAAATGTGAAATATTTAAATGGACGTACGGTACAAATTTTATGTAAAATTTTGGACAAGCAAAGGGTTAAATAATATTTAAATGAACTTGAGGAGCAGATTTATTTTTAACCAAAAGATCAAAATTTTGACAAACACTTGGAGCTACTTTATACTGCATTGCTAGACCAGGGTAAAAACAGCCATCTCCGATCACAATCAACCGATGACTTGTATAATTCAAAAGATTTATTGCTTTTTTCCTGATAAAACATCGTGGCGTTTTTACAGAAAGCGCGTGATGCCATGTCTTAAATAACTATTACGTAACAAGACCGGAAAGTGGTACTTTACTGGACCAGTAGACAGTATTTGGACGAGCCGTAGGCGAGTCCTGATATTATACGAGTCCAGTAAAGACACTTTACGAGTATGTTACGTACAATATTTTTTCTACATCCACCACTGACACCAAAATCACTATCGTCACCATCCATAATTAAACAATAACTTAAAAAACCACCTACAGGTGAAAACTCGCTTGGTGGTATAGTGACCAGCTACTTTCGGAAGTAAAAATTGATCGGAAACAACTGATTTTCTGGACGAAAGCAGAAAAAGACACTTTACGGGTATTTTACAATTTTTTCTGCGTCCGCCACTGATACCAAAATCATTAGTCACCATTAGGGTTTCTTTCCCGAGATCCCGGGATCCCGGTTTATTTTAAACCATTTTATATCCCGGGAAATTCTTATTACCCCGGGAATTCGCGGGATTTAAAAAAAAAAGTTTTTTTTCATTTATTTTGTGCTAAGATCTTTGTAATACTATCATAACTTATCAGAATGTATTATAAATATCTTTACTAACAGTAAATTATGAAAAAGGCTTGTTTATATTTAAAAATAATTTGAGTAGAATGACGGGATAGTGGTCCTTAGGTTTATAAAGAAAACTCTTTACATCAGCTAAATATTTCGGATCTTTATTTGATCCTTCATCGGTAGCTATAAACAAAATACAAAAAGTCCTTAGAATTATAATTTAAGTCTAATAAGGTGCTACTCACCGATGAGCGAGGATGTTTGAAAGCAACAAACAGGTGAACATTAAAAAAAATTTCTCGAAGATGAAATGGTTAAAATTGATGGAAGTACTTCATTAAAATTTGCTTGAATTATTAATCGTCGACACATGTGTTTTCTCTTGAATAAAAATAAATTAAAATTTGAAAAATTGAAAATAATATTTCTGTGTTATAATAACAAATTATGTATACTTGTATTATGGCGTAAAGAAGCCCGGTCTCCATGACAAAGTTTATATCTGCAAAATACTTTTACAGTTTTATTTTTCGTACCCTGGTAATGCGAAGGAAAATAGCTTATAAATGAAATGTTATTGTTAAAAACGATGTCTCTTGCTGCTAGACGCTCTCCAGACAATTTCACCCACATCAATAGAGACTGAGAGAGCATTTTATGCAGCAGCACCGAAGCACAGATCACCTTTGTTTTCTCAAATCACATTACAAAAATTCATTGTAAAAATTATATTATTTTGTTAATAAATATGAAAATGCAAATGTATGTTTTTCTCACCTATATTATTTAATTATTTATAATAATCATGAAGCAAATTGTATTACATACTCCATACTTGGAGTTGTTTTTTAGTAATAAAGCGCTCTCTTCCTTTTTTTGGATTATTTATTTAAAAATATTGACACAATTTAATACATCCCGGGAAAAAGGCCGATTTCTTCCCGGAATCCCGGGACAAGCAAAATGGCCAAATATGAGAAACCCTAGTAACCATCCATAATAAAACGATAACTTGACAAACTACAGGTGAAAATTCACTTGGTTGTATAACGACGCTTGTTTGACGGCGCAAATCAACACAACAATTCATCACCATGGCAACCAGCTACTTTCCGGCCTAGGCCGGTAAAGAGTCGTTATTACCATGACAACCAGTTACTTCTGGCCCATGTTAGTAAAGATGTTTTTTCCAGCCTAAAAATTGATAGGAAACAACTGATTTTCTGGACGGACGCAGAAAAACTTTATTACATCAACTTTTAATAATTAAATTTAGATAAAATATTAGCGTAACAATATACCTACTAGCAAAAATAGCAATTCTTTACTCTAAACCAGTGGTGCGCAAAGTATGGGACGCAGCCGACTACATTAACTTTGATGGTAATGCGCAACTGCTATAGCAACGAATGGCATACAATAAGACTTGTAAACTAAAGTAGTATCACTTTTTTTTCTAATTTTCATTATAAATTTCTTTTAATTCATAGCTTTACAAGTTTATTTTAATAGCCTACCCTGCTTATTTTTTTTTAAGTTACTGATAGAAATAACTTACATGAAATTTACAGTAATTAGGTATCTACTACAAATTTATGAAAATAATAACGATTAAGAACAAGTTTTCAAGTTTTGCTACATTTTAGATAAGATTTAGATTCTCATTTTGACGAATTCGCTTAAAACTTTATGAATATCACGGAGACATTGCAGTAAGAACCTACATGAAGTATGATGCATTCATTTAAATATTTTATTCAATACGTCGTCTATGTGACGGTAAACAAACGCTTGGTATAATCAAAAATTCTCTGTTTGACTTCCACACGTACTTACTGAGAAATTTAAATGATCGCCTTTTGTGATTTACTGTCCAGTTTTAACATAATCAGTTTTTAAACTGCCGGCAGTTGTTAAAATATCTGTTTTAATTTCAAGCTTAATTCTATTTGAACCCTCATATTGCGAAACAAATTGTTAGTTTAATAATCTAGTTTAATTTTGATTTACAACTCAATTAACAAATCAAACGTGTCACGTTCGAGTAGTTTGTTTTATGTTTAGCGTTGTGAATGAGAAACACAAACATAACTGAACACAGTTATCATTTTCATTTGGATTATGAGAGCAAACAAACCCTTAGGTAGTTAGCATTTATTGAGTAATAATGATATTTTAAAAATATGTGACTGTATTTTTATATAGCTCGTTATATTCATTAAAAGGCTGATTTCCAAGGCATAAAAAGCACAATTTTTTTAATTTAAAATAATTATTTAAACTTTTAGCAGAATGATAATCCTAGCAATGTAGCAATTAATATTTTTTTGTGCGATCGTACTAGAAACAGCTGTTTGACGGACGCGTTAGCAACCATAAAGTACTGCATTACCGGCCCTATCGGCAACGGCAACGGCCGTAAAAGTTACTTTTCAGGCCGTTACCCTTAGCAACGGCCTGAAAAGTAACTTTTACGGCCGTTGCTAAGGAGAGGGCCGGTAATGCAGTACATACGCCGTCATCTGTCAGTGACAGAATGTCACGTAGTTTCTAACCTATGATTTTGAAAATTACTAAAAATTTAAATTGTTTTTAATTCGATTGCACAAAAAATGTAATATGCACCTCGGCCAAAACGTACTTTTTCGGCCTTGTCTGTTTGCTGGCCTCGACTACGTCTCGGTCAGCAAACCAGACGCGGCCGAAAAAGTTACACTTTTTGGCCTTGATACATAAATAACTAATTATATAATTACTAAGAGTGTAAAAAAAAAACAGGATATACCAGGTGTTTCAGGAAGAATAGTAAATATTTTAGGGGTTGGTAGTATGGACCATTTTAAGTAAAAAGGTTTGGATAAATATGGGTCCAATTCTTAATGGTTAGGAAGATACAGTTGTTTGAATGTAATCTTACAAAGCCGCACAAAAGGTTGATTATTGCATTAATTGATTATTTAAATTATAAAATACACGAATAATTAGCAATAGTTCAAAGTTGATGTTCAAGAATCCCACCAACAACTTTAATGCCCTCTAGAACTTACTTGACAATACTACGTGTAGCTGCACGTTCTAGCCGTCAGGTGATGTAATTCTAACATTAACAGAAAGATGGATCGGTCGATATGATCACGTTAATTGCCACCAAGGTCTCCAGACCTTACCCCATTAGATTTAAGTCTGTGGCGATGGATGAAAAGCGACGTCTACCAAAAACAAGTAAACACAAGATACGAATAGGTTGCTCGCATTATGAGTAGTGCTGCTCTAATAAAAGAACGACAAGACGACCTCAGAAGAGTTACGCGTAGTATTGTCTTGTCAGTTGGTGGTGTGATTTTGGAACATAATTTTTGAATTATTGCTAATTATTTGTGTGTTTTATAATTTAAATAATCAATAAATGCAATAATCAATCTTCTGTGAGGCTTTTAAAGATTAACATTCAAACAGCTGCGCCTTTCTAAGCGTTAAGAATTTCACCCATGTTTATTTGAACTTTTTAACTCAAAATGGTCCATACTACCAGTGTACCAGTTCCTAAAATAGTTACTTATTCCTCCTATGCGTCATCTGAAAACCTTTAAGGGTGGATAGATTGTTAAATCAGCAAAGATGTTTGTTTTTGTATTAATTTTGTGGACATTTAATTTAAAAAAAAACAACTTAAAAACTTTAATTTCAAGCTTTATTTATAGCTTTCGCATTATCAACAGCAAAAATAATGATGGTTTGGGCATTTCATAGACTGTTATCAGGGCGCTCACATGCAACTGGCGTACAACTGTAAATTTGGGCAACTAAACAGTTTGTGTCTTGATACAATTTTCGAAGTTTTCAATATTCGAAGTAAAACTTCTTGTGTAATATGAATAAAAATTGATAAATTTTACACTGTCGTTAAGGAACAATATTGTGGTCATACATAATGAGTTTTGACTTACATTTATCAAACAAATCATAATTGAAATGTGCTGAGCTGCGTTTTTGCACGGCAGAAATATCAAAGTATCTTGTTTTAAATAAGTTTCATGTTTCATTATTAAACATTTAAATTATCAGATACCTTGGAAGTATTAAAAGCCCTGCCTTTTGAATTGTTCCTTCCGGGTAAATATTTATTTCGTATAACTTAACACCATCATTAATTTTGTATTCTCTCAGTTGTTGCCTTTGAGCCGTAAATATATTAGGAACAATTAAAAAGTTTGAAGTTTGTGGATTACAAAGAGGTTAAGAGAGTTAAAAATGTAAATCTTGTAGAAAAGGACCAATACACATTTATTAAATAAAAATTGACACAGAAATGTAATTGTTTATTTAATCGGAATAAACAGAAGAATTAAGAAAATATGAAGTCGATTTTTAACTATACATTTTAATCACTATATTAATAATTTAAAATTTATTTACAGAGAATGAATTAATAAAATTTTATTTAAAGAAAAATAGTTACGGAAAGAAAACACTTAGTTTAGTTAGAAATAATTTTGGTTTATGCGATTGTTGATCAAAAACAACTTTGTATTATACAGTGTGTATAAAAAGTAATGTAATGGAATAATATCTCGTCTTGTGACAACTTTACAAAAAAAAGTTTTAAATAAAAGTTGTTTGTGCACATTTACTACATAAGCTTAAATTATTTTGAACTATACGCAGTGTTTTGTTTTTGCGCAAAGATACGTCATTTTGTATTTTTAAATAGAACAGTACTTATATTTTATAATTTTTGGATGTAAAATCGAATTCTCTTTCAAAAATATATAGGTTTTATGTATCTAAAATCAGTCGTTTTTGAGTTGTTAAGTTTTTTAATACTGCAACGGGAGTCTAAAAAAATTATGATACTTCACAACTTGGCTATTTTAGAACGAATTCCTCTGAAACTTTGTAGGACAATAGTGTCATATTGATTTTTGACTAGTTAAAATTTTAAAATGATACACAGGGTGTTTCTTATGCTCGGTCCATTTAGTCACATTATAAACATTTCTTTAAAAAATGGCATATTTCCAAACAAACTAAAATGTGCAAAAATCAAACCAATCCACAAAAAGGGGGATGTAAGTGACATAGGAAACTATAGGCCCATAGCCATACTCACAAACATTAGCAAGATATTTGAAAAAATAATCTACAATAGAATTGAAAATTACTTACTTAGAACACTGTACATAATAAACAACGCTCAAAATGGATTCAAAAAAGGCAAAACAACTACCCGCGCTATTTACATGGCAATCCGAAATGTACTTTAATCCCTCAATGAAGACAAACACACCATGGTCATGTGTGTTGATCTCTCAAAAGCTTTCGATAGTGTTAACCGCGAGATACTGCTAACGAAATTAGAACACTATGGTATACGAGGGACCGCCCATAACCTTATAAAATCTTATCTCTCGGATAGAAATCAATATGTCGTCAGGTAGAATTCTAAAATCCAACAAAAAAAAAAATCAAAAAAGGAGTCCCGCAAGGATCAATCTTATACATACTCTACACAAATGATCTTCCAGATTTTATCAAAACTTCCCTTATACAATTTGCCGATGACACATTATTAGTGACACAGATTCCAAAAACTCTGAACAAAAACTCTTTGACTGTTTAGGCCAACTCCAACATTGGTTTACGTTAAACAATTTAACCTTAAAGGTCAATAAAACTCAAGTAATAAAATTTTCACAAAGTAAAATAACCTCCGACTTAAAACTTCAAAATAATTCCACCGCTATAAATGTTGTAAATAAAATATCTTTTCTTAGTTTATGTATTGACTCTTAGACTGGACTGGTCATACCACATCGAACGCCTGTCACAAAGCCTGTAACGGTACCCTTTCGCACTAAAAAACCTAAAATAATTGGTCAGTACAAAAATATTATGTTGAATCTAGGTTACGCTATGCTGTAATTTTTTGGGGTAACGCTAGTGACTAAGAACGCCTCTTTATTATACAAAAGCGATGGATAAGAAATATATTTGGTCTAACTAAACTACCGAGATCACTGTAAAGACACTTTTCGTGACAAAGAAATATTAACCTTTTACTGCCTATTTACCCTCGAAGCCACCTTTTTCGTAAAAAATAATGTAGATCTGTTCGAAGAGAATATAAAAAACCATGCAGCCAATACCTGACATAAAAAAAAAACTAAAACCCGATTCCTTCAAATATATCTACCTATATTCAAAAAAAATTTGCCTCCACAATTATTGCTATACACGTTTATAATAAATTTAACACGTCACCTGAGAGTATAATAAATTTTCCCACCCGCGAATTGAAGAAGAAATTAAGAAAAGTTCTGAATTCTAAAGCTTACTATTGAATAAGCGAATATTTAAATGATGCTGACTTTATAAAATGTTATATTTAAATATCATTTTTTTGTGTTTTTCCTTTTTATTAACTATGTATATTATTGTAATGTACGTACATTATTATTGTGACAAGTTCTACGCCTTTTTTGGGATATTCAGAACAAATAAAGATTATTATTATTTCTATTATTATTATTATTAACGTACCTAATTATCTTCAAAAACGATTAAAGATCAATTATGTCTAAAATCAGTATTTCTCCAGTTATTGCGATTTTCTTTATAATTTACAGATACCAACACAGTATTTAATAACATTAAACTAGTAGTCTTGTAAAATAAGAAGATGAAGATAATACGCACTAGGTGCACTTGTTGTATATTTCAAGAATAAGTAAGTATTTAACACTTTGTACAAAATAATTAATTGGTACTTAACACATTAAGTACCCGCATGAACTTTAATTTTGTTTTGAATCGTAAAAGTCCAATTTTAAGGAGTAATTACGCAACGCAACAGTTGACAATTATACAGAGACGCCGACTGATTGCTTGAAGATCGCTTAAAGTTCACAATTTTTATGTGTCTGTGTCTTCGTCGCTAGAGTCACAATATTAACTTCACTTTTTTTACTTTTCCAGTATAAAGCTAGCTAGAAGCTCCGTTTATCTTTTTCCGTAAACAAGACAAAGGCCTCTAAATGTCAAAACTCAAATCGATATAAGTGTATTTTTATCCTAAATAAAAAGTTTATCAAGTAAATATTTAAATTTAATCGTAACCTTTTATTTTTGCCGTTAATTTATTAATAGGTTTTTATAATTAACCTTAATTTGATTTTAAAATACTTGTGTTTGTACAACGCTCTTTGCGGCAATACAAAGAGCCTACTTTTCATCATAAAAAAACTGAGAATAACGGAAACCGTTGTTGATAGAAGAATGGAAAGACGTGCGTTCTTTAGTACCTAATTATACTAGGAACCCGAACCGAACCGGAACTGGAATCAAAATGGGAACGAACTGTTGCTTTTTTTCATAAACCGTGAATCGGTAATTAAACCTTGAGGTAAATACAGGGATGGAGGGATGCGCAAAAGTATGGAAACAGACAAAAATCTAGAATACTAAAAAAGAATGACGGGATAATGGTCAAGAGGTCATTTAAAGAATACTCTTTACATTAGCTAAATATTTCGAGTTTTTATTAACTCTTTTTCAGCAGCCTAAAATATAAGTACATACCCAAGTAGCACAATAATATTGGCCCAATATTGGCAAAATATTGTTACGCTGGCCCAATATTGGCAACATTAAGCCAATATAGGCTTTTTCTAGTTTTTTAATGAACAGCCAATATCGAAAAATTCAATGTTAATATGTTATTGGTCCAATATGTTTATATCTTTTGATGATTATTTCCAGTTTATTTTTATTGGCTAGACATACACAAAATATATTTACCCTATATTGTCTAGCAACATTTAGCCAATATAGGCTTTTTCAAGTTTTTTAATAAACAGCCAATATTGTAAAACTCAATGTTAATATGTTATTGGTCCAATATGTTTATATCTTTTGATGGTTATTTCCATTTTATTTTTATTGGCTAGACATAAGCAAAATATATTTACCCTATATTGTCTAGCAACATTTAGCCAATATAGGCTTTTTCAAGTTTTTTAATAAACAGCCAATATAGTAAAACTCAATGTTAATATGTTATTGGTCCAATATGTTTAAATCTTTTGATGGTTATTTCTATTTTATTTTTATTGGCTAGACATAAGCAAAATATATTTACCCTATATTGTCTAGCAACATTTAGCCAATATAGGCTTTTTCAAGTTTTTTAATAAACTGCCAATATTGTACAACTGAATGTTAATATGTTATTGGTCCAATATGTTTATATCTTTTGATGGTTATTTCCATTTTATTTTTATTGACTAGACATAAGCAAAATATATTTACCCTATATTGTCTAGCAACATTTAGCCAATATAGGCTTTTTCAAGTTTTTTGATAAACAGCCAATATTGTACAACTGAATGTTAATATGTTATTGGTCCAATATGTTTATATCGTTTGATGGCCATTTTATTTTTATTGGCTAGATATAAACAAAAAACAGTTGTTACATCTGCATGCAATGCTAAAGCATTGAGTGTACCTACAAAAGTTTTAATTGTAAGACGAAGGGTCGGCGTTGCTAAAGCAGTTTTAATTTAAAGTGGACTGTAACTCCTCCACTAAAACTCAACGTTTTTAAAAAAGTTTAAATTTCAACCGCCGTCCCCTCTCTTTACACACCGCGGTTCACTTTAACTAATAGCCATAGTTGCCAGATTTGGTGATTTATCACCATTTTGGCTACTCGTGGCACTTATTCGGCGTGTCAATTGGATGTGTGGCGATTGGCATTAAATTTGGCGATTTTGCAATTGAAAATTACATTTGAAACGACATTTGCACGTTATAGCTGAATAATATAAATTTGAATTTGCCGCGCGTTGGCATCGAGGCTAAAACGGACCGAGAGTGGGGATAGTGCCGCGGAGAGAATGTCTCAAGGTAATAGCTGTAGTGACTTGCGTTCGTAGCTTGCGTTCGTATGTTGTGCGTCGTGCATTATTTTTCTTATTGGTAAGTACCCAGTTCATTTGTTGGGGCCACTTCCGTACTGCCCCCCAGGGCTAAACTTACTGTTTTGCACGTGGTTTTAAAATCTAACAGCGCTAGATTCACTTGTGCAAACCAAGGTCAATAAAATGGCGTGGTTTTAGCGTTCACACACGATCATAGCCACATACAAAACCAAGTCGGCAAAACTATTAAGTGTAAACGGCCTCTCTAATAGGCACGTGGTTTAGCTGACTTGGTTTTGCATATGTTTATGATCGTGTGTGTAAACGCTAAAACTAAGCACAAGTGAATCTAGCAAATTAGCAATGCTAGATTCACACACACGATCATAACCACATGCAAAACCGTAAGTGTAAACGGCCTATAACAGCACTCTGAACTGAACAACTCGAATAATATTTACTATACTTAGATGTTACATGTGTTCCTTTGTATGATTGATGTGTACAATTTTATTAATTACGAACATTAATATCTATTTAAGATTGAACAGGTGCCAATTACTGCTTTTTTTGGTATTACCAAAAGTGGAACAAAAAGGTAAAGGTTGTGTTTGTAATTTTTGGTTTATTTCTGAAGAAACATATTTGTAGAAAAATGTCTTGGGACATTATTTTTTGGAGCAATTGTGTCGATTATGTCCCCTCATCGTGGGGCAATAAAGTCAAAACCCTATATGTTTGGCCAACTCATATTACAAATAAAACAAAAATCAAACAAATGGTTGATGCTTGTGAAAAACCTACCACCAAAGGGAATTGGAAGGAAAGCCCAGCAACATTTAAAAAAACTGTTTACACTGTTAAAGAAGCAGAACATTTGTGCAAAAAATTCCAGTTTGCGTCCTCTGTGACAGAGGACAGTGGCGAAGAAAGTAAACAGGATGAAGAACCAATGTCAGTCGATCAGGTAAATTGTTTAAGGTTTTATTCTGTTCATAATTTGTTTATAACAAGAAAACATTTGGTGTAGAAAACTGTATGCTGAGAATACTGGAGGAGTTGGAAGAAATAAAGATAAATCAAGTTATTATAAAAAAAGATATAACATCCTTAAAAGCATTGTTAGATAAATTAGTGGCAGGTGATCGACATCTATCAGTATTAGCAGAATCACCGTTTAGCCTTCCCTTGAATACTGCAGATGATGTAACAAACATCGAAAATGTACTAGAAGATCAGACAAAGAAGCAAAAATTGGTAAATATGGTGTTAATGTACATTATTAGTTTTGCTTTGGTGTTTGTTTTTTACGTTATTCTAAATTTTAGGCAAATGAACTTTCTTTGGTGGGGGGCGAAACCGAACACAAAGTGGTACTTAACATTATAAAAAAATTGTTCACCAAACAGTTACCAATCCAATATTCCAGTAAAGGAAAAAAGGGGAAAAAAAATTTTTCTTCGCTCAAGTTATGTTCCGTCGTGATAGGTAAAACAATGTCGATATTTAGTATTTGTAATTATATTATTGTTTATTTTTAAGATGCTGTTCGTATACGACATAAAACTGCTACTGATACAAATATATTCAAAGCCATAGGGCTAGTTTTGGCAACTGCTGCAGACAGAGATGGAGGAAGAAAGAAAAGATTGCATGATGGTGAAATAGTGAGAGAGAGTGATTAAATAATATTTAGCCCCTATTTTCCGGAATTAACACGTTCACGACGACGTGGTACACCGGTGGTACATTGTGTATTTCACTTGTAGCCGTTGGTGGCCACCCGTGGTACATTTGTTTTCCGCACTGCTACGCAAAATAAAATCTCCCGTTTTTCACGAATGTCTTCAATATTCGGTATACGGTTATAGGAATGGTGTATGCTAATTAATGTACCACCGGTTGCGCACTCGGCCATAATTGTGGATTTTACAAACCAAAGAAATAATTTTTTTTGTTCTGGAACCCATGTTTTGGCTATTTTTGCGAACACTGGACATGCGCGAGTAATACCAACTTACCGTGTTGCCTTCTAAACTATATTACTGCCAACAAAATAACATAACACTAGCGATTTACTCTTGTGTCCACCGGTGGTACACCATTGCTTTAACGATAATAATTCACTGGAGCCGTCGTGTACCACCGGTGGTACACAATAAAAAAAGGTCGAAAGTTAAGAAAAAACAATAATTTGATCACCAAAATGCATCATTTAAAAAAAAAACTAATTTTAATTAATAATTGCACAAAAAAATGTTTTCGGCTCTAGGGCATGCCACCTAGATTACGTGTCGTCGTGAACGTGTTAAGAAAGTGGTATATTTTATAATTTCACATTTATTAGTGAAAGTAAATTACAGCATCAATTAAATTTGAGACATGTAAACTATATGATAAATAAACCATTTATACAGCTTTACTGGATTTTTATTGGATATTAACATTTCTAAACCATAAAAACATAAAGGAGATTTGTGCATATGTTACATTGTACCAAGCAGGGTGAATAATATTGGTTAAATATAGTTTTAATTGTGTATACTGTATACTATACATGTATAGTATACATTTCACCAATATTGATACGGTATATTAATCTAATATTATTTAATAATATATATCCTTTATAAAAAAATTTTATTGGATTAATATTAATTTAAAATATTGCACCAATATTTAAAAATGTTGACAAATCTATATTTTCCCAGTATTGTATGTCAATTTTTAGCCAATATTGGCCCAATATTTTGTGCTACTGGGGTAGGTATAAGTTACATAGATACCTATAAGTAAAAATAAGTAATTTTAAAGTTGACAATTGTAATCAATTTTTTTAAATTTTATATTCATAATAATAATTAAAAAATGGTATAACCCCCGAAATGTTATCAAGAGTGCCAGAGTCTTTGAGACAACATCTACGGGTGTGCGTAGAACATGAACAAGGATATAATTTTAAACAGTTTATACGATAAATTTCGGGGAAGGGGTACATTATTGGACTAAAATTAAAGTTGCAGCTCTTTTTATTCTTTTGTTTAAAAATTCTTTGAAAAATTACGACTTACGTCCATGGCCCACTTTAAAATATTTTAATTGCCTTAGTAATACTAATAAAAATCGAGATAGCTCGAAAAATATTAACTTTAGGTATAGGACATGCTTAATAATTTCGAAAGACAATTAAATTCTCTACAAGAAAATGTAAAAATATACAGGGTGTTGCATTTAAGAAAAATGACTTATCGATGTTTAAAGTTTCATAAGTTTGACTAAACGTAAAAAACACCCTGTATAATATTTTTATAATGTAGCTAGCGCAAAGTGTTAATTAATCTATTGTCAATCTAAATTTTAAACGAAATTTTACCGCTTTTTTAAATAACTTTAATGTAAAAAAAAATGAAAGTGCTGTATCGCTCAAAATTTTCACAAAAATGTAAATTTTACGAAAGACCCATATAACCTTTTACATTTTTTAAAGTAAATTTTAAGAGGAATCCAAAATTGTAAAAATATACAGGGTGTTCTATTTAAAAAAATTAAATTTTTATATGTGCCGGTCAAACGAAACACCCTGTATATTTGAAAATAATTTTAGGTTATGTAGAAAATAGGCTCGCACAATATTTGTATTAAACATTTTTTGATGTTTTCATTAATACAGGAGCTATCGAAGAATCTCAGGGTCGTGGTGCACCCTGTATACATGTGAATGGTATGTCTGATGAAACTTTGTATTTTGGTGCTTGAATAATTAATAGATGTTAAACAAACAGCTGCGTGGGATTTGTTGCGGATTTGCTATTGAATCATTTAAACCAATAAAAACGAAATGTAAAGGGCTTTCTTGTTTGAGCTATTTCTGTTAGATGTGCGAAATTACATAAAATACGTTTCCCTTAGGAGAGGAAAACCTACATTAACTAAGTAAGCATTACCTCTTAAAACGCGCTTTTGAATTAAATATCTAGCAGCCTGCTATAGGGAGTGTTTATATATTTTGAAATTTTTTAGCATGCATATTTCAGTAAAATCTTACAAAAAGTAACGTAGGTAATGAATTTATAAAAGTTTTTAGCATACTTTCTTAAAAATATAAATGTATTGAAGTTAGCTCGTATAATGTTTATTATAAATAAAAAGTACAGAAATTATACCTGTGTAAAAAAATTGCTGAAAGCTTAATGATCTGTAAATTAGTAGTATTAAATTTTAAAATAATTTCATTTTTTTAGTTCTTTGTAAATAAAGTAGAAAATAAGAATTTAACGAAAGATTTTTAATTTTTTTTTTACTAAATATTACAACAGATGCTGTCGGTATTAAAGAAAAATAAACTTGTGTGGCCACCAAATCATTTCCACCATAAATACCGGGTGTAAATGAAGTGTGGTACACCCCCTTTTCTTTCTTTAGTTTTGATTTTAGATAAATGAAATTTTAGACATATGATAAGTTCAAAAAAACGGTCTTTTTGAGCCCATGCACACAATTTTTTCACTTCCGGTTTCGCCGGAAATGAGCCCAACTTTGTCATTTTAAATGGATACAACTGCACTACTTTGGGTAATTTTTATAACCGCAAATAATTTTTGAAATAAAATTTAATTTTTTATTAAGTGTGCCGTGACCTGCTTAAATTGAATTTTATTATGTCAACAATTGTCCAAAAAACGTTTTTGTAAATTTTAATACATTTAGGTTACTTTAATCGGCTTGGAAGGTTTTGGAATCGGTTTTTTGACAAAAAGTCGATTTTTTTAAATGGAACTATGGTGGTACAAGCAATTATTTAAATGGGGCATCTTCTAACGAATCCGTTGATACCAATAAGTTGTATTTTTATTAACAGGCTGCTTCAAAAACTTCAAATTATTGTAAAAATTTATTAGTTCCTGTTAATCGCAGTGCACTGTAACAAAACAAATCATTCAAAACTGAAACAAAGGTGCTATGGAGGATCGCTGTGGAAACATAGAAATGCTTGTTTACGTATTTGTTTGTCATTGCGCTGGTGGAAAAATCATTACACAGTCATTAAATTAAAACTTATTATTAATTTAAATTTATTTAAAATTAATTTTTAAAAATATTGGTGCTGCAAAATGAAACGTAACTTTTACACTCGTACAGAACAAGTGGATATGCTATTAATATTTGGTTAATGCAGAAAAAAAACTAAGGCAGCGTGCGTTTTGTATACCGGAAGGTACCCTGATTGTCATCATCCTACTGTAAATTATTTGAACAGAATTGAACACCAATTAAATCAAGATCAGAATTATGTAAAAATCATTACCAAATTTTTTAAATTAATGACTATAGTAGTAAAATATAAAACAACGATAATTTGTTTTGTTGCTGTTATTCACAATGTACTGTGATTAAAAGGATCTTTATAATAATTTGAAGTTTTTGAAGCCCGATTTTTGGCACATATCGTATTTCTTTAATTTCATTTATCTAAAATCAAAACTAAAGGAACAAAAAGCGTGTACCACGCTTACTTTACACCCGGTATATTGTGTTAATTAATAATAAAAAATCTTTATTTAGCTTTTAGCTAATTTTACATCATATTCATCTTGCTTATATTTATTACTACATTATATGTGTATTTGTGGGCGCAAAAAGTTTAAAATGCCGCTAGAGGCGCGCTAATTATATATTTTTTTAAATTTAAATTATGTTTAGATGTAGTCTTAGACTAATAAGTAACTTATTTTTATTCCTAGTATACTAAAAAAATTATAATTCAAGAGTCTGTGCATCCCTGGTTTATTTGGATTAACTTTTTTATTACCATATGCTCTATATTCTAAATTTCTGTACAAAATTTAGACTGCATCGGGTATTTTCTGTTGTAATTATGCTGAGTACTTGGAAAGAGAAAAAAAAGTTTAAATTAGCAAAGAAGTACATAAGTGGGCGGTTCCTGAAATATAATGAAAATCCTGCATAACCAAAAATTTTTAAATTTTATTTATAACTTATTTTTTATTATTTTATGTACCTACTTTATTGAAGAATTTGATGATGAATACAAGGATCATAAAATTATAAATATAAACAGATATACCATGGGGTTTTGTTTTAAGTTGTTTTTTTTAAAGAGTATTTTCGATTAACGAACTTGCAAAAAAATTTGAAACATTATTATCTTAAAAACGAAACAGTATGGCGCCCATAAGAAATAAAAATGATCACTGTCGCATCTCAAAAACTAAGCTTTCGATTTAAATTTGGCACCACCAGGCAATTAGGGCCATTGATTAACGGTTAAACAAAAGCCCTATGTATGTAGATACCTATTTATGGGTTAAACTTTAACCCATATAAATAGGTATAGATTTAGATTTTTAAGGTTATTTTTAGAATGCTATATACATATTTTATGTTCAGTTTCTGACTGAGCACATAATAACACATTTCTTTGCTCACTCAACCATCCTTTTATCTCCAACGGTTTTCGAGATTCCCATGTTGTTCACATTGTAATTTCTCGAAATAATCAATTTAAATGTTTTTTATTTGTTAAACCAAAAATATTCAAAATTGAAAATCTTGTGGTGTGCCATACCACCCTAGGACCATTTGGCACAAAATTTATTGCACTGCACATTATATTAAGCACGTATTAATAATGGTTTTAAAAAAAGCAGGAATATAAAAACTTATCTTTTTGATAATTTTCTTCTTACGTGGGCTGCGAAAAGTGTGTGCTATTCAATTGACACTTAACGCCTTAAAATATTAGAAATTATATTAAAATCTCTACTCGTTGAATTTAAATTTGCGTAGGCAGGAGCAGAGAGCAATAATTGGCGTCAATATTTAATCGCTCGCATTCTGCCGACTTATTTAACTTCTCGTCAGGTTAAAATGATAAATGTTGCTGTTAAAGCTGGATAAAGAACAGTTTCATCTACATCAGGTTTTCCAGTGAGTGTGTCATAGCGTAAATAAAGAGATAATTTTTAATAACATTTAAATGCTAAATTAAACAGGAAAGAATTTGTCATTTACTGGTTTTAACGCAATAATACTACAGGGAAACCAAACACTCTGTATAGCTGAAAATAATTTTATATTATGTATCCTATGATCTCCAACAAATTGTGTCTTGAAGTTTTTTTCCATTTTGAATAATAAAGCAGATATGAAAAAAATACGCACTAGGTGGACACTCATATACCTATTCTTATTTTGTATACAGGGTGTGTAAAAATTGGCGGAAGCGCTAGGCGCTACACGTGGCGATGTTCTTCGTAAAATTCTAAGTCGAAAATCTTAATACTAAAATGTTGTATCATGCTTTCTATGGCCTCAGGAACCATTTAAAGAAAAAACAATTGGCAACATTGTATACATTGATTTGCGTTTGGACATTTTTTTATTAGCAATTTTTACTTAGATATTTATAATATTTGTTCGATCTGACAGTAAACATAGCTGCAAACTTTTGGGTATCGTAAAACACAAACTAGAAATAATTACGAGAAAAACAGAGATGACAGCTAATGACAATGTTGGCATATGTATTATTTTCATTTAAATCAGTGATTTACATATTTTCAACACCAATTTTTGAAAGGAAGAACACAATATCTAGGAAAAAATGCTATTGGAAATTTATTTTTATTCCAAATTGCAGCTTTTTCATTTGCAAGTATTAAATAATAACGCTTATTAAAGGACTAAATGTCAAAGCTTTGAGGACCTCTTGCAGACACAGCAAGCATGGTACAACATTTTCGTATTAAGATTTTCGACTTAGAATTTTACGAAAAACATCGCCACGTGTAGCGCTTCCGCCAATTTTTACACACCCTGTATATAATAGGTGGAAATTACAATGCCATAAATATTAATTAAATGTTTAGGCTAAAGTTAAAATTACAAATCTGGAAAATAGGCGAGTAAAAAAGTCAAAAGCATAATAAGTTAATTTGGTTTAGTGAACCTACCGTACTAATTTTCTAAATTACTTCCGGAATATCTACACCCAGGCTTACAATTAACAATATGTTATTTGAAGTAAACAATTTTATTTCCGTAAGAAAAGTTCATTGTATTTTTCAGAGCACAGTTCTGCTGCCGTTTAAATGTAATTACTGAGGCCCACAAGGTGACAGCAATCAGAAATTCGTTCTTACAATTACGTTTCAAGTTGTACTGGAATTAGAAAACACGATTCGCCCGAGCTAAGTCTGAGTGCCTTGTAAAGCTCTTACCTTTATTATTAATTGTCCTTGATTCAAGTGGGTGTATTATTCGGTACAAAGACACGAGCACAGTTTTGTGCATTGTCCTTTTTATGCTTAAGGTTTCTTTTATTATGCAACAAAATCTACTGAATACAGTTTATTAAGCAAGCGTTTTATCAAAGTGCAATTTAATTAATTACAAACAGCAACTGTATTTATTTATTTTTTAATTGCAAATCCTAATAAAACCTTTGTAGGAAAATTTTTCGTGCTTTTTCTTGATAAGTGGGTTAGAGTTCACCAAATTTATTTCTACCTATGCTAAGTCTACTTATTCTGTACGGTGCAAATTTTTTAGAAAATCCAGTGATTTATATATTATATATATTTTTGATATTCTCTAAGGTCAGTTTTTTTTTACACTGTGGGTGCCTTATTTCACCTCAGTTGGGGGGCTAAATTTGCAGTAGAGCATCAAATATGCACTTAATTATCATCTGGCTCAAGCAGCCCCACCCATTAGGTGTCGTCATGAGCCACCTCCTAAATTTAAAAAAATTAAAGTTTTTATGAAAATTGGAGTTCTTAGCTTTTGTCAAACTATAGGGCATGCAGTTTGTATCCTTTTCTCCAATATTTAAACTCAGAACCTTTCAAGTTTTATAATTACTTCAAAACATGAAAAAGACTTTGTGGAAAAATGGCCCCGCGTGACGGTACGAAATTATTTTTTTTCACGACCACCATAGTAAATGACTACTTATGTACAGCCTGCATGCATAATACGTGGGTCTTTACGCACGGCAAAGAAAAATGTCCAATGGCATCAAATCGCATGATCTTGGTGGTCAACGGCATATCACGAAATTAAACGATCAGGGAACGTAGCGCAATAAATCGATTGTTTCGCCACTTGTATGGTATGTGGCACTATCTTGTTGGAAGAATATCCATATTCTTTAGCTCAGGCCGCAAAAAGTTGGTCCCTATAGCGCACTTCATTGACTGAAACGGGTGTGGTCATATTCCCGAAAGTCAACTTCCCGACGGTCAACTTCCCTACCGCCAACTGCCCGACAGTCAAAGTTCCCGAAACCAACTTCCCGACAGCCAACGTCCCGAAAAAATTAAATGTATTATTTTGACCCCAAAACACAAATCAGCTTAATTTTATTGATTTTTTCATTAAAAGAACATACGAAAGATGCATACTATACCGGGTGTTAACCACCAGCCGTGAACATAGGGAATTAACATTGGTTTTAACTTTTTTTCGGATTCCTGCTCCCCAATTGAATTTATATTAAAACTAATGGTAACAATAGAAAGATAAATTTATTACGCATCATTTAAGACCATTAATAAGCTTAAATGTTTAATATTTAGTTTATAATTAATATTTTAAAATTGGATTAATTTTACAAATATAAGTAGCCATGACTGTCAATCTGACATTTGTCTTCATTAATTTTTGTTATTATCTGTCAATTTTTATATCTGCAAGTTATTTCTTTAACGATTTTGATTAAAATGAAAAAAAAACTGTAATAGAGGAAGAGTTTTAATGGCGAAAAAAGAAATAACTCGCTGATTTAAAAATTGACAGATAATAACAAAAATTAATGAAGACAAATGTCAGATTTGATTTTAATTATATTTTGTTCCTGTTTTCTACATTGCTTACATTCTTACAAGGGAGGTTGACGATACGTTGTCGCTGGAATTCGATTAGGGCTGTGTTTATTGCATCAAGAACATCAAAACTAAATATTTTCCAGAGTTATACGTGCCACTGACCATTTTCTTCGGAAAAATAGGGGAAAAACTTAAAAGTTAAATAATAAACTTAATTTTTGCCATCGCATTGGCCATGAAACCGTCAAAGACAAAATCGAAATTCTTCTATTTATCAATGCGCTCATCCTTTGCAAGTAAAATGATGCAAAGTTTTTGAAAAACTCTTGAACGGTTCCAGAGAAAAACGTTAAAAATAAAACCCCTGCATAAGCGTTATGATTTGAGAAGTTGTGGCATATCTGTATAACTATCATATCATATCTATGCGACTTGCATAGGCGTTTAAAATAGAGGAAACCGTTTTTACAAAAGCCCCGTTTTTTGCGTTTGTCTCCGGAACCGTTCAACATTTTTTCAAAAATTTTGCACCATTTTACTTACAAAGAATGCACGCATTGGTAAATAGAAAAATTTAGATTTTGTCTCTGACGATTTCATGGCCAACGCGATCGCAAAAATTTATTACTCAGCTTTTCAGTTTTTCCCCTATTTTTCCAAAGAAAATGGCCAGTGGCACGTATAATGTATCATGACCTTGCAAGGTTAGTATCTTATCTGGAATAAATGTGCATCACTCCTGTTTTATATATTTAAAGAACAGACACGTAATCACATACAATCCAATTTTATTTGAAATTATCCTTCGTTTATTTCACAGCGTACTTGAATAATCCCAAAAGTAATTTTCACATAACACAAACCTAATAATTTTTTCAATTAAAACAGAACCATCTCCAATATTTTGCGTTACCTGGAATATAACGGGTTCGCTTATGAATTCTTTGAATTAAAAACATCTACAAATATAAAAACGTAACAATCTAGCAACTCGCTATATAAACATCGACCCTTCGATCCAATACAATTCTTGTTACAATCCAGTATTTGTTTAATATTTTAAAAAATACTGCGCAGATTGTAATAATAATTTCATTTATACGTATGCATCTATATTAAATAATCAGCTAGCTATTTCGTCTAATTCCTTGATTCCAAAACCTGATTAGTTTGCTGTTATGTAGCGAACATCAAAATTAAATTAGCAAAGTAATTAATTCTGCCATAATTCCAGTGGACGTTTTATAAAATAAAATTCAATCTAAATAGCGAGAGCTTAGGAAATGTTCACAGGGAAGATTAAAAGCAAATAAAAGCTACCTCGGCATAGAGGTAAAACAAAGGCACGAGGTTCAAGGCCAAAGGTGCATATCGTATTTTTACGATGTTGTGCAACGGAGTATGATATTAAAATTATTTTAGCAAAATTAACCGACTATATGGAATATGCGTTTAATTTAATAAATGCACAGGGTGGACCAAATTTGAATGTTTACGGGGTATCTCGGTTACCGTAATAGTAGGCGAAAATCTGATATCGAGCTCTTGATCTTTCGATTACAATAGTTACCCAAAATCTGATTAAGGTCTCTAAAAATATTTTTTCGAGTTAAATACACTTGGCTTTCAAATTTGTTGTAGCGGTTTTCGATCAAGCAACAATTTAGCGTCCGATTGTCATATTTTTTTAAAGTGTTTTGTTTGGTTATAATAATAATAATAGCTTAAAAATCCTGCAGGTGTTATAAACGAAAGGAAAACAACCGCTCCAGATTTTTCGAAAAAGTCCCGGATTTTGGTACATAGTCCCAAAAGTTGCTCGGAAAATCGTCTCATTTTTAAGGAGCTAACTATCATATACATATTCATATTTACAGATAAACCAACTGTAGGGAACAAAACAAATACCGTGTGTATTATTTCAAAAGCTTAAGTTGTCAATTAATATTCCCAATAAGATTGTTCTGGCATGTTTAGGAGTTAAGGTTTTTAAATGCACGTATTTTGTTGATTAAAGGTACCTACAATAACTAAACGAGTTTGAAAAGAAAATTTAATATAAAAAGCAAAAAATCGAAATATTCTTAGCCTTTAATTGAATTCTGTTCAGAAAAATAACACATGATGTAATTAAAAATAATTCAAGGTTAGCTAAGGATCGCACACTAAATTTTAAATATGTATTTTTGTATCTTTAATATTAAAGCATAACTCGTCTTCTGTGGAACTACATGTTTATAAGCTTTTCACATGATACTTGTGGTCAGATTGACCCAGATTGACGTAAGTAAAATAAATGGTAACACTATACAAATATTTCATGCAAAATGACCTCATTATTTTACGTTTAGACGAAAATTGTTAACCTGAAACACAAACTACTGCTTAAAGATAAACTTCCGTTGTTTTATATCTCAGAATGTGGCTTTATAAAAGTTTTCCTGTGCATTTTACACGGAATAAGGAAAGCTGAAACGGTGGACCGTTATTACAGACACAAGATTATATATTAAACACTTTTTATACGGATGGTGACAGATTTCCGGTTACTTTCTGGAATATTCCACCTTTTACCTCATGACCTTCAGATCCAACCCCCCAGACAGGGCAACCTTGGCCTCACGCTTCTCGCTTAGAGACAAGCGCGTCTCTGTTATATCTGATAGGTTCTCTGCACCCCATCCTATCCATATACACGGAGCTACCACGCCAGCGCACTCCTCGATGTAGTATACTACGCTCCACACTCCCATAAGATCCATGAACTCTAGATTCTAAATAATCAGCTACCTGCTTTTCGCTATTACCGGTATTTTTCTTTACCGGTCTCGTTAAAGTTGTTAGCTGCACACAAGGTTAAACCGAATGGAAATTAAATATCTCTACACACATAACTGATGAATATTGTAAAAGGACAACAGTTTTGTTAAACATTCACAATAATTAATTAACTTAATTTCAACTTAGATCAGCACTTCTCAACATTTTTATATACAGCGGGTGCCTTAAATAAGTTGACACTCGACTTTTTGACGTTTAGATTATTTAATTAGATTAAATTAAATCAACAAATGCAATTTGATAAAAATAAAATCTGTTAAATATAAACGCAATTTTGTGCTCATTAATCTAACAATTAAATAATTTAATTTTACAACAATTACTATTAGCAATGTATTATATGGAGCGATGAGAGTAAATTTGAGCTCCATGGATACAATCGTCATCACGACGTCCTTAGAAAAATCAATACAGCCTTTTGTCGATAGCATCTTAAGTCAACTTTCAAGAACTCGAGAGTCTATCATGACTTAAGGTTGTTTTGCTAGGCTAGGGAATTAACTAAATATTATTACCTAGTACTGAACAAAACATGGCGTATAAAGTTAAATGAAACTAAGTCAGCACATGTCAATTTTACCAACAAGAGAATTAAACATGTACCTACCAATCAACTATTAGGTTGATGCATAATTATCCGCCGTTTTTTCGCGACGTTTTGTTATTCGAATTAGTCGTCTTCCAAGCAAATAGTAAGCAGTAATCGACGTTGATGGTGACTACTCCCCCAAACGATAATTGTACATACCGTTTTGAGTTTGTTTTCGTTTTTGATTATGTTACAATATAATTTATGTTATATTAAATTTTTTTTAAAACGGCGGATAATTATGCAGCAACCTAATAAAGTAATACACAAATTCCATACTTCAACACAGCAAAATACTTAAATATTTCATAGGACGCTAAGCTACGCTGGAAAGCTCATGTCAAGAAAAAAAGGGAAGAAATAAATATAAAATCAAATATAAAAAAAATGTACTGGCTAATCTGGAGGCTTTTCTTTCTGTCTCTACACAATAAACTCTTGCTTACTAGCAAATCCTAAAGCCTGTATGGACATATGGGATGCAGTTATGGGGTTGCACCAAACAGAGTAAAATTCAGATCATCCAGAGATTCCAGAATAAAACACTAAGGAACATCGCTGATGCACCTTGGCACTGCAGAAATAGTGACATACATCGGAACCTCAACATGGACACTGTAACCAACACCATTAAGAAGTTTGCCAAGAGTCGCGAAGAAAGGCTCTATCAACATGTAAACGTCGAGGCGATTCAGCTCCTGAACACTACAGGATTAGTAACAAGACTTAAAAAGGTCAAACCTTTTGAGTTAGTTTAAGCAAAAGTTTAAAAGAAGAGACCGTGCGGTAGTGTGCACGTTAATAATTAGTGTATTTTATACAGGGTGCGTATAAATTGGCGGAAACGCTATACGTGGCGATGTCTTCGTAAAATTCCAAGTCGAAAATGTTAATACAAAAATGTTGAACCATGCTTGTTATGGCCTCAGGAACCATTTAAAAAAACAAAAATTTGGCAACATTGCATCCATTGATTTGCGTTTGGACATTTTTTTTATCAGCAATTTTTACTTAGGTATTTATAATATTTGTTCGAACTGAAAGCGCTCAGTTCGTTAATATAGCTGCAATCTTTTAGATATCGTCTGCATTACTCGCTCCAGTTTTTCTGGTGTTATTTGTAAAACCGCCGTATTAATTCTGTTTTTAACTTCTTCGGCATTTGGCGGAGGCGATGCATAAACTTTTTGTTTAATGAAGCCCCGAACTAAGGACTACTATTGGGTAAACCTTAGACTAAGATTAAAAATTACTAATTTAGGCTAGAATTAAACTGCTCATTGGTCTCAAAGATCAGATTGTATTGTTGTAAACTCTATTAGGGTTTAAATTTAAAACAAAATTATTGGTATATAATTTTTTAAATTTATTTTGTATATTTCTTATTTATTTTTGTTTGTTTTTTGATTTTATATAAATTAAATCTAAAAATCAAGGTGTCAACTTAATTATGGTGCGGAGTGCTTAATGTGTACAGGATGTCCCAAATTTTAAACTCAACATGTGCTTGTCTTATAATCTGCGGTCAGTTAAAAAAACAAAGCAAAGTTGTATAACTTAAAATCAAATAAAAATTTGAAAAGTAGCAAAGTTAATGATAGTCCAAAATAAACGTCAGGCAAATTAAAATGGCAACAAATTGAAGACAAGTGCTCTAATTTTTGTGTGCCTTTAAAAATAAAGAAAGCATAAAAAACAATCCACATTTGACATTTTTCTAACTTCTGAACTTAGAAGGATATGGTTATTTGGTTTTCAGATTTTCATTCAAAACCAAATTCTGCGGATTCTTGCTTTACAGCGCAACGCGATATCAAAAAATTACAATTCTGTAACAAAATTGGTGTCGAGATGTAGACAATACCTGCACTGAAAAATAATTAAAGTTTTACTTGTTTTTATTTTCAAAATAGTTTAGTGTCGCTCCTAAACTACTTTATGCGCCCATAAATGTTCTTGTGCGAGTAGCTGTTGCTCCAAAATAATTAAAAAACTAAAGTTCTCGGAAAATTCACGCTTTGCTAAACTTGATTTCGTCATTCTTTATAGCTTCGGTAACGGGTTTATGTTGGCCTTGCACGTTTGCAGATTATGTATTAAAGTTAATCGTTCAATTTCATTTGCGTTTTTAGCTTCGGTTTTTGTGTAGGTAACGAAAATATTAAAATATCGACAGGACATGTTAGTTACGGTCGTCGTGTGCGCTGTTATAACCGTTCGATACAGCAAAAATTTTAAATCTAACCTTACTACTACGTCAATCAAAATGAAACACTCAAAAAAAATCCGAACATAAAACATATATAAATGAAAAATCAAACAGAATTTCTAATAATATACGTTAGAGATACAAAGGAATATTTTCCATTAGGGGAGTTTCACTATCATGTTTTGATTGTCTTGACCTACTAAGGAAATCTAAAAAAAAACAACCTTATTCTCTTACACAAATTTAGAATATTTTGCAAGAATTCTGTATATTAATTAAGGTTAAATATGTTAAAATACTATTTTATCAATTCTTATTAATATTTATCTAAAGTCATAGTTCTCAACAAGTGTGCTGTGATTCAGGCATTCCTTGAAAATTTTACTCCACCATTCTTTAATCCAATAAATACTGCAAAATTTCTTGCCAATGATTAGGTGTGTGGCTTTTACCTTAGCTAATAAATATCTTTTTATTACTTTCTATAAAAAATCATTAAAAAAGAAGCAAAACCAACACTTGTCAACAAAACAACGGACTGGGAAAGCTTAAGAATTAATTTACAAGAAGAAATCAATTTAAATGTTCAATTAAAATCAACTGAACAACTCGACATAGAATCAGAGAATTTTACCACATTATTACAAAAAGTTGCTTTCAAAAACACCAAAGAATCGACTCATATCACAAAAGGAGTGAATTACCCGGTTGAAATTCGAAACCTAGTCAAAGAAAAGATAAAAGCAAGAAGACGGTGGCAACAAACACGTCAACCTTCTGATAAGACAATATTAAATAGTAAAGCACAGCAGTTAAAACGTGAAATTTACAAATTGAAATTCGATTCTCTGAATTCGTTTCTTACGAACTTAACAGCTGAGAGAGAAACTGACTACTCGTTGTGGAAGGTCACAAAAAGAATAAAAAGGCCAATTATGTCAATACCGCCTATCAGGAATGGGTCAGGCGATTGGGCTCGTGAAGATCAACAAAAAGCGGATTTATTTACCAGTTATTTAGCTGACGTATTTACGCCAAATCAAATACAAAATAATTGTACACCAACGTACGTAGAAAATATTATATCAGAAGAAATTGCTCCAGGTTCGCCGAAAGAAGTAGCTAACGAAATTAAAAATAATCTGAGCCCGAAAAAAACACCAGGGTTTGATTTAATCACAGGACAGATTCTCAAACAACTGCCAAAAAAAGGAATTGTCATGCTAACATATATTTTTAATGCTGCGATTAGACTAAAATATGTACCGGCAAATTGGAAAGTAGCAGAAGTAATTATGCTGCCAAAACCTGGTAAACCTCCACACGATGTCAAATCATATAGGCCAATTTCTCTGTTGACTACAATATCAAAGTTGTTTGAAAAATTAATACTTAAACGATTAAAACCAATCATTCAGAATGCATCACTAATTCCTGATCATCAATTCGGATTCAGACCTAAAAACTCAACGATAGATCAAGTACACCGTATTACCGCTATAATAGAAAAAGCACTTGAAGAAAAGAATGTCTGTTCAGCGCTATTTCTTGATGTCGCACAAGCCTTCGACAAAGTGTGGCATGAAGGATTAATCTATAAACTTAACAAAATATTACCCTACCAATATGTGAAAATTTTAACTTCCTACATTTCTAATAGACTTTTTAGAGTAAAACAAGGAGAAGACTATTCGGAATTGAAAGAAATACAAGCAGGAGTGCCACAGGGAAGTGTCCTTGGACCTGTCCTGTATCTACTCTACACCAGTGATATACCAAAACTGAATCAAGTGAAATTGGCTACTTTCGCGGACGATACAGCATTGCTGGCAACAGGTAAAAGAGATATAATTTCCACCAAAAAACTACAAACAGCTAGTGATGCCATACACGAATGGACCAATAAGTGGAAAATTAAACTAAATGAAACGAAATCAGTCCATATCAACTTTACAAATAAAAGATTGAGAAACTCTCCAGCAATAACAATCAATGAAACCATTGTCTCACACGCAAACACTGCAAAGTATCTTGGTATGACTCTTGATGCTAAATTAAGGTGGAAAGAACATATTAAGAAAAAAGAAAAGGAGTTTAAAATTAAAACCGCTCAATACAGATGGCTTATTGGTAAATATTCCAAACTGTCATGATACAACAAAATTTTGATTTACAAACAAATTATTAGACCTACATGGTTGTATGGAATACAACTATGGGGGTGTGCAAAAATTACAAATATACGTAAGATACAAACTGTCCAAAACAAGGTGTTACATGAAATGCCCAACGCTCCCTGGTTTGTCAGAAACGCCGACCTTCATCGAGACCTGGGTATCTTAACCGTTGAAGAAGAAATCAAAAGATTTGCAAAGAAGCATGAAGCCAGGCTTCACCTACACGAAAATCCAGAAGTTCTCCAGCTGCTAGACAACCAAAACTTATGTCGTAGACTGAAGAGAACCAAACCGTTCGAACTTTCTAAGTGATCTGTGTAAAAGCAGAGCATTGTGCAAGTGTTAGTGTCTTTATTTCCCTAAGAATAACAAAGACAACTAAAATACGTCGCTGGACCGATTTTAGCTAAGTAACTTAGATTTAAGATTTAACAGATACAAACTAATGGTTGGTCTTACTTCTGGACCAGTTTTAGTGTTCAAACACCTAGTGTTTTAATTAAAAAAAAAAAAAAAAAATTACTTTCTATAGTTGTTTATTTTATTTTTAATTTATAATCTTAATTTTTTGCAGTGTTTCTCAACGAAATGTACTCAAATCATTTTATTAAAGTTCAAAAATTTTGCTGAAAAATGAAAGAAATCTTTTTCATGTAAATTTTATACTACTTAAGTCATTAAGTGGCCCTTTTTCGATCTACTTGCACGCCAAGAAAGTCGTGTACGGTTTCACGAAGATGAACAAACTTCAAAAATGACGAAAAAGTAGCGAGCGATGCAAAATTAATGTATGCAGTTTTTTTTAGTACAAGTACAAACTTGGTCAATGCAATCAAGTTAAACGCACAGTTAATAGTTAAAGAGAACTGGCACCCAGAAAAACGTTTGCCTGGAGTATTTAGAAAACCAGAGAAGGGAATTATGCTCCATTATAATAATGTATCCATCTTCTTGTACGATAACTTTAACTTTCCAAGTACAGTTTTACTTCAATTTTTTTTTTCATTGCAACCTAATATGATTTTATAGGCCGGGTATAAGGCCCGGGTTATTTAACTGCCGATATTGATTGAATCCGTTTGCATCCTAGGATTTAAAAAAAATATTGTTGGGTTTAAATCTCTTTTCTGAGGATGAGTTTAATACTGTTATTTTCGATTATTTTGCAAATATTCCAAATAAAATTGGTTGGTATCTTTTAAGGAATGGAAATTTAGATTAATGAAGTGTATTTTTTGCTAAAGGGAACTACTTTGAACATAGGTTTTCAAAAAAATATACAGGGTAGTTCACATAGAAGGGCTACTATTAGGATCTCGTAAACGGTAAAAGCTACGATGAAGTTTAACTTTAAAAAATTGTCTCCCTTACTAAGACTTATTTAGGAATGCTTTAATGTTTCAAAAAACTTCTATGGCACGCTAGATAAGGAACAAAAGTAAAAATGGGCTTTTCTTCTTAAATCGTTAATAACTTCGTTATACTTGATGATACAAAAATATTTTTGGCTAAAAAGTTGTACATTTATATACGCACTGTAAAATGAAAACATTCGTTTGTTTCAATATTGTTTAAATTCATCGCACTCTGTAACTTCATAGAGACTCTTTGATAATTTTTATTTGTTTTGAGCCTAAATATAAACCTTTTCGGTGCGCAATGCTTTTAGTTTTTCTGTGCCTGCAGTGCGCCTAATTTTCAAATGCGGTAACGTTCGGGAGAGTTAACTTGTCTCGAGCATCTTGGGCCGGGTAAAAATTTGGCGAGTATACTCGTCCAGAGCACCGAAAAGGTTAAAATAAATACATTAAACCTTATATTATTGAAAAGAGGAAAAAAAGCTTTTTCATGAGGTCATAACCAACTATGGTTTTCATTTTAAAAAATGCAAGTTTGTAAATTATCTAACCAGGGAAGGTCACGATACGTTGTCGCTAGAATCTGATCAAGGCTGTGTTTATTGCATCAAGAACATCAAAACTAAATGTTTTGCAGAGTTATACGTGCCACTGGCCATTTCCTTCGGAAAAATAGGGGAACAACTGAAAAGTTGCATAATAACGAAAATTTTTGTGATCGCGTTGGCCGTGAAACCGTCAGAGATAAAATCGAAATTCTTCTATTTACCAATGCGCGCATCCTTTGCAAGTAAAATGGTGCACAGTTTTTGAAAATATCTCAAACGGTTCCGGAGAAAAACGTCAAAAACGAAACCCCTGCAAAAGCGCTATGATTTGAGAAGTTGTGGTATATCTGTTACCTATAACTAAATCTATGCGACTGGCATAGGCGTTTAACATAGGGAAAACCGTCTTTATAAGGTCGTGAGTTAGAATCCCGAGGTCGCTTGTCATTGTAGGGGGATCAGGTGGTTTCCTCTACCTACTATAGGAAAATGCCTACTCTCTACCCTTACTCACCTCATCCTTGTTCCCTCCCCCACCACTTTGGTGATTAGTCATAGCAGCAAAAACATGCCCAAGCAAAATAAATCAGTGAAAAACAAATTCTTTGTAGCTCTTACCATTTACGAGATACCTATAGTGGCCCTTCTATGTGGATCACCCTGTATAATTTTTTTTTTTCTATAATTTAAGATCAAAGCGCTGATTATCCATGTCATCTAACGTTTCACTTGTCTAAATAATTTCATATGAATTCGAATTTTTAATAGGACTGGAGCGTATCTCCTTCATGAGGAAACCCCGCACAAATATGCTGCAACTATCACCGCTGCATAGAATTTGTCTAATAGCGAATATTTTATCAGGTTTTATTGATATTTTTTGTAACTGTTCGCTGGTAAAACTTAAGAATAGGTTAGTATCCACTTTGCATGCTAATGATAACCTTTTTTTGTATTAAATTAATTTGTATTTGTGTATTTATACGTTTTTTTACATGTACTATGTACTTTATATTTACTTGTAATATTATATTATAATGTTATGTAGGTACACTACTTTCTTGTAAGTAGGGGTTAGCCCCCTGTTAGAAAGAATCAAATAAATAAATAAATAAATAAATAAATAAATAAATAAATAAATAAATAATATATTTGTTCGAATGGACATTGTCGTGCTTCGTAAAAACGTAACTACGACGTGTATCGAGGATTCCCTGTAATGCTTTATTTTTGTTTTTACAGCTTATTCGGTTGTGCCATTAACCCAATTGTTTCGTGTAAAAAGGTCAAAATTTGTCTTTGTAAAAAAAATCGTATAAATTTAGGATTCGTAGACATGCAACTGACAACCTTGCAATGTCGTCTGTAACTTTCCTAGGGTAATTGATGCTTCTTAGTTAAATAAATTAATGTTCCTCTATTACAATTTTAAACGATTGTTCAACACGCAATGTAGCGAATAGTTCACTTGTCACCGAGGTCGAAACAGGTTCTTTATATATTAAAACTTTTTTAAATCTCGAACTTGTATGTTACTTTGGCAATTTGTAGTTTTAATTTTAACAGTTTATTTTTATCGTTTCAGGGACTTATTTTCTGCTTTACGACTTCATAGAGTTTTTCGAGAAGGACGGACCCAGTTACCTGCAAAGAGATAAATACCACGAAATTATCAACACGATATTCAAAAACATGAGCCGCCTAGAACGCGACGCAATTGTATTTCAGGTAAGTAATTACCTACTTGGTGGGTAGTAATCTAAAAATAACGCTCTAATAAATTAGTCTTTTACAAGATTTGTGTTTTATTGCTTGAGAGCTTTTTACGTATTTTCTTGTTGTGACTGAACAGAATTTAATTTGTTTTTATTTCGCGAACGGCAAAAGTAACTTTCTTATTGTGCAAATTAATTTTTGTAAAACATTTCAGTAATTCTTAGGCTGCTTGTAACTTTTTGATCAGTTTAATTTAAGCTGAAATACCTTTTTTAGATTAATTAATTTTCCACTAGGATCCTTCTTTAGATTTAAACCTTTTTTCCTTACCATTCCTCCTGATCTTGCACAAATAAGTTGTGTAATAATCGCATAAGTTTTTCTTTATTAATTGAAACTAGCGTAGTTATTTTTATTTCCACCACAAGTTTTCACATCCAGACAAATTTTTAAAAACTTGACTCTAAATTTACCAGGAGGCTTCTTCAACTTGCAATGATGTCTCATACCACATGCAATCCCAAATTTAACTTCTGAGAAAGTTCTGTATTGAGATTTTTGTTGCCCGATAAATTTTGCCACACGCCATATACGAGGTGCTACCCAAAAGTTCCAGGAATTATTTAAAAAAACAAAAGTAATTACTTCCAATCACAAATTTAATTGTCTCCTTCAAAAAAATCACCGTTTGCGTCAATGCGCCAGCCTGTCTGGAAGTACTCCTCGAAGTCAGTCGGCTATACACATCACTCAAAAAGTCTCCGGTTTAACTATGGAAAACAATTTTTTTTTTAGAAATTCCATTTTATTCATCAACATACTCTCCTTCAAGAGTGATACATTCCTTCCAACGCTCCTCTAACTTTTCGATGCCCTTTATGTAAAACGATTTGTCTTTGCTCTCAAAATAAGCCTCAGTTTCGGCAATCACTTCTTCATTTGAGCCAAATTTCTTTCCCTAGACCATCTTTTTCATGTTTGCAAAAAGCCAGTAGTCGCTGGGGGCCAAATCTGGAGAGTACGGTGGGTGGGGAAGCAATTCAAAGCATAATTCATCCAATTTAACCATTGTTTTCATCGACTTGTGACACGGTTGAAACAGCACTTTTTTCTTTTGCATGTGGGGCCGTTTTTTTTAATTTCTGGACTCAATCGATCCAATAATGCCATGTAATATTCATGCCAGCCGACTTTTGAGTTTTTGGTTGCTTTGGACGACTTTCACCGGCTGCTGTCCACTCAGCTGACGATCTTTTTGATTCAGGCATATAGTGGTGGATCCATGTTTCATCCATTGTCACATACCGACGCAAGAAATCCTTTTTATTTCGCTTGAACAGCTCCAAACAGCGCTCTGAATTGTCGACGCGTTGTTGTTTTTGGTCCGGTGTGAGCAAACGCGGCACTCACTTCGAAAGCAACTTGCGCATGCCCCATGTAAAGACACTACCTTCTGATATCTTCAAGGTGTCAGCTATCTCACGCAACTTCATTTTACGGTCTTTTAAAACTATTTTGTGGACATTTTTTATGTTTTCTGGAACAACTGCCGATTTTGGGCGACCAGAGCGTTCAGCATCATCGGTGCTTGTACGACCGCGTTTAAATTCAGCATACCAGTCAATAATAGTTGATTACCCTGGTGCAGAGTCCCCATAATGCTTTTCAAGCCACTGTTTGGCTCCAACAGTATTTTTCCCCATTAAAAAATTGTGTTTAATCAACACACGAAATTCCTGTCTATCCATTGTCTTGAAAATTACAAAACTGGGGTAATTAAAACGACTGTAACCTCTAAACTAACGGTCAGAATGCCATGAAATTTTGACACGTACTGTTTGAAGGTTAGTACTACCCGGAAATTACGTGGGTCTGTCAATAATGTTGCCACATATGTGTCAGACCGGGGACTTATTGAGTGACCTGGTAGTAAGCGCCTTAAGGACCCTTGTGATTCCTCTTGACTTCCCTCTATGGTGTTGAAATCGCTTTCCATTCAGCTTGATTTTCATCTTCGGGAACATGAAAAAGTCGCACGGTGCTAGGTCCGGCGAGTACGGTGCGTGAGGTACAAGTAGCATCTGGTTTTTAGCTAAAAACTGCCCAACCAGGATCGCAGTATGGGCAGGTGCGTTGTCGTGGTGCACGAACCAGTCTTTGTTTCTCCACGGCTCTGGCCGTTTACGCCGCACATTTTCCCTAAGTCGCCTCAAAATACCGAGGTAGTAGAGACTGTTTACGGTCTGACCAGATGGGACGAATTTCGAAAAAAATTACCAACAGTGACTTTACATTGCTGCGAATCTGACGGTCTTTCTTCGGTCGTGGAGAGTCTGGTGTCTTCCTCTGTGATGATTGCTACTTGGTTTCCGGATCGTAACCGTACACCCAGTTTTCATCACCTGTAATGACCTTAGACAAGAAGTTTGGATCCTCTGCAATCGCCCGTTGGAGCTCAGTGCAGACTTGCACTCTTCTGTCACGCTGGACCTGCGTTAAAAATCCGGGGACAAACTTGACTGCAATTCTTCTCATATTGAGTTCATCAGACAAAATACGTTGGCATGTCCCAAACGACATTGCTACAACTTCAGCCGCGTCGTCTGTCCTGACGGATGATTTTCCGAACCCTGGCAATTTTTTCTGGAGTGGTGCCAGTTGATGGCCTACCCCGATGCTGGTCGTCTGTAACAGACTCACAGCCCTCTTAAAAACATTTGAATCACTCAAGAGTCTTTGATTTGCTTAATGCTTCATCACCAAATGCTTAAACCACTTTACAACAAAATTTAATACAAACTGTTTGCTCTTTGGCCGGCGCCATCACGAAAATCGCAGAACGTTCAAAACACTACTGTCAAAAAACGGTCTGTGCTCGACTGCACGTGTCTCCACAATGGCACGCTGTGGAGACACGTGCACGACTAACAATCCCCCTAGCGACGGGACTTCGTACTATGAGTCGTTCGCCCGTTTCATTGAAATTCCTGGAACTTTTGGGTAGCACATCGTATGTTAGAAAACTTTTTCGCTTAGAAGATCAGGAATTTACAGCAGTTGAATAGCACAATGAAAGAAAGGTGAAGGTTGCCCTACATTATACGTGTTTCTTTTCCATCTCATCTCTATTCTGTAAGTTTATTTTATTTATACTTCAATCAACCTGTTGCTAACAAACCGATTGTCCCATGTTTTTTGACTAAATAATATTTAATATTACTATTGTTTCATTCTACCAGGAAGAACAATTGACAAAAAAGCATTAACTTTAGCATTAATATAGTTTGAATCATCTTTAAACCAACAGAAATAGCAAGCTCAGTATACTTGACCCGATCGGTCACCTGGCGACCTGGCTACGTCACACAGTGACCGATTTGCAGCATTAAGCTGATTTCATGATTAATAGTTTACTAATTTTCATTCGATAGTTTAATTAATATTACTGTCTTAAATAAATTAAATGTATCATTGCGTGATGTACCTAATTAAATTGATATTGATATGTGACATTTAAAATTAGGTCATTTGCCGCATTTGTTTGTCCACTGTCTTTTAAACAAAAATACCACTCCAAACATAGTTGTAAAATTATTTGGAAGTATTAAGTATTTTACGCAAAACTCTAAAAAAAGTCTTTCAAGGCTAAACAGCAAATTTTACTGTGTATTAGTGAAATGAAAAATACTTCAAGCTGGTAATAAACAAACTTTGTTCAGACAGTTAATATTTACGATGTCAACAAATTTATAAGATTAGCAATAAATTATACCCAGTTTTTTAAATTAGGTTAATTGGTAGAAATTGCACATTTTAGAGAGCATCACTTCACTAGAGTTTTCCCCATTTAATTTTATTTTGTTGGAGATGCACTTATAAAACAAATTAATAAAATGCAACATAAAAACAGGGAAATTAAAGAATAAAGTTACCAGCTAAACTTTTATTAAAAGCGCAATGTGCTGCAAACGGAGGACGCTTTAAAAACACTTGATTTAATTATGCGTTGATTTAATTTATTTTCTTAATTTTGCTTTGCTCCTATTTGTTTTAAAAACCTGACCTAACCTTGTTTTGCGGTCTTATTTCAATTTATGTTGTGTAAAGAGAAAATTCTACATTGAACATACAGGAGTTTTGATATAATTATTACTAATATTTAATTATATAGCTTACGTGTAAAAAAAGTTAATTTTCAATTATTTTTAAGTGATCAAGCATTTTTGCGTATACCCGCTTAATGACCAAATTATTTAACGTCCGGTTTCGTGAAAACAATTTCCTACTTTAAGAGGGGTTCTATTGTAATTGCTTCCTAATGTTCATTCTTCCTAAACATTAAGCAGAAATTATAGCTTTGACAAACGTAATATTTTCGTGACAAATTTGATTGAATAGACTGAAAAATTCGACTTTAAAGCTTTTTTCTCCACTTCCTTTTGACAAATCTGTTTGGAGATAATGTTTTAAAAAATATGTATAGGGGAAGTTGGGGTAAGATGACGAACGGGGTAAGATGACGAACGATTTTTACAGGCAATCCATCAAAAACTCAAATTCAAAATTTTCACTACCATCTGGAGGTTAGTAGACGAAGTTAATATTAGCTGATAAGATTTTAATATAGTTCAAATTTCTTCCGTTAAAAGCAATTGTTTGTCATCACATGTTCGGTTACAATATTTATTGCCGGTGTTTAGTGTTTTTTTGGAAAACTCGGGTAAAAACAAATTGAATTTTGCTGTAGGTTGTACATTACCTGTGATAGTATTGGTATTCTGTTTAAATTTTATAAATATTTTTGTAGTTTTTTATGTAAATTAGAAAAACATTTTTAATATGTAGTGGGGTAAGATGACAGGGGTAAGATAACGATTCGTCATCTTGCCCCAGCAACCAGTAAGCACTGTTTTTGGTAATAAAATTTTATTACATCCAGAACATCAATGCCAAGAACTTACAAAAAAAAGACCAATCGTGGTCAGTGGTCTCAAGGCGCAATGATAGCTGCTATGCACGACATTGAAGAAGGAACTACATCCTGCAATGCAGCTGCTGCTGCTGAATGTTTCTGACCATATCAATGGTAACATTGGTGGAGATACTAATGGTAACATTGGTAGGGAGATTCCTGATGAAAACTCAGATGATTCAGACTTTTCTTCAGATGGCAATATTCCGTTGAAGCAAATGAAAAGCTATGCTTTGTTTACGCCTGTAAAAAATGATAGAGAACCTGAACCTTCTTCATCATCAAGGATTGTAAAGGGCAAACTATTTACCTCTAAAGGAACAAGCCCTAGCTGCTCAAAGTCGAAATCTGACACCTCACTGTGGAAAATCAGACCCTTGCCAACTATTAATCGTCCTGTTCAAAATAATAAAAAACTCTCAGCGAGCGTAATTACTGGCACTCCCATAAA
Source organism: Elmis aenea (assembly GCA_947652605.1). Classification (NCBI taxonomy): domain Eukaryota; kingdom Metazoa; phylum Arthropoda; class Insecta; order Coleoptera; family Elmidae; genus Elmis; species Elmis aenea. The sequence continues at coordinate 13,700,421 of OX393576.1, forward strand.
AAATCAATTAGAAGAGAAAGACAGGTTAGCAAAACAGAAGGGAGGAAATGGGCCTAATGAAAAAACTGCTATATCTTCTCAAACAACTGAATCTTTATCCTATTATTGTCTAATCTGCCACAAACCTTATACAGAACCACCAGCGACAGACTGGATTCAGTGTTGCAAATGTCAAGAGTGGTGCCCTGAAGACTGCACCACTTATGATGGCCAAGGACAATTTATTAGTGTTTTATGTATGTAGGCGCCATCTTACCCCATTATGTTCGTCATCTTACCCGCACTATGGGGTAAGATGATTTTTGTTTATGTTTTTTTATTGTAATATTGGAAGCGCTGTTTAGTTTAAAATCATAGGGAATTCAAAGGTAATTCACCAATGTATGTATTCGTCATTTTTATTTAATTATATCATTTTTCTCTTGGCCAAAACTTAATTTTCTTGTTAACCTAGTCATCTTACCCCAACTTCCCCTAATATCAACTACTCAGTTGGGTGACGACAAAGGCGGTCGCCTAAAGGGTCAGTGTTTTCACTGTTTGTTTCAGTGGAAGTTCGTATGTTATTTTGTGCATAAAAATGTATTTTTAAGATTAAGGATTATTTTGGTTTTAAAAACGAAAAATTTTTGAACTGAAATTAGTTAAAATACACTTAAAGGACATCAGTTAAATGCAACTTTTAATGTAAGTAAGACGCACAAATAATATTATTTGTTTACCAAAAAAGTGCTACTTTTACAATGTTTTTAAACACGTACTATTCATTTTGTAAATTATTTATATTTATTTGCCACCTCACATTTATTACATTATAAAAATATTTTTTTGATTTAATGTCTTAATTTTAATGAATATGGGGCCGAACCAGGACAACGTGGCCAGTCCACAGGGCCTTGAAGAGGGGATGGGTGAAGCAATGGGGTAAATTTCCCGTGTTACTTTTTGATACAAAAAAAAACTGTTTACTTTCAAAACTTTGTTATTTTTCCTAGCCGCGTTCCATTCTTTGACATAAATATTAATTTAATTTCTCTACGACCTCCTGGAGTAAAAGTAAATCCAATTGTTTGTCAACGCAAAAGTTCAACAACCAAAATTATTAAAATTATTAATCTGGAACGCTTCTACTAAACCGGGTTTACTCCCTTTTTTTACTTTAACTTTTAATTTAGGTATTTAATGTATGTGTAAAATTCAATTATCTAAACAGTAAACACATGTTACTGAAAACTTATTGGACCCCACGTTGGGCGCCAAATTGTCACCGGAGATTTCTAAGGCATCACGTTGGTTTGGTTTGTCCCACAATTTTATTAATTAAGATGTTTTGTTACAGTACACTGACTGGGAACACGTCAGTGATGGATATTTAAATCAGAAAATGATTGGCGATGTTGTCGGAGACTATTTTTTCGTATGCCCAACCAATTACTTCGCAGAAGCAATGGCCGAGAGAGGAATGAAAGTTTACTATTACTTCTTTACACACGTAAGTATTGTTTTCTAATATTTTAAGATGTTTTTACATTTTGATGTAGGTATATAGACAACACGACTAAGTTGATTTATAACACCACCTAATTAAATAAAAACAAACATGTTTATTTTTGAGACAAAAAACTGAGTTATAGATAAGTTCATAAAAAGAAAATGTGACACACTAAAAATTTTTGAACCGCAAAACCGTATATTTCTCTTAAATAATATGAGGGCTCCCACTAGTCATCGTTCACTCTTTGAGTATCGCCAACACAAAATGTCCGGGAACTTCATTGCCACACATCGTATTTTAGGAGTTTCACATACACATTTTATCGCCGAAGAAAACAATTAATTTGAGGTTATTTTGAAGGCAGGTGTTTTTTTTACGCCTGTATATTATTGATTTGTTTTACCATGGACTATTTAAAGAGAGATTTTAAAATCAAGGAGTATTTTTTGCCTATTGCATTAACGTTATTATAAATTAACTTTTATTTATCACGAGAATAAATCAAAACTAATGATATTCTTAATATTGTTATTCTCCATCATAGGTTGTTAACCGTGAAATGTTTAAAAGATTTTTATCATATGTATAAAGTATAAACATCATATTAAATGAAAACAGAGCGAGGATGAGTATTTATTGATATATATAGCTTATATCAATAACGAAATAACATCCGACCCTTTGCAGATGTATTGAATCCCTTGGAGGTGCATGACAGAGCTATTAATTCTGTTTTGCTCCTTTCCAAGTTCGAGAGAAACACCAGCAACTTTAATCGGACGACACTCGATATAAGAAAACGATGCAATTCGTTTAAAAATCACAAATTACACTCAAAAGTCGCTGTTAATAAAAGACGATTCCGTATTTTAATTAGAAATGACTTAAAATCTTGTGTGATACAAAATATGCCTTATCAATAATTAACTATTTAAATTCTAAGTCGAAAATTGTTACTAAGATTTTTACTAGGAGTATTGCCAAAACGTTATAGGATGTTGACTGCCATTTATTCGCCTGATTTTTCATAAATCAAAATTAATAAAAGCTTATCATTGTAAAACTGTTAAAAAAAATGGTAACTAATAAAAAAATAATTTTTGAGGCTATATGACAAAAGTTTTACATACAAAGTAATACAGGATGTCCCAAATTTGAGGTTTAAAATGGGATCTTGCTTATCTTTAGAGATATTAAGTTGGTTAAATTTGCGCAAAGTTACAAAAGTCGGTGATGAATTCATATTTAAAATGAACCTTTTTAGAAGTTGATACAAAATTGATATTATTTATTTTTTTGATTTACAACCTTTATTTTTACAGACATTAAAAATATAAAAACACTTTCTTAATGCAACTTATTGTATATGCGCTAATTTAATTAATTTGTGTGTCAGACGTTTTGTTTATTTTTGACCATCATCAACCTTGTTATTTCATACAGACGCCATAACTAGTTTTGCATAAAAATGTAGCTCTTAAAATTTTAAAAACAATACCAGACTATTGGTGCAATTTGAAAATCCTGAAATAGCGATTTTTCATAGAAATTAATATAAAACAAAACCTAATCTAAATGTACATAATTTGAATTATGTATTATATTATCGAAAATATTTTTAAAAATTCGGTAAAATCGTAAAATTTACCATAATTTCATATTAATCATAACTATCAGCACCTAAAAAATAAAATATTATTCGGTTTATTATATAAGTATGAAACAACAATCAGAACTAAATTTTTTTTATAACTTACAGATAAAAATAAAATTGATTACAAACCAAATTTGTGTCAATCATATGTATCATAAATTGAGCTTTTCTTAAAGTTTTATCCAATGCAGAAATATGTAAATCGGGTTGTGAATTTACAAAACACTTGAAGGAATAAAGCAGGGACCCGAACTGAACCGGAACGAACCGGGGCTTTTTTCATGAACCTTGAACTGGAACTAAACCTATTATTTAAAAAATCACAAAACCGCAAAATCAAACCAAACCGACTGGTAAGAACCGGTTCAAAAAGCTTCAACCGGTTCACACAACGATTCGGTTCAATTATTTTTTTAAGGCGTTGTAAATGTTTTATTTTCGTAATTTTGATTACATTTCACCAAAAATGAAAAAATTTCAGACAGTTCAATTTAAAAATATGCATTGTCATCATATTTTGCAATGAACCGGAACCGGAACCGAACCGTGGCCGCCGAACCGGTTATCGAATCATTATAAAACAAAAATCGGTGGTTCGGAACGTAAACCAAAAACTTAAAAGTTATCGAATCGGTAACCGGAACTAAACCGTTATTTTTTGCGGTTCGGTTCCCTGGAATAAAGCTATTTATTTGTTTAATTTTTTTTTTGTTAGTTATAAACTCGATAAAAATATTGGTATTTTTTTTTAATTTTGAGTTGTTTAGTGTTGTTTTGTGTTTATTCCTGTTTCTTGATTTTTTTCCTGTACAGAGAACATATTTTATCATTATATTCAGAATTTTTAAAACTAATTTTTCATTCAAATATACAATAATTTTTAGTTGTTCAAAAGGTAATTAGCCCTTGGCCTAACATATACAGGGTGTCCCCGTTATCACAGCGAATATTTTAAATGGTGATAGAGGACCTTTTTGTAATACAAAATTTCAAGTAAAATTTTTTCCTTAAATCAAATGCTAAGCTGATATCAACACTTACTTGATTTTTTTTACACTTCTGCATTTATAAGACTCTGTAGCCGAAAATATCAATTTTATCGTAAAATATCTTGGAGCTTTTTAATAGAGCATAAAATTATCTACAAAATTAGTTCTATTTATTTTTTGTCTACAGGCAATGGTTTAAAAGTTATAAGGCAGTTTGTACAAAAAAATGTAAAAAATTTACAAAATTTAATTGTTTCTTAGACTTTGCAACCGCTGTATCTTTAAAACGAAAGGTTGTACAAAAAAACCGACGGCCCATTCCTGATAGCAAATTTTATGGGCTACAACTTTGGTCCAGTGAAAGTTTTGGTAAATCAAACCGAATTTTCAGAAAAGTCGAAAATAAGGAACAGTGCAAAAACCAAATTTCCTACAAATATTGTTTTGTATTTAAAAATGCTTTTAAAGAGAGTGCGATTACGTAATTGAATGATGGAGGTCATTTTGAACATTTATTGAAGTAATTTTATGGTTACATGTTTATTTTATTGCGTCCAGATGGATTTGCATTGTTTTGCATTTTATCGTTTTCGAAAAACAAAAACTCCCGGTAATTATGATATTTTGTATTTAAAAATGCCATAGCATCGGCAACATTCATAAAATTATGTATCTCATCGGTTTCTAAGCTTTTTATGAAGTTTAAAATTCTTCAGAAAACCACCTCTTATCATTTTTTTTAAGGAGTTAACGAACAAATTTAACAAAAAATTGTAAAATTGCATATAAATAAGTTATGTAAATTTTTAAAAACGCCGCATCTTTTTAACGAAACGTCGTAGAGCAAAACGGATGCCTACTGTGGATAAGGCATTTAACTGACTACAACTTCGGTAAATATGTTGTTCAATAAAACTAAATGTATCACAGAAATGTTTATAATAGTGAAAAAGGTGGAAAAAAAACGATAAAATGCAAAACAATGTAAATCCATCTGGACGCAATAAAATTAACATGTAACCACAAAATTACTTCAATAAGTGTTCAAAATGACCTCCATCATTTTCAATCACGTAATCGCACTCTCTATAAAAGCATTTTTAATTACAAAACAATATTTGTAGGAAATTTTGTTTTTGCACTCTATTCCTTATTTTCAGCTTTTCCGGAAAATCGGTTTGATTTTTAAAAAATTTCACTTAACCAAAGTTGTAGCCCATAAAATTTGCTATCCGGAATGAGCCGTCGGTTTTTTTTGTACAACCTTTCGTTTTAAAGATACAGCGGTTGCAAAGTCTAAGAAACAATTAAATTTTGTAAATTTTTTACATTTTTTTGTACAAACTGCCTTATAACTTTTAAACCATTGCCTGTAGACAAAAAATAAATAGAACTAATTTTGTAGATAATTTTATGCTCTATTAAAAAGCTTAAAGGTATTTTACGATAAAATTGATATTTTCGGCTACAGAGTCTTATAAATGCAGAAGTGTAAAAAAATCAAGTAAGTGTTGATATCAGCTTAGCATTTGATTTTAGGAAAAAATTTTACTTGAAATTTTTTCTTAGAAAAAGGTCCTCTATCACCACTTAAAATATTCGCGGTGATAACGGGGACACTCTGTATATTTTACTTCTTGGTAATTCGAATATTTAGAAAACAAAATTAAAACAAATGAATTTCAATAAAAAATGAGCCGGTTTTATTACTTTCTGTGCAAATTTATGTGTAAGAATCTACTAGCGCAAAACCTTTAAAAATAAGATCGAGCTACTCTTTTTGGTTAAAAAAAAAACTACATGGTTTGTAGAAAACAACTTTTAGTACATTCAATTCATTATTTAAAGTATTTTTCAACCAATGTACAACAAAACCAAGACTTTTTCTTTAACTCTTAATTTTATAATTTTAACAATTTAAAAAAATCATTTAAACTCTGAAATAGTTACATAAGTAAAGTGAACGGAGTTAGTTTTTTCTATTCGAGTTTGTATTTTTATTTTCTGTTCCATCATGATTATTAATTCCATTAAAATAGTAGAAGACGTGATCTACACCAAATAAATTAGCTCAGCCTTGATAATCTATTTTAGGGCTCGTAAATGGCAACCAATGATTTTCTTGATACGTTAATGCGTTCGGGCTTTTTTATCGGTTGTTTTGAGAATTTACTGGGGCAGTGCAGAATTTCCCACTCGAAACTATTCATGACAGCCCAAGTCATAATGTTCTCTACATACAAACCCTTTGCAATTTTCATTTTATACAAAATAAAAGTAAATCTTTAACGACAGTGAATAGTTTAGGCGTGCAAATAATACGTCTTCACCTACTACATATTTAAGTCAATTTATACATTAAACCAGGGGCCCGAACCGCAAAGAATAACGCTTCAGTTCCGATTACCGGTTCGATACATTTTAATTTTTCGGTTTACTTTCCGAACCCACGGTTTTTATTTTATAATGATTCGGTAACCGGTTCGGCGGCAACGGTTCGGTTCCGGTTCCGGTTCATTGCAAAATACGATAACAATGCATAATAATTAAAAAGTGAACTCCGATTTTTTCCATTTTTGGTAAAATGTAATCAAAATAACAAAAATAAAAAAATCACAATGTCTTAAAAAAATAATTGGACCGAACCGTTATGTGAACCGGTTAAAGCGGTTTGAACCGGTTCTTACAGTCGATTCAGTTCGATTTTGCGGTTTTGTGATTTTTTAGTTTTGGTCCACAGTTCATGAAAAAAACACCGGTTCGTTCCGGTTTGTGTTCCAGTTGCGGTTCGGTTCGGGTCCCTGCATTTAATCGAGTGAAAAGCACTTCCTAAACGTTTATGTTTTACGTGCATAACTTTCTGTTGATTACAAAAACCGTAAGCTCAGTTATTGCGTTTACCAGATATGGGAAGTCGGAGTCTGAGTCGGGAGTCGGGAGTCGACGAGTCGGAGGTTTTTAAGGAGTCGGGAGTCGGAAAAACTACCGATTTTCCACTCTTTTTTGATAAGGTTTTTTTTTTTGAGGGTGAGAACTAGGGATTCTGTCCCGGGAATGTCCCGAGACGTAAGTCCCGGGAATTCCCGGGACTTTCTTAGTCTCGAGTCCCGGGACATTTAGTTCGAGACTCGAGATGAGACTAAATGTTACAGAACACTGAAATTAATTTTTTATACTTCTTATTTAAAAAAAAAAATTACTGCCACGAGTTTAGCAAACATTTTTGTTTCATAATTTTTTATGTTTATAGATTTTACTAACAATCAGTATTTACTTAACTTTATTTAAATTTTTTGCCTGCCATATTTAATTATTCCTTGTCTGCTTTAAAGGATAATTGTTGAGTTTATTTGTTAAAATATATTTTACTTATGCCTGTTATGTTTTAAAGTTTGATGAAAATTGTTAAGTTTATTTAAAATAGGCATTTACTTGGAAATATATACTTTATTTACAGTAGAATGTAGACTTAATTAAAAATAATAATACTACTCCTACTACTATACTTTATTTATAAAATAAATGCTTCAAAAACTAAATCTGTGATTTGGTTTAATTTTTAAAAAATATTCTGTCAACTGTCACGGCCGATTCACGATCACGATCACGAAAGAAGCAATTTTAAATATGTAGCGGGTGCTTTCAGAAACAATGTCATTGTCAAGAAAACTTATTTTTTACAGTGAAAATAGCCGATGAATTTTGAGTACATGAATATAGCATCAGTTTTCTTGCACCTTATAAAATCTTCCGTCATTTTTGACGGGTTAAACCACTATTTTTTAGTATATAAATAAAATTCGCAAAAGTCTCGAAATCCCGGGAATTCCCAGGACTTTGATAAAAAAAAGTCTCGAGTCCCGGGACTTCTAAAATTGTCGAGACTCAGAATCCCTAGTGACAACAGCGTATAAAATTCAAAACAAAAACAAAATAACGATGTCAATCGATTTTTTTTAACCGCAAACGGAAACGATTAAAGTAACACAAACTATATTTTCCCGTGAAGGTCTAATTTTTATCTGCAAAAAATACTTGACAGTATAAGGTTTGTAAATAGCTCGAGAATACGGTAAGGTTAGTTCTATAAACCAAATCTTCCCCGTGTTGACATTTGAAAGTTTTTAAAAGCTGATAAAGCCTTTATTTTGAAGTTTTTAAGGTCAAGGTATGTAGAAATATGGTTCTAATGCTAAAACTTTTCAAATGAGCAATTTTGTTTTGTTTAATTAACCCTAGTAAATAAGAAATTAATAGTTACAAAGTAGATGTATAACGAGAGTTGTTTTGTAGATAAGTTTTGTAAATTGGCACGCATTTGCGCAGTAGTAGAGGCTAACTCGTTCATTATATTTTAATACTATATCCGTTTTATAAGATCATCGAAATCTCCTGTATATTAAGCACTATTTTTAATAAATCTTACGTGTAATAAGTACAAAAAATACTTCATTTTTGATATCGAAAACAAACTAAATCTGTAAAGTTTCTGTCAAATTTAAGTGTGAAAATGGAGCGAAATTGAATGTGTTCTATTTAATTTATTGCGTATCCATTTCTATTTATTATTATTTTTTTCGATTTTTTAACAAATGTTTCATTACACAGAATGTTGGAAAGTTATTTTGGTTGTTATAAATTTTTAATAAATTCAACTTTTACATTTAACATGGTTACTCGCTTTATCGTAGATGGGTTTTTCCTTACAGCTAATGAAGCAGAGCAAAACTGTGAAACTGTTTGGAAACTTTAATTAATAACAAACACAAATACCTACTATGTTTTTTTTTGTAATATTACACACAAATGTACTTTTTTTTCATATTTTGAATGTTCATAAAGCCCTTTATAGGATAGTTAAAACGTTTCTTCGAATACATAATCACAATCGTAAAACTGAATCCAAAATACAAAAGACGAAAGAGTAGCTAAAGTAATAATTAGTTAAGAAACCTGATTTTAATTAATTAAATATATAAACGGTTCGAATTACTTAACTTTAATAAACAAACAAATACACTGTAGGTCCTTTTCTGAATTCATTTACAATTTAGTAGGAGTATTTAATAAATAATACTGCCTCTTTTTCATAATAAGTGAGCCGTTTTCAATTTTTCGAAAATACGTGACCCATTAAGAATTACTGTTGCATTGCTTTAACTACAAAATTTAGGAGTTAAATAGTATCTAAGTATAAAATTGTTTTATTAACATAAGAAGTTAATACTATTTCTGCAATTTTATTATTTATTTCACAAACAAAACATTTAACCTATAGTATTACGTCTAATCTTTCCTTTGCTGTATGAATACAAAATAAGTTTTTGACATTTCGTCGATTTAGAGTTCTTTTGTTCCATATCACAAGTAGATCGTTTTGAAATAAATGGGTTTAAAATAACATAAAAATGACTTTCGTCAATAGAGTTTTTGATATGAAAAATAGTCAACACTCAGAACAAAACCAAATCCAGGTTTGTCGAAGGGTATGGAACACTTTAAACACAATTTTGATATTGATATATGTGGAAAATATGGAACGCATACGGTAAATATACTGCTCAAAACAATAAAGGGATATTGAAAATGTTAATTGCAAACTTCTACATGATGATTTCGTTAACCCGATAAATTATTAAAATTATATAACAAATAACATTTGATGGCATGCATAGTTCCTGTTATTTTAACGTGTTCCCATTTTTCGTTTAAATACAGTTTTTAATTGTTTCAGCCAAAGCTATATTTTAGATGTTTATTGTAAACGTTTAGATACCCCTTAATTCTTTTAAGCAGTGTAGTTTAAGAGATTTCCAAAGATAACTTGATCCATGGTTTTTGACAAAACATGTTTATTACATAAAATTTTAAAAAACCTTATTACAAATTAGTTATTTCTGAGAAAAATTAAAAAGGCTCACTTATATTGAAAAAGAGGGAGTACACAGGATGTTTCATAAATATTGCGAACAAGTTCAGGTGATGATTCCTTATCGAAAATTAATGGGGGTTTTTCATCTAAATTTTTTTCCTTAGACGTCTCCTTTCTGAGTTACACCCTCCTAAAGGGGAGCGTAAAATTAGGTTTTTATTTTATTTCTCAAATTTGGATAAATATAGAAGAATGATATTTGATAGGTGTTTTATGCTTATTAAAAGGTTTCCCATAGTAATAATATTTTCAATCTCCCACCTTCACGGAGGGATAAAAAGTGCCACCCTGTTGGTTTTTGATAATTTTTGGTGAGTAAAAATTTTGCATTTTTTTTTTTTTGTTCTGACAAACTGATTTATTTAGAAACTTTTTGTTGTTGTTTAGTTGTTCTCGTAAAACCTACCGTTTTTGAGTAAAAAATAACGCAAGTCAACATGAACCATCAAATATTCCAATACAAAACGATTTTGGTGGTTGCCATGGTTTGTTTATGTTCATTTTAGCTAGAATTGACAGGCCCTATAGCGTTGTCGCCGCGTTAACCTCAAAATGCATTACACCCGTCAATTCTACCCAATGGGTCAATCTAAACAGATGAATCTTCCTTAGGTGTAAACACATTTTACTGTGGTTACCATTGTTGCTATTGAGATTATGATTGTTGTTAACAAAGGTAACCATAGTAAAATGTGTTTACACCTAAGGAAGATTCATCTGTTTAGAATGACCCATATGAACATAAACAAACCATGGCATCCACCAAAATGAGTCATTTTATATTGGAATATTTAATGGTTCTTGTTGACTTGTTTTATTTTTTACTCAAAAACGGTAGGTTTTACGAGAACAACTAAAGAACAAAAAAAGTTTCTAAATAAATTAATCTTTTAACAAAAAAATTAAAATTGCAAAATTTCAATCCACCAAAAAGTTCTGATAAAAAAACCAACAGGGGTCGCACTTTTTAACCCCCTGAGAAGGTGGTAGATGATTGAAAATACTACTATTGAAAACCTTTTAATAAGTATAAAACACCTATCAAATATCATTCTTCTACGTTTTTTCCAAATTTGAGAAATAAAATGAAAACCCAATTTTACGCTCCCCTTTAGGGGGGTGTAACTCAGAAAGGAGACGTCTAAAAAAAAAAATGTATATGAAAGACCCCCCTTAATTTTCGATAAGGAATCACCACCTGAATTTTTTCGCAATATTTATGAAACACCTTGTAATTAAAAGTTTAGCATGGTTCATTCCGTTACACGCACTATAAATAATTGTAGTCTAATATTTTAAAATAAATTTGGAGTTTGAAGTAAACTATCATATACAAATAACAAAATAATCGTGTAATGCATGTTTCTCATGGAAAAAAAATCCACTAAGACTTTTGTTTGCATATTAATAGAAGCGGTTTAGAAGTTTCATTTATATTTTAATGGTAGTAAGTGGTGCTGACATGTCTAAATGCAATCATATATTTGCCTTAATAGTCTTATTGCATGATTACAACCTTGCTATTTATTCGTAGCTTTTACATGCTCTTCAGATGTCGATTTTATCATTTGCATTTATATTTGCAAGGCATGAATACAGTTTAGAATTGTTCAACATGGATTAGTTGGTATGTGAAATACACGCAACATGTATGTAAAGATAATTAATATTTAAGTTCACTCAAAAATAGTGTTAATAGATGTTCGAGAATAAGCGGAATTGCAGACAGGACCGGCTCCAGCTAGTGAAGGGTGGCCAATAATTTATGACTAAGAAGCAAGTTAAACGAAATCGGCACAACAAAAAATTGATGGCACCATTAAAAGTGAAATAAAAAGTGACCATTTAAAAGTTGTTACAGATTTAAAAAAAAGTTATAACAAAAAACAAAGTCATTTATTCAGTTTTTTTCCATTTTTTTTAGAACAGTTTAAGATATTTCAAATCTGTTTTGATATTATTAATGAGCACAAAATTTAGCAACTTTGCCAAATTTAAACCTACCCTCGATCTTCAGTAATAGGCGAGATCCCCATGGTCGCCCTCGAATTTGAATCACCCTGTGTACAGGGTGGGCAAATTTCGAAGTTTTAATAGGGAATCTCGGTAACTATAAAAGGTATAAAAAAAAACGACCGTGCATCCTAGATCTCTTTTTTCGAGAAAAAGTTAATGGTGTAAACTTAAATTGGTTATCGTCTTTTGTTTTCGAGTTATCGCCGATAAATCTATTTTTCGACTTTTCGTTTTATGACTATATTTCGCTTGTTTATGAAAATAAACAAAAATAATTTTGACGTTCTACAGGCACTTTTTTGATAAGAATCCAGTGGCGTAGACAATTTTTCAAAAGAAAGATCCGAAATTCGAGTTGTGACATAAAGTTGTATTTTTTTTTAAGTGGAATCCATAGTTGGCTATGACTTATTTAAATTCCTTATTTTTTTGTCATTCCAAATATATAAGGGTTGATGTATTTATTTTCAATAACACGCAAGTTACGGAGGTTTTTTAGTTTTTTTTTTAAACAAAATTATAGTAGGCTGTGAAAACAAAAACAAACAAAACAAGGTGTAAAACCCTTTTAAACTTATTTGGTACTAGTTACGAAGGTTTTGTAATTTGTTGTTGTGATAAACATTACAAATATTTGGACATAAGATAAACTACAATAAACTACATTACTGCAGATTCCGACTTTATCGTTGTTTCCTTATTTTTATATATTTATAATGTTTATCACAACAACTAATTACAAAACCTTCGTAACTTGTACCAAATAAGTTTATAAAGGTTTTACACCTTGTTTTGTTTTTGTTTTCACAGCCCACTATAATTTTCTTTATAAAAAAAACTAGAAAATTTTCGCAACTCACATATTATTGAAAATAAATACATCAACCCTTACATATTTGGAATGACAAAAAAATAAGGAATTTAAATAAGTCATAGCCAAAAATACAACTTTATGTCACAACTCGAATTTCGGATTTTTTTTTGAAAAATTGTCTACGCCACTGGATTCTTATCAAAAAAGTGCCTGTAGAACGGCAAAATTATTTTTGTTTATTTTCATAAACAAGCGAAATATAGTCATAAAACAAAAAGTCGAAAAATCGAGTTATCGGCGATAACTCGAAAACAAAAGACGATAACCAAGTTTAGTTTTCACCATTAACTTTTTCTCGAAAAAAGAGATCGAGGATGCGCGGTCGGTTTTTTGATACCTCTTATAGTTACCTAGATTCCCTATTAAAACATCGAAATTAGCCCACCCTGTACGGGTAAAACCTCTCCTACTCGATTTTTAATAGGGACATATAAAAATCGAGTTATGGAGGAAAATCGACTTGGGGAGGTTCTGTTAAATATGCAATTAAAGTGGAGGATTAAGGCAGGGCCATAAAGGTTAATAATGATGTTCTTAGAATTTTAACAGTTCAGGTGACCGATTTCTACGGACTCTTTCTAAAGTGGAGTAACTGAGGTAAATCGAGTTACAGATGTATCGAGTAATAGAGGTTTCACCAGAATATGTATTCTCGAAATATAGCTCAAAATACTGTTAAACAAGCTCTACTAACTCGTTACATGAACCCATTTTGGTATTTTTATATAAGAAGAAATGGCAGGTTCAATGCTACGTCGTATAAAAACATAACTAATTAACCATTTAATTAGCAACTACACTTATTATAATGTATAAAGACACACAAGTCAGTGGCGTATTTACCAAAAACATTACGCTTCCTGCTTCCTGCAAACTTATGAAGATTTTTAAAACTGTACAATTATATGTGTAGACTGTAGACATTAAACCACTTAACATAAAAACGTTTGATTTGATATCTTGCTCATCAGATGGGTGCACACACAGTATTTGATATTTTACGTAATATTATTGTTCCGCTAATTTTGTTTCATTAATAACACAGCAAAAAAAGGTTCCTTTCAAATTACCGCTAAAAAATATACAACACAAAAAATTCTTTAAAACACCGTTGCACGCGCACCAAAAACTATTAATTAAAAGTAATTTGATTCACAAAATTTAATTGTAAGTTGCTTTCCATACGATCATGCTTGTATCCTAGATCCTAGAACAGTACGTGAAATTTTTATGTTTTTCACTTCAGGAAATCACTTAGAATTGATATTGCACTGTGACCGCGAAGGATATTATATCGATGGCAGGCCATTTCAAAAAATTTGTCCCTTAGGAGACAAGTTATCACAACGTTGTGAAAAATCCAATGCGACTACATATCAACCAAACGTGATTGTATGAAACCAGGAATTTTGAATAAGAAAAGAAAGATATGGAAATATCTCCAGAAATAATTTATGTTGCTAAAATATTATAATATCAAACCCGTAATATATTCATATAAATAACTGTATTTACACTACAACATGATTTTGTTTAATTGAATAGCGAGTTTCCAGTTAACAAACTAATACATACGTACAGAATATTAATGTAATGTAATTTATTTTACATTGTAGACAAAAAAAAATGCCTCAGAGATCGTTATCTTTTGTTGCATGCATCGCTAAATAACGAAAAATCTGCATACAAGGTATGTTAGGTATCAGTTCGTTGGGGTAATTGTGCGTTTTGTTTAATTTTTAAATTTGCATTTTTCTCGCGCCCTTGGTTGTTAGTTTCATAGCCTTTTTCGGGCTAGAAGAAGATTCAGTGCATATTTCCTATGTGTCGTGGTGTGAACACCTTATTGGTAAGTGAACCCAACCTTTGGTTTGTTATCTTCAATTCAACTTATGGTCCTTCGAGTTTTGACTGGTTTCTGTTCATACGCAACAATGTATAAAACTTATGTTTTAAATTTTATTATGCAGCTGTGTTTAAATACTTATCCAGTTTGTGTTGTATCACCATACTCATTTTCATTTTCATTTCGCCATTAGTTGTATAAGGAAAATATTGTGATCGCGACAATTTTTGAATTCGAGATTTCGACTGATTGAACCCTTGAGCGGGCGCCCCTCTTGTCCCCCCCCCCCCCGATAAGACCGGCATATTACGCACGAGTGGAAACGCATTCCCACGAGTGCGCAATCGCTTTACAACTCGTGTTTTGTAGCATACTTTTTCTACGATCACATAATACATACGATTTTACCGGTTTTTTGGCTAATAGTTGTAACACCTGCACGTATGCTGTTAATTGTCAAGACATTTTTAGAAAAGTGTGCTTTTTGCTTACCGTGCGTAAAATTACACTGAACGAATACACAGTCTTCAACGTTTAGATCTAGACTCAGCGTAACCACATTAAATTTCATCAAATTAGTGTACTTTATACTCCAGCGTGCCCGTTTGACGCTTAAACGTTTTAATATGTTTCGCGATTACGTCCGTGTGTGTGTATAGTGTATCTAGTGTATGTGCTAAATATTATGAGTAATTAAACATTTTATAATAGGTTATCGATAGAGCGTTGCCTACTATATTACAAAGAGCATTGGTTCTCTTAATTTCTCTAATAATAATTAATATACGGGGATATGGTATTAGCGTTTATTTAAAACTGCAGAAAAAGGGAGATAGATTTTTAAAAAATATTTATGTATTAATGTAGTCTTAATTAGGCTCTATAACAATCCTAAAGGGTCCCATTGTTATAAATTTTAGTTGTGGAAAGATGTACAGTTTAATAACTAAATAAAATAAATTTAACTACACAATTTTGGCAAATAGTATAACCTTCGCTAACTAAACAAACTTTTCAGCTCTTATAATAAGCAAGGTTCAAACGCTTAGGCTAACAGTTGAATAATTTATAAGTTTCAGAGTTAAGCAAATGGTCTAAGGTTGTGTTTACGATATAAAATCAAATTAAATATTCATTAAACAAGCAAAAGATTATAAATAAAAGCAGAAGTGGGCCAAAAAATTCGAATCGTTATCGGCTTTCGAAAAGTCAATTACATTACAGTCAATTCTGACCTGTTTCAATACATTACGTAGTTTATTTCCCATTGTGGGGCAGCCAGATAACGAGTGGTTCGTGTATATCGAAAGAGAATCGATGGTCTAGCCATTTAGGGTGGCACGGATATCCAGCAGACGCCCAATTCTTCAGAGACTTTTTGTACGATCGAAACTAAAATGATGATATTTTCTCTACCGTATTTGTGCTACAAAGATTGTCAGAACGATTAATTTTTTCGTGTATAAATGTGCCAATAGGTTGGTAGGTTTTCAGCTTGCCAATTTGTAACACGTATAAAGATATTTTATTGCAATCGGGTGGAGGTTTCTTTTAGCCTGATTAATACCTTAATACATCTACTAAGTGATGACTGTTTATTTAACTTTTCTTATTTAGTCGTACTAACGCACCACAAAACTTGGAAATTATTAGCAGTTATACGTGTTAAACACTTTTACGTGGGTTGACTTTGTATGTGTTGTGTTTAAGTTCTTATCAAGTGTACAGCATGTAACCCTTAATTACTAAGAATAACTCAATTATTATTAAAGATAACGATTCAGTTGAATTAGCATAGATCAATTTGAAGCGCAATTCAGAACTTTTAAAATAATGTATAGTTAAGTGGTAAATTATTTAAAAACCGTATTTTAGATACAAAATACCTTAATCCTTTTTGATAGGCAGTTGGATTTGAATTACAAAAAACAAAAGTGTAAAGGGTACTTAAGGAAACAAATGTACGTTTTGGTAGGTACGCGAAAATTAAAAACTCGGTTCAGTTGAATCAAATTTTAGGATATTTAACTAATTAATATAAAAATATTTTTTTTTAAATTGATTAATAAACCAGATATGAAAAAACTATTCACCACGTGGACATCCTATATTTAGAAAGGACATTGTTAATCTCCTTCTATTTTCATTACAACGGCTTCAAAGAGTTATACAGGGTGTCCCAAATTCGAGTAAATGCATGGGGATCTCGCTTATCTTAAGAGCTACGAGGTCGGTTAAATTAGGGCAAAATTGCGAAATTAGATGCTCATCAAATATCTGCAAAGAAAATGTTTAAAGTTGTCTTAGTTCAAAAGTTATACAAGAAAAACCTCGAGAAAAACTGAAAAAATTGATTATCGTTTTTTTGCCCCATTTCCTACATTTTTTAAGATATCGACAATCTGGAAGCACTTCTCCTTGGCAACTTCTTATGCTTTATATTTTGACATAACATAAATTTTCCAACAACGTTTCGTCTCTTCAGAAACACCAACTTCATTTTTTTAAATACGGCTTCCAGATTGTCGATATTTTAAAAAATGTAGGAAATAGGGCAAAAACACTCAAACCAATTTTTTCAGTTTTTTTTTAATAACTTTTGAACTAAGACAGCTATGAAAATTGTCTTTGCAGATATTTGATAAGCATCTGATTTCACAACTTTGCCCTAATTCAACCGACTCAGTAGCTCTTGCGATAAGCGAAATCCCATGCGTTTATGCAAATTTGGGACACCCTGTATAAGATAGTTCGAGTCATAAGTACTATCAGTAGAGAAGGTATGAAATAAAACTCAAAACTTTAGTATGACAGTTGCTTATCGTTCAGCCAAATTTCGAACCGCTTTTTTGTAAAGTTGCTTGGATTTAGAATTTAAAAGTCTTCAGGTATAAATCTACTTTGTTTTTGTTTCAAAAAGTGTTGTTAAGAAGGCCCTTTGACAAATAACGAAATATATAGTAATCTGAAGCGGCTAGGTCTGGTGAATATGGGCTATGTGGTAAAACGTCTAAATGCAGAACAGTTTTTTTTCTTAGTCGTTAGAGCTTTGTACTAGTTTAGTGTGTAGTAAGGTAACAATGTTTGCGACATCAAACCACTGACAACACTTATGACTTAACCTATTACGTTTAATAAGACTCTGAACAGCTACTTAACCCTTTCGTCCCTGAATATAAATAGTGTCTTTTGGATCAAAAATTGGATATAATTTTGTCAGTTTAGTGTCAACTTATAGTATTTCGCGACTAAAAATGAAATTATTTGTTGCGGCTGTGTACCATACTTTTTTTTTACGTTATTTTGTACCTGATGGTACACATACGTACCAAACAGGGTTTTAGTGTGGTACGTATGTGTACCATCAGGTTCCAAATAACGTAATAAAACCTGCAAGTATTATTTTTTTGTCAAAATCTGCAGTATATTTACATCGAGACACATAACTGCAAGTCTAAATAACGGCATGGTACAATTCTCGCATCTCTAAATAAAACGTTTAATTTGGCTTTCAGGTGTTTTAAAACATGTGTGGTACATATGTGTACCACTCGGGACGAAAGGGTTAAAATCTAATCCCCTAATTTTCCTTAGCGTAAATAAGTAATTTAAGAATGAAACTTGCTGGCTTCATATGGATTTGTCTTTTTTTCCCAATATTTGCTTCATGTAAATAATCAAAAAAATAATCCAACAAATTATATTACATCGTAAACATTCTTTTTTCACCTTAGATGTAAGCTAATCCCTTTATAGCTGAGTATCATGCATATTAATTTTCGTTGCAAATAAGCTAATTGAAATAATGATACTTAGCTTGCCACTTATTATATTCATCAACACAAAAAAGGCTGCCAACCCTTTTCCTGACATGCACCCAAAGTAATAAATAAAGCATTTTTATATCACACAAAGCAACTTCTTCAAAAAGATATGTATTCGGAGTATAAGCAACGATTATAACCAATCTTTATTAAATGAAATTGTTACTTAAACCTAATATTTTTAATAACTTTGGCAAAATAAAAGACTTATTTTAATTGATTTCTATATCTCTTTAATTTAATCTGTAATCAGAGTTGCAACAGTAAAGCCATTAAAAAAACAGCTAGGGTAATTTGCTTTTAATTTACGATAAATATTGACCACTAACCTATAACTTTCATACATTTGTTAACTTTGTCATTTTGTTAAATTATATTTGCATTTGTCACAACAAAACTGTCTACTTAATGCAAATAAAAATGCCTACGTGCCTACATGTACTTTAAATTAGCGTAAGAACAGTCGTCTCAGGAAGACAGATCAAAAAGTTTACAGTTAAGCTAAAATGACTTGTGCACGTGAATACTGTCGGCTTACATTTGTAAGTACAAAGCTACCGGAATAGGAAGCTACACTATTTTTTACTTTGAAGTTGTTTGAGAATATAACCATATAAGCTCAGAAGGTAATGTATTTATCGTTGCTGGAATTTTTATTTTGGTAAAAAAATTGGTGTCGTTAGGTTTTAATATAGGGTCATTTTCCAATTCAGACCTAAAAAAAGCTGAAATAATGGCTAAAAGCTGACATAATTAAAGTGTACAACTAAAACACAAACAATAAATAATGAGGTTTCAGTTGCAAGAAATATTTTGGAATATAAGTTTTTTTAAAGGTGCAAGGTTAAAATAATTTACGCTATTTTGATCGTAATCAAACCAAATAAAATTAATATACAAACGCAGTTGTGTGATTTTCAATCAAAGACTAACACGCAGTCCTAAAAAATGCAATCATAATCTATTATTCGATCTTAGATTTTTTACAGCCTGGTGTAGGTACATCTAATACTCGTACCTATTAAAAATAATATGTGAGCATGCAGCGTTTCCTTGCATCAAAAACATTGATTGAAAGAAATATTTACAAAACTCGTCAAAACAATAAAACTTTTATATAATTTAATATAATGACAAATTACCTATTCACTTATCTACAAAATTTATAAAAATTGACAGTTTCTATTTTGCGCGCGCATTCTTAACAAGTAAAATGGTGCAAAGTTTTTGAAAAAATCTTGAACGGTTCCGGAGAAAACGCGAAAAACGAGGCTTTAGTAAAAACGGGTTTCCGTATGTTAAACGCCTATGCAAGTCGCATAGATTTAGTTATAACAGATAAACCACAACTTCTCAAATCACAGTGCTTGTGCAGGGGTTTCGTTTTTGACGTTTTTCTCCGGAACCGTTAAAGATTTTTTTAAAAACTGCACCATTATACTTGCAAAGAATGCGCGCATTGGTAAATAGAAAAAGAAAATCGATTTTACCTCTGACGGTATCATGGCCAACGCGATCGCAAAAATGACCTTTCTAAAACATTTTAAGATGAAGGTGATTTTAATGTGTGATGAGACAGTGACAGTCAGGAATATTTTGCAGATCTGTCAAAAGTGCTTTGTTTTAATAAAAGAGAGTATTCTGGTTTAACCATGTAACTTTAAACAATTACAAGAGTTTTATGTATTTTAATTATTTTAAAAGTAATAAAATAATAAGATAGTGGATAACAAGTTTAGGGTAAGTCCGGGATAGATGCCCCACCTTTTTAGATGCTAATATTTTCTGGACAAAGGAGTAAAAACTATGGTTGTAACTACGCTGTATGACAACTCTATGTATATTATTTTATTTAAAGTTGAAAATTTACACTGTTATAAATTTATATGATTCGAATAATTAAAAACTTAAAATATGAGCATTTCCCATCTTCACCAAACTGTCGGGCAAAGATGCCCCACTAGTATAGGTATAGATGTCCCTACGACAATTTTATGTAATTACAAATTAATAAACAGAAACTAAATGTTTAGTAAACATATTAACAATTAAGTACGTACTACTTATTTCTTTTTTATTGTCATTATTTTTCCACACAAATTACAAAGATTTTCATATTTAGAACAGCCTTCACGGGACCATATGTTGCAATGCATGCACTGAACCCACTCATCATTCCATTTTGTGTTTGTGTACATTTCCCCACACCCAACACATGTAGGGCATCTTTCCCGATCGTCCGGTATAAATGCCCCAGCCAAATATCAACTTAAATTTTGCGCCAGAATATGTACTTTGGCACGAACACTATCCTATTGTACGCCTAAATGTATTGCACTTCAAAAACAATGATAAAAGTACTTTTAAATGATATGCGTGTACAAGCAAACCATAGTGATAAATTTTGTGAAGCTCTAAAAATGAATTTTTGCAAATAACTAGCCCGAATAAGGTTTTTTTTTAAAAAAATAGCACTGCACACAATCACATACGCAATACAAACCAACCCTTAAAAAGCCAGCGCAACCTGTCCGTTAATAACGAAATTATTTTGATGGGGCATCTTCGCCGTTGGGGCATCTATCCCGGACTTACCCTATAACATCGCACTCATATATTAGAGTATTATTTATGAAGCGGGGTATAAATCTGTAAATATTTTATCTTTTATTAAATTAAAATTATGTGACAATGCCTTGAAATATTTAATACGGTGATGCGTAAATATTTTTTGCAATATTAATATTAATTATTAAACAGTTTTGAAGCTTGAAAGGGGTAATTCATACTATAACCTTTACAGTTGTCTAAAAGGTGCAACAAATAAGTTAGGCTGACTTTCAGTAGTTATTTACATGATGTTAACTGTTGTACTGCATAAATAATATCCCAAAGGAGAATACCTAGCTTCATGAACCACAACAGTGGTGACTATTCGAGGACAAAACACACAAACCCCGGTGTCCAAGCTAAGGGTCCGACAACTTAGGTAAACGCACCCAAAACTAACACGCGTAGAAACAGTTTTAAGAGGATCATCCTGTAGTTTTTATTGCAATAATACCTAAAAACTAAAAATATTAAAAAAAGTGTATTGATTAAAATTATCAAACGTAAAGGGTGGGCAAATTTCGATATTTTAATAGGGAATCTCGGTAACTATAACAGGTATCAAAAAACGGACCGCGCATCCTCGATCTCTTTTTTCGAGAAAAAGTAAATGGTGAAAACTAAAATTGGTTATCGTCTTTTGTTTTCGAGTTATCGCCGATAACTCGATTTTTCGACTTTTCGTTTTATGACTGTATCTCGCTTGTTTATGAAAATAAACAAAAATAATTTTTACGTTTTACAGGCACTTTTTTGATAAGAATGCAGTGGCGTAGACAATTTTTCAAAAAAAAAATCCGAAATTCGTGTTGTGACAAAGTTGTATTTTTTTAAATGGAACTTATAGTTGGCTATGATTGATTTAAATTCCTTATTTTTTAGTCATTCCAAATATATAAGGGTTGATGTATTTATTTTTAATAATACGCAAGTTACAGAGGATTTTTAGTTTTTTTTTTTTTAAACAATATTATAGTAGGCTGAAAACAGAAACAAAACAAGGTGTAAAACCTTTTAAAACTCATTTGGTACAAGTTACGAAGGTTTTGTAATTTGTTGTTGTGATAAACATTCCAAATATTTGAACATAAGATAAACTATTACAATAAACTACATTACTGCAGATTCCGACTTTATCGTTGTTTCCTTATTTTTATATATTTACAATGTTTATCACAATAAAAAATTACAAAACCTTCGTAACCTGTACCAAATGAGTTTTAAAAGGTTTTATACCAGCGGTGGGCAAACCGCGGCCCGCGGGCCGCATGCGGCCCTTTGTAGCTTTACATGCGGCCCTCCATGAATTACTTTATTAGTAAAAATGTCTATAATATGTATGTATAGCTTTTTTTATACCTTAATTTTTTGTCGCTCCCAACTTACACATAAGTAATAAATTGTTATTATAATAATTTTTTTTAGTGCCGCCCTTTTAGTCGCACTATTTGCGCAAAGTGGCCCTTTTAAAAAAAAGTTTGCCCACCGCTGTTTTATACCTTGTTTTGAATTTGTTTTCACAGCCTACTATAATTATGTTTAAAAAAAAAACTAAAAATCCTTCGTAACTTGCGTATTATTGAAAATAAATACATCAACCCTTATATATTTGGAATGACAAAAAAATAAGGAATTTAAATAAGTCATAGCCAACTATGGGTTCTGTTTAAAACAATACAACTTTATGTCACAACTCGAATTTCGATATTTTTTTTGAAAAATTGTCTACGCCACTGTATTCTTATCAAAAAAGTGCCTGTAGAACGTCAAAATGATTTTTGTTTATTTTTATAAACAAGCGAGATACAGTCATAAAACGAATAGTCGAAAAATCGAGTTATCGGCGATAACTCGAAAACAAAAGACGATAAACAATTTTAGTTTTCACCATTAACTTTTTCACGAAAAACGAGATCGAGGATGGGCGGTCCGTTTTTTGATACCTCTTATAGTTACCGAGATTCCCTATTAACAATTAAAACATCGAAATTTGCCCACCCTGTACAACTTATTTTATTTTATTTGGCTAACATTTTAAGTATAAATTTTAAAAAAGACCATTATATAGGGTATGTTTCATCTAAAACATAATACTAGAACTATTTAGAGTTACAAAGTTGGTTAAATGCGTTTACCTTAGTTTAGATAACGACTGTAATTCATTTCAAATTTCTTTTGCCTTCTTAAAAGAATATGGATTTTTAGTGGCATAATAGTAAACATTGTGCCGATTAAGTGTTTTGGTTGACAGTTCATACAAATTGTTTTGAATTTTCAAAGGCTACTACCGATATTTTAGGTAAAATACTCGCAAATAATCATAAGAAACGAAATAACTTCAAAAATATTATATTTGGACATAAAACATGCTTAATAACTTTGAAAGATAATTAAATTTTCTACAAGAAAATATAAAAATATATAGGGTGTTCCATTAAAAAAAAATGACTTACATGCGTTTAAAGTTTAGCGAAATGGACCGAGTAAAACGAACACCCTGTATATTATTTTAAAAGTTTAACCAGTCAACAATCACTATGACACTATTGTCTAATAATTTACGAGAGTAAATTGCTCTGGTATTGTTATGTTAATAAATATAAATATTTTTATAAAGGTCTGCATATGTCAAAATTTTCAAAAAAACGTTAATAACTCAAAAACGGTTCATTTTAGACATAAACAATTTATAATATTTTTGTAAAAGAATTAAATTTTACATCCAAAAATTACAAAATATACAGGGTGTTCCATATAAAAAAACTATGTTTGGTATCGGAGCGCAAAAACAAAACACTGTGTATAGTTGAAAATAATTTTAAGTTATGTAGTAAATGATTACAAACAACTTTTATATTTAACTTTTTTTAATATTATTACTAATAACAGAGCTATCGAATAATTCGTCTTGGCTGGGACACCCTGTATATATACAAACAAACTTTAAATAAATTAATGTCTTTATTTTGTGGTAATAACAAATTTGCATATTTGACATATTTTTGCTATGAATAATTACAACCAAGATTTTTAAGATTTGAGTTTCTCGTCCATATAAAAAACGCCATAAAATCTTTTTAAACCACGTAAAATGACCTATTTTTGGTCTACTTTATAACTGTCGTTTTAAACAAAACTATAACGTCCCGAATAAAACAGAGAGACCGTGTATTTTCATTTAAATTTGAATAATTTAATCACTATTTTGTCAGCTTGATGAAGGATATTTTAAATATTTTACCATGTTATCTGGAGCACACTTTTTTACCCATTTGAGATGTTTTTGTAACACTTACATAAAAGGTTGCTCTCTGCGTATATTTTTTCTAACTCATGCAAAATGAAGGTTTTAAACGCTTGTTGACAACCTGATGTAACTCTGACGCCCTTACGCATTAATAAATCCACACTTTTGGCCTTCAGGTCGTCTCTTTCTGAACCATGGAATGTGTATCATCTACGCTTACAGCGCAAAATATCTTATATTTTGACATATTGTTCTGCATGACGTGACATTATTTTTAAAAATTAACTAATTTTATTCCAACAAAAATATTTTAAATTTTGAGATATAACTTTACTGCACTAAACTTTACTTGTGCCTTTTATTTCAATTAATTCTATAGGCTTGGCTTAGCGCAAACTATCGACTTTTTGTCGATTGACGATTTAATCGTTCGAGTAAAAAGCAAAAGGTTATTGTATGTTGCCTCAACACAATAGCCAGTTAAACGGTCATTTGACTAAAACGTCGACAGTACAATATCCACCAGCAGTGCACTTTGACGCGCTTAGTATTGAATTGACTAAATAGTCGCTTGTTCAGTCGATGTCTGTCAAATGCGCTGCTATTCAACAACGACAAGTTGTTAACAAAACAACCTCGCTTTTATTTAACTCCTTTAAAAGTATTATCAGATGGTAGAATCAAAAACATTATAAGAGGAAGTTAGTGCTGAAATAAGTCTTAGTTGGGCAAAACTGAGTGCGTAAAATAATAGTTAGGAACAAATAAATATTTATTTCGAAAGTATTATCTTTCTTTTGTCATCAATACGACAGCAGCTCACTCGCAATAATATGGATACCCCAGTTATTGACGAAGATAAATTTGAAAATAAAAATTCTTTGGTAGTGTCTTAACCCTCTCAAGGCGGATTTTTTTTTATTCAAAAGAAGTTTTAAATTTGCTTATTTACATGATATTTGTCTTTATATAAGTACAAGTAGCATTTTTCAAAAATTATAAATTTTGATTTTGATTATGGGATATTCTGGGGTGGCCAACTGGTTTGTTGTCGCGATGGAATTTTTGTATAGAATGTTGGTGGCAAGCTACCTACCAAATTCTCGAAATTTCGTACGAAGTCTTAGGCAATTCCGCTTTTACAGGGATCTCGATATTTGCGTTTTTCTTTGAAACATTAGACGTATTTTCAAAAGCTTTGCACAGTGCTACTCGCAAGATATGCGCACATCCTAAACTAAAGATTTTTCCCGCACAGTTCCATGACCTACGCGATCACAAAAATTGCCGGTTTTAAGCATCATTTTGGTTGGCCGTAAAGGATACTAAAAACAAAACAAAAAGTGCACCATTTACACTCATTACTAGATGCGAACCTCTTTTGGCTGCATTTTAAGACCAAACAAAAAAATGTTTAATGAAAAACATTAAAAGTAATCGATTTTTTCGTGACCCGATGTGTTTTTCATTTTTTAACGAAGTCAGACGAAAGACCGCTTTTTAAGGATGTCGTTATTCGCGCTTTTCTTCGGAAACATTGGACGTGTTTTCAGAAACCTTGCACAGTTTTACTCTCAAATGATGCGAACATCAGAAACTAAGATTTTTCCCGTACAGTTCCATGACCAACGCGATCACAAAATTTTCCGTTTTTTGAGCATCATTTTTGGTTGGCCCTAAAGGGTCCTAAAATAAAAGAAAGTGCATCATTTACACTCATTACTAGATGCGAACCTGTTTTGGCTACATTTGAGACCAAACAAATATGTTTACAGGGGTCTCGTTTTTTACGTTTTGCTTCGGGACCATTGAATATTTAAAAAAAAAATTTCATGGTTAACACGACCGCAGAAATGACCGTAAACGACACTAAATACAAAAAAAAAATGCAGGCATTATCTATTTGTTTCAGAAAAACTATTATCTCACCAAAATTTCGAAATCGTTGTATTGATTGACCGAAAATTTGCTTCGCGATCGACTGGTCGATCGAGATATACCTACTTAGCCACCCCTAGGATATTTGGTTCCATAAGCTTTTTATAGTGAACCTATACATCCCAACAGAGTTGGTGGTTATTAGAAAAACTGGTTGGGTTATATTGCACCCTTAGTCTTGACAGAATTAAAGGTCTTCCACTTCACAAAGCGGTACAGTTATTAGGAAAGAAACAATAACGGATATTTTAAAGAAGCAATGTGAATTATTTCAGCACGGAGACATTGATGAGAATCAGAACTATTTTGATTCCGTTACTAAAATCATTGTCAATAGACAAGAAATTTCAAGCAAAAATAAAAACAGTGACGTATTCTGCCAAAAAAAAAACAGGGTCACCTCCCACGAATTGTACCCAAACATGTTCAACTAATCTTCGATAATTAATGGAGTGTTTTCATTCGCATAACATGTACCCTTTACCTCACAAAAATCTACATAATGCAAGGAATATTTTTTCTCTAACAACAATTCTCTAAAATATGCAAACGACGACGAGACATCACCGTAAACTGTTAAACAATATAATTCATTAATTTGTTCGCCGAATTCTAATGACACGGTTTCATATCACACATAAAATTTACCCGATTGTTAGGTAATATTCAAAAAAATCTAGATAATTCTTTACAACTTAGTGCAAACGTACAAAATGTCCCTATAACCTTTTATTATATCGAAGAACAACGCAATTTGTCTATGTCTTCTCTTTTTAATTTATCTGTAAAGTAATCTTTAAATCAGCGCCTTTATTTTGTAATTTTTTAACGCGTTTGTTAATCGACAGTCGATAGTATGCGCGAAAAGTAGTTCTCGACGGTTCTGTCGACAGGAAATCAAGGACCATGCTCGACTAGACGGTTAAGTCGATGAAAAAGTCGATAGTACACTCTTGGCCTTGAGATATCAAATTTTATTATTACTGATTACTGAACGACCAAATATTTTAAAACCGCCGTAACCACCAGAATCTGACTTCATTTATTTTAGTTACATAACGTTTTCGAACATAGGCTCATACGAACTATCGCACGTTTAAAAAAAATCTTATCACTTCATCGTGTGTGTGTTTTTTTTTTAACAAGCATTGTATATTATACAATTTAGTTATTAACAAAGGTGGTGACATTTTATTAGGCATAATTATACAGCCAATTTTCTCCTTTAGTTGAAATTGTTGATAAAATCTTTCTTACCTACTTATTAGCATTAGTTTGTTAATTATTTTTAGTCAGGAACATTGTAGCTTTTATTACATTATGCTAGCACCTCAGTAGTCTAAT
The DNA here is from genome assembly GCA_947652605.1 of Elmis aenea. Classification (NCBI taxonomy): domain Eukaryota; kingdom Metazoa; phylum Arthropoda; class Insecta; order Coleoptera; family Elmidae; genus Elmis; species Elmis aenea. The sequence continues at coordinate 13,728,190 of OX393576.1, forward strand.
CATGTATTTTTGCCACTGATTTGATTTCAATTTTAATGTTTTCCTGACAGTATAAAATTTAATATAAGGCGGACGGAAATCGACCCCCTTAAAAATAAAATTTAATAAGCATTTTATTTCACATGGACAATTTTTCAAGTAGATACGTTTTATGGTACGTAATAAATAACGTACAGTTTATATTCGCGCAGTTACGCAATATACTAAAATACGATTTAACACGAGACTAAATCCATTATGCGTGAAACGACCCCGCTTACGTTATATTTTATTATTATAACGTTCAGCGAGAGCTTTGGAGAGATTGTACAGCATACGAATCCACTTTCAGAGCAAACGCTTTAATTTACTCTTTCTGTAGACACAATGAATAGTTTATTCATTTCAAGTGTCTATAAAGTAATTAATTGCACAATGTGACCATATACTTATTAAGTTTGTGTGCTTACGTTCCAAAACAAACATATTACGAACTTTCACTGATTTAAAGTGTCTACAGTAACCGTTTGAAACAATTATGATAAACAATTATACAGGATGCCCCAGCAAGAGTTCTCTAGTCCAGCAATTTTTTTATTTAAACGAACTTTGATGTCCATTGAAAAATACTTAAAGTCTCAAGTTTAATTAAAATTTTTACAGAAATTAAATTATTGTTAAGATATTGTTACATATTAAAGGCCCGGCGCCTCCACCAAATGTTACATATGGCCTTTAAGAAGCCATAGTATGTTGAGAGGTACGTTAGTAATTCGGGATCAGGGGTAGACATAGGAAGCAAATATCATAAGTCGAATTTAGACTTAAAATATATTTTAGAATAAACACATATAATAATACATGGTTGAAATCCGGCTAAGCCTTCAGGACACTGGTATAACTGGCAGAAGCACGAAGAGCACACACGTGAGGAAGTCTGGAGCGACTTCTGATTATTGATAAAAAGCTTCCCAATGTATACCAAATTCCCGAGGCCTTTTGACCAAGTTACATCCGGTAGCCGGATTTAACTACTTTTTGGTGTCTCATTTTTTTTACGTGCACTTTCTTTCATCTAAAGTTTGACTAAAAAATAAAAAAAGTTCGTACGACACAAAATCAAATAACATATCGTGTTGTGAAAATTTCAAGGGTTGTAAATCATATATTCCCTAAAATGGTAATTGCCATTTAAATTCTACAAAAATATATTGTAAAGTCGAGCAAAAAGCTTTTATATACTTTTATTTTATGGTGCTTTTGTTTATTATCTTTCATAACTGGTTTTTAATAATTGATAAATGACTTCTAATGAATTTTTTACATATTTAATATAATTTTTACAAGCTACTATGATTATTTTTAACTTTTCTCTTTTAATAAAAATGTTTATTGTAGAGGTATCTAAAAACTTCTTCTGAAATTTAATTTTAAATCTAGAGCAATGTCCAGTATTTTACTACTTATTTCCTCAAATCGCATGTTTTGTTTGATAAGGTCAGGAAAGTTCATACGATATGAATCTAAGGATATTGCCAAGGATTTGTACATTTAATTAACTTGCAGTTTTATTAGATTATGTAGCTTCCCTCAGAACAACAAAATGCGGAAATGTCTGTAGCAAAGAAAATGTAACAAAACTTATAAATAAATTGTAAAAAGAATTTAATACAAATAAGCTTAATTACAAATCACTTAACTTTTTTCAAAGAATTTCTTGTCAAAATGCAACATCGCTTTTAAGGCTTGTACCTTTTTAACGAAGCTTATTTGTATTAATAAACGAATCACGTAAATAATCAAACGGTGTGCGAAGAAAATTTATTTTTTAAGAAACTAAAATAGCTCAGGGTAATTTTTAAAAGTCTGATATTTGTGAAAACCGGTGTAAAAACTCTTATTATGTGTTGCATTTCGAAAGAAAAACGCTTTTTACGACGTTAAAAAATTTCAAATAGGAACCTTTTTGAACTTAAGTACAGGGCACCCTCGAACTTCGAACGGTTTGATGTTCGAGCAACTTTAAACTCGAACAAAAAATTGAGAAAAAATTTGTTTTATATTTTGTTCAAAATTTCTTAACGTTATTTTTATATGATATTAGGTATCTTTAGTAATACCTTCTACTACTGTTATAGATTAATATACAATATAGTATGTATTTTAAAAACAACTGCAAGACATAGTGGATGAAATGATAAAGAGGACAATTATAGTAGAAGATTTCAATGGACGACTGTTAAATGATGTCGAAAATATGGCACAGTGATGGAAAGATACGAAGAAGAAACATTTAATAATAATGGAAGCCCAGATTTAAACACAAACAAATCTATAAATACATTAGGGTGGTAAAAACAGGCATAAACGGCCAATAATTGAATATATAATCACAGAGAAGAGCAAAGTCAAAAACGCTAAATGATCACTTGCTTAAGGCAACAATTCAAACAAATAAATATGAAATAGAAAAGTAAGACAAGATGAAAAGAAAAATATGAAAAAATGAAAGCATTAAAACTGGATAATAAAAAAAAACTTGTTATTTAATTATTTACCATTGTAATCTTATGAAATAAACACTTAAAATGTTTTATATTGGGCAAATTTTGGGGGTCTGGAATGGATTAATTCAATTCACATTATTTCTTATCGGAAAGTTTATCTCGAAAGTCGAACAACTTAAAAGTCGAACCGTATTTTGAAACTGATTGTATTCAACGTTCGAGGGTCCACTGTACTTAATTTTTCTTTCCAAGGCTATCTTCAGTGGTGTAGCAAGAAGTGTGCAAGCAGAATTAATGCGCCCTTTGGATAAGTTTTCGTCTTAGGGTAGATGCGAAGTGTATATAACCACTGGGTGGTTCAGAGATTATTTTTTTATTTGATGAAATCACAATATTTTTGCATCCTATAGCCCCCCCTTGGCTCGTGGGCCCATGTTCACCGCACCCACTACCTCCCGATTGTTACTCCACTGGCTATTTTGATTGTATTAGGTTGTTTGCAATATCTTCTTAAACCCGTAAATAGTAGGGGAGAGTGATGTACCTTGATACCATTTTTTTCAGAATGCCGAAATTATTTGAAAATAAAGACTTATTCGAAGTTTTAAAATTGGTTTGCATACTTCAACACATTGTTAATTTAAAGCAATTATTTATTTAGTACTTAAACATAGATATACATATCTAATAACAAAAAATTAAAAAGTTACTATGTGGCCCAAGGTACAACATACTGCTATACCTTGGGCCACATAGTAACGTACCTCGAACCAGGGGTACATATCACAAAAATTAGGTAATATTCCAATTGTAATAGTATAGATAATATTAATAACAAAAGAGTATATTCACAATTGCACAATGTTTATTGCACGGAATAACTAGTTAGGTCAACAGTAAACGTTACATATGCTTTTTGACGTGCTGAACCACCCGTGTTTACAGGTGGTGGTAGCTTCAGCACAATGTCTTCTTCTGCTACACTATAGCTTTCTACTTTGTCATCAAGCATAAATTTATTTGTGGATGGTATTCTTTTTAAGTAAATAACATTTATGTCTTCATCTTTAGACATTACCTTCGCTACAAAATAATTCACGGTCTTTTTTCCTGCTAACTTAACTAAAAGAAAATCTCCTTTAGTAATACATTGGTTTTCGAACTGCTCGTCAAGTTCCTGTTCCTCAATTTCTTGCGACATATTAAAACTGTAGTCTGAATCTGAAGATTGTTCGGGAGGTTCTTCGCTCTCAGATGTGCTAGAAGAATCTTGAACAAGCACCTTTTTAACAAGTCGTTTTTTTACTGCAATTGGTTTCTTACTTTTCAATTTTGCCTTCTCTATTTCTTCCTTTTCAGGCGTATCTGTCAAAATGCGTGATTTACCCTTCTGTCTACCTCCTCTTCCTTGCTTCCTGGACTGCGCCCTAGGATACGGTTTTACCATTTCTGGTGTTACAATAGATTCAGTAGACGAAGTTGATGGTGTTTGAAACGAAGTTGATGGTGTTTGAAACGAAGATGATGGCATTTGAAGTAAAGTTGATGGTACTTGTACTTTAGGTGTTGTATTGTTTGATGTTGCTTGATCAGCTTGGTTTTCTTTAAACGGTCGATCTGTTACGTTTGAAGGCAAGTATTCGTGTTCGTTAAAAATTGCTTCATTTAAAGGAACGAGTCCTGTTACTCGAAATCCGCTTATTATATTATTTGGAGTAAAACTTAAAGGATAAGCTTTTCCTACCATCTCAGCAATTTCGTAAATAGATAGCGGTTTGCCGCAGTTTCCAGGTGTCACCATCCATTCATTTACGGCTGCATTATAATAAGTTTTGAAAGGCCCAAAGACAGTCCGATCCAACGGTTGCATTTTGTGGCTTGTGTGTGGATGAAAAGTTAATAAAATTACTCCAGCTTCTTTTGCTTTTATGATAGTTGGAATCGAAATATGGCTGTCATGATTGTCCAGCGTTAAAATTATTGGTGCTTCAAGTGATGGCTTTGTGTGCATAATAAAATGTTCTAAAAACTTTAAAAATAATTCTTCATTGGACCAACCGGATGGATTAGCGGCCCCTATTGCTCCAGGTGGAGCACCTTTCATCATAAAGTCTTTAAAATGAACTCTTGGAAATATAAGCATCGGTGGAACACTGTTTCCAATAGCGTTAATAGCTGCTCTCATTGTGACGTTAGTGCCTCTCTCACCTGACGTCATGCTACCGATTTGTTTTACTCCCTTCGGAGCTAAAATCTTTGGAGGGACATGAACTGTGGTTATTCCTGTCTCATCACAGTTCCATATGCGATCTGCTGGAAATTCTGTTCGTTCTAATAATTTTTTGTAGTTGTGAAAAAAGTTGGCTACTGTGGTTTTATTGAAACCAGTAGAACGCGCAAGACTTGTTGCTTCTGGTTTTCTCAAAGATAACTCGTTATTATAAGCTTGGCGAAACCTACGTAACCATGATTTTCCTGCTTTTGTTTTTAAATCCCATTTAGCAGGATACACTTTTTTATTTGCTTTTGCATATTGATAAGCCAGGGTGCGAACTTCCGATAACGTTAGCCCGTAATGTAACCTTGCGGCTTGTTTAAGGTAAGCAACCAGTAAACTTTCTTCCTGTTTAGAAAAAACTCTACGAACATCATTATGTGCAATATATTCGAATTTTTTTTTCCCTGAACTTTGAAATATTTTAGTATGTCGCATTAATGTTGCCCTAGATACGTTAAAAGTTTTCGCAGCCGCACGGAGCGATATGTCGTTATGAACAACATCTTTTACGGCTGCTTCTAAGGCATCTTTTTGAGGGCCAGGCCTCTTCACACCAACTTTACCACGTGGCATCGTATTTCTGAAACAGTTTACTTATAATTTTACTTTATTTTTGGTTGCCGATTCAATGTTCTGCAATGTATATCGAATATTTATTAGGTATATGCTGTACCTTGGTCCGGTTCATGGTACAGCACTCTACGCCGGCCCAAGGTTCAGCAGCTTACAAATTAACAACAAAATGTTGACAGGCTCTTACAGGTTTGAATGTTACAATTCGTTACTGTGCCACATTATAGCTAATAGCAAACAGTATCTAATACTGTGTTCCACAATAATATTATTAATAACAGGAATGTAAAACTGAATGTAAACTTACTCGCTATATATTTACTTTTCACTCACTAAAATTTTTTATACACTTTTGCCACCAGGGAAGCATACAACCGAAATATTTCCAGGCCACAGTGCCATCTAGTTATAAAGGTTTTAACTATATCCGATTTTCAAATTGTTTACATTTCAATCTGGCGGGATTATGAGTGTGGCTCAAGGTACACACCTGCCCAAGGTACATCACTCTCCCCTATAATGAAGTGTTTTATGTTGCCATCAGAAAAGTAAATTTAACGCTCATAAGAAGTAAGAAAGTTACGGATAAAATAATATGACAGCTTAAATCGATAAGACTTTTTATTGCAGCATAGAAAGTTGCTTTTAAGAAATCTTTAGATTTATTATAAAACGAAAAATCAGTTTTTAAGATTTTTTCACTTTGTATGAAAGCAGTTGCAAATATCAGGAATCCATTTTTATTTTATTAATTAGCAACTGGAAAATGGAAAAAATAAGCATAAGTTAATGTTCGCAGACAACATGGTCTTAGTCACGGAAACAAAAAAATATCTGCAACATAATCTAGAAAGTCTAAACCAGGAAAATATATCTTGAAAAAAACTGAAACTATGATCGTTACAACAGAGAACAAAAGGCATAACATCACTTTAAATGGGCTTAGGTTGGAACAGGTAGAAAGCTTTAAATATTTAGGAGTGATCATAGAGAAAAATGGAGGAATGGACTAGGAAAAAACCGAAAAGGCAAAAGACAAGAAATGTGGGAAGAATATTTAACAGTTTAAGAACAACATTTTTTGAAAATAGAGAAGTTACAAAACGAACAAAAGTGGAAGTGGTTAAAAATGTAGTAACTCCGGCACTTTTATACGGAAGTGAAACGTGGACACTAAATAGTAGCCGAGTGAATGCAGCAGAAATGGGATTTCTAAGAAAAATCCAAGGAAAACCAAAAATTTTGAATCAGAAATGAAACATATAGAGTATTATAGAAAACAAATAAAGATAAAATCAGTTAAAACAAAAGTACAAGAAAGACAGCTGGGATGATTGGGTCACATTTATAGGATGAACTAAGAAAAGGTTAACCAGAAAAGCCTGTGAAAAGAGGTAGACCAAGAAAACCTGACAAGACGAAGTTAAAAAAGCAGCACCGGACAGAAACATTAAATGGAAAGACATAAAAAGCTAGCACAAGACAGAAAAACATGGGAAAAAGTCATCACAACACAACTCAACAGTCCTACACATAACAGTAGAAGGACAGAATTTAGAATTTGTCAAATTTAAACCTTATACACGAGTTAGAACTCGAATTTGAATCAGCCTTTATATAACATTCGTAATACGAGTTTTATGTGTATCGAGTGGCATTTTATACTCAACAGAACTTCCACCATTTTTCGTCGTCACTTGTCGCTTGTTACTTTACAACGCCCTATCGTGGAGCAGTGAGTGTATTGTGAGCTGCGATTGTACTCTCAGCAATGCTATAAAAATGTATCACAAAGGCTTTTAAATATTTCAACAGTCGGAATACAGCGGTAACATTTTTTACATGCAAATGATTTAAAATCCTTTCGAACAACAAGTATTTAAATACTGTTTAGCAAATGCTCGTATTATTTAAGTAATTAATTAATTAAAATAAATACGTTTAATCAAAAACCGCTCGTCTTTTTAAAGAATCTCTCCACTCAAAACTCTTGTCTGTTTATGAGTAGCAGTTTATATTATATATTATATGTAAGATTAACTCTGATCAAAAGACGAGAATCTTGAACCTGATCTTTAGTTCTAAAACAGCATTTGTTTTTTATTCGAAGCAAAAGGTGTTTCGTAAAGTTTTTCTTACAACTTTGTGTGAATATAAAGTTAAGACAATTCAATCAATACAACTTTATAATCCTATAATGTAAACAAAATTGAGGAAACTCGTATGTGTCAGCGTTTTAAGGCACGTCTTGTTTCACCTCACTAAATCGTTGGACTTAATTTATATTTGTTATGTATACTTGAACAATAATGAATACGATATAATAATTCATTATCCTCCGATGATAAAAACCGGTGGTTCGGAACGTAAACCAAAAAGTTAAAATTTGTCGAACCGGTAACCGGTACTGAACCGTTTTGTTCTTTGCGATTCGGGTCCCTAAATTTTATTTATCAAATTAGTTTTATTTTTAAATTTTTTTAGACATTTGAAAATGCGCGACTCTTTAAGTGCAGGTCATCAATCTAGGGCCCAAAAACCCGTCGTCTGAGCCGCTTATGATTAAAGTACTTTTTATTCTATAGTAATATACTGTAAATAAGATAATTATTACTCATTTAACTACTTTTCCATGGGAAAAAACAATTTTGTAAAAATGATAGAGCATTTTCAAAATTCTAGTCACTTTGTCAATATCTTTCAACGTATATTTGTTTATTTATCTTTATACTTAGTTATAATCTTTATTTATCTGTACTGAGTGAATAAAAAAACAATGAAACGCAACTGGTGTAGCATTTCTATTATGAAACATATTTATTTTTAATTAAAGCTATTTATATCACTTAAAAAACTCACTTAAACAATTTAAATATTACCTATCGCATCGTATTAAATGTAGGAGCTTGCTCCCAACTTTGCAACAATTAAATAAAGCTTTTGATTCGATTTTTAATCGCTTAAAAGAAAATCGTTTTACTAAATTTTGCGTTCGTCAGTTTTTGTAATGATGTATTAACAATTTAAAATAATTATGTTGAAAAAGTTCTTACAAAGGAAATAAGTATCTACATACCTCATATTCATCGATTTTTCTAGAAAATTTACAAGAAAAGTCTTTTAGCGCAGATTTCAACTTTGCGAAGATAAATGTACACAATTTCACCTAACTCTGTTAATAATTTTGTTATTTATTGTTAACAAAAGAGTTATCTGAAGCGTAATCGATTAATATTAGGATGCGATTTTTAAGTTACAGGTCTAGATTTATATTGTCCGTTTGATATAACATTTAAGGACGAACTCAAAAATACCCAGGTATACAGGGTGGTCAATTTTTCTATGCTTACCATTGGTATCTTGGAAACGGTAAGAGATACGAGGTCAGTTAAATTAGATGTAGCACAAAAATAAATCCTGGATATTTTGACTCGTTCCAGATTTATAACTGGAAAATGTGATTTTTGAAAAAAAAATTATCTTCCGTAGGTACCGTTGACTAATAAAACTTGGTAACTATATGTTTTTGACCATTCTGGGTTAAATTACGTAGACAAAACTTTTCTAGGCCTTCTCGATTTTAAGCACAAATATTTTTTGTTTTAAAAAAAAAACATACATCGTAACTTTTTATTTTACTTGTAGTCATTCTTCAATTATAATAGGTACAAAAAATTGAATGGATACGGCTTAATAAATTTAACTCGAAAACAATTATTTGTAACAACAACTGCAGTTACTACATTGCCTTGATCCTGTTGCAAACGAACTAATTAACTGTTTAGAGAATTTCACGTGAGTGAGTAAACCATTTAAATATTAACCTCGGTTTAGCTTTGCGTAAATCAAAATAAATGATAATAGAACACAATTTACATAAATTATATAACAATATACGATACAATAGTGGTACTACCTTCATAATTGCTTTGTTAATTTCAACTTTCGCTATTTTGACTTGTAAATGAAGTGTGGTACCTACTCAATTAATAATAATTTTAAATTTAATGACTGTAATAATTTTTCCACCACCGCAGTGACATACAAACACGTAAACAAGCATTTGTTTGTTTCCACAGCAATCTTTCTTAGCACTTTTTTTTTTGTTTTGAATGATTTGTTTTGTTGCAGTTATGCACAGTGTACTGCGATTAACAGGTTCTCTTAATAAATCTTTACAATAATTTGAAGTTTTTGAAGCAGACCCTCAATAAAAATATAAGTACATATATCGATGGATTCGTTAGGAGATGGTCTATTTAAATAACCGCTTGTACCACTCATAGTGCCATTTTTAAAAAATTGACTTTTTGTCAAAGATATCATATGTCTAAAATTTCATTTATCTAAAATCAAATCTTAAAAAAAAAGGGGGTGTACAACACTTCATTCACACTCGGTATACTAGGAGTGTTTTTAGTATTCGTGGAATGGGACAGAAGATAAAAAAACAGTCACGCTATAATATTTTCTTTGTATCAGATAATTATTTTTAGACATTTTTTTAAATCTCAATATCTTGCATCTGTCCAGAGACATTCAGAAATTTATTATGACAAAGTACGTACAGGGTGGACCAAATTCGAATGTTTTGCGGGGTATCTCGGTTACCGCAGTAGATAGCGAAAATCTGATATCGGTCTCTTGGGCTATTTTTTTGAGAAAATAACTCCAGATTTTTTCTATCGGATTCCATTTTGGCACTACAGACGAAAATTGAAATTTCATCATTTATGAAATTTTGCTATAACTTCTCTATTTATTAAATTAGAACAAAATGTTAGGTAGGTTTTCTATACAGATTTTTATGTTTAATTGAAAAACAAAAGTACATTTTTTTTAGCAATCTTGACTATTGAGATATGGATTAAACTTATATTTTTTTAAATGGAAACTCTAGTCGGCCATGACTTTATGTGAAAGAGTACTTTTTTAGCTTTTCAAAAATATATAGTTTTATATATTTGTTGCAAAAAATAACCGAGATATGGCCAATTTTGTAAAAATTCGATCATCAAAGTTTGCCATGATTTCGTAAACAAGTGATGTTTGCAATTATTAAACAACTAAACGTCATTTCGAAGTACATTTGTCAACTTTAAAGCAAATTCGTGTATTCTTTTGTATTTTATAACTGTTTATTGTAGTATTGTGAACATGGCTAAATTTGAACTTTTTGAACAGTTTAATGTTTTAGAACATTACTTTGTAAGTGATAAAAACGTAGTGGTTGCTGCAGAATTTACTTGGCAGTGACGTCTAATTCTTTTATAATTGCAAACATAATGGCCTACTAGGGTTTCCATTTAAAAATATAAAAGTTTACTCCATATCTCGAAAGTCAAGATGGCTAAAAAAAAATACTTTAGTTTTTCAATTAAGCATAAAAATCTGTATAAAAAACTTCTACAACATTTTGTTCTAATTTAATAAATAAAGAAGTTACAGCAAATTTTCAAAAATGATGAAATTTCATTTTTCGTCTATAGTGCCAAAATGGAATCCGATAGAAAAAATCTGATTGCATAGGCGTTATTATCTCAATAGAATAGCCCAAGAGACCGAAATCAGATTTTCGCTAGCTATTGCGGTAACCGAGATACCCCGTAAAACATTCGAATTTGGTCCACCCTGTACTTGCGTGCTGGAGTATGTCCAGTGACATAATCTCCTTACGATTTATTTAAATTTTTGTAGTCCGACTGTTTTAAAATTATTTTTTTTTAGAAATAAAAACAAAATTTGTTTTTGATTGTCTTATTAAATAAATTTAAATACATTTTTCTAAGTGTAAACAAATGTACACAACGTTTCTAGTACCTACATTTAATTATTTTGTATTTATAAAAATGTAATATTTTTTCGAGCAATTTACCTTTCGAGCAATTTCCCATTCGAGCAATTGTATTTCGAGCAATTGTATTCGAGCAATTTACCTTCGAGCAATTGTATTCGAGCAATTTTCACCAAACCATTGTAATTATGGATGCTGTGATCCGATCATAATATTTTGAGTTGTAATATGCAAATCATAGCGAAAGCAACGTATAACCCCTGTTAATCGTCTGAAGAAGTTTATTAACCCAATAAACAAAACGTAGGAAAAACAGAAATCAATAAAACACGTCCTGTAATTATACAGATTTTTCCTTTATCAAACCATTAAAAAACGGACGCAATTATTTACAGTTTTTATATTGTGATATATTGGGAACAGTTGCATTAAACGTAATTTTGACATTCCGTCATGTCCGTCATTTCGCTCAATTATAAAAATGAGTTTAGTTAGAATGCCTGGAGCGACACTTTAAACTTTTTATTCACTCAAATACACAGACACACAATTTATAGCGCACGTCATTTGAGGGTCGCACCAGCCACTAATATTCCTATTAACACTTAATTATCAATGTAAGATTAGGTTAGGTTACTTAGCAAATTTTGGCGTATACAATTTAAAGAAGTCTATCCAACTTATTTATTTATTTTGTAAAGCTTAAAAAGTTGGTCTATTCTTCGACTCAGTTAACTTCTGCTTGAACTAAACATTAAAAGTTTTTATCAGTTATTCGTATGTAAATAAAATAGTGCAGTACGGCTTGATTCGTTCGAACTTTTAAAGATTTTATAGTACCAGACGAGAGTAAGAAGCGCAGGAAGAAAGTAGTCTGAAAAGTACGTGTGTGAAAAAGTTGGGACACCGAAGTTTTTAAGTTTAAAAGAATATTAAAGTTAAAACCGTTTCGGCGAAATAAAAATTCAGCCAATAGATGCATTTAAATAATTGCTTAATGTAAACGACTTATGTAGAAGCTAGCGTGTAATTTAAAAATCGCATTTTATATTGTGTTCATTTCAATTTAATTTCTTAAAACAGTAAAATTAATATGCAAACACATTTATTACTAAAACAAAAAAACTTATAGTCATTCACCTCAGAATCTGAACTATGTTTCAACAAAGGAATGTCACTGTTTTGGTGATGCACTTTTTCAACAAAAAAACGATTATACACAATCACTGTGTTGTTAAAGAAAAAACTGATTATGGAGAATATTATGCTAATGTTATCAAGACCAAACTTATACCAAAGATTGCTCTCAAGAGACCAGAATATGGCAAGAACTCAAGAAACTTGAATCCTGCGTCCAGACAATGCGTCTGCTCATCGAGCTCACTCGACACAGCAAGTTTTACAAGATTTATAAGTTGAAAGGCTGTCCCGCACACCGGATTCACCGGATTTGGCCCCGTGTGACTTCTTTCTATTACTAAAAGTGAACAGCATTTTGAGTCTAACCAGGAATGGGCGTTTACACTAATTTTTAATTTCTTCAGAATTTGATAGATTTGGTGTTCAGAATATCGTATGTGAAGTTAAAATTGTTTAAATCAACTTCGTTTATTTATTATTAACGATTAAAGTTTTCCCGCGGCAAGTTGCGCCGTAAACGGCTTGAACGATGCGCACGAGAAATGACGTCACTCTACGTACGTACTCGCTGAGGCAAGCCACACGTGTGCTTGCTGTAAATATAACGCAAGAATATCGTCCTACAGAAAGTGTTGTTTTGTGCCTGAATGTAAGACCACATCTACAAAAAAAACAGAAAAATTGTTTTTTGCTGTTCCGGAAAATTCCACCAAAAGAAAAAAATGGTTTGATGCAGCAAGACGTTGTATTTCCGACGTAAGCAAAAAAACTAAATTATATTGTTGCGAAGACCATTTAAAATTTGAATAAACTAAAAATATATTAAATAGTATTTATGCAAAAAAATACACTAAAGTGAAAAACATTATCATTAAGCATTATCATTAGCATTAAGCATTAATCATATGGCAATAATATGTAATATGAAGCAGTCTATTACTTTCCAACAAAAAAATCTGCAGTTTTAAACAATACTTATATGTTGTATGCTATTTGGTGCATGTTTATGTTTGATTAAAAATGCTGATTAGTGTTAAAGCACTGTTGCTTCGTTTATGAAATTTGTATTATATTTATACTGAAGTAACAGTGCTTGTTTTACAAAAAGCCATATACCTTTTTTTATATGATCTAAGCATAAAACTGATAACATTCAAAACTTATAGGTGTAAATTAATATAGTAGAATCATTGAATTAAACATTATCTACTACTAAATAAACGAAAAGTTGCTGGTTTTCAAACAGGTTTAACTTTATCAATTATCTACTATTATATATAGCCCATATTTTATTTACCTCGAATTTAAGATTAATTTTGTTTTTTAGATATAGCTATGACTAAAAGAGTAGTAGGTACATTTTTTTAATATTTACAATCACCTATTATTAAACAATAAACTGAAACATACTTTTTGTTCATATTTTCACCTGTTAAATGACCTTAGTAATATCGAATTATTTCTACAAAATAATTAATTTACTTACACAGTTGCTTTGTTTTATAATATACACTAAACTAACAACTAGTTAAAACCTCTTGCATACGTAAAGAATATTTGAACACAAATATGCCTGGTCCAGGAATTTCATATTTGTTTATGTTAAAAACAAGATATGTTGTGAAGCCACCCTGAGGGGTCTCGGAGTTGGCTTGAGATCGTTCTTTTGCTAATACTGTTAATAGGCAGTACTGTTTGTATTTTATTCATTATAATAAATTGTAATTGTTGTTCGATTACGTTTATTACATACAATCGACGGCCAAAGTACGCCCCTGCGTCGTCTTCGTCGCGCGCTTCGCGCCTAACATAATAATAATAATAATAATCTTTATTTGTTCTGAATATCCCAAAAAAAAAGGTGTAGAACTTGTCACAATAATAATTTACGTACATTGCAATAATATACATAGTTAATAAAAGAAAAAACATATTAATTATATTAAAATATATAACAACTTGTCATTATGCGATGCATAGGAACTAGTCCGCTGTACATGGACTGTGCGGATAGTGACGTCACGGCCAATCACAGCGCGTTTCAGAATTTGAAATATAATGGGCATTTTAAAAATTTATTTCTCGGAACTGGACGATTTTTTTTTAATTTTTGGTGGTTGAGAATAAACTTTATAGATCAGATTATCATTTAAAAAATATTTTATCAAGTTTTATTTTTTTGTGTAAACGCCCATTAAATAATACTACAATGGGAATAAAACAGGATGACGAAATATGATTGTTCAAAAGTGCACGAAATCTGGATTATGGGCTGGGGTCATTGTGGAGCACTGGTTTAGAGGGATTACATTAAAGAACCATAAAGACTGTTTCAATTCTTTTTTTATTTACGTGCTATTAAGACGGTCTTAGTATTTTCTGTACAACTCGTATGAAGTACGAAATTTTCCATTATTTTTACAATTAATAAATTTTCAACTCAACTGTTTTTTTTTTTTCGATTCTCCGAGCATAAATACAATTTCCGTGATTCAGTTCGGAGTAACACTCGCGCGCAGCAGCCTTAATAAAAAATTCAACAAAATATGTATGTCCAGCGACACGCCAGCTTGTTTACAAATATTATACGATTGTAATTTTAAAGCGTGCCGACGAGCTGTTGTATATTGTTGCGGGGATTGGTTCATCCCTCATCAGGTGTTTGCAGCCGGCTTTTCTATACCTCACTTCATCTTTTTAATTGCATAAATCACGTGTGTTGGAAGGGGGTAACGCGAAAAATCCTGAATTTTGTATCGATCCGATCAACTTGTACGAAGTATTTTCTTATGTATGTATTTATGTTTGGGTAAACTATGTATTTAAAATTACGCACCCTTACATACATGGCGGCAATTATTGTGTGACCCACTGGCTAATTTTTAATTTTGTAACACCCTGAGCTTGCAGCGTCCAATTAACTCCTAAATAATATATACAACGTTCATTAAGTGTATGAGACGGCGTCACGTGTTCTACATAAAATATGATACGAGCATATTTAACAACTTTATATAATTCGTCAATTTTGTTGGTTTCAGAGAACAAGTACATCGTTATGGGGCGAATGGATGGGTGTAATGCACGGAGATGAGATAGAGTATGTGTTTGGGCACCCCCTTAATATGTCTCTGCAGTTTAATTCCAGAGAACGCGAGCTTAGTTTGAAAATGATGCAGGCTTTCTCACGGTTTGCCAGTACTGGGTAAGTGTTCTTACTACATACACCTTCATATTACGTTTAATAATATTTCATCAGGCTTAAGCATCTTATACTGTCTTGTTCTTTTTTGCTGTAACTATAATGTGAGAGCATTTTACTACAAGCTTTATTGCGTTTATTTTGTAATATTGTACTAGGTATGTAACAACATTGTGGCAAAGAAAAATTACTGCATTTTACAATATTTTTTAAAAACTATTTATGACAGGTGTTTATTAACTGTAATTTTTATTTTATTTTTGAGTTAATGCTTTTGGTATTGTGTATACATCTGACGCGTTGTACGCATGCATACCTTGTGGGACACCCTGCCCACAAGGTACGCATGCCTTCGCTAATTTTTGTATAAATCGAGATTTAAGGACCTAAAAAACTAATTTTTAATCTGTCTTTCATATACAGGGTGTCCCAGTTATGGTGAACAGTAAGAGATTCACAGTTAGTTAAATGGGTCAAAATGATCTATGATTTAGGAGCAAAAAGAAGTTAATAAAAAAACAAAACACATCAGATTTTTAATTTTTGCTTATAACTTGCTTATTTAATATCATGCTCAAAATAGTTCTAGATATTATTGGGGTATTTTTTTGCGTAGATTTAAAATAAGTCAACAAATTTTACCGATCGTCATTTGTTTTTGTTTTTTTACATCCACTTTCTTATTTTAAATACGACTGACTGATGTTAAATTAACAAAAACAAATGAAGATCGGTTAAAACCTTACGCAATTTTTAAAACGCAAAAAAGTGCAGCAACAATGTCGAAAAATATTTCGAGCGTGATTTCAAATTAGCAAGTTATAAGAAAATATTAAAAACCTGATGTGTTTTGTTTTTTATCAATAGTGCAAAAACCATTAATTTTTTTGCAAGATTTTTTTTATAGTTCAGTTGCTCTTAAATCATAGATCATTTTGACCCAGTTAACCAACTCTGTATCTCTTACCGTTTACGAGATCCCCATGCTGTTCACTATATTTGGGACACCCTGTATATGAAGGGACACTAGAAAAAATAATATTATCAGTAAAAACGTTTTATTTAGGTCCTAAACATTCGATTTATGCAAATATTAGCAAAGGTATACCTTGTGGGACACACACCCTGTATATTCCAATTATAATCAAAGTATATCCCATTTATTATAATCAACAAACCTTTCGTTAAATACCCAAACCATGACGTACCATGACAACCATAAAATTTAACGTTAGTTAAAATTCCCATATAAAGGGTGTCCCAATTATACACCGCCAAAAAGTAGGTGCATATTCCTGAGTGAAAGTGACGACCATTTGTCAAATATTTTGTTATCCGAAAATGCTTCCTTTCAAAGTTAGAGACCTCCAAAGTTGCAAGAAAAAAAAATCGATTACGTCCTAGCCGTTTAAGCTAGAGCTATCAAACTTGGCCGAAATGTTTAGGTGTTTCCCATTGACTTTGTGGGATAATTAGGAAGAAAACACGTAATTGGAAGTATGATTTATAGTCAGGTCATCCGCTTACCATCTTCAGAATTTTTTTCTCTGGAATAAAAATAAAAATGTCATTCGTTCATAAGAAAGTACGACTTAAAAGGAAAAAATTCGTCCCTCCTTGTTTTTTGCTGTAAACGTAGCCGTTTTCGAGAAAATTAGCGCTAAAGATGCATCGACAAACTCTGTGAATACACCTCAAATATTTTTTTTACTAAACTTAGTTGGCTAGTGTCATGGTTGAAAAAAACTCTGAAGATGGTAAGCGGATGACCTGACTATAAATCATACTTCCAATTACGTGTTTTCTTTCTAATTATCCCACAAAGTCAATGGGAAACACCTAAACATTTCGGCCAAGTTTGATAGCTCTAGCTTAAACGGCTAGGGCGTCATCGATTTTTTGATTTTTTTTATTGCAACTTTGGAGGTCTCTAACTTTGAAAGGAAGCATTTTCGGATAACAAAATATTTGACAAATGGTCATCATTTTTACTCAGGAATATGCACCTACTTTTTGGCGGTGTATAATTGAGACACCCTGTATGTATCCTTTAAAAAATTTTAGTTTATGATACGTTATTGTGTTTTATGTTGTGTATTTATAAAGTAAATATTACAGTGAGGTGTGCTACAACGACTAATCCTACAAGGAAAAAGTTTACAATATTCAGTTGGTATTAATAAAATCAGGATTGTACAACGAACACAAATGCTACAACGAACCGTATGCACAGACAAAGCAAGCGCTGACGAATGACGAGTTGACGTGTCGAGGACTTCCCGCTTTTATTATCGTTTAAGATTCTGGAACCAATTAATTCGTTCTAGCATACCATATTGTATAGCATTTCAGTTAAAACAAAAATAAGTGATGATAGGCGGGATCACAGTATAATTGTTAATTTTTTTAATTCCTTTGTTTTTGTAAAACTTTATTAACACAATTTAACATAACATAGATAGTTTGCCTAAACTTTACCTTTTAAAATAATCTTGATTCTCGAATTTTAGACAACGTATAATTTGGTGTCAACGTAACTGTATAATTTTCAACTCCAGTGCTTTGTTTCGTCCTTGGTGTTTTGAACTGTTCAAGGTCGGCAAGCAGAGAACACCTTATTAACAAATGCACTCGCAAATTCGTGGAAATTCAGTCCCTTTTCGACACTTTCGTTACTCAATCGCGCAGTTTCCCTTATAAAAATTCCGGATGCCCACGATTGCCAATTAGAAGAGCTGTATCGATTGGTTCATCGGTCTCTCTGTTGTCGTTTATATAGAAAATATTTAGTGGCTTTATTATTTACGAGCTTCACTTTGAGAAGTGTTTATTCAATATTTATTTTCCTAAATTGTTTCACTTTATATCAAATTAGAAAGCGTTACTTGTTTATCGTTATTTACAGGGTGGCCAAATCAGCATGTGATTTAATGGTTATTTACGCTATTATTAGTTCCCATTTGATTGGAGACTTTTTTTGTACAATAACGTGTGAAGGACCTTTCTAAATGCGAGGCCCGGGAAAAACAATGATTTGAGGCCCTTCAATATTGAAAACTATAACGGAAAAACATAAAATGTTAATGGTAGCTCAAGCTCGATGATATACAGGATGTTTCAGACCACGCGTACCAACACTTTTATTCGAAAATTCGACGTCTGACAAAGATGGGGAAAACAATTTTATCACAAAAGTGCATATGTAGAATCGACTGACGCTATAGCGATTTTCGTGATTAAACCGGATATGACCAAATCCGGAAAATACTGTAAAAACTTAAAAGGAATCATCCAGTTTTTATATTAGAACGGTATTTGATAAAAAAACACTTTTTACTTGAATTCTTTTTGATAATCAGTATAGTTTGTAATCGATTAGACCTAAATCATAACAATATTTAAAACCCTATTCGCGTGCAACTGAGTTCTGGACACTCCCTTTTTTTCGTTAGTTTTGATTTTAGATAAATGATATTTTAAACATATGATATGTATAAAAATCCCGAATATTTAAACGTATGTACTCTATCGTTTCACTTCCGGTTTCGCCGGAAATGACCATAAGTTTGTTATTTCTAATAGAACACCCTGTATATTTCAACATTTTTGGAAATAGGAAGCAATTTTGAATACAACCAGGTACACTTTTTTGTATAATGTTTATAACCTCAAATAATTTTTGGACGAAAAAATTTTTTTTGTTGGAGCAAGTTTTTTTTTTAAATTTAATGGTAGTTGTAAATTAACCACATTAGTGCAGTTGTATTCAAAATTGCTTCCTATTTCCAAAAATGTAAAAATATACAGGGTGTACCATTTAAAATAACAAAGTTAGGATTATTTCCGGCGAAACCGGAAGGGTAACAATAGTGCACATATGTTCAAATAATCGTGTTTTTTACACATATCATATTTTTAAAATTCCATTTATCTAAAATTAAAACTAAAGAAAAAAGAGAGTGTCCAGAACTCAGTTACGTGCGAATAGGGTTTTCAATGTTGTTATGATTTAGGTCCAGTGGATTATAAACTATACTGATAATCAAAAAAAAATTCAAGTTAAATTTTTTTTTAAATTAAATATCTTTCTAATTATGCAATAAAAACCGGATAATTCCATTTAAGTTTTTAAAGTTACTTCCGGATTTGGTCACTTCCGGTTTAATCACGAAAACCGCTATAGCGTCAGAATTCTACATCTGCACTTTTGTGATAAAAAAAATTCCCCATCTTTGTCGAATTATCGAATAAAAGTGCTGGTACGGGTGGTCTGAAACACCCTGTATGTTATAAAACTGTTATTTCAACTACATAAATATTACGCATTTTTTCTAACAGATCAAGTTAAAAATTGAGGCCCCTAAAATTGTGAGATCCGGGGCATCTGCCTGATAAGGCCTGCGTGTAACTACAACTAGCCTTAGAGACTAACCAACAGCTTATTTTTTTTAAACTTAAATTACTACTTGCGGTCCCCAGAACTCTGACCCAGCGGCCATTCAATCTTTTAGTCTGATGGTGTTGTACATTTGTTTTTTCTGCGCACTAACTTTACCGAGTTCAAGCACTGCACTACACTAGATCGTGTGGTTTTGATCGCTTAAGTCTTCAAAGTTGGGAATATTGTAGCAGTCGAATGGTTTCAACGTTGACATGGTCGTGTAACCTGGCTTCATACTTTTGGGCAAAATTTTTGATTTCTGCCTCGACTGTCTCTATTTTAAGATCCCGATGGATGTTTTTGTTTCTCACATGCCAAGGGGCATTGACAATATCTCTCAGAACTTTTTTTTGAAATACATGTATCCTCCTGGTATTTGATGGTCTGGTACATCCCCATAGCTGTACTCCAGATGTTCATATGGGTTGTAGGACCTGCTTATACAACAGCAATATATTATGTACCATTAGTTTGGATTTGCGACCTAGTATCCAGCACATTTTTCTGTATTTCAGCTTCAGTTCTTCACATTTCTTTTAGATATGTTCCTTCCAACGGAGCTTGGGGTCAAGAGTCATGCCCAAGTAAGTACTTAGCTGCATTTGAATATGGGCTGGTCGATCCATCTATGGTTATGGGAGTTCGCTATTCTATTTTTTATTAGTGAACGTAGTTTGTACAGATTTATTTTGTTCAAGTTGTATTTTCCACTTATTGGTCCAATAGCTGATATTGTTTGCGGTTTCTTATAATTTACTTGCAGCTGCCACTTCGCTACTTCCCACCGCTAATATGGCGGTGTCATCTGCGTAGGTTGCTACTGTTGTTCCTGTGGTTTGGAGGATGTCATATGTATGTAGGAGATATAATATAGGGCCAAGCACGCTACCTTGCGGTACTCCAGCGTTTATGTATTTTAGCTCTGAATACTGCTCTTCCTGTCGAACATTTTTTCGGAAATATATGATTCAAGGAGTTCACAGTGTTGTCTGGGCAAAATTTTGTGCAGCTTCTGGAGTAGCCTAAGATTGGAGACTATTAAACAAAAAAGAAGTATTCATGTCATAAAAATAATAAATAACAATTATATAATTACAATTTCTCTATTAAACAGAAATTCTTTTTGCCTGATGTTACGAAAGAAATTAGTTCCCTAAGCATACTTTATTCATGTTTAATAAAAATTAAATGCGTTTTTTAATGTTTCACAAGAATTGAAAATAAAATATTAGTTTGAAAAATATTATGTAAAAAACTAAAAATGATCAAGGATTAAAGATTTCAATTCCATACTATTAAAAAATAATTGTAAAAACGCGTAAATCACTCTCCAGTTTGCTTATTCGGCAATTTCGACCTAAGAGTTATTGCGATTAAATTTATGTACTCAATCGGCGGTTGTATACCGTACCGAAGCAATGTAGATAGCAATACAATAATTGGCAATGGGACAAGTTAGTGCCAAGGGCGCAAGAGATGGCGCTGAAAATCCCTCTTACACATAATGACAAATTTACAGTCATTCAAACAGTTTGCAACTATTGGGAAAAATTTTAATATTGATTTCTCAGAAAATATTATTCTTGAGAAAAGTTGGTGCATGGTCTAAAACTAATATTTAAGATGAAAAAAATTTCAATAAAAAGTCATGGAATACTAGATTATAACGATTTTTGAAATATTCGCAGGAGTAAAGTGCCCCTATTTTAGGAGATATAAAAAAAATTATAGGGAAAAGTTATTTAGAATCTCAAAATAAGGCTAGATTTAAATTTTGAAGGTCAAATTCTAATTTTTATTTTTTAAGAAATTTTAACATTCAAAAAGTCTGCAACAAACGGAAAAGTTTTTTATTATCGATTTCTCAAAAAATTATATTCTTGATAAACGGTAGTGCATGGTCCAAAACTAATTTTAAA
Organism: Elmis aenea; assembly: GCA_947652605.1. NCBI lineage: Eukaryota > Metazoa > Arthropoda > Insecta > Coleoptera > Elmidae > Elmis > Elmis aenea. The sequence continues at coordinate 13,750,023 of OX393576.1, forward strand.
TGAAAAAAAGTTTAACAAAGTCATAGGACACTAGATTTTAGCGATTTTTGAAATATTCGCAAAAGTAAAGTGCTTAAAATTTTGTAATAATTGTAATTTTGGAATTTGACCGTCAAAATTTACCTCTAGCCTTATTTTGAGATTCTAAATAACTTTATTCTACAATTTTTTTTTGTATCTCTTAAAATAAAGGCACTTTACTCTTGCAAATATTTCAAAAATCGCTAAAATCCAGTGTCCTATGAATTTTTATCAAACTTGTTTTTATCTTAAAATTAGTTTAAGACTATGCACCAACTTTAATGAAGAATAAATTTTTTTGAGAAATTAATAATAAAAAACTTTTCCATTTGTTGCAGACTTTTTGAATGTTAAAATTTCTTAAAAAATAAAATTTTGAATTTGATCTTCAAAATTTAAATCTAGCCTTATTTTGAGATTCTAAATAACTTTTTCCTATACATTGTTTTTGTATCTCATAAAATAAGGGCACTTTGCTCTTGCAAATATTTCAAAAATCCTTTAAATCCAGTGTCCTATGACTTTTTATTAAACTTTTTTTATCCTAAAATTAGTTTTAGACCATGCACCAACTTTTATCAAAAATAAAATTTTTTGAGAAATGAATAATAAAAATGTTTCCCATTTGGTGCAGGTTTTTTGAATGACGCTGTATACATGTTGTTAGATATAATACTTGCAACGACAATTATTTATTTTTTTATTTCAATTTTTTTTGTTTACCGGGGCGGCGAAACGTACGTTAGCACGCGGGCGGCCAAGTACTCAGAAACGGCACTGCGTGTGAACTACCCAAATTAAAAGTCGCGACTTTAAAATAAAAATGGCCGCTCTTGTAATTGCAGCATCGAATGTAGTAGAGCAACTAATTATTTTGAAGTTGCTATTTGTTGATAATGTTCTAAAATCGTTGAAACATCTATTGGGGACATGATAAATTGGAAATCGATGACAAACAAATGTATATTAGGTTGGGTTAACCTAACTTATTTGTCTGTTATGTCAAAATATAAAAATATGGTAGGCTTACGTCAAATGTCGAACTGTCAAATCGAAGTCGCGACTTTAACGCGACTTTAAAAAGTCGCGACTTTTTAGTTCACACGGTGACTTTTAAAGTCGCGACTTTTAAAATCGCGACTTTAAAAGTCACCGTGTGAACTACCCATTATTCGCGTATTTTAATGCAACAACTCACACACTGTCCAAACATATTTGCTGTATCATACATCAAAATTACACTTTATTATTAAACAGTTTCCAACATGATATCAGAGAACAGGAGTGCAGTAGCTTGTTTTGCCTCCAAAGGATAACAATCCATAACCATGGTATTATTAAACATATCTCATCATCACGGAAATATCAGAATCTAGTAAGCAATTCACCTGGTGCGTAATTTACTAGGGTAGGGATTTTCACCACCTCGCACATTATTAAGTAGATGCATGTCGATAGATACGTTTAAGTCGACAATGGAACTATACAGCACGTTGCCTTCACCTCAAGCGAAATTTATAGTGCAAGATTATTTTGATGGCTGCATTTGCCTTTTATTAATATTTGCATCTTATTGAGTTGGTGTGTGGTTTATTTGAAATTGTGTTCGTATAGTAGATTGTAAAATTTAAAACCTAAACGTATACTTAAACACGTCGGATGCCTCAGTGGTCTGATGGACGAAAGTATAAATTTAATTTCAAAGTGTTTTTCACGTCAGTAACAAAAATAAAATATAATTTTTTTTATTATACACTACAGTGCTACTACAGACTGCACTAATATAATAAATACCTGATTCAATAAATAAATAAAAATAATTTACAGTTTTGTGTTATTTTCAATGATATTTTTGAGAGGAATGTATTTTTTACAAGTTCTTTTTGTATTTTTTGTAATTATAAAATTCTACACAGTTCATATTATAATAACATTTGGTGTAAATGCAAACTTCCAATGTTTCGATCCTCAATTATTTTTTTCATTGGTACAGATTTTATTTCTTGTAAAAAATAGCGTCTTACTAGCAGGGCATGAAACCGGTTTTTTAAACCGGTTTAGGTTTAAAAAACCGGTTAACCGTTATTTTTTGTCAGAAAAAGTGATTTTTAACCGAAACCGAAACCGTTATTTTTAAAGGCAAAAAAAACGGTAACCTTTAACCAAAATAATAAAAAACCGGTTTTTTTAACGTCTTTTTTTAAATAAAAATTACGATGAAAAATACAAAATCTGTAGTACATGCGATTAGTTTACCAAAAGTCATTACTGAACTCTTGATTGTACATTTATTATAAAATTATAAATAAATAATATCCTTTCATACTTTGCATTCCTGATCTAAATAATTTTAAAAACCGGTTAATTTAACCGGTTTTTTCTAAACCGGTTTTTTTCGAATAAAACCGGTTTTTCAACAAAAACCGTTATAAAAATAAAGTTCTCGATTTCGGTTAACCGTTAACCAAAATTTTTTTCGGTTTCGAGCCCTGCTTACTAGTATGAAGTACATTAAACATACTAATCAATTAGCGATGGGTTTTAAAAAAGTATTAAATTTTTAAACAAATGTTGAAATATTGCAACCATAGCCGGATTTACATACAGGCAAAACTAGGCAACTAGGGCGTCGAACAAAATGGGGCGTTTTTTCTTCCACAAATCATAAAAATTAGAGACGGCGCTCACACGTCGAGTACAGGAAACTTGTAAAATATACAAGCATGTACACGACTTCGGCTGTATTCGAAAATTCGTTCCCGATGAGGAATAGGCCGGCAATATTGACAACAGACGCATGTAAAAGCACAGTTGCAAGCGAAATACACCTTTAAGCCTCACACACACAGACCGTTTTCTGTCGCGCGACTCGAGTCGCGCGTTTGTTGGAGTACTAGCAATTATTGCATGTAGGTACGCGTACACACATAGTCGCGCGACTTTGGTCGTCGTATGTGTGTACCGTGTACGCGTACATGTAATTGCTAGTACTTACTTCACAAACGCGCGACTGAAGTCGCGCGACAGAAAACGCTCTGTGTGTGCTAGGCCTAGGGTTGCCAACTATATGAAATCCCAAAAAAGGGGAACCTCACCAGAGTCCCTCGTGCCAAAAAATGTGCAGCTTTTTGAGGCAAACTCAGAACCGTTTTCAAAAATTTCCGGTTTTTGAGTTATTAGCGGAAAACTGTTGTTTTGTCATATTTATAAAGTGTCATCTCTCCGTTATTGTTGTAAATATCGAAAAAAATTAGGAAGATTATTTGTAGATATTTGCGTGTAGCATTTGATGGTACTAAAATATTTTTTTACGCTCTCCGTTAAAAAGTTATGACACAAACCTCCTTTTTTTTTAATGGTTGGCTATGACTTATTTAAATTCCCTATTTTTTCCTCATTCCAAATATATGAGGATGTATTTATTTTCAATTACAAAGGTTTGTTAATTTATTTTAAAGATAAATATTATAAAAACAAAAAGTGGCTGAAAAAAAAACAAGATTTGAACAAAAGATAAACAACAATATAGCCAGAATCAGCAGTTATGATGTAAAACAAAACATGAATACGATTTAATTGTGATGATCGACTCAGAAGCTAAACCTAAGTAACCCTGTATCTTTAAAATAAAATTAAAAACCTTTGTAACTTGCGTGTTGTTAAAAATAAATGCATCAACCCTTATATGTTTGGAATAAGAAAAAAATTGGGAATATAAATAAGGCATAGCCAACTATAATTTCCATTTAAAATTTACTAATAATATAAGTTCATTGTTGTATTGGTTTTTGTATTTTCTTTTAAAGTTCTTGTTAAACATTTTACTGAAAAAAGGACAAAAGGCGTCCTTTTCATCTTTAAAAAAGGACAAGAACAAAAGGTGCCTAAAAAAGGACTGTCCTTTTCAAAAAAGTCCACTTGGCAACCCTAGCTAGGCCTAAGAATGTCAGGTCACAAAAGAAATTGCGGATTTCAGATTTCAGTGTAGAAAAATAGCACAAGAAAAATAAATTACGGGACATAATCGCAAAAAGAGGTAAATTGGACAGTTTTGTAATAAAACAAACAGAATCGCAACAAAACATCCTCATGAAAAATCAATCGATGAAATAGAAATTACTCCAGTTGTATGCTTACCACAGACATTAAATAATACTTTATTTTTAAAATTTACTAATTTTTTTATGGGGGGCAGTGGCGTATCATCCTATGACGCAGATGGTATGCCTGCACCACTATTGGGGACCCATTAGGATTTATTTCCCAAAATTTAGGTGTTTAGATCGCAAATTTTTTTTTCAGAAATATATATTTTATGGCCCCATATACAGACTTGCACCAGGGTCCACGCTGATGACGATACGCCATTGACTGGGGCGTAGTCATATTTTCTGCCTAGGGGTGTAAACGAAGCAAATCCGGCTCTGATTGCAACCCATTTTTGTTCAACGGTTATATTAAACTTTGCTGCTATATGTGTGCCATTGGATACAAAGTGCTTTATACAACAAATTTTCTTAAGAAGATTGACTTTTATTTATAATTTTATTTTATTGGTAACGAAAAATATTTTTTGTTTTTGCTTTGGACCAAACTGGATTTCATTTAAAACGGCCCTGTTAATTTCAACCATTTCTTGAAAAGCATTTTCCTACTCATTTAAATAGATTATCAATAAAAACTTAATAAAACGATGGCACAAATTCTGAGATACAATTTCTGAATGTTTTTATGAGAAGTTGAAGCTTGACAATCGGCAAAAAAAACGTGCTTCAGGGAAGGAATCATTAAAAAAACGTTTTAAAAATTGTAGGACATCTCTCATGCTCTAAAAAGTATGTTTTGAAAGGCGCAAACCGTTTTAAAGCCGGTGATATTTGCAACTATCTAGCTTTACTGTACTTGATAGCAGAGCTGGGCAAAGCACCGACCCAAAGTGCTTGAAGCACCGAGCATTCAAGCACTTGTGTAAGTGCTTGATCTAATTAAGCAGTAAGTACTTTGGTTTTTAAAAATGCTTAAAAGCATCAAGCACTGACCCAAGTGCTTAAAAAAATTAAGCAGCAAGCATTGAGCATTTTGGAAATGCTCAAGAGAAATTTAAAATTTAAACAGTCTTGTAGCATACATGTTAAGGATTAAATACTATGCAGTAAGCATATATAAATTTAAAAAATGCTTATTAAGCACTGTCTTTCTAAAGTGCTTAATAAGTACCAAGTGTTCAAGAAAGTGCTTGGTGCTCTAAGCATCGAGCATCTGTTTTAGAAAGTGTTCCAAGCATTGTGCTCGAAGCATTAAAAGTGCTTAAAAAATTATTGCAAGTAGTAAGCATTCAAGCATTGCCCAGCTCTGCTTGATAGTCTTTGATAATAAACGTATTTCATAAGAAACTTCCCTAAAATTTTAACTCGTGTAGACTAGATGTAAACGAATAAATAAATTGTTACTCTTATAAGTTTAATATTAACTGTACTGAAAGGCATTTTATACCAATACTAATATAAATTGTTCCTTATGTGTCCGGCATAATAAACACCAATTAAGTTATTGCCGCATATTTGTTTAAAATAAAGGACAAACGTGCTTTAAAATAAAGAACTGTCCTTTATAATGAAGGACGTATGGTCACCGTAGACATAGCAAACACTTCAATTTATCCCAGGGTTTAATTGTGGTACGTTACATTATTTAGGCACTATTAATTTGTTTTTTTTTAAATTCATAGTTTAAGTTATATTGTACGTTTGGTGTTATCAAAGTTCTGGAAATTCTGGAATTATGCCGTAGTTGTTTGATGTAATTTCAATTAAAATTTATACTTACTTTATTTTAATCTCAACACAAAAAGTCAATCCAAAATAAAGTGGTATACATTTTTACTTTTAGTTATCGATAATTCATTTCCCTTAAAAAAATAAAGGTCAGTCCTATTTAAAATTAACATTTCTCGAGTTATTGTCGTGTTATTGGTAATTTCTGGGTACAAACACAATAATTAATAAAATTGAACTAGTGTGCTTTGAAAATATCTCGAAAACTTGTTTTAAATGTAGAGTGCAATTTTATATTAATCTTTAAACTGAAATTTTTGCCTGATTAGTAAACGAATATAACAATCAAAATTGTGCCTTCTACATAAAAGTTTTATTTTTCAGGTTAATATGACAAAAATACCTGCTTAAAACACATGTTGCATGATTTTTTAAATGTACCTGAAGTCCACACCTAACTTTGAAGAACTTTTAATATTATTAATATTATAATATAAACTATCAACTGTTCCTATTAACTGGACATTTTTAGTAACATGACTAACATATGACTTAGTGTTCATCAAAATATTATACAATATACGATTTGTAGTTTCTTTTTTGCACTAGTCCTAAAAATAAATAATGTTTATGCCCTTAGAAAACAAAGAAATTTGTATCAAATGTACAGTTCTTTAAAATTATTTGTAAATCCAATAAAAAATACCGTCTAAATAAATAATATTTCAATGGTATTTGACATTTAAAACAAATTTTCAAGATATTTCGAAAGCATACTAGATTAATTCTATTCAATATTGGGTGTGTAGGTACTCGTAAATTATCAAGAAAACCGCAATAACTAGGGAAATATCGATTTTAGACTGACACTTAATTTTAAAAAAATTACTTATTCGTGTTTGAAGTTTATCCAAATGGACAGGACATGAGAAACACCTTGTGTATTATTTTAAAATTTTAACAAATCAGCAATCACTATAACACTATTGTCGAACAAAGTTTTAAAGAAATTCGTTCTGACATTGCTAGGTTGTGATATATTATTTTTTTTTAAATCACTTAAAAACTATTGATTTTAGGTAGGTACAAAAAACTTTAAACATTTTTGTAAGGGAATTTCATTTGGTATCTAAAACTTAAAAAAAAAATTGCGCCATTCAAAATGTCTGCAATTTCAACCTATTCTGATGGTGTATGCCAAAAGCAACCCAGTTCATACATTAATGCAATTAGTCAACGCGTTAAAAGAAGTTCATGATCCAGGGGTGAACGGTCAAATAATCGGAAACCGCTTACACAAGTTGGTCTACGAACTAGACGACGATACAGTCAGTGTCCATCTAACATTAGGAAGGAATAATCTCGGTGTGAGATTAGATTGAGCTCTAGAACGTGTCGATTGAAACCCTCAACAGTTGTTTTCACTGATGAGTTGTTCCGGAATTACCCAGACATAGCCAGACAGACATTCGATGGTCCCAAAGAGTGTGATTGTTAGAGTTAGCTACATAAATCCCATACGTTTATTATTAACATCTATATATTTGTAATCATACATGGTACTGTGTTTGACAACTTTTTTAAAATTAAAAAATATATATTATATATCTTCCTTAGTTGTGTAGTTATGTCAAAATAGCTTTTTGTACAATATAATACTAATTTAATGTGTCATGATTAAATTTGAAGTTCTAAAATACGAAAAAAGGAATATCAAAGAAGCAAAATTCAATCATTCTCCACATGTTTGGTATAATGTTATGCTATTTTTACAATTTTCTCAAAGGTGTTCAAATGAAAAAGTCATCAAGTTGGCTTTGACTTTTCAACAACTGTTTGACGTAGGTCTTAGATTAATTTTATGTCATTGCCACTTAAGTAACCTATAAATTCATAAATGAAAACGCGTTTAAGTAAACAGAAACAAATTTAATGTTAAACTATGAAAACAGCTGATTTGTAAAAACGTTACGAAAAAGCAACAATAGCAACAAATTAAAGGAAAAACTCTTAATGACGCAGGGAGAACGTTTGTTGTTATTTTATAGCTGGTATTTTTCAAATGTCAATAGCCAGCCACATCACGCATTTTAATACGCTCGTGCTAAGAAATCATGTCCCTTTTTCGTCACGTCCTCCTTCAATAGAAAATCAAAGCCACTTGATAACTTTTATTTGAACACATATACCTAGTTCATTATTTCTACATAATCACCATTGCTTTCCAAGCACTTTTTATAACGAGGAATAAGCTTTTTCATACCCTTCGTATAAAACTCAGCTGCATGGGTATTCAGTCACTTTACTATAGTTTTTTTATATTTTTTCGTCTCCTCGACGCGTTGAGATAGATGCAAGATGTGCACTCTTAAAGGAAGACGTGGAAGTCATCCAGTGCTGTAAAGAGAGTGATTAAAAAGATCCCATTTGTATTGTCGAATCTTTTCAGCACTGTGCCTTCCACTCCTTTCTTCATCATGTACGATTGTGCGGACTTTTCCAAACATACGGCACCATTTCCTGGTAAATTAGCAAAGATGCTTAAACGATGTTATCGCTCGTGATCGTCATATTTTAGAGTAGGACCCTTCTATGTTGTGTTTCCATGGAACTCGGTACTGGGAACAGCTATCGGTTTATAGGCAGTTAATAAAACAAACAAGATCTTGTAGATTTTGTTTATTATGTAATATTTGATATCGAAGATAATTTTTCCATATCGGAAATTAATATTTGGGTTTATTTCGAGGATAATTGTCACATAAAAGGAATTCTTATTTGTATTGGAGTAGATGATTTTGGCATTAGGTACGTAGCTGGAGGTTTCATGAGGAATTGTATGGAGGATTTAAGAAACAGTGAATCATTATTTAAGGCGATAGGACGTTTGTTGTTGCATTATTTAGTGGATTAATTGCGTGAGCAATATACGGACGTGAATAGTAGAATAGGAATTATGCAGTAAGGTATGTCTGGCCAAAAAGCGGTCGCGAAATTTAAGAATAAAAATACGCGCTGAGTGAAATGCTTAGGGAGTTCTCTGCCAGCAAATTCATTCGCGGAGAAGAAATCAACTCTTAGGCCGTTGAAGTTAACGAAAATTTGGGAAAATCTGCCCAGTGAGATCCCAGCCGGCGAATTAATTCGCGGAGAGAACACTTGGGCTGTCCAACGCTACAGTACCACTTAAAGCTACAGAGCATACAGGATTCACCGCCTTATTAATTATTAGCGATCGGCCCTTACTTTTGACACTCGCCTCGTATAATTTTCTTGACTAATTTTGCTTTAACAGTAAATTATACATTTTACCATTCTTAATTAAACAGTTTTTGAATTAAATACTTTTACAAGTACATAAACTGAGAAAAGTTGTATGATTTAATAAATCTTCTATATATATAAAAGAGCTTGTTTGTTTGTTTGTTTGTTCGCTATAGAATCCTAGGTCCGTTGACCGATCGGGACCAAATTTTGCACAGTTACTATTTAGGACCTTGCAGATCTAACGCCAAACTTTAAGTACAAGCACATATTACCAATTAAAAAAAAAAAAAATTACTTGGACGGGATTCGATCTTACGTCGGCAAATACCTGGTCATAACACGATACGGCGCGGTGTATTTCACAAGTAAAGATTGTTTTGTATAAAATTAGTAATAAATGTACATGAAGTATTATTTTTATTAGTACATTTTTAATTGAAACAAGACGAAAGAAAATAAATTTGAGTTATTATTCAATTTTTAAGCAATAAATAGTTATTTTTTAAGGAATTATAAGAAAATGAAAAGATCATTGATCAGAGTATGTCATTTGTGTATGATTTGGAATTATTGGGCTTATTCAAGTTAAAACAGTAATTAAAATTGTAATCGCCCGTGCAACGCCGGGTAAACCATCTTGTAACAGTCAATATATTTATGTTTTATGAAAAATCACTTATTTAATACTTCAATTTCCATAACTAAGCAATTTTGTAAAAAAGGTTTGGTCATGATTTTTTTATTTATCGTTGAAACATCTGTAAAATTGTTTAACTAATTTAAGTGTACCTCAAATAAAGTGAAAATCCAAATTTGTCCATCAGGGACGAATTATTGACGAATATAGAGGTTCCACTGTAACTATACAGAGTGTGTAAAAATTGGCGGAAGGGCTACACGGAGCGATGTTCTTCGTAAAATTCTAAGTCGAAAATCTTAATACGAAAATGTTGTACCATGCTTCCTATGGCCTCAGAAACCATTTAAAGAAAAAAAAATTGGCAACATTGCATACATTGATTTGCGTTTGGACATTTTTTTATCAGCAATTTTTACTTAGGTATTTACATTTTTTGTTCGAACTGAAAGCCTTCAGTTCGTAAACATAGCTGCAAACTTTTTGGTATCGTAAAACACAAACAAGAAATAATTACGAGAAAAACAGAGATGACAGCTAAGGACAATGTTGCCATATGTATTACTGTCATTAAAATCAGTGATTTACATATTTTCAACACCAATTTTTGAAAGGAAGAACACAATATCTAGGAAAAAATACTATTCGAAATCTATTTTTATTCCAAATTGCAGCTTTTTCATTTGCAAGTATTAAATAATAACGCCTATTAAAGGACTAAATGTCAAAGCTTTGAGGACCTCTTGCAGACACAGCAAGCATGGTACAACATTTTCGTATTAAGATTTTCGACTTGGAATTTTACGAAGAACATCGCCCCGTGTAGCCCTTCCGCCAATTTTTACACACCCTGTATAAACTTATATTCAACTGAAAGACTTAAATCCACCTAAACATCTATAATTGATGGGTTAGTTATTGTTTTATAACTTTACAATAAACTACACCAATTATGTTTCAGCACTGTCGTTTTAAGCTTGTAATAAAATCAAAGCTAGTTACTAGCTAAGTATTTTCAAACAGTACGTTGTAATCAGTTGTTTTTGCTTAACTTCCGGGGAATCAAATATTTACAACGTAATTTTAAATTTCAGCTACAATTCAAGCTGTAGTACAGAGTATATAACCAGCTTTGTACTCTGTGGTAGAAATACGTGTTTCTACATGAAATTCGTAATTAAGTTTGTTAATCCGGATTATATTACAAGAATATCTCAAACCCAACTACATAACATTAGCCTCCGGCTTGTTCGCCTGTGGCTTTGTGGAGATGATGTAGAGTTAAGTAGGACTAGAATATGCGAAAGGCAGCATGTTTTTGACAAAATTTAATTATTAGTTTTCGTTTAATGTAGTAATTTCGCTCGCCCTCACTAATAAACCGTGTTTGTGTCACTAAACATAACACTGGCGACAGAAAATCATAAAATATTGAGCAGTTTATCACGTCAAATTAAACAAAAAAAAGATTGGTCATTTATTTAATGTAATTTTAAAGTTATTTGCTTGTGTTATTTAGATTTATCGGTGTAAAAACTTGAGCGTTTCGAAGCTAGTAGATACTTTGAATAGAATGACGGGATAGTTGTCCTTAGGTGCTAAGGACTTTTTGTATTTTGTTTATAGCTACCGATGAAGGATCAAATAAAGATCCGAAACATTTAGCTGATGTAAAGAGTTTTCTTTATAAACCTAAGGACCACTATCCCGTTATTCTATTCAAACTACTACATGGTCGTAATTTTTGGTTAATTCTAGTAGATACTCATCAAAGAGAAGTATTTGATTTCACTTCTCGCTATTACACTCCTTTCATCCATTTGACTCGATTAAGTACTATTGAGTTTTTCACAACTGTGTAAAATTGCAAATAAAAATTTATTTAAGCAATTTAAAATTTCACCTCGTTTTCAGGTAACAGATATGAAGTTGTTTCTGTTAAAATTTAATACGCTATAAGTTTATTTTTCTTAGCCACAATTTTTTACGTATTAGGTTATACTCGTTTTATTATGGAATTGATATTAAATAATATAAATACAAAAAATATGCACGCTATAAAGTTAAAATTCATAGGTATGTCAGTCGCGTATCAGATTTAAAGCTATTACGCGTCAACGGTGAATTGTTAGAGAAATAATTGCTATAGATTATGCAAATTCGAATAAAGCTTCAGATTTCATATGGTAATGAGTATAACCGCACATCTGCACCATCAAACACACCAATATGGGGACCATGGATTTGAATACTAGAGATCCCGATTGTTCCTAGCTACCAAGTCGAAAAAAAAATGTAATCGAAGTTTACTTACACAAATTAATTTATACCGGGTGACAAAGTAACTAGTCCTGTTATATTTTTTAAAATAATAGCATTTTTAAACTCTAGAATATCATTGGAATCAAAAAAGGTTGTATTTTGCATGTGTGTGGTGCCCAGAGTTTCACTTCCGGCCTACACTGAAAAGAAGTAAATTTTAGACTTTTAATTTTGTCTGAAGCCCGTGTGACACGGTATAGTTTTCTATATAGAAAACTATACCACATACTATATTGAAATTCTTATATCGTGTTATACAGGATTTTCGTACAAAATTCTATATAGTTTCTTGTACAGAAAATACTATAAAACTTGTTCTATTTCCATGTAAGTTTTGATATAGAAACGGCGTGCTACATATGCGCATTCAGTTCGTGAATAATAGCGGCTGATTTTGAACATCTGCAGCTAAAGGAAATATAAGCAATAGAAATTCCTGCTAACAGTTAATTCTTGGTAATCCGAAGTAGGATGATGTTATTGTTTAAAATGGCAATTACAAGGGATAAATACCTTGTTTTAGAGGGAGTGCATATAGGTAGAAGTACATATTACAAATAAATAATTGATAGGGGTGGTAGTGGCATATAGCTCGAATGAGAATGCGGCAGAAGAGGATAACAGTAGTGGTATACTACGGTTCCTGCGACAGTTCGATGGCATATTCATCCGGAGCTTACTATGATCGATGTTTGAAGGTCGACGACCTTAAAAGACTTCTTCGGCAACACCAAAAACCACACCCTCAAACATTTCAAAGACTCCTTCAGCAACCACCCTCTGGTCATTGTCGACGACCTTAAAAGACTTCTTCGGCAACCCCAAAAACCACACCCTCAAACATTTCAAAGACTCCTTCAGCAACCACCTCCTGGTCATTGTCGACGACCTTGAAAGACTTCTGCGGCAACCCCAAAAACCACACCCTTAAACATTTCAAAGACTCCTTCAGCAACCACCCTCCAGTCATTGTCGACGACCTTGAAAGACTACTTCGCGACCAAACATCGATCATAGTAAGCTCCGGATGAATATGCCATCGAACTGTCGCAGGAACCGTAGTATACCACTACTCATCCTCTTCTGCCGCATTCTCATTCGAGCCATATGCCACTACCACCCCTACCAATTCTTTCTTTGAAATCTGTACTTCTACCATCAATACTCAAAATCCAAAACTCAAAACCCGAAACTCGCATTCTGTTTGGGCCTCATCTGTGTTTATACTGTTTAGGCGCATGTGCATGGTTAGTAAATTGTATATAAAATATGTCTCCGTGTCACACACAGTTTTAAACGTTTGGAATTCTATATTGAAATCTATACAAGAAAAACAATACAAGATATTCTATATCGTTTTCTATATAGAAAACTATACCGTGTCACACGGGCTTGAGAGTTAAGAAAATTTTTCTTTTAATAAAGTCATGGCCTACTACAGTAAAAAAATAGTTCCATATAAAAGCATATGAGTTTACTTTATATGTTAAAATAACAATTACTTAGCAAATAGTTAAATAATTTATCAAATTTTAGTTAAAAGCAAGCAACACACTTTGCTTATTTTTGAAATAAAGCAGGTGCGGTCAAATTTTAAAATCAAGAGAAAACACATTATAAAATATTGTATAGGGCGTTTTTTACGCTTGGTCAAACTTGTAAAACTTTAAACATCGATAACTCATGTTTTTAATCAGGGACTGAGAACGGAACGAAAACGAAAACGTTAAACGAAATTAACCGAAATATTTTTAAGAACGAAAACGAAACCGAAAACGAAATTATTATTTTTCGTTCAAGAACGAAAACGAAATAAATATTTTCCAAAACCGGTTTTAACCGGTTTTAACCGGTTTTGTCGCTATTTCAATTTTATTTGTTAAACACAAACGCGAATTTTCCTTCTGTGCTGAGGAGACTCCACGAGGCAGTAAAAAATTTCACTTGAAATAAGTGAGCTTCACTTTTCTCCATATATTTTCGTGGATATGTATTAACAACTTTATTAGTTTTTATACTTGCAATTTCGTGTAACACAATTAACGGTACAGATATTCTCTATTTCTAATTTGTTTTTTAGATCATCAATATATAGAATATACACTTGATTAGATATATATTATCAATGTGTATGTTTTATTTGCGTTTAGACATAATAACAGTAAAATTTATTCTTACTTCGAAAAGGACTAATGTAAAAGAAGATTTATTGAAAGATGTTGCTAGTAAGATTTAACGGAATGTGAAAATGTATATTGTATGGTATGTACAAACTATAAAGTTAAAGTATATTTCAAGTTAATATAAGTTTTTTTTTAATATCTTTTTTATTTATAACATTTAGTAAATTATCCACTTGAATTCATTCTTTTGTCTTTTTAAATAATTACAGCAGGATCTTATTTAATTCAAATGCTTAGATTTTTAGTACTAAAACAAATTTAAAACAGCACTTGCTATATTTTCATATTTTTAGATAAAGATCGTGTGTCTAATTTAACCTAATCGCGTTGTGTTTTTGCACCTTACGGGTGTTAAACGTAATAAAATGGTTAAATGTTAATGTGTTTAACGATTTGGTAAATTTAATATGGCGGCGGTTCGCCAGTCTAAAATATGCTGTCCGTGAGCATCAAACCCCATCGTCATCGTTTATATTTTAGTTGAGACGCAAATATTGTTATCGTATTTATAGAGGGTTGTGGTGACTAGAAAAAAAATTGATTTTTTGACGACAAAAAAAATTATTGTAAAACCGGTTTTAACCGTTATTATTTCGGTTCACGAAAACGAAAAAAGAATTTTTTCGGTTAGAACGAAAAGAACGAAAACGATATATTTCGTTTTCGTTCCGAACAGAAACGAACGGAATTTTTTTCGTTTTTAGTCCCTATTTTTAATACAACACCCTATATTATTTTACACAGTCCTTTAGAAAACGTAATTGTCATTCAAAAACGTAATTATACCCAGGGCCGTTCACAGAAAATTCGGGCCCCGGGGAAGCAATAGACAACGCTCTTAGAAATGTTTAAATTTAATTTTACTAGTATCTGTAAACAAAATATTGTGTATTAGCATGAATCTGGGCCCCCTTGGCAACACCGGGCCTCGGGAAATTGTCCCGTCTACCCCCCTCTGTGATAGGCCCTGATTATACCTAAAATTGATATTTTTCGACATATTCAGATTTTATTGTGAATTATTAGGGCAAAGTAATATTTTCAAGTATACAGCATAATTCAAAAAGTCTGCAACAAATGAAAAAAAAATATTATTGATTTCTCAGAAAAGTTTATTGTTGATAAAAGTTGGTGCATGGTATAAATAAAATTATTTTAGGATAAAAAAAAATTCGATAGAAAGTCATAGAACACTAGATTGTAGCGATTTTTGAAATATTCGCAAGAGTAAAGTGCCTTTATTTTAAGAGATACAAAAAAAAATTATGCGAAAATGTTATTTAGAATCCAAAAATAAAGCTAAATTTAAATTTTGACAGCCAAATTTTAATCTTTATTTTTTAAGAAATTTTAAGATTAAAAAGTATGTACAGGGTGGTACAAATTCGATGGGATTGCATGGGTATCTCGGTTAATATTTAAGATAGAGAAACGGTTAAATTACCAAAAATGTGCAGTTTTTTGAGACAAACTCATAACCGTTTTCAAAAATATTCTATCATTTCCGGTTTCGAATAAAAAGTGTTTTTTTGTCATATTAATAATGTGTCATATCTCCGTTATTGTTGTAAAAATCAAAAATATTTATTTAGATTATTTTTGGATATTTTTATGTTTAATTTGATTATACTAAAAAAAAAATTTTTACGCTCGCTGTTAAAAAGTTATGACACAAACTTACCTTTTTTTAAATGGAATAGATAGTTGGCTATGACCTATTTAAATTCCTCATTTTTTTCTCATTTCAAATATATAAGGGTTGATGTATTTATTTTCAACAATACGCAAGTTATCAAGGTTTTTTAGTTTTTTTTTTAAAAGAAAATCATAGTAGGCTGTTAAAACAAAAAATAAACAAGGTGTAAAACCTTATAAAACTCATGTGGTACAAGTTACCAATGTTTTTTAATTTGTTATTGAGATAAATACGAAATTTTTTGAACATAAGATAAACAACAATATCCTACATTACTGCTGATACCGACTATATCGTTGTTTTCTTATTTTCAAATATTTACAATGTTTATCTCCACAACAAATTAAAAAACCTTGGTAACTTGTACCACATGAGTTTTGTAAGGTTTTACACCTTGTTTGGTTTTTGTTTTCATAGCCTACTATGATTTTCTTGGAAAAAAACCTAAAAAACCTTCATAACTTGCGTATTATTAAAAATAAATACATCGACCCTTATATATTTAGAATGAGAAAAAAATGAGGAATTTAAATAGGTCATAGTCAACTGTCGTTTCCATTTAAAAAAAGGTAAGTTTGTGTCAAAACTTTTTAACGGCGAGCGTAAAAATATTTTTTTTAGTATAATCAAATTAAACATAAAAATATCCAAAAATAATCTAAATAAATATTTTTGATTTTTACAACAATAACGGAGATATGACACATTATTAATATGACAAAAAAACACTTTTTATTCGAAACCGGAAATGATAGAATATTTTTGAAAACGGTTATGAGTTTGTCTCAAAAAACTGCACATTTTGGGTAATTTAACCGTTTCTCTATCTTAAATATTAACCGAGATACCCATGCAATCCCATCGAATTTGGACCACCCTGTATACGCAAATATTTTCACTGTATTTCTACTGCGTTTTTAAGGGTATAGAATAGTGTGTTGTTTCCCAATTAAGAATTTACAACACGCTCCATATATCTCGCTTTGGATGTTCTATGTTACTGTATTTGTCTACAGGGTATCCCATATTCAAGACCTAAAACAGCTATGAAGTCAGTTAAATTACCGTAAATTGCGAAATTTAATGCTGAATATAAATCTGAACATTTCCATGGCCCTCGCAATAATAAAAAATAAAGTTTCTCAATAAATTGTTTGTTTTTTCTGTTTCTCTTAAAATAAAGGAAATAAAACCAAAAACACGATAAAAATTGTTAATCGCTATCTTCTTAACTAAAAGGGCTATGGTAATTTTTTTCCGATTCATTTTCAGAACAAAATTTCGCAATTTTTTTCCAAAACAAATGAGTTTTTCTACACTTTTATGATAAATAGATCTCCGTGTTGAGCATTGAATTTGGAACAGCTTATTTACAGAAAAAAAAATTGTCGAATACAAACAACATAATATTTACATGAATATTGCAGAGATTTTTGAATCGACCATTTTTTAATGAAAGCCTTGACTAAAAAATATATCACAAAGGTACCTCAACCAAAAATAAACCTGAAGTTTTTGAAGACGTTTGTTGTTAGCGTAGAACGTCGTTTAATATTCGTTTTCATCTTTAATGTAATCAAGACTGGTTAAGAAAATAAAACAACATTTTACATAATTGACTGGAAGAAGCAGTAAGAAACAAAACGGAAAATCCGTTTCTTAAAAGTCTTACGGTGTTTTGTTTCAAAATCAACTAAACAAATTTATGCTCACTTATATTTTTCACATCAAATATCTGAAAGAACGTTTATAGAAATGTTCAAGTACCTAGTTTATATTCACGATTTTTGAGTTATGCTCAGTTACTTTGAATGTTATCATTAAATACGTAGGTATGTTCTGTTTTGTTCAAGTTTAATAATTAAAGGATCTTTTAAAAGCTGTCGATTGGATTTGCATGTCAGCAATTCTGTGGTTTTCGATAAACATTTGTCATGTTCTCATGTTACACATTGAATTGACACCATGTGGAATTATTTAACAGATCGGGTGAGGGCGATTCATTTTGTTCAGTGCTACCTTGTATAATTTAAAGATAACTTGTATGTCAAATAATTGTTTTAAACTTGACCAAGTTGTTACCAAACTACAGGAAATTATGATTTAAAGAATGGCAGTGTTAAAACATGATCGCAAAAAACTCTTGCACGCCGTTCGTAGCAATAGAACAACAAAGCCTGACATACTATAGAATCTCCATCCTGTCTACTTCAATACTTTAACGAGTACTCTCAACAAACCGAGCAAGGAATATGAACAACTACGGAAGCTTTTAACCAAAGAACTAAGGACTCGAGATATCCCTATTATTGGACGAGACAATTAAAAAATTTTCTGATATAAAAAGTATACCATTACAAAGACAGCAAACCAAGAATACTAATGATCATACTACTTTTTAATTGTCAGTAGAACTTTGCCACTAACAATTGATTCTAAAGTAAACAGTTACAGCTATCGATTATCAGTCAATGAGTTTGATAATTAATGAATAGGCATATAATACTATAATATACAATTTACCTAGTATTGTCACTCAAAATACACGCCTGTCAACATTTACCTAACTGTGTTGCACAGAACTAAAAATAAAATCTCAGAGGGCTTGTTAAAGTAGCAAAGAATTGTATTTTAATATTTTAATGACCTTATTTTAATTATATAGGGTGTCCCAGTAACAAATCCGCAGCTTTGTTACTTCATTTTTTTTAAATATACTTTAAGTGTTTTTTACCAAATGTAGAGAGTATTACAAATTATTTTTAAATATTTCATTACATTTTATATACAGAGTGGTCCATAGAGAAGGGCCACTATTGGGATCTCGTAAACGGTAAGAGCTACAAAGAAGTATAATTGTTTCACTTTCTGAGACCTATTTAGTGATGCTTTAATGTTTTAAAAAAGTTCCAAGGCACGCTAGATAATAAACAAAAATCAAAATGGGCTTTTTTTTTAAATCAGCAATAACTCGGTTATACTTGACCTATACAGGGTGTTTCTTAAATATTCATTATAGTGGTTGCCATGGTTTGTTTATGTTCATATTGCATAGAATTGACGGGCGTTTTAGCGTTGTCGCCGCGTAAACGTCAAAATGAATAACACCCGTCAATTCTACCCAATATGAGGATAAACAAACCATGGCAACCACCAAAATGAATCGTTTTATATTGGAATATTTAAGGATTCATGTTTACTTATTTAATTTTTTACTCAGAAACTGTAGGTTTCTAAATAAATTAAGCTTTCAAAAGAAAAATTAATTGCAAAATTTTAACCCACCAGAAAGTTCTGATAAAAAACCAACAGAGATCGAATTTGTCAGCCCCCTGTGGAGGTGGGAGATGAATGCAAATATTACTATGGGAAACGTTTTAATAAGTATAAAACATCTGCCAAATATCATTTCCCTACATAATATCCAAATTTGAGAAATAAAGTAAAAACCCAAGGAAAAACAATTATATGAAAGACCCCCCTTAAATTTCGATAAGGAATCACCTCCCGAATTTTTTCGCATTTTTTAAGAAACACCCTGTATAGTTTTGAAAGAGAATTCTATTTTACATCTAAAAGTTATAAAATATACGGGGTGCTCTATTTAAAAAACCAAAGTGACGTATCGTTGCTCAAATACAAAACACTGTGTATAGTTGAAAATAATTTAAGGTTATGTAGTAAATGCCCACAAACAACTCTTATTTAAAAACTTTTTTTTGTAAAATTGTCACAAGACGAGGTATTGATCCGTCACGTTTCTTTTTATACACATATACCGGGTGTAACTGAAATCAGGCTCACCTCCTTTTTTTCTTTAGTTTTGAATTTAGATAAATGAAATTTTAGACATGTAACATTTGCCAAAAACTGGATTATTTGAACATAGGTACACTTTTGTTTCACTTCCGGTTTCGCTGGAAATGGCCATAACTTTGTTATTTTAAATGGAACACCCTGTATATTTTGGATACAAATGTACCATTTTGGTTAATTTCAAAAAGTGTCAGAAAAACGGTTTTGTAAATTTTAATTGACATTTGAGCTGCTTTAATAGACCTTAAAGGTTGCGAAATTGGTTTTTTCACAAAAAATCCATTTTTTTAAATGGAACGATAGTGG
Source organism: Elmis aenea (assembly GCA_947652605.1). NCBI lineage: Eukaryota > Metazoa > Arthropoda > Insecta > Coleoptera > Elmidae > Elmis > Elmis aenea. The sequence goes on from OX393576.1 coordinate 13,770,045, forward strand.
CGCATGCGGTTATTTAAATAGAATATTTTCTGGCGAATTCAACAATACCAATAACTTGGTATTTTTATTAGGAGCTGGCATTAAAAATTTCAAATTATTGGTAAGATATCCTAATAATCATAGTTGACTATGCCAAATGGCAACAAAAATGCTTTTTTTGTGTTTTTTTACAAAACCGTTTTTCGGACACTTGTTGACAAAATAAAATTTAATTTATGCGTTAATTTATGCGGGTCACGGCACTCTTATAAAAAATTAAATTTTTGTCAAAAAATTATTTGAGGTTATAAAAATTAACCAAAATGGTAACAGTTGTATCCAAAATCGTTTCCTCTTTCCAAAAATGTAAAAATATACAGGGTGTTCCATTTAAAATAACAAATTTATGGTCATTTCCGGCGAAACCGGAAGTGAAACAAAAGTGTATCCATGTTCAAATAATCCAGTTTTTTGCAAATGTTACATGTCTAAAATTTCATTTGTCTAAATTCAAAACTAAAGAAAAAAAAGGGGTGAGCCTGATTTCAGTTACACCCGGTATATATGATAGGAAATAATGTACCTATAAAAGAATGTAAAAACCCACATTTTTTCTAATAGACAACTTAATCTATCTTTGCGACGATATAGTAATAAAATGGGTTTACCGAACAACATAAATTGAAGTAAAGTTGGAAAATATTATGCTCGTTTTTAACTTGTTTGCACTTTACTGCTCCATCATTTGATTACGCATGTCATATATCACTTATTTTGTGTTTTAATTGTTTCAGGAAACCTGTGACGGACGATGTCAATTGGCCAATGTACACAAAAGAACAGCCTCAGTATTTCATTTTTAATGCAGAAAAAATTGGTGTCGGTCGAGGACCTCGAGCCACGGCTTGCTCATTTTGGAATGAATTTTTGCCTAGGCTAAGAGATAACTCAGGTTAGTGTAATAACCTTTTTTAATTTTCAATGATTTAGTACTAAATAATTTTATAAATTTTTCAAATGTAATCTGACTATAAGCTTTGATTTGATACTTTTTATAAGGTGATACTTTTGGCGAATGGCTTTGTCCACTAAATGATACTTTTAATCAACGAAGCAGCAGAAATTGTAAAGTAACCAGTCTTTAATTGACACTTTGTATATACTTGCATGTATCTACTTAAATGCATCGTTTTACGTAAACCGGAACAATGTTATTGCCTCATTTGTCGCTCAAGACATTTAAATTAGCAGAGTGCAGTAACTACTTCCGTTGTGGTTGATATTTAGAACACGTGACATTATAATTTTTGTTCGGGTTAATTAATCACTTAATACAATTAAATATACTTTTTTCATGTATCAATAAAACAATTTCAACACAATAAAAGTCGCAGTTTTTTTATAAATCCTAATAATGCATAAAACTGCTTGATTCTCATTAATTTGTTATATTACCTGTTGATTAAATTTATTCTCCTTCATTATAAAAACTTGTACTTTATTTGCAATTAGTTTTCACCGTCAATACTTTTATTTAGAATATAAGCCAGGAAAAAATACACCATTTGGGATGAATTTAAAAATATTCATGTTTATGTAAAACAACTTACATAAAAATATTATGATTAATTTAAGATATCCTGTTATTTTTTGATTGACAGAAGTGTTGTTAAAAAAAACAAAGTTTTTAACTGGTTTTAAACAGGTTTTTTATAATATATTGTTTCAATTTACATTGATTCCGACATGTTTCGTCAATATAGGTTTTATTGACTTCCTCAGGGCTACAAAATTTGTTGTTATAATTAAAATTACAAATACTATACTTAAATTCTTAAAATGAATACTTACAACTATGTTATATAATGAAGCAATAATTTTCTAAGTTGTTAGACAAGGATGATTCCAGAAAAGTAAAAAACACAATATTATCTTAGGTTAAAAAATTGTATCTCCAGGGAGTTATGTAAAGTTGCTGAGTGATATTTTAATTTCGCATTACATTGTGTTAATGGCAAAATTATTTCTTACGAATGTTTATTTAATTTATTTTGCAATACTATACCAATAAAACACTTAAATAATCCAATACCATTTCATATTAATTAACTTTGATTTTAATGGTACTAGCATAGTTTAAAGTCAAAATCGGATAATATATTATCTCCTATCTTTCCGGTCACATAAACTATTAATATCTTGCCAAAATATATCTTACAAAAGTCTAAAATTTGTATTAAATAAATCTCTTTGTATAAGTGAGACTTGTTATTTGTATGTTGATCACAGTAGACTTCATTTAGCTTAAACAACCAACATATTTACCCTAAAAATCGTTTAGGCGCATACTATTTCTTCATGTCCTGCTAATACCTTGTAGATTTTGACATTTTTTTAAAAACATGATTACAATTGATTAATTTCCATCACTGAATAGAAAAGAAAATTTTGAATCTGAATTTTACTTTAATCACATAAGCGCTATTTAAAAAACAAAAGAGAATTAACGCCTATACAGGGTGATCCACTTTTTTGTAGCAGAACTTTAACAGTTGATACAAAAACTCATTTTAAAGCGAATATTCCATATCAACTAGGGTCCATACACGCTTCATTTTAAAGAAACAGGGTGTTGAAATTTTCGAAAAATTAAAGATAATGTTTAACCGTTTCTGAACCGGTGGATATATTTAAACCAGATTTGGTTTACAGCACCACATTACAAGTTACCAGGTGAGAATGTCAAGCCCCACAAGCAACCAGTGGCGGAGTTGTGGGGGTTCAGTTTCAATAGATTTTATAAAAAACTAGTACGACCCTGTTCAAAATCCAACTCGAACTATTTTTTGGGTGGTGTTTTATTCTAAACAAAACGTTTCGTTGACTTTTCTTCGTATCTGCCACCGTTTGGCGCGAAATTAGATCTATTTCACTATTCTCGCGAAAAATTTGCTCATAAGTTCGATCTAAAAATATCGGGAAAAGCAGAAAATTGCAAGTTGCAGAGTAAATGGTCAAAATGTGGATCATTAAGCAGTAATTTAGTAAAACTTCTTCCCTCATTTTTAGCAGGTTCTGTTATTAAAAACTACAAAAATTGGTAATTACTTCTTTATTTCGAATATTAGCGATATTTTTATATCGAATTTACGAGCTAATTTTTCGCGATAATGGTAAAATAAAAAAATTCCGCGCTAAACAGTGGCAGATACGAAGAAAAGTCAATAGACACTTTTTGTTTAGAATAAATTGCTATCCAAAAAACAGTTCGAATTTGATTTTGAACAGGGCTGTACTAGTTTTTTATAAAATCTATTGAAACTGAACCCCCACAACTCCGCCACTGGTTGCTTGTGGGGCTTGACATTCTCACCGAATGTGGTAACCCGTAATGTGATGCTGTGTATACCAAATTTGGTTGAAATATATTTACTGATTGGGAAACGGTTAAAATATATCGTTATTTTTTCGAAAATTTCAACACCCTGTATCTTTAAAATGAAGCGTTTGTAGACCCATGTTGATATGAAATATTTACTTGAAAATGAGTTTTTGTATCGACTGTTAAAGTCCTGCTACAAAAAAATGGACCACCCTGTATAAATTGAAGGATCGAATGTATGTTGAATCAAATTATACGGTTTTGTTCTGCCATTTAATATTAAATCAGGTTTATTGGGGTTGTTTCTAAAAGCAAACGAATTAATCGAGGTGGAAATAATCTGTGGTACATCTTCTACAGTAATAATTCTAAAGATAGATTATCAATATAAATAAGTTGTTATTTCTGTAAAATGGCGTAACGATATCTTTGCAATTCTGTAACAATTTTGTTACATAAAAATGAAATCCGTAAATAGCAAGCTCTCCGGTAAGGCTTTTATTTATTTCCTGTTGGGATAATAAATCAATCTTTTAATACGTTCTATTTGTCTTCTATACCATCGAAAATAGAACATATTCAAATCTGTTTCAAAGCTTCTGTCTCGAAATCAAACGTTGAAAACTTCGAACGGAAGATTTTTGCAGGCCCCGGTCAGCGAGGTACACAAACGGTAGCTCTCTGGAGAGACTCTGTTGTTTTTAGCTACCTCATGGCACACACTGAAATCTAGTGGGGCCACATAGCTTGTCTCTACCTATTTACTAACGTCAAACATCGTAGATTTCGAATTAAGGTACACAATGTATAAAAATCGTTCGATATCTTAATAAATATTAGAGTGGATCGAATTTTTTTTTTTTTGTTTCTGGCAGGGTGCGGAAAAGATGCTCTAGGGGAATACAATCAGAAGTCATGAAGACAATATTTTGATATTATTAGTGCAAGTACTGCCCCAAGCCTGCTGAATTTTGAACAAAATTTGCTGAATGTAGGTTATAGTTTATGCCCAATAAAAGTATTCAAGGTTAGGCTCCAAAATGTTTATAACTTTTTTGGACAATTAAAAGAATAAGAAAATAGAACAGAAAATAAACACAAAAACAGCTTTAAAAAAAATTAAGATCACTCCAAAATTAAGCTAATAACTTGGTTTTGTAGTCTTTCTTGGTATGATACGACAAGATTCTAATTTATTTCTGATCCGTCACCAATTTGACACATCTTTCAGTGGTTTGTGTGTGGCAAGGCATCAAACAAAATTTAGGTAAAATATCAGTTTCGACTTTGTCCAGATTTGCGATAGCTTCGGAAATGATGCGAACAGTCAATTGGCAATTGTTTTTGCGTCACTAGATTTCATAGAAATATGGTCAATGTATTGTGAGCCAGGTTTTTTCAATAAACTAATGTGCTCTTCGAACACTTTTCTGCGATAGTCCTCATTGCTTTTCATGCATATCAGCATTTGCTTTTAAGGGCTTAGAATTTGAACCCTTAGTTTGAGCCGTGGATCTTTGGGACTTTGATGTTTGGGAAGCTTCTTCATAAAAGTTTCGTTACAATTTTTTGGAAATATTGGTTTCGTTTTTCCTTGTAGTCTCTCTATCTAAGGAACACATCATCATTTTTCTTTGACCTCGCTGGTCTAACAAGAATTATTTTTCTTTAATGAGTATCTTTCGCGATTTGTCACAAGAACTAGTCTCGAACGAACTACATTTGCGTGGCAATGTCAAACAGAGTCCATTTTGAACTTCTCCAATTTGTTTCTGTAGTTGTCACTATTCTTTCTACATTGATAGGGCTTTAGGATTGCACGGTATTTGACGTGATATGTTTTTATTCTCGCTAAGATTGTTCGATGCTCTACTGTAGGTAAGGACGCTCTTCTCCAGATTTGTTCTATGTCAGTAGTAACTATTTTACTAGTGTCTCTTACCAAATCCTGGAATCGTTTGCTAAGGTTTGGAGACGTAAATAAAATATTATATCATGCCTTCATGCCTTCATGCGTCGGTAACAAACTATTCGGGAATTCTTTGCCAACACCAAATATAGGACAGATTGTATCACTGCTACGTAAACGTTTGTACTTTTATTACAAAAAAAAATCACACCATCAAATCTCAAATATTCGAAATCAGAACGAAACGTGATCTCTTCCTGAAAAAAAAATTGAAACTATAAAGCGAAGGGACGCTAAATGACATATCCGCTGCACTACCCGTGCACACCACGCGCACGTGACAATAAAATTACTCGGGAAAGTAAGAAAAACGGTGTGTTACATTGTTAATTTAATAATTAAAAGCATAAACTGTGATAATGTTCCAAAAAGTCGTGAAATTCGTTGTTAAAAATAGAACAAATACATTTTAATTTAAAGTAACTTTTTTTAAATTCTCGAAAACTTTGACGACTTTGGGGCAGTACTTCCAATTATTATTTTTTTTTAATATTTTGCATGATTAATCAAAAGATACCAGGGCATCTATCGCGCACCCCCCGAAATTGAAATTCGAAAAAAAAAATTCTCCCATATAAGAGCGATCCACCCTAATAAATATACAGCAGAGCCCTGAGCTAATGTGGACCTAGAGAAACTCAAATAAATAAACATTTAAAAAATACAAAAGTATGGATTAATGTTTATAAACAACACTGCACAAGATCAAATTCCTAGTTTTAAAACGATTATGTCTTTAAAATTAAATTTATAGCTATTTTATGGGTATTAATTTATACATTTGTCGGGTTAAAACAATTAATTTTGTATTAAATGTGTCGCGAATATTTTGATCAAGGGCCACTTAGCACCCTAACTTGATTCATAGAAGATTTTGACATCGTTCCTTTTCCGTCCATATATTTAGCATTGAAGGTTTCGCAGATTTTTGTGTTGAGTTTAATTAAACTTGGCAAAACAAACGATATAAAATTATTATAGTGTTTGTAGTCCAGTTAATTTATTAACCCTTTGTGTCAATAACCAAACTCACAACTTTGTTCAATGACCGGGTACCCGAATTTTTATAATAAACTTATGCTATAAGTTTTGTTTTTTTTTTCTCGTTTAAATGAGATATTACTTGCTATACCTATTTTTATAAATAAGTCACAAAATCAAGAAAAATCGCATTTTACCCATCACTTATCAAGCTATCTATGAAAATAAACACAAAAAACAACTTATGACAGTTAGGTACTATTTGTCTGCGGTATCCTTTATTAGAATTTCACATTATTGTTGTGTAATTCGATAGTCTTAGTAGTAATTGTTATAATGATGGCTACATTTAAAAATAGCGAAAAATTTGACATGTTAAGATGCTACATTCTTTACCATAAAAACTGTGTAGAAGCTGAGCGAATATACTTAGAACTATATCCCGAGAAAAGGCAACGAAGGGTGCGTAATTACAGAAATTTGGAAATAAATTTAAAAGCCTATGGTTTTTTCGAGAAACCAACCAAAAATCCAAAACAAACCAATAATTAATTAGAATTATCTATTTTACACAGTTTCTATTGCAAATAATGTAGCATTTCAACATTTAAAATTTTTAATTAATTGTAAATGTGCCCATAATTATATTATAACAAATTTATTACAAAGACTATCGAATTACACAACAAAACTATAAAATTCTAATAAATGATACCGCACAAATAGTAACTATCATTTGGCATTTACGTAGTTAGTTGTTTTTTGTTTTTATTTTCATAGATAGCTTGACAAGTGATGGATAAAATACGATTTTTCTTCCTTTTGTGACTTATTTATAAAAATAGATAGGTATAGCAAGTAATATATCATTTAGAAGAGAGAAAAAAGCACATTTAACTATTCCATAGCCAACTTCGCGGCCCATGAGAGAAAATAAAATTTGGGGTAATATCTCGAAAATGGTAGGTGTTTAAAGAAATCAAAAATAACATTTACATTCTCCATTAAAAAGTATCTTAAGAAAGTACCAATAAAATTGTTCTAACGATTAAGACAAAAAAGTTATGAAAGAAAAAAGAAATTCGACATTTTCATATTTTTTTGCTAAAACATCTGAAGTACGAGGAATTTTGTACTTTTAAAAATTGTTTGTGGCTCCTCTCATACCAAGGAATAATTCATCTAATTTAAACAAACCTGTATCTCTTATAATAAGCGAGATCCCCATGCTGGAAATGGAATCTGGGACACCCTGTAGAGAACAATTAAAGATAAAATCAGTTGAAACAAAAATGCAAGAAAGACAGCTGGAATGGTTGCGACACATTTTTATAGAATGAATAAAGAAAGGTTAACCAGAAAAGCCAATGAAGCAAGGCCACAGGAAAAAAAAACAAAAGAGGTAGACCTGGCAAGACCAAGATAAAAAAGCGGCAACGGATTAAAAAAATCAAATGGGAAGAGTTCAAAAAGCTAGCACAAGACAGAAAAACATGGAAAAAAGTCAGCATTACACAACTCAACAGTCCTACACCTAACGGTAAAGGGACTTACGACAAAATAAATAAATAAAATATGTCCTCACCACTGAAAAAATTTGTTAAAGAACTATGTTATGTTCCCTCTTTTTAAAATTAAACAATTTTCCCAACTGCTGTAAATTACGAGAATTTGATCCTAGTAAATCGTTAAACGTTAAACTAACTGATACCAACAAACTACATATTAAAGTTTCACGATTTACAATTTGTATTTATTACGTTCAATGCCGTTATCATACGTACCTGACTTACATATATAGCCGCTAAGGGACCACATCATCAGTTTTTATTCCGCTGCAAACTAAAGTCAACACCGTATCTATGTTCTCAAGTTAAAGGTTAACAATAAAGTGACAGCCGTTTCGTGTCTTTCACAAACCTGTCCCATAATATTTTATACGACGAAACAGTCGTATACCGTAAGGCGTAAGCAATGACAACGGGGCGGTTTTTTATTGAAAAAAGTTTTAACCAAAATATTTTTATGTTACACAAAAATGTGATGAAAATACGCGTAGATAAAATCGGCGATCATTTCATTTATGTTAAATTTTATGCGCATGAAGATGCAAAATCTGCCCTAAATGTTCATGAACAAGTATAACAGTATGCCATTTGGCATACGACGTGACGTCATCCGGTACGAATCCTCGTTATTCAGGACTACATAAATATTCTATTTTTGTTGTATATTACATACATAAGTTGGTATTTTAAGGGTTAATATGATTCATATCATCAACAATAATTAATAATATTGCAGCATATATTACTACATATCTGGTATTTTTTAGATCAGGTTTTAACTTTATTTTCCGAGCAATTTTTTGTTCATTATAGAAAACGATTACTTTGATTTTGCACATTTTAATTATTTAGACCCCAATGACAATTTAAATACTACTAATTTAAAAAAAGTTTAATTAATTATCTTTTAATAAAAATAATTCATCTTTGCAGCCTACCAGATTAAATGCAAAATAATCGTTAAAAGAATTGATTGAATTCATTTTCATTGATAGTTTGTATATAATAAAAAGTGAGGAAATATTACAAAACGCATTAATAAGACCACAGTGATAAAAGTGTTATTGATTTTCCAAAATAATATTTGTTTTTTTTTTCTTTGATATCATGTAGGTACATACTATTTACAGTATTTTTCAATGACAATGTAATAGATTAAATGTGGTAGATTAATGTGAAATACCCTTTTACAGCGCGTTTTTAAAATATACGGGGTGTCCCAGATAACATTTTTAGTAAAGGAATCTTGCTTATTATGGTTTGGTGAAAATTGCTCGAAAACAATTGCTCGACAGAAAATTGCTCTAATACAATAGCTCACAAAATTGTTCCTCGATTTGAAAGTTCCTCGATTGGAAAGTTCCTCGAAAGCCTAATTGCTCGAATAACAATTTTTCGAAAATAAAATTGCTCGAAATAATGAAATAAGTTACTTTAAAAAAATATTAAATTTATATAAATACAAAATAATTAAATGTACTAGAAAACTAGTTTACATTTATTTACACTTGGAAAAGTTTATTTTTAAAAATATTAGGTAGTATATGTATACTTCATAACTGCTGATTCTGACTATATTGTTGTTATCTTATGTTAAAATATTCATAATGTTTATCTCAACACCAAATAAGAAACGAAATTAGTTTTAAAAGGTACATCTTGTTTTTTTGGTTTTCACAGCCTACTGTTTATCTTAAAAAAAGCAACTTTTGTAACTTATTATTTATACATTGTCGAATTCAGAATAAAATACTCTACAAATTGGCGTTAAAATCAGATATAGCGTCCATAAGGAAAATTTTACATGATGATGGTTTAAAAAAATCGAAACGTCGCATGGAAAATATAATTGGGGGTTCTGATTCCTTGCAAAAAGTAGCTATGAAAAAGTTGTTACAGAAATGAAATTCGACATTAAATGAAAAAGTTACGGGCAAAAAACAAAAATCCACTTTTTTACTTTTTCCCCTATATCTCAAGAACTAATAATTCTAGATAAGTTCTGCTTCCGTCAAATTATTAAGCACCTGAATATACAACTCCGCCCTAATTTAACCGAAATCGTAACTCCTACCGTTTATGAGAGCCCCTTAGTGGCCCTCGAAAAATTAGAACCATGTTTTTGAAATAAGAAAAACAGAAGGAATTTAAATATGTCATAACCAACTATAGCTTTCATTTAAAAAAAAAGTAAGTATTTATATAAATTTAATTTAAAAAAAATTTAAGGAACTTCTTCATTATTTCGAGCAATTTTCTTTTCGAGAAATTGTTATCGAGCAACTAGGCTTTCGAGGAACAATTGTATTCGAGCAATTTTCTTTCGAGAAATTGTTTTCGAGCAATTGTTTTCGAGCAATAATTGTATTCGAGCAATTTTCCCCACCCCGCTTATTATACGTAAGAGATAGTTTGCTTAAATTATATGAATTATTCCTAAGTATGAGAGGAGCTACAATCATTTTTAAGTACAAAATTCGATGTACTTATATGTACTTATATGTACTATATACTTATAGTTATAGCAAAAAGTTTGTTTAATTTATTTTTTCTCTCTAGACTTTTTTGTCTTAATCATTCGATTTGAAAGGTTTTTACTATGTTTGTGCCAAAACACTTTGTTTATTTTGTTAAAAACATTAATTAACTGTAAAAATAATTTTATTAAGAATATTTTGTTATTTTCCATTATTTTAATCGTTGCATACATTAACTATAATTAAAATGGATTTCAATATAGATACGGCATTACTTAAATGATATCATTACGTTAATTTTCATTGTACATCACAACTGAAATAACGCCATAACTCAAATGTAAATTCATACATAATTTGAAAAATTTCCCTCCCTCGAACGAAGGTATTATTAGATAAAATTTATACTTCCATAAAACAAACGCGATGATAAGTGGCAGATAACAAATGATAACTATATTAAATAGCCGTAAGTAGTTTTAACAAGTTATCAAACACAATTATTTAAAGTGTTTTCATCGTCAGTAATATTATACTGCAGTGCAGCAAATTATGGTTTGGTATTGTGCAGTGTATAATATTTATATTAGCAGTGGTGGTTTGCAATTTTTATTATAGGGTGTAATATTAGCATACAAAGTAAAACGCATAATAGCCTCATTACGAATAAACTCGTAACGAATATTTGTGTTAAACTCGGTATTAAGAATCCACAAAGCAGAGATCAGGATTTGCACTTCTGTAATAACCGAAAATAAAATAAATAATATTGCCTTAAATACCCATTAAGTGTTATACAGATTTACAATACATTTAAGTTATATCTCAACAAAGCAAAACTGTTTTGATCAGTCTAAAAAAAACTACAAACAGTAAATATACCTTTAGTCTTACAAATGAAAAAAAAAACGCTTTTTATTTTTAAACGAAGTAAATAGTATTTTGGTTATTACCAACACACTGTTTTTGGAAATAAACTAGTTACAGACGATTGGGCTTTTTTTCTTAATTTATATAAGTCTACAAAATATCAAGGAAATTTTTGCGAACCTTTAAACACATTAAGATTAACCTTTGCAATATTTGCTAACAAGAAACATTAAATATTTTTTTACAGTTAACAATAATATTCTGTGACAAATAAAACAAAAGAAATAATAATTTATTTTTAATTGTTATAAATATCTTATTGGGTCTATGTTTGTTCAAGGGCAGGTTCTGATAAAAACAAAAACGCTACACTAAAACAAAATAAACCGCAAGCTGAGGACGATATTCTATGTGTAAATGTTATACTAGTAGGTATAATACGTAGTTTATTCTGCGAGGATTTTAAAGGAGCATAGGCAGCTTATTTATCAAGTTATCCAGAAAAAAACAAAAATAGTACGTGCAGAATATATTTTGAAATTACACCGAAACTTATCTATCAAGTGCAAACTTAAACGTTAAAAATTAATTCATTTCATACTGGGGAATGCAAATTTAAGCTGGAATTTATTTACAAAAAAAAATTATATACGGTGGTCCACATAGAAGGGCCACTATTGGGATCTCGTAAACGATAAGAGCTACAAAGAAGTTTAAATTAGACCAATAGTTCCCCTTTCCAAGATCCATTCAGTGATGCTTTAATATTTGAAAAAAGCACGCTAGATAATAAACTAAAATCAAAATGGGATTTTTTAATCATTAATAACTCGTTTATACTTGATGCTACAAAAATATCTTTGGGGAAAATATTGTAGACTTTTTTACGCTTTGTAAAATGAAAACATTCATTTGTTTCAATAATGTTAAATTTCATGGCACTTTATAGCTTCATAAAAACTGTTTGATGAATTTTGTGTTTGTTTTGAGCCTAAATATCAAAATAAATACATTAAACCTTACATTATTGAAAAGAAGAAAAAAAAATGCTTTTTCCTGAGGTCATAGCTAACTATGGTTTTCATTTAAAAAAGTGCAAGTTTGTGATTTATCTTCTATGTGGACCACCCTTTATACAACACTGCGGAACAAATAAAAATTATATTATTTTTCACTATAGTACCTTTTTACCTGCATACACTTGCACCATCTATCAGAAAGCTTACTGACTGTGAGTCCTTGCTGGAAGAAATTTTTTGGCTGCACGTTTGCCCAGTCAACTGTCAAGTTTTACTGTTTCCAAATTAGTGGTGCCCTTTTCAAGTGACGCCACTGACTTGGTGATCCACGGGCTAGTAGGTATTTAAAAAAATAATGAACAAAATGTTACCCACTTCTCAAAAAGGTTCGCCATCACTGATGACCACATTTTGAAACAGGAGTTTCAGCCAACCTGTGTATCGATTAATAATTTTTTATTGGTATATTAGAATAACTTAGTCCGAATTGCTAATTACGGTTTACTAATAGAAAATGTCGTATACAACTGACATTTAATTAAAATGTCTTAGACAAATGTTTTCTCCCTTCAAATTAAAACATAAGACACTAATTAATATGTTTAAATCCGAATGACCTCTTTTTTCTCTTAATAAAATAAAAAAACGTGCCACATTATTATGGCTCGTTAGTACGCAGTTAACCGAAAAATTATTTTTAACAAACGCGCGTATTTCGCATGAGTTCGGAAAATTTCATTTCGAATTGCATTTAAAGCGACTTTCCTGCAAAACATCTACTTAAAAGTCGAGTCGCGTATTGAAGTTAGGAGCGTCCTAATATTTCCAGTGAGCCTTCCAGTTGCGCATCGAGTTCGCGAATTTCTAGCCGACATCTAAAGATGTAAGCCTGAATCCCAAGAGATCGGTCTCAGATCGATGGCGGAATGTGCATACACACAGACACTTGAAAATATTGCAAACCCAAAACAAACTCAGTCCCAAAAGGTTTTACGGCTTCCTCAGTTCCTGAATCGATAAACTTGATCCGTTTGTGTACATATAAGAACTATTCAATACATACATATTTGTACAAAAATTGATAACATACATATATTGTCAAATCACAACCTTTTGTAATAAATAAAAACATGTGTTACTATAAATTTCTATTACTCTAAGCCAGAGCATGAAACCTAAAACAAACTTGGTTAAAGGTTACCGAAATCGAAACGGTTAATTTTAAAACGATTCTGTTTAAATATAAGCGAGAATGTAAATAATTTTATACAATGAAACCAAAATCCAGAAGAAAAATTTCCTTTACCTGTCAATTTGCGTTTTCAACCAATCACTAATTTTAAATCTTCTAGAGACTAACAGTAGGAGCATTATTACACGGTAATAATTATACTTTCCCCGTCAGATGTTGATCTTCTGCCAAATTTGCGTTTTCGACCAATAACAAACTCAGATTTCCTAGAAACGACCAATAAACAGAATCATACGCTGATAATATCCCTTTCGCAATTAACAAATTTTGATGCGTTTATTGGTCGTTTCGAAGAAATCTGAGTATGTGATTGGTCGAAAATATAAATTTGGAGAGGGAATTAAATATTTTGGTCTCTATAATTTTTTGACGAATTTCGGCGACCAGTAGCGTTACTTTAATATAGATTAGATCACACCCCTGACGGACCACTCTGACAGTACTTGTAAAATTTGACATAACATACATTTAATTTGACAGGTAGGTTAGGTGAAGGAAATTTTCTGACAAAATATAACTCGCGCATTGCAAATAATCTATATTTTTTGATCAAGTTCACTCATGCAAGTTGAATCTGAAAAAAACACAAGTGCACGAAGTATTAGTCTATAGTTGACGCATGTGCATAAACCTTATAAGTTTAGTAAAATCACTTTTAAGCAAAATAATCAAATTGTATTGCGTATAAATCATAATGTGAGAATATAAGAGTTTTTTTATTTTAAATGCATAACCTATTTTTTGCGTTTTAGGTTTTATATGTTATGTTTAATTGTTTTATAAATTTACCCAATGGCCAAACAAAAGTCTTTGTGAAATGCTAGGCTGGTAGTCAGCAGACTGCACTTTAGCAAACACTGTCCTATATTATTTGAAGTTTTCCTCGTAATACATTTAAAATTTTGTGGAAATAATCTCAGTTTTTGTAGAATTAAATTTAAAATTTATTTTATATTACAGTTTGTATACTGTAATTAAAATAGCAAATATTCACAAAACAATACAATATTACAGTAGATAAGACAGTAATTTAAGAAAATTGATAAGTAAATTATATAATACAGTAGGTACTTAATGTGACTTAAGCCCATTTCAAAATTTAAGTTTATTTTGTCCGAAGTGTTCTGCTTAAGTGATGTTTGATAAAACAACAATTTAAGTATAATGATGAGTAAATTATATTATAATATACGCAATGTACCTACAGGGTGGCCTATTTTTGATGCCCATACAGGGTATATCGGTTATTATAAGAGATAGAAAAATACTAAGAACGTTGTCTCCATTTATTTTTTCAAGAGAAATTCATTGCCGCAAACAGATTTTTGATATCGTATTTAATTTTCGAAATATAGCCAAAAACCGAGTTTTGTCAATTTTCAAAAATGTTAAATATCTCGCTTAAACGAAAAGATAGAGAAAAACTTTATCGACATTTCTGGCATGGTTTTTTGTCCTTATTAAGATAGCTATGTTCAATTTTTTTTTAGTCATACGAATATTGATATATTACACCTAACTTTCTTATTTTAAATGGCAACCATAAGCAAATTATATATTTTTGAAAAGCTCAAAAAATAAGCTTTCGATTCATGTCAAAGCCAACTATGGTTTCCATTTAAAATAAGAAAGTTAGGTGTAATATATCAATATTCGTATGAGTAAAAAAAAAATGAACATTGCTATCTTATTAAGGACAAAAAACCATGCCAGAAATGTCGATAAAGTTTTTCTCTATCTTTTCGTTTAAGCGAGATATTTAACATTTTTGAAAATTGACAAAAATCGGTTTTTGGCTATATTTCGAAAATTAAAAAAGATATCAAAAATCTGTTTACGGCAATGAATTCCTCTCGAAAAAAGAAATCGAGACTACGTACTTAGTTTTTTTCTATCTCTGATAATAACCGAGATACCCTGTAGGGGCATCGAAAATAGGCCACCCTGTATATAATGTATTTCGTTACAAGTTTATTTAAGTATTTGTTCATTATCATTAATATTCATAGAATACATAAGTAATTAGTAAACTAATCAGTAAATTTTAAAACATAAGTATAAATAATTTATATGTATAACGCATTTCATATAAAAGCTTATTCATGTATCGAATCATTGTCATTAATATGAGTCATAAAGTCTTCGGACATTTCACTTTATTTTAAATTTTTTAATTAATTGTGTTTAATTGGGGGTATATGGGGAAGCAAAACCATCATTATTTCATTTTGAAAATAAATATGTTTACACTTCTGTTAAACAATAAATTTTTTATTGATTTAAATGGAAATGATTTAAAAAAAAATTGCAAGTAAACTGTTTAAAGATGGAAATACCTAAAATTGTTGTAATCGTAAACAGCTTTAACTCATTTTTCTATAAAGTGACTTAAGCCAGTTTCGAAATAAACGGCTCATATATCGATCCTTCAAGATATTAATAGATTAATATTCGATATTTTTCGACATCGATAAATCTTTTTTTTTTGTATTAAAAGTATATCGATATCTCGCCATGCTTTACAGTCTTGAGGTATTTATTTAACGTACTCTTTTTGTTTATTTTCAGTGTCTGTGGAAAGTCCTTGCGAGGCCAGAGTCCTTGGAGCGGTGTCCTCTCCGTCCGAAAGAGCAAGTCATCTCACGATATTTGTCGCAGTTACAATTTTGCTATCAGCTTTAATAGTGGTGTAAGATAAGTAAAAACATCACGCTATTTGCCATTATCAAATCAAGTAGACGCAAAAATACCTGCACACCCTGGTGGTCCGTAAGAAGTAGGTATTTAGTGAAATTTTTGTCTTATAGACACACACATTAAATAAATAATATAGGATTAAGTTAAACTGTTTACTCGGTAAGTTTGAAAAAGCACAATTTGATTAATTTGAAAAAAAAATTATTCGATTACAAGTCTTATTTGTAAAAAGTAACATGAACCGCGCAGTTTTTTATTTAATAAATTAAAACAGATACGAACGAACGGGGTTGTATCCAGAATAAAGCCTTGTGTAAAACAATCACGAAAGTCGAGGTAAAAAATGAACATGAAAGTCATTTGTGCTGTCAGCTTAGCTGTACACTTTGCCAGATACGGGTAAAATGACATCACAAATTTTGCTTCATCGGTGTCACGATTTCCTTTAGCAGTAGCTAGTAGAAAGGTCGTGAATTAAAGGCAAAAAGTCTACTATCTGTTCTGTCAGTATGTCAGACATCTAATCCACTCTGTATACCATTGTATATATGCATATACGTTACATTATAATATAATATAATGCATATGTGTATAAGTATTATTAAAAAAACACGTATCGTATATATTATACATACACATATCAAGTATGACGCTTTTAAAATGTAGGTTAGACAAACACAGCATGCACAGCATTTGTTTGCATCGACAATGTATGAAAAGCATAAACGAATACATGAAAATTATCGTTAACTTGCATTTGTACACTGTCAGGGACAATCATATCAAATAATAAAAGATTCTTATGTTAGATATAGGCTGTGCAACATTTGCTAAGTGCATGCGTTAAAGTTATTGTAGGTGGAATAAATGTTTGTAGGCTATAAAAAAGATTTATTGATTTGTTGTGTGTCACTATATTGAACTTGTTATTCGTGAAAATATCGTGATATAGTTTATCATTTCAAGTATGTTTTAAGTTTTGTATTTTAAAGTAAGTAGCCAAAGTGTATATAAGATAATTTAGTAGGTATTATTTACTGAATATATACTCTAGTGTACAATTTTATACGCTATTTGATACTTTTCAAATTTTATACCTTATCAGTTGAACATATATACACTGTTAAATTTCAAACTGAATGCCAGACTGTCGCGTAAGGTGTAACTTTTGAACATAATATTATCACGAGAGTATACATACACAAATATACATAATATACATATATATATTATATAATTTGTACAACCTTTACATGGTATGTTGATGTGAAAAGTGTCTGTCTCTCTGTGCAAATATCTGTCCAACACCACTCACTTGTCAATTGTAACACGTACAATAAATTCTAAATAAAACCAGCTTTGAATGAAGCGCACTTGGCTTTTGATACGCTGGTTGCTCACTGTCTTAGGCGCTTGATATTTCAACTAGTTTAAAAATTCAGCTACGTAAGCGGTGACTAAGAGCAATGGATCTTCCTGCACATGAATATTAACAATTCACTAGTAACAAAAACATCAAAATATAAATCTTCTACATTATCGTTTACATCTTCTAACTTTTAAGGATTTCACTGACCAACATAATTTTTTGCATATATAATATATTTAAAACATTACAGAATTTTTTACTCAAATTCGTTTATTCAAATCGGAATTAAGACAAATTTACAGGTTTTTGAAAAGAAAATGGTTAATATCGATAGTGTATTAAAACTATATGCATCTTCCATACTGTTAAAAAAAACAATCTTTTGGTTTTCACAATATGTCCCGAAAATATTTTTCGAAATTTCTAAAACAATTATTATCTTGTCTTGAATAAAATGTAAAGGAAAAATGCAAACACGCTTTCTACATTTTTACCAACCCTGAATAAAGTTATGGATTTTTCATGATGTCATTCATGTCAAATTATGTTCTGTTATTCATGTCAATAATAATTGGTTTTGACATTATTTTAAAGCAATATTTTGCTTTTAGATAATAATTACAGATTGTCATCTGCTTTCGAAAACCAAAACATTGCAATAGATTGAATTTTTAGTTCCTTAAGTGGTATAGTACAGTGTTTCTTAAACTTTTTTCTTCGCGACCCACTTTCCAACCCAAAAAATTGTCGCGATTCAACAAAATTTTGATACTCGAAAATGATAATATTAACCGTTCATAACCATGGACCCGAGCCGAACCGGAAGTGGAACAAAAACCGTAACGAAACGGTACATTTTTCACGAAACGTGAACCGGAACCGAACCTTTTAGTTAAAAAACAACAAAACCGCAAAATCGAATCGAAGTGACTGGTGTGAACCGGTTCAAACGTCTATAACCGGTTCAATTCGGATCAACTATATTTCTTAATGACACTGCATATTTTTTATTTCCGTAATTTTGACTACGTTTGACCAAAAATAGAAAAATTTCAGACAGTTTAATTGATACATATGCATCGTCATCATTAATAAACAATGTATCCTTTTAAAAATGTTCTATTAAAAATAAGAGACATTAAACCGGAAGTGGAAATGAACCGCTGCCGCCGAAATGGTTGCCGAATCATTACAAAATAAAAACCGGTGCTTCGGAACGTTAACCGAAAAATTAAAATTTATCGAACCGGAACTAAACCGTTTTTTTTACGGTTCGGGTCTCTGTTTATAACCGTTATTATTTGTATGATTATAAAAACACAAATACTGATTTTGCTATTAAATTTATTTATAAACCAAAACTCAAAATCTCGTTACACAAAACATTACCTTTTTAATAAATAAAATATTAATTTCCGGCTTGGTTAAATAAATAAAATAGTTATTTATGTATCAAGGACAAAACGTGCAACTTTTTCGGCCGCGTCTGGTTTGCAGGCAAGGACGAAAAGGTACGTTTTGGCCGAGGTACATATTATATTTTTTGTGCGATCGAATCAAAAACTATTTAAATTTTTAGTAGGTATTTTTCAAAAATATAGGAATATAGGTTAGAAACTACGTGACATTCTGTCACTGACAGATGACGGCGCATGCTGTTAGCGGTGGAAACGTACTTGCACAATTCTGTACAGAATTTAAATAACCTTTTTTGTGCGATTGTAATGTTTTATTCATAAATTTAATATTATATAAATATATAACTATATAAATTACTTTAACGTAGAACATACGTAAATCAACACAAATTTTTTATTCAGTATTCAGTAATAGTATCAACACGAAAATATTAGGTTATAAACTACCTGACAGTTAACAACCTAAAGACCTCTACGTCACTACCCTTAGCGGGGAAGCCATAATCTCAAAGAACTTATATTCAGACACGCACATGCGCTTTCTGTTCTGCCTAATGCAAATGATCTTTTTCGTACGCTGTAGCGGCCGAAAAAGTCTTTTTCGGCCGTTGCTAAGGATAGGGCCGGAAATGCAGTACTTTATCGTTGCTAACGCGTCCGTCAAACAACTGTTTCTAGTACGATCGCACAAAAACCTTATTATTAGTTTCAATATGGTTTGCGACCCAAAATAAAATATTCGCGACGACCCACAATCTAAGAAACACTTTTATAGTAGGCCATAAAAAAAACAAAAAATATTACGTAACAAGTGCTACTACCCAAAAACTCATTGTTTGTTTATTTCATAGATTATAAAAATTACTTGCTGATATAGATCTTAATATTTATCATTAGGTACCTACATACAACATTCAAAAAAGCTTGCAGCAATTATTTTATGAACTTATATTACCTTATTCAGTAAATAATTAATTTCTATTATATTTTCGTATAAAAACTTTAACCATTGTTGTAATAATAATCAAGTTAATGTCAAAAAACATTATTGTGTTCGTTACGAGTTGTTTAATGTTCCTTGCTAAGGCAATACACTCAAAATCTTAACCTTTACGTGTGCACTTGTTATTTTTGAATGGCTTACTACATTATTGTTATTAATAAAGAAAACCTTCAAACATCCGAAATTCGTTTATTTCTAAAATTAAATGAAGTAAACTCCATATTATTATCTAAGAGCGAAAAATATTAACGCTCTACCTATGGTAAACTCAATTTTGTCGTAATTGTAAACAGAAAATCGAATTAATATAACGGTATTTATAATGTCAATTAAAAATTGTATTGCACTGTTTACCCAGTATTTTAGCCTTAAGCGCCAGAACATGAAAATATTTATTTTCTTTCATCGATATTAACCAAGGTGCTCTGCTTCGCATCACAAATAAGATACCGTGTTAAATTTTGTTATTAAAGATGCATAAAAAATTTTTGCTCAGACTCCGTTACCTAAATATTAATTAAGACACGGTCATAATGCATACATTTTCCACTTCATAAATCAGAATATTAAATTTCAATAATTGTCGAAAACACACAATTAGAGCTGCGTAAGAGTTTTACAGTGAATTTTTTTTATCATACCATTATAAATGGATTTTAAAAGATGTACTGTAAAGTATAGGTAATGCTAAATCAATGTACAGAAAGGGTAAATTACTATTACATTTTCAATATAAAGTCATTTTGCAATTAATCTTCATGAGCAGTTGGCAAGTCCATTGGCCTAAATCAATTGTATTCTGTGGTAGCTTACCATCCTGTCTAATGCCTAATTAGATTAGTGCCTAAAATACATACTGTGTACTACTTTATAGCTGTAGAATTTAGCTATTTATACGCGCAAACAATAGACTAAGAGCTGTAGGTATCCCTAAGGTGGCCGATATAAAACTGTAAACTGTAACACAAACATATCATTATACATATCGTCGTATACATATTATTAAACGAGTTCCTTCTTAGCAAGCAGGCGGTGTTAATATTTCATGTGTTCCCTGTCTTAATATAAGAAGTTCATATTTTAACTAAATCTACGAAGGATTTTTACACGTATCCGAAGTTGGTTCAATTTAATAGGAAGCGTATTTTTCACAATCACTCCAATGTATACATTATTTTTTATAAATTTTGTGACGTCATCCTTAATTATAGATATCTAGGTAAATATCAAAAAATGTTGTTGCTTGTAGTTTAACAGCGCTCCGCCTAAGACGTAGGGCTGTTAGGGTACCTATATATAACAGGGTATGGCCAAGCTTCACGAACCCTCCAAATTTCTCACAGCGGCAATGGGATTATATAAGATTTCTTTTAATAATTCAATTTTTTAACGAAATTTGAAGGTAAAAACTCAATTGGCATGCAGAAATAGATGCAATAGTAAGTATAGCAACTAAAAAGTGAGTAAACTGATTAGTTTACCAGAAGTCATTACTGAAAGCTTGATTCTATGAAAAAAAACTGGTTTTTAGGCAAAAACCGTTATAAAAATAAACATCTCGATTTTCGGTTAACCAAATTTTTTTTTCGGTTCCGAGCCCTGCTTTTAAGGAATAAAAAACAAGACGTTATAATAAACATATTTTTCATATTTACGTTTACAAAAATATTTTTAATTCAATGATATTTATCAAATGAAGAATCCTAATACCTAACTTAACAAAATTATTTAATAACGGCGTTGGTCTTTAAATTTATATTGAAATCCCAAAATTTAGCTAATTATATGCCGCACAAATCTTTGTTTTCAAGATAGATAGATGTGTTGATACGAATATTAAGCATCTTTAATTAATTATGATAATTAAGTTGCAAACAATTGTTTACTTAATTCCTGTTTTAATGTCCAACGAGCAACTGAAAAGTATAAATTCATCAATTTAATTTCATATTTTATGACAAAATTATATTAATAATTCCAATCATTGCTATTAAATTGATGTAGACAAATAATTACAATGCACATTTTCTTAAAAATTTAAAAAAAAATTGTATTTAACTTAATTTACACAACTATCACTAATGTCTTTTAAAGTCTTGGATCACACTTAAACACTCTGAACACGCAAGAAAAAAATAAAATGTGTACATTCGCCTATGTTCTCCATGCAAACTATTTAAAATCTGGAGGTCGCAGCCTAGTGGCAAGCGAAACTCGACCGTATATACACATCAGCCAATAAAAAGTTGTCCAGCGCCTGTCCATACCCTGTTTATAAAGGTACCCTATCAGTAACTAACGACATCGTTTTTGTTACTATGGCAACGACGATTGACGGCTGCGTTAACTTTAAACAAGCTTTGTGTAACTTAACATTAAAGTTCGTCAAAATAGTTTAAAAAACAAGAAGGTGGAAATAATTAGTGAAAAAGCAAAATTGAATAATGCAGGCTAAATATTTTTTATTTTTCAATATAATCTCCCAACTCATACACTTCTCCCATTTTTTTTATCGACTTAGTCCCTATTAAAAAAATTCTTTTGGGTGCTCACAAAACCAGGTCGTCACAACTTGTGTTTCCACATCATGGACTCCATTATGAACACTCTGTTATTGACCCAAGTTTCGTCTCCTGTCACCTAAGTTAGAAAAAACGTTCCGAACCCTCACTGAGCTGCTCCAAGCTCTCTTGACAGCACTTTCGCGAATTGTTTTCTTGAAAAAAAAAGTCAACATTCCCCGGACACATATTGCACTAACCTTAGACATGTCCAGTTTTTCAAGAATAATGCCCCAATTTGCTCCCACTAAAATGCCTGTATCCTCCGCTATTAGGCACATCTTCATTCACCTATCTACCAAAATCAAGCGTTCCACTTTCTGGCACATATCTTAAAAAGTCGCGTCCACAGGACACCCAGTGTCTTCTTCATTAGACTTTCTTCCACACTTAGACAGCTTACTCCAAAATTTCACTTGAGTATAAAGGAACAGACTCCCTGTAAACTGCCACCATGCATTCAAGTATCTCATTTGACTTCTTGCCTTCTTTGGTAAGAAATTTTATAACTGATATTTGCTCCAAATCGAAGAGTTTTACAGAATCTTCACGCACAAGATCACTTGACATGCTGTCACTCGAATATGTATTTAGTTACAACCGCACTGAAATAAGACTGTGCATGTAATATGTTAAGCATTAACGCGTTAACTGTCCAAGGATTTTTTTAAATGCGACGTCGCATGCTAATGTGCCACCATACTTAAACAACACGTTCAACTGTTTTTGGAATTACGCACATAGGACTTCCAAGAATCATATGTAATACAAAATATTTGCTCAATAAGCTTTAGATAAACCTCTTTTTACGTCGTACAACCATTTCAAAACCTTTAAAGGCACGTTTATGCTGATATTCACGTGTACATTTGACGTTTGACATCTGTCAAATGAGTCACATGAGCCATAAGAATGTAAAATTTAAAGCGTCATGAACCCTACTTGGCCATCGGACAGTCAACGTGTTAACATGCACAGACCTGTTTCAACCCGCTCATTACTTTCTTTCATATTGAGGTAAATAAATTATTGGGCACTCCTCGTGCAAATCCAATTGCACAAAGCCAGGTTAAAGTTAAAGAATCTATCAAGTTTTGATAGTAACAACAATGATCATCCTTAGTTACTAAGGATTAGTCGTACGTCAAAATTTGACACAGTTTGTGCAACCGGACGTTTATGTCATTTATTTGTTTCTGAGATTTTACCATGGGTTTACATGTTAGCTGGTATGAACTTCTTTTCCAAAGCTCCCAGCAATATTATTGATTCATCCTATATTGTAGTATTTCCTGAAATTTTCATTTTAGCAAAACTATAACTGCACAACTTTTAAAAAAATAATATTTACTGCAAAACTGCAAACTGAAAATGAAAAATACGTGTAAACATTTTTTTTGTGTAATGTCATAACCTCATAACATATGCCAGACTAAATAAGATTTAGGCAAGTTCCCCTATAGGAAATAAATGTTAACACCGTCTTAGCAAGTAGTTATTCGGCCTGAATGATGCGTATTAAGTAGGTAAATAAAAAACCTCTAGACACTTTATTTAAACTTTCAACTTGCAAACCGTTATCTAACGTAAAATTTTAATGGTAACAGGATAATACCTGCTTTAAAATTTATACAAACGTTGCTATATAAATGCAAATAGCTAAATAGCCTTATTAGCTGCAGAGAAAGAAAATAATTAGGTAATTAAATATTGTATTCCCGTTCGATCTATGTACTTGATTATCTTAACTACCGTATCTTATTATTTCTGAACATAATTACAAACGCTAACCATGTAATACAATTCCACTAGTAGTTAGATTTTGTGCAGCTTTTAGTTCTTCGTACGTATAAATTCTTTTGTTTTTATACGGGCTCCTATAACGATGTTGTAACTCTATGAGTTTTGAAGTTAGTAAAATGGGGCTAACTTTTCATCTTTCGCAAAAGATTCTTTTTAAATAATTCACGAATTTGACATAAATAATGATAATTAGATTATATTAGATTTTAATTAAAATTCATAGTTTTAATAATCATTGAATTTTAATAAATATGTCGACTCTGTAACTATTTTGTAAAAGATGGAAATCTACGTATTTGTAGAAAGTATTTACAATAAAAATGGCAAAATATAAAATAAAATATTATTTAAAAACAATATTGTTACTGATGCCAAAGTCAACTTTGGCAAAAGACTTACAAGGGAACCTCACTTGGTGGTACTAAAGTCGATTGATGGGACTAAGATTTTCCTAAAGAAGATCGTGAATGAAGAAGCGTACCAACTTTTTTGGCCCCGGAAACTCAAAACTTACCGTTGAAACTCAATTTTTATTTTCAAAAATTGCACTAAATAGGTTAAATACCAGGTGTAAATGAACTCTGGCACAGCCTCTTTTTTTCTTTAGTTTTGATTTTGGATAAATAACATTTTAGACACATTATATGTGTAAAAACTCGGATTTTTTGAGCACATGTACGCAATTGTTTCACTTGCGGTTTCGCCGGAAATGACCCTAAATTTGTTGTTCTACATGGACCACCCTGTATATTTTTACATTTTTGGGAAGAGGAAGCAATTTCGAGTACAATAGCATCACTTTGGTTAATTTTTATAACCTCAAATAGCCAGAGTTCATTTACACCTGGTATTGCAGGTTTTCTTAATTTTGGATTTGGCGCCAAAAATTTTTTTAAAAAAATTAGTTACCTTTTTACGAATTCTTACTTTTAAAGAGAAAACTTGGATCTTGTTAATAAAAGATAAAAGCATTATGATTTAACAATATTTATTTACAAGTTTGTGTTCACTTCAAGTAACTTTAACAATTTAACCTATTTCGTGCAATTTTTCAAAAATAAAAATTCTGTTTCAACGGTAAGTTTTGAGTTTCCGGGGCCAAAAAAGTTGGTTCTCTTCTTCATTCACGATCTTCTTTCGGTAAATCTTAGTCCCATCAACCGACTTTAGTACCACCAAGTAAGGTTCCCTTGTTAGATTATATGTGAATAAACATGTAAATTTCATCATTTTCATATTATAAAATAATATCTACACCTTCTTGATTGAAACTTTTTGCCCAAAAACAACTCAAGCGACATAGTGGAGATTTAAAAATTAACATTTTCATAAAAATCTAGATTACTATAGTATTATTTAATATTTTTTAGTTTAGTTTAGCCATAAGTCCTTCTACTGTAGGACTATTGAGTTGTACTGACTTTTTTTCACGTTTTTCTGTCCTGGGCTAACTTTTTTCTTTATCTCTTCCTATTTAATGTTTCTATCGGTTATTGCTGTTTTAACCTCGTCTTGCCAAATCTTTCTTTTAATTAGCCTCTTTTGTTATATCTGTTTAACCTTCCTGCTTTCATTCTATAAATGTGACCCAACCATCCCAGCTGTCTTTCTTGTACTTTTGTTTCAACTCATTTCATATTTAATTGTTCTCTATATGTTTCATTTCTAATTTGAATGGTTCTTCCCTCGATTTCTCTTAAAAATCTCACTTCTGCTGCATTTACACTATTTCTATTTAAGAATGTCCAACTTTCACTTCTTTTTTGTTCTTTTGGGATTCCTGTTTCCAAAAAATACCATCCTTAAGCTGTTAAATATTTCCAACTTTTTCTGTGCTTTCGCTTATTACCTTATACAGTCCTCCATTACTCCATTACATATTTGAATCACATCAAAATCTAAAGTACCATAATATAAGTGGAAAAACAAAAAACAAACTGCTAGAAGGTGAAAATTTAGTCCCACATTTAACTGTTTTGTAACTGCGAGTGGTATCATTTTATAGAGATAAATCGTGGCCTGAATAAAATACACAGACTCTATAGTCTATATGTCTATATGTTCACAAATTTACGCAATTTATAACATGTAA
Source organism: Elmis aenea (assembly GCA_947652605.1). NCBI lineage: Eukaryota > Metazoa > Arthropoda > Insecta > Coleoptera > Elmidae > Elmis > Elmis aenea. The sequence goes on from OX393576.1 coordinate 13,796,485, forward strand.
ACGGTGATTGAATTAAAATGTTTTACACTTACTAATTATGTCATATTAAACAATAAAACAACACGTGCTGTTAAATATTAACAACGCGGTAGAGCTCGTTCGTATATTGATCTTCAGAATGAACCAGTATCGCGTCCAAATGGGTAGGATCTAAAACATTGAGCAAGCTTCAAGTCAGTTGTCATCTTAGACGATAGCTGTAAAAGACTTTAGGATACATTAATAATTAGCGCAACAAGCAATTGCGCCAGTAATGTGCTTTAGAAACCGCAGTCCCAAATCTGAAAAATGGCGTTTCGCGCCCAATGAACAAAGTGTCTAGAGATTTTCTCAATTGTAAATGTGTTTAGGTGAAATGTAAATTAATGAAACAATCAATCAATCTCCACAATTGCACATACATATCATATACGTGGCTTTAGTTGTCCTGTCCAATATACTAAAATTGTTGATTGGGAAAGTATAAAGACATCGTGGATATTTGATATAGATATAGTTTACAAGTATTTTCTTATAATATACATAAAACAAAACATATCAACGTATTTAGACGAGAACGTAGAGGACTCCCTAATATGTAACGTAATTTCTGTTGCACTGTAACTTGACTGTTACTGCTTAAATTTGTTCGCATTTTGATGTGATACTTTGATAGATATTCTACATGTTACGTTGAAACGCATTTGGAATGAAAACGACGCCATTTGATAATTCCCAAACTTGTACACAGGGTGGACCAAACTCGAATGTCTTACGGAGTATCTCGGTTACCGTAGTAGTTAGCGAAAATCTTATACCGGACTCTTGGGCTATTTTTTGTGAAAAGAGGCCTATGTAATCAGATATTTTTTATCGCTATCCATTTTGGTACTACAGACGAAAATTTAAATTTCATCATTTTTGAAAATTTGCTATAACTTCTTTATTTATTTAAACAGAACAAAACGTTCTCAAAGTTTTTATACAGATTTTTATGCTTAATTTAAAACCCAAACTAATTTTTTTTAGACACCTTGACTTTCGAGATATGAAGCAAACTTATATTTTTTTAAATAGAAACCATAGTTGGCCATGACTTTATATGAAAGAGAATCTTTTTAGCTTTTCAAAAGGATTTAGTTTTATATATTTTTTTAAAATACTAACCTAGTTATGGCTAATTTTGTAAAAATTTCCTTATCAAAGTTTGCCATGTTTCGTAAAAAATTATGTTTGCAACAATTATTAAACAACTAAACGTCATATCCAATTAAATTTTTCACCGTTTAAGCGCAAATCCGTGTATTCTTTTGTATTTTATAACTGTTTATTGTGGTATTGTGAACATGGCTAAATTTAAACACTTTGAAAAGTTTAATATGTTAGAAATTCACATTGTAGCGGCTGCTGCAGAATTTTTTAGGAAATGACGTTCAGTTAATAATTGCAAATATCACTTGTTTACGAAATCATGGCAAACTTTGATAGGGAAAATTTTACAAAATCAGCCATACCTCGGGTATTTTTTGCAAGAAATATATAAAACTATACATTTTTGAACAGCTAAAAAAATGTCCTTCTATATAGTCATGGCCAACTAGGGTTTCGATTTAAAAAAAAATATAAGTTTAATTCATATCTGGAAAGTCAAGGTCGCTAAAAAAAAATTGCTTGGGTTTTAAATTAAGCATAAAAAACTGGATAAAAAACCTTGATAACATTTTGTTCTGTTTTAATAAATAAAGCAGATAAAGTAAATTTTCAAAAATGACGAAATTTCATTTTTCGTCTGTAGTACCGAAATGAAAAGCAATATAAAAAAATCTGATTACATAGGCGTTCGTTTCTCAAAAAAATAGCCAAAGAGACCCATATCAGATTTTCGCTAACTATTAGGGTAACCGAGATACCCCGTAAAACATTCGAATTTGGTTCACCCTGTATAGTAGTGAAACCTAAAATGCCAGTATTATGTGTCTAAATGCTTTAAACCTTTACATTTTGCTTTCCAAAATCAATTGCCAGTTCGATGTGCCATATGTAAACATCATACATAGTTATTGTTAGTAACGCTTATTGTAATTTCGCATATAATCCCTTAACAACTGTAGACATTGTTTGTAATGTTACTTTAATATGAAACCGCGTTTGTGTATGATAACGAATATTACCAAATGGCATCTACTGATATACATTGAGTAATGAATATAAAAAAAAAAACATGTAAACATAAGTGTAAAATGGCTGTTATAAATACAGGCTGAGTCCTGATTAAGTTAGCTTTTAATTGATTTGAAGAGGTTTACACACGACCGCTCTGAAAGTCAATATTAATTAGTAATTAGATAATAGAGTATAGTATTGATGAATATATGTAGCTTAATGAAAACGTAGTGTTATGCGTAGGCCTATATCGTACAATGAAATGTAAAATTTATTTTATTACTTATATGTATTTAAATTTATTGTTTATCAAACTTTAAACGTATACCTACCACTTTATAAGTGATTATTTTTAAAACATTTACTTTGTACTGTTTGTAAAGTTTTTGTCTATCTTCAGCGAAAATAAAGGCGAATAATAAGTGCGTCTCTATTTATTTTGCTTTAAAGTTGATATGGAGTCCCAGACCTATGTATCTTCCTACATCCTATTAAGGGTAAACTTATATATCAAGATACTACACGTCTTGCATTTGAATCTGCTGAGGTAAGTTATACATTTTTTATTTAATATTTTATGTTTTAAAGCTTACAAAATACAAGAAACGATATCTATGCAACTTTGGCGTCAAAATAAAAACGTTGGTATCGAATCAATTTTGACATTAAGTCTTCACATTTAGAAACATACGTACCAGTACAAGCAGAGCCGGCGCAAGAGTATCTGACGCCCCTAGGCAAAGAAAGTTTGGGCGCCCCCATACATTATTGTGTAATATAGTTTTGGAGTTTACCCAAACGTCGAGCAGCAAATAAACAAATTTTAACAAAAACATATCTATATTTAGGAAATTAATATTACATGAACTTCTAGATATTTTTTAATTAATTAACACCAACACATTTGTACATTCATATTGGGACACCCCGCCTGAGATCAATGATTTTATTTTACTTTAATGTTATTTCAGTTACTAAAACATGTAACACTTCAAAAGGATTTTAACTTAAGTCAAACACATTAACGTTAAAATATTACGGTCATAACTTGGGTCCTACAAAGCCAGCATTTGGGTTTCGTCAATCAACAAAAGATTTGTTGATGAAGTTGTACATCAGAAGTAAAACAAACTACTCGCACAAATATGTGTTTATAGGAAATAATGACAAAGATGCAACTACGATAAAAAAAGGGCTAGCAACAGGAACCAAAATCTTGGGATAGTCGTGCTTAGGTAGTTAAGAATCAACCACCGAGAAATGTACAGCCGGTCGAAAAATGAAGAAGTTTGTTGTTAAAATTGTTGAGTTTTATTTGTTCCTCACTGTGTAATAATTGCTCTAGACCTGTGTACTACGTAAAACAACGTTTAAGGGTCCAACCATCATACAAAGACGATCACGAGCCATAATTAACAACAATAAATATAAGAGTAATAAGTACTCTTCCACAACAGTGCGTCCTATGTACAGTACGGTCCGTCACAATATGAAAAAGAAAAATGTTTGCCCAAATTGTCCAAAGTATTTAGCAGAATTCCAAAACTAATTTCAGGAATTGTGTTCAAAATTTAATTTTCGATACAATTATTTTCCATTTTAGTTGTTTGTATGGGCTTAATAGTTTTCAAACTAATATCGATTAAGGACCTTATATGGTCAAGAACTTATCCAAAATAATTTGAACCACCAGACAGACAGCATTGACGATTTGGTTTTAAAAAATCAACGTATAAAAAACTGTTTTTACTAAACAACTCAGGTAATCTAAAATAAGTTGCCATAGCATTCTACAGGATGATTTTCATACCTACAATGTATACGCGGAGTATTTCCAAATTGTTAAAGTTATTTATTTAGGCTTAGTCCGAGAACTTTCCGATAATACCTCGTATGTATAAAACACACTTGGCTATCTCATATGTTTTGACAAAGCATTGTAAAAATTTTTAATGAAATAGTTATATAATTATGTAATAAACAGTTACGGAGAATATTATAAAATTGTTTATGAAAGTAAAAAGCTGCATATTCCCGGCCTTTTAAATATAAAGTGATCATAAATTAAATGCTTTCTTATTTAATTAAAATCTGACAAGGCTTTATTATAAAGAGCTATTTATTTCCTTAGATGGTGTATCGAACAGTATCCAATACAAAAAGCAATCAATTAAGTACTCAGTTTAATTAGATAGGCGATTTATCACTCATTTTTCTTACGGATAAAGTAAATAAACGAAAACTTATTTACCGAAACTGGCACTAACTACACAAATATATTTGAAATACCTTAATACTCACGTACACAATTAATTTCTAAATGATTTATTATTCTAAACACCTTACAAGATAAAACAAATCTAAACTTTTAATAAAATAATGTTATTTTATATAAATATTAGCTGATTAAGAAGCATTTAAGCTGCCACATTGACTAAAAGAAAAATCGTGTCAAAAAAAAAATTAATCGTTTTACACTTTTCTATGCTTTGATTTAGAGTATTTAATATATTATACTTTAACATCAATTCATTTATTTGGTAAGTTAAGTAGTTCTTCAAAGAAGGTGTTAATAAACACATGATAAAAATTTTAAGGTGATAAAATCAAAAATTTTTACACGTCTTTTCAGGCGTTCATGATATTTAACTTTAAGGTAGAGTCCATAAGATCTACAAGACTGCAGCCCTCTTTAAATGAAATTATGCATGTTCTTTTGTTCTTGGTTAAATTTTACCTCAAAACCTTTATTTTGTCGTTTCTAGAGTAAAATCAGTGAGCAGTTATAGTTAAGTAAAACCCCACACAGCTTTAGAAACAGTAGTAAAGTTCATAACAATAATAAAATTGATTTGGTTGCCAATTTATTTATTGCTTATGTTATAAGTGAATCCACAAGGCTAAGTATCTACCTACTATTAGGAAATTAAATACCTACACGAATGGTGAATAAACCATACAAATTTGCTTTTGTAAAGTAAAATTCATTGTGGAAATGCAATAATTCAAGAATTAAATGAACAGTCAGTTTTTTCGATTTCCACAGCACTCTATTTGTTTCAATAACGATTAAAAGAAAAAATGTCGAATATCTCGAAAAGTACGAGTTTTGGGTATAGGACACACTTAACAAAAAATGAAGCTCTCTTAAAGACGAATTCCATGACCTAAAAAAATACAGGGGTGTGCTTTTGAAAAAATTGAGTTACGAGCTTTTGAAAATCATGAAAGTTGCCACCTATTTATGAACACCCTGTACGCATGATTCAAACTTTTTTATATCGAGCGAATAGAGCAATGTTTTCTGCATGTCCTTACCAAATTACAACGCTGTACTTCGAAAAATAACTTCAGGAGAATTTTTTAAATAATGACTTAAAATCTTGAAAAAAAATTTTTTTTTAGTGATAAGGGCGCATAAAAATCCGTAGTATTTTATATTGATGCAAAGCTAAAATAAAGGCGGTCATAAATATTAAATCAAAAATGGGGTGTTGTATTTGAAATATAAAAACTGCTATTAGTTCCAGAGAGGTGACTCACCCTGTATTTTAAAAATATTTTTATCGTGTTCGGAAGAAAAAAACTGTATGAAACAGCGTTTGAATCAACTTTCTATCTCAAACCGTTAAACCACAATCGACCGATCCCGCACTCATGACTCACCCTGTATGTAATTACGGGTACCATATATGCGAAATATCAAAAAACTGTCGCAGAAACTCCTTGGTTCGAGGAAGTAACTGTTGAATGAAAATACCTAGTGCAAATCCGCCGAATCAGATTCAACAAAGGACCCCATAGCGACAAATGTGTTCCCTTGTCTTTTCTCTATCATTTTATTCTAACTGAAAACTAAAAATTGTAACACTGTTATGGCCGAAATGGTTGATTTCCAAGGCTATCCACACATCGTTAAAAAACGTTTGAAAACTGACTTTCATCTTATTTTGTTGTAAAATACAGTTCACAAAAACTAATAAATAATTTAAAGTGTTCCTTTTAGCACAAGACCGTTTGAAGGTTCTATGATTATCTTGAAAACCTTATGTTACCATTTAATTACTTCGGTAACAAGACGAGAATTCGAATGCACATGAAATGTGAGACATTTAATTTGGAGTCTAAATAATTTACTGTCGCTAAACAAAAATAGCTATATACGATTTGCAAGCTGACTTTTGCAAACAAATTGTCTCTGGAGATTTCGTCGTTACATCGATTTATTTCTAGTTGTTGCTCACAGTTCACTCGGTGACCTGCAGAAACAGCCGAGGGCATTGCAAACACAAAGCATTATCTGTCCACCTGCTGCCAAAACTTGGAGCCAGGAGGTCACTTGTGTCTTAATATATTATATCATCAATATAAATTCATCACGTTTTAACTGACGTTAACGACACACTAAAACTATTATAAAATAAAGGACGCTGCATAATTAAAAAAAAGAACAGTTGTGTGATGGAAATTCCTCATTATTTATTTATTTATAATTCTCCCATTTTTATCTGTGCTTTATTACGTCCTAGGCCAGACTTTTAGAATTTTATTTGTTAATAAGGGTATACTTTGACAAAAATGCACTCAGACAGTTGTAATGTATGTACGATCATCACTTATCCATTTGTCATCATTTGTTCATATGTGTCCACATTTGTCTTAATTTATGTATTTGATATACTACGTAAGTAAATCATCTATTAGATGTTCCAGCTAAGACAAATATTTCGTTCAAGAATTTAGCATGGAAAATATCAACCTTTTACATTGTACTATTTTTTGGTACGAAAACCCCAATATATTTTGGTTACTTTTTAGTAACTTTTATCATATTTTGTTGGCACCTTGAGTAACCATCTCAAATGTTCAATTTGATCACAGAATAGAAAGCGAATCATTTTTAAATTTAACGTATATTTAACGCTTGTTCCATTCTACATATTCATTCCTACAAAATAAATTGTGAGGGATAACGGTAATAAGTACTACTATTATTTAACATCGTTTGATTGTTTCAGTTAACCTAACCCACAAATGACATGCGGTCAGATATAGTTACAGTAGAATACGCATGCGCGCATGCTAAAATTGGACGCATTTAGGGCGGGTAGTAATTTCGTACGAATTTTTCGTTCAAGATTTTTAATCTCTGATTGACACCGTACTAGAAAATCGTATACGATTTTCTTAAACGAAAAAATAGTGTAGTATAAAACAGACTTTATGTTTATTTGCGAGTATTTGACCTAAAATATCGGTAGTAGCCTTTGAAAATTCAAAACAATTTGTATGAACTGTCAACCAAAATACTTAATCGGCACAATTTTCACTATTATGCCACTAAAAATCCATATTTTTTAAGAGTTGTAGTTCTGGTGTTATTTGCTGCCATTTATGCTGTGTATTTACAACTCTTAAAAAATATGGATTTTTAGTGGCATAATAGTGAAAATTGTGCCGATTAAGTGTTTTGGTTGACAGTTCATACAAATTGTTTTTAATTATCAAAGGTTACTACCGATATTTTAGGTAAAATACTCGCAAATAAACATAAGAAACGAAATAACTTCAAAAACATTATATTTAGACATAAAACATGCTTAACAACTTTGAAAGATAATTAAATTTTCTACAAGAAAATGTAAAAATATATAGGGTGTTCCATTAAAAAAAAAATGACTTACATGCGTTTAAATTTAGCGAAATGAACCGAGTAAAACGAACACCTTGTATATTATTTTAAAAGTTTAACCAATCAACAATCACTATGACACTATTGTCTAATAAATTACCAGAGCAATTTGATCTGGTGTTGTTATGTTAATAAATATAAATATTTTTATAAAAGTCTGCATCTGTCAACATTTTCAAAAAAACGTTAATAACTCAAAAACGGTTCATTTTAGACATAAATACCCTCTAATATTTTTAAAAGAGAATTTAATTTTTCATCCAAAAATTACAAAATATACAGGGTGTTCCATATAAAAAAAATTATGTTCGGTATCAGAGCGCAAAAACAAAACACTATGTATAGTTGAAAATAATTTTAGGTTATGTAGTAAACGATTACAAACAACTTTTATTTTTAACTTTTTTAAATATTATTACTAATAACAGAGCTATCGAATAATTCGTCTTGGCTGGGACACCCTGTATAGCTCTGATTTCTCTTATTATTTACGATGTTTCTTTATCTTGTTATCTTTATAATTTCTATAATATTATTTTATTTGTTTTATGTGTTAAAACTATTTGTATACGTATAAACGACTGAGCTCGGTGGCTGGTTGGTAAGCAACTTAGCGAGCAATCGGGAGGTCGTAGATTCGAATCCCAAAGCCGCCTATCATTTTAAGGGTTTCAGGTGGTTTCCTCCACCTACTATAGGCAAATGATGTAACAGTACTTCCACCTACCCTCTATCCTTCCTTGTTGCATAACCCTCCACTTCGGTTATTGGCCATAGCAGCGAAAATATACCGAAGTAAAATAAATCAGATTTAAAAAAACGTATAAACGCCGCTTCTGAATGATTATATCGCTACCATCACTGCTATTACTTCAACAATCCGTCAAATTATCTAAACAAAACTCTTTATTTCCACTATTGATCAGTTGAAAAAAGGTAACATTTCAAAATATTATAAGGATATTAGAAGCTTACCACACCATCTAACAACTGAAAGGCAGAATAACAAGATATTTGTAGCAGCCTTAGCAACAGTTAAAAATGAAGAATAACGAACGAATCTTTAACTCGGTCGATAAACGCTGTCAGAAAAGAAGCCGATTAATAGGCTTGCGGTTGATAAGCGCTGGCAGCAAAAAATAGTTATTTATGTATCAAGGCCAAAAAGTGTAATTTTTCGGCCGCGTCTGGTTTGCTGGCCGAGACGTAGTCGAGGCCAGCAAACAGGCAAGGTCGAAAAAGTACGTTTTGGCCGAGGTGCATATTGACATTCTGTCACTGACAGAAGATGACGGCGTATGTACTGCATTACCGGCCCTCTCCTTGCTAAGGGTAACGGCCTGAAAAGTAACTTTTACGGCCGTTGCTAAGGATAGGGCCGGTAATGTAGTACTTTATGGTTGCTAACGCGTCCGTCAAACAGCTGTTTCTAGTACGATCGCACAAAAAACCTATTAATAGGCTTCCGTTAGGTAATGTGTTAACTGCCATGTATTTTTAGGGAATGAAACTGAAAAATGTTTGTTTATAGGACGGAAATCGTAAACGTTAATTTTAAAACGGGTTTTGTTTAAAAAGCGGTTTGCTACTTTGAAAACCGTTTCTAAACCGCTTTTATCAAACTGATTGTTCCAGTTAAATTAGGCTTCATAAATTATTAAGCATGCTTAAATGCGTGAAGCGGCGAAGTAATAAAAGTCGTTACCTTTAAATATAAAGTCAATTTCAATGTGTGTACTTACTTCATCTCCTTTAAAAGTAAATTTTAAATTAACTTCCGCCACTAAAACGAGGGTAGACGAGTCACAAATTGAAAGTACTTCTAACTTTTGGCATTAAGATTGCATCAATTGATCACAGTGTCGGAAGCCAAATGGTGTTAATAATTTAAAGATAGTTGCTAGCTGAACCTTCGCGAAAATGTTCGCGCTGAACGACTATATATTGAAAAGGAAGTTCATTTATCGATTCCTTGCGCCTAATTAAATTTTTTTTTTTTTTTAATTTCTAACAGTTAAAAATTGTCAGTTACACGTTGCTTATAAATTTGATGTGAAATATGAAGTTGTGATGAAGTACAGAATATACGACAACGAACGGTGTGAATTGCTTTTTATATGAATCGCTTACTTAAAAATCGATATAAATGGTAAAAAATTTAAATCGTTGACCCAGTTACTTCAACCTTGTGGATACTTAAAGCAACATAAAATATTTATTGCTTTGTTAAGCTGTGTAAGATTTTTATAGTTTTGATGATTATTTTTTTTGTAATTGTTAAATAATGTGTCACAAATACAGCATGCGTCGTATTAATTAATTTTCAATTTAAGGACCGACCGCCAATGGCGTACGCAGAAAAATATTTCAGGGGGGATATTGTTTTAATTTGCAAAAATACTATTAATTTTAAATGGGGCATGGTGCAACCAGAAAATGACCTAACCTAGGGGATTAGACACAAAAAGTGCGTTAGAAGAAAGAATTGTGGGGGGCCAGGGGCGGCTGCCCCCCCGGGAAACAGCGCCATAGGCAATTTTTTTAATTTTCAAAGTCAAAAGTTCACAAAAGTAACATTTATGAGTAACATATACAAACATAATATATTTTATTCGTAGGGTAAGTCCGGGATAGATGCCCCACCGGCCCCAACGGACAGGTTGCGCTGGCTTTTTAAGGGTTGGTTTGTTTGTGTATGTGATTGTGTGCAGTGCTAATTTTTTTTTTAAAAATTTTATTCGGGCAAGTTATTTGCAAAAATTCATTTTTAGAGCTCCACAAAATTTATCACTATGGTTTGCTTGTACACGCATATCATTTAAAAGTACTTTTATCATTGTTTTTGTAGTGCAATACATTTAGGCATACAATAGGTTAGTGTTCGTGCCAAAATACATATTCTAGCGCAAAATTTAAATTTGATATTTGGCTGGGGCATCTATACCGGACGATCGGGGAAGATGCCCTACATGTGTTGGGTGTGGGGAAAAGTACACAAACACAAAATGGAATGATGAGTGGGTTCAGTGCATGCACTGCAACAAATGGTCCCATGAATGTTGTTCTAAATATGAAAATCTTTGTATTGTGTGGAAAAATACTGACATTAAAAAAGAAATAAGTACTTAATTGTTAATACGTTTACTAAACATTTAGTTTCTGTTTATTAGTTTGTAATTACATAATATTTTCGTAGGGGCATCTATACCTATACTAGTGGGGCATCTTTGCCCGACAATTTGATGAAGATGGCAAATGCTCATATTTTAAGTTTTTAATTTTTCGAGTCATATAAGTTTATAACAGTGTAAATTTTCATGTTTAAATAAAATAATATACATCGAGTTGTCATACAACGTAGTTACAACCATAGTTTTTACTCCTTTGTCCAGAAAATATTAGCATCTAAAAAGGTGGGGCATCTATCCCGGACTTACCCTATCTCAGAAGCAGCAGTCGCGCAATTTTGAAATACGGTTATTATATTTTAAGTTCTTCTCAAATTTTCGGGGGAAGATTTATTCCCCTAATCACTCCCTTGCGTACGCCACTGCCGACCGCCAATCGAAATTATATGATAATTATTTGTAATACGACATCAATCTGTTGTGTCTAAGTCATTGTTTCCCAATTTATTTTAACCATGGAACCCTTTTATAGTATATTTTTTTAACAATACGGAATCCTATTACATTTTTATATGACTATCATGAAGCTAAAAAATTGTAACCAGAGACTAAAAACTAAAAATAATTCGTTTGTTTCTGATCGATACGAATAAAAAATGTCATTATCGTAGTTTTCCTTACCACCCAAAAAAAAAAATGTTTTAATGCTTATAAACCAAAATGAAATAACGCTTAAACTGGTTATAATTACATTAATATTAATACGAAAAACACCCAATTCTTCGAATGTTCGATTCTTCAGATTATAAATACTATACAGGGTGTTTCTTAAGTATTGCAAAAACTGGATATATGTAGGGAAATTATATTTGGCAGATGTTTTATACTTACTAAAAGGTTTCCCATAGTAATATTTTCAATCAACTCCCACCTTCACAGGGGGCTGAAAAGTGCGACCGCTGTTGGTTTTTTTTATCAGAACTTTTTGGTGGGTTTAAAATTCGCAATTAAATTTTTTTTTTTTTGAAGTTTGATTTGTTTAGAAACTTTTTCTATTCCTTAGTTTTTCTCGTAAAACTTACCGTTTTTAAGTAAAAAATAAAATAAGTGAACCATCAAATATTCCAATATAAAACGATTCATTTTGGTGGTTGCCATGGTTTGTTTATGTTCATATTGGGTAGATTAATGTTCCGTTATACAGGGTGTCCCAGTTAACGTGAACAGCTTTTGCGCTATTCATTAAAAACAAAACAAAATTACATTTTCGATTTTTGCTTGTAACTTGCTTATTTAAAATCATACCAAAAATTCTACATTATTTGGACACTTTTTGCGTAGAATTGAAATTTGCTAATAAATTTTACCTATCTCCATTTGTTTTTGTTATTTTAACATCAACTCTCTTACTTTAAATACGAGACTTAGTTGGCTATGACACCATTAAAAACAGAATTTTTTTATCGTTTCATTGATGTATGGGTCGTTAGGTTTATCTTTAAAAATATAAGTAAGTTATTACAATATTTTTGCGTAGATATGAAATTTTTCAACAAATTTTGCCTATCTTCGTTTGTTTTTAGTTTTTTTAACATCAATTTTCTTACTTTAAATTCGGCTTATAACAGAAACAAATGAAGATAGCTAAAATTTATAGACACATTTTAAATCTACGTTAAAAAGTGCTTCAGTAATATCAAAAAATATTTTGAGTGTGATTTCAAATAAGCAAGTTATAAGCAAAAATTTAAAACTTGATGTGTTTTGTTTTTTATTACCAGCGCAAAAACCATTAATTTTTTCAAGATGATTTTGACCCATTTAAAAAAATTTCTACCTCTTACCATTTACGAGATCCTCATGCTCGTTACGATAACTGGGACACCTTGTGTGTTGAGGGACACATAATTTTTTTTTTAATCGGTAAAAACGTTTTATTTAGGTCCTAAGAATTCAATTTATGCAAAAATTTGCGAAGGAATATCCTGTAGGACACACTGTATAACATTAATAAATTATCGTTATGTTATTGTGTTAAATACTATAGTTAAATTGTAATTACCTACAACGTTATCAGGTATCGTTACGTTACCGTTTCTTTCCCTGATAAAGCACTTATCTGTTGTTACATTATACATAATACAAAAGTTTATTTTTTGATAAACAATATTTTTGTAAAAAAATTTCATTTATATCTTTATCCATTCTTTAATGAAACTTTACCCTCTCTCTAAGGATCTGTCCCAGAAGTTTGGATAAAACTCAAATACGCAAAGCATCAATATAACTGTGTTGAACCTGGATTATGAGTATATGTATTAAGCCGGATTTAAATCAACAGATAACACACTGTCATATTGATTCCTGTGACTAAAACTTTAGCACATCATAACTTTCGTGAGAAGCGTTGGGGCCGTAAAGTATTATCAATCGATTCAGCTGGAGGAATCTGAATAAATAATGCTTAAATTGATGAAAGTTAATGTGACAAAACCGATACAAAACATGGCTTAATTGAGTGTGTACAGCATTATGCTTTATTTTCCAGCATTTTCGCTTAAGTAATAATAAGAGCCTTCGTTTATGGAATTAAAGTGTCTTCAAATCAGGGTTGAGCAGATTTAAATCAATTGATTTAAATCACGATTTAAATCATGATTTAAATCAAGTGATTTTTTTAAAAAAATTATTAATTTAAATCACAGATTATATGAGTACAATATAATATTAATTTATAATAAAACAAAATTGTATTACTATTAGTAATTAAATACACGAAATGGTGAATAAACCATATCAATTTGCTCTTGTAAAGTAATATTCATTGTGGAAATGCAATAATTCAAAAAATAAATGAAAAGTTTTTGACGTTAGCGAAGTGAACAGTCAGTTTTTTCGATTTTCACGGCACTCTAATTGCTTCAATAACGATTTAAAGAAAAATGTCGAATATCTCGAAAAGTATGAGTTTTAAGTATAAGACATACTTAACAAAATATGAAGTTCTTTTAGAGACAAATTCGTTGACATAAAAAAATACAGGGGTTTGTGTTTGAAAAAATTCGAGTTACGAGCTTTTGAAAATCATGGAAGTTGCCACCTATTTATAAACACCCCTGTATGTGTGATTCAATTTTTTTCATATCGAGCGAACAGAGAATTTTTTTCTGCTTGTCCATACCAAATTACAACTTTGTATTTCAAAATAACTTCAGGAGAATTTTTTAAATAAAGACTTAAAACCTTGAATAATTTAGAATTTTTTTTTTTTTACAACGCCGTATAAAAACCTGTAGTATTTTATATTGATGCAAAGCTAAAATTAAGGCGGTCAAAAATATTAAATAAAAAATTGGGTGTTGTCTTTGAAATATAAAAGTTGCTATTAGTTCCAGAAAGGTGACTCACCCTGTATATTTGAAAATATTTTTATTTTGTTGTTTAGAAAAAACTGTATAAAATAGCATTTGAATCAACTTCATATCTCAAGCCGTTTAGCCACAATCGACCGATCCCGCACTAATGACTCACCCTGTATATAATTAATTGAACATCACCATTTAGCACTGATTTTTTCAAAATTCTTAATCATTATATTTAATTTTTCATTTTGACCAAAATTCACCAATGAATTTAATATATTGATTATTAAATATATTAGCACAAAACAGAAATAGCATGTAAATATGTCACTAAATTCGATAATATGGAACATTTGATTTAAATCAAAAAAATTTGATTTAAATCAAAAAAATCTGATTTAAATCAAATAAATCGATTTTTTTGATTTTTTTTTAAAAATCATGATTTTTATCTACCCTGCTTCAAATACAAAGTTTAAAGATTTACAGGATAAACTAGCGAGAGTCGAAATAAAACAATGGAAGCCGATTATTGGATTTTCCATGACAACGTTGATTTTTATCTTACATTTCGCAATTTTTAGTTGTTTTGCTTAGTTTTGTAAATAAACATATAAAATATTATATCATTGTAAAAAAAGAACAATCTTTACATCTAAGCTGTTACTTACTAAGACTACCATTTAAAAAGAAATCGTTTCATTGAATAGCTCGCACGAAAACTTCTAAATTAAAATTTGACTATCACCATTTTATAGCATAAAAGATACAGCAAACGTTTTCCCTTTGGCATGTTCGTGAATTAGCAACAGCATCTGAGATCAGGGACTGAGAACGGAACGAAAACGAAAACGTTAAACGAAATTAACCGAAATTTTTTTAAGAACGAAAACGAAACCGAAAACGAAATTATTATTTGTCGTTCAAGAACGAAAACGAAATAAATATTTTCCAAAACCGGTTTTAACCGGTTTTAACCGATTTTGTCGCTATTTCAATTTTATTTGTTAAACACAAACGCGAATTTACCTTCTGTGCTGGGGAGACTCCACGAGGCAGTAAAAAATCTCACTTGAAATAAGTGAGCTTCACTTTTTTCCATATATTTACGTGGATATGTATTAACAACTTTATTATTTTTTATACTTGCAATTTCGTGTAACACAATTAACGGTACAGCTCTTCTCTATTTCTAATTTGTTTTTTAGATCATCAATATAGAATATACACTTGATTGGATATATATTATCAATGTGTATGTTTTATTTGCGTTTAGACATAATACTTAATAGTAAAATTTATTCTTGCTTCGAGAAGGACTAATGTAAAAGAAGATTTATTGGAAGATGTGTTGCTAGTAAGATTTAACGGAATGTGAAAATGTATATTGTATGGTATGTACAAACTATAAAGTTAAAGTATATTTCAAGTTAATATAAGTTTTTTTTTAATATCTTTTTTATTTATAACGTTTAGTAAATTATCCACTTGAATTCATTCTTTTGTCTTTTTAAATAATTACAGCAGGATCTTATTTAATTCAAATGCTTAGATTTTTAGTACTAAAACAAATTTAAAATAGCACTTGCTATATTTTCATATTTTTAGATAAAGATCGTGTGTCTAATTTAACCTAATCACGTTGTGTTTTTGCACCTTACGGGTGTTAAACTTAATAAAATGGTTAAATGTTAATGTGTTTAACGATTTGGTAAATTTAATATGGCGATGGTTCGCCAGTTTAAAATATGCTGTCCGTGAGCATCAAACCCCATCGTCATCGTTTATATTTTAGTTGAGACGCATATATTGTTATCGTATTTATAGAGGGTTGTAGTGACTTGGAAAAAAAATTATTTTTTGACGACAAAAAAATATTGTTTTAACCGTTATTATTTCGGTTCACGAAAACGAAAAAAGAATTTTTTCGGTTAGAACGAAAAGAACGAAAACGATATATTTCGTTTTCGTTCGGAACAGAAACGAACGGAATTTTTTTCGTTTTTAGTCCCTGTCTGAGATATTTGAGTTTCAACATTCTGGTAGATTTCAGTTTTTTCGTTATATCGCGTAAGCTATGGAATTTTTAAACAAAACAATAATAAAGAGTCAAATTTTTTACCAGTGAAAATGAAAAAGGTGGTTTAATCTTTTTCGTTTTTATTATTTTATTTGACAAATCTCATTAAAATGGAAATTTTAATTAAAGACTTAATTATGACTCGCTAATGTTTTGATGTTTTGTTATAATATTGATATTGACAGAGTAACCCACCAAGTATTCACAAATACCTAATAAAAACTTATAATTCTTTCACCAAGGAACTTTTTTACTAAGTTTTATACTATTTACCAAGTGTTTATTGTTCCTTGTAATTTATGTAATATTTCGTTGAATTTATCTTTAACATACAAATCATACCGTTTATGCAACGTTATATCTCTTAATGTTTAAAAGTATTTCATAGTAAGCCGTGATGCATACTTAGGCCACACTATTATATTATTGATGTTTTTGAAACCATGTTTATTTGGAAAAAATTAGAAAAAGTATTCTTATTACAAGTTCCATCTTAAAACGGTGTATGTTGTCTAAAAAAACATAAGTTTTTAAAGCACATAAGTATTTTTAAACGCCCTATATACCCACGTTAGTTGACAGTTTTACCGTAATAAATAAAAGTCTGCGAATTTTTATGTTTCAGACAAAGTTTTGATTGTAGCCCTACGGCGAGTTTACAGTCTCAGTATGTCAGTGGAGCTATATGATATGAAAAGAAACTTTAAATGAGATGATGTTATGAGCTTTTAGTCTAGCAACAAGCCCAAAATATGAATTTCAATCACTCTTTGTGCAGTTCATTTAATTAGAAGAACCAAAATTTAAATTTTAATACTCGACATGAAACACTCGCGATTAAAGTTTTTGATTTTCGATTTTATAACTAAGGTTGATTTACTTTTTCATTTTTACCATAAAAAAATACTTGACGCTTTGTTACATTCAATCTTTACTATTATACTTAAACATGCAGTTATGAAATGAAGCGTTTGATTCACATTTTTATATTTATATTTTAGATTAGGGGAAAATGATAAAAAGTTAATGTCAGAAATCAAGAGTCCGTTGAATAGCAAGATAATACAGACATACCCAAATAACATGGGAAGTTACCAATATAGGACGTGCGTAATACAATTTTAAAAATAATTTTACATGGTATATTGCCGGATTCTTGTTCGTTTTTCGCGCTTTTCTCAGAGACCGTTGAAGATGATTTCAAAAACTTTGCACAGCCCTTCTGGCAGAGGATGCGTGCATCAGAAAATAACAAACTTTGATTTTATCCCAACACAATCTCATAGCAAACGCGATCACAGATTACAATTAATACAAGTGTGGCCATTTAAAAGGACCTCTTTCGGACGGCCGTGGATGATATCAAAAAGTGTTTTATTTGCACTTTCTTTACGTCATTGGATGCGCCAGTTTTTTGGCTACATTTTGAACACCAAATCAAAATTTTCTGTTCGCTAATAACGGAGTTACGAATTTTTTTATAGACCGAGATGTTTTTAATTTACGAGCGAACTCTCGGCATTGTAAATCGTGTGTTAATGTACCAACGTATACATTATAAAATCAAAAATCGTGTAGGCTGCGACCTCTAGTGGTGACATTTTCTACTTATATTTTGTACCAGGCGCACATAAAGGAGGTGGCAAGAACGCTAAGACATATGCGACTGTTGCAGCCTACGTATTAAAAAGAAATAACCGACGCCTTGCCATATTGCCGGACCTTTTTCAGACGGCCGTGGATGATATCAAAAAGTGTTTTATTTGCACTTTCTTTACGGCGTTGGATGCACCAGTTTTTTGGCTACATTTTGAACACCGAATCAAAATTTTCTGTCCGCTAATAACGGAGTTACGAATTTTTTTATAGACTGAGATGATTTTATTTTACGAGCGAAGTTTCGGAATATTGCCGGACCTTTTACAGACGGCCGTGGATGATATCAAAAGGTATTTTATTTGCACTTTCTTTACGTCGTTGGATGCGCCAGTTTTTTGGCTACATTTTGAACACCAAATCAAAATTTTCTGTCCGCTAATAACGGAGTTACGAATTTTTTTATAGACCGAGATGATTATATTTTACGAGCGAACTCTCGGCATATTGCCGGTCCTTTTTCAGATGGCCGTGGATGATATCAAAAAGTGTTTTATTTACACTTTCTTTACGTCGTTGGATGCGCCAGATTTTTGGCTACATTTTGAATACCGAATCAAAATTTTCTGTCCGCTAATAAAGGAGTTACGAATTTTTTTATAGACTGAGATGATTTTATTTTACGAGCGAAGTTTCGGAATATTGCCGGACCTTTTTCAGACGGCCGTGGATGATATCAAAAAGTGTTTTATTTGCACTTTCTTTACGTCGTTGGATGCGCCAGTTTTTTGGCTACATTTTGAACACCAAATCAAAATTTTCTGTCCGCTAATAACGGAGTTACGAATTTTTTTATAGACCGAGATGATTTTATTTTACGAGCGAACTCTCGGCATATTGCCGGTCCTTTTTCAGATGGCCGTGGATGATATCAAAAAGTGTTTTATTTACACTTTCTTTACGTCGTTGGATGCGCCAGATTTTTGGCTACATTTTGAATACCGAATCAAAATTTTCTGTACGCTAATAACGGAGTTACGAATTTTTTTATAGACCGAGATGTTTTTATTTTACGAGCGAACTCTCGGCATTGTAAATCGTGTGTTAATGTACCAACGTATACATTATAAAATCAAAAATCGTGTAGGCTGCGACCTCTAGTGGTGACATTTTCTACTTATATTTTGTACCAGGCGCACATAAAGGAGGTGGCAAGAACGCTAAGACATATGCGACTGTTGCAGCCTACGTATTAAAAAGAAATAACCGACGCCTTGCATTTCTGGACTAGATATAAGTATACAACATCCGATAAATTATCTATCTCCTTCTAACTTATCAACAATGTAGCGTTCATTTGATGTCCGTATTTAAGCATGTTTACATCTATTCAACCATAACAGCTGATCTTAAATTATTTTAAAAAGTTACATTTTGGCCTTAATAACGTCATTCTAGGTAAAATAAGAAATATTTGCCTCGTAAACTTTAAACATCTTTCAATAAATTCAAAAGACAAATTGAGATAAATTCAGCATCACGAAACACGCGGTAATTTCAAAAAGTTTAAACTTCTTAGAACTCGTCTATTTTTTAAATAACAATTATTTCCCCTCAGATAAGGTTCTTAATAACTCGAAAATTATTGCAGATAGGTATAGGAAACGCTAATACAGATTGATGCAGAATTTAATTTTGCATTATAAAATGAAAAAAAAAATTGGGCATTGTATTTGAAATAAACGAGTTTTATTGGTCTGAAGTTGTATTAAAAGGAAATTAAATTTTCGACACCCTGTAAGAAATGCATCGATTGGAAAAATTCCAGCATGAACTCCAAGGTTTCTTCTACGCATAGTCTAAATTTGAGGGTTTTCTCGTTAAAAATAACTGCGGTAGGTGATATTAAGCATCAAAATGAAAATCAAAAAATTTTCAGAAAAGTCCAAAAATCTAAACAACGAATGCGCTTAAGTCTTAGGTACAGCAAATGCTATAAAAAGTCCCTCTAATATAACGTGTTAAATCCAAAAATGCAATAAAAAAATAGACCATTCTATTTGAAATAAGAAAGTAGACGTCAACTTCCGGTATATCCGGAAGTATCGCCCTCTTAAAAATAATTTTATTAAACAGATCAGATGCCATTATGGTCATAACCAAAATCCAGATCAATACCCTTTTTCATTCTTCATATATTTCTAATGCCCGGTCTCAATCAATCACCCTGTATACAAATCAACTATTCGAATATTAAAATGAATTGTAAATATCTATCAAGTTTAATTATATTTTAGCGCATTAACCTCTCCTACAAGACTGTAATTTTATTCCAGGATAAAACCACATCTGCATATGCATATAACCACCTTAGTAAAAGCTTTTTTAAATATTGTAATGCACAAAGTATATTTTTGTAATTTTGCAGCACTTTTTGGCTAGACCTTCTATATCAAAGTAACGAAACATTAACGTACCCCGACCAGCTTTGAAGGAGAGCGCAAATTGGGTTACATCGTAAAAAGGAAACACAACTATAGCAAAATTAAAGACAGTGACGCTTTTCAGGCTTGAGAGTTTTATACGAACATATTTCTCGACTTCTTGTGACGGTGTAAATTACAATTTCGTATTTAAGTTGTAATCTTACGATTCCACTTAAATAATGCCATGAACAATGTTATTTACAACAAATTTATTTTGTAAAAATACCTGAATTATAGTAAAATAACTCGTAAATTTTGATTTTTAATCTTTGAAAAAATATCAAATATACGGGGTTTATGATCCATCTTAAACATATTATAACCGTTAGAAATAGATGGACGGTAAAATTAGCAAAAAAAGTAGGTAAGTTTTTACATGTTTATTAAGAATATAAACTAAAAATGTGCATATACTATCCAGTTCCTAAATTATTATGAAAAAGTTCTATTTCTAAATTGCTTTACGACTAAACAAATCTCAAATTTGGTACCTATTTATGGTTTGAGATGCGATAGTCGGGTTGTGTATTTTTTATGGTTGACAATCAAGTTTTTTATTTAATATGAGTGTGCTTTTGGATTTTATGTTAAAGTTGACGAACTTTGTGGTGAACTCGATTATTATTAGTCTTGATATAAATATCTAATCGTAATAGATGTACTGGTAGTGTGGTAGTTTTAATTTGTAGGGCCAGCGGGTTATTTTTGTAAACACTAAACATAAAAAAGTATATAGGTACCGACCGCATTATCGACTTCAGTTTATGCACGAAACCCAACAGTGAAAACGGAAATCAAATCCGAGTCCCTGAAATAGACGAAAGATAAAATCAGGATATGTTAAAGTATGTATGTTCTCGTAACTGATTTGTTCTTGAATAGATCTATTTGGGTCTGTTGTCAAGTCTTTTATGAAAAATTTATCTGAACATTCAGCTATAGCAATGTCATCTTGTATTATTTTGTTTGTTTCAAAGAATAACTAAATAATTAATTTTGTATAAAGCGTAATCGCTTTTTTAATTTTTCATGAAACATGCTCGCAAACCACCTTATCTTTGATATTTGAGACTCAGCTAAAATAATTTTTAAATTATAAAACATACAGAGTAGTTTAAATAAAACAAAAATAACGTTTTTTGTAAATTTTTATATTAATTCTATACTTACGTTCTGAAACTTTTATGTTATTATAGTTTTGTTATAGTCTAAATATTAAAATCAATATATTTAATCAAACATTATTGTATAATGAAGAAAATAAGCTAAGTTTAATAGGTCAAGTATTTTTATTATTTAAAAAATTACAACTATCTAACTCTATCCTGTTATAGAAGAACTTTTTTCTTATTGATAACCCGTTTATCACACAATCTGTCTTGAAAAAAAAAACAGGCAATAAGTACTTTTTGTGGCGTGGCTTAACTTAATAAAACAATCAAGTCATGCTAGTAAAATTGTCCTGGAGGGAGTATTCCTTTGATGAGATGACCATATAGGATTTCTGACACATTTATATACTTGTATTATATTAGAAGCATGTTTTCTTGCGTCAGCTCTGTCAACCTAACATCCAGTACAATTGTTTTAGTAATATGCCCATTTGTTTTCCTTTGGTAAAATTATGCTTTTGCCACATCCTGTGGTTGAGATACTGTGACATCCCGCCTGAGATCAATTATTTTATTTTACTACAATGTTATTTCATTTCCTTTTAAATCAATAACATCGCAACAAATGCTGATGCATCAGTTACCAATACATGTAAGCATGTAACACTTCAAAAGGGCCAAGTTATGGGGATTTCAACTTAAGTAAAACACATTAACGTTAAAATATTACGGTCATTACTTGGGTCTTGGATCCTACAACGCCAGCATTTGGGTTTCGTCAATCAACAAACGATTTGTTGATAAAGTTGTACATCATAAGTAGAACAAGCAACTGACAAAGATGCAACCACAATTTAAGAAAACTAACAACAAGGAACCGAAAATCTTGGGACAGTCGCGCTTGGATAGTTAAGAACCAACCACCGAGAAATGTACAGCCGGTCGAAAAATAAAGGAGTTTGTTGTTAAAAATGTTGTGTTTTATTTGTTTCTTACTGTGTAATAATTGCTCTGTATTACGTAAAACAACGTTTGAGGGTCCAACCATCATACAAAGACTATCAGAAGCCATAATTAACAACAATAAATATAAGAGTAATAAGTACTCTTCCCTAACAGTACGACCTATGTACAGTACGGTTCGTTACAGGACATACCGAAGTGGGCAAGTGTTTTCCATTGGTAAACAATTTTCCCTCCTCATAGTAACGGTTACTTGTGTGGACTTATCGACCTAACTTGCAATCGGAAGGTCGTGGGTTCAAATTCCAGGACCGACTGTCATTGTAGAGGTTTCAGGAGGTTTCCTCTACAGTTAAGGCAAATGCTGTGGCAGTACTTCCTCCTATCCTTGTCCGTTCTTGACGATTTACATCCTTACCCACTATCGTTGTACCTTTAACGACTGAAGAGGGAGTCAATCCCCCTATAGTACGCTGCCGAGCGAGCAGAACACACATGTGAACCATGTGTATGAACATGCTACTATTTGCTTAGATGCTCCAGTCTTTGGCCACATTTGTATTTTGTTTATGTTGATTTGTAGGTTTCTTGAGGCTGCTTTAGATTCGGGGTGAGATGCCAACAGAACTGTGTCATCAGCGTACGTGTCTTCATGGTTGTAGAAAGATCCGCTGTATACAGTAGATATAATACTGAGCCCAAAATGCTTCCTTGAGGCACCCCTGACAATATTTGTTGTATTTCGGTAAGAGCTTAATTTTACTGGACTGTGAAGTATCTTTCATTTAAGTATGATTTTAGCAGGTAGTTTAACTGGTATGTAACTTTTTTCTAATTTTATAATGTAGACTCTTGTGCTTGACTTATGTTTATAAATGCAGCAATACCTTTTACCTCGAGGTCATTATTGATTTTTTTACTATACGATGTATTTGTTTCACCGTGCCATACTTGGTTCGAAAGCCAAATTGGTGGTCAGCATAAGCTTTTTTTCGTTGCTTTTCACCATCATGCGTTTAGGCACAATCTTGTGAAAACCTTTTGGTAAGAGACTTATTGGTCTATAAGTTAATCTCCTCTGCTTTTTTCCTGGCTTTAACAGCATTATCATCCCGATTCTAATGGTGCCTTTCCACGTGAGAGTAAACTACTCTCGATAGCAGCGTCGCCAAGGATACAGCCCTTGAGAGTAACTCGCGATTGGCTGTATCCTTGGCGACGCTGCTATCGAGAGTAGTTTACTCTCACGTGGAAGGGCACCATTAGGGCTGTTGAATATTTGTTGCAATTATTTATTGTCAGTCACTTCCTGTCAAATTTTACCAATTATTAATCCAATTTTGGTCCATTTCTATTTTTTTTATATAATGCGTTTAATTTCACTGAATGTAAAATTTGTTAATGGAATATTCATATGATTGAAAGTCGTCAATTACATTAAAACGAAATCAAAAAGGCCTATACTTCAAGAGAATATAGTAGTTAAATGCAAATTCACATTCGGCTCTGATATCTAAAATCCGTTAAATGAGTAAAGCTATGAAACAAAAGCAATTGAAAAAATCACAAATGATTCATCCTGAACAGGTCTTTTTTTATTAGCGACCACTGTAGAGACATTTAAAGATTAAAATAAAGACCAGTGTTAGTTTTGGACTGTATCTAACATATTTTGTTTTATTTTATAAAATAAAAAATTCGTAGTTTCTGTATTTATGTAGTTTAACATAGTCAACCTCCAATTAGAAGTACAGTGTACACTGCAAAAACAAATTATAAAAATGTTGAAATGGTGTTGTAGAGTTATAAAGTAGATTCACCCTGTATTGATGACTACAAAACCTATATGTGTTGGTACATACTTTTCATTTTCTAATAAAAAGCAAATTAAGTTTAGTACTGGAAATCGGAAACTAAACGAGAAGTCGTCAAACAATTGCAAAAACAGTTTTCAGTTATTTTAAAGTTTACAATGAAAGTTGAAAATAATTATTATTCAATGCCAAAATGTCGGAAATTATTCGCTGTTAATTTAATTTTAACGTGTGCATCTGTACACATCTGAAAATGTATTGCATTTATAATTAAACGTTAAATGAGATAACAGATAGTTAATGAGGTTAGAAATACGTGTTTGAAATTCTGAAGCTGCTTTTTGTTATTAGCATATTTCTAAACGATGCACTGTTAAACAAGTAAACGAATTACTAAATAATTTTTGTGGTTATATTAAATACATCCTTGATTTTATCTTATGTGAGAGTAGAAATTTTAAAACAAAATACATAGTTTTTGTTTTAAATGTACAATGCCAAATGTTAGTTTGTTGTTTTATTATTGCACTCTAGTTTTAAAGAGTATTCAGATTGTTTTCGAAGAGTAGATAGTGATTTTAAATTGAAATTTTAATATTAGTCAGCGAATCTCTTAAATAATCCAATCATTTGTTTTTTTAAAAGGCCCAAATATGCTATACCTAGCAATATTAAAGAAAAAAATAAGCTTTTTTGTAATATCTAAGTAAGTAAGTGGACGGTTTTCACTTAATAAATGCATAAATTTACATATTATGTCCATGATTTCACCACCTAATCAAATCTAGTGCGCCATGAAGTTTAAAAAAAAAAAATAACTGAAAGCATTTGCAAGTTGTTCTCTACTATAGATAACTTTTGTCCCATTAAATCGACGTTGAAGCTCTCCGTTACGTATTGAAAGTAACCAATACAGACAGAGCTTCGTATTTAATTTAATTTTTGGCAAATAACAGTTATTGTACTGCACATATTTAAATAATATTAATAATGATTGGATACTTTAATTTTCATTAAAGCTGATGATAGAAAATGTCTGTCGAAATACAAAATAGTATAAATTCATAATAACCTCTGAAAAGTTTTTTTGTTTACAGTGATGATCGCTCGCAGTTTCCGTTTTAAGTGACCTACGTGAATGGAGAGCTAACACAATTTAGCACTTTATCAAGATTTTTAAAAAGTCTGCTACTAGTGTTAAAAACGACGGAATATCATGATATAACTATAAAAAAAAACTTCCCTTATTTAATTCAGCCTGAAGTCTAGTCACATTAAGTACTAAATTTGGAAAAAAAATAGGATAACAATTTAATAGCTTATCTAATATGACGTCATTTCTTGCTAATTATTTTTATTAAAAAGTATCAATATATTATACAAATCGTATTCTAATATATGTTTACTAAAAGCAATCATTATTAAATATTATTACTATATTATTCGATCATCTGAGATTTTGTTGGTATTAAAAGTAGTAAAAAAGTAGGAAGGTATTGAAACACTAGAATAATCCTACCATTATACAAGAAAAAGTACAAAAGGGATTGTTCTAACTATAAAGGATTAACGTTAATGAGTGTACCAGGGAAAATACTGGCAAGAGTAATGGATGGCAGATTAAAAGAATAAATAGAAAATATACCAGAAGAATTCCAATACGATTTTAGAATAGGGAGGACAAAAGACTTAAAACAAACAATCAAAAAGAGCTTAACCAAAAAACAAGGAAGTACATTCATGTTTTATAGACTTGGAAAAAGCATTCGATAAAATCAAAATAAAAGAAGTATGTAGGAGCCTAAGAAGGAAGGGAATAGAAATAGAAACAATTGACATAATAAAAGCGATGTACAAAAAAACGATAAAAATTGGAAGAACCCAGAATGAAGAATCGGCAGAGTTTGAAACAAAAAAAGGCTTAAAACAAGGATGCGTGCACGGTCTATTATTATCCGTGATTGTTATAGATGGTGTAATTAAAGAAGTAACACAAAAAATGAGACTGTTTCACCTGGGCAGCTGGAAAATGGAAAAAAATAAACATAACTGAGCTAATGTTCGCAGAAACAAAAAAGAATCTAGAAAACAGGAATTGGAAAAAATCAATATGAAAATAAATAGAGCAAAAACTAAAACTATGATCATTACAACAGAGAACAAAGGGCAAAAAATCACTTTAAATGGGCTTAGGTTGGAACAGGTAGAAAGCTTTAAATATTTAGGAGTGATCATAGAGAATAATGGATGAATGGACAGGAAAATAAGCGAAAGGACAATAAATGTGAAAAGAATGTTTAACAGTTTAAGAACAACATTTTTCGGAAATAGAGAAGTCCCAAAATCAACAAAAGTGGAAGTTGCCCTTTTATACGGAAGCGAAACGTGGACACTCACAAACAAAAATAGCAGCAGGGTGAATGCAGCAGAATTGGGATTTCTAAAAAAAATCCAAGGAAAAACCAAAAAAGATAGAATCAGAAATGAAACATATAGAAAACAATTATAGATTAAATCAATTCAAACAAAAATACAAGAGAGACAGCTAGGATGGTTGATCACATTTATAGGATGAAAGAAGAAAGATTAACCAGAAATGCCTATGAAGCAAGATAACAGAGAAAAAAACAAAAGAGGCCGAGAAAAACCTGGCAGACGAAGTTAAAAAAGCAGCAACGGATAGAAGCATCAAATGAAAAGACATAAAAAAGCAAGCAGAAGACAGAAAAA
The DNA here is from genome assembly GCA_947652605.1 of Elmis aenea. NCBI lineage: Eukaryota > Metazoa > Arthropoda > Insecta > Coleoptera > Elmidae > Elmis > Elmis aenea. The sequence goes on from OX393576.1 coordinate 13,823,590, forward strand.
CATGAAAAAAGGTCAGCACAACACAACTCAATTGCCCTACACCTAATAGCAGAAGGACTAAATAATAAAATTTAATAGTTACTGTATTTTGTTTTCCTTTTGTTTTCATCTTTTTATAGTACACAGACAACTCCCGATTAACACGTTACACCTGGTTCTGAGTCCCATATAACACGGTCTCACACTAGACGAAATTTCACAGAAACCTATCCACCGTGTTGCGCGAAGGTTGCCTACACTAATAGTGTCCAAGAAATTCCATTGTCACAAGTGCCACAAAAATTTAAAAAATCAGACACGAGCACAAATACTCTTTTGTTATCTACGACCCACCTTGAAAAAAAAACATTGACAGTTAGTTTTACCTTGTATTATTGCTGCGTATTGCGTACTGCGTATTACATATTAAAAATTTCTAATGGATTAAATTTGTAAGTTATGTGTTCTAAACGATCATTAAGAACTAGAAAACAGAAGTATTCTAACCTTATCTTTATACATAGAAAAAACAGGGTTACTTTTTTATTTAATATAACAAAAAACTTTACTAACATTTGTTTAATCCATTTATTAGATATTTCTACAATTGAAAAGTCTTATTATGATAACTTATAAATAAGTTTAGCATAAAATGTGATAAATCCTGAAGTAGCAATATAGCGTAAGTAAAGTACAATTTATGACAATATAAAAATATATAGACGAGTTAGTTTTTCACACTTTTATTATTACCTAATATGCAGCATAAATATTATTAATCAAGGCAACATAGTGTAGTCTGTCTAAATAACGACTAGATGATAATAAGACAGTCACAGTTTGTAAATTTACACATAATATATGAATTATAATAGTCTTGAACGAAATTACACATAATTTTGACAATTAACAATTTTACCTAGGCTTTTGATGTATGAGTTGTTTAGTTATAAATAGATGCTTTATAATATTTTCAGCGAATTTTTAGTGTTGTGTTGTTGCACGTTTCATTTGATATACATATAGTCGATAAAAACCGGACCAACGAAAAGTTTATAGTTTTCCAATAACTCTAAAAATTGAGGAAATAGAATGAAAAAATAAACAGCAACATTTTAGTATTTCTTAAATAATGACCAAACCGAAAACGCAATGGCACTTTCTTTTTAGATTAGTAATGGGAATAAAAAAAAACAGTTTCACCTAATTTAAACAAATCCATGTATTTTAAGATAACATCAATAGAGTAACTTATTTGGAACACCCTGAGTAAATAATTTAAGTAGCCTCTTAATGGGCGAAACATCTGTGGATATTCAGAAATTCTTTTTATAAGTGCTATACATAGATATCTCTTTGGTATAAATTTAGTAATTTTTTATCAAAAATTTATATAAAACTATACTCATAAAATTAACAAATTTTTATGAAATTTGCAATTTAAATGTTCGCATAAAATATAGATTTAGAGATATAGTTTTTTATTATTTAACAGTCACAAGAAAAATCTAAATCTTTGTGTCTGTTAATTTATTAAACGTTTTACATTAATTTCTATAAATTTTTAGAGCTTATTGACTTCTAGTGGACAGATGTCCTTGAGTCAGGTTGCATTGCAAGTTAGGATTGGTGAATAAATATCGTGTAATCAGGATAAAGCAAGAGTTGTTCAAGAACCACAATGTGGCGGTGGAATTCATAGTAAGTGCCTGCTATATTCGAGTTATTAGCACCACCGAATATTTTTTGTGTCAAACACATATTTTCGAGCTATTCTTGCAAGTGTATTACGGTTCTGTAAATCAAGTAAGTAATTAAACTAATTAATTTTACTTATGTTAAGCATTACATAAATCATTTAGTTTATTTTTCTAATACATCGATTTATATAGTTTTTTTTTTAAATATTGCTTAATTTTATATGAGGTTAACAGATATAAATTTTGGTCTGTTATTCTAATTCAATTAGTTTTAAAATAATTGTGGTCACTGAAAACGTTTCAGTTGAGCAATTAATACTTTTTTCTGGTAATAATTTTGATATCAATATAGCAATCTTCCAATCCAAATGTTGTTTAAAAATTGCATATTATGACATTGATTTTAATACCTAACATGAATTATATTTTTCTTCATTAATAAAAAAATTATTAAGTTTAAAACTTTATTTCTTAAAATGAAGAAATGACAGGGGTGAAGTTCTTACTGGGACATACGCATTTATTACAATGAATATTCCATTCATAACATAAGTAACCAATCAAAACATACTATTCAGCCAATAAGACGACTCTCGCTGAAGACACCGCAAGTTGAGGTGTCTCAGCGAAAACCCCATAACTAGGTCTATTTTTCACAGTAGGCCTCCTTAGTTACGCTTAGTTACACATAAACATGTCAATTAAATTTGTCAAAATGACTACAAGCGGTCGTTTTTCTTCGTTTAATTAAAAAATAACGTTGTTAAAATAAATATAATACCTAACTTATTTACCTATCTGTGATTTAATAAATTAATTAACAAATATATTTTTTTTTTAATTCGCGGAATATTCATTCGAATACCACTCGTGGTAAAGATTTTTTTAAGAAAATACTTCCGTTTTCCATGTAAACTTGTTCCAAAATATCACTCGAGCAAATTTCATCTAAAAATATTAAATAATATTTTTGATGCAATTTGCTTTCGTGATATTTCAACTGGAACAAGTTTCCATGGAAACCCAAAAGTATTTTCAAAAAAATCTTCACCACTAGTGGTATTACATATGAAAATTAAGAGGTTTTCAAAATTTTAGTTTGTTGATTGGTTTTCATGGAAACTGCAACGATTTATAGTGGTTGTTGTCCAAAAGCAATTTTACAAATTCGACCATGAATGTAAAAGTAAAATACCACGTGTGATACATCAATGAATTCAGGAAAAAAAAACTCTATTTGATTAAGTTAATAGCAAAGATTGCTTCTATAAGAAAAAATTAAGTTGGTTGTCATAAAACAAAAACGATTCGACCTAGAAAAAATTAATGATTACAATACAGGGTGTTTAAAAACCGAGTTTACGCATGGGGATCTCGCTTAATATTCTAGCTAGAATATAGGGTAGAATTACATTTGGCAAACTTGCTAAATGTGGTACTCAATAATAATCCGAAGAAAAATTGGAAACATCTCAAGCGGTATCCGAGAAAATTAGGAAAAACCGGAAAACACGATTTTTGAAAATCGTGTATAACCCCTTTGAAGTATGAAATATTTTAATGTGTAAAACATTGCCTAAGCAATTTTTTAAGCCAAATCGGATGGTGATCACGAATTTTTTCTTGGTCGATTCGTTTTTGTTTTATGACAACCAACTTTATTTTTTCTTATGGGCGCAATTATTGCTAATTTTTTTTCTGAATTCATTGATGTACCACACATGGTATTTTACTTTTACATTCGATGACAAATTTGTGAAATTGCGTTTTGGACAACAGCCATTATAAATCAGGCAGCACGGTCGTTGTAGTCTATGTCGTTACCATGACAACCACTTAAATTAATAATTATGAAAGTAAATGCTTGTCATCGTAATAAATTCGTACAATGAACAACAATACCGAAAAATAACGCGATATGCTGCAAATTTTTAATTAATAGAATAGGAATTCTACTTGTTTAGAACAAAAATATTCGGAAAAATAACTATTTTTCTACGTTAGACAGAAACGGTATACTAAATATTAAAATAACATACATACTTATTAAAACTCAAACAAATTAAAGGGGATGTTCCAATAAACTTCCTCCTTTTGCCATGCATACCTAACCACAAATATTTTCAAAAGTTTTTGACCAGAACCCTCGATATTTTCTTCTAAGAATTTTCGCAATGTTCATTTATTACGATGACAAGTAATAGGCTTGCAAAATTTTCTGTTTGTTGATTGGTTGTCATGGTAACTTCATAAATTGCAACGACCAGCCTACCTGATTTATAGTGGTTGTTGTCCAAAACGCACTTTTCCAAATTTGACAATGAATGTAAAAGTGTGATACATCAATGAAATCAGAAAAAAAATCGGTTTTATATGTAAATAGCAAAATAAGAAAAAATAAATTTGGTTGTTATAAAACACAAACGAAATGACCTAGAAAAACCAGTAATTACCATCCGATTCGGCTTAAAAAGTAGCTTAGACAATGTTTTCCAAAAGTGTTATTTATAGACGATTTTCAAGAATCGTATTTTTCGGTTTTACCTAATTTTCTTAGACATCGTTTAAAATGATACAATCTTCGTTCCCGGGCTTGGAACCACCTCTTCTTCTATAGAAGACGTGGTTCCAAACCCGGGAACGAAGATTGTATCATAGACAACGACCGAGAAGACCTAAAGAATAAAATCGTTTGAAAATTTTCCGATTTCTTTTAAGATCATAAATTAAAGGCTGCATTACATTACACAATTTCTTGTACAATTTCTTGTTCAAGAAATGTTATACTAGATTGTACAGCTGTTGCCAAGTTACAATGTCGTAAATTGACATACGCGAAGTGTCAGTTTATGACATAAGACGTGTTATAACTTGGCAACAGCTGTACAATCTAATATAAAATTTGTTGAACAAGAAATTGTACAAGAAATTGTATAGTGTAATACAGCTATAACACCGAATTTAGAAACTATCCCAAATTTAAACCTGTATTCTGGTTGTTACAATAAGCGAGATCCCAATGCCTGAACTCGAATATCAAACAAAGCGTCCTTGCAAATTTTGTTTATTTATTTATGATTTTGTTGGAAGATGCTCGCGACACACTAGTGTGCCGCGGCACACGTTGAAAAACACTGCTATAGCTATTATAATAAGCGAGATTCCCATGCTCAAACTCGAATTTCAAACAACCTGTAGATTTCAATTTGAGAAAAAACTAAAGATTGGTTTTTTGTTAAGATAAGATTTTTGTTCTTCGTCAAATTTTGCTGTTACATTCTTAACCTTTAACTAGTCGCGTGTACTGTGTATACATAACTACTCGCATGGCGCCTCGGGGGCACCATTGAGGTTTTATAACAATATTTTTGACTTAAAATTTTAAAAATGTGTTAAACTGCTTTATTCATGAAATATAAGCTAAATCTTAAAAAGAATAACAATGACTAAATAAATTATAAGATATAAAAAATATATATCTGTATATAAAACATAACTGTAAAAACGTAAAATAATTTATTTTTAATACGAATCAAACATTGGATGCAAAGCATTCACTGCACAATTTTTTTGTATGCTCCGAACAAATATTTTTATGGCATTGCGAACAAATTTGTTGCGAATGTCGATTTTTAGCCCTAGGGCATAAATGACAGCGTTCATGCCGAGTAGCACATAATTGCATTTTACGGACTGTAAAATAGAGAAATATGAATAATACTATATAATTCGTATTCCTAAAAGTACAATTGAGGAATACATAAACAGATATTAGTGACAAAAAAATAATTAAAAATGTAACAACGATTTAAAAAACGCTTGGCGCCTCTGCGGCGCCGTGCGACTACTTAAAGGTTAAAGTAAATATTTTTTTAATACTAGAACAAATTAATAAAAATACATAACAAAACTAAATTATTCAAAACGCAAATTAGTAATAGGCTACCTGGGCGTCTAAATAACAAAACTTAATTAAGTCTAAATAATATGAATAATAAGTATATTCATGCGAGATTCTGCTAACATTTCCTTGTGCACGATTATTATTTGCACTCTTTTGTGGAACGAAATTTCCAAAATCGATTTTCGAACTATGCAAATAAAACTTGATAGATGTACTCTCATCTATGAATAGTAAAAGTGGTATATTGAAGAAATACAATTTTTCACAATTGCAAAACGGACTACAAAACTACTCGAAAATCTAGGCTTTATGAGTTCTAGAGTCAATATTCCAGACACGATTCTGTCTCTTAACCATGTTACGTTGTGAAAATTGAATCCAGTAACGATAGCATCGTCGGAGAGCTCATTTCAGGGCGCGAACTAGAGGCTTCTGGTGAGACGCCCCGTCGAGTGCGGACGAATATTGCAAACTAAACAACCTTCGCTACTGCACCGTATCATAAATAATTTACTGGGTGTCCAACGTAAATTTACGTTGGTTTTCGTTTTACATTTACCTCCATTCAGAGCATTAAACAATTTATATTCTTCCAAATGAATACAAGCATCGTAACTCACAAACTGATATAAATTATTCTATATTACTGTACACATCGTTAGTGCACAATAATGTACTTTTCGTTGGAATATAACTTATATGTTTCTATTATTTTGGGTACATAACAGGTTACGTAAGGAATCTGCGGTAGTGCGAATGAAAATAAATTGCTTTTATTAGTGAGTAATTATACCTCTATTTGGTGAACTAATTGAAGGAACGAGGGACCATTAAAGTCAAAAATTTAATACATAATGGTTTCATATGAAACCAATAGCATACATTTTTGTATACATAAACACCTTTAACTCATTTTTTGCAAAAAATGACTTAAGCCACTTTCAAAATAAACGACTCAAATATTGTCATTAAAACAACGTCATCCAATGTTTATCCAACGTATAGCTTTGCTCTCTATACAAGAATTTTGTGTATAAAAAGATTTATAGACTCCCGAATAATTTTTGTATTACAGTTCTCTTTATTTAATATACAGGGTGCCCTATTTTCTAACCTGTTGTGTGGGTAACTACGTTAATATTGGAGATACAGAAACGTTTAACATAGCAAATTTGTGCATAATTTAAAGGGAAATCTGATGCCATTTTCAAATTTGACCTACGTCATCAATTTTTTGAAATATTTTGAAAAAACTGAAAAAGGTCGATTTTTTCAAACTTGAATAATTCCGTAACCATATGAGTTAGAACCAAAATAAAAATTGGCTTTTATAGATATTTTTACGTAGATTTTAAATATGTTAACGAAATTTTCATAGCACTCTCGATTTCCGAGTTATAGCACAAACTTGCATTTTTTTAAATGGAAGTCATAGTTGGCTGTGGTCTTATTAAAAAGGTTATTTTTTTCTCGTTTCAATGATATAAGGTTTGTTATGCTTTACTCTTGTAGTTTTTCTTTAAATAAGCAAAAATCATTTTACATGTTCACAACCTACTAATAGATGGGAGTTATCCCGTGTTGATGTTCTTTTTTTTATTGATGTGACATTTAAGAGTTGTCTCTTATTGTTAGTGTAGCAGTTATTAGCCACAAAACTTCGTAGTTTGTCAAATAAAATTTATTGTTTGTTATACGTATGTCTCTCTCTCGTGTTGATCAAAATTTTTGTTTATTATAAATTTCAAAAACCATGTTTTTTAATGAAGAAATATTATCAGGCTTTTTGGTATACCCGTATTTTTTTAAATTGGTTTCTAATAACGAAAATAATTTCTTTCTTGGTTGGCTTCTTTCCATAAATCTTTGCAAATACATTTCACTTGAATTTCTACTATTTCTATTACAAGCGTAGTAACAGAAAGGCATGTCGTTTTTTTCTTCATTAGAACACATTGTTTTTGAAATTTACAATAAACTCAATCAAAAATTTTGATCAACACAAGAGAGACATTTATACGTATAACAAACAATACATTTTATTAGGCAAACTCTGTTCTGTTTTTAAAATTTGTAACTGGCTAATAACTGCTCTACACTAACGATAAGAGACAACTCTTAAATGTCACCTCGAAAAAAAGAACATCAACACGGGATATCTCCCATCCATTAGTAGGCAGTGAACATGTAAAATGATTTTTGCTTATTTAAAGAAAAACTACAAGAGTAAAGCATAACAAACCTTATATCATGAAACGAGAAAAAAATAACGTTTTTAATAAGACCACAGCCAACTATAACTTCCATTTAAAAAATTCCAGTTTGTGCTATAACTCGGAAATCGAGAGTGCTACAAAAATTTCGTTAACATATTTAAAATCTACGTAAACATATCTATAAAAGTCAATTTTTATTCTAACTCATATGGTTACGGAATTATTCAAGTTTGAAAAAATCAACCTTTTTCAGTTTATTCAAAATATTTCAAAAAGTTGATGACGTAGGTCGAATTTGAAAATGGCATCAGATTTCCCTTTAAATTCTGCACAAATTTGCTAAATTAAACGTTTCTGTATCTCTAATATTAACGGAGTTACCCATACAACAGGTTAGAAAAATAGGCACCCTGTATACAGGGTGTCCCCGTTATCACCGCAAATATTTTAAGTGGTGATAGAGGACCTTTTTCTAAGAAAAAAATGCAAGTACAATTTTTTTCTAAAATCAAATGCTAAGCAGATATCAACACGTTCGCCATACAGGCATATACTATGTTAGTATGTTTGTGTGTGTTTTGCTAATGACGTAAATGAATGTTTCTCAAAATTAAGTTCATAGTAATTTATAGAACATATAAACACTCACAGCTGAAATTTAAAAATAGTTTTACAGCTTTTTAAATTAAAGAATAATAATTTAAACATTTATTAGACATATTTTTAAATTGTTTTATTTGTGGCAGTAAGCATAATATTGTACAGCGCACTTCGTCCAACTACATAACTCCACTATTATTCAAGTTGAATTTCTAACATATTGTACTTCAAGTAAACATTAGTTAAACTACAGTTCTGTGAAGTGTTGTATTTAATAACCTCATAGTCTAGTAATAGAGCGTGCTCTACAATATTGTTTAACTGTAATGCAACATTCATGGATTTTGAATTAAACACCCTTTTTTATTTCCTAGTTAATTATACTCCGATTATTTGTTAGTAATATTTCTATACTTTACTGGATGAATTAAGTACTTTGGTAATTTCCTATCATGTAATATGTTAGACTATAAAATCTGCCGTAGAAATGCTTGACCATTTTCGATACTACTTTACCGTTTTAACAACAGTTTTAAAAAATATGTAAGGTTTTTTTATCAAAAATATTTATATAAACCATTTATTCGTTTCTAATAATGAAATAATGGCAGTTTTTTATAAATTTAGCGCAAAGTAATCTGACAAAAATTGAATTGTTCCGCATAGACAACTATGATTATCTTTTATTTTACCTTTACAACTTACAAACACTGTCTGGATTTTTTTTTTGTAATAATTTATGCATGCGATTAAAGTCTAAATATTATTTAATAAATTTCAGTTTAGCGGGAAAAAACACGAAGCAACCACATTTTTTAAATCTACGGAATCTTGTTTAGAGCCGCCAAAGAATGGATTCCAACACAATAAGACAAATATTTATGTAAATTTGACCAGCATAAGTATATGACTGGTTCTAGACGATTCTCTTGAGAATAAAAATTATTTTAGCCATTTTATCATTTTGGACGTTATTTACCTATCGCGTTAAGCCAAAAAAAAGAAAATATAATTAATAATACATTCATGGCCATACAATAATGTAATCCAAGATTCCTGAGTAGCAGAATACAAATTTTTGAACACAATGTGCGTAAAAAAAATTAAAAAACGAAAAGTTATAGAGTTATGGAGTCTCACACCTGTTTTTCTAAATTTAATTTAAACATCGGTCTTCAACACCTTGTACACGATCTTCTTTTGTAAATTTTAGGAATGATAATCTACAAATATTTTTAGAATGTTCAAGTGGAAAAGGATATTTCAATGCACTTTAATCTTATTTATAACACTTACTGAAGGATCATCAAATTGTTCTGGAAGAAGAATTGTTTATGGTAAGTAATATAATTAAGAACATCTTTACCAACTGTGTTCAATTCAGTAACATAATATTAATTTCTTTGCATATTTTGTGTAATTAATACACTTAAAACCTTAATTTTTAAAACAAGTTATTGGGGTAATACCCAGTAGCGTAGCAAGGGGGGCGGGGGGTGCGGTCCGCCCCGGGCGGCACTTTTTTTTGGGGCGGCACTTTTAGTCTACCCAAATAGGGTAAAAATGAAAATCTCGGGATAATGAAGAAACAGTAGATATAATAATCAGTACCGGCGCTACGTGGCGCTATTCAAAAGAATTAATTTAAAAAAAAAAGAATTCGTGTCTAAGTTAGGTGATAAAACGGGCTACTTGACCTTGCTTTACTGAAAACTCGCCCCCGTGTAACGACAGAAATTCCAAGTACCTAATAAAATTTATGATAGGGTACCACCCATTCAATAAAATTATGAAACAATTAATTTATTTTAGGCATTAAATTCTATGCAGTTTTAAACTCTATTGTAACAAGGATTTTTCACCCTTATTAGAAATAATTTCGTGGGAGTGGGCAGATCTGATTTAAGAAAATAAAAATCAAAAAAGGTTCTACCGTAAAACTGTAATTTTGGAAGATGTTAAAGCATTCTACATTATCTAACTTTGCATTAACATTAAAACACGTTTAAACGTCAAAAATTTAAAAAAAAATCGCCTGCGGCGCATTTTTTTTCACCGCCACTTTTTTGTGTCGATCTCTGCTTGCTTTTGGAAAAATCAAAAGTTAGTAACAATTTTTTATAGGGGCGGCAAATTCAGGGACCGCCCCGGGCGGCACAAACTCTAGCTACGCCACTGGTTATACCGTATTGTAGTTTAAAGCACCAAAATGAATCGTTTTATATCGGAATATTTAATGGTGCATGTTTACTTATTTTTTTTACTCAAAAACGGTTGGTTTTACAAGAAAAACTAAAGAATAAAAAAAGTTTCTAAATGAAACAAGCTTAAAAAAAATTATTGTAAATTGCAAAATTTAAACCAACCAAAAAGTTCTAATAAAAAAATATAACAGGGGTCGCACTTTCAGCCCTCTGTGAAGGTGGGAGATGATTGAAAATATTGCTATAGAAATTCTTTTAATAAGTATAGAAAATCTACCAAATATCGTTCTCCTACATTTATCCAAGTTTGAACAATAAAATAAAAACCTAATTTTACCGCTCCCCTTTAGGGGGGTGTAACTCCGAAAGGAGATGTCTAAGGAAAAAAGTTTATGCTGGTAATCGATCTTCTGGCTTCTTTCTTAGATGGCCATACTATTTAACCTCTTCGATGTATCAATTATAGTAGTACCTACGTTCAGTTTTTTCCGGATGTCCGTGTTACGTACTTTCTCAAGTCTAGTAAGACCGGAGCACTTCCTCCAGTACTCCATTTCCAGAGCTGTAATCTTACTTTCCTCTCTTTTATTAGTTACCTACTCATAATTCAGCCACGTATAGGATTATACTTTCTATTATTGATTTGTACATTTTGCTTTTTGTCGTTTTTGTCCCACTTTGTTCCATAGCAGAGAGTTTAATTTTCTTAAGGCAGCTCTTTCTTGTCCGACTCTGTTTCAGATTTCAGTTTTACAGTTTCCATCGCTATTTATCTTAACACCAAGACATTTATATTCATTCGTACTCTTGATGGTTTGGTTTTCAAGTTTATGTTTTAGCCCCACTTCTAATATTCCTCATTTAATTTTCTGAGCATGTAATCTATGTCGTCACTGTCTTCTGCCAATACTAGTTGGTCATCAACAAAAAATAATGAGTAGTTTGTTTTGTCCTAGGTCGATATCCATGCTACTACATTTTTTGTTCCAATTTTCTAATGCTCCGCATAAGCGGATAAGCGGATGTATATAACATCTTAAATAAAGTGGGTGCTATGCAGCAACCTTGACGGAAACCCTTCGTTACTGCAATTTTATTTGATATTACATTTCCGATTTTCACGCAGCTGGTCATATTACCGTACAATTTTTTTACTGCTTGTAACATAACTTAATCAGAAGTGCAAAAAAAGGAAAACAACAATTATAAATATATTTTTTATAATCTACTAATATTTAATAATCATATTGCGTTGTCTGGTACTTAGTAACCAAAGTATTTGCCTAATTCAATTAATATTTTGTAGCCACTAGTGCAGCTACAGACTATGAAAAAAGCACTATTCTAAGTATGCATAATAGCATGCGACAGGCAATAGCACTAGGTCAAGTACCAGGGCAACCACCAGCAGCAAATATGCAAGAAATGGCAAGTACGTCTATTACTTTAATAAATTTTTAATCAGTTGATTTGTATTTCAGCGGTGGGACTACGAATTGGCCAAAAGGGCAGAGCTATGGGCCTCTTCTTGTTCATCAGAACAACATGATAAAAATACACAATTATGTAAGTTATATGTCACAGCAATTTAACAGAATAACAATTTTCATCTTGACACTATTGTCTGGCTGGGTTGATTACATGAAAATACGCTCCGTAGATACACGGTCTTTTAGGTGGAACAAAAATACCTATTTAACGGAGCATCCTATCATACTTTTAATTTTTTAAAGTACGAGGTCTGTCTATAAAATAACGGGTCTGGTACAAAAAAGGATATGTATTTGCAATGTATGGAAAATCTATTGTTTGTCTCCTTCAAAGTAGTCCCCATTGGCACTTATACATCGACCCATTCTTATTTTCCACTGGTCGAAGGCGTGTTGCAGTTCATTTTCTGATAACTTTTTTAATAGCTGTGACGTTTTCTTCTTAACACCCTCCAATGATTCAAAACGGGTTCCTTTTGGCACAGATTTAATTTTTGGAAAAAGGAAGAAGTCACAGGGTGCTAAATCAGGGGAATAGGGAAGATGTTCCAATGTTGCAATCCGTTTTTCAACCAAAAACTGCCTCACCGAGAGCGCTGTGTGCGAAGGACCATTGTCTTGATACTGAATGAAACCATTTTGCCAGAGTTCTGGACGTTTTTTTCTAGCTCTTGTCTTCAATTTCACCAAACATTTCAAATTCGCACGTTGTTAACGTCAAGCGTGGTGAAATGCAAGCACACTTAACCACGACTGGCGAAACTCTGAGGGTCCGATAGTGCTGAGGTTTGCTCTGCAGGCTCAGACGCGTCCAAGGTCACCGTCCCTGGGCTGTCATTTGACTCTCGTTAGGGAGCTACAAAGCCAGTCCCGTTACTTTATAAAGAGACCTCGTATGTGGCACTAGGTATAGTCAAAAAACAAAATTAGTCAATATTTTAAACATATAGTATATCTTGTGAAGGAAAAAGTAGTAGATATTTTTATGGTCCATAACAATAGCTAATAATACGTGCTAGTTTGCTTGAGGAGACTGACCAGTGTGCCATTTTCAGCTGTCTTTTAAAACAATGTCATATAGTGTTCTTTTAGAGCATATGGTATACATTCTAGGAAGTTAGAAAAAATATTTTTATGTAGGTACTTTTAAGTGGTGATATTTTTTGTCTGCACATTTAGTTTTAAAGATTCGTTAGGAAATTGAATTTATTTAAATGGACCTAAAAATTTGACATAAAAAAGACGTTATTTACTTATATTGTCAATAATACATAGTAAAATATACTTATTTTGGTATTTAATCCAAAGACAATATACAATGATATACGTAAAACTATCCAGCAAAGGTAATGTATCATAAAATAAAAGGCTATTTATTATCGTTTAAGGAAAAGTAATGCAATACGAATAGTTAATAAAACTTCTTCGATATTACTTAACACATAATAAATGTGTATTGATTAATTTTAAAGCGCTACAAATACAGTGGAACCTCTTTGTTCGTCATTAATCCGTTCCTGAGAAATGGACGAATACTAAATCGAACGAATATAGAATCCATTTTTTCTGTAAAAATTAATTGAAAGTGGTATAATCCTTTCCCAGCTAATAGTCATAAATTAACATTTATACGTATTTTAAAATTAAATCAGTCAAAAGAAATATTTTAGATCGTCCTTCCAAGCGTTTGTAAAAAAAAAAGACTTAATACAAATATTACTGCATATGACACCGTACAGTTTTTAGTTAAAAAGATTTTTTTTGCGTATGTTGGTACGACTACATCGTGACCTCAATACGTGCTTTATGCCTTCACATGTAATAAGGCCTTATTACTGGTGGACATCTAAGTTAGGCCCTAAATGTTTCATAAAGGTTAAAGATATGAAGCTAGCTAGCAAGCACGACGAGATTAAAAGACTGAAAACGAAACGTTGAGAAATATCTCTTTATAATCTAAGGAACCCAAAGAATTGAATAATTCGACTAACGTAAAACAAGTAATTTAGGGCAATAAAATTTTTGACAAACACTGCTTTTGTAGTACTTTACGAAAATTTTGTTTTGTTTAAAATTTTATTCTATTTAGAACGAAACATTTTATTTCGTATGGTTTAAAAATGATTTAGGAGTGCAGGTATGTAATTCAAAAAAACACTGCATGCACATACAGGGTATCTACTTGCAAACTCGACATACTTGGGCAATTATCATTGTGTATTAAGTTTTTAGATATTTAGTCATAATTTGTGTAGCTATTTTACAGGGTGTCCCAAATTCGAGTAAATGCTTAGGAGTCTCGCTTATCTTAAGAGCTACGAGGCCGGTTAAATTAAAGCAAAGTTGCGAAATTTTGTGTTTATCAAATATCTGCAAAGAAAATTTTCATGGCTGTCTTAGTTCAAAAGTTATCTAGGAAAAACTGAAAAAATCGATTTTCGTTTTTTTGCCCTATTTCCTACATTTTTTAAGACATCGACACAATCTGGAAGCACTTCTTCATGACAACTTCTTACGCTTTATATTTTGAGATAACATAAAATTTTCGACAACGTTTCGTCTCTTCAGAAACATCATCAACTTAATTTTTTTAAATACGGCGAAAAAGTTTTAATCTCATAGTCGGATAGCATTTTGTCTACTGATTTCAATGATATATGACACTTAATATCTAAAATTATATTGTACCACAAAAATATGAGAAAAATTCCTTTTGTCCAATTTTTGAATCAAATGATCTTATACAAAAAAAAGCATGTCATGAAAAAAAACAATTTGTGTATATTATGACACTTATCGAATTCTTTAAAAACCGTTCATTCTTATATTTTATAAACACACAAACAAAGAAAAACAGGACATGTTACAAATTTATCTCATGACATGCTTTTTAACTTTCAACAGTTTATTCAATAAATTTTTTAAAAGCTTTTTCATATAAAGTCATGGACTAGGGATTCTGTTTGAAAAATATAAGTTTACTTCATATCTCGAAAGTCAAGGTCGTTAAAAAAAATTAATTTTTGTTTTTTAATTAGGCATTAAAATCTGTATAAAAAACCTTAAT
This sequence comes from Elmis aenea, assembly GCA_947652605.1. Classification (NCBI taxonomy): domain Eukaryota; kingdom Metazoa; phylum Arthropoda; class Insecta; order Coleoptera; family Elmidae; genus Elmis; species Elmis aenea. Next base: position 13,838,750 of record OX393576.1, read on the forward strand.
AACATTTTGTTCTGTTTTAATAAATAAAGAAGTTACAGTAAATTTTCAAAAATTATGAAATTTCATTTTTCGTCTGTAGTGCCAAAATGGAAAGCGATAGGTAAAATCTGATTGCATAGACGTTATTTTCTCAAAAAAAAATTGCCCAAGAGACCGATATCAAAATTTTCGCCAACTGTTACGGTAACCGAGATACCCCGTAAAACAATCGAATTTTGTCCACCCTGTACATACATAGATCGGAAAGACATTTACAAAATACAATCATGAGTAGTCTTGAAATACATAGTATTTAATTAATTGCAATTATACGGAGTGTTTTGTTTTTGCGCATCTTTAAATAGAGTACCTGGTATATTTTGCATTTTTTTTTAAATACAAATTAAATGCATTAACAATCAAGTCACATACGCGATATTTAAAAAAAATAAATGAGTCGACGTTAATTATTAACTTTGAATCGTTTAATATACCAAATTATGCCTCTTTAATTTTTAAGCGGCATGTTTACCTGGTTCATATATATTTAAATCAAAGTTGTTTGATCTAAATCTAAAAAGTTATTAAGTTTGATTTATCAGTCTAATATAAAATACACATCTTGAATGTTTTTTGTTTCATAGAAATGCTGGACCACTTTGAAGACTCGTCTTTACATCAGTAGTAACTAGCAACCATATCTAACAATATAAGAGATTTTTAAACAAACTCGTTTATATTAATAATAACCACATTAGTTAATTGAAGTGAAGCTTGTCGATTACCAGACGAAAACAACTTTTTTTTATTGACTTTATATTACTCCTTTTGAATGATTTTTTTTCCGAAACAATAAATATATTTTTGAACAGGTGCAACTGCAAATATTTTTCAAAATTTCAGTAATCTAAATATTTGGCAGTGTCAAGTTAATACAGTTACAAACTTTTGAACTTTCCTATTGTACAATTTTTTAACATGACAATATTTTTAGCGTATAGGAAATGGTTTTGTGATTTGTAAAGTAGGTTCTTTCTGATTTAGTTTTATTTTACCAAACCGCAGCCTGCTTCTTAGTGACATTGTATTTTCGTAATAATATCAAATAGTCTCTAACTATATAAAATAATAAATATTTTTAAGTTTCCAATATCCAATCTAATTGTATATTATAGCGCCATCCTTAAGCGTTATTTTGAAACTTTGTAGTTATTGAATGGCTATAGAATTCTGTAAAACGCCTCCAACAGCGCTCTAGTCTGCATTACCTACACACCTACAGAATTAAGCTCAAGAAGGTGGCGCGCTTAATACACAATTGCAAAATTGTCCTTAAAATACAAAATAATCTTTTGTCAAATGCATATTTTTACGTATTGAATATACAGCTCATTTCATTTAACAGTAACAGAAAAAAAACAACTTTAATTAACTTTTAATCGCACTGGCTTTATGCCATGTTGGATAATTTTGCTAATCATAATTATTAACTTTTATAATAGAGCAAAAACAAATGCTATCAAATGCAGATTAGTTATGAACTTTTTAGTAATACTGTTAATATGTACATTTATGTAAAGTATTTGATGTGACGTTTTTATTATTGAATGTTTACTCATTATATTTATTTTATAATTTAATCTTTAACACGTTAACTGCCACCATTGACAAAAAATTTCGGGTCCCGGGGGCCATAATTTTTTTAAAATATATTTAGGTTCCTTTTATATCAGAAAATTGGTAAATGTTCTCAAAATAGATTTTTTATTGTTATTTTGGCAATTTTTTAAAGTTTTGTTTGAGGCACAACGTTTGTGCCTCGTGGCCTGAACGCATGGATTTACCATTACAGGCCGTGTGAGACGCATATGCTGTACCTCGCTTGAATGTTTAGTTCACACAGTGGTTTTACCGAAATGGACATTGCACAAACTTATTTTATTGTCAAAGCATTCAGTTTTAAATCCTTACTAATAAAATTTACAACAAGGTCATAAACATTTAATAAATTTTGAACAGTTTCATTTATTGTAAGTAATAAAGCAACAAAGCTTTTGACTAGTTTTAAATTTTATTGGAATATGGATTTTTACTATTTACGGAATTTCAAACATATTGGAAACATGTGTTTCTTATAACAAATTTCTTTTCATATTGACCAATGGTATAATATTGGTCTTTATATTTGTAAACTAAAGTTTACAACACTTCTTAACAGTGTTAAGTGAGGTTTGTTTTGTGCAATTCTTTTGCTTAGTTCTACTTGTTACTTTGGCAGAATATATGCCCAGAACAAGACAATAAGAAAAACGTGGGAATTTGATGCGTGTAGTAAGTCATTCTGTGTAAACTGTTTTTTTCAAAAACATAAAGTTACAACAACATAAACAAATACCTGTGTAATTTTTGTCTTACTTATTACATATTTGCTGTTTATTCGTTTATTCCGTTTTTTTAATTGAATTTACTAAGTTTTTAAAAAAAAAACCTTTGTTGTTAGTTTGTTTTTAATGTGGCAAACGCATGTATATTTGTTTTATTTTATTTATACAGAAATTGCACCTTTTTTTTCCAATAAATATACAAATTATACAGTTTCTTTGCATTTTTTATTGAATTTAATATTTCTGAGACTAAAAAATAAAAAAATCATGCGCTAAAAATACATTTGGGTCTGTCAGGCTAAGAAGAATTGAACTATATTTACAAAAATGATGTATGAGGTAACATTGCTAAACTACGGAATATATTGTGTAAACAATCACTGAGGCACAAACGCTGTGACTCAAACCCTCCGGAGCAATTTTAGTGAGGCACAGACGCTGTACCTCGTGGCAGTTAACGTGTTAAAAGACTAGTTAGATAAAAATCTTTGATTGGTCAGGTTAGGTTAGAAAGTACTTAAAACACACTTTTAACAAATTTAAAGATCGCACCATCTCCGAGGGTTTCCAGTATCTCCACATTTATTAGTTTATCAAATTGCTTCACTTAAAATATATTTTTAGCTAGATTTGTCTTTGGCCAAAACCTATTCACTTCTTGGACAAGCAAAATTCCGGGAGGCGAAGCTGACACCTCTCCAGATTTTCAACGGGCAATAAATAAATGGTTTGCTGAATTTAAATCATATCACTTTGGAACAATTAACTATAGCGATAAATTTACAGGACATTATACACAGGTAAGTTTTTAGAACAATCTCAAAACAGTACCTTTTAAACTTTAACAGATTGCAACCTCATTCATTTGTTTTGTGGAATTTTTTATCTTACTAATTTATTGATTATGGAATTAAACTTTATCTACTTACTTTTTAAAAGCAAAAGTTTTCTAACTATGTCAAGGAGAACTATGTAAGCCATTTAAAAAAAAAACTTGCATGCGCTCTCAGAATATACAGGGTGTTTGATATACGAGTTTAAGCCTGGGGATCTCCCTTGTTACAATAGGTAAAGTATAGGTTTAAATTTGGCAAAGTTGCTAAATTCGGTGCTCATTAATAATACAAAGAAAAATTGGAAATATCTAAAACGGTATTCGAAAAAATTAGTAAAAACCAAAAATTTCGATTTTTAAAAATCGTCTATAACTCCTTTGGAGTAAAAAATATTTCAAATGTATAAAAATATTGCCTAAACAAATTTTTAGGCTGAATCAGATGAAATCGCAATTTTTTCCTAGGTGGATTTGTTTTTGTTTTATGACAACCAACTTTAATTTTTCTTATGGGAGCAATTTCTGCTGCGTATATAATTTTTTTAAAAAGTTGTGAATACATTGATGGATTTTACTATTTTTATTTTCATATTTGTAACATTGCGTTTTGGACAACAACCACTCATAAATCAGGCAGCCTGCTCGTTTTATTTTATATCGTTTTGAAAGCCTATTAATTGTCATCGTAATATTCGTGTAAATGAGCTTTAATAACAAGGAAAAACGCGAAATACTGTGAATTGTTTATTCATGGAATAGGAATTTTACTTCTTTAGTACCAAAATATCCGGAAAAAAAGACAATTTTACTACGTTAGACAGAATCGTAAGTAAATATGTGTAAATCTTGTGAATAACGTACTACAAAACTTAAAAGAACGGTATACTAAATTTAACAATAACATAAAAAATAACACATATAAAAAAAGAAGTTCAAATAAATGTTCTGTTTCTGCAATGCATAACCGCAAAGGTTTCCTAATGTTGCAATCCGCGCTATTGTTCTTTGAGGAATTTTCCGGATGAACATTTGTACCAATTTATTACGATGATAATTAACATGCTTTCAAAATTATTTATATGTTGATTAGTTGTCATGGTAACGACATAAACTACAACGACCGGATTGTTGTCCAATACTCTATTTTACAATAATGTGACGATGTCTATAGAAGTAAAATATAATGTATGAAACATCAATGAATTCAACTTTTTTTTTAATAACATACTTTTTTAATTTATTCTAATAAAGAATTTAACTCCAAAATCGATAGTGCATTAAAAATATTAAGATACATTTAAAAAAAAATTATTTCGTTTTAAGTGAAGCATAAAAATCTGTATAAAAAAACCTAAATAACGTTTTGTTTTGTTTTAATAAATAAAGAAGTTAAAGCAAATTTTCAAAAATGATGAAATTTAATTTTTCATCTATACTGCCAAAATGGAAAGCGATATAAAATATCTGATAACATGGACGTCAAAAAAAAAAGTCGATAACCAAGATACCTCGTAAAACATTTGAATTTGGTCCACTCTGTACAACAATTTTGTGAAAAATAATAAACAATTTAATGTTATGGAAAAGAAAAGAAAGAATACATCGCTACGACTTACTTGCCCTACATCAGCGGAGTGACTAACAAAATATCAAAGCTTTTACAAAAACATAAAATCAAAACCGTTTTCAACGCTCCTTTGAAGCTCTCGAATAAATTAAGAAGAACACACGACACAGGACTACACCACGCGGGAATATATAGCATACCTTGCTCCTGTGGAAAAGTATACATAGGACAAACTGGCAGGAGTATACAAACGCGTCTCAAAGAATACGAAGGACAAACAACAAGAAAACAAGTCGATAAATCAGCGGTAGCAGAACACGCCCAGGGTACAGGACACAACATCCTCTTCAGAGAAACAAAACTACTGGCCCGCGCAAACCATTTCTGGCCAAGATTATATCGAGAATCATTGGAAATCATCAAGAACCCAAACAACTACAACAGAGACACAGGCATACAACTCCCAAACATCTGGAAACCAGTCATCACAGGCAGAACAAATCCATCAAGCGGAACGCCACGCCTCCACAAGCTGGATATATAAACCCAGCAACATCCCTCACAAATTAGTCGTTTTGAAAAAGACCAAGACACAATGTTCGAAACGTCAACTACTTCTAAATATAGAAGACGCGGTTCCAAACTCGGAAACCAAGATTGTATAATGGTATGTTTACTTTTTAATGCACTATCGAATTTAGAATTAGGTCTCTATCAGAAAAAACACACAAAATTATACTATGGACTTAAAAAAAATATATATTGACTATCGATAGTCTGACATATTTCATAAAGATTTGAACGTCATTTGAATTTCCTACGATTTAAAAAAATATTAGGTTTATTTGGGTTGCTTTTTGAAATAACAAAGAAGGGGTGCGGCAGTCAAATTAAATCAGCCGGTATAGCTTTTTTTAAACATTAAATATTAAAATTGTTACAACTTTGGTAATTTTTGTAATAAACGTTTTTTTTTTTAATGTTGCTCTGTTTATAGTTAGCATGGGCAACAACAAACTCAGTTGGCTGTGCGTTTTCTTTTTATTATGATGCCTCTAAAGGTTTCACCAGGCACTACGTCTGTAATTATGGACCAAGGTTTGGTATAAATATTATTTCTGTATCCAGTTACATACAATTTTGCTACGTTTTTAGTGGAAATGTCCTTACACTGAAACCTTACCGAGTGGGACAACCTTCGTGTGAAAGATTTGGTCTGACGTGGTCTCGCAATTACGTGGGACTCTGTGGTATGAATAATTGTGACGATACAGATTTGCATCTACGTTAAAATGATGATTTTTTCAGAAAAATTGCAGTCGAATTACGCGAAGAACTTGATACCATTTATTAACAATTGAAGAGGGACACCGCTTTTCTTACTAAGTTTAAAAAAAAACTAAAAAACAATCGAGTTTTAATTTCAACATAGTAAAACAAAATAAAAATTGTGCATAACATTTAAAAATATTTGTTTTATTATTACATCCTTACACAAAGCTTATGTACCTACACTTATACAGGTTGTCCCAAATTTGAGTAAATGCATGGGAATCTCGCTTATCTTGAGAGCTAGAAGGTCAATTAAATTAAGGCAAAGTTGCGAAATTAGATACTAATCAAATATCTGCAAAGAAAATTTTCATGGTTGTCTTAGTTATTCGAGAAAAACTGAAAAAATTGATTTTAGTTTTTTTGCCTTATTTCCTACATTTTTTAAGATATCGACAATCTGGAAGCACTTATCCATGGCAACTTCTTACGCTTTATATTTTGAGATAACATAAAATTTCCAACAACGTTTCGTCTCTTCAGAAACATCATCAACTTCATTATTTTAAATACGGCGAACAATTTTTTATCTCATAGTCAGATAGCATTTTGTCTTCTGATTTCAATGATATATGACACTTAATATCTAAAATGATATTTTACCTCAAAAATTTGAGAATAACTCATTTTGTCCAATTTTTAAATCTTATAATAATGTGTTTGGGAACAATGCTACTTCAGACATCGATTTGAAAAATTTCATTCAGGTGACTTTGACCTACAAAATGAACCTCGTAGTTGCAGACCTTTCGATTTTGATAAGGGTGCTTTGAAACAGCCGTTGATGAAAATCCACTCCACATGTCAAGAGAACTTGCGAAGAGGTTCGATGTTAATCTCTTTACCATAATTCGCCACAATCGTCAGCTGGGGATGGTTTCAAAAATTTAATGGACAGATAATTTGCTTGCATATCCCCTCTATCTCGGCAGAAAAAGGAATCTTTCGTAGACAGGATGGTCACAGGAGATGAAAAGAGGGTCATTTACGATGAAACGCGAAAAAGATCATGGCACAATCCAAATGAAGGGCCGTTGCCCATGCCAAAAGCAGAATTACACCTAAAGAAGGTTATGTTGTATTGTTGGTGGAGCTGTAAGGGTTTAATTTATCATGAACTTTTGAAACCCAATGATTATTGCTCACACTTAGAACAACTAAAAGAGGAACTGCAGGAAAAATTACTTTATTGGGCCAATAGAAAGGGCGTCGTCGTCCATCAAGATAATGCTCGACCTCATGCATGTCGCAGTCTTCGCTGCAAAAATTAAAAGACTTTGATCGAGAAATACTTAATAATCCTCCATATAGTCCAGATATAGCTCCTTCCGATTATCATCTGTTTCGTTTTTTTCAAAATCTTAAAGCCTTGAGCTGCATTTAGGACCCACAAAGCTTTTTGCAGGGAAATATTAAGTTTTTTTGAGGTCCTAGATACACTTTTATTCAGGCCCTCTGTAGCATTAATTAAGTCTGTGTAATTTTCTTCTAAGTAAACAAAAACAAGAGAGATTTTAATAACATGTATCCTTTAAAATTAAGATTTAGGTACTTCTGGTTGCTCAATCTTCAGCAAGTCCCTCAAAAAAGCGGGCCCCACACATTATGCTATATTCCGGCTCTGGCTGTTTGTGTACAAAAATTTTAGTTTACGGCGTTCCGGAACCAAAATAAAATTATTATTATTGCCACTACGTTAGAAACGATAAAAAAAATATTAAAAGTAACCTTCATAAATTTAAACGAAAATATGGCGTAAATGTATTTTTTTAAAACGTACACCGATAAAATTGATAATACAAAAACATGTCAATAACAAAAAGTGCTGTAAGGCAATATATGCGAATTTAAAATACTTGACATAACTGATAAAAAACAGTTTGTCATAATTGCGTGTTTATATATTTGTACAATTTTAATAGTTTATAATATGAAGCAGGAGGTCACACAACCAACAAACAATAGGTTTATTTATGCATTATTAATTAAAGCCTAGTTCTTATCTTGGTCGATACGTAAATATAATTCCAAAAAATATATTGATTGAATCGCTTATAAAGGACTCAGGTGTACCATTCTTACATCAGTGTAAATAGCAAACTAAACAGGTAAGCACCAATATCCAATACCTATTTTTAACATGTTTTTTGTATTAATAACTAGACTATTTATTTCTTAAATATAAAAAAATACCGGTTTATTTATACAAATTATTTTACAAAAAAAAAGTCTAAATACAGAATATTTTTAGAATCAAAAATATATATTCATAAGGAAATACTGGATTATTTCAATCGTTTGATCAAAAACTTTAGATTAGAAATCAGGGACCCGAAGCGAACCGGAACTGGAACAAATACCGGAACGAACCGGTGCTTTTTTCATAAAACGTGAACCGGAACTGAACGTTTTATTTAAAAAAATCACAAAACCGCAAAATCAAAGCAAACGGACTGATGTGAAGCAATTCAATCCGCTTCAACCGGTTCACACAACGGTTCGAACCAATTTTTTTTTAATGACATTGTAAATTTCATACAGTTCACTTTATAAATATGCATTGTCATCATATTTTGCATTGAACCGGAACCGGAACTGAACCGTTACCGGTTACTGAATCACCATAAAATAAAAACCGGTGGTTCGGAACGTAAACCGAAAAGTTAAAATTTATCGAACCGGTAACCGGAACTAAACTGTTATTCTTTGCGGTTCGGGACCCTGTGAGAAATACAATTTGTTAAAACCCTTGCTTTTTTTCTTATTTAAGAATATACTTCCTATGTGTACAAGCTGCTAAAATTATATATTTAAATGTCGTTTAAAATATTTTAAGGTTTATTATTTTTGTACAGCTAACCTAAAGTATTACAGATTAATAAAATTTCAAAATATTTTTGTCAAGTTTTGCAGTTCTCTGGCTTTAAAAAGAGTAATTTAGTGTGTTTGTAATTAGCATTCATGAAAACATGACATTTTTGTTCAAATTCAAGACACCCCTATCCTATATAGTAATAATGTCGTTATTAGGTAAATTTTAAGAGAAGTATTGAAAATAAATATGAACTCATACATATTTGAAACCAGAAAAAATAGGCTTTTTAATGAACCCAGAGCCAACTATGGTTGCCATTTTACAAAAAAAACAAGTTTGGCTTATATCTCAAACATCAGTGTGCCATGACTTTTAAGATATTTTTTTTTAAATTACACGTAAAAACATCTACAGGAATCATTTTACTTGTTGGTTTTACCATAGGTGGTTATAAAATTATTTACCAGTGAAAAAAGCGTGTTTTTGATTTTTCAAAATATTTACAAAAGTTAAAGTGTAAGTTAAATGTCAAAATGGCATTAAATTCGTCTTGAAATTCTGCTCAACTTTGCTAATTTAACCGACTATGTACTCAATGCACCTTGAACAGTGAAAAATATACAGGGTTGCGCAAAAGTATGAAAACAGACAAATATCTAGAATCTAGAATAGGTATATTGCAGATATATCTAATAATGAAATTTTGTATCCCACCGTTATGGTATTTTTCGGATTTGATGAAAATATTAAGGTTGCAATACGACTTCCGGTTCAACCGGAAACGGACTCAAACATTGAAACTTTAAATTTTTGTAAAACAGTTGACTTTAGACCCATATAACGTTCTACACTTTTTAAAGTAAATTTTAAGAAGAATCCAAAAATGTAAAAATATACAGATTGTTCTATTTAAAATTTCAAAGTTTGAGTCCGTTTCTGGTTGAACCGGATGGCGCATTGCAACCTTAATATTTTCATCGAATCCGAAAAATACCATAACGCTCAGATACAAAATTTCATTTGTTATATCTGCAATAGTATTCTAGTAAACTTTAAGAGCTACAAAGAAGTTTAAATTAGACAAATTGTTTTCCTTTCTAAAACCTATTCAATATTCCAAAAAAGTTTCATGGCACGCTAGATAAAAAATAGATAAATCAAAATGGGCATTTTTTTTAAATCGTTAAACACTCCGTTATACTTAACAGTACAAAAATATTTTTAGGGAAAAAGTTGTACATTTTTTTGTGCACTGTAAAGTGAAAACATTCAGCAACCAGCAGGCTAGGTCAATTTTAATAACACGTGTTAAGGTCTTTAACTTAACTATGAACACCAAATTTTAAATTTCTACGTTTGATATAAACAAAGTTATAAACAAAACACAAAACAAAGGCTTTTAATTTTTTCAGTAAATTCTAGGAACTGAGCATGATATGCAAATTTTCAGTTTAGATTCTTACCAAACACGTAAAAACAGTTCTTTGCTAGGTTATCCATCTTTCTAGCTCTATCGGTTTCCAAAATCTCCATGTTTTTCATGTTGAAATATACACCCATACAATAAATTTACCTCAAGAAAATTATACTCACAAATAAATAAGAATAATTTTAATTAACAATTCTAGTTAAAACTAAAAATAAAACCGAATGATGTTTGTTGAAATTTTAAAATACATTCATTTATTTTCAGGTAGCAAAAATGATGGTAAAAATACTCTTCGCTTTGTTTGTATGCCTTCAGTTAGCAGTTACCGTTTGGGCAGCCTGCTCATTAGGTGTATATGGTAAGTTATACGCCTAACCTAATCAACCAAACCTGTTATTATTATATTATTACAATCTGAATATAAAATTTCAATTTAACCGGATATTAACGATTTTTTCAATCGTACAGAGTATGGTGTAAGCAGTACTGATGCAGCCAGAATTGTAAATGGACATAACAGTGTAAGACTGCAAGTAGCAAGAGGTCAAGTGCCCAGGCAACCGCGAGCTATTAATATGCAAAGATTGGTAACTTATACAATATGCACCTACATATTTTTCAAATAATGAATAAAATGTTGTTTTTAGTTTTGGGATCAAGCACTCGCCAACGCCGCACAAAATATCGCCAACTCGTGTGAATTCGCCCATAAAAAAGTAAATGACGGTAAGCACACATTCAACTTTTAAAAATGCTTGGAATTTCGTTTAAATTCATTTGCATTAACTACATACACCTATGGGGAAAAGTAGAGTGAATTTGATTTTTTTTTGTCATTCTTTTTTTACAGAAAAATCAATACGTTTTAAAGGAAATGCTTCTTTCTACGAAATATGATATTTTTATTTAAAAATTTTAACAAAGGAACGTGTTGTAGTCACTTCCGTACGACGGTTTTCGAAAACGGTTTTTGCGGTAGCCAGGATTCTTTGGTTTTTCTCTAAAAAAAACTTTTTTAATGTTTTTAAAGTAGACGAATAACTAATATCCAACGTAGCCGATTTTTATTTTCCCCATTTTTCTCAAAATGGTGGACATCTGAATGTAAAACGGACTTTTGACTAAAAATTTGATCTTTGATTTATAGAAAAAAGAACTACGATGTTTAAAAAAAAGATCCTATGATGTAAACCAGATAATTGTATCAAGATTTCCTGTGACAAATTTCATGTGAATCGGTTTATTAGTTTTTAGGATATAATGGTTACCTACCGTTTTAAAAACACTGTTTCGAAAAAAACGCATTTAAACTTATTTTTTCATATTGAAGTGAAGTCATTCATTTCTGGACAATAAAATTCATCATTTTTCTACGTTATACTCTCCATCTCATCTTTTTTCGAACACTAGGGCTATATTCTGGCTTCTTTAGTCGCACCAAGAGTTGTTTCCTTCGGTGCAAACTTCATGATAAGGATGTTCATCTGTGAGCTGTAGTGATAGAACGTGGCCTAAATTGCATTTTTGTTTTCTTCACTGAGTCACAGAACAGACACAGTTTCTCCTTATAATAGCTTATAGCTAAGCCATAGTAAATAGTTATCATTTTGTTTGTTAATTTACTTTATTCATAGATGCCATTAGTTTTTTGTTTTACACTTCACAAGCACAAAAATGTATAACACTTATAGAGACGCGGTCAGGGCGCGTTGTTGCCAAGAGTGCGAATGCGTCTTGCAACGATGTCTCACAATTCTACGCTTATTTAGTATTGAAAATGGCGTATGTTGAAGTTCGTTAATATAATATTTCCCGCTTAGCGGGTTAAACGCTAAAATCAGTTTGAACTTTCGACCTCCCTAGATGTATGTTAGCCCTTAAATAAGAGATAGAATACGTTTTCAGCACTACAAATGGTGTTAAAAGTTACAAGCATTGCCAGATGAAGATAATATTATGGTAAAAATTATATAAGCTATGAATAAAAAGCCCTATGGGTTGGCCCTGAAAATTGCCATTACCTGAACTTTTAAACGCGATACTGACCAGCGTCTTCACATATTTTTTCCTGCATCAGAGATATCAAAAATCCTATAGCTAATTTTAAAAAAACGAAAACAACCGTTTCCCAACCAGTAGAAAAATTTAAACCAAATTTGGTATACCTTACAGGTTGCCACATTCGGTGGATATATCAAGCCCTACCAGCAACCAGTGCCGGAGTTGAGGGGATTCAGTTTCAATAAATTTTGTAAAAAACTGGTACGGCCCTATTCAAAATCAAATTCGAACTTGTTTTTGGGTAGAGTGTTTTATTTTAAACAAAAAGTGTATCTAGACTTTTCTTTGTATCTGCCACTGTTTGGCGCGAAATTTGATTTATTTTACTATTCTCGCGAAAAATTAGCTCATAAGTTCGATCTAGAAATATCGCGAAAAGCAGAGAATTGCAAGTTGCAGAGTAAATGCTCAAAATATGAATCATTAATCGTTAATTTCGAGGAACTGCTTTCCTAGTTATTAGCATGTTCTGTTATTAAAAACGCAAAAATCGGTAATTACTTATTAATTTCGAACATTTAGCAATATTTTTAGATCGAATGTAGCAAACTGTTTTTTTTAAAACTATGTTTATATATAAAACGCCGAAAACTTTTGCACAACTTTAGTACTTATTATTTTATTACAGTCATTTATTAGTTACTTTTTTAACATTTTAGGGCGTTGGTCCTGGGTTGGTCAAAATCTTTACATGACAATGTCAACTTCATTTTCAAGGGGTGCCGACTGGAATAGTGCAATAAATGCTTGGTTCAGCGAGCACAGATTCTATACCTACCCAAATAATCCGTCTTCACAAACCGGCCACTATACTCAAGTACAACAACATTAATATGATTGTGTAAAATAAGCAAGTTTCTATTGTCTTTATTTGTTAGGTAGTTTGGGCCAATACACGATACGTAGGTTGTGGTTTCACATCATTTCCAACTAATGACCGATTCCGCTACAGAAAATTATACGTGTGCAACTATGGACCAGGGTTTGTCATTATCTAAAACATTTTCTGCAACTTTTTTATAAACAATTATATATTGTAGGGGAAATATCGGAGGGCAGGCTCCATATAAAACTGGATCAAGTGGTTGTGAAAATCTTTGTTAGAATTCTGGAAAAGAATTCCTACTTACCGAGTTTTAAAAACAAAATATTTGACTATTGCTTAGTTTTTTATTTTACTTTTGAATTGTTTGTATTAGTTAAATTTAAATTAAATTGTCGCATTTACTTATTGTTTTGATTTCTGATTCCTTTTTATAAGTTAATCTATGAAGACACTGTGTGCCAAACAACATTACTACTAATGATTATTATTACTTAAACTTTAAAAGCAAAACTTAACAAACCTTATAAAAGCCAAACCAATTTACTAAGAATTAAAATAGCTGGTGGGGCGTGAAACAAATCGCATTCATATTATTTAGTTATTTATCGGGTATTAAGAGGTTTAACTGTCTAAGACAATTTGGTCAGAATCTAGTTTATTAAATTCTTAAAACAGTGGAAGTAATGAAAAACTTGAATTAACCCGAGAACATATTCGAATTGTGCTTTGTTACGATTTCGAAAAGAGTTTTAAGAGCTTATTTTAACGACAAATATTTTATCCATTAAAAAATGTACTGAATATTGGGTATTCGATGAAGAAATAAACGATCATTTGTTTAAAATTTGCCGAAATGAGCCAAGAAAAACGAACACCCTGTGTAATATTGTATAAATTAAACTGACCAAAGCTACTGTAAGAAAATCATTTATAGTTTTATTAAATATTTTGGTATATTCTAAAATTACATTATTTAACTAGGGCAAGAAAAATAAAAACTGCTTTTTATCAACGAGTTTTTATTTTTAAAAAATTATGTATATCTAAAACATGTTTTATACACTTTTATTACGCACTTTACTTTTTTTTTAAATCTATTATTATATAAAGAGTATCCTTCATAAAAAAATCATGATTTTTATTTCGCTTAATTGACTCTAATTGTTGCTTCAGCCTTTAACAATCTATCAGGCAACCAAAAAAGTTCGTGCGATTCTATTAATACAGATTGCCATGAATATTTTTTAGTTTGTTGTTATCCATATTCCATAGCACTTGTTTATATAGTGTCATCTACTTTGGTATTAATCACTCTTTTATTCGATACATTCAAATAATTGTTTGATTCATATTTAAAATGGCAACGAATAATACTTTAATTCAAGGTTGTTTATTCTATGAGTACAAACTCGGCACCAAATCTAGGGCGCGAAAAATATGTACCGCATTCGGAGATCATGCTGTAAGTCAGTGTTTCCCAAACTTTCGACACCTGTGTACCCCTTCTATAATTTTCATAACACTGAGTAGGTACCTCTCGTTAAAAAAATAAAAATAATAAACGAAAAATAAAATTTATTCATAATAAAATAAATAACAGTTATATTATAAATAACATTCGTTATAATCGCGTACCCCTACCAATCTCTTCCCGTACTCCCAGTGGTACGCGTACCACACTTTGGGAAACACTGCTGTAAGTGAACAACACAGAAGTGGTTTAAGAGATTTTGTTCGTGTGATTTCAGATTGACCGACAAAGCCCGCTCTGGGAGACCGAAGATCATTAACAACGAGGATATTAAAGAAGTTGTGGATGCAAATTCCATCACAACGTGCTAAGAGTTTGCAGAGAGGTTTAATGTGAGTGATGAAACCATTCGTTTGCACGTTCACCAGAAAGGGAAAACTTGGAAGTTAACTTGCTTAAGCAAATGGGTCCCACATCAATTGTCAAATGATAAAAAATGCAGCCGTTTTGGAAACGGGTCAAACCACCACTGCTGTGGTCTATTGTGAACAGCTTCAGCGAGTACAAGCAGCACTAATCCAGAAACAGCCTTCTTTGATCAATCGAAAGAAAGAGCTGTTCTTACAGGACAATGCTAGACCTCATACCACAAGAGCGACCCGGAAAAAAATCTGAACTTGGCTGGGAAATGTCACCATACCCTCCTTATTCTCCTGACAGTTCACCAAGTGATTACCTACTACCTTTTCTTGGCTCTTGACAACTGTATAAGGCGTAGGCAGTTCAGAACTCGAGTTGATGTAATAAATGCAGTCCGTCAATTTTTGATTCAAAATCCATGGATTCTACAATAACGGCTTACAAAACTTGGCGTCACGTTGGCAAAAGGTCAATTGAATGCGATGCTAATTATTTCGATGAATAATAGTGTATTACTGGTTTCTAAAAAAAATTTATATTTTACCATCAAAAACCGCACGAACTTTTTTGGTCAAGCTGATATTTAATATCTTAAAAAGTGAAAATGTTTACTTTCAATTACTGATTGTACAATGATATCACAATTAACCGCCGAAGTGAATAATTAATCTTCATGCTTTTATTTTTTGAATATTTTTTCCTATTGATTCTGCTTCTTCAATTGTGTCTGGAAGTTTGATGTTCAAAGTTTCGGGGAAGAATAACGAAGATATTGCAGCGGTCGTGGCCATACCTGCAAATAACACCTGAGGAAACGGAGTCCACATTTGTTTCTGAAAATATAAATTTGAAGGGTAAAACGTCGTCATTTAACAATCTAGATCTAGAACTTACCAGTAGAGGCATAAGCGGTGCAAAAACCGTGCCAATGCGTCCAATCATTGAGCAAATTCCCATCAAAGTGTGTCGATGAGGCGTAGGAAAAATTTCACTAGTTATAACATAGCACACGGTAAAAGCTATGGTTGCTCCAAATTTTCCAAGTAAATAAACCGACAGTTGCAACCAATAAATATCTGCAAATTTTCGTTTAAACTGTTTTCAGTTACAGTAGCTTTAAGTATACCTTAGTATTTTTATGATTCATTTAAGGTAAGATGTAAATGATAAAACGTGATTATTAGTTACATAATTTACTTACCATTTGATATAAATATGTAAACAATATTAGCAACTCCAGTGATTAAAAATGCCCCACTTAAGGTCATTCTTCTGCCAACTCTATCTAGCGTCAGGTATGTTAAAAAATAACCAGGAATTTCAACTAACGAAGTTAAAATAAAATCTAAATAATGATTTCCTGCTAAACTTGTGGAAAGAAGTACAATCCCATAAAATACGAAGACACAAGTTATCCAACAAAAACAACAATTTATAAATCTCATTAATAAAATTCTTGACTTAAATACTTCACGTGAACTATGTCTTTTGGGATTTGAATCGTTTTCGTTTGATATTTTTAATTTTTGTAGCGCTTCTTCTGACACTGTTCTTCCGTTTATTCTAGCCGCCTTTCGTAAAATATCGGTGGCTTCTTTGTGCCTTCCTTTTGCCAAAAGCCACCTAACTGATTCTGGTGCTAGCCAGAAATATGTTATAAGCAAAAATGATGGCGCATATATGTATAGAAGAAGAGGCCTGAAAGATATAACTTATTTATAGATTGAACGAATGATGTGCTACACGTAACAGTATAAAAGGCTCATAACTATATAAATAATATAGATTGAAATTAATAAATACCTTTCTTATTAAGGAACGCATTCTTGTAATCAAACAAAAAACTATTTTAACACGTAAAAATTGCTATAAAATAAGAATCGCGTTGTACGTTCAGTCAAGAAAACTTTATTAGTAAACAGAAACTCACAATCATTTTATATTAAATCTTAAGCCGGCTGTAACTGAGTTCTGGCCCACCCCCTTTTTTTTAGTTATGTATTTAATTTAATGAAAATTTAGACATACGATGTGTGTAAAAAATCGGATTATTTAAACATGTGCACATTTTTGGTTTCGCCGAAATGACCCTAACTTTGTTATTTCAAATTGAATTAAAAAACTATAGTAGTTGTTCATAAAAGAACGATAATTTGTTTGTTGCAATTAGGCAGGTGTACTGCGATTAACAGGATATCTTAAAAAGTTTTTATAAACTTTTTAAGTCTTTAAAGCAGCCTTCATCAAAAAATTGTTTTTTCAAATAACCGCATGTACCACTACCGTTCCATTAAAAAAAATTGACTGTAAAAAACCGATTTTGCGACCTTCAAAGTCGATTAAAGTAACCTCCATGTCAATTAAAATCACAAAACAGTTTTTCGGGCACTTGTTAACAATAAAATTTAATTTACACAGGTCACGGCCCCTTTAATAAAAAAATAAATTGTCGACCAAAAATTATTTGAGAGTATAAAAATCAACCAAAATGATGCAGTTGTATCCAAAATAACTTCCTCTTTCCAAAAATGTAAAAATATACAGGGTGTCCTATTTGAAATAACAAAGTTATGGTCATTTGCGGCGAAACCGGAAGTGATTAAATAGTGTACATCCGATTTTTTATACATCTTAGGTATATGTATGACTAAAATTTCATTTATCTAAAATCAAAACTTTAAAAATAGTGCCAATAGTGGGTATATCCTTATTTACATCCAGTATAATACTTAATAAATATTTAATAAATTTGACCATACTATGCAAAGATTTGATAAAGAAGAGCACAATTTATTCATGATCATTCATTACTATGTGTTCAAAATGACGTTTGTAGTTTAAATAATAGTTATTTATGTATCAAGGCCAAAAAGTACGTTTTGGCCGAGGTGCACATTACATTTTTTGTGCGATTGAATTAAAAACAATTGAAGGGGTTAGAGCTGAAACCACCTAAGTAACAAAACGCCCATTTTGAGATATAAGCCTTTATATAATATTTTTACTGTCTACTGCTGTTTACAATGGATTTTTCTCTAGATTACAGATGACGCAAAAATCGGAATAATCACTTGGTTGTTTTAATACTAGATAAAACTAAGTGTCAACTAGCCTGTAAGGTGCTTAGGTCATTTTTAACTAAAGTTGCACTTGGGTGGTTTCAGCTCTAACCCCTTCAATTTAAATTTTTAGTATTTTTCAAAAATATAGGTTAGAAACTACGTGACATTCTGTCACTGACAGATGACGGCGTATGATGTTAGCTTTAATGCAAATTTACTTTTTCGGCCGTTGCTAAGGGTAACGCCGGTAATGCAGTACTTTATGGCTGCTAACGCGTCCGTCAAACAGCTGTTTCTAGTACGATCACACAAAAAATAATAAATTTTAGTTACATACCTCCATGACTTGGTAAGCCATGCAACTCCCGCAAGTATAATTTCACCAATTGCATAGCAACAGCTCATAATCGTACTGCTAAGAACTCTCTTTTCTGGTCCCACAAGTTCAACTCCTAAAACATTAAAATGTCTAAGTATTAAGTGTTGTTAAGTGTAGACAAGCACAAAGTTATTGTATACATTTTATTGAATATTAATTTTTAAGCCAAGGAAGTACTCTTATTGGCCGTAAAAAAAGTGTTAGATACCTAAAATAAAGCCAGATGCATAGCTTCCTGCACCTAACATTGAATCCAGAAATTCAAATGCCACTGCCCATTCATATGATGGAGAAAATGCCTTAGCTATTCCAGCTGCCCCACATGATACCATACCAAGTATTAACAAAAACCTCCTACCATATCTGCAAAAAATTCTATGTAACGATGTATTAATATTTCAAAAATTCTACGCACTTATCAGATATGAAGCCTGATACTGCCAAACCAAAAAACTGACCTACACTGTTAATAGTTCCTACCAAACTTAATTTCCATAAGTTTTCCTCACAATATAAATCGAACTGGAAAAATATCAAAATATAAAAATGTATACAATATTTTAGTTTTAAGCATGCGCCTGTATTACTTGTTTTAAAAAAGTCACACGCCTTGTTTCAAATTATAATATTATTCAAAGTGTCTGCGAAAAATTAAAGTCTTGTATTCAGTTTGAATTAGCTATGCAGCCTATATATTTTTAAGCGGTCTAGGAACATTCTTCGGCCACAATTCTTCGCCCACAATTCTTCGCCTACACAATTCTTCGCCTCCCCAATTCTTCGCCCACAATTCTTCGCCCACAATTCTTCGCCTACACAATTCTTCGTCGCCACAATTTTCGCCGCCACAATTCTTCGCCGCCACAATTCTTTGCCCACAATTCTTCGCCCACAATTCTTCGCCTACACAATTCTTCGTCGCCACAATTTTCGCCGCCACAATTCTTCGCCGCCACAATTCTTCGCCCACAATTCTTCGCCGCCACAATTCTTCGCCGCCACAATTCTTCACCGCCACAAGCATATCACAATTTTTTTTTGTAAATGTGATTGTTTTTATTTATAACTTAATTTTTACAGATTATTTTACATTAGCCTAACGTTGTTTCTTGTATATTAATACTTCTTCTTCTAATATTATGATTAAACATTGCTACATAAATAGCGTGGGTTTTTAATCTTGTTATGTTATTATAGTATGAATAAAAATTAAATTAACCTCCCCTAACCTAATGTAAAATAATCTGTAAAAATTACTTTACGTTATAAATTAAAACAATCACATTTCCAAACAAAATTTGTGATGTGCTTGCATGCGGCGAAGAATTGTGGCGGCGAAGAATTGTGTAGGCGAAGAATTGTGGGTGAAGAATTGTGGATGCGAAGAATTGTGGGCGAATAATGTTCCGGACACGATTTTTAAGCCATGTTTACCTTGTCATTTGCAATGTTTTAAATCTTCACAAATTAGTTTTTTAAGGTAATAGATATATCATCTTTACAAGACATGTATGATAAATTTAAGAATTTGCAAACAATCATATTAGGTATGATTATATCCTGATAAAATTTCGCGTTAACATCTATGGAAAATATGTTCAGATTATCACCTACACTGATATGATACTATACAGTTAGTATTATGAAAAGCTAATATTTTGTTGTCATAAGTAATTAATAGCGTTAAAAGAGCAGTTTCAAACTTAACAACTCAACTTCTATCAAAATTATCCAAGTGTGCTTAAAAATGAATATGACTCAATCTAAGTAATTTATAGAAGTAATTATGCATTAAAATTACTCTACATAAAAGCATGTAACTCACATCATTTTGCATGTATTTTTCTTCAGTTTTAAACACATAAGAGTCACAACTTTGTTCATGGCTTCTGTCAAATTCGGAAGCAGAACATATTGGGGTGTTGGTATTGTTAAGATGAACATATCTTAAACATTTTTTAGGCAAATCGTCTTCATATGGCACAGCGTTGTCGAGCCATGGCGGTTCATAATCAGGAGATTCAGAATCACATGAAGGTATCTTACATCTGTATAAAATAAAGATGAGATATGAGATATACTATATATAATATTTATGAATGTACTAATGACAGTTTTTCTTCCTAACTAAAGTGGAATAGAAGAGTTTAAAATAGTCAAATATTATTTAGCTCTATAAGTCAGTAATTTTATATTGTAAATAATAATTTCACTTTTCTTAAATCCACTACAATACCATACCATGTATTAACATAATATTAAAATACTAATTACTGCATTTATAATCTAATATTGGTACCTGTAGTCCAAATCTAAAGCTGTAAAGACGACAGAAATATGAACACAAGAATTAATTATCACAGCCACATTGATTAAGGCAAAAATTATAATCTGATATCTTCCAAATTCTCCTATTTCCTTAAGAACTGCATCCAAAGAGCGATCATCAGCTGACATCTTTATGTAGCATTTGGTATACGACAATCACAAATATTATTATGAATTTATTTGTACCATTATCACCGATAAAATTATTAATATTGCAGTTTAATTTACAAAAATAAAAAAACAATTAGCACGTGTAATTAAAATAAAGTATGATTAGTATCGTCCATGTAAAAACCAACACAGCTACTATCACATAGTTGTAAAATTGAGAAAGTCAGCGGTCTGTTATCTCTACAATGAAGCATCTGCAGAAATAATTAATAAGCTAGACATAAACATTCGACACTATCATGACATATACACGTGTAAATTACATATCTATTATCTTAATGATTATCATTAAAACAATCAGTTTTTTATGATTTTGACCATATCTTGGATATATCTGCGGCCGATCTACTATAAGACAAGGAAATCATTTTTAGTCGGATTAATCTCTTAAATAGTAGAAAAACAATATACCTATTATTCAATATTTCGGATTTAAAAATTATATAATTTTCTATTTTGTTACAGTTTTAACAAGTAAGAAAACAAAATTAAATTGTTTATATTTACTACATACAATATCTACAACTAATATTGTAGTTTTGTTAACAATCCTTTTATTATTATAAAAAAGTGTTGCTTCAAAAATTTTGTTACGCTTTTTCTTTTACAATATTTTTTCCTATTAATTCTGCTTCTTCTATCGTGTCTGGTAGTTTAATGTTCAAAGTTTCAGGAAAAAACAACGATAATACTGCAGCAGTTATGGCCATGGTTCCAAATAATACCTGAGGAAACGGAGTCCATATTTGTTGCTAGAAATTGTAATTTAAAATGAGATACATTAATTTAAAGTATGGTATGTTGTAATTGTATTTACCAGTAGAGGCATCAAAGGTGCAGAAATCGAACCTATTCGCCCAATCATGGAGGCACTTCCCATCAAAGTGTGTCGAAGAGGTGTTGGAAAAATTTCACTACTTAATACATAACATACAGTAAAAGCCATCGTTGCCCCATATTTTCCAATAAGGTAAACAGTGAGTTGTAGCCAGTAAATTTCTATAACACAATTTAATGAACTGTATCTTAACCAATTTATTTATACCGCTCAAAGGCAGGGCAAGCAACCCCTTTCGATTTAAATAACATTATGCATGTTCTTTAAACTTGTTTTAATTTTTACTCATAATCGTTATTATGTCGTTCTTAGTGCAGTTACACTCGATAGTTAACATTTTGTAACAACGGCTGTGTTTTATAAAATTAATACGCGGGCTGGATTTGCTGCAGCCCTAGACCGCTATCTTAACATACACGAAACAAGCCAACCGCTACAAGCTTACTACGTTGCGAGCTAATATTTCCTTCATGTGCGATTTAATATTCAAAATAGAAAAATAATAACAATAGAATTTTTTGAATATTATGAATAACATATATTATTAGCTATACCGAGTAGTGTTTTCTATTCGCGCACCAATATGTCACTATTTACCTTAGAATACAACACCCTGTATATTTTTCACTGTTTTAATTTCAAATGTTTTTTTAAAACTATACAGGGTGTCACAAAAAAAACGCCGCAAGCTGTAACTCCGTTGTTTGTGGTCCGATTTTGGTGAACAAAAAAGTCAATGGCACCTCAAATACTATAAACTGAATTGGATTTCAATTTTTTTCAAGTTCAACTTAAATGTCAAACGATAGTCAATTGTTTTTTTCAAGCGTGCCGTGGAAAAAAAAATCAGTGTGGTATTTAAATGACATTTGTTGATTAAAATTTTTTTGTTTTCCACGGCACGCTTGAAAATTTTGTGAAACCTAACCTATTTCTGTTAAACTTTTATTTTTTATTTCTTATTAGTTCAGCACTAAAATTAACTTATGAATACATCATTGAATTCAGAAAAAAAATGTCTACCAGATTTAGTAAAAAAAAAATAGATGGTGCCATTTGGAAAAACAATTGACTATCGTTTGGCGTTTAAGTTGAACTTGAAAAAAATTGAAATCCAATTCAGTTTATAGTATTAGAGGAGCCATTTCATTTACTTTTTTGTTCACCAAAATCGGACCACAAACAACGGAGTTACAGCTTGCGGCGTTTTTTGTGTGACAACCTGACAAATCGCATTTTTTTTTTTGAAAAGTTCAACTTTTAAAATAATGCTCAGGGTGTTTATTTTTTTAAAAAAAATTTTTAAAACACGAATAAGCCAATTTTAAAAAATCACAAGCCCTACATTTTTTTTCCATTTACTTTAGATACATTTGGATAAATTGTTGGTTTGAGTTTAATGATACATAATTTATAGGTACACGTGCAATATTTAATATAATTAAAATAGTAGGTTTTAAAAAATTAGGTCATTACATTGTGAACCAGAAAGAGCGAATAATAGAATTTCAATATAATCAATAACATAAAAATTTAATTAATAGTTTTGTATTCAAACCATATTTTTGGTTCAATTTTTACTGGTAATGTAAATTTTTAAACCTCGCCCATAATTTAAATTTTGGTCACATTTATCGCTACAGCCCCTCGATTGCAAATTCTTAGGAGCCGCCACTGTTCAAAGGTTATCATATTTAATTTAAGTAAACTTTAATAAAAACAACAAATATTATAATTTAACAATTATTTTAACTATTCTAAAAAAGTGTTTCCCAGAAGTTACTATCTATTTTGATGAATTAAAGTGTATTTTAGAAAAAT
The DNA here is from genome assembly GCA_947652605.1 of Elmis aenea. Lineage (NCBI taxonomy): Eukaryota > Metazoa > Arthropoda > Insecta > Coleoptera > Elmidae > Elmis > Elmis aenea. Next base: position 13,862,468 of record OX393576.1, read on the forward strand.
TTAATCTAGTACAATGATATGTCCATCTTTACACAAATATAGGTAATTATTTAAACCTGTAAAAAAAAAATTCATGACATTTTGTAGATTTTTTTATTTACGTTTAATGACACATATCATTAATAATAATTGTGCCACAACTATGTAGTCACATGCAGAATAAAAAGCTTAAAGAACAATAAAATTGGAGAAAATTATTTTATTGAACCTATTATACTTACCACTTGGAATAAATATATAAATAATATTGGCAACTCCACCAATTAAGAACGACCCACATAGGGTTATTCTTCTTCCTATTCTATCTAGTACCATAAAGGTTGTAAAATATCCGGGAATTTCAACTAAAGATGTTAAAATGAAATCCAAATAATGATTTCCTGCTAAACTCGTTGAAAGTAATGTTATTCCGTAAAAACAAAACACACAGGTTACCCAACAAAAACAACAATTTATAAATCTCCACAATAAAATTCGTGATTTAAACACATCACGCGAGCGATATTTTGTTGGATTTGGGTCGTTTTCATTCGATAAACTTAATTTGTTTAATACGTCTTCTGACACTGTTCTTCCGTTTATTTTAGCTGCCTTCCGTAATACATCGACAGCCTCTTTGTGTCTTCCTTTTGCCAAAAGCCATCTAACTGATTCTGGTGTTAACCAGAAATATGCCACCAGCAACAAAGTTGGTAAATTTATATATAAAATCAAAGGCCTACAATGTATAACATATAAATAACCACCAGACGAATTTCGTACCTCTTAATATCATAACGATTAATACAATACTTTTAAAAACAATTAAAGGTCCGATAATAAAATTTAGGAAAATATAATCATCTAGTAAAATCAAAGATACACAAGTATACAAACGCCAAAAATTATTTTAATTTCAAATTTTTTTAATAAGTCTAGGTATTGTTTGTGATCGATCAAATTAATCAGCATTTGGCCCTTGAAAAAATCTTATACATAATATAAAATTATTTGTAGGTATTAATCATCATTTCAAGTGCACCAAATTTTTATTTCTGTAATTTATATCTAAGAGTAGAATCAAATTAAGTACCTCCATGCCATTGTAAGCCATGCAACTCCAGCAACGATAACCTCACCCATTGCGTAACAAGAACTAGAAATTGTACTACTAAGAACTCTCTTCTTTGGGCCTACAAGTTCAACTCCTGAAACATTAAACAAGAAGAGAGTATTAAAACGCATCTTGCAACTATTTTTTAGAGAGCACGTTAAAGTATTTTATCTACGACCTTTTTATTAAATTACTATTACTGTATAACCTGCATGCATCATAAGAGGGTCCTTACCCACAGTAAGCAAAAAGTACAGTTTTCTAGAAGTTATCAAAGTAGGCTCACAAAGTACAAAGTACAAACCTCGATTTTTAAAACTATTACGCACTCGGACGTAATATGCTTCTACGTAATTGCTTCACAAATCGAGTTTTGTACTATACTTTTTCTACGACCACATAATATATACGATTTTATGTTCGAACGCTGTTTATTGTCAATTTTGACGTTAGTCTACTTTGACAGTTTTTAGAAAACTGTACCTTTTGCTTACCGTGCGTTAGGACCCTCAATGCATGCAAGTTGTACAATAACGAATTGATCGTAGAAAAAAAATGGTACCTATTATTTAATTTTTATTAATTGGTTACAAGCTTGAAACTAAAATTGTATCAAATTACCTAAAATAAACGCACAGGCATAGCTTCCTGCACCAAAAAATGCATCCAAAAATTCAAAACCAACAGCCCATTCATACGAAGGAGCAAATGCCTTTGCTATTCCGGCTACACCACATAAGACCATGCCAACTATTAACAAAAACCTTCTACCGAATCTAAAATATATTACATACATGCAAGGATTAATTATAACTTTAGTAACTATTACGTACCTATCAGATATGAAGCCTGATACCGCTAAACCAAAACACTGACCCAGACTGTTCATAGTTCCTACCAAACTTAATTTCCATAAGTTATCTTCGCAATATAAATCGAACTGCAAAATAATACGATATAAAATGTTTGTCTTCGAAGAAGAATCGAGCGGAGTACGGTTACATTGCTATCTCAAGATAGAAAGGGAGTCCACATGTATGAGAAGAAATAAAAGCTTAACACCTAACAGAGAGATGAGTAAGAATGAGAAAAAGAAGAACAATATCGGGACTAAGCGTGCCACAAAAAATTTAAAACTCCATTTTATATGGAATATAAAATTATACTAAAGCTAGAGAAGAAATCGAATAAAATAAAATAATGCGGAATTTCACTTCTTGCTTTTACCTATAGGTACCTTTTTCCAAACTTTAGAATACTGGTACAAACTGATCTCTAATGCAGGTTAATTTTGGCTGACCCAACAAAATCTTCAATTTATTTTATTAAGAAGATCCCAAAGTAGCTCGAATTGAGGGTTCTACCCTTTATTGAACAAACTTTTATTAAAAATTAACAAAGTATAACTTTTTTAGCGTCCATAGCGAGACTGGTCAGATTTATGTAATTAATTCCTGTGTTCTATAATAACATATGATAAATGATAACACACCGTACTTATTCTTTAATATAAAACTATTACTGAGGATTTATTTAAAAATTGCTCCTCTCACAACTTTAACTTGAGTAAAAATAGGAACGTGTTGCTTTTTACCAAATGCTCTTTTGGTAAAATTAAAATAAATATTAATAGTACGTACTCACTTCATTTTGCATGGTTTTTTCTTCGGTTTTGAACACATAAGAGTCACAACTTTGTTCATGGCTTTTATCAAATTCAGAAGCAGAACATATTGGAGTGTTGGTATTGTTAAGATAAAGATATCTTGTACATTTTTCAGGCAAATCGTCTTCATACGGCACAGCGTTTTCAAGCCATGGCGGTTCGTATTCAGAAGAGTCAGAATCACATAATGGTATTTTACATCTGTGTAAAAAAATAATTAACGGGATATTCACTTAAACGAAGCTGAATATCTATTTAAAGCATAACAATGTTGTTTATATTTTCTATTTCCGACTCCTGTCAAATGTATTCAAAATCCAAAATAAATCAATAAATAAAATAATTATATAAAATGACAAAATAGGTTCATTTTTAGTTCAGACAATTATAAAAATTAAATATAAGTGCAAGGTATTTTAGCGTTTTTCATTTTCATATAATCTGCCATGAACAAAAATACTTGAACTCTTAGTTTATAAAGGTTTTTTGTCCGGACTCGTAAGACGCAAATAATTTTTTGTGCTATCAAACATGTAGAGATTTTTAAAAATGATTATTATTACAAAAAAATTACAGGGTTGTCCAACATCAAAATATTTGTAGGTTATATTAGTAACTACAATGATCAGCGAAACCTTATTTGGGTCTCTAGGATTATTTTAGTTATCTGATTTGTAAAAGCAGTTTGCATTGTTAATTTCACAGGAAAAACGAAGATTTCACTATTTTGAAAATAGACCATAACTTCTTTTCAAAAATGAAACAAAATTGTATTTACGTTTTCGATGAAAATTCGTGTTTAAAATTTTGCAAATAATTCACATTTTTGTGACGATCTTAATTTGTGAACATTACTGAAATTTGCACCAAAACTTTTTAAAAACTGTGAATTTTACTACTCTTTTATATTTCTCAAGACTTCTCAAAAATTTGAACTATTTTTTGCTTTAAGTGAACTACCAAACTTTTAAGCCCGTTTCCGTAATGTATTAAGTCTCTACATAATGACCCAATAACAACGTTTGCAAAAACATGTCAAACACACATAAGCAAAGGTCAAAACTTAAAAATTAACCTTAAAGACTGTATGTAATTATCAATTGTTTTATTTTTTATAGGTATATGAGAATGGGGATGTTTTTGAACGCATGTAATTCTTCAACCATAATATGTTTACAAACAGGGGTTAGGAGCGGAGCACGGAGCTGGAGCACAGAGCAGTGGAGCAATGGATTTTTGTCCGGAGCAGGAGCGGAGTCCGGAGCAAATAATTTTGATTGCTCCACTGCTCCAGGTTTTTACGTACAATTAAAAAAAACAAAAACTACTTTTTCTTTTTTTTCAACATTTAAAGATCAATCATTTGTTCTTACACATTTATTCAACTTCAATTGTTTGTTAGGGTCAAATATTACTATCATTTTTGACCAACATCTACATCTTCTATCTTCTATATATATATAAAAGAGCTTGTTTGTGTGTTTGTTTGTTTGTTCGCTATAGAATCCTAGGTCCGTTGACCGATCGGGACCAAATTTTGCAGTTACTATTTAGGACCCAACGGATTAAACGTCGTATAAAGGACGGCCGGAAACCACCGGGAACGGCCGGAAACGTCTGGGAACGTCCGCCGAGCTCGCAGCACGAGTAGTCTGTGATTGTTAATCTGGGAACGTCCGCTGGGCGCGAGCGCGGAGCGCGAGTAGTCTGTGATTGATAAAAGAGAATTGTAATCACCCGTGCAACGCCGGGCCAATCAGTTAGTATCCGATAAAATTAAAACTTTATTTTTAAAAACAATTTTTTTTATCAAAAAACTATTTTTTTATGTTAACAATATTAGGAGCATGGAACCGAGCTGGAGCGGAGCAATAAAAAAATTGGACTGCTCCAAACCCCTGTTTACAAAAACTACCATTCCTTCGTTTTAGTGTTAAGAATGTATTTTCCGAAAAATGATATAAAGTAATTTGAAAAGTAATAAAAAATTGAAAAATCAATACCGCTACTACAAATGTATTTCGAAAAAGTAACCTGAAAGATTTAACTACACAAAACAACATAAACGTTATTTTATGGTAACCAAAAGACACTACAAAAACTTTAAATATTGGCTGTTCTGTACTTAAAAATGATTATTATAAAAAACATTACGGCGTATGAGTAATGTAGCTTTAAAATTTATAAACACTAATAAATTTACTCAATGAATATAGAATAAATCTTAGTAATTTTAGTGATACATACAATTTCCAATTGCTTAAAGTACTAATAATAACACTTTTAGAATAACATTTTTTTTAAATAAAATATCTGAACCTTATGTAGGTAATATTTAAGTCTTATATGATTTTTAACATAATGTAATTTATAATGCCATACAAGTTAGTGTTAGTTGAAAATTGAAAATAAGCATGTAATAAAATTATCGCATATAATTAATTATACTTTTTCATATAAACTACAAAAATTAAAGTTTATAAATTAATTTATACCTATAGTCCAAATCTAAAGCTGTGAAAACGTAAGCTATGTGCACACAAGAATGAATTATCACAGCAATATTCACTAGGGCAAATATTATAATCTGATATCTGCCAAATTCTCCTACTTCTTTAAGAACAGCATCCAGAGAACAATCATCAGCTGACATCTTCACGTAACGGTTGGTATTCGAAAATTACAAATATTAGTTATTTCTACCACTTTCTTTGATTTAATTGATCATTTATTATAGTGGCACATGAACGTACTAAAATAAATCATTAATATCTTAGTACGATAAAAATTAATTTCGCCTCGTCCACGTACTATCACCTTCACAACTACTTTTGAAATTACTGGTATTATCTCTACAATGAACATCTGCACAAATAATTAAGAAGGTAGACATAAACATTCGACAGTATCATGACGTATTAACGCGATAATTATCATTTTTTATTTTTTGCTATATCTTAGATTATAATCAATACAGTGGCCGAGCCATTTCAAGACAGAAAGTGTTTACAGATAATTCAAAAACTACATATTTCATTTCTCAAAACAATGAAGATTTTGTAAAAATTTTAATATGAAAAATATTTATACTAATAATAAGAACAACAAATATGCAATAATTGCAACACATCATAAAATTTACAGTTTTATATTAGGTAACATTGGTAACAATCACGTTTATATCCTAATATCTTCCTCTAATAAATATGTAAATGTAATGTATTGATTTTTTTTTTTTGTATCGGTTTGACTTGTTGCTTGTTGTATCGTATCAGGTAGTTTTTGTTATTTGCACGAAAATTTTAAATTTTTCATGTGCAGGATTCAATAGTAGAGTAAAGTGCCCTAATATGGAATACTTTTTTGTATTCGGCAATAATATTCACATTTATTCAACAAAATTGTGCAAAAACAATTATAAGGAATTTGTAATGAATACGCAACACATTACTCGAATTCTGGTACGATATTACTACCTATAGATATTTCTTATATAGCTATTTTTTTTTTTAATGTTACTACTATTCCATATTAAGCTCCCGGGGAACCTAATATGGAATACTAGGGGTTCTTAATATGAAATATAGAATTATATAGGAAATATACATTAAAATAAACAACTGCTCATAGATTAATCTTTTATTTCTTTCCGATTTACATTATTACTTGAACCAAACCAAAACTATGTTATTTATGAAAATTAAATTATAATTCAAGTGTCATTCGAACTACATGTTGATAATTTATTTATTTTTTACAGGTAGAACAACAGAATTGTTTTTTTTTTGGGTATTTTGCACATTTTTCGTCTGCCCATTTCTGACACTTTTGGCACTGAACCCATATTGCTGTACTTAGTGACCATAATCATATTCATTATAAGGCACCTCTATGTATTCCATATTAGGCATCAATGTGACATTTCAAAAATCGGTATATGTAAAACAAATGGCCCCAATCAAAATTTTGGTCTATTTAATTGAAATGTAAAGGCTCATGCTAAATAAACATGCAATAAAATATTTTATATCATTTACCTTAGCATATAATATTTTGCACTGAAAGATTAAGCCTAAAAACTCAGTAGCACGTCAAAAATATATTTAAATCTGTTATGTAATCTAGTGAATATTTTTTAACTATTTTACATTTGGGAATGTGTGATCAATGTACAAATAGGTACATATACTTTTCAACAGATATCGCTTATTCATTGTCATAAAACTGATGTATTCCATAATAGGTAACTGTTCCATATTAGGGCACTTTACTCTAAATATATTATTAAACTGCATACTGCATTAATTGAAACACAATTAAATTTACTATACGATAGCTAACGTTACATCTTACCGGCCAATAAGTTTGCTCCCAGCAGTATCAAAAGTACTTGAAAAACTAATCCTCAAACGAATCAGTACAGACGTCGATACCCAGACCTGGATGCCAGATCACCAATTCGGATTTCGGCACTCACACTCCACAATTCAACAGTGCCACAGAATCGTAGATGTAATCAACAAATCCTTGGAGAATCATCAATACTGCACTGCAGCATTCTTAGATGCTAGCCAGGCATTCGATAAGGTCTGGCATTCGGGTCTGCTATTTAAGATCAAACAAAATCTCCCACACAAGTACTTCAATCTGCTGAAATCATATCTGAACGAAAGGGAATTTTTAACAAAAGTAAACGAAGAAACTTCCACCCGCTTTCTAATCCAATCGGGGGTGCCACAGGGAAGCATTCTTGGTCCCCTCTTATACGTCTTATACACTTCAGATTTACCAACTTCTACAGGCACCTTCGCCGATGACACAGCCATATTATCGATACATACAGACCCTAACATCGCGTCACATAAGCTTCAAGGGCATCTAGAAATACTCGATACCTGGTTGAGACAGTGGAAAATAAAAGTAAATGGATCAAAATCATCCCACATAACATTTACTCTCAGAAAAGAACGATGTCCGACAGTACGCCTCGGCCAAGAGGTGATACCACAAGTAGAAACTGTCAAATATCTTGGTCTTCACCTCGATAACAAGGTTAACTGGAAAGACCACATTACAAAAAAGAAAAAACAGATCGAGCTGAAAATTAAGAAGATGTATTGGCTGATTGGTCGCAGATCAAAATTATCAACAGAAAACAAATTACTTATATATAAAAGCGTCATTAGACCGATCTGGACCTACGGAATAGAGCTCTGGGGCTGCGCAGCCAAATCTCACATAGAAACTATACAGAGAACTCAATCTAAAACTCTTCGAGCTATAACAAACGCGCCGTGGTACGTATCAAACCACACATTACATACAGAATACAGATCTAAATATTCCCTACGTGAGAGAAGTAATCGAGGACAGAACCAGCAAGCACAACAGAAAACTTGAAGCTCACCCAAACCCACTACTTGAGACGGTACTACAACCTATGCAAGGCAGAAGACTGAAGAGACGCTGGCCAACAGACTTAAATGGTAACTGAGGGGGCCTCGATGGACGCTCACCTCTCCACGTCACCAGTGCAAGAAACTCAACCTCCTGCACACGCCAGCGCATTAGCTTATAGATTGAATAAATCTGATTGCTAAGAAATAATTATAAAAAAAAAAAAAAAAACTGTACGATAGAATAATAAAATACAGGGTGTTTTATTTAAAATACGAAAGTTATTACAGTTTGAATTTGCTAATAATGGAACTCAATATTCTTAACATCCTGTAGAGAATGTTATAATAGTAAACTAAATTAAGGGAATGGTCTTTCATTTAGGCCATTAAGCCTAAAGGCAAGTTTGTCACAATTAATTTAATTTGAATATATTTCATTTTTTCTAAAACCTTACCTTTTCGAAAAATCTAAGTAATCAAAACACTCTGTATTTAGGCTAGGGAGCCCCTATGAAAGCCTAGCTTATTTTTTACGTAAAACTCAACATGATCATATACAGGGTATCCATAAGAAAAATATAACTTTGATATGTCACTCTTTATTGTATGTTTAAAAATATGTTTAATAATATTTTATTGACTTGCATAAACCAACTGCGATATAAATTGGAGAATATATACCTTTTGGCCAAAAACCTCTGTGGCGTCTGTGATGACTCACCCTGTATATTGTCAAGTCAACGATATGCAGAAACATACCCAGTACCAAGACAACCCTCGCACACATATTTTATACGTTGGACAGAAACTTGGGTAAATATGGGGCTTTTGCCAAACTGAGAGAAAAAAAATGCCAGAATGGTTTCAGATGAGAATAAAAAACAGATTTTTTTACGTTAAACAGAAACTTAAGTATATTTGTATAAAGCATGTGATAACGTATAACAAAACTAAAAGAACGGTATAAAAAATTCTGCAGCATATCGCGTTTTTTTTTCGTTATTAAAGTTCATTTTTACGAATTGATTCATTATTATGTTATGTTTGTAATAAAAATGTTTTTTTATTGTCATCTGAAACCTTTCTACCATATTTTTCTATAAGTTTGGCAAAAGCCCCATATTTACCAACGTACAAAAATATGTGTGCGAGGCAGTAGCGGACTGAGAAATTCAACCGGCCCGGTAAAAACCTGCTAGACCGGCTCCCAAAAAAAGAATGACCCAGAAAAATTTAATTTTAAAATGTTGTCATATTTAGATAATAATAAAATTATTTCTAAAAAAATTTCATGTTCAGTCTCATTATGCTCTAATGAAAGTGAATTAGTAGATTCCTGAGAGCCCGAAAAGCTAAACCCCTTTTTCCAATTAGTTTTACATCTATAATTCTTTCCAATACTTGCTTGCGTTCAAGAGCATTTTTTTTTGACGTAAGCTACCTTCATTTGAGAATATTAAACTATAAATATCTTTACTTTTAAGTTTAAGCATATGCCTATAAACACAATTTTCATGGATCTTATTATTTTCATGTTCTTTAACACGTTGCAGAGTATGCTGCTTCCAGTCTTTCATTCCATCATTTACAAACGAACATTCGTTATTATCACTGTATGCCAAGCAGACGGAACAAAATAGAGATTCTTTTTCTAAACAATATGATAATCATCGTCTGCTTATTTTATTATCTCTGTAAAATATAACATTTGGCTTAAATGGCCAATAAGTTATATCACCAATAGTTGGCTGACAAGGATGTTTGTTAAAAAATACTCAAAATTTTGACTTGTTGGTTTTGTGAAACAACTAGCTGATAAGCATTAAAAATTTTTGTTACTTGGTAAGTTAGAGTTGAACATGAAGACTTTGCGTTGATAATCGACGTTTCAATTTTGTTCGTTTTAATGGGTCATCTTTTGTCGAATTTGATGAATGCTATTCTTGATCAATGATTTTTCAACATCAGGTGCACTAACTTTAGAAGCTAAAGCAAACAAATCACTTAACTTGAATTTTTTTTAGCAACTTCGTGGAGTACTTTTAGCCTTTTCTCTCTCTCTCTTTATGAGCACCTTTTCTTTTTTTCCAGTTTTCCTTGATTAAAAACTATAACAAACTTTGATTTTTTCCCTACACAATCTCATAGCCAACGCGATCACAAGTATGACCTTTTGAAAGGACCTTTTTCAGACGGCCGTGGATGATATCAAAAAGTGTTTTATTTGCACTTTCTTTACATCGTTGGATGCGCCAGTCTTTTAGCTACATTTTAAACACCGAATCAAAATTTTCGGTCCGCTAATAACGGAGTTACGAATTTTTTCGTAGACCGAGATGTTTTTATTTTTGCGAGCGAACTCTTGGCATATTGCCGGACCTTTTTCAGACGGCCGTGGATGATATCAAAAAGTGTTTTATTTGCACTTTCTTTACATCGTTGGATGCGCCAGTCTTTTAGCTACATTTTGAACACCGAACATCAAGTGCACTAACTTTAGAAGTTAGGGCAAACATATCGCGGCACCAGAGCGACCGGCCCACCGGGATTTCTCCCGGTGTCCCCCCGGCCCTGACCGCCACTGGTGCGAGGGTTGTCTTCTTTCTGGATATGTTTCTGCATATCGTTTACTTAATATAGAATTCCTATTCAATGAATAAAAAATTCGCAGCATACCGCGGTTTTCTTCGTTATTAGTCGGCGTTCACAAGGAACGTAGAAAATGGTAGATAGTACATAATGGTTAGTGCGTAATAAGTAAAAAGTTCGTAACGAAATGTTTACTTGGATACGGGTAACAACCGACTTGTTTGTAGCGTAGCACATAACCTCAATTGAAACGCAGAAGGTTGTTTATCAAATTGACACTTCTTGTATTCTCCGAATTTATTTCTACATGATGATTTGTGGAGGAATATAACGGTAACAAGTAGTATTAAACATCGTTCAACATTGTAATTTTAATTAATTTTAAAAATAAAAAAGATATTTCACTTTGATTGACTTTAATTTGTTTTTGTAATAAATCAGACTTCCATAGTTACTACGTAATTCTTACATTGTGAACACTTGCATTTGCCTTAAAAAACAATACAAAAAAAATTATTTAAAATTTGAATTTAAATGCGGCAAAGGACTACCTCGCAATTTTTTGTTGTACTCGGAGTGCGTACATTATTTCCGACTCCGACTCCACTGACCAGAAATTTCTCATAAACTCCGACTCCGACTCCACAGCCCTGGTTTAAAGATATTTCCAATTTCTCTTTGGATTGTTATACAGCACGGAATTTAACAAATTTAAATCTATACTCTAGCTACTATAATAAGTGAGATATCCATGTTTAAACTCGAATTTCAATCACCCTCTATTTAGGATTCAATTGCATTTAAAATCTATATATATATATATATATATAATTACTTTATTTGCTTCCAGTATATAACAAATTTTAGTTTTAGTAAATAAAATACTTATAATAACAACACAATTATTTAAAAGATGTTACAATTGCTAAACATGGTAAAAAACTGAGTATTGCATATAAATACAATTTTTGCGTAATAGTTTTTAAGCTTCTACTTTTTGAACAATTTTTCCTATTGATTCTGCTTCTTCTATTGTGTCTGGTAGTTTGATGTTTAAAGTTTCAGGAAAAAACAGCGATAGTATTGCTGCGGTCGTGGCCATGACTCCAAATAACACCTGAGGAAACGGAATCCATATTTGTTTCTGAAAATTTTACGTTGAAAAGTAACGTTTTAATAATGTTTTAATACAAATTTTATATATGTACCAGTAAAGTCAACAGAGGTGCAATAATCGAGCCTACGCGCCCAATCATGGAGCACGTTCCCATCAAGGTGTGCCGTAGGGGTGTAGGAAAAATTTCGCTGGTAACGACGTAAGTTGTGTTGACAGCCATCGTTGCTCCAAATTTTCCAAGCAGGTAAACTGACAGTTGCAACCAATATATGTCTAAAGCACTTGAAAATACACATGACTGCGACTTAATCTGTTAAAACTATGCTTAACTTTTAACTTAAGCTAATTACAAAAGTATACTTAATATTTATAAAAACTGATTTTAAATAATCCAATTTTTTTATACATCTAAATAGTTGTCACAGTTTAACAGATCTAAACTTAATTATCATGCCAGGCTAGAAACATTATAATTAATAAAATATACTTACCACTTGGTATAAATATATAAAGAATATTAGCTACACCACTAATAAAAAATGATGCACTAAGGGTAATTCTTCTACCAATCCTATCTAATATCACGTATGTTACGAAGCATGCGGGAATTTCAGCTAACGATGTTAAAATGAAATCTAAATAATGATTTCCTGCTAAACTCGTGGAAAGTAATGTCATTCCATAAAATAAAAATATACAGGTTATCCAACAATAACAACACTTTAAAAATCTTATTAATAAAATTCGTGACTTGAATACTTCACGTGTACGATGTCTTTCGGGATTTGAATTGTTTTCATTTGGTATTTTTAATTTTTGTAGCGCTTCTTCTGACACCGTATTTCCGTTTATTCTAGCTGCCTTCCGTAATATATCGACAGCTTCTTTGTGCCTCCCTTTTGCTAAAAGCCATCTAACTGATTCTGGTATTAACCAGAAATATGTTATGAACAATAAAGCTGGCGCATATATGTATAGAAGAAGAGGTCTGGAATATATAAGATATTTATAAAGTGACATTAAGTAAATTTTGTACTATCCAAAATAACATTATAACAAAGGCTTATAGTTTTAAAAAAAAAATTACGTAGTGCTCCCTAACCAATTCGAATAAATTTTAAATATATGCGAACTCCAAGATAAATTTTGGATCACAAATGTGCGATACTTCTTGATTATGTTATTTAATAGATGTTATCAAAGTATATTAAGGCCTTGCAATAATCTGATTACCAATTTCGCAATTTATTATATCACTTATCCACTTCGAGAGTTCAAAATTTTTGTGTGTGAAATTTATGTTTATTAATATTGTTTCAAAATAAGTTACCTCCATGACTTGGTAAGCCATGCAACACCAGCAACTACAACTTCACCAATTGCATAAGAACAGCTTACGATTGTACCACTAAGAACTCTCTTTTCTGGACCCACAAGTTCAACTCCTAAAAAAAAAACGATTCAGAGCAAATTTTTTAGCTTAATTATTTAATACTTTTTTTGCCATACAAGAATTACCGATTTGAGTATCTAATGTTAAGTATTAAGACATTATACCAAGCAGAAAACATATTAAATATAATATTGACGCACTAAATTTTAATCGCTAGCACCTTGTAAAATAAAATATTTTTGGCACGATAAGTAGGTATAATATTTTTTCTACGACCACTTTTGTAAATGACTATTACTATACAGCCTGCTTGCATCGTAAGTGGGACGTTACGCACGGTAAGCAAAAAGCAAAGTTTTTTAGAAATGATCAAAGTAGGCTCACGTCAATCTCATCCTGCATGCATAGCAAGTGAATCCTTACGCACGGTAAGCAAAGAGCACACTTTTCTAAAAATGTCAAAGTAGACTTACGTCAATTTTGACTGTTAACAGCGTACGTACAAGTGTATTTACTATTAGCCCAAAAATCGGTAAAATGCATGTATTATGTGATCGTAGAAAAAGTATGCTTCTTAACACGTGCCGAAAAGCAATTACGCACTCGTGGAAGTACGCACTCGCCGCTACGAGGCTCAGTGCGCAACTTTTCCACTCGTGCTTAATATGCTCTTGTTATGTAATAGGAGTATATTTTATCTATGGTATTATACGAGTGCTATTACACAATAGATTAATGCATAAGTTCGTTTTTGGTTTCCAAGGCTGGCGTTCTTTGAAGAGACTTCTTTTTGACAAATATCGATATTTTAATGCCATAGTATTTTTATATTGAATGTTTCTTTAATTTTTCAATTTTCCGAAAGTTTTTACCAATGGTAGAACGCCATTGGGGAAGGTACAGCTCGAAAATCTTTTTTAATAGCGAAACTGCTCTTCAAAATGGGCTTGACGACGTCTTCACCTCCAAACCACTTGATTTTTTCAAGCGTGGAATTGAAAAATTGACAGAACGTTAAAAGTCAATGGTACACAATGCGGAAGAATATATATTATTAATTAGTTTATGTATTTCGTTTATTTAAAAAAAAAAGTAATTTAATGAAACACTAGGAACGTATGCATCTAGCCATATTAAGTTGTATTCTTTCACACTTGCACGCCCACAGATAAAAATTCAATTGTTAGTTCTGACGATAAAAATTATAAACTATAGAAACAGCTAAACAATAAAATCAATAATACCTAAAATAAACGCACAGGAATAGATTCCTGCACCAAACATTGCGTCCAAAAATTCAAATGCCACGGCCCATTCATATGAAGGAGCAAATGACTTCGCTATTCCAGCTACACCGCTTAAACACATGCCAACTATTAATAAAAACCTTCGACCAAATCTAAAAAGTATTGTACATATGAAATGATTATTTAAAATGTTAAAACTGAGACGTACTTGTCGGATACGATGCCTGCTAACAATAAACCAAAAAACATACCCACACTGTTCATAGTTCCTACCAAACTTAATTTCCATAAGTTATCTTCGCAATATAAATCGAACTGTAAAAAATCACACAGCAAAAATTAAAATAGAAACAAAATGTGATCCTGATGTACCTACGCATAATTATTTTTGTCATAAACTCATCGGTAGATATTATGAAATCACATTAAATTGGGCATTGCGTTGCTGGTTATCAACATACTTTTGGCTTTTAAATATGCAACAAAAATAAATATAAATATGTACTCCTACGTTACTCACATCATTTTGCATGTATTTTTCTTCAGTTTTAAACACATAAGAGTCACAACTTTGTTCATGGCTTTTATCAAATTCGGAAGCAGAACATATTGGAGTGTTGGTATTGTTAAGAAAAAGATATCTTGAACATTTTTCAGGCAAATCGTCTTCATATGGCACAGCGTTAACAAGCCATGGCGGCTCGTATTCAGGCGAGTCAGAATCACATGATGGTATTTCACATCTGGATAGAACAAAATAAATTTTATTTTGCTCGAGTAAGCGTACAGCAGTTTTCTTTTGAATAAAACTGAATATCGTAATTATTACATCTAATTGTATAGTATATCGACAACATATAAAATTTTGAACTTCTGCTTTACCGGAAGCAGCCACGCATTTCATTTTTGAATATGCAAATGATATTTGATGAATTCATAGAGTATTTAAGCTATTCATTTAAAAAAAATGTTATTTTGATACTCACTTACTTTTTTTTAAATCTTTTTAGCCATGCTAGACCGTTTTAAAATTATCGTTTCTTGATTATAAAACAAGAATCTTAAAACTGTTACTGTATTTCGATTAAACCTTCAGCAACTAACAAATGATAAAAGCACCAACTATTCTCTTTGGAATACCACAAAAAGAGTAAATTAGCCTCGAACTCAAATACCACCAATCCGACAAGAAGATGGAAGCTGGGCTAGGAACAATCAACAGAAAGCTGACCTTTCGCTAGGCATCTAGAAAAAACTTTCCACCCTCATGAATCAAACACTAAAAATCGGGTAACGAAGGAAAGTAAATGTTCTGATCCAGAAAAAATAAAGCCAGTCACCCCTAAGGTAGTAATAAACGAAATTAAAAACAACATGGATACAAAGAAGGCAGCTGGCTACGACCTGATAACAGGAGAAATTATACAAAAACTTCCCAAGATAGCTATTGTCAAACTGACTCACATTAACGCTATTATCAGGTTGAAACATATACCAAGACTATGGAAAGTAGCCGAGGTTGTTATGATCCCAAAACCGGGAAAGCAGTTAAATGAAGTAAAAGGATACCGACCGATCTATCTATTGCCTGCAATGACAAAATTGTTTAAAAAACTCCTACTAAAACAACTAAAACCCATTATAGAGAAAAAGAAATCAATCCCTGAACTATAGTGGTTCAGGCATTAATTTCTTTTTGCATAGAATAACAGATGTTATTGAAAATGCGCTTGAAAACAAAAAAATCTGTTCATCAGTCATCCTATGACGCGTGAAATAAAGCAGAAAGAGACCAAGAAAGCCTGGAAAGAGGAAACACGAATAGTCGGATCCGTGGAATGGGGTTGGCTAAAGATTAATGGAGAAATGGAGAAAGACTAACAAGCAGAAACAAAAGTCTCACACTTAACGGCAGAGAGGTCTAAGATTAAGAAGACAAAATGATTGTATGATAATATTTGCGCTAACTAATTTTTTTCTACACCTTCCTTTAATGCGGTTTTTCAAAATAGTCCTCAGTCATTGAAAACAGATTGCGACAGACTAATAGTGTTAGTTACAATTTTCAAAATCAACCCAATAAAAAAACTTAACAAAATCAGAAACTCCTAAAATACAGGGTGATTGAAATTCGAGTTTAAGCATTGAGTTCTCGCTTATTATAATAGCTAGAGTATAGGTTTAAATTTGGCAAAGTTGCTAAATTTGGTGCTCATTAATAATCCGAATAGAAATTGGAAATATCTCAAACGGTATCTGAGAAAATTAGTAAAAACCGAAAATACGATTTTTGAAAATCGTTTATAACTCCTTTGGAATATGATATATTTCAAATGTGTAAAAACATTGCTGTAGCAACTTTTTAAGCCGAATCGGATGGTGGTCACAAATGTTTCCTAGATCGATTCGTTTTTGTTTTATGACAACCAACTTTGTTTTTTCTTATGGGGGCAATATTTACTATTCACATGATCAAATATCATTTATTTTTCTGAATCCATTGATGTATTACACATGGTATTTTAGTTCTTTATTCACAGTCAAATTTAAAAAAAAAAATGCTTTTAAAGTTAAGCGGTACTCATTACGCTGTTGCTGTTTTGAGAAACACATAAAACTGACCAGCAAATTATATGATTTATGCGAGAGTATTTTGAAATTAAAGTTTTCAAAATGTTTATTAGGGCACTAGTAATAATGTTACCATCTCTTCCGTTTGTGGCTATGTGCCATAATGCACAATGAATAATGTTAGTAAAAATTAAAATACAATGGGCGCTTAAATTGTAGCAGTTACATTTACGTTTAGGTATAGAAAAAAAAAACACATTCTGTAAACCAAAACAAATAACGCAAATACTGTTACAAAGTTGATCCTTAACTATTTTTTTATTTACATTTATAGGTGTAGTTATAGTTATATTTTGAATAAGGAACAAATAACACGTAAAACATGTAATGTATGGACATGGAACAAATAAACAGCAATCCGTTAATAGATTTTTTGATATGGAACAAAGGCAAGACTCAGAACTTCGCTATTAGGTAACGAATTGAAATTTTGGTTATGTTGAAGGATAGGGAACACTTTAAACATAATATTGATATTGATAAGTCAATTTGCCGCAAAATGGAACAAAATAACTCTCAGGCTACGATTTATTACTGCAGTGAAAAGAACAGTATTTTTTTAACTAAAATATTTAAGTTTACATTAAAAAAGTGACACAAAGAAAATTTTGTAAAAATATTTACCCAATTAACTCTGCATTCCATTATTTTGCTGAAAATTTGCTTCACCTGTCAAATTTGCGTTTTCGACCAATTACTAATCTTAAATCTTCTAGAGTTTACCAAGAGGAGCATTACTACACGGTAATAATTTTACATTCCCCTGTCAGATGTTGATCATCTTGTCAAATTTGCGTTTTTGACAACAACAAACATAATCATACACTGATTATATTCTTTTCGCAATTAACAGATTTTCATGCGTTTATTAGTCGTTTCTAAGAAATCTGAGTTTGTGATTGGTAGAAAATATAAATTTGAAGAGGAAATTAAATATTTTGGCCTTGATAATTTTTTGACGAATTTCGGCGACCAGTAGTGTTACTTTAATATAGATTAAACCACAGCCCTGACGCACCACCATGATAGTACTTGTAAATTTTGACATAACATACATTAATTTGACAGGTAGGTTAAGTGAAGGAAATTTTCTGACAAAATATAACTCGTGCATTACAAATAATTTATAATTTTTGACAAATCTTCACTCATGCAAGTTAAATCAGAAAAAAACACGAGTACACTTTGTACACTCTTGTTTTTTTTTCAGCTCAACTTGCATTCGGGCATATTTACCAAAAATTATCGATAATTTTCAATGCACTTGTTATATGTATTACTACTGAAAATTTGATAATTAAAATGTATACCTGTAGTCCAAATCTAAAGCTGTAAAGACGTAAACAATATGGAGACAAGTATTAATTATCACAGCGACATTAACTAAGGCAAAATTGGTAATCTGATATCTTCCAAAATCTCCTATTTCTTTGAGCACTGCATCCAGAGAACAATCATCAGCTGACATCTTCACAGAACTGTTTATATTCGAAAACTACAAATATTAGTCTTTCGATATAATTAATAATAGTATCCACTAGCACATTTATGTATTAAAATTAATAATAACTGTACGAGTATAATATGAATTAAATAAGTTAAATTTCCTTCATGTTAATATTGCCGCACGTACTAACACTTTTTTCAACTTTTAATGAACTGAAATTGTTTATAGTGTTCTTATCTATATCTACTCAAGATACATACATCTGCATAAATAATTAATAAGGGAGATATACCTTCGGACTTGACAGTATCATGACAATTCAACGAGATAATTTTTCTGCCATATCTTAAGTGATAATCAATTCAGTGGCGAAACTACCGCAAGGGAAGAAATGAATTTATAGCCACTATAACATTGAATTATAAAGCATTGACATTCTTATTTGCATTTTGGACTTGAAGTTTATTTAAAACCCTCGTCAGGTGGCATAATTTTACAACGTAACAGGCGGTAAAGGTTTTGAAAATTCTTAGTAAATAAAATTTTTTTATACGGCAAATGGATAACATTTAATATCTACATATTGTTTAAGTCATGTTTTGTGATATTTTGCTTATTTCAACACTACTTAGATATTTTGTTTTGATTCTATAAAGGGGAACCTGCAAAAAGATGCTGAATATTTGCGTTCTTATCACAACATAAGTAGACCTTTGATACACATTCAGTATTTGAAGAATCTGATTCTGAATGAGGAAGAATCATATGTTGCAGCTGATGACGAAAACTATGTACCACCAGCGGATGTTTCATCTGAAGAAAAGTCAGACATCGAGCAAGAAATGGTCATAGAGCAGGTAAAAGACGGACACGGTCAACTGGGCGACGGTCAACTGGGCGACGGTCAACTGGGTGACGTGCCAACTGGGCGACGGTAAACTGGGCGACAGGAACTTAAACATTTTTTGAACTCTCATCTTAGCACACGATTTTACTGATTGTTTTTGTAAACATTGGTAAAATATACTTCCTTAATTTTGTAGAACTATAATATATCGTACATCGAAATTTGTAGAATCATTTACGAAAGATATGATCAAAAAACGTGGTCCGAAAATAATTTAAAAATGAAGAAGTAGATATGATTGCACAATATTAGAATAAGGAGAAAAAATACAGTTTTTTCATTCATTTATCAATATTATTTTGTAATTAACAACCATATTTATCTTAAAACAAAAAAAGTATATAACACTAGAATAACTAATTATTATAGTTTAAATGAGAGTAATTTTTCACATTCATTGATTAATACTCATTTTTAATAATATGATCCATAGTAAAATAAAGTTTGGTTGATGCAGCTCTATCAACAAAAAAAATAGTAGACTTTAAACTCTTTAAAATCGAATTGTAAAGATATAATAAAAATTGACATTCCTTGTTTTCACCTAATACCCTTTAATTAATGTTATAAGCAGTAGGTACCTCGTCGATAGTCTATTAGCTGGGAAACTAAATAATAAATCAAATAAATGATGTCATTTATTATTATTATTTTGTAACTAACAAACATATTAACACATACATATACAAAGTGTTTGAAATTTAAGTTTAAACATGGGAATATCGCATATAATAACATTTAGAGTTTAGGTTTAAATTTGACATGGTAACTTAATTTGGTGCTCGTTAATAATCCGAAAAGAAATTTGAAATATATAATGGACTATTTATGAGCATTGCTTAAAACATGATTTATAATTCAAAAATAATTATGTTGTTTTGAATGTTATATACTTTTTTGTTTTAATGTAAAATATGTTTGTTAATTACAAAATAATATTGATAAATGAATGAAAAAACTGTATTTTTTCTCCTTATTCTAATATTGTGCAATCATATCTACTTCTTCATTTTTAAATTATTTTCGGACCACGTTTTTTGATCATATCTTTCGTAAATGATTCTACAAATTTCGATGTAAGTTTATTTAACCAATATTTGCAAAAACAATCCATAAAATCGTGTGCTGAGAGTTCAAAAATGTTTAAGTTCCTTTCGCCCAGTTGACCGTCGCCCAGTTGGCACGTCGCCCAGTTGACCGTCGCCCAGTTGACCGTCGCCCAGTTGTCGCGTACCGGGTAAGAGAATACCACAAGAGGAAAGCGTTGAGGATGAACCTGTATCTCAAAGTGTGGATGACATTAGGACTGCTAAGGATGGAACTCAATAGCATAGTGATCCACTGCCAAGTACACAAACAAGATCTCGTAACATCATACGACAAAGAGGTGGGTACAGTGAAAAAAAAACAAGAGATTTATGTCAAGCAACATGTAGCCTGCCAAAAAAAAGGCCTGTAAATTCAACAAATTTTGCCTACAATCGTGATGCAACAATCTGTTCATATGTGACAAAAAAGACAGCTTTTTATTAATTTATTATTTAAAATATTTTATACTCCAAAGGAGTTATAGACGATTTTCAAAAATCGTATTATCCGGTTTTTCCTAATTTTTTCATAAACCATTTAAACAGGGCTGCGGAGTCGGTAAAAAAAGTCGACTCCGACTCCGACAAAATTAAATACTAAGACATTTTATGGTGTGTAATATAAAAAAAAAAAAAATACAAAAAAAATTATTTAAAATTTGAGTTTAAATGCGGCAAAGGACCACATCGCAATTTTTTGTTGTACTCGGAGTTGGAGTCGGAGTCGGTACATTTTTTCCGACTCCGACTCCGACTCCAACTCCACTGATCAAAAATTCCTCCTAAACTCCGACTACGACTCCGACATTGAGTTTGACACCCCTGGCTTACAGTATATAACAAATTTTAGTTTTAGTAAATAAAATACTTATAATAACAACGACAATTATTTAAAAGATGTTACAATTGCCAAACATGGTAAAAAACTGAGTATTGCATATAAATACAATTTTTGCGTAATAGTTTTTAAGCTTCTACTTTTTGAACAATTTTTCCTATTGATTCTGCTTCTTCTATTGTGTCTGGTAGTTTGATGTTTAAAGTTTCAGGAAAAAACAGCGATAGTATTGCTGCGGTCGTGGCCATGACTCCAAATAACACCTGAGGAAACGGAATCCATATTTGTTTCTGTAAATTTTACATTGAAAAGTAACGTTTTAATAATGTTTTAATAAAAATTTCATATATGTACCAGTAAAGTCAACAGAGGTGCAATAATCGAGCCTACGCGCCCAATCATGGAGCACGTTCCCATCAAGGTGTGCCGAAGGGGTGTAGGAAACATTTCGCTGGTAATGATGTAAGTTGTGTTGACAGCCATCGTTGCTCCAAATTTTCCAAGCAGGTAAACTGACAGTTGCAACCAATATATGTCTAAAGCACTTGAAAATACACATGACTGCGACTTAATCTGTTAAAACTATGCTTAACTTTTAACTTAAGCTAATTACAAAAGTATACTTAATATTTATGAAAACTGATTTTAAATAATCCAATTTTTTTATACATCTAAATAGTTGTCACAGTTAAACAGATCTAAACTTAATTATCATGCCAGGCTAGAAACATTATAATTAATAAAATATACTTACCACTTGGTATAAATATATAAAGAATATTAGCTACACCACTAATAAAAAATGATCCACTAAGGGTAATTCTTCTACCAATCCTATCCAATATCACGCATGTTACGAAGCATGCGGGAATTTCAGCTAACGATGTTAAAATGAAATCTAAATAATGATTTCCTGCTAAACTCGTGGAAAGTAATGTTATTCCATAAAATAAAAATATACAGGTTATCCAACAATAACAACACTTTAAAAATCTTATTAATAAAATTCGTGACTTGAATACTTCACGTGTACGATGTCTTTTGGGATTTGAATTGTTTTCATTTGCAATTTTCAATTTTTGTAGCGCTTCTTCTGACACCGTATTTCCGTTTATTCTAGCTGCCTTTCGTAATATATCGACAGCTTCTTTGTGTCTTCCTTTAGCTAAAAGCCATCTAACTGATTCTGGTATTAACCAGAAATATGTTATAAATAATACCCCTGGCGCATATATGTATAGAAGAAGAGGTCTGGAATGTAAAAGATATTTATAAAGTGACATTAACTAAATTTCGTACTATTAAACTAACATTATAACAAATGCTTCTTGCAATTTAAAGACCGTATTACGGCTTATATTATAAAAAAAAGTACAATGTGCTCCCTAAACAATTTAAATAAACTTTAATTACAGAGTGGTCCACATAGAAGGGCCACTATTAGGATCTCGTAAACGGCAAGAGCTTCAAAAAAATTGAAATTTAGACAAATTGTTCCCTGTTCTGACCAGGGAAGGTCACGATATGTTGTCACTAGAATCTGATCAAGGCTGTGTTTATTGCATTAAGAACAACAAAACTAAATGTTTTGCAGAGTTATACGTGCCACTGGCCATGACCTTCGGAAAAATAGGGAAGAAAGTGAAAAGCTGAATAATAAAAGTAATTTTTGCGATCGCGTTGGCCATAAAACCGGCAAAGATAAAATCGAAATTCTTCTATTTACCAATGCGCGCATCCTTTGCAAGTAAAATGGTGCAACGTATCTAAAAAAATCTTAACCGGTTCCGGAGAAAAACACAATTATTCTTTCTTACGACTCACTTTTTGTGTCTTCTCCCCATACATCATTTTCTAATTGCACCATTACAATGCTTGGTTTGAAATGAATCAGTATTATTTTTGCAAATTAAAACAATATCCTCCCTGAAATATTTTTCTGCGTACGCCATGACACTTTACGAGATCCCAATAGTGGCCCTTCTATATGGAACAACCTGTACATGCGAAATCCAAGACAAATGTTACATCAAAAATGTGCTATACTCCTTGATTAGATATTTCATTTGATAGATGTTATCAAAGTATATTAAGGCCTTGCAAAAATCTGATTACCAATTTCACAATTTATTGTATCAAATCACTTCGAGTGTTTTAAATTTGCGTTTGTGAAATTTATATTTAAAAGTACATTCAAATTAAGTACCTCCATGACTTAGTAAGCCATGCAACACAAGCAACTACAACTTCTCCAATTGCATAAGAACAGCCTACGATTGCACCACTAAGAACTCTCTTTTCTGGTCCCACAAGTTCGACTCCTAAAAAATAACGATTTAAAGCAAATTTTTTAGCTTAATTATTTAATACTGTTTTGTCATACAAAAACTACCGATTTAATTATTTAATGTTAAGTATTAACACGTTATACCAAGCAAAAAACATATTAAATATAACATTGACACACTAACTTATAATCGCTAGCAGCTTGTTAAAAAAAATATTTTTGCGCGATAAGTAATTCGCTCTGTATAATCTTTTTTCTACGACCACTATTGTAAATGACTATTACTGTACAGCCTGCTTGTATCGTAAGTGGTTCGTTACGCACGGTAAGCAAAAAGCAGTTGTTTTTTTTTAATGATCAAAGTAGGCTCACGTCAAACTCGTCCTGCATGCATAGTAAGTAAATCCTTACGCACGGCAAGCAAAAAGCACAGTTTTCAAAGTAGACTTACGTTAAACTTGATAGTTAACAGCGTACGTGCAAGTGTGTTAACTATTAGTCGAAAAACCGATAAAATCGCATGTATTATGCGATCGTAGAAAAAGTATGCTTCATAACGCGAGTCGTAAAGCAATTACGCACTCGTGGAAATACGCACTCGCCGCTACGCGCAACTTTTCCACTCGTTCGTAAAGAGCTTCTTACAACTCTTGTTATGTAATACATTATTATCTATGGTGTGTCTATGGTATTATACGAGTAGGTACTATTACATATTGGATTGATGCATAAGTTCGTTTTTGGTTTCCAAGGCAAGAGTTCTCTGAAGAGACTTCTTTTTGCGGCTTGTCAACTCGTGAACAAATCTCAACAAAATTCAATTGTCAGTTTTGATGATAAAAATTATAAATTATGGTAATATACAATAAAATCAAAAATACCTAAAATAAACGCACAGGCATAGATTCCTGCACCAAACACTGCGTCCAAAAATTCAAATGCCACGGCCCATTCATATGAAGGAGCAAATGACTTCGCTATTCCAGTTACACCACTTAAACACATGCCAACTATTAATAAAAACCTTCGACCAAATCTAAAAAGTATTGTTCATATGAAATGATGATTTAAAATGTTAAAACTGAGACGTACTTGTCGGATACGATGCCTGCTAACAATAAACCAAAAAACATACCCACACTGTTCAAAGTTCCTACCAAACTTAATTTCCATAAGTTATCTTCGCAATACAAATCGAACTGTAAAAATTTAACACAGCAAAAATTAAAATAGAAACAAAATGTGATCCTAATGTACCTACGCATAATTATTTTTGTCATAAACTCATCGGTAGATATAATGAAATCACATTAAATTGGGTGTTGCTCGTTATCAACATTTGGCTTTTAAATATGCAACAAAAATAAATATAAATATGTACTCCTACGTTACTCACATCATTTTGCATGTATTTTTCTTCAGTTTTAAACACATAAGAGTCACAACTTTGTTCCTGGCTTTTATCAAATTCAGAAGCAGAACATATTGGAGTGTTGGTATTGTTAAGAAAAAGATATCTTGAACATTTTTCAGGCAAATCGTCTTCATATGGCACAGCGTTTTCAAGCCATGGCGGCTCATATTCAGGCGAATCAGAATCACATGATGGTATTTCACATCTGGATACAACAAAATAAGTTTTATTATGCTCAAGTAAGTGTACAGCAGTGTTCTTCTAAATAAAACTGAATATCATTATCCTACATCTAATTGTATAGTATATCGACAACATGTTGACATTTTGAACTACTGCTTTACTAGAAGCAGCCACGCCTTTTCATTTTTTAATATGCAAATGATATTTGACAAATCCATAGAGTATTTAAGCGATTCATTCAAATAAAAATGTTTTTTTGACACTCACTTACCTTTTTTTAAATCTTTTTAGCAATACTAGACCGTTTCAAGGTTATCGTTTCTTGATGATCTGAAGAGAATCTTGAAATTGGTTTTGCATTTCGATAAGAGATCTTTTGGAAAAAGATAACTGATTTTTACGTAAACTTATTTACAATAATGCATATATTATTTTTCATCAACCATATATTAATTAACTTTTTAATATTATCAGTTTAGGTATATTTAAATTGAACAAGTTTAAAAACGTATTGCTTAAATTTTACCATGAAGATTATAATTGAGGAGTTAAAAAGGGTAATATGTACCTATTATAAAGGGCAAAATAGCCGGAATGATAATATAACTCCAGAAATGATTAAGTACATGTGAAACACATATTGGAGAACAGTCACAACGGATTCAAAAGAAGCTGCAGTGTACATGACTTAATTTTTACCTTAAGGCAAAAAAAAGTTAGTAGTTGTGCAAAAATGCAAGCAAGTGCCAAATCAGTTTTATAGATCTTAAAAATAGATTTAACAAAACATAAACCGAACAGATATGAACCACTCTAAAAAATTGAAATGTAAATAATAAATAGATTAACCTTGCCATTTTTTTAATGTAAAAACCACGTGATATACAACAGCGAGGTCTCGACAGATTGTTAAACAGTAGAGGGAGCAAGACAATGATTATACTTAACCCATTGTTATTCTTAGTAGTAATGTACGATGTGATAAGGGCATACACAAAGCGCCTTAAACTCTTGACGCTTGGATACTGGATAATGGAATGGATGATAATTAATAAAATGGCGATACTAAAGAAATGCGAAAATGGTCTGGAACTTAAAGAGAGAATTTTTTTAAACACAATAAACCAATGTTTATAAGCCCAGAAGATACTGAATAGTGAATACTTAACAGAATACGCAAATAATTGTAAATATGTAGTGGCATATACATTGTAATTTGTAATAGAAATAAACAAGAGAATAGATTCATTTTCTAAGCATATTCTAATAAATAAACCATTGCTAGAAAACAAAAACAAGTAAACAAAGGATGACATATCACAATGTTTATCTTACCCTAAACCAAAAATGAGCTTTTTCAGGAAAAAATTAAAGAATCACAAATGAAACATACAAAGAAAATAGAGATTGGGCGATTGAATCCCATGAAGCATGAGATGAAGCAATAAATTGAAAGAGGAGACCAAGAAAGCCTGGAAAGAGGAGCAAAACTGCCACGAATAGTCCGTTGGAAAAGGGTTGGCTAAAGATTAATAGAGAAATGGAGAAAGACTAACAAGCAGAACAAAAAGTCTCACACTTAACAGCAGAGAGGTATAAGATTAAGAACAAGACAAAATGATTGTATGATAATATTTGCTGCAACATTGTGTTACCTAG
This sequence comes from Elmis aenea, assembly GCA_947652605.1. Classification (NCBI taxonomy): domain Eukaryota; kingdom Metazoa; phylum Arthropoda; class Insecta; order Coleoptera; family Elmidae; genus Elmis; species Elmis aenea. The sequence continues at coordinate 13,889,426 of OX393576.1, forward strand.
TTTTTTTCTACACCTTTCTTTATTGCGGTTTTCCAAAATAGTCCTCATTCATTAAAAACAGATGCGACAGACTAATACTGTTAGTTACAATTTTCAAAATCAACCCAATAAAAAAAACTTAACAAAATTAAAAACTATTAAGATATATTTTATATATATTTTTCCATTTTTATCTAAATTGTAGTGTTTTCTCATAAACATTAGAATTAGAAAGTTAATAATATTTTCGTAATTTTATCTAGCATTCCATAAATTCTTTAAAATGCTGAAATTCATTGAATATAGAAGTATATACTTTACAATTATCTGCATGTAATATCTATGCCAATCTTAAACATAATAGAATACAAGGCTCACTGCCAATGTTAAGTAGATTTTAGAGTAATTATTGCTGCATATACCATAACAGTATTTTTTAACTAAATTATTTAAGTTTCATTAAAAAAAATTAATTTCACACAGAAAACAGCGTAAAATTATTTACCTAATTAACTCATCATTCGATTGTTTTACTGAGAATTATATAATTAAAATGTACAGGGTGGGCAAATTTCGATGTTTTCATAGGGAATCTTGGTAACTATAAGAGTTATGGAAAAACGGACACCCGTTCCTTAATCTCTTTTTTCGAGAAAAAGTTAATGGTAAAAACTAAAATTGATTATCGTCTTTTGTTTTCGAGTTATCACCGATAATCGATTTTTTGACTTTTCGTTTTATGACTTATCACTTGTTTATGAAAATAAATAAAAATAATTTTGACGTTCTGAAAGCACTTTTTTGATAAAAATGCAGTGAAAGAAGGCAAGTATGATATGTTAGAATGATTTATTCAAAGTAATAATAATTCTGAAGCTGCAAGTGAAACTAATTTTAATCGTTTAATCGTTTTCGCAACATTCGTAAGCCATTTCTTTTTTTTAAGGTACAAAAATATAAACAATCAACAATTAAACGTGATTACTTCTGTCAAACTATCATTAAAACAACAGAATGACAGCTTGTTTTACCAGTTATATTCTTAATGACATAAGCCTACTACTAAAAACAAAACAAAATATAAAAAATTAACTAATTTTTGCTATAATGTAAGGAAAATGAATAAATCGACCCCACATGATATATATTATTGGAATAGGGAAAAAATTCTCTTTCTCGTGATGCCACGGCCAACTATGGATTCCATTTAATAAATTACAACTTTATGTCACAACTCGAGTTTCGAATTTTTTTTGAAAAATTGTCTACGCCACTGCATTGTTTAAAAAAAAGTGCCTGTAGAACGTCAAAATTATTTTTCTTTATTTTGATAAACAAGCGAGATATAAATAAGCGATAACTCGAAAACAAAAGACGATAACCAATTTTAGTTTTCACCATTAAATTTTTCTCGAAGAAATATATTGAGGAACGGGGGTCCGTTTTTCCATAACTTTTATAGTTACAAAGATTCCCTATCAAATCATCGAAATTTGCCCACTCTGTATACCTGTAGTCCAAATCTAAAGCTGTAAAGACGTAAACAATATGGAAACAAGAACTAATTATCACAGCGACATTAACTAAGGCAAAATTGGTAATCTGATATCTTCCAAAATCTCCTATTTCTTTGAGCACTGCATCCAGAGAACAATCATCAGCTGACATCTTCACAGAACGGTTATTATTCCAAAACTATAAGTATTAGTCTTTACTTATGTATGTATATAACTGTCTTCGATTTTATTATTAATAGCATCCACAAGCACATTTATGTATTAAAATTAATAATAACTATACGAGTATAATATGAATGAAATAAGTTAAATGTTCTTCATGATAATATTGCCGCACGTACTATCACATTTCTCAACTTTTAATAAACAGAACTAATGTTGTTATCTACTCAAGATACATCTGCAATCTGCATAAATAATTAATAAGGTAGATATACGCACTTGACAGTATCATGACAATTCAACGAGATAATTACATATTAACAATCATAGCCAATCATTAAAACAATTATTTTTAGTTTTTTTGCCATATCTTAATTGATAATCGATTCAGTTGCTAAACCGCCGCACAGTGGGGTATTTGACTGATTAGCTGGCCAAAAGTCGATTTTTCAAATAAATGACAGGTGAAAATAAATTACTATTTAAGAAAGTTAAATAGTCAAAGAACAGTGGGGCCATCTTTTTTCACTTTTTTGCGCCATCTATAGTCCACTCCAGTCAATCAAAACTCAAATGTCTTAAATAGTGCGATTGTTGGTTGTCTTCGAACGTGCACGTCTTTCTTTTAAATGTAAACCAATTTTTTTAAAGAAGTGTTAAACATTTTTGAACTATTGAATATTCCGAAGTAGCCACGTGGGAATATTTTTAAGGTACATTAACAAAATTATAGTAATTTTACAATACTAAGAGTTCCATTCCAAAAAAGAAGTTATTTTCGTAATTTTTTTGTTGATTTTTAAAGAAACCGAAGGTTTTTGTTATACTTCAGGGCGCGACCCGATTTTTTTTTACAATAATATAAAAACGAAGGTTTAAAATTTTGAAAAATTAAAAAAGTAGTCCCGTATTCACTTGCCTTTACTTGTATTACACCATATAAATTCTTATAGTCATGAATGTCATTTTTATGGATCATGGGCTATTTTCGATATAAAATGGTTTTTTTTGCTTTCAGATTCATAGGAAACAAAAAAATAACTAGAATAGAGCTGTTGAACATAAAAATATCACAAATATCAGCAAACAATTAAAGTTAGCCAAAAAGTATCTATTAAGTATTGCACGTTTGTCAGAAGAAGAGAAAAAAAGAATAAAACATACATTTTCCTCTACAAAATCATAGATTAAACGTAGATGGGTGGCAGCTCATGAGAAAGAAAATATCGTTATTTTTAAAAAAAATACTTCATTGAAGATATTTGAGGAATCGGGTGCGCGCAGTTAACGCCTTAGACTGAAAAAATACGTAGATTAAGATATATTAATATTTGCAGAACAAAGCTTGGAAAACATGCATCGAAAATACTAAAATAAATAAATAAATAGTTCACCAAAACCATCAAAAAATATAAGTAAACGTATTTAAGATCAAAACGAATTTTTTTCTTTGTTGTAGCTCATATAGTTATGAAACTATTTAAAATTAATAAAATCGAGCTTGTTCACTGTTTTTTAGAAATATTTTAGTAAGTTGAGAACATAGGTCAATTTTTAATGTGGCATTAGATTTATTTCTAAATTCTGCACAAATTTGCTAATTTAGAGGTGTCTGTATATTTAATAATAAAAAACTTACCCATACAATCGGTCAAAAAATGGGCACCCCATACAGGGTGGTCCACATAGAAGGGCCACTACTCGTAAACGGTAAGAGCTACAAAGAAGTTTTAATCAGACAAAATTGTCCTCCTTTCTGAAACCTATTCAATGATGCTTAAATGTTTTAAAAAAGTTCCATGGCACGCAAGATTATAAGAAATAATCTAAAAGAGTATTTTTTAAATAGTTCATAACTTGGTTATACTTGATGATACAAATATATTTTTGGGAAAAGTTGTAGATTTTTTTACGCACTATAAAATAAAAACATTCATTTGTTTCAATATTTTTTAAATTCTTAGATAAATTACGAACTTGCATTTTTTTTATGGAAACCATAAAATGAATTTTTGTGCGATCGTACTAGAAACAATTGTTTGACGGACGCGTTAGCAACCATAAAGTACTGCATTTCCGGCCCTATCCTTAGCAACTTAAAAAGTTTTTTCGGCCGCTACAGCATACGAAAAAGATCATTTGCATTAAGCAGAACGGAAAGCGCATGTGCGTGTCTGAATATAAGTTCTCTAAGGTTATGGCTTCCCCGCTAAGGGTACTGACGTAGAGGTCTTTAGGTTGTTAACTGTCAGCTAGTTTATAAGCTAATATTTTCGTGTTGATACTGTTACTGATTACTGAATAAAAAATTAGAGTTGATTTACGTATGTTTTACGTTATGTCATTAATAATTAATCAATGTTTAAATTTATGAATAAAACATTACAATCGCACAAAAAAAGGTTATTTAAATTATGTACAGAATTATGCAAGTACGTTTCCACCGCTAACAGCATACGCCGTCATCTGTCAGTGACAGAATGTCACGTAGTTTCTAACCTATATCTTTGAAAAACACTAAAAATTTAAATTGTTTTTAATTCGATCGCACAAAAAATTTAATATGCACCTCGGCCAAAACGTACTTTTTCGTCCTTGCCTGTTTGCTGGCTTCGACTACGTCTCTCAGCCAGCAAACCAGACGCGGCCGAAAAAGTTACACGTTTTGGCCTTGATACATAAATAACTGTTATAGCCACAATAACATTGTATTATAAAGCATTGATATTCTTATTTGCATTTTGGACTTGTATATTTAAAAAATTATATGTACCTAATACATATTTTTTGTAACTGTTTTTACAAACTTTTTTAGAATATATTTAATTATAACAATAACAATAATTTAAAATACATAACTACGACATATACTTAATAACTGGTATTGTACTCTTAGTTTAGAATCACTTTATGTTACACTTAAATTTCTGTTCTTATAAAAGTTTTTATGCTTTTACTTTGTGGATGTTTTTTCCTATTAATTCTGCTTCTTCTATCGTGTCTGGTAGTTTAACATTCAAAGTTTCAGGAAAGAATAACGATAATATTGCTGCCGTTGTGGCCATGCCTCCAAATAATACCTGAGGAAACGAAGGCCATATTTGTTCCTAAAAATGTTTTTTTCAAACACAAAACTTTGTATTTTAGCAATAAAAAGCGTACCAGAACAGGCATCAGTGGTGCAACAATAGAACCTATTCGTCCAACCATTGAGCAAGTTCCCATCATAGTGTGTCGAAGGGGCGTAGGGAAAATTTCACTAGTTAGTACATAAATTACAGTAAAAGCGATTGTGGCTCCAAATTTTCCAAGTAGATAAACAGATAGTTGCAACCAATAAATTTCTGCATAATAAAAAAAAGGCATGAATATCTTAGTTAATAAAATGCTATTTGCTTAAGTTTGTTCCAAAAAAAATCCAAAACAAACTCAACAAAAAAGTTATTAATTAATATACAGGGTGTTTCTTAAGTATTTATTATACTTATTGAAAGGTCTCCCATGGTAATATTTTTAATTATCTCCCACCTCCACAAAGGGCTGAAAAGTTCGACCCCTGTTGGATTTTTTATCAGAACTTTTTGGTGGGTTAAAAGTTTTTAATTAAAAATATTTTTTTTTTAAGATTGATTTATTTAGAAACTTTATTTATTCTCTAGTTTTTCTCGTAAAGCCTACAGTTTTAGAGTAAAAAATAAAAACCATCAAATATTCCAATATAAAACGACTCATTTGGTGGTTGCCATGGTTTGTTTATGTTCATATTGGATAGAATTGATGGGTGTAATGCATTTTGAGGTTAACGCGGCGACAACGCTATTAACGCCCGTCAATTCTATCCAATATTAACATAAACAAACCATGGAAACCAACAAAATGAATCGTTTTATATTGGAATATTTGATGGTTCATGTTTACTTAATTTATTTTTTACTCAAAAACTGTAGGCTTTACGAGAAAAACTAGGGAATAAATAAAAATTCTAAATAAATCAATCTTTCAAAAAAAATATTTTTAATGAAAAAAAATCAACCCATCAAAAAGTTCTGATAAAAAATCCAACAGGGGTCGCACTTTTCAGCCCCTTGTGGAGGTGGGAGATGATTAAAAATATTACCATGGGAGACCTTTCAATAAGTATAAAACATCTACCATATATGGTTGTCCTACATTTATCCAAATTTGAAAAATAAAATAAAAAGCTAATTTTACCGCTCCCCTTTAGGGGGGTGTAACTTCGAAAGGAGACGTCTAAGATTTTTTTTTATGATTGACCCCCCTTAATTTTCGATAAGGAATCACCTCCTGAATTTTTTTGCAATACTTAAGAAACACCCTGTATAATCAAATTTCATTAACAAAAGATCTATTTCTTACCAGTAGGTACAAATATGAAAACAATACTGGCGATTCCAGTCAGAAAAAATGACCCGCATTGTGTAATTCTTCTTCCAATTCTATCTAATATCAAGTATGTTACAAAATAAGCAGGAATTTCAACTAACGATGTTAAAATGAAATCCAAGTAATGATTTCCCGCTAAACTTGTGGAGTGAAGTGTTATACCATAGAATAGGAACGCACAGGTTATCCAACAAAAACCACAATTCATAAATCTCAACAGCAAAATTTTTGATTTGAATACCTCTAGAGAACGATGTCGTTTTGGACTTGATTCGCTGTCATTTGATATATTTAATTTTTCAAGTACTTCTTCTGATACTGTACTTCCATTTATTCTAGCTGCCTTTCGTAATATATCGGTAGCTTCTTTGTGCCTTCCTTTTGCCAAAAGCCATCTAATTGATTCTGGTATTAACCAGAAATATGTTACTAGGAAAAATGCCGGCAAATACATGGCCAAAGTCAAAAGCCTGTAATATATGATATATGTATAAGGTTCTTTAGAGTTTGATTAAATTATACAGAGTAGGGTTTTTTTCCCGGGATCCCGGTCCATTTTAAGCTATTTTATATTTCCCGGGAAATGCTTTTTGTCCCTGGAATTGCCGGGATTTTAAAAAAGTGTTGTTTTCGTTTATTTTGTGCTAAGATCTTTGTAATACTATCATAACTTATCAGAATTGTATGCTTAAAATGTCTTTACTAACAGTAAATTATGGAAAAACTTCAAAATAATTTTTCTCTTTTAGTATGGCGCAAAGAAGCCCGGTCTCCATTACAAAGTTAATATCTTCAAAATACTTTTACAGTTTTATTTTTGTGTACCCTGGTAATGCGAAGCAAAATAGCTTATAAATGAAATTTTATTGATAATAACGATGTTTCTTTGCTGCTAGATGCTCTCAAGACAATTTCACCTACATCAATAGAGACTGAGAGAGCATTTTATGCAACAGGAATTTTTGTTAATAAATTAAGAAAAAGACTAATTGACTGAAGCACAGATCACCTTTGTTTTTTAAAATTTTTCACATTACAAAAATTCATTGTAAAAATTATATTAATGTTTTCATAAATATGAAATTGCAATAGAAAGATTATAATTCCCAAATGTATGTTTCTCTCACCAATATTATTGAATTATTTGTAATAATCATGGAGCAAAATGCATTACATATATGACTTGGAGTTGTTTTTAAGTAATAAATCGGTCCCTTAATTTTTTGGGTTATTAATTTTAAAATATTGACATAATTTATTACATCCCGAGATCCCAGGAAATCCCGGGACAAAGGCCGATTTCTTCCCGGAATCCCTGGACAAGCTAAATGGTCAAATATGAGAAACCCTAATACAGAGTATCAGTATATGGTATATGATTTAAATGAAGAACATTGGAATCTCAGAAACCATTAGAAATAGAGGTTGGTTAATTTTTTTTTTCAGATGCTTACTATCTTACTAAAACTGAAAATGTGCAGTTTTTAAAATATTCTGAAAACATCAAGTCAATTTGATATTTTATTTATAACTTTCTTTTACACACAAATTTTGATATCTTCTTCTTTTGTTTTTAATGGGGTTCTCGTGTACTTTTTAGTGTCAAGGTGTAATTTTGATATACAGGGTGATTCAAATTCGAGGGCGACCATGGGGATCTCTCTTATTACTGAGGATAGAGAGAAGGTTTAAATTTGGTAAAGTTGCTAAATTTTATGCTCATTAAAAATATCAAAACAGATTTGAAATATCTTCAACTGTTATTAAAAAAAACTGAAGAAACTGAAAAAATTATTTTTTGTTTTTTTGCTATAACTTTTTTATTTATAGTTTTTTTAAATCTGTAAAAACTTTTACATGGCCACTTTTTATTTTACTTTTAATGGTGCCATAAATTTATTGCTGTGCCGATTTCGTTTTGTTTTATAGGTACTAACTTTTAAATGTCTTATGGGCGACAAATTTGATTTTCATCTAGTTATTATACAGGGTTATAACTTTATAAATTGTTGAACGTCCGTTGTTTTAAGGTTTAGAAATTAAAAACTCTGGATTTACAGGACGGTTTTATTGATTTTGGTTAAAATCCGACGTTTCGCACTTAATGTTTTTAAGGCTTCTTCAAGGGAATTTTAACAATATTCATTGATAATTGACAAGGCTAACATGGTGCACATAACCATTTGTTTTTTGAATGTGTAGAACAATTCGAAAGTCAAAAATAACAGTGATACAGTCGCACTAATTTATTGTAAAAATCATTTTTACAATAAATTAGTGCGACTGTATCACTGTTATTTTTGACTTTCGAATTGTTCTACACATTCAAAAAACAAATGGTTATGTGCACCATGTTAGCCTTGTCAATTATCAATGAATATTGTTAAAATTCCCTTGAAGAAGCCTTAAAAACATTAAGTGCGAAACGTCGGATTTTTAACCAAAATCAATAAAACCGTCCTGTAAATCCAGAGTTTTTAATTTCTAAAAGTTATAACTTTAACTGGAATAAATTCTGTAACTTGGGAATACAGTATATCGGTAAAACCTGCGAAAACACGTCGGTTTTAGTTTTTCGCCGGATACATTTCAGCAGTATTGCTTTTGGGATATCTTCATCCAGAGGGGTGCAACAACCCCTAATATTTTTTTTTAAATGTAAGGATATGTCGAGTGGCATATCGTTGGAAAGCTCATTTAGAGAGGAATACAATGCATATATTATTTTCGAAAAATTCCAAGAGGTTAGGTGTTAACAAAATAAAGACAAGTTTAAAGTTTAACGGTATTTAATGTAAAGGTTGTTTACAATGTGCACAATTTCAATCTGTAAGCGTTCATTTGTGCATTTCTTATCACAGTTAAACAACTTTTTGTCGTAACTTTTTGTTGCGACCTTTTAGCAGTTGAAAATCTTGCCTCTCTATAAAATTTAAAATTTATATTTTTATTTTGTTAACACCTAACCTCTTGGAATTTTTCGAAAATAAGATATGCATTGTATTCCTCTCTAAATGAGCTTTCCAACGATATATCACTCGACATATCCTTACATTTAAAAAAAAATTATTAGGGGTTGTTGCACCCCTCTGGATGAAGATATCCCAAAAGCAATACTGCTGAAATGTATCCGGTGAAAAACTAAAATCGACGTGTATCTATAAGAAACACCCTGTGTAATATAAATTAATTTTAATGTATTTAGACTATGACTCCACCTTTTGACTTTGTATTTACAAAATATTATTTGCCAATTATTATTCATAACGTTGTGCTCTTGACAAGTATTGTACCATGTTTTTCTGTAAATTCAAAGATTTATTGAGATAAAGTGGCAACGTCGCAAAAAAATGATAAAAACAATATACTGTCATATGGAGATTTTCTTGCTGAATTCGAATTTGCAAAAATATTCTAGGTGTTCAATTTTTAAAAAAATACTATTAGTGACGCCCCACTTTAATGAAACATCCTGTATACTTGAAACTACTCGTAATTTTAAAACATGCGCGTCTAGCAATATTATAAGTTTCATAAAAAAACGCTTTTTAATCAGTTGACATTAAGGGCAATAATGGACTATCGCACTATTGGCGCACCCTGTATGTAGTGAGTACGGTTCCTATCATCAAATTTATTTCAAAACCCCACAAATGGACCCGAAATTATTTTGTCATAAATAAATTACCTTCCAAAAGGATATTACAAGAGTATAAGGTTATTCGGTCGTTTTGAAACAGACCAAGACAAAGTGGTCAAAACGTCAACACATAAGCAAAGACGACGCGGTTCCAAGCCCGGGAATGAAGATTGTAACATGGACAAGGACCGCGAAAGCTTGAAGAATCACAAAGCTATGATTATATTTTAAAAAGAACATTATGAAACACTATTCACATACATGCGTTTGTGCGTGCGTACTTGTAGATACATAAAACGAGTAAAAACAAAAGAGATATGTTGCCATAGGTCATAGGCTTAAATCAAAATATTCCATGTAATCTGTATTATTAGATTAAATACAGAATTGCAAATTTCTGTCATCAAAATTGGCAATTTTTATATTTACCAATAAATTTTAGATTGCACCAAAAGTATAATTTGTGATTAGTTACGTTTTTGTTTAGCTAAGATAAACTTTAAAAAAAAAAAATTACCAGGGCTGCGGAGTAGGTAAAAAAAATTCGACTCCGACTCCGACTCCTGATAATTTTAGTAGTTCGACTCCGACTCCGACTATGACAAAATTAAACACTTAGACATTTTATGGTGTGTGTAATATAAAAAAGAAAAATAAATATAGAGAAATTATTTAAAAATTGAGCTTAAATTTTGCGGCAAAGGACCACCTCGCAATTTTTTGTTGTACTGAGAGTCGGAGTCGGTACATTTTTTTCCGACTCCACTGACCAGAAATTCCCTCTAAACTCCGACTCCGACTCCACAGCCCTGGCTTACTACATTATATTCAATATTATGTAAAAAATCAATACCTCCATGACTGGGTATACCATGCAACCCCAGCAACTATAACTTCACCAACTGCATAACAAGAACTAACGATCGTACCACTTAAAACTCTCTTTTCTGGTCCCACAAGTTCAACTCCTGAAACATTAAACAGCAAATTATTAAAAAAAAAATAATTTATGGAATTTTTGTGCACTGTTTTGTAAATTTATTTATGTTTATTTTGTAATATATGCCTGTGGTAGGTTTTCTCATTCTAAATAAATTAATTGAATATCTATTTTTTTGTGAAAGTATACAAATTTCATAAATTGATTAACAATAAACTAACTTACAGGTATATGAGGGATTATTATTTGCTATTGTTACACCTACTTTAATATTTATTAAACACTGTTTCCAAAAATTGATATAATGTTATAGTTTACTGTGATATCAGATTTAATACTTCAATCTCAGTATGCACTAATTCATTTTAAGAGGTATTACCAAATCTGGGCAACTCCAAATAAAAATCAACATTTGGAAATCTAGATGTAAGGAAATCCATTTAGAAATCAAGAATATTAATACAATCTTTTATTACAACGAAAATTTTATTGAATAAACGCAAAAAATGTGTATCGACTATTTCTCTTTTTTTTTTTTTTTCTTCTTAATTGAGAGTTAGAGACGCTTCGACAACTGAGGTCACTAGCGTCCGGGTGGAGGGGGCGGGGAACAAGAAAATGGTGAGTAAGGTAAGGGTAAGTGGAAGTACTGTCACAGCATTTGCCTATAGTAGGTAGGGGAATATTTCTCTTTTAACTTCTTTTATATAAACGACAGGTCATCTACTTTTAGGTACATGTTTTACCTAGCGTAAATCGACATTTTATCTGTGGGTGGCACGTTTTTTATATTTAATGCCATTGGTAAAGTTTCAAAATATTAGACGTTTAAATTCTTCACACATGTTAATTTTTTCCTCGTTAAGCCGTGTAAAAAAATTTTGAATTAAATTTTTTTTACAATTATTTTATGACGTCTTTATTTACAATCTATTATTAATATACGATAATTAAATTGCAACTTTGCAACGATCAAAGTAGCCTTACGTCAAACACTGCCTGCATGCATAGTAGGTGAGATAACGGTAAGCAAAACGCGCACTTGTCTCGAAATATCTAAGTAGGCTTACGTTAAAATTGACAAGACAACGTAATGTGTATATTATTCAAAAAGCCGTTAAAATCGTAGGTATTATGTGATGGTAGAAAAAGTAAGCTACATAACACGAGTTGTAAAGCGATTACGCACTCGTGGAAATACGCACTCGCCGCTACGCGGCTCCGTGCGCCACTTTTCCACTCGTCCGTAATATGCTTCTTACAACTCTTGTTTGTAATATGAATACTATAACGTCATTTTATAGAAAATTTCCTACGACTTTTAAAACAACAATGTTATAGGGATGCGACAGTCAAACTGAATCACCTGACATACACAGTGTATTAAAAATAATGGTAAATTTTGTCCAAAACATTTAACTGTGACGATCACCGGTCAGCACAACCTTCGACAATAATCTTGTTCAACAAAATTTTTTTTGTGAATAAATGAGTTCATCAATTGTTTGTATTTACATTACGTATGCTCACATGGAAAATAGCATACTAAATAATTCATAGACTTGTGATAATTTTCATGATTTGTTGTAGATTTCTAACCAGGGAAGGTCACGATACGTTGTCGCTAGAATTTGATTAAGGCGGTGTTTATTGCATCAAGGACATCAAAACTAAATGTTTTCCAGAGTTATACGTGCCACTGGCCATTTCCTTCGGAAAAATAGGGGAAAAACTGTTAAATTGGTATAAAAAGATCATTTTTGCGATCGCGTTGGCCATGAAACCGTCAGAAAAAAAATCTAAATTTTCTATTTACAAATGCGCGCATCCTTTGCAAGTAAAATGGTGCCAGGTTTTTGAAAAAATCTTGAACGGTTCCAGAGAAAAACACAAAAAACGAGACCCTTGTAAAAACGCTTTTCCCTATATTAAACGCCTATGCTACGTAGTTGCATAGATATAGTTATACAAATATACCACAACTTCTCAAATCATAGCGCTTTTGCAGGGGTTTCGTTTTTGACGTTTTTCTCTGGAAGCGTTCAAGATTTTTTCAAAAAATTTGCACCATTTTACTTGCAAAGGATGCGCGCATTGGTAAATAGAAGAATTTCGATTTTGTCTCTGAGGGTTTCATGGCCAACGCGATCGCAAAAATTACCTTTTTATATAAATTTTTTAGTTTTTCCCCTATTTTTTTGAAGGAAATGGCCAGTGGCAGGTATAATTCTACAAAACATTTAGTTTTGATGTCCTTGATGCAATAAACACAGCCTTATCAAATTCTAGCTACAAGTAGACTCATTTTTTTTATTTACGATAATATTTTGTGAAGTAATGCTACTCTATAGCTATACTACTTAAGTCGGCCTAAATATTTTTTAACTGGTTTGATAAAAAAACTCATTTCTAATTTCCAAGAGAAGCATGCTTAGTCTCTGTTTATTATTTCTTAAAAATATTGAGGAATTACCCAAAATAAACCCACAGGCGTATGTTCCAGCACCGAACGTAGCATCTAAAAATTCCAATATCACGACCAACGTGTATGAAGTGACGAACGCCTTTACAACACCAGCAACTCCACATAACAACATACCAACTATTAACAGATTTCTTCGACCATATCTAAAAAAATACTGTAAGATGTTAATGTTCATTTATAAGGACTTTTAAAGCACCTGTCAGATATGATGCCTGATATTGCCAAACCGACGAATTGTCCAACATTGTTCATCGTTCCCACTAAACTAAGTTTCCAAAGATTTTCTTCGCAGTATAAATCGAACTACAATAATAATAATATTAAACATTTTTTTACTTACTGATAACTTTGTTCAATATTTTTATTTTTAGTGATAAAATTATTTTAAAACAAGCTTTAACGGTAAAAATAACACGGAATCTAAAACTATAGGTACAGGGTGGACCAAATTCGAATGTTTTGCGTGGTATCTCGGTTACCGATATGGTTAGCGAAAATCTATAATATCGGTTTCTTGGGCTATTTTTTTGAAAAAAAAGACGCCTTTGTAATCAAACTTTTTATATCGCTTTCCATTTTGGAACTGCAGGGGGAAAAAAAATTACTATAACTTCTTTCCTTATAAAAATAGAATAAATGTTATCAAAATTTTTAATACAGCTTTTTATGCTTAATTAAATACAAAAATTTAAAACTCTTGAGATATGCAGTAAACTCGTGTTTTTCTAAATAGAAACCCTAGTTGGCCATGACTTTATATTGATTTTTTCAGAAATATATAGTTTTATGTTTGTTGCAAAAAATTTCCGTAAAAAGTTCCTTATCAAAGTTTGCCATGATTTCGTAAATAAGTGATGTTTGCAATTAACAACGTCATTTCCAAGTAAATTCTGCAGCAGCAGGTACGTTTTTATCACTTACAATGTAATATTCTAACATATGAAACTTTTCAAAGTGTTTAAATTTAGCCATAATCATAATACCACAATAAAAAGTTATAAAATACAAAAAATACACGGATTTGCTTAAAAGTTAAAAAAAAATTCTTGTAAAGGACGTTTAGTTGTTTACTAATTGCAAACCTCACTTGTTTACGAAATCATAGCAAACTTTGATAAGGAAGTTTTAGCAAAATTAGCCATATCTCGGTTATTTTTTGCAACAAATATATGAAACTATACATTTTTGAAAAGCTAAAAAAAACTCTTTTGTATAAAGTTATGGCCAACTAGAGGTTACCATTTAAAAAATATAAGTTTACTTCGTATCTCGAAACCCAAGGTCGCTAAAAAATGTTAATTTTTTTCTTTAATTAAGTATAAAACTCTACAACAAACCTTCATAACATTTTGTTCTGTTTTAATTAATAAAGAAGTTACAGTAAACTTTCAAAAATAGTGAAATTTCATTTTTCGTATGTAGTGCCAAAATGGAAAGCGATACAAAAAAACTGATTACATAGTCGTTCTATTCTCAAAAAAAGAATTCAAGAGACCGTTATCAGATTTTCGCCAACTATTACGGTAACCCAGTTACCCCTGTGTACAAACAATGCGAAATATTTCAAGATCTAAATTGGTTTTCGCCTGACAACATTTATTTTTAACTTATAATCATGTATCATCTATCCTATTTATTGTTCCTAAACATGAAAACCTGATCATGGTCGGTAACCTACACGAGCATAGTTTTCATTCTTTACACTAATTTTCTAAGCTAGTTCAGTTCTTAAAAACATTTTCGCAAGTTTCATGGTAATTTCGGTACACATCAACAGAAATAGTAGAAAAAATGTACGTTGTACGATATTTTAATAATATTTGGGAAAAGATTGTAGTTATTTATTTTGCATGTTTGAAACTAGATAAAAAAACGAAATTTTGAGTTATTTAAAAATTTTGGAACTTCTAAAATGAATTAATAAAGTTTTATATCTGAGTAATTCAACACAAAAGAGAAAAATTGTTGTTTTAGGTCCTTGTTTACTTAATCCTATTCTATTTTTTGTTTGTTATTCTTACATTATGCAATTTTCATATTTTAAATTTAAATATTTACATTACTTATCACTGTTTTGTCAACGAACCCTAAAGATAAATATTTAACATAAGTGAATAATGTTGTTATGTAAATTTTTATTTTTGTCACAATAACACTTTTTTTTCAAGTTCAACTTATGCCGTAAGAATTTTTTACTACACTATTTAAACATTTTCAATTCTTCAGAGTCACAATTTTTGTGATATGTACAATATTTCCCTTTTTTTTAATCGCTTTTTTTCCATAGCAAATCAGTGCGTCAACATTTCAGTTTCTTTGAAAATACTTTGTCACAAAAATAAATCAAATGTATACATAATGTTTATATTTTAGAAAGGTTCTCTGCATATTTTTTTTTTTACGAAAAACTACTTTTTTTTTTAATCTAGAATATTTATTGCGTACAGGGTGGTCCAAATTCGATGGGATTGCATGGGTATCTCGGTTAATATTTAAGATAGAGAAACGGTTAAATTACCAAAAATGTGCAGTTTTTTGAGACAAACTCAGAACCGTTTTCAAAAATATTCTATCATTTCCGGTTTTCGAGTTATCGAATAAAAAGTGTTTTTTTGTCATATTAATAATGTGTCATATCTCCGTTATTGTTGTAAATATCGAAAATATTTATTAAGATTATTTTTGGATATTTTTATGTTTAATTTGATTATACTAAAAAAAAATATTTTACGCTCGCCGTTAAAAAGTTATGACACAAACTTACCTTTTTTTAAATGGAAACGATAGTTGGCTATGACCTATTTAAATTCCTCATTTTTTTCTCATTCCAAATATATAAGCGTCGATGTATTTATTTTTAATAATACGCAAGTTATGAAGGTTTTTTAGGTTTTTTTTTCTAAGAAAATCATAGTAGGCTATGAAAACAAAACCCAAACAAGGTGTAAAACCTTACAAAACTCATGTGGTACAAGTTACCAAGGTATTTTAATTTGTTGTTGAGATAAACATTGTAAATTTTTGAAAATAAGAAAACAACGATATAGTCGGTATCAGCAGTAATGTACATAGGATATTGTTGTTTATCTTATGTTCAAAAAATTTCGTATTTATCTCAATAACAAATTAAAAAACCTTGGTAACTTGTACCACATGAGTTTTATAAGGTTTTACACATTGTTTATTTTTTGTTTTCACAGCCTACTATGATTTTCTTTAAAAAAAAAACTATAAAACCTTCATAACTTGCGTATTGTTGAAAATAAATACATCAACCTTTATATATTTGAAATGAGAAAAAAATGAGGAATTTAAATAGGTCATAGCCAACTATCGTTTCCATTTAAAAAAAGGTAAGTTTGTGTCATAACTTTTTAACGGCGAGCGTAAAATATTTTTTTTTAGTATAATCAAATTAAACATAAAAATATCCAAAAATAATCTTAATAAATATTTTTGATATTTACAACAATAACGGAGATATGACACATTATTAATATGACAAAAAAACACTTTTTATTCGATAACTCGAAAACCGGAAATGATAGAATATTTTTGAAAACGGTTCTGAGTTTGTCTCAAAAAACTGCACATTTTTGGTAATTTAACCGTTTCTCTATCTTAAATATTAACCGAGATACCCATGCAATCCCATCGAATTTGGACCACCCTGTACACAAAACTTGTTTAGGAAAAGTTATTAATATTTATATTTAGAGTTAGATAACGACATTCGATTATTTAAACATTTTTTAAATAATGAGGTTAATGATAAAATTGCATTTCTGAAAAAAATATTACACATTTTGTGTAATTTAATCAACCGTTTACGAGATCCCAACCTAACCTGACCTATTTGACGCACCCTGTATACATACTTGACATGGTTACAATCGCCATAATAGTGGCTACCGAAAAACAAATTCGATAAAAATATTTTATAATTTAAAGCCTTATGATAATCGAAGCGTAGAAAACCAATAAACTCACTAACAAACATCGTTAAATATGATAAACTATCAATACAATCGACTAGAAGTCATTTTATATAACTAACCAGGGAAGGTCACGATATATGTGATATGTTTGCACCATTTTACTTGCAAAGGATGCGCGCATCGGTAAATAGAATAATTTCGATTTTATCCCTGACGGTGTCATAGCTAACGCGATCGCAAAAATTACCTATATTATTTAACTTTTCAGTCTTACCCCTATTTTTCCGAAGAAAATGGCCAGTGGCACGTATAACTCTGCAAAACATTTAGTTTTGATGTTCTTGATGCAATAAACACAGCCTTAATCATTCTAGCGGCAATATATATCGTGACCTTCCGTTAAGAGATACAGGTTTACTTGTTTAACCATTTCTTCAACGTGTAGATTTTGTGCAAAATATTTATATCAAAAAAATATAAAAATGACCTGAATGTTAATATAAGTCGTTATTCAATCACGCTTTATCCAACATCAAATTAAAATAGGTATGTTTTAATATACAACAAAAATGCTTAATTATACGATGGTGCGCATGTTATCATAATTGCCACTTACATACCCTTTTAAATGTTAGGTACATTTTAAACCATATTGAAATTCATACGTGCATTGTTTTTAAATTCATATTTCCTATCTACAATAATGTTTCGCAGTAAACAATTATTACATGATTGGCTGTTCATAAAAAAATGTTTGATAAAGTTTTTGCAAATTTTTGTGACATTTGTGAAAGTAGTTATCAGGGCAAAAAAAAAGAGTCAACAATTACTTTTTGTTTAAAGTGGTGATATTTAATCAAAATCAAAACCGAAAGTTTAGCACAAAAAGAACACGACGTCCTTAAAAAAAATATGTTTAGTGATTTGTAGACAAAATTAACATTCTTAATTGCGATTAATTTTTAACCGCAATTGTTTGCGATTTATACCCTAGAAATAATTATATACCATGTTTTAAATCAATAAAAAATATTATATTGCTATCCACCATATGTCGTTATAACACACGATCCTTGAATTAAATTAAATAAGAAGATACGTTATGTAAATTATTAAACTTATAACCTAACCTTAACACAGATTAATTTTCTACATCCACATACAACAGTGACTCTCAACCTGGGGGGGTGAATCCCCTAGGAGGGGGGCAGGAGCGAAGAAAAGCGAAAATGGAAGAATAAACTGTTTATTAAAACAGCAAAAAAATAGTAACACAAAATACATTCTGAAAATTACTGCAGTCGCACATATGATAAGTTCTTACAAGGGAAGGTCACGATACGTTGTCGCTAGAATTTGATTCCGGCTGTGTTTATTACATTAAGGGCATCAAAACTAAATGTTTTCTAGAGTTATACGTGCCACTGGCCATTATCTTCGGAAAAATAGGGGAAAAACTGAACAGCTGATTAATAAAAGTAATATTTGTGATCGCGTTGGCCATGAAACCGTCAAAGACAAAATCTAAATTCTTTTATTTACCAATGCGTCCTTTCCAAGTAAATTGGTGCAAAGTTTTTGAAAAAATCTTAAACGGTTCCGAAGAAAAACGGAAAAAACGAGACCTTTGTAAACACGGTTTTCCCTATGTTAACCGCCTATGCAAGTCGCATAGATATACAACTTGAATAGTTCCGCCATTTTTTGACGTATTGACATCTACAGTGCCTTGTTCGACGCGTCATTTCTGTCTATTTTGTGCCATGAATCATCTAACACCGATACAACGAGCAGAAATCGTCAAATTGCATTTTGAAAATGGGTCCTCCATTGTCAAAACGCAACGTGCCTACAAACGTTTACATCCGCGTGAAACACGGCTTTCACACACCACAATTCGCAATTTGGTGCAAAAATTTATGGCCACCGGCAGTTGTGCGACCAAGTGGCAACCCAGAAGACCGAGACCAAGGCGCTCAAACGAAAATATCGCTGCCGTAGAAGCCGATGTTCGTGAAAACCCAAACACATCGCATCGACGCCGTGCATTGCAGTTGGGCTTGTCTGCAACGACATTGCGGCGCATTTTGAAGGGCGACTTGCATCTTTTCCCTTACAAAGTGCAAATTACACAACGTTTGTTGCCGCAAGACAAGCCGCGACGTGCTGCGTACGCTCATTTCGTCGAAAACATGCTCCATGGTGATGGTGACTTTTGGTTCAAAATCATCATGAGCGATGAAGCTCATTTCACATTGAATGGCGCGGTTAATAAGCAAAACTGCCGCTTTTGGGCCGACGAAAATCCTTGTGAGATATTCGAGGAGCCTCTCCATGATCAAAAAGTGACCGTTTGGTGCGGCGTATCGGCCAAAAAGATCATCGGTCCGTATTTTTTCGAGAACGAGGCTGGCAACGCCGTTACGATCAATGGCGCGCGCTACAGAGCGATGCTGCGTGACTTTGTGTTTCCGGAAATGATTGGAAATGACATGGCCCACTTCTGGTTCCAACAGGACGGGGCCACAGCACACACTAGCCGCGATTCAATGACGCTACTCCGCACGATGTTCGACCGACGAATCATATCGAAAAACGGCGATTTCGACTGGCCGCCGCGCTCACCCGATTTGACGCCGCCGGACTTCTTTTTGTGGGGGTATTTGAAGAGCAAAGTTTACATCGACAAGCCGCAGACCATAGCTCAGCTCAAAGCCAATATTCGCCTGGAAATATCGCTTATTACCACCGAGACGCTGGAAAATGTGATGCAAAATGCACGAAAAAGGGCATCTTTTTGCATCAAAAATGATGGTGGTCATTTGTTGGACATTACATTCAAAACATGATGTAAATAAAATAAAAAGGAACAAATAAAGTTTGTGTAAAAAAAATAATAAAAAAAGTTGTCCACATCAAAAGTTATTCAAGTTTCAAATGCTATCGCAACAAATGGCGCACCCTTTAGTAATACAGATATACGACAACTTCTCAATTCATAGCGCTTATGCAGGAGTTTCGTTTTTGGCGTTTTTCTCCGGAACCGATCAAGATTTTTTCAAAAACTTTGCACCATTGTACTTGCAAAGGATGCGCCTATTGATAAATAGAAGAATTTCGATTTTATCTCTGACGGTTTCATGGCCAACGCGATTGCAAAAATTATCTTTTTATACCAATTTTTCAGTTTTTCCCCTATTTTTCCGAAGGCAATGGCCAGTGGCACGTATAACTTTGCAGAACATTTAGTTTGGATGCCCTTGATGTAATAAACACAGCCGGAATCAAATTCTAGCGACAACGTATCGTGACCTTCCCTTGTTAGTAAATTTTATATCTAATGGTTTGGGTTTCAATATACAGGGTGTCCCAATTATACACCGCCAAAAAGTAGGTGCATATTCCTGAGTGAAAATGATCACCATTTGTCAAATATTTTGTTATCCGAAAATGCTTCCTTTCAAAGTTAGAGACCTCCAAAGTTGCAAAAAAAATATCAAAAAATCGATTACGTCCTAGCCGTTTAAGCTAGAGCTATCAGACTTGGCCGAAATGTTTAGGTGTTTCCCATTGACTTTGTGGGATAATTAGAAAGAAAACGCATAATTAGAAGTATGATTTATAGTCAGGTCATCCGCTTACCATCTTCAGAATTTTTTTCAAGCATGACATTAGCCAACTAAGTTTAGTAAAAAAAATATTTGAGGTGTATAAACAGAGTTTGTCGATGCATCTTTAGCGCTAATTTTCTCGAAAACGGTTACGTTTACAGCAAAAAACAAAGAGGGACGATTTTTTTTCTCTTAAGTCGTACTTTCTTATGGACGAATGACATTTTCAATTTTATTTCAGAGAAAAAAATTCTGAAGATGGTAAGCGGATGACCGGACTATAAATCATACTTCCAATTACGTGTTTTCCTTCTAATTATCCCACAGAGTCAATGGGAAACACCTAAACATTTCGGCCAAGTTTGATAGCTCTAGCTTAAACGACTAGGACGTAATCGATTTTTTGATTTCTTTTTCTTGCAACTTTGGAGGTCTCTAACTTTCAAAGGAAGCATTTTCGGATAACAAAATATTTGACAAATGGTCATCATTTTCACTCAGGAATATGCACCTACTTTTTGGCGGTGTATAATTGGGACACCCTGTATATTCAAGTTTACATAAGCAACAAGAAAGTACTAAAAAACTACATATTTTAAAAATAATATACTCAAATCGGTTGAGAAATAAAAACAAATAGAGCGTCTTGGCAGGGCAAAAGGATTTAAAAGGGGCGCAATAAAAATTTATATGAAAAAGACAATCTTGTCGTTATTCAATAGATTCAATAATCAAACAAAACTGCATAGAAAAGTATGTTACTTACGTCATTTAGCAAGGATATTTCTTCTGTTTTAAACACATAGGAGTCACAACTTTCTTTACGGCTTTTATCAAATTCAGAAGCAGAACATTTTAAAGTATTGGTGTTGTTAAGATGACGATATCTTGAACATTTAACAGGCAAATCGTCATCATATGGCACAGCGTTGACAATCCATGGGGGTTCAAATTCAGGAGAATTAGAATCACATGACGGTATCTCACATCTGTATAAACATATATTGTCCTTAATATAAACATATAAATAAGGTGTACTACAGATCATCACCACTTTAATTATCTTGTTTGTAACTCCGGCAAATCTTTTGTGTTTAGGGAAAATCTGCAACAATGCAAAATTTTGATGTATCTAGGAAAGGCGTTATTCAACTTTTTATTTTTTCGACAATAATGTCAAGTATCTGTAGATTATAAAGAAAATTATTTAGTTTCAATAAGATTTTCTACGAGATCTACTGTGTGTGTTCTTGTGATGATAAGGAGGACGAAATTCAAACCTATTTGACACAATACAGTTGTACTGTGTACTGACAATGAGTCGTGCAATTGTCAAGAAACAAACTGTTTATTTTACCAAAATTACAGCTGTACATCAGTTGCATGTGAGCGCGTTGTCATATAAACCAATGGTAAAGACTCGTTTTAGCACAACTGATAATTGCACGTCAGCGCTTAGCCTTAGCGTTACAGCAAAAACTTGTCGCTACAGACTGTTATTTTTTTATGCACGCAATATGTTCTTATGGCCCTCTGTTATCTTACAATTCTGACGTTTACCCAAAAAAACTGAATGACCGAAAATATTAAAACATTTACTTACTGCATTTTTTTTTAAATTTAAACCACACTAGTGGCATTTGAAAAAAAAGTTGATATAAGCCCTTTTTAGCAACATCGCTAATATAAAACTTTTCCATTTGTTGCAGACTTTTTAAATTACCCTTAAGGGTAGTTCACACGGTGACATTCGATGTCTCGACTTTTGATGTCGCGACATCAAATGTCACCGTGTGAACAACCCATTAGACGTAAAATAATTGTGCTTCATAGTTTAATACAACTATTAAAATGTTTACGAGTTTACTTTTTTCAATTTGTAGAGTTGCCTATCAAGGCGACATTTTTTGTGCTTTCAGTATCGTTATAGTTAATCTATTATTTGGACATAAATCATTTATGGTATTATTAGACATTTTTAGCATTTATTTTAAATTGATCCTATTGTCACACTAATATTTTATAAACATTTAATAATGTAGATTTGTTATTGCAAATTCCGTTTATTAGGTTACATGTTACACTATGTAGAGTCAGCTCTATTTGCAATATGCAATATGTTATCTGTGTAACAGCAAGCAAATAGAGCTGAAGCAATCGAGTACGGCCTTATGTGTTTCCTTGTTATACGTCATAGTCTTTTAGCTGACTCAGGGTAAATTATGGTAGAAATAGTCTTCCCAAATTATTATGAGTAGACAGTAGATGAGTATAGAGTCAAGAGTCGACCGTCAACAGTAGTCGGTCGTAGAGCAACCAGCCGAGATGGCCGTAATTACCCTGGGTCCAGTGAGTCACCATTCCGTAAGATTTCTGTTTGTCAATGTGTTGATCTGGTTCTTATAATAAATCTGCCCAATTTCATAGTAATCAATTAGCTTCTATGATTCCCGAGCTACCCCCAAGCGCACATTGTCTAAGGTTTAGGCCTTAAAGCCGTTGTGACACTATTTTAAAATGTAAAACTATTAGTTTTCATGCATTCAGCTCAAATTAAACCGATTTTGCTTTCATTCGGTAAAGAAGCATTTATAAAACGATCGACGTAAATAAACAAACAATAGATTCAATTTGACGAGGTTGCATAACTAAACTACCCACTTTATTATAGAAACCTAACATTGCCCCATTATTAAAACAATTACTGACACGTGCATAAGTCGAACAACAAAATAATGAGATGAAAATATTGGGTACTTAATCTTATTGGTTTAGTAAATTATTACTAATAATTCATTTGAAATTATGTATTTAGACGATTTACTTGCTTTTAGAGTTATGAGCATTTTTTTAAATATAGTTTACCTCAAGAATAGATAACCGTTGTGCAAATTGCGTTATCAAATTGTATTTACCAACAATTATTTCATATCGTTGGTTACTGATAATGAGCGCTTCACTAAGCACACTACTAGTGATTGCAATTACCGGTATACCGAATACCGGTATACCGTGCCATTTTACAATACCGAAATACCGTCTTATTTGATGGTCTAATACCATCTAATACCAATTATTATTATTATTTTTTTTTTTAATTTGATTTGTATTATTTTATAATTGCATTCTGCCAAAAATAAAAAAATAGCAATAAATGCAAAACACAAAATTGTGCCACAAAATGATGTATTTAGGTTAATTAAAAGAGAGATGATATTACTAGAAGACGAAGGAATATTGCAATATTGGAATATTTGTTGTCATTTCCAAGGCTTACTATTAAAAAATGTTGCAATTTCTGTTAACTTTATCAAAAATTTTTAATAACTCGAAAATTATTGCAGATAGGTATAGGAAACGCTAATACAGATTGATTTAGAATTTACTTTTGAATTAGAAAATGAAAAAAAAATAATTGGGCATTGTATTTGAAAAAAACGAGTTTTATAGGTCTGAAATTTTGAACACCCTGTAAGTAATGCATCGATTGCAAAAATTCTTCTATGCATAGTTTAAATTTAAGCATTTTCTCTTCAAAAATGGCGGCGATAGATAATATTCAGCATCACGATGAAAATCAAAAAATTTCTAAAAAGTCCAAAAATCTAAAAAACGACTGCACTTAGGTATAGGGTATGCTATTAATAGTTCCTCTAAAATAACGTGTTTAATCCAAAAATGCAATAAAAAATAGACCATTGTATTTGAAATAAGAAAGTAGACGTCAATTTCCGGTATTTCCGGAAGGGTCGCCATCTTGAAAATATTTTCATTAAACAGATCATATGCCATTATAGTCATAACCAAAATTTCAGATCAATACCCTTTTTCGTTCTCATATATTTTTAATGCCCGGTCCCAATCAATTACCCTGTATATCTTCAGTTTTTTGTGTCCAAATTTTTTTACATATGTAATTTTTTAAGTTTCTTTATTTTATGTAAATTTGTGTTTTGACATTATACTTACTATATGTACATATGTGTAAAATGCATATATTGTATTTTCAAAATTAATACTTTTTTAAAAAAGCTATACCTACCGGTATTACTTGCGAATAAATACCGAATACCGTTATCGTAATTTTGGTCCGGTATTGCAATCACTACACACTACCTATTTGACTCATATCGGCTAATAAGCTAAACATCAACAGGTAAACACTTATAAAAAATTGTACAAATCTGGTGAAAATACCAAATTTTACGAGAAATAATAACGACCATTTCATGTTTTCAAACAATCCACCGGTAGTACAGGGTGGACAAAATTCGAATGTTTTACGGGGTATCTCAGTTACCGCAAAAATCTGATTTCGGTCTCTTGGGCTATTTTTTTGAGAAAATAACGCCTATGCAATCAGATTTTTTCTATCGGATTCCATTTTGGCACTACAGACGAAAAATGAAATGTCATCATTTTTGAAAATTTGCTGTAACTTCTTTATTTATTAAATTAGAACAAAATGTTATAGAGGTATTTTATACAGATTTTTATGCTTAATTTAAAAACAAAAGTAGTTTTTTCTTAGCCTCCTTGACTTTCGAGATAGGGAGTAAACTTACATTTTTTTAAATGGAAACCCTAGTTGACCATGACTTTATGTGAAAGAGTATTTTTTTAGCTTTTCAAAAATATATAGTTTTATACATTTTTTGCAAAAAATAACCAAGATATAGCCAATTTTGTAAAAATTCGATCATCAAAGTTTGTCATGATTTCGTAAACAAGTGATGTTTGCAATTATTAAACAACTAAACGTTATTTCAAAGTAAATTTTTTAACTTTTAAGCAAATCCGTGTATTATGTGTATTAGTTGTTTAATAATTGCAAACATCACTTGTTTACGAAATCATGGCTAACTTTGATGATCGAATTTTTACAAAATTGGCTATATCTTGGCTATTTTTTGCAAAAAATATATAAAACTATATATTTTTGAAAAGCTAAAAAAATACTCTTTCACATAGTCATGGCCAACTAGGGTTTCCATTTAAAAAAATGTAAGTTTACTCCATATCTCGAAAGTCAAGGAGGCTAAGAAAAAATTACTTTTGTTTTTAAATTAAGCATAAAAATCTGTATAAAAAACCTCTATAACATTTTGTTCTAATTTAATAAATAAAGAAGTTTCAGCAAATTTTCAAAAATGATGAAATTTAATTTTTTGTCTGTAGTGCCAAAATGGAATCCGATAGAAAAAATCTCATTGCTTAGGCGTTATTTTCTCAAAAAAATAGCCCAAGAGACCAAAATCAGATTTTCGCTATCTATTACGGTAACCGAGATACCCCGTAAAACATTCGAATTTGGTCCACCCTGTACACCAGGCAAATTTTAATAGGTTTTAGATTTATTTTAACGAATAAAATAATTTGCGTCAAGAAAGACACGAAATAAAATTGCTTCGACTTAATCTGCGATGAGCATTGCATTTGGTTTATTTTTTAATTATACAGGGTGTCCCAATTATACACCGCCAAAAAGTAGGTGCATATTCCTGAGTGAAAATGTTGACCATTTGTCAAATATTTTGTTATCCGAAAATGCTTCCTTTCAAAGTTAGAGACCTCCAAAGTTGCAAGAAAAAAAATATCAAAAAATCGATTACGTCCTAGCCGTTAAAGCTAGAGCTATCAAACTTGGCCGAAATGTTTAGGTGTTTCCCATTGACTTTGTGGGATAATTAGAAGGAAAACACGTAATTGGAAGTATGATTTATAGTCAGGTCATCCGCTTACCAGGAGGAAAAAGCTTTAAGTCAAGCATGACATTAGCCAACTAAGTTTGGAAAAAAAATATTTGAGGTGTATAAACAGAGTTTGTCGATGCATCTTTAGCGCTAATTTTCTCGAAAACGGTTACGTTTACAGCAAAAAACAAAGAGGGACGATTTTTTTTCTCTTAAGTCGTACTTTCTTATAGACGAATGACATTTTCAATTTTATTCCAGAGAAAAAAATTCTGAAGATGGTAAGCGGATAAATAGATAGTATTTGTTTTTCTTTATTCAATGATGTATCATTTGTTGCTAAAGAAACAAATTTAATTATTTACCTTCACCAACATAAATTTCATTTGAGCAAATAATATATATATATATATATAAAATCGTATGTATTATGTGATCGTAGAAAAAGTATGCCACAAAACTCGAGTTGTAAAGCATTTACGCACTCGTTGAAATGCACTCGTGCGTAATATGCTTCTTACAACTTTTGTTATGTAATATACCATTACTGATTACTAAAACATTTAATGAAAAAGCAGCTGCCTGAGGTATTTTACTTTTTGACACCATTAAAGCAAAAAAAAATCATTTGCTGGGTGAATACTCAGAAAATATATGTCAATGCAAAATTATAAGCTAAAACGTGTCCCTGTTCTCAATTTCTTGCACACCTCTTAAAATTCTTTCAAAATCACCTAATATAGATAGAAAAAATAATAAACATGGAAATAAATTACTGAGAAATAACATTTCTCATAAAAATATAATATCTTTATTGCAATCATAAAATCAGGTCATTAACACATTGTTATAAGTACGTACTTCATTTGTTGTTATCGCAAAACTAAGTAACCGCTTAAACCGCATGACATCCAGTAAAAACATAAGTTAGTTTTATATTTACAAAATAGAGATTACTAGATTGTAGATAAAGATGTGATACTATAATAAGACTACTTCTAGAAGTTATTGGTTTGATTTAAATGAAATATTACTTATATTTATTATATTTTTTCCAATTACAGTTTCTAAACAGTTTTACAAATTTGCACTATTTAGTCAGTAAGATAAAAGTTTTTTTCTTCTCAAAAGAAAAAAATTATGGTTCTTTAAAGTAAGAGCCATTGTTGTGTAACATTTCAAAATTTGGACTTTTTTAATAATCTCTAAAATAATTATAATTTTGCAAAAAAAATTATTATAGACCTCTACGTGGACTACAATTTTATTTTAACAAAATATTTTATCTACTACCGCTGTTTTGTTTTTTGGAATAACTTTAAAACTCAAACGCCCTATGTATTAGTTACTACTTAAAAAATCAACCTAAACGCGCTTTATAATATTTATTTTAAGGCTCTATCGATAACTTATTTAAAAAATATACTATTTTAATGTTTGGTGCTACAAATACACATACATACACGAACGTCATCTCGAAAATAATCAAAACGAGTATACAGGGTGTGCACCTAGTGCGGATTTCTTTCATATCTGCTTTATTATTCAAAATAAAAAGAGTTTTAACACACAATTTGTTGAAGATCATAGGATACATATTCTAAAATTATTTTTAACTATACAGGGTTCTCGTTATTCGAGGGCCACTATGGGGATCTCGTAAACGGTAAGAGTTACGACTTCGGTTAAATTAGGGCAAAGTTGTATATTCAGGTGCTTAATAATTTGAAGCAAACAGAACTCTAGCTCTTTTGGTTTTTGAGATATAGCGGAAAAAGTAAAAAAGTGGATTTTTGTTTTTTGCCCCTAACATTTTCATTTGATGTCGAATTTAATTTCTGTAAAAAAATTTCATGGCCACTTTTTGCAAGGAATCAGAATCCCCAGTTATATTTTCCGTGCGACGTTTCGTTTTTTTAAAACCATCATCAGGTCAATTTTTTCTTATGGACGCTATATCTGATTTTAACGCCAATTTGTAGAGCTTTTTTTACTGAATTCGACAATGTATAACACTTAGCACATTTTTGAAACAATTGTTGTTAAAAATGGCAAAAACAAATATTTTATTTAAAACAAATCCTAATCGGCATGGTAAATAATTGTCTTTGCCCCTTTTTCCTTGAAAGCATGTAAGTGAAGTGTTTATTTTAAATACAAAACCCTGTATATTTTTTATTTTTTAGATTCCAAACTGAATTCTCATTAAAAAATGTAAAATGTTTCATGCACATAAAATTAATAGTTTTGCAATTATTAACGTTTTTTTGAAAATATCGATGGTTACCTATCTTTAACAAAATATTCATATTTAGCGATTTAACGTCAGTGTAAATAAGTTTGGTAGTTTTGTTAACAATGCTTTTACAGTGCCTTCTAAACAAATTAACTTTTTAAATAATATACAGGGTGTTTGTTTTTGTCGGTTCATGTACCTGAATTTTAAACACGAATAGGCCGATTTTTTTTAATAGAATGCCTTTTTTTACATTTTCGAGTAGATAATTTGATTGTCTATAATGAGACGTCTTAAGCTAAATATTGCTCCATTATTGCTGTTTTAATGATCATTTATGTGTGAACCTAGAATATTTGAAAGAATTTAAATATTAGGCTGACAAAAAATCGTAAAAAAATGGTTAGAGTAGAACGTTTAATAACAATCTTAATTTTCCATATTCATTATTTAATATGTTAATCAAAACAAAACAAAAATTATAATATGACTCTTCACTCGTAATTTTAGTAGACAAAAATAGTTTATTTATTAACGCAAAATTATTGAAACTGGTGCAGGAAATCTTAATTAAATAAATATATTTTTTGTTAAAATATTTAACAGTAGACTTTCTAAGATTTATAAGCTGTCGATATCGTTTATATTTATTATTACAGCCCCTATTGTTTTTAGCCTAAAAGCATTTAATAACGCCACATTCTTAAAGCTGTACTTAAGTTATAAATGGTTTTTTTTTCTCATATTAAAGCAGTAAATAAGTGATTAACAAGTTTTTAATTAATGTTGATTAAACAGTCACAAGAAAAACGCATAAACGATAAAAATTTGCAGCCTACGAATAAAATTAAAATTAAATGTATAATTTTTTATAATTTCATTAAAGCTTACTATTTGAATTCTTGTAAATTTTGTATTTTTAGCCATAATTTATCATTAAAACGGCAATAACTCAAAAATATTAGTTTTAGACGGAAGATAACCTTGAACACAAACAAATTATTCACACGAAAATGTTAAAAAATACAAGGCATTCCATTTAAAAAAATCGACTTGTTCGTGTTTAAAATTCAGTTACATGGACCGACAAAAACAAACACCCTGTGTATTATTTTAAAGGTTTAATTGTTCAGGAGGCACTATAAAAATATTGTTAAGCAAACTACCAAACTATTTTACACTGACGTTGTTAAATCGCTAAATATGAATGTTTTGTTAAAGATCGCTAACTGTTAATATTAAAAAAAAAAACTGAAATAATTCATAAACTATTGATTTTATGTGCATAAAAACTTTTGCAATTTTTTAAAGAGAATTCAATTTGGAATCTTAAAAATAAAAAATATACAGGATGTTGTATTTAAAATAAAAAAGCTAGGGTTTCTGAAACAGATAAATCCGAACCCCAAAAACGCGGTTTTCAATGCTAAAACCAAAACCGCAAAACCGCTTTGAAAAAACGCGATTTTCGGTTTTTTTTCAGAAAAAAAATTTTGCTGAATGTGTATTTTACTTGTGTGTGTACTAAAGGATATGGCTAAATGTAACTAAAATTAAACATGATATAAAAATCACCATACTAAAACTAAAACGTTAGGTTATGATTGCATTTAAACCACAATCACCAGAAAACGCCACTAGATCTATTTCTTCTAGTTTTATTCTTAGAGTTTTGTATTGTCTCTAGTCTCTACCATTTACGTTAATTTTTAAAATTAAAAAATAAAGAAACTATACGCAGAATACTTAGTCAAAAATGTCAATTATCAATTATAATTAGACCGAAACAAAACTTTAGGTAAGTGCCGGTAAGTGCAGCAGTAGAAGCCTTAAACCGCTGTGATTGTAATATTTTCACTGCTTATGGGGTAATTAATTTCTTTGTAAAAAAAAAATAATTTAGGCATAAGCAGAGATTTGTTAAAAAATATCAAGGAACGTATGAAAACTCGTGAAAATCTAGAATTATTAGAATTGTCCAAGTGCTTACTAGACCCTCTAAAAAGTCCATCAAAATCGGACTAGCATTGGATACAAATCTTTTTAATCGCCTGCACCTAACAATAAATATGATGAAAACTTTGCGATTGCGAGCAATGCAGAAGAATTGGAAGAATTACCACGTACGAATAAAATATTGCTAAAAGAAGAAATTCAAAAAGCAATTCAAGAGTAATAATAAAAAGTACTTATAAACAAAAAAATCGCTCTTCTCATTCCATTAAGCAAAACTTCGCCATATAATTCAAAACACTGGTGAGAAAAAAAAAACTAATTTTGTTGTATTAGGCTTTTTCTACTATTAAAGCTACATCCACGTACGCAAAGAGAACATTTTCGATAAGGCGCTAATTTTTGCACAAAACTGCGTACGCGTTTAAGTGATAAACACTTAAATACTTCAGTGTTTTCGATTTTTTTTTTAATTTAAATGCAAACCTTAAGTATTAGTAGGTACATTGTAGTGCAGAAACGTAATGTTTTTGTAGTATATTTTCAATTTTGTAGTGTATGTATTTTAATAAAAATTAGCATTTTCTTGCTTACATTCCAAAGGGGGTAACTTTTTATATTAGTGTATTGAAAATTTTATTTTAATAAGTATTTTAAACAGTAATTTTGGCACTGTAAAAAATTCTTAAAAACCGAAACCGAAACGAAAACCGCTGTTTTTGATTTTAAAAACCGATAACCGCGGTTTTTAAAAAATGCGGTTTTTCAGAAACCCTAAAAAAGCTACACATCGGTGCGCGGAAACCAAACACTCTGTATAGTTGAAAATAATTTTAGATTATGTATCCTATGATCTCCAACAAATTGTGTGCTAATTTTTTTTTCTATTTTAAATAATAAAGCAATTATGAAAGAAATACGCACTATGTGGACACCCTGTATGCGTCGAAATCCCGAATTCGAAAATTTTCGCGAACAGCACTTTCTTCATATGGCGATATTAAGAATTAAGTATAGAGTATTACGACACGAATATTTTGCTTTCATAATATTAGCTTTATTTCCTGGGTGATAGTCGTGCTTTAAAAACCGAACCATATCACCGCTTCAAAACAAATAAAACATTTAATTAACAAAATTTGAAAATTTTACCTGTAGTCCAGATTTAAAGTTGTAAATACATAAGAAATATGTACGCACGAATGAATTATCACAGCAACATTCACTAAAGCAAAAATATAAATCTGATATCTTCCAAAATCCCCTATTTCCTTAAGAACTGCATCCAAGGAACGATCTGTTGCTGACATCTTAACGTTTATTTCTTATTAATAAGAAAGAACGGTACGAATTAATTTGTTTCACTCCTTTCCGTGTTGGTTGTACATTAATCTATTTATATTCGGTTAATAATACCGATGCGTTTTGAAAACCTTACTTTTTTGTAATGTATTAAACCGCGTGTTATTATCAAGTGCGCTTAGTCTTTGACTTGGCTCGTATATAGTATCACTGCATGTTCCAACTACTTTTCAAACTGAAGCTGATACGTTATTAATGTTATCTAAACAAACCTCCATGCGCGAACTTCATAAACAGTATGCAAGGTAGACATTGACATTCAACATGGGTAAAATCGTTAATAATAACTAAAATATCATAACAGCATGTGATTGCGATATCCTTGACCTGCCTTACTTTATTGCTCGATTGATACTATTCACATTTGTATGCAGCTCGTACGCATAATAAATATGAATAATGGACGAAATAGTGCTGTGATTACCCGTACAAAATTTGTGTTTCAAAGTCACAACAATGTATTGTTTAAATCAGGGATTTCCAAACTTTTCGGTTGACGAGTTAGGCGTTCCTAAAGCAAACTACGTATATACGTAACAGTTTCATTCATTAAGTAGTTAGGCCTATAGAACGTAATTTTTGTGGTAATTAAAATCTCTAAGCTCTAGTATAATTTGTGTGTTTGGTTGGTCATATCACATTTAAGTTTTAAGTATTTAATTAAAAATTAGTAGATTTCTGATTAACCGAAACTCCAAAATAAATCTTATATACAGGAAAATAAGTACTGTTCTACTATTTAAAAATACAATACAAATCCTCTTTTGAAGATTTTTAATTTGTTTAGATTTGCTTTACTTAAAACCAGGGACTGAGAACGGAACGAAAACGAAAACGTTAAACGAAATTAACCGAAATTTTTTTAAGAACGAAAACGAAACCGAAAACGAAATTATTATTTTTCGTTCAAGAACGAAAACGAAATAAATATTTTCCAAAACCGGTTTTAACCGGTTTTGTCGCTATTTCAATCTTATTTGTTAAACGCAAACGCGAATTTACCTTCCGTGCTGGGGAGACTCCACGAGGCAGTAAAAAATCTCACTTGAAATAAGTGAGCTTCACTTTTTTCCACATATTTACGTGAATATGTATTAACAACTTTATTGTTTATACTTGCAATTTCGTGTAACACAATTAACGGTAGCTACAGATATTATCTATTTTTAATTTGTTTTTTAGATCATCAATATATAGAATATACACTTGATTAGATATATATTATCAATGTGTATGTTTTATTTGCGTTTAGACATAATAATAGTAAAATTTATTTTTACTTCGAAAAGGACTAATGTAAAAGAAGATTTATTGGAAGATGTGTTGCTATATAGTAAGATTTAACGGAATGTGAAAATGTATATTGTATGGTATTATGTACAAACTATAAAGTTAAAGTATATTTCAAGTTAATGTAAGTTTTTTTTTAATATCTTTTTTATTTATAACATTTAGTAAATTATCCACTTGAATTCATTCTTTTGTCTTTTTAAATAATTACAGCAGGATCTTATTTAATTCAAATGCATAGATTTTTAGTACTAAAACAAATTTAAAACAGCACTTGCTATATTTTCATATTTTTAGATAAAGATGGTGTGTCTAATTTAACCTAATCACGTTGTGTTTTTGCACCTTACGGGTGTTAAACTTAATAAAATGGTTAAATGTTAATGTGGTTAACGATTTGGTAAATTTAATATGGCGATGGTTCGCCAGTCTAAAATATGCTGTCCGTGAGCATCAAACCCCACCGTCATCGTTTATATTTTAGTTCAGACGCAAATTTTGTTATTGTATTTATAGAGGGTTGTGGTGACTAGAAAAAAATTGATTTTTTGACGACAAAAAAAATATTGTAAAACCGGTTTTAACCGTTATTATTTCGGTTCACGAAAACGAAAAAAGAATTTTATCGGTTAGAACGAAAAGAACGAAAACGATATATTTCGTTTTCGTTCCGAACAGAAACGGACGGAATTTTTTTCGTTTTTAGTCCCTGCTTAAAACCACTCTTCTACATAGTAGTTTCCACCATTATTGAGACATATATGAGCCGCTTATTTGCCAAATCGATTAATTCCCCTTTTTGATTTTTTTTTAGATTTTAGTGCCAAAGCACTTGATTGACGCTTAACTTTTTATATTTAAAATAAATTTCCTTTAAAATTAAGTTTAGTACCACTAAATGACAAAAGTTTTTTGGCCTTTGAATAATAAATAGTTTATTTCAAAATCTAATCTCTCTAAAGCTAAAGTAAATCGTTGCAATAATGTAAGTCAAATTATTTACATCTTGCAACATAGCAGAAGGCAAAACCGAAACGCAAAAGTTATCGGTTACAGTTTGAATTGCGCAGAAGCAGTATATCGTGGTTATTTGAAAAATGATTTTAGTTTTTGTGTTAGTTTTGTTTTAAATACAATTTATACCGTTGCATAGGATGGCCGAGATTACTAATAATTGTTTGGAAGTGGAAAATGATGAATCAGATTGTTCTTCAAGGGAGTTTATTTTCAAAAAGACCGGATCAAGAAAACGTTTACGTATTTCTTCGGATTCGTCATCTGATTTAAACTGTAAAAATATTAAAACAAATAATTCGACGGGACGGAAAAGAAGCCGTAATTCTGCCAAACGGGCCCGAAATATCCTAAAGAGATCTGTAGTTCTAAAAAATGTGGACAAGCCTTTATTATATCCTACAGGGAGGACTGTAACAAGACAAAAGAGGAGGGATGTGATGGACCTCTATAATTCATTCCTCCTGTTAAACATGCTTATCATAGAAACTAATCGTCATGACGGATCCTTGAGGACGTGTGATGATGAAGATGTAATTTATGACCAAGAATAATAATAATAATTGTAATTAGATAATAGTCACAGAACAATTGTAATTTTTTTCTGTAATAAAACTTTTTTTAAATTTCATTTAATGGCATTAATTATTTTATTTTGATTTTCAGTTGGGAAATCGATTAACTCCCTTCGCTATGGGGAAATTATGACAATAATAACAATTATTCCAGGAGTATATTATTTTATGGATTTTATGTCGTTAGATAAAAGCTGAAACCATAATAATGCATTCTTCAATGTTAATTTGCATTTAAATTTTAAAGGAAATTTTAAAAAGAATGTATACTATTTCATTAATTTTCTCTGATTTTGGTTTTATGGAGTTAATCAATTTGGTCTATGAACGGCTCATATCAAAAAGGGACACTAGCTACTGAATACCCTCTTCATAGTACAAGACCGTTTATGAGGTTAGTTACTTTGGCACTGCTCTTTTGATGTCATAATCGTTAAAAAAACTTCTTCAGATGCAGGAACAGATAAAAGTTACTTGACGCTAAGTCTGGGCTGAGAAGAGTGTTCCTAGCCAAATGATGTGGTGAGGGCTTGATCAGCAATGTATGCTCCTCAGACAGTATCTTCGGCACTCTGCGTTACAAAAGTTCAAACGATCTGCCACAATTTCGTAGACAGCACTTCTTCAACGATGATAATGTCAAACGAACAGTTAAGGAGTGGCTATCTTCACAGCTGTCCCTATTCTATGAAAAGGGTATACAGAAGCTGGTGTCCCGTTATGATAAATATCTAAAGAATGGTGGAAACTATGTACAGAAGTAGTTGCAGATATCAGATATCAAATCTAATAACAAACAAAAAATATTCAAAATAAATTATCGGTTTTTTTATAGCAAACTTTTCGAATATCCTAAGTCAAAAAAACAAAAACAATCTTGCTAATAAAAGATTTATAAAAAAGTAAGGGTCTTTATTGCATAATAAAGTCAAGATCTAACTCAGTGATGGAAAACCTGCAACTTTTTGATGAGATATTCGATGCGACTTTTTTGCATATTTTACCACAAACGAATGTGTTATAAACTGGGACTAATAACGAAAACTATTTCGTTCGTTTTTGAACGGAACAAAAACGAAATATTTCGTTTTCGTTCTTTACGTTCCCCCCAAAAAATTTAGTTTTAGTTTTTCGTAAACCGAAATTAAATAACGGTTAAAACCTTTTTTTTTAGTCACCTAGTCGATGATCTTTTTTATTTAGTCTTACAAAATGCAGAGCAGGGAACTTTCTAAAGAACAAAATTTCAAAATGACAGTGTTGGCAACCCTATTAGTACGATAAAACCCCAATTGTTCTAATATTCAATTATTCAGATTATAAATATTTCGTATCTATCTATGTATTAATTAATATGTAAATCAGCATAGTTCGCATTAAGGTGCAAAAAAACAACTACCCTTTGTCAAACCACAGTTCATCAACGTCAAATGCCATGTTTTTAAACTGTTAAAAATGACGTGATTATTACGCGCCCTTTTGTTGTCCAATGATGTGCATATTATTTATTGATGATCCAATCAATAAATTAAAAAAAGAGAATATCTGTACGGTTACTTGTGTTGCACAAAATTGTAAGTATTGGCAATAAAGTTATTACATGTGCATATAGAGAAAAATTAAGCTCACTTAAGAACGAAAAATAATAACTTCGTTTTCGTTCTTACAAAATTTTCGGTTAATTTCGTTTAAAATTTTCGTTCCATTCTCTGTCCCTGGTTATAAATGAGCTATTTAATTCTGTAGAACTATGCACTGTTTAAACCTTAAGAAATTATGATATTTATTATATTATTAATATAAAGCAGTGTTTCCCTACGCGGGGTGTACGCTCCCCAGGGGAATAATTTGAATATTTTGGAGGGCAAATAATATACAAAGTTTAATATACAATTTATATCATTAAAGATATTCAAATTGAAAACAGTTTTATCTATGTTGTTTCTGTTTTTAAAGTATTTATTTATTATCTCTTTTTCGGAATTTGGTTGCTATTATGCTGTAAGAGAAAATAACATCTTCGAAGCGTTAATGTTGGTCATGATTCAGAAAAGGTTGGGATACACTGATATAAAGGTAGCTTAGACTCATTGATGAAAAAGTATAATGACAAATTGAAATACTCAAGAAAAATTATTACACAATAAAACCGACTTCCAACCACATTTATTTGAACTGTCTAGTGCACCTGAAAATTTACAAAAAGAGCTGATTGAGTACTCAGAGATAACATTCTTAAATTTATATTTAACTGTATGAAGGATCCAATTGAAATACGAACAAATGTTATCGAACATCCAAAAATGCGTCAACATACTCGACATAGGCTATTTTATTTCGGCACAATCTGTTGTTGTAAACCATTATCTTTCCAATCAAAACGTAGATTAAACCCCATTCGCGCGATTAAGAGTTTCTGAACACCATTTATTTATATTTAGTTTCCTTTCTTTAAGCAATCAAACAACATCGTAAAAAAATAACAAGACTGTAAAAAACATACAAAACTTCAGATTTAAAACAGACGATAGATCGACACTATTTTTTCTTTAGTCAAAATTTGAACCAGGCACATGTTTATCAGCAAAGTGAATATTTGTGGGGCCCAGGTGCAATCTCCCCAGCAACGAAAATTATTATACTCTTAAATTTTTAATACGATTTATTACAAGCATAGAAACTGACAAAAGAGCTAAAGCATCATTACATCAAATTTGGTGTATAAAATGTAAGTTCCAATGCTTTATAGGTATGATAAACAAAATTTTGATGGAAGTGGTTATCGACATAAGTGTTTATCAACATTATTTGAACTGGATTTGTGATTACAATCTAGACGTTTCACCGATTTTACATAACAAAAAATTTTTTAAATTTAAGAAGTTAGTGTACAATTAGTAAAATGTACTATTTTTAAACACCTTTCATTGAAAAAAATATGAATTAAAACACCAAAAATGAATTTAAAAATGCATTGTTGTTAGTAAACTGTTTATTTATTTAGATGTAGCCTTTGTGTTATATCTACACAAGTGAAAAATAATATAACAATTGACACACAGCTACTAATTTATTTTCAGTTGACAATGTTGAAGGTTGAAATAAAATGGTAAATAATCAGTTATGCGAATTTATCGAAACTCAAAAATAAACATAATTATCTTGTTAGTTCCTAATTACATGAAAAAATAAATAAATACGTTGGTAGTTATTTACTAATTTATCAGTGGTATTTATCAGAATGATTACAAACTTATATTTAATTGGTGGGGCAATTCAATTATTAAAAATTCCATTTGTTCTAATTTACAAGAGATAAAGAACATTTTTCATTCTATATTGACAATTTTTGAAGTAAAATTATTTAATATATATCCGTTGTACAGGGTGTCCCAGATATCATTTCCAGCATGGGATCTCCCTTATTATAAGAGATACAGGTTTGCTTAAATTAGATGAATTATTTCTTAGTATGAGAGAAGCTACCATCTATTTTTAAAAGTACAAAATTTCTTGTACTTCAGAAGTTATAGCAAAAAATATGAAAATATTGAAATTCTTTTTTCGTTCATAAGTTTTTTTGTTTTAATCATTAAATCAATTTTATTGACTTTCTAAAAATACTTTTTTATGTAAAATGTAACAATCATTTTAGATTTTTTTAATTACTTTACATTTTAGAGATAGTACCCCTAATTTAATTTTTTTTATGGGCCGTCAAGTTGGCTTTGAAATAGTTCGATGTGCTTTTACTTTTCCCTTTTCTAACGATATATCACATGTCATTTCTATTTAAATAAATAACCCAGAAAATCGTATTTTACCAATATTGTTCTAAGCTATGAAACATATGTTTAAACGCACAAGTTGGCTTTGAAATAATTAAGAATGCTTTTTCTTCTCTTTCTAATAATATATCACATGTCATATCTATTTAGGTAAACAACTTTAAAAAACTAAAAAAATCGTAGTTATATTATCAATATAATTCTTAGTTAGCCATGGAACATAATAACTAACTAGAACAATATTGACAAAATGCGATTTATTTTGATTTTCCGAGTTATTTACTTAAATAGATATGACAAACGATATATCATTAGAAAGAGGAAAAAAATGCACATTTAACTATTTCAAAGCCAACTTGACGGCTCAAAAGAAAAAATGAAATTAGGAGTAACCTCCCAAAAATTAAAAGCGATAAAAAAATCAAAAATAATAGTTATATTCTACATAAAGAGATACCTTAAGAAAATAGAAGTTAAATTGATTTAATGAGTAAGAAAAAAAGTTATGAGAGAAAAAAGAAATTCAACATGTTCATATTTTTTGCTGTAACATCTGAAGCACGAGAAATTTTGTGCTTTTAAAAATTGATTGTAGCTCCTCTCATACTACATAATTCATCTAATTTAAGCAAACTCGTATCTCTTATAATAGGCGAGATTCCTATGCTGGAAATGTTATCTGGAACACCCTGTATAACGGGTGTATATTAAATAGTTTTACTTTAAGAACTGTATGAAAGAGACAATAAATTACGATAATTCAGTCAGCATCTGTTTTTAAATTTTCGATTTAAAGGTTTTTGCTTCCAGATGAGCCACAGACAAGGCGCCCTTTGTTTGCTGACAATAAAAATTTAAAAATCAAAACAGATTATCTCCACAATGGGAGAAACACAATGAGCTAGTAGTCAACCAATTGAATGTAGTGAAACATATGTACAGCTTGACACACTTTGGGATGATAATAATATAATAGCAATGCAGACCTAGAAAGCCCAGGACCTTGTTGTGCTCATTGTTGTTTGAAGTGACTTATACCAATCTCGACTCTGATTTTTACATATCCTTTTGAACTGCTTCTAACCAGTTGTAAGAAATTCTTTAGCATTTTCAATGACATTGCGTACAACGTATTTTAATAATCATCAACTAGTAATCGCCATCGTTTTCTACAATCCTCCTCCAATTATGAGGCAGGTTTTTAATTTTATTTCACAGAAGTTAAAAACGTCGGTAAACCAATTACTAATCTCACCAAGGATGGGCACGATACGTTGTCGCTAGAATTTGATTAGGGCTGTGTTTATTGCATCAAGGACATCAAAACTAAATGTTTTCCAGAGTTATACGTGCCACTGGCCATTTCCTTCGGAAAAATAGAGGAAAAACTGAAATATTGGTATAAAAAGGTCATTTTCGCGATCGTGTTGGCCATGAAAGCGTCAGAGACAAAATCAAAATTCTTCTATTTATTAATGCGCGCATCGTGCATGCTATATTTTAGGGGTGTGCTTCAAATGCTGTAAAAATAAGCAAAGCAACACCAACAAAGACGCGAAACTCCTGTTTTTTTCCGTAGAAACCCGGGGGTTTGCGGAACCCACTTTGGGTAACGCTGAGTTAGACAAAGGCCAAGAGCATTGCGTTGTTTAAATTGACCCAGTTTACTTACTATCCAAGATGCGATAGTCAATTTTTGTATTGCTTATGGACGCCATGTTGGATTTTTCAACAAAAGTGGGTCATTAACGATTTTAATTTAAAAAAATCGATGACATAAGATTTGTAAGTCCAATATCTACATCCCTTTTTGAGATATAGCCTAGAACCTAGACAAAACTTGAATTTTTAAACATGCTCTCGTAACTCATTCGTTTTTAACAATTTAAAACCATGTAACTGAATATTTCTACAGCAGATGTGCAATAAACTTTAATGCCTTTCAGATAATTTTCAACTTATGTCCTTAACTGGTGTGTCTTTCAATGAAACTGTAGTTGCAAGAGACCGTATATTAAATTTGATGTGCCATTGTCTTTTAATTTAAAAAATACGAAAATATGTGTAGTGAAATGGTTCTAATATTTTAAAAATCAAATGAGTTACGACTACAAAGATAAGCAATATCTTTGAAACGGATCCAGGTATTTGATTTACGTTTCATTTCCAGGGATTATCGAAGCCAACCTGTCTTTTCTGCGCTTGTAGAGAAAAAAACATGCACACTTCAACGCGATATGATCAGTCTATTAACTTGTAAAAAAAAAGAACCCATTGACTCAGCTCGGATGTTGTGTCTATTATAGCTAGCAGAGGATTGACAGCAACCAAGTTTTAAGCTTAATTGTGAGGCATACCGAGCTTGGTGGCTGGTTGTGTTAACAACCTAACTTGTAATCGGGAGGTCGTGGGTTCGAATCACACGGCCGATTGTCATTGTAGAGGTTTCAGGTGGTTTCCTCTATGGTTAAGGCAAATGCTGTGGCAGTACTTCCACCTATCCTTGCCCATCCTAGACTATCCAGATCCTTACCTATTATCCTTGTACCTCTTACGACTGAAGAGGGGGCCAACCCCCCTATAGCAGTGCGCCGCGCGAGCGGAACACACGTGAACCACCACACAAGGCACCCTGAATCTTATCAGCTTTCTCGTTATAACTACCAGCTGTTAAACTAGTACATGTCTGACCAGGGCAGGTCACGATACGTTGTCGATAAAATTTGATTAAGGCTGTGTATTGCATTAAGTACATCAAAACTAAATGTTTTGCAGAGTGCCACTGGCGATTTCCTTTAGAAAAATAGGGGAAAAACTAAAAAATTGGTTTAAAAAGGTCATTTTTGCGATCGCGTTGGCCATGAAACCGTCAGAGACAAAATCTAAATTTTCCTATTTACCAATGCGCGCATCCTTTGCAAGTAAAGTGGTGCAAAGTTTTTGAAAAAACGGTTTTCCCTATGTTAAACGCCTATGTAAGTCGCATAGATATAGTTATACAGATATACCGCAACTTCTCATATCATAGCGCTTATGCAGAGGTTTCGTTTTTGACGTTTTTCTCCGGAACCGTTCAAGATTTTTTCAAAAACTGCACCATTTTACTTGCAAAGGATGCGCGCATTGGTAAATAGAAGAATTTCGATTTTGTCTCTGACAGTTTCATGGCCAACGCGATCGCAAATATGACCTTCTTATACAAATTTTCCAGTTTTTTCCCCTATTTTTCCGAAGGAAATGGCCAGTGGCACGTATAACTCTGCAAAACATTTAGTTTTGATGTCCTAGATGCAATAAACACAGCCTTATTCAAATTTTAGCGACAAAGTATCGTGACCCTTATAAAAACTAGATTCTATTTTGTTATAATATGACAACGAAAAATAAAAATGGCTTGTAGACCAGTTATAAAATACATCTGATTTAATTTAGTCGCTCTGTGATTTGTAATATACCCAACAAAGTAACCTCAAAACACTTCAAACAAAACGAACAGGAGTGCGTTCAGGAATTCGAAACTGGTGTTGGTGCCCGCCTAGTAGTGTATCAACCGGTGCGCACACCCACACACCAGTCCCAGGTGGGGTGTAAAATGTGCATATTGTGTGCACACCAAACGAATTTTTGAACGCAATTCATTCGAGGTTTTTGATACACAGCACACCAGTTTCGAATTCCTGAACGCACTCCAGAAGTCATCGATGGATTAGCATAAAACTGTAGACCACTTATTACGATCCTTGCACATTAATTCATATATTTTTTTGTTTAAGACTCTTATAATTATCAAATCTTGTAATCTCGATAAACTTAAAATGTATTTTGAATGTAAATTACGTTAGATTTGACATGATAACACTTTCTCCAGTACGTACTTATAGGTTTTAGTTGTAAACAAAATTAATCAAAGCTTATACGGAAAAAACATTTAAATATTGCAAAAACAAAAATTTAAGTCAATAATTTTAAGATTATCTCTCATTCTTCCCATGTCCTTATCAGGCCTTAGATTAGAATGTCTGGAAATGTAGAAAATTTACTAAATGTTTAATTGTCAAGATAATAAATAAAATTAATTAAAAAATACATCAATTTGCATTTGTCTCTTGAAAAACAAAAAGTAACAATATTTTATGAGGATATATTTTATATTTGAAACGAAAGTACGCTACGTGAATTAACAAAAATGAATCGAAAGTTGTAACTTAAACCCACATATCTCTTACTAAGCCAATAATCTTAAGCCAACTTGGACAAAAATATATTGTAATTAAAATCACTAAGGCACGATTTCTCGTGTCCGGAACATTCTTCGCCTCCACAATTCTTCGACCACAATTCTTCGACCACAATTCTTCGACCACAATTCTTCGACCACAATTCTTCGCCTCCACAATTCTTCGCCTCCACATTTCTTCGCCCACAATTCGTCGCCCACAATTCGTCGCCCACAATTCTTCGCCGCTACAATTTTTTGCCGCATACAAGCGTTTTTATTTACAACATAATTTTTACAGATTATTTTACATTAGCTTGTTAGGTCAGGTTACATTAATTAATTTTTTATTCATACTATAACATAAACAAGATTAAAAATCACGACATACGCAATTTTTAAACATAATATTAAAAAAAAAGAATTAATATACAAGAAACAACTTTAGGCTAATGTGAAATAATATGTAAAACTTACGTTATAGGTAAATAAAAACAATCACATTTACAAATAAAATTTGTGATATGCTTGAATGCGGCGAAGAATTGTGGG
This sequence comes from Elmis aenea, assembly GCA_947652605.1. Lineage (NCBI taxonomy): Eukaryota > Metazoa > Arthropoda > Insecta > Coleoptera > Elmidae > Elmis > Elmis aenea. The sequence continues at coordinate 13,932,781 of OX393576.1, forward strand.
TGAAGAATTGTGGGCGAAGAAAGTTCCTAGACCCATGATTTCTATAGCAGTGTCTAAATTGTTAACTTAGTCCAGTGATTCCTAACCTGTGGGGTGAACCCCCTAGGGGTTGCCAAATATCTGAAGGGGGCACGAAGACATTAAAGGAAAAATTATTTATTAAAACAAGTCATCAGTGTGAAACGGAACCGATTTAAAAACAATTGGAGGACCCTTTTTTGGTCACCAATGTAAAACGGGATGAATTTTTCGAAGACCTTTTTTATTTTAGTCTCCACTGCATAAAAGGATTGAAACGGGGCGCAATAAAAATTCAGATGGAAAGGTGGGTAAGATGAAAAAGGTTGAAAAACACTTAGTCAAAATATCTCTTAGGTTACGGGCGTCTATCGATCTAACAGTGATCTAATATATTTAGCCCGATTGCATAAAGCGCTTCACATCGCCTGTTAAGTTAATCAAGAAGCTTTGCATTGTGTCTGTACCGTTCCTAAGCTTAACTCTTCTCATTACAAAAAACAGGCATGTACTTAATGTTTTAGTTTTATTTTAGTTTTGTCACTTTAAAATGACGTCACATGTATCAAGTCAAGGTTCACCTTAATTCTAAATTTCTACCACTATTACTTAATGAAGAAAAGATTTTCACCGAAATGAACTTTGCCAAAATATTTTACATATCTCAAACACAAGGACATACATTGTATACGTTCATGCGAATCCACTTTAAAAAAAATAAAGATTCACTAATAAATTATCCTCTGTGAAAATCTTAAACTTCAGATAAAATATCGGAAGAGGCAAAAACTTTATGTACCTACACAAAATCACGTTATTTTTTTTTAACACAAATATCCTAAAAACATTTTTATAATCATTATGCTCTAGAATTTTTCGCCGACTTCCGGCGTTTTCCAATGTTTTCAGCTTCTTCTATTGTATCAGGTAACTTTGTATTCAGAGTTTCTGGAAATGATAACGAAACTATTCCGGCCAAAGTAGATGACAATCCAAACAAAAGGATTGGTAGATGCGGCCACACCTGCGCCTGCAATATTAAAATTATCACCATTTCAAAAGTATAACATCACGGTCTCACCAAAAGGGGCGCTTGAATGGCTATTAAGGTCCCCAGTTTTCCTAACATCGAGCACGACGCTAATAATGAATGCCTGAACGGCGTTGGGAAAAATTCGCTGGTAAATATGTACACAACTGTGAAAGCTAACGTTGCTCCAAATTTTCCAATCAAGTATATGATGAGTTTTAGCACTAATTTATCTAAAACAATAAAAAAGTTCGTTAAGTTGAATATCCTTTTGTGGGCCGTTTATGTTATTCGTGGAAAATATATCCGTTACCCGAATTTAGTAAACTAAATTGTTAGATTATTAATATTATTAACATCAATATTGTTATTACCAAGGTACCTAAAGGTAATAAAAACTAACATATCAAAAACTACATGTAGTTTATCGTTCACGTTTTGCACAGCCCTTGAATAACATCAATTAACAATCATTCCATATTAAGCCCATAGAATATAACTTTCATTTGAAATACGTCACGTAACAAAAGAAATAAAATAATAAGAACGACATAAACACAACACAATGCTTTTATGTAGGGTTTCAAACTACAATTTTATTTGTGCGTTCTACCGAGAAATTAATTTGTTTACTGCAAAAACATTTGCACAACATTTTATAAAGCATTTGCGTCAATAACACTCAAAATTTAATATTTTAAATACATTTTCATGTCAGATATACCTAACAATTAAATTATATTACAGAAATATTAAAATTCATTATGTATTAATTATAATTTATGTTTACATCTTTTGAAAACATAAAACAAGCTATTTTGGATCAGGCGATAGTTAAACTAACTGATAATCTGCATGCGATTGTTGATTTGAAGAAATAATGATTCTTTCGACATGCTCAACAAATAACAAAATTTATTGCCACAATTTTATTTAAATCTCTACTAGTGAATATTAACTGAATTTTTAAAATGAAACCCTTTGAAACTAGAAAAAATTGTTTTTGTGTTATACAGGGTGAGCCAAAAGTATGGAAACGCTGCTATAATGGCGTAAATACAAGTTAAATGATTTTTTTTATACAGCGTGCCCCATTTCAAAAGGGATCACCCCTATAAAAAGTTTATTTATGGTCCGATTTTCATGAACTTTTTTTTTTAACCATAAAGCATCAAAAATTGTACTTTGCCACCTATTTTAACAACGCCTACTGTGATTTTTTTTTTCGATGTCAAAATTGGCAAAATTTGTTTAGCGATTTTGTTATCTAAAATCTGACTACACCACTGAATTCTGGATGTGCTCAATTGGGTTTGCACCAAATTTCATGAAAAAGTATTTATTATTAAGAGATAAATTATTAATTCAATATTTGTGATTCAATTAATACCGATATTGGCAACGCAGTGTAAAAAACAAAAGTTAGAGTTGCCATAAAATTTGATCATTTAAATAAGCAACAATTTATTCGTATCTATATTAACTTTGATTGAGTTTTTGATGGGCTAACAACTAAATTTACAAGAAAAAACTAAAAAATACAAAGAAAAAATTATAAATATTTTTCTATGATGATACAAGCCCATTTTAGGGTATCCAGAATCCAGTGGTGTGGTCATATTTTAGATAAAACAATCGCTAAACAAATTTTGTCAATTTTGACATGGAAAAAAATCATAGTCGGCTTTGTGAGTGTAAACTGAATTTAAAAATAAAGTGCCAAAATACAGTTTTGGATGCTTTATCGTTTAAAAGAAAATCATGAAAATCGGATCATAAATAAAAATTGTATAGGGGTGATTCCCTTTGAAATGGGTCACACTGTATAAAAAGTGTATGGCAAATTTTTAGCTACATTTTTTTTCGGCCAACCGTGTGCAACTGACAGGCGATTGTCATGTCTTTTTAAATAGCCACCTATATTTTTTATCTTTAATTGATAGGGATTTCTTTTCGAACCATTTTTTTTTTTTTAATGTTAAATAAGAAAATTTTTGGGAAAAATGCGTTTAAAATTATTTATTATTTCATACAAAATCATTGTACTTGACTAAACAAAACACGGTCGCTGTAGTAATTGACAATTACTTGTGTCAATGTGTCTTATTATTTTTCGATGAAAACCTATTATTTTGTGAGTATTAAATTAAAAATAAACCTGTGAAAGTGTATGCAAGGCGTTTCAATTTAATGCTCATAAAATAATGATTTTTCATTGAAAAATAATAATAATTAGATAAGTTATAAATTGTCAATTACTACTGTGACCGTGTTTTGTTTAGTCAAATACAACGATTTTGTAAAAAATAATAAATAATTTGGACTCGTTGTTTTAAAAAAAAGTATTATTTAACACTAAGAAAAATATACAGAGTGTTTAGTAAAAAATGCGAAAAATTTCGGAAGGCGATTCCTTATCGAAAATTAAGGGGGTCTTTATATACATTTTTTTTTTCTTAGACGTCTCCTTTCGGAGTTACACCCCCCTAAAGGGGAGCGGTAAAATTAGGTTTTTATTTTATTTCACAAATTTGAATAAATGTAGGAGAATGATATTTGGTAGATGTTTTACTTATTAAAAGATTTCCCATAGTAGTATTTTCAATCATCTCCCCCCTTCACAGGGGGCTGAAAAGTGCGACCCCTGTTGGGTTTTTTTATGAGAACTTTTTGGTGGGTTAAAATTTTGCAACCAAAATGAATCGTTTTATATTGATATATTTAAAGGTGCATGTTCACTTCTATTATTTTTTACTCAATAACTGTAGAGAATAAAAAAAGTTTATAAATAAATCAAGCTTAAAAAAATAATTTTAATTGCAAAATTGTAACCTATCAAAAAGTTCTGTGATAAATACCAACAGGGGTCGTACTTTTCAGCCCCCTGTGAAGGTGGAAGATGATTGAAAATATTACTATGGGAAAGCTTTCAATAAGCATAAAACGTCTACCAAATATCATTCTTCTACATTTATTCAAATTTGAGAAATAAAATAAAAACGTAATTTTAACGCTCCCCTTTAGGGGGGTGTAACTCCAAAAGGAGACGTCTAAGGAAAAAATGTATAAAAAAAAAACCTTTTATTTTCGATAAGGAATCACCTTCCGAATTTTTTCGCGTTTTTTACAAAACACCCTGTATATGGTTGAAAAGAGAATTTTTAAAGTAAAAAAAATTAGGTTGCCGTTTAAAAAAATATAGCGATCGCCTGTCAGTTGCACACGGTTGGCCGGTAAAAAAATTGAAGTACGTCTAAATGTAGCTAAGAATTTGATATAAACTTTTTATATAAAATATTTTCTCATTAAACTTGTATTTACGCCGTTATAGCAGCGTTTCCATACTTTTGACCTACCGCATATTTTAAATCGGTTTATATTTATAACGTGGCTAATCACTGATCTCGGAGGGCAAGCTCCCACTCGCTGACAAATTTGCCGATTGCATGTTAATTAACTAGAAAGTGATAACCGCATATCACACCTGACTTCCAATTTTATAAATTATTTTTCGAGTTACCTTCTGTTATAAAAATGAATCCAAAACAAGCAAATCCTGTCAAAACAAAAGCAGCAAATTGTGAGTATCTACGGCCCAATCGATCGACTAAAACATACGTAGCAAAATATCCTGGTATTTCTGCACAAGCTGTCATTATGAAATTTAGGTAACTGTTGCCAGCCAAGGCAACGGAGTTTAACGACAATCCATAAAATAAAAAGTTAACTGTAATCCAGCAAAACGAACAGTTAATTAGTCTCAACATGAGTGGAAGTGACTTCAACAACGCAAAAAGTCGATATTGTGTTGTTTCTTTGGTATTGGAAGTATCTTCTTGTTCGCCATTCAATTTTTCCAAAGCATCAGGCGATATGGTCTTCCCATTTACTTTTGCCACTTTTTTTAAAATAGCTGTGGCATCGTCGTGTCTTCCCTTGGCAAGAAGCCATCGAATAGACTCCGGAGTTAACCATAAATATAACAGTATAAGCAGTCCTGGAGGGTATATTATTCGTAGAAGTACTCTGAAACAATTTTGTTATCAAAAGCTTCATATTAATTACGATCAGAATACCTCCAAGACTGTGTTGCCCAAGCAATCAAACCTAATGTTATCTCACCAACAACATACGCAGAACTAATAAGCGTTCCACTTAAGACGCGTTTTTCGGGTCCCACTAATTCCAGACCTGCAATTAAAACGGAATTATATAATTTATAGAAAATTTCACTTAAACAAAAACATACAACTATTAAAATACGTTTTACTATTTTTAAGATCTCAAAGCATCTTCGGGTTGCTTGATAATCTTTCAAGTTCAAATTTTAAGCCGCAAAATCTTTAACCCTGCAGCGGTGGCGCCGGGTCTCTCAGACTCGAGCGTCACAAGATTTTGTGTAGAAAGGGGAGGGATGGAAGTACACTTTACAGCCTTTCGGTACCTTCCTAAAATTCACTATGTTAGCGATTAGTGCAGAAAGAACAGTGCAAATGGTTTTTTTTTTTTAACTTTTTGAAGCCTTTTGTGTCTGTCAGACCCGGCGCCACCACTAAGCGAACGTTCATATCAAGTTCAATATTCCACGAATAGTCGTGTTTTTATCGCTTTTGGTAAGTAATAAGTGTACCATTGTCAGTGAAGTGAATTATAAATTAATGTTAATCACAGAAACATGAGTTACGAAGATGAACAGGCGCGATTATTGCGTTTATTAGAAGAAGTAGACATTGAAGCTGACGAACAATTTGACGACGAAGAATCCGAAGGAAAAGAAGATAATGTTGATGCACGTTTGACTGATACAGACAGAGCAAGAAGGAGAAAGCTATACCGAGAAAAAACACGAATTCCCAGCTTCATCGGAAAAGATGAATGGACCTAGTGGACCACCACATGAAGCGTCGTTCGTTATTGGAAAACATTGCTCCAGTAATTCGACAAAGACGTCAAAAAGTAGCAGGAACTTCAGCGGAAGTTTGCAGTGTTGTACTAGAGGTTCCAGTCGGCAGAAAAAGATGTCATTTGTGTAAAAACAACAACAAAACACGTTACTTTTGTAAAATGTGTAAAAAAAAAAATTATGACTGAAGAATGCAGAATTTCGCTGCCCTGCGTATGTGAAACTGCCAGAAACTTGTTTATAATGTCTTATAATGTGTTATATAAAGAAAAAAATAATAATTTTATGGTATTTTCATCATTCATCAAATAAATTTTGAATTTTAGTTTACATAATATGTAATATTTCTTCCATTGTAAGACACATTGGTATTTTTTATATTTCTTATAACAAAATTATGTGACAGCTTTAAAAAAAAATATATTTATAAAAAATATACCTAGGCAACAGGAACACTCACAAAAAAACACAAATTTTATATGGTTGTTAATTAATTACATTGTTTTTAATAGTGGGTCTGTCGGACCCATCGCCACCGCTCGTGAAATGCAAAAGGGCGCCACCACTCCAGGGTTAAGAACGTAACAAAAATGTTTCTTTACTTTGTACAATTAGATGAGTAGTAGTAGTAGAATATACATTTCAGAAAAACATTAAACATATCACCAAGAATATTAGGTTGAATTAATGGAAAAAAATCGGAAAGATCTCATAAGAAATAAATAAAACCATCGAGATCAACTACAAAGATCGAAGAATTCATTTTGACTGTCGCACCCCTATACCTTTTTTATTTTAAGAGAAAACCCCCATAAACCTAATATTTTTGTAAATCGTGGAAAATTCTCTAGAATGTTTTTTCTACTGGCCTTAGTCAACTTTTTTTTTTTTTTTTAAACGTTGTATACTTTTTTTATTGATTTTTGATAGGGTATTAAATTTTAAATCCGATAGTGCATTAAAAAACTAAGCATACATAAAAAATGTCTGAGTTTATTTATTATTTTTCACAAAATTACTATATTTGACTAAACAAAACACGATCGCTATAGTAATTGACAGTTTGTAACTTTTCTAATTGTGTTTTTTTATTTTTCAACAAAAAATCATTATTTTGTGAGCATTAATGAAACGCCTTAAATACACACTAACAGGAGTAAATTGACAAAAGGTCCATTTTAAATTTAATACTCACAAAATAATGATTTTTCGTCGAAACAGAATTAAACAAGTTATAAAATGTCAATTACTACAGCAATCGTGTTTTGTTTCGTCAAACAAAACGATTTTGTGAAAAATATAAAACACATTTTTCTCAAATATTTTCCTATTTTTGCTTATTTTATTTTTTTAATGCACTAACGAATTTAATTTTCTATGAGAATCAATAAAATAAAAGTATACCATGTAATTTAAGACTTGACTATCGCCAGTCTAATATATTGCATCGCAGAAAAAACATTTGAACGTCATTCGATAGAGAATTTTGCACGATTTACAAAAATATAGGGGTTTATAGGGGTTTTCTCTTAAAATAAAAAAGTTATAGGGGTGCGACAGTCAAAATGAATCACCTGGTATACAAACGTACAACAGAAAGCTGTAACATATACAAAAGATGAATAACAAACGACTAGAATGAGAAAGGGGTGAGACTGGGTTGTACAATGTTTGCGAAAATATTTAACTTGTTTATCCAAAAAATAATAAAAGAAACAAGGGTCAATTTACAAGGAGAAGAAATAGACATGATACAGTATACTAACGATATAACGCTAGTTGGCAATAGTGAAAAAAAATGGCAAAGAAAGATGAACAGCATGACTTTCATACTAAAAAAATATAGAATAAAAATTAACATCAAGAAAACGAATGTGATGATATGTGGAAAAAGAAAATGTTGTAAATATACATCTAGAAGAACCACTAGTAGAAGTACAACAAATCTGCTATTTAGGCAGGATACTCGCATAAGAAGGACGCTGAATAATGGAAGTTAAAACAATAATTTGGCAGGCTAAATAACATTTTATAAAAGCTAAGGCAATAAATTTGGAAAGGGAAAGGAACCCATAATATAAATGTATAAATGAAGCGTGGCATTATATGGATAGGAAACTCTAACGTTGGGTAGACAAGAAAAGAAGAGATTGGAATCATACGAGAGCTGATAACATAAAAGAATTCTTGAAGTATAATGGATGAACCATATTAGCAAGCAAGTTATTTTAAACAGATTTCAAGAAACAACAACTAAGATAAAATTAATTATGAACTCTTCAGTTGATTGGACATATTTTGAAACATTTGGGAAGTTACTGCTCACCATAATAGAAGGCAAAATGAAAGACCAGAATGCTAAAAAAGAATGCAGAAATGAAAGGACTGCTTACATTAAGACAGATCATCAATTAAAAAACTGCTAAAAACTACTTATCTTGTAAATTAAATTTGAAAATAATATCTTCCTCAATTTTAAATAAAACAAAACACAATTCTGCAAAAACAAATTCACACCTATAAAGCAAAAACTGTGTATTGTAAAGAAAATCCAACATTAAAAATCATCATTATAGTGACAAATTCTAACGATTCCGAAACTACCAAGGGACAAATGTAAAATAACAAAACAATCAAAAAAGATATTCTGGATATAAAATTAGAATGATTTATCAAAGATTATACAAGCACTAAATAATTTTATTTATAAATCCGATAAACACGACAATTTTATAGTTTATGATAACAATCCCTAAGCTAAATGTTTCGCAGAAGGCTCAATATTTTATTTGTTTTCTTTGATTATAACTACGCAAACACGTAACAATTCATTTTTATGATAATTTATAGTTTTTGCGTACTCTGACGTAATAAAGACGGTATAATAATTACAAATATATATAGGTCAAAAGAACTTTTACTGAGTCATTAATAACAATCAAATGGATCTATTTCTGTAGATGTAATAGTTAGAAGCATATGTGCTAAAGTTAAATAGTATCACCGCATCTAACCAGTATAATATGACAAGTAACAAATTGCCATTAAATAAAATTTATATAATGTTCTTCACAATAGACAGGATGCACGTTTTATTTCTGCGTTTTACAACCTGATAAACAGTTGCTGTAATGGCAATGAAGAGAAACGTTTACGTAATCAGTTCCATGAACAACATTTATTTGTTTTTAAAATTCAGCAACAATACAGTATGTCCGAAATTAGAGACTCACTGTGGGTATCTAGTAAAAAATCACTCCTCTTAATTTAAGGAACGCTTGTCAAAATCAAGGATTGGGGTCGGAATCGGATTCGGAAGTCGGAAGTCGAGGAGGAGTCAGGATTCGGGAAAAGTATCGAATTCCGACTTTTGCTTCATTTTTTATCAAGGATCAGAAGAGAACCACAACGAAAACAAAATACCTAATGATACAAACCGAATTTTTTAAAGAATGGAAACGAACGAATGTTGTATTTTTATTCACGAACGGAAACGAAATTAAAAATATTTAATACTGGTTTTAACCGGCTTTTCCTAATGTTCTCCAGTGCAGTGCGTCAGTGAAAGAAGTCAGGAATCGGAGTTGGTTTTAGAAAATACCGACTCGGGAGTCGAGAGTCGAGATTCGTTTAGTTTTCTGACGACTTCCCATCTCTGGTCGAAGTGCAACACTAGTTTCAAGACTCTCGTCTCTTCTTCAGTTGCAATCTTTTTATTAACATAAATTAAATTGTAACTGATATAGAGACAAGTCTTAAATGTGGTATTGCATTTCGACAAAAGATCCTTATATTTAAAGATAAGCGATTATAATTAAACTTCTTTAGAACCAATATTAGCGTACATAGCTATTTATGACTATAAGACTAAGTTATTTGTTAACATATTTTGAATTCTATTTGGTAATTAAATAATACTCCTACAATAAATAAAACGATATAACTTTTCTTAAACTTTTATACAGCAAGTGGATATACGTTATAGTTAGGCCTACCATACGTCCCGGTTTGGCCGGGACAGTCCCGGTTTAGAGGTTATGTTCCGGTGTCCCGATCGGTTTCGCGTTTGTCCCAGTTTCTGAAAAAAAAATATTTCGCACCGATTTTCTTGTGAAATCTGCCCGCGCTGGTAACAAAAGGCGCGAGGAGCTAAGAGAAACGTGTTTCAGTCATTTTGTTGTGAAACGTTTTTGCGCGGGTGTTATAGGGTTGCCAATTGAACGCTTTTGGGGCGGACATACGCGTTTTCGTGGGAAAATATGAATGTGTATGCTGTACGCATGCCATTGAAGATACGCTTTTTGTTTATAAACTTTTGAGCTATTTGAACAAGCAACAATAAATTAAATTTATAGCACAAGCTTACGTTTTTACGGGTTTTTTTTTAAATTTTTGACTGAAATAGTGTTGCTTATTAAATTCATATTTATATTATATTTATAGGTCCTGTACCATAATAAAAATTATTAGTAAAAGTTTTTACCTTTATTACGAATAATTTTGTAGAAGGTTGGGGCAATCTGATAAAAAAAAAATCAGAAAAGATTTTACCATAAATTTGTAATTTTGGATGATGGTCAAGTACTCTAACTTTGCATTAAAACACGTGTACACTTATTAAATTCAAAAAAATCGCCAGCGGCGCATTTTGTCCCCCCACTTTTTTTGCCTATCTCTTATGTTAAAAAAAAAAGGTCGTCGTGTCCCGGTTTGACTTTACGAAAATATGGTAGGCCTAGTTATAGTACATTGTGTATTAAGAGCGGAAAGTGACTTTTTTGTGCTTGAACGCGTAAGTTGCAGATTGAGCCGTCAGGCGAACGCTGTATACGCGTCAAATTTTTTAGAAAACTATGAGAAACAAGAGCTTAAGGTTAAAGTTGAAATGAAAAACTCAACGAAAACTTGGAAATATTAAAAAAGAAGTCGCCACGAGCAGTGAAAAAGAGTTAAAGAGACTATCGAATGAGAGATGGTAGGACTTACAAAAAAAAATCACACCCGTAAGCAAAAGGCTAAAGATATGTAAGAATAAGGGAAAAGAAGACATTTAGCAATCCTGTTTGTGAAAATGAATTTATACAGGGTGATTCAAATTCGAGGGCGACCATGGGGATCTCGTTTATTACTGAAGATAGAGGGTAGGTTCACCTTTGGCAAATTTGCTAAATTTTATGCTCATCAATAATATTAAAACAGATTTGAAATATCTTCAACTGTTTTTGAAACAATGTAGAAAAACTGAAAAAATGACTTGGTTTTTTGCTATAACTTTTTTATTTATAATTTTTTTTTAAATCTGTAAAAACTTTTGCATGGCCACTTTTTTTTACTTTTAATAGTGCCATAAATTTTTTGCTGTGCCGATTCCATTTTGTTTTATAGGTAGGTACTAACTTTTTAAGTTTCTTATTGGCGACAAACTTGATTTTCATCTAGTTATTAGATATGTTTTTATTAAAACCTTTTTTTTTTCAAATAAATACGTTGCCCATGTAAATAATATAATCATGTCTTACATTTTTGAAATTAGAAAAGAAGTTCTAGCTAAATAGATGAAAATGAAGTTTGTTGCCCATAATAAATTAACAAGTTAGTACCTACAAAACAAAACGGAATCGGCACAGCAAAAAATTGATGACACCATTAAAAGTTAAATACTAAAAAGTAACCATGTAAAAGTTTTTACAAATTTAAAAACATATAGAGGCAAAGGTGGTAATATGGGCCCTGTTGGTAATATGAGCCCCCTCAATATCTCGATAATTACCTCGTGTATTTTGGCAATAGCGACGGAAATCAAGTGGCGTGTGTTGATACTTTCGCTACAACATTGTACAAACGTCAGTGCCTGCTGTCATAGTGGAGGTTAACTGTTTATTGTATTTTCGCCCTGAAGAAAGTTTTCAAGGTAATACTTTGTAGCCATATTTCTGCACCGTTTTTTGACATTTATGTGTTTCAACTAGAGCTTTATAATAAACAAGTTGTAAAGATTGTATTAATTCAAATATTTTTTAATGTATGAATAACATTTGTAGATTATAAATTTTTTGTTTTTAGACAAGTTTGCGGTTAATATGAGCCCCCAAGGGGCCCATATTATGTTAGGGTCCCATAATACAACCATGTAATTTTTTTTGCAGATGTTCGGTGTTCTTCAACCTGACCAAGACGACGCAATGTGCCTATTTTGCGAAGGTCTTTTTTCAAACGACAATAAAGGAGAACTATGGGTGCAATGTCTCATTTGCGAAATGTGGGCACATAATGAATGTACCGGATGTGAGAAATATAATTACGTTTGTGATTTTTGCAAATAATTTAAAGTTGTTTAAAATAAAAGTGATTACTATCTACACTAAACCATTTTTTATTTCTGGAATGCATTTTTATTTGCTTTTACTAAGGGGCTCATATTACCAGCACATTTCTGTTTTCTCAAAAAATACACCATTCTGTAAAAAATATATTATCCTTTGACTTGAAGTCAATATCAGTATTTTTACTGCATAATTAGATCAAAAACATGTCGAAGTATATTTTCTGTAAAATTCAGGCTGAAATAATGTTTTCTCTGAAAGTTTCAACTAATAAACAAAATGGGGGCCCATATTACCACCTTTGCCTCTACAAATAAAAAAGTTATAGCAAAAAACCAAGTCATTTTTTCAGTTTTATTCAATGTTTTCAAAAACAGTTGACGATATTTCAAAACTGTTTGGATATTATTGATGAGCATAAAATTGTGCAATTTTGCCAAATTTAAGCCTACCCTCTATATTTAGTAATAAGCGAGATCCCCATGGTCGCCCTCAAATTTGAATCACCCTGTACAAGTACAAACGTCTTCAATCTACAAAATGGTCCTTGAAACTGTACAAAATTAGTTATTTAGAATCACACTTTCATAATTAATTTGAAACTCTTAGTTCCAAAAAAGTGTGTATTTTACAGGTAGACTTGTTCAAAACATATTTTTTAAATTAAGTTACATATAGATATTTAATTTAATTCTACTTTAATATCGAAACAATTAATAAAAATTTAATTGTTCGTGAATGACACTTTTTCTGGACCTCAACATTTCAATAATATTTACAACAGTAAGAATTCTTACCTAATATAAACGCACAACTAAAGGTGCCAGACCCTACAGCCGTGTCCAAAAATTCGAATAACAAAAACCAAATGTAAGTCGGTGCTAATGATCTCGCTAAACCTACCAGTGAGGATAATACTAAACCTGTCACCAACAGTGTTCTTCTACCATACCTAAAAACCAATAAAAATCTTTATAATACAGTAAAACAAAGCAAAATTAATATGTTAAAAATTTTTGGTTTCATTTCGGTTCGCAAATTTAATTAAAGTATGCGTTAAATAAAACAAGAAATTAAAATTAAACGGAAAAACACCCCAACAAATAGTTTCTTCGATTTGTTTTAGGATACTGACCTGTCTGAAATAAAACCGGATACAGGAAGACAAAAAAATTGTCCTATGTTACTGATTGTACCAACCAATGTCAGCTTCCATAAGTTCTCGTTACAATGAATGTTAAACTAGAAAATAAAGAAACGGTTTATTTAAGAAATGTTTAACGTTAATAAATTGGACACAGGGTGACATAAAAAAAATTACACTTTGGGTATTACTAAAAAGTAAATGTGGAATTATATTTTGAAGAATTTGTTTTTGTTTTTAAAACATTTTATTTAACAAAATTATTTTATTTATAACATTAATAGTCGCTACAGATATTATAACTACTTCATTTGAAAAACATTTAGGTTCCTGAAATAATTTTGAGAAATTTTTTCAAAACAAATAATCGTAAATTTGATTAAAATACCGTCTGAAAACCGTAAAACAATAAAAACTAATCGGTTATTACGGTAAATGCACTTACTATACACATTTTTAGACAATAAGAGAAATTTAAAATATTGGTAATAAATTTTACAACCAATTTCGTAGTTCAAATTCGTAGATATTTTAAAAATATTAAACACCACAATTTACTTAAATTGTTTGGAGCTTTATCTCAATTTTAAAATCCTCAAAATAGGATTACAATAGTAAATATACGCAAACAGAATGTACCATATAGTAGTAGTAGTCTTTATTTGTTCTGAAAATCCAAAAAGGCGTAGAACATGTATCAATAATGATAATACGCATATATACAACACAAAATTATATTTACTTAACCGCTTTTAAAGTGTCATTACGATATTCACTAACTCCATAGTGAGCTTTAGAAATTAGAACATTTCTTAATCTTTTCTTCAAGTCGGGGGTGGGTAAATTTTTTATACTCTCAGGTGATCTGTTAAATTTGTTATATATTGCAAATAATTATAGAGGCAACATTTTTTTGAAGATAGGTATATTTGAAGCAAATATTTTTTTATGTCGGGTATTGGCTGCATGGTTTCTTATATTTACTTCGAACAGATCAAAATTATTTCTTACGAGAAGGATGGCTTCAAGAATGAATAGACCGTAAAAAGTTAATATTTCTTAGTCACGAAAGGTGTCTTTACAATGATCTCGGTAGTTTAGACCAAAAATAGTTCTTATACATCGCGTTTGTATAATAAAGAGGAGTTCAGAGTCACTAGCGTTACCCCCAAAAATTATAGCTTAGCGTAACCTAGATTCAACATAATGCATGATATGCAGTTTTGGCCGCGTTTGTACTGACCAATTTTTTTAAGTAATTTTCCTTAGCAACGCAATTTTTTCGTTTCAATTAAAGAAGAATTAAAAAAACTTGTATATTACTGAAAAGTTAAAAAGTGCATTGATTAACGTAAAATTGCGTTTAAAATTTCGATGTTTTAAAAACGCGTCATTCAGCTCTTTAATTTGGGACTTGTAGGTATGAGTCAAAATCGAGTATAAAGTTTTCTTATCTTTCCTAATCAGATAAATATTAAAAAGCCTTTTCGAGAAAATTACCAATTATCGGTAGAAATAAGTAATTTTTTGGATTAAAGTTAATCATATTGAAAACCAAAATATTGTCGCTACAAACTCCCACTTGGGCATAAATATATATCTTAATGACCTACTAATACCTTACGAATTTTGACTTTTTGCAAAACTGTTGTTATTAAAAATATAAGAACTACTATCAGATTCTGACTTTAAGTTATAGTGCCATTTGAAAAACGATTTTGCAAAATAAATCAAAATTGTTTGAATAACGATTGTTAAGAGATAATTTTGAAAACAAACTAGTCTCTTTAACACCCTTTATAAGTATGTAAATTTATAACCCCAGGGCATAGACTACCACTGTAAGCATTTAACGAATACTCTTATTTGGGCTGTTAACTTTAAAGTAAAAAATATTTCTAAGTTTAAATATAAGATACAATTTTTGATATTAGAGTAACAAAATTTTTGAGCACGATAAATCCAATGTCTATCTTCGTTTGAAAATGCTCCAAGAATTCCTGAAATGAACAGGAGTTAATTTGACAGTATTTTTGCCATTAAATGAATATGAACTGGTTTATATCTCCTAATAATATATGACCAAAATCAAGTCAGCGTTACAATGGGATCCCGGAGTAAAGAGGAGACGCGACAGACCTAGGTCAAAATGGATGCAGGAAGTGATAGACGATCTAAGCAGGGCAGGGGTTAGAAATTGGAAAGAAAAAGCAAAACATAGGAGAGAATGGAGAAAAGTTGCTCTTAGCATATGCTAATAGACTCGGACTGATCCTCCCAAAATAAAGGATCTAGAAAGCTTAAAAGCGGTTCATCCTCACTAGGGGTATAGCCACCATATTTAAAAAAATAATATATGAAATTAAATATTGTATTCAATTATGTGTTTAATTTTTTTTTTAATTCCTTGGCCTACTATGGTTAGTTTTAATTTTAAGTAGGTTCATACATGTATTAAAATTTTGTGGTTTCATTAAAATTAATTGTTTCTATTGCAAAAACAATGCAAAATTATTAAACCGTTAAGCAATTTTGACTGAAAAAAAAATTGTAGGTAAGTGATAGACAAAATTATCAGCACACAAGGTGTACCACAAGGTTCAGTTTTGGGTCCTTTACTATTTGTGCTGTACTTGAATGATTTGGAACACAATATAAAAAACTGTAGGGTAAATATCTTTGCAAATGACACTTTAATCACAGCTTCTGATAGCAACCTAGAGTCGGCTATTAATAATATAAATAATAACCTATACGTTGTATCAGAATGGTTAGAAGTTAAAAAATTAAAATTAAATACAGACAAAACCAAATTTATGATAATAGGAAACAGGCCAATACCGAATTATGTAAGCATTAAAGTTAAAATAGATAATGAAGAACTTGAATGTGTTTCGCAAATTAAATATCTTGGTGTTACGATAGACAATAAACATAAATTTAACAGTAATGTGGATTACATTGTGAAAAATGTTGCGAAAAAATTAGTTTTTTGGGTAGATTAACAAAAACCTTAGCCTTTCAGCAAAAATTACAGTATATAGGTCACTAATTGCTCCACACTTCGATTACTGTGCGAGTATTTTGTTCTTATGCAACGAATGCGACTTAAATAAATTGCAGAAACAACAAAACAGAGGAATGCGTGTTATTTTAAAATGCTCTAGATACACTAAAATAAGCGAAATGTTACATACTTTAAAGTGGTTGAGTATACGGCAAAAAATTACGTTTAATTGCCTTTTTTTAATATGCAAGGCAATAAATAATTTTTTTACCACGCTACATGACTAAAAATTTAATACAAAACTGTAACATTCACGAATACCAGACCAGGAACAAATACGACTTTAGACTACCGAAATTAACGAAAACAAATACATAGAACGCCTTGTAAATACTACAAAGGGCTTAAGATTTTTAATGAATTACCTGTGGAAATTAAACAAACAACTTCCACACCAAATTTTAAAAAACCATGTTTAGAATATGTGAAAAATAATGTTAAGATTTAATAGTTAAGAAAATATGTACAAATAAATATAAGCAGGATTAAGATCATGTAAAATTAGCTAAAAGCTAAATAAAGATTTCTTATTATTATTATTATTATTATTATTATTATTATTATTATTATTATAAAGATAAATGATACATTAAATCAACCAACATTTACAAACAAGATAATTTTGCTGCGGCATTAAAAAAATTAATGTCTTAATCGAATTTACAACAGCTTTTACTTTGTTTTTAATGCTTAATTTCAAAACCATTAAGTGCAATATTTCAATTTGTACCTATACAATAAAACATGTGTAGATGTGTATGAATATATGATAACGTAGGTCCATAGTTCTCCTATAAATTAGTTGAGTACGTTTTTTCTGCCTACATACATATGCGATTCCAATAAATTTTATTGACGCATGGAACAATACCCAGCAATGAATATTAATATTTTTTCTTGTGTAACCGTATAACAAGTCCACTTACATCATTAACAATGGTAAACTCTTGAGTTTCATAAACATAACCATCACACTGTTCTTTCTTCGATCTATCAAAATCATCAACAGAACAATTAAAAGTGCTGGTGAAGTTGGAAGTCACAAAATGATATTTTTCACACTTACTGGGTCGATCATTGTAAAAAGGTACAGCATGAGGCAACCATTCGGGCTTAAACTCGGAACTATTCGAATCGCAGTCTTTTATCACACATCTGTAAAACTTAAACTTTAAAATGACACCACACGTACATAACACTTGATTTACCTATAGTTTAAATCTTTAGCAGTAAAAATGTAACTTAAATGTATTGGCATGTAAATCACTGCCAGGCAAACTAAAATAAAGTTAATCTTCTGGTATTTTCCTAAATCACCAATTTCTAAAAGTACAGCATCCAGAGAACATTCAGCGACCGACATCTGAAGAGATTTCAAAAGTTATTTTAAGCTACTGTGGTTATTGTGCTCAAAGCAATGGCAAGTTCAAAACTGCTGTTTTATTTATAATAACAATAAACAAACACTTGAGGAGCAGACTTGCAAAACGCATTTTGTCCATATTTGTCATTTTTTAACTGAAGATGGCGTTGGATTCTTAGTGAGTAACTGTAGTGTTTTACATAATCTAAAACCTTCAAAATGCATTTTGTCTTCGCTAAATTAAATAAACAATTTCACTTGGACAAGCAAAACGCAATTTGTCCAATGACTTTGGATGTAAAAAACGCATTTTGTCCACAAGCGGCGGACATAGTGCATTTTGTAAGGTTATTGCTATGCTAAGGTTGCTGTTTTGTGTATATTATACATTTTTTATTTTTGCTAATGAATTTGAAAATATCTTAAGTTTTTTTGGTTAAGTTAAAGTTAAGTTAAATGTTAAGTTGAACTTTATTTAAATATATAATTTTCTTGCAAGGTTAGTCATTATTGTGATGAAATAAATTATTATTGACTTTCATAAGGCATTTTGTCCATAGTGGACATGCAAACCGCATTTAGTCCAGACATTTTTTTCAGTTATAACAGTCATTTTTGATTTTTCTTGTATAAAATATTGTGATACATTATTTTATATATTTACAATAATTTTTACTTTTAAAACAATTTTTTTGCACTTATAGTTTTTATGCAATGGTTTCTTGCCATTTCTGAAAATTTGCAGAAATGGACAAAATGCATTTTGCAAGTCTGCTCCTCACTTGAAGGCGAGCGACCTTAAAGAAATTCATCGTGTAACTTAAGACTGCAGCACAGATCTAATTTTACCCAGTTCAGAAAGTTACATATCAAGTTTTAATACGTTATAAACTTGGTATTTTATTTTTACACCTACAGCAGTTTTTAAATCATTGTTACGTTTTTAAACCAAAAGAGTTATAAATTAGCTTATGCTACGTAGCAAAAGTAGTACTAAATCTTTGTAATGCTTATGCTCTTAATATACAGGATGCTATAAACATTTACAAACCACACTTTCACAGAATTTATACTGACTTTTCCAAACTCGATAATATAAAGAAATTACTATTAATTAAAAAAACTACTGAAGTAATATAATAAATCAACCTTTATAGAAAAATGTTTATTTTTCCACTGAAACTGAAATGACTACACACAATTCAACAATGAAACTGGCAACGATTTCACATCTCATTAATTTTTTTGTAGTATTAAAAGGATGTTAATAATTTTTTACGATGAAGTGGTCAAATATAGTACAGTTTGATAGAATTTTTATTTCACAATAACTTTATGATTTTTTTAAACGTATGCCATATGTAACCATGACATAATTAAAAAGTAGTAATTAAATAACAAAAGCAAATAGCTTATTGTGATAAGTTATCATAATCATTAAAATAATTGCACCACACTATTAAGTTAAAAACTTATTACACACACTAATTTATTTCATACCTCTTTTATTATACAGGGTGTAAAATTGAATTACGAAACATAGCAATTTCGATGGTAAAAGCTTAAAAGTTGTATTATATCTTTTTAATCCGAATCCCTAGGTCGATTCTTTTTGTTTTATGACAACCAACTTTATTTTTTCTTCTGGACGAAATTTTTTCTATTTACATGATCAAATAGCATTTATTTTCCTGAATCCATTGATATATTACACATGGTATTTTACTTCTTTATTCATTGCCAAATTTTAAAAAAAGGGTTTTAAACAAAAACTATTATAAATCAGGTAGGCCGTTCGTTGTAGTTTATGTTGTTTCCATGACAACCAATCAACAAACTAAAAGATTTGAATAAATTCGTAAAAATGAACTTTAATAACGAAGAAAAACGCGATATGCTGCGAATTTTTTATTTATTGAATAGGAATTCTATATTATCAGGTCAACAATATGCAGAAACATATCCAGGAAGAAGACAACCCTCGCACACATATTTTTGTACGTTGGACAGAAAACAGAAAACAGAAAAAATATGGCAGAAAAGTTTCAGATAACAATTTAAAAAAAAACATTTTTATTACAAACATACAGAGAAACACTATTTTTTTATGTTAAACAGAATTTAAGCAAATTTGTATAAACATGTGGTAAAGTATAAAAAACTTAAAAGAACGGTATAAAAATTCGCAGAATATCGTTTTTTTTTTGTTATTATAGTTCATTTTTACGAATTTATTATTGTGAAAAGTAATAGGAATAGGCTTTCAAAACTTTTAGTTTGTTGATTGGTTGTCATGGAAACAACATAAACTACAATGACCGGCCTACCTAATTTATAAGGGTTGTTGTTTAAAACGCATTTTTTTAAATTTGACAATGAAAGAAGTAGTAAAATACCATGTGTGATATATCAGTGAATTCAGAAAAATAAATGCTATTTGATCATGTAAATAGCAAATATTGCGTCCATAAGAAAAAATAAAGTTGGTGGTCATAAAACAAAAACAAATCGATCTAGGAAAAATTTGTAACCACCATCCGATTCGGCTTAAAAAGTTGCTTGGACAATGTTTTATTTAACACATTTGAAATATTTCATACTCCAAAGGAGTTATAGGCGATTTTCATAAATCGTATTTTCCGGTGTTTCCTAATTTTCTCGTATACCGTTTGATATATTTCCAATTTCTCTTCAGATTATTATTGAGCATCAAATTTAGCAACTTTGCCAAATTTAAATCTATACTCTAGCTATTATAATAAACGAGATCCCCATGCTTAAACCCGAATTTCAATCACTCTGTATGTGACGTGTGACGTTAATCGTGAAAAAAAAATAAAGTTTGATATAAATCATGATTTTAATTTTTTTAAATCAGCTAATTTAAATCGTGATTTAAATCAATAGATTTAAATCAGGCCAACCCTGCCTGGTAGGCTGGGTGTATGTCTGTAAGCCCCAGACCATCCACCAGATTAAAAACAACATTTGGGAAGCCTGATTTTGCAAAACGGAAATTGAGGGTATTGTAGGTCACTTGACATTATTTCCATACATACTTAAAATTAATTTCCATTTTCTGTACTTTCTTATACAAAATCATTAAAAACATTGCCTTTTCGTTGATTGACTGATATATTTCCTTGTATTCTCACTTAAAGAATGAAATTTATAACTTCTCAATAGTGTAGTCTAATTTTCTAACAAGATACATTTTTTTGTGTGTGATAGAGATAAGCAAACTTTTTAGTATAGTGCCTTTTTTTTTTTTAATTCAAAATCGATATTCTTTTAATTATTAAAGAAAAATAAAACCTTTTTGAAATTTTTACACAAAAAAAAAACTCTATTAAATAAATTGATCCATTTAACACAAAACACATCATTAAGCCTAGTCCAGATTGTAAACAAATGTTTCGGAACAGTGTTCATGAACAATGTTCCCGATGTTTCGGAACAGCTCAACTTTGTTTCTAGCTTGTTTCGGAACTGTTTCACTAATGTTACGAAACAAAAACAGCCCTGTTCCTTGTTTCCCGTTTATATGGGAAACATTGGAACATTGAACAAGTCTGTTGTCAAACACGGTTCAGTCAAACAGAGTTTTGGTTAGAGTGATTCTTGGTTATATATTTATTACAATGTGGAATCAAGAAAAAACTTTACAACTGATGAAAAAAGTGCATAGCACATCTTGTTTGTGGGATGTCACATGTGGTGAACACAAAAATAGGAATAAAAAGAGGGATGCTTTTGGAAATATTGCGCAATCATGTGATGTAACAGTTGCTGAAGTTGAAAAGAAAGTGCACATGCTAAAATCCCAATTTCGACTGGAACACAAAAAACTGCAAGGCACTAAGAAAAGTGGTTCTTCGCCATTCTTCATTCATTGCCATAACTGGTGCCTTACATTAGTGCTTTCCGTATCCACCACCTTCTTCTTTTCTTTTCTTTATTCCTTCGGGCGTTAGGTAAAATATATAAATTGGCAGCACAAATTCCTGCAATAGTCTCACTGGACATGATAATCACTTGAGAAACACCGAAACGCTGACTTAAGTCTGGACGCGGAACAACGTATACAGATTGTTCCGAAACAATGTTTCGCAACTGTTTAGGCACAGTGTTCAATATTGTTCCGAAACATTTGTTTACAATCTGGACTAGGCTTTAGAAGCAAGTTGACAAAACATTTAAAATCGTTTACTAGCTTACTGTAAATTCTTACCAAAAAAATTGACCCACACCATTTGCATAGTAATGTTATCTTATCGGTGTCTACAATTACTTAAGTCGTTTATCTCTATCCGTTGTCATATCAGCAAACCGGTAGCAGGGCCGACTAGTTACGTAAAAAAAACACTTAATTTTACCGGAAGTCGGTCAACAATAGACAATATATAAAAACACATTATATTACAAAAACTAAAGTTTTACGCTGTTTTTCTTGCAAAAACTGAGGTTGTGTTAAATAATAATTTTCACCATTTTTATACAAATTTATCAGCCGAAACTAAATAACATCCATATTCAAATTTTAAGTATAAAAGCCACAAAAATGACAAATCATCCGCTCTTATAAAAGCAACGCATGTCTAATTTTCAGGATTGTATGAAAAGCCCCTCGAAATTAACATAAATTAAACTCGAACTTACCATATCCAAATAAAAATGTATAATTATTATCGAACCATAAATATATTTAACATTTAAAATCTACAAATAATTATGCAAAAAAAAGTACCCGAACACTGTAGGCATGAATAATACAGAACTTTTTTAAATAAGAATAAATTAAATATTAGAATAACAATCAAATGACGTCATCTAAGGTCACGTTATATTTTAAAAGCAATCGTCAGGTTTACTCTATCTAAGTAAAGAAATTTTATTACTTTAAATTGTTGAACAACTCATGTTTTCCTGTTATTATTTGTTATTATTATTAAACAAAACAGTTAATTAAATAATATACTTACTATTTTTACGTACTGCCAAAATTATAAAATTAATTATCTTGTATTTGTTATAAAGTTGAGAAGGTAACTGACCGACAGAAAATAATACTAATTTGTTTACACATCACACTGTAATTTATTTTTGTCACCTAAAAGTATATGTTAATTTTTGTGGTTACTGCAAGCGACTGACATTATGTGTTTTAAATCACCAACGTTAATATATCATCTCTTTGATCAATTAAATCTAATTAACTCACATGTAGACATTGTGTAACTCACAAAACTTTTTACCAATTAAAACAACACAACATCGACTCGTTAAGGTTACTTACTATATGCACTGTTAAAAATTCCTTTGTATAATTAATCTGTTCTTGATCATGTTTACAATGTTGTTCGTAAACTTGTTCTTAAAAATTAAAAGTTTTCCTTATGGTAAAGTTTTGTCTATCACAAAAATCAACTTAACATTTTATTTTATTTAACTCTACTAATCTAATCGTAGATTAAAAGGGAAATTTTATTTAATTTAGTTAACTTAGATTACAAAAGTTTTCCTATCAGCCATTCAAGAAGATATAGATATATTTGGTAAATAAATAAATCATGTTTAAGTTGTATGAGTTAACGTTAGAATTAATTTTTTTTGCATATCAATAAAATAATGATACCCAGTGATATGAGTGCGTTGAACGTGAGATTTCGATTACAGGTTTAAAAAATGTCAATAAAACTTGCTAAGTTTGTCGCATTTAATAATTTGTTGATAAGATACAATTTAATTTCTTAATCGTAAAAGTATTGAAATATCCAACTATCTCTTACAAGAGTTCGCGTCAAAATAATGTATTTGGATTTTTAAACAGCTTTTCTCTATGTAAATATATGTTTGTAGTAATGATCTAAGGTAGTACCACGTATATTTGCAAACTAAGTTTTACCTTAACTTATAAACCAATTAC
The DNA here is from genome assembly GCA_947652605.1 of Elmis aenea. Taxonomy (NCBI): domain Eukaryota; kingdom Metazoa; phylum Arthropoda; class Insecta; order Coleoptera; family Elmidae; genus Elmis; species Elmis aenea. The sequence continues at coordinate 13,956,555 of OX393576.1, forward strand.
CTACATTTCAAAATAACAAATATTTTAATTTTTACATAATTCCAACCTAAACATCTTAATAAATTTATTAATAATATAATTAATTGTCAGTATTATTAGTACATTTGAAAACAGATAAATTATTTATTACTGAATAATTTATTATTCTTCATATTTTCAAAATGAAAGGTTTTTAATAAAATTTTATATTTTTTTACGTTGCGGGATGTTATAAGCTTAAGTAAAATTAATTTTAAGCTTATAAACTTTTGGAAAGGACAGCATTTAAATGATGAGTTTTAATTATTATTTTTGAAGTCATATAATAACATTGCAAAATATTATGTTTTGATTATAAGAAAGGTTAAGGTTGCTAACTGTTCTTTATTTCAAAGGACAGTACTTCATCTCAGCTCGCATGTCCTGTTCTCGACGGGTAAAGGATGTCAAATGTCCTTTGTTTTACTAACTTGGGGTAAAATGAATATGAATAATTCATAAAATATACCTAAATGAAAAACGACTGTTGTTTAAATTTTTTTTGCTTATACAAGATGAAGCGCAGTTTTTCACAATTTTCTTCCTAGGGATACCCCCTGCCTTCCGAACCCTGGGATTGGTGCGATTAAAATATAGCCACCCTAACGCCGCTATACATTATAAATTCCAAAATCGTATAGGCTGCGACCTCTATTGGTGAAATTTTCTACTTATATTTTGTACCAGGAGCACATAAAAGAGGTGGCAAGAACGCTACGACATATGTGACTGCAACAACCAACATATTAAAAAGAAACAAACAGCGCCTTGCATTTCTGGATTAGATATAAGTATGGACGTCCGATAGAAAGTCTATTTCTTTCTAACTCATCAAAAATGTAGCGTACATTTGATGTCCGTATTTCAAGTATGTTTACAATCATTCAATGATAACAGCTGATCGTAAATGATTTAAAAAGTTAAATTTTAGCATTAATAACGTCATTCAGGGTAAAATAAGAAATATTTCCCTCGTAAAGTTAAATAGTCTTTCAATAAATGCAAAATTCAAAACATAAATTGAGAAAAGTTCAGCATTACGAAACACGCGGTAATTTCAAAAATGAAAATCTTCTTATAACTTTTCTCATATCTTCGACTATTTTTTAAATAACAATTATTTACCCTCAGTTGGTTGAAATAATAATAAAAAAGTTTTTTTAGACGTGTAAATGGAATTTTATGCCATTTTCTTAAATATTTTGGCTGCAGTCTTTGGGGAAAATTTTGCAATTGTCTCCATCTCCATATTATCTAAAAAAATTTAAAGACACCTTAAATAATGCATTTCCAGCGCTTAAGTTTACTCAAAAAGGCCTAAAACAGCTCTTCAAAGTTTTCAAATTATGTGGGAAATGTTGTGCAAATTATTTTCTCAGCCAATTTTTTTAAAGAAAATGTGTGTGAGTTTAGTTACGTATTTTGTCCATATTTATCAAGTTACATACAAGATACAAGAATGCAGAACGAAGAAAATATATAGCAAAATAAAAATTGGTACCAGTAGGATTATTTCAAATTTTACATTATAAGTCCAGCTAATCGGAATTGCGAATCAAATAACTTCTTAGGCATATTTTTATTTGAGTGTATTTAGTAAGTTACTCGAGTGACCCCGTATAAAATCGTTGAATGTATCCATGAACCATGATCATGTGTTTTTGACAGCTCTGTTGTTATTCATACTGTCAGTTAATTGTTTTTGACAACAATAGGCGTTAACTGTTAACCTATTATGTGAACGTAATATTTAGTTTTAAAATAAGTGTTGTGATATCAATATAAGAAAAATGTATGCATTATTGACCGTTTTATCCACGACTATTTTTATATTATTTAGTTTTGTAAACGGTAAGAAAATAATACATCGTATCTCAAATACATGACACTACTTCTGTTTTAGCTTCAATTTATAAGAATTTAAAATACTATGAAACTATACATGCTGACAATTTACAACATAGAATAGTAAAACGAGGTTTACAAGAAAGCTCGCATCCTTTTAACAAGATTAAAGAAGTTTCGTTTCAAACATTGGGAGAAAGTTTTCGATTAATTCTTACACCTAAACGAGATGTCTTACATTCAAAATTCAAAGCATATTCTGTAGATGGCAATGGAAAAGAGACTTCAATTCATTTAGGTGGGTGTACCATGATACATGAAACTTAAGCTTGTAAATAAGCTAATGATTTAAACCAGTAAACCTGTTTTTACCCCAATAGCGACTTTTACAAGTTCTTATTAAGAGTTGACCTAAACAATATCATTTTGACATTATTGGTGTTTTGTTTTTAGATCATGATAGTTTTTATGGAGGTCGTGTATTTGGTGAATCCATCTCGGAAGCAAATATACATATTGACAAAGATGGAGTCATGACAGGGACAATACATTTACCAGATGAAACTTATCATATAGAGGTAAGATTAACAAATTTACAATATTTAGAGTACAAATTTTATGTTTTAAAAGTTTATTGCATCATTAAAACACTTAATTTTATGTGATATATTTATTTTTCAGCCATCATGGCGTCACTTGCCTCATTCAGACAACAGAACGATGATAACTTACAGAGGATCAGATGTGAAATTTAGCTGGAATCATCCACATACAGTAACAGGTGAAAATCCAAAGACTTGTGGTTATGTTAAAGAAGGTTTGGAACTCGAAGATGATGAAGACGAAGATGAAGAATACAGTCATCAATGGACGCCAAAAAAAAATCGCGAGAAGAGGCAAATTGATCAATATGAATACACGCCGACTAAAACTCGTTGCCCTCTCTTATTAGTTGCTGATTATCGATTTTTTTCAGAAATGGGTGCAAGTAATACAAAAACTACTATTAATTATTTGGTAAGTAATAAATATAAAAATCATTCTTTTAGCATTTTGAGTTTGGGGAATAAGCATAATCATTTATAATTGTGCCAAAATCAGTAATTAATTTGTATTGCTTTAATAACCTGTGAAAAAGTTTATTCGATTTTGATGGTAGTCTAGAAATAGGTTCGAATGCAGGCTCAGAATTAAAGGCAATTTGAGCCGGTTTTTAATTTGAGTTTGCTTCAGATTCTTTAAGCTATCTATGTTGTGCTTTAACAAATTTTTATAGTATAATATTTTATTACAGATAAGTCTCATTGACCGAGTTCACAAAATATATAACGATACCATTTGGCATGATCGCTTGGAAACTGATGGATTTAGGGGAATGGGATTTGTCATTAAAAAGATTGTTGTGCATAGTGAACCAACCAGAGTACGAGGAGGTGAAGCACATTATAACATGGTTAGGGATAAATGGGATGTTAGAAATCTATTGGAGGTATTAGTTTTAAATGGATTTTTTAATTGTTTTAAATAAGTATAATGGGACCAAACTTTTTTCATATAACTGTATTACTAAATAAAATATCTAAGGTAGGTAAAGTTAACTGAAAACATATTAGGCAAGGACATTATCACATTAAAAAATTGTGTACACTTAATGTCATAAAATAGAACTAAATTTTGTACATCAAAATTGTTAAGTGGCCAACCCTCCAATATAGTAAAGTGTTTTAAAAAATAATAAATGGTTTTTTTTTTTATTAGTAATACAATTTTATGAAAATAAAGTTTAAAATATTATTTTTTTCTCTGCATGCACCTGCACTTTTTTAAAAATTATTGTAATAGATTTGATGCACGTGTGTTTTTTATTATTTTTTTATTGCAATTGCAAACGCGGTGCTTATAATCATTCGACTTCTAACAATTTTAGACTTGCTTGATGTTTTAAAATATACAGGGTCTCTTAAGTATTGCAAAAAAATTTGGGAGGCGATTCCTTATCAAAAATTAAGGGGGTCTTTCATACAACATTTTTTCCTTAAACGTCTCCTTTCGAAGTTAAACCCCCCTAAAGGGGAACGGTAAAACTAGGTTTTTATTTTATTTCTCAAATTTGGATAAACGTAGAAGAATGATATTTGATAGATGTTTTAAACTTATCTAAAGGTTTCCCATAGTAATATTTTAAATCATCATGTTGGTTTTTTAATTAGAACATTTTTCTGGGTTAAAATTTTGCAATAAAAATATTTATTTAGAAACTTTTTTTATGCTTTAATTTTTCTCGTAAAACCTACCGTTTTTGAGTAAAAAATAACATAAGTAAACACGAACCATAAAATATTCCAATATAAAACGATTCATTTTGGTGGTTACCATGGTTTGTTAATGTTCATATTGAGTAGAATTGACAGGCGTTGTAGTGTTGTTGCCGCATAAACGTCTAAATGAATTACAACCGTCAATTCTACCCAATATAAACATAAACAAACCATGGCAACCACGAAAATGAATAATTTTATAATGAAAATTTGATGGTTCATGTTTACTTATTTTATTTTTCACTCAAAAATTGGTTTTACGAGAAAAACTGAAGAATAAAAAAAGTTTCTAAATAAATCAAACTTTCAATCAAAAAAATTTGAATTGCAAAATTTTAACTCACCAAAAAGTTCTGATAAAAAAAACAACAGGGGTCGCACTTTTCAGCACCCTGTGAAGGTGGGAGATAATTAAAAATACATATTAATATGAGAAACCTATTAATAAATATAAAACATCTACCAAATATCATTTTCCTACAAACATATATCCAAATTTGAGAAATAAAATAAAAACCTAATTTTACCGCTCCCCCTTAGGGGGGGTGTAACTCCGAAAGGAGATGTCTAAGGAAAACATTTTATATGAAAGACCCCCATTAATTTTCGATAAGGAATCACCACCTGAATTTTTTTGCAATACTTAAGAAACACCTTGTATAAATTATGTTACAATTTCAGTAGTTAGCCATGCCGATCCCAGATAACATTTCCAGCCTGGAGATTTCACTTATTATCAGAGATACAGGTTTGTTTAAATTAAATGAATTATTCTTAGGTACGTGAGGAGCTACAGTCTATGTTTAAAAGTACAAAACTCCTCGCACTTCGTATGTTAAAGCAAAAAATATGAAAATGTGGAATTTATTTCTCTTAAATTTTTGTCCTAATCATTAGATTAATTTTGTTTGTACTTTCTTAAGGTACTTTTTTATTTAGAATGTAATTATTATTTTAGATTTTTTTAATCTTTTTCCATTTTTGAGATATTATCTGTAACTTCATTTTTTCTTAAGAGCCGTCATCAAGTTGGCTTTGGAATATTTGAATTTGCTTTTTCCCTCTTTCACTTGCCATATCAATTATTATAAATAACTCACAAAATCAACAAAAATCGTTTTTTACACATAACTTATAAAGCTATCTATGAAAAAAGAAACAACAAACAGCCAATTAAATGTTGAATAACAGTAGCATTTGTCTGCGGTATCATATATTAGAATTTTAAATTATTGTTGTGTAAATCCATATCTCAAAAATGGAAAGTGTTAAAAAATCTAAAACAATAGTTACGTTCAACATAAAACAAGACCTCAAAAAGGAAAAAATTAAATTGATCTAATAATAAGACAAAAAACGTTATGAGAGAGAAAAAAATATCGACATTTTCATATTTTTTGCTATAACAAACAAAGTGCTTTTGTACTTTAAAAAATAGATTGTGGCTCCTCACATAGTTAAGAATAATTCATCTAATTTAAGCAACCTATATATCTTATAATAAGCGAGATCTCCATGCTAGAAATGTTTTCTGGGGCACCCTGCATACTGGGTGTTTCAAATAATAATAATAATAATAATCTTAAAGAATTATGAAACTATATTACGTAAATATACTGCTACATTTTGATTAAAATAGTTTTTAAGTACAAGGTGCTTTAAATTGGAATTATTTATATTATCTCAGTAACTAGATCCAATTTTTGTGATCAGATTTGTAGCTACTTTACTGTTTACCCCTAAAGACAAAAATGATAATTTTCACGTTTTTGAAAATTAATTACAACTTCGTTATTTTCAAAAATTAAACAAAGTATTGTTAACATTTTGGATTAATATTTTCATGTAAAATTTGATAAATGATTCTGATATTTTGTGATGATCTTAATTTTTGATATAAGAAAAAAATGTATATATTTTTAATGGAACTAATAATAGACTATGACTTTTAAGTGCAAAGAAAATTTTCTTAGATTTCAGAAAGTATGCAGATTTATTTATGTGATACAAAAAATAACGAGGAAATAATTACTTTTGTGAATTTTTTTTAGTGATAGCATGTCATGGAAATGCTTGTTGACAAAAACAATTAACAAAGTTGTTCTACTGTTGTAAGCATTATGTTTATATCATATTTTAGCAATTGTTTTGCATATTATTTGCTGTTCTGGTTTTTTTTTTCTTATTTTGTGACAATTCAAAAACTCAAAAAATTTCACTTGTTAAAGTGCGCCTTGACATTGTAAAGAACATCAATGTTGCTTCTAAATTGTTTCTTACGATTTAATTAAAATTTAAAAAACTTATTTTTACAAAATAATACTTTAAGAGAGCTGAAGCAAAAGGTTCTAGTTGATTTATTGTTTATTTATTTTAAGACGTTTTCCCGGAATTCTTCGAAGGATTTTTGTTTATCGCACTTATTTACTCACCAAACATTTCAAGCGAGGGATTCTGTAGTGTTGGGCTTGGCGTATATTGCATCCTCACGAACTCGTTCTCACGGAGGCATCTGTTCAAATGGTTAATGTTTTGTTTTATTGGTTCGTTTACAAAGGATAGTATACTCTTCTAACTACAGGCTTTGCAAATTTACATTTGAGTCGTTTAAAGTTATATCAGTAAACATAATACGTATTCTCTTCTCTTTTGTTTTGTTTTGCTTTATATTGCTTATTTAGAATAGTTTTGTTGTTATACAAGTAGTTTGCCTATTATATAAAGCATGCTTTATAGATTAAATTTACAGTATTTTTGATACTCTAGCATTAACAGCTTTCTTCATAGTTTGAAAATATTGTAAAACTTCAATTATTCATGATAACTGAGATAATTTGAAACTGGATTATTAAAGAGCAGTTATTCCGAATTATTTTATGTTCTAATTATTATTCACGTAAGAAAATTTTTGGTTGGAATACATCGTCTGTAAAATAACCATAAGTACTTGTTAATAACTGAGAGAACAAATACTTGCTCCCTATATCATGAATCTCAGAATAATTGACGCTTTACAATATTATTCCATTTTTGACTAATTACATGTATTATACATACATCTTTGAGCTTATGTAGTGGTTAAAAATAGTTAATTTTTGGGAAATGGTTTGGTATAGGTGTTCAGTCGGGAATATAGCCATAAGGATTTCTGCTTAGCACATCTGTTCACTGATCTGAAATTTGAAGGTGGAATTTTGGGTCTTGCTTATGTTGGTTCACCAAGACGCAATTCTGTTGGGGGAATCTGTACCCCAGGTATATAATCAATGATATTGCATGATCAGTAAGATTATAATTTTATTTTTGTGTACAAAAAATTAGTACATATTTACTGAAGTTTTTTGCATGTTTTACTAGAATTTTTCAATTTTTGTAAAATAATCTTCACAGTTTATGTAGTCCCTCGCTCTCCAAATAATTTCATGTGTCATCAAAAATGTGTAGTTTTAATTTCAACAAAATTTAAAAATATGTTCCGTGGGTTTTGAAAAAATATTTCTTCTTTAATAGATAAGTGATGTTACTGTTAATTAAAGTAACAATACAATCATTGAAGCAAATTCGAAAAGGTACTTTATAAAATTCACAACATTTGTCATGTGGCTATTGATTTAATATAATAATTATTTTACAAAAACCTGCCCTACTCATAAGGAAAAGAAAAATATCATAACACTAAACTCTTTAAAAATATTAAGCTATATTCTGTTTAACTTTTTTTGTTATATAGTGCACAATTAATTTGAAAAACAAGAAAATTATTAAATCTCTTATTTTAATTTTGTAACATTTTCAACATTCTTTCTTTTTTTATTCTAATTGTAATATGCATTAATTTTCATTTATTGTAGCTTTTTAGTTTACTGTTGCATGTCATAGGTACACTAATAAATTATTTATTTATTTATACCTATTGTAGAATACTTCAAGAATGGATACACTCTCTATCTGAACTCAGGTCTCAGTTCTAGTCGTAATCATTATGGCCAACGAGTAATTACTCGTGAGGCCGATCTAGTCACTGCCCATGAGTTTGGACATAACTGGGGTTCTGAACATGATCCTGATATTCCTGAATGCTCCCCTAGTGCTAGCCAAGGTGGTTCTTACCTGATGTACACTTACAGCGTTAGTGGCTATGACGTCAATAATAAAGTAATAAAAGCTAACACTTTTTAAACTACCACAGTACTTAAATGAAACGGTTTTTAGCGTTTTTCACCATGCAGTTTACGATCAATACGCAAAGTATTGCAAGCAAAATCGGGACGATGCTTTTCGGAGCCAGAAGAAAGTTTCTGTGGAAATCTGCGAGTTGAAGGTGATGAAGAATGTGATGCTGGCTTATTAGGCACGGAAGACAACGATCCGTGCTGTGACAAAGATTGTAAACTTCGACGAAACCAAGGTGCTGTGTGCAGGTAACTATGAAGCAGTTGTACTTATCTTGCAGTAAATGTGTTTTAAAATCGCAAATTAATAAAAAAATATTTTTAATTTTTAAATCAGCAGCCATACAAATAATTTATAAGATATACAGAGTGTTTCTTAAGTATTGCAAAAAAATTCGGGAGGTGATTCCTTATCGAAAATTAAGGGGAGTCTTTCATATAAAAATTTTTCTTTTTCTTACGAAGAGGAGCGGTAAAATTAGGTTTCTATTTTATTTCTCAAATTTGGTTATATGTAGGAGAATGATATTTGGTAGATGTCTTATATTTATTAAAAGGTTTCCCATAGTAATATTTTCAATCATCTCCCAGGGGGGTGAAAAGTGCGACCCCTGTTAGTTTTTTTATCAGAACTTTTTGCAATTTACAAATGTTCCTTTTGAAAGCTTGATTTATTAAGAAACTTTTTTTATTCCTTAGTTTTTCTCATAAAACCTACCGTTTTTGAGTAAAAAATAAAATAAGAAAACATAAACCATCAAATATTCCAATATAAAACGATTTTGGTGGTTGCCATGGTTTGTTTATGTTCATATTGGGTAGAATTGACGGGCGTTATAGCGTTGTCGCCGCGTAAACGTCAAAAATGTGTAACATCTGTCAATTCTATCCAATATGAACATAAACAAACCATGGCAACCACCAAAATGAATCGTTTTATAATGGAATATTTGATGGTTCATGTTTATTTATTTTATTTTTTACTCAAAAACAGTAGGTTTTACGAGAAAAACTAAAGAATAAAAAAAGTTTTTAAAGAAACCAAGCTTTCAAAACAAATTTTTTTAATTGCAAAATTTTAACCCACCAAAAAGTTCTGATAAAAAAACCAACAGGGGTCGCACTTTTCACCCCCCTGTAAAGGTGAGAGATGATTAAAAATATTACTGTGGGAAACTTTTAATAAGTATAAAACATCTACCAAATATCATTCTCCTAGATATAATCAAATTTGAGAAATAAAATGAAAACTTAATCTAACCGCTCCCCTTTAGGGGGGTGTAACTCCGAAAGGAGACATCTAGGGAAAAAAAAATGTGAAAGACCCCCTTAATTTTTGATAAGGAATCACTTCCCAAATTTTTTGCAATACTTAAGAAACACCCTGTATACAAGTCAATGGGTGTAATAGTCAAAGCTAATTAGAAATTCTGGAAACGAACTATTATTATTATTGAATTTTTGCTATAAAGTATGTATTTCTTAACATATAGGCCCGAAAATTGGTAAATCTTAGGTTTTACAGGTAAATTCCAGCATTTACCAGTGAGGTGTTAAAAGTCCAAAAAAAAGCTTGTAAGGCTAATGCATTTGTTTTCATTTAAAAGAAAAGCTTTAACTAACCTATAATCTAACCCTCGTTCATTTGGTCAGTAATAATAAATGGTCACGTTAAAAGGTTGCTTAAAGCTTTTTTTTTAACCATAAAAATACTAACATTTAAAGGTAAAACCTAAGATTTATCAATTTTCGGGATTTTACAGTAACATTCGTTTGTCGTCAGTACATTTAGGTTTAACATGAAATTATTTTTACAGCTCCCATGTGAATATTGTTGTGTTAATATATAGTGTAATAAATGTTTATATTCATTTTTAGACCATGATAACGTTAATTTTAGGACCTTACAAACATTAACATGAACTAAACATTTCTTTTCAGTGACAAAAATTCACCATGTTGTCAGCATTGTCAGTACATGCCAAAACGTGTAAAATGCAGAGAAGCGCAACTAGCAACTTGCGAACAGGAGTCTCAGTGCACAGGACTACAAGCAGAATGTCCAAGAAGTCCACCAATGCCCGATGAAACGGATTGTCAGGAACGTGGCAAATGCCAAGGTGGAAAGTGTATGCCCTATTGTGAAACGCAGAGGCTACAAAGTTGCATGTGTGATATAAGTAATTATTAAAATATTGCGTTCTTATTCCAACCATATCACTTATTTTTGTTGTAGTCGAAAATGCTTGTAAACGATGCTGTCGAGTAAGCATGAATGAGACTTGCTCACCCGTGGAACCAGCTGATATTTTGCCTGATGGAACACCCTGTATTCAGGGATTTTGCAATAAGGTAGGAGATTTAAAAGAATATCATAGTGCTGCTTCTTTATTGATTTAATTTCACTTACTAAATACAGGGTTCCAGCCAATAAAGCAGGCAAAAATCAGAAGCTGATTTCTAAGCTCCTGAAGTTTGACTGTCTTATTCACGAACACCCTTTATATTTCATTTATTTTTGAAGTTCGTGATTAGACAACACCATAGAATTTTATTTGTACAGTAATCGAATAGAATAGATTTGTTCCAGCAGACGATCTTGTACTAATTCATGAATTGGTTTATGCACCTGCGTTAAGTATGGATTAATAAATGTATTAGTCGCTGCTGAAACGCTTTAACGACATACCTAACTGTACAGGGTGGTCCAAATTCGATGGGATTGCATGAATATTTCGGTTAATATTTAAGATAGAGAAACGGTTAAATTACCAAAAATGTGCAGTATTTTGAGACAAACTCAGAACCGTTTTCAAAAATATTCTTGCATTTCCGGTTTTCGAGTTATTAAATAAAAAGTGTTCTTTTGTCATATCTCCGTTATTGCTGTAAATATCGAAAATATTTATAAAGATTATTTTTAGATATTTTTATGTTTAATTTGATTATACTAAAAAAAAAATTTTTATGCTCGCCGTTAAAAAGTTATGACTCAAACTTATCTTTTTTTAAATGGGAGCGATAGTTGGCTATGACCTATTTAAATTCCTTATTTTTTTCTCATTCCAAATATACCGGGTGTCACACGTTCATGGTACACCCACCTTTTTCTCTTTATTTTTCAAGAAAATTTTTTGAAACTCGGGGCATCGTATAAACTCCATAAATGTCACTTTTTGACACACAAACGAATTTTTTTTCACTTCCTGTTTCAGCGGAAGTGACACCAACTTTTGATTTTTAAATGGAACACGCTGTATATAATTGCATTTTTAGATTCTACATAATTTTCTGTGTCCAATAACACCAAAAAAGTGACATTTCAAATGTAAAATGTTTTTTTAAATTGATTTTTAGTTTTTAATTTAAGTGTGCCATGTTGAGCCATGTAATGCTACAAAAAACAAAAGCACGTCAAAAATAGTTAATTAAGCGATTTATTAATGAACATAGTTTTCCAAAAAGGTTTTTTGGACGAAACTTTTTGTTTTCAAATGGAACCATATTGGTACCGAGGTACCATTCGGTACAACCATTTATAACGAATCGTCTGATATGCCCATTTTGCATCTGCGACAAATACAACAAAAGTTACTGTTCATCAAAAAATATATTTTTATTCCAAGAGGTAACTAAGGTGGCTTTGAAACAATGCAATATTTAGCTTGTCAAACATTTATTTGGATTCAGAAAATTATGCAGAATCCAAAAATGCAATTATATACAGGGTGTTCCATTTAAAAATCAAAAGTTGGTGTCACTTCCGCTGAAACAGGAAGTGGAAAAAAATTCGTTTGTGTGTCAAAAAGTGACATTTATGAAGTTTATACGATGCCCCAAGTTTCAAAACATTTTCTTGAAAAATAAAGAGAAAAAGGTGGGTGTACCATGAACGTGTGACACCCGGTATATTTTCAATAATACGCAAGTTACGAAGGTTTTTTAGATTTTTTTTAAGAAAATCATAGTAGGCTGTGAAAACAAAAAAAAAACATGGTGTAAAACCTTATAAAACTAATGTGGTACAAGTTACCAAGGTTTTTAAATTTGTTGTCGAGATAAACATTGTAAATATTTGAACATAAGATAACACCAACATAGTCGGAATCAGCAGTAATGTAGTATATTGCTGTTTATCTTATGTTCAAAAACCTAGGTAACTTGTGCCACATGAGTTTTATAAGGTTTTACACATTGTTCCTTTTTTTTTTCACAGCCTACTACGAATTTCTTTAAAAAAAACTATAAAACCTTCGTAACTTGCGTAATATTGAAAATAAATATATCAACCCTTATCTATTTAGAATGAGAAAAAAACAAGGAATTTAAATAGGTCATAGCCAACTATCGCTTCCATTTAAAAAAAAAAGTTTGTATCATAACTTTTTAACGGCCATCGTAAAAATATTTTTTTTAGTATAATCAAATTAAACGAAAAAATATCTAAAAATAATACCCATAAATATTTTCGATATTTACAACAATAACGGAGATATGACACAATACTAAATGACAAAAAAACACTTTTTATTCAATATCTCGAAAACCGAAAGTGATAGAATATTTTTGAAAACGGTTCTGAGTTTGTCTCAAAATACTGCACATTTTTGTAACCGTTTCTCTATCTTAAATATTAACTGAGATACCCATCGAATTTGGACAACCCTGTACATGACGTTTGTGTTTATTGAGTTCATAGAAATGTACACGTAGCAAGTGTAAACATCTTACGAAACCAATACTAAATGGGATTATGAGTGCAATGCATAGCTACCAAAGGCCACGTTAAAAATTCCAGTGCTAACTCATGTGCTGCTTTTACCGTCCACAAACTAGTTCATGAATAGATTCGATAACTGCTGGCACAGCCTACTAACCATCCAATGAACTATCAGAGACTGTGTTGGAACGCGATATTGATACTGCACAGAATCCTGATAGTCTATCGAATCGTACATACTACATTGTTGGAACAAACTTTATGTGTGATTTCAGGGTAATTGCGAAAAAACTATACAAGACGTTGTGGAAAGATTTTGGGACATCATCGAGGACATTAATATCAATAAAGTGCTATTGTTCTTGAGAGATAATATCGTAGGGACAGTTGTCCTTACAACAGCTCTGATCTGGATACCTGCTACATGTGTTATCGGTTACGTTGATCGTAAACGAAGACGTGAAGTGGAACGATACAGAGATTGGCAAAATAAAAATGATCTCATACATCCCTCAGATAATTTAAGAAAACGCATTCACATTAGGGTTCCTCGATCAAATTATCCCATAAGTACCGCTCAGTCATAAAATTAAGTAATAAGTGAAGTAAAAAGTTTGTATAAAAATTAATTTTCAAATAAACGTGTTACCATTTTCATTATTAGGATTGCCTGACGTGCCATGTTCTATATCCCTTTGGTTACCATGTGTTGTACATGTTCAGTATTTAATTATTATTCATATTTTGAAGTATAAAAATACTTTATTTTTTAAATTCGGCACCTCATTGCATAGAGCTACTGTGACTTAACAAAGAAAAGGAACTGATAAGTTACAAAAACAGTTGAATTAATCAACAATAAATATGTTTTACAATTAATTGTTTATTACTTTATTAAAATAAAACAGTTGCAAATAATGCCAAAACAACTAACAAACTTTATAAATCTATCTTTTCTTATAATTTTATTACAAGGTCTAATGAATTCCATTTCAACATACAGTAGAACTTCATGAACGGTTTTGAGACCATGACAGATAATCGAATAAATGGGTGAAAGAATATATGTGTGTAATTATTATTTATTTTTTAATAGGTCATCAAAGATACTTATCTTGATATTTTAAAAAACAAAACCCTGATGGATAATCGAAGTTCTACTGTATGTTTATTAGTTGTATCCTGTACTGTAAATGTAAATCTGGCAACCCTGTTGTTTATTATTTTAATTATTTTTTTTATCAGACTTCTTACCAGTTGTTAAACTTATACGTAAAAAATTGTATGTGTTATCATGTGTTAAGATGATGGGTTTATATGGAAAATTACGAACTTAAATAACATCATGATTTTAAAACAGAAAAAATTTTATTGTACAATAGATGATAATTTCATCAATTGTTTTAATCAGTGTTGAATTGTTTGCCGATTACTCATATAAACCAATCATCAGTCATTATTTGTTATTTTTAATTATTGTTTTAAGTTTTAATTGTGCTAGAGTCTAGTCATGTAAAGTATTCTGTAAATAAAAACCGTAAACTAAAAATCTCTCTTTTTTTGTTCGACTATGACAATAACAGTGTAGTTTCAAAATCAACTACATAATAGCATTAAGGAGTATCATAGTCAAGGATAATGGTAAACTACAACACCGATTACTTTTCGAAAAATGCAACAGATGAGCAATTTTTAAAGTTAATCACAAACTTAAATACAACTTTTGAAAAATTATGTTATCCCAGAGTCAATCCTATGATGTGATGGGCTAATGATAAAATCAACAAAATATAAACCAAAATTGGTACTATTTATTAGCCAAAATTTGTATACAATTTAATATAAAATACACAGTGTAAGATTCATTTAAGTAATAACTTAAGCAATTTAATATCAGGTGAAGAAAAGTCCCTGTTTTGCTCAGATAATGGAATGTAATGTATCACAAAATACTTTTTAATCGATTGTACAAAATATTCCCAACAATCTCTCTGGATATCAGAATCTCGCATTTCTTGAGTTAGCAAAACCTGCGTTTTGTGGTTTGATAAGTGGCATATTGTTTCTACCAATGGTTCAACTGACTAAAATATATTATTGTATGGTTAAGTAATTAAAAAAGTTCATTCTTTTACAACAAGAAGATAAATATGTACAGAAGTTTACCAAAAACAAGTTCATGATTTATACATACCTACATGTTAAAAAAAATTGGATACAATGTTTCCAATATTAATAAATGGTAAATAATTCTAAAATTACCTCTCTATAATATATACAATCAGCTAATAGAATTAAATCGATTTCATATTTTAAATGCAATGGTTCTCCCCATAGGAGTGATCTGGCTTCTGCATTTCCACAGTTATCCCATAATTGCTTATTTTCTTGAATATTTTGATTTGTTAATGGTAAAACTTCGGGTAAATCAGTCAAAATTACATTAGCCCTGAAAGCTATGGGTGTATTATAAATGGCAATTAAGAAATATTACATTAAATTGTGCCCTGCGTACCCAACCATATGAAATTGATTTGTAAAAAAAATTAAATTGCAGAACTAGATTTTCAACTTTAAAAAAAACTTAATTTACATTTTAGAATTAGCCAAAATCAAACATAAAATATGTAATTATATCTTTGCTTCATAAATATAATTCTTTTAAAATTAACAAATAAAATTTAAAATTAACAAATAAAATTTTAAATTAACAATTATTGATAATTTTATGGAAAAAAAAGTGTCCCTTAGTGCTGAGAGTTCAGATTCTGCTCCCACCCACTTTACTTAAACTGTAATACCGGTTTTTAAATATATTGTACTAAAAAATTAAATAATTTTCAAAATGTTTAGGTACTTTAATACTGTTCATATAAGATTCAAATATATGGTAACAATTAAAAACAAAAGAATGTATCAGTCTATGGTAACAATTAAAAACAAAAGAATGTATCAGTCAACCATAAACTATGAAACTTTATAAAAGTCATAACAAACGCAATCGATTTTTCAAACTTCATTCAAATGCTTATTTACAGAGCTTATTAAATGGTAATGCCCTTTTGAATTACCCTAAACATGCCGCTGTAAGTCCCACACAACCTAAACCGGCTCCAAGTTCTACGACATGTAATCCACGTAACCGTTTTTCGTTTGTTTGTCTTTTGCACCTTTCTTCAAGATATTTTGCTAAAACAATGGCAGCATCCCAAACAACACAATCAACACCCCCTTGTATTTTTTGATGAAATTTCAAAGACTCGGAAATAAGTTCTATTTCTAATTCCCTAAGATAAGTATCTTGACTTACATTAAGCACCGACATTATAAGATAACTAACGTGCGAAGTTAGCTACAAATTTAAATTTAAGGATAATTTTTTTAAGCACATAACTTTTAAGTTTAAAAATATATAACAAAGTAACTGAACTGCTGTGAAATGTAAACTTAAAATTTCACATATTTGGATTGTTTTCATTTTTTTAATGTTATCAAACAGAAATCTTAGTGAGTAAATTATTTTTTCACTGGGTAATATATTTTGATTTTTTTTCTTTGAAACATTTCAGTTATAATAAAACGCTTAAAAAATAATAAGTATGTTTAATATAATATTCTGATACCCACTTTTATTATAATTTTTATAAATTATAAATAATTTCAGAAACATTTTGCTATAACTGGAAATTTGCAATTTCCATAATCTCCAAAACTAGTTACAACACTTACCACCATGTCATTCTATTTGATTTCTATATTTGTATTTATAAAATTATCTGATAAATCATATCAAGGACCTAATCAAAAATTTGTAAATAATAGAGAACACCACTTTTCCAAATGCAAGTTATATATTTTTTGTTTAAATAATTTGAATATAGCAAGACAAAAAATCAAATACTTTTATACCAGTTTTATTAAAGTTTATGTCAATCTGATTGTATTTTGATTAACTTCTCCACTCATATATGCATACAAAGCTGACATAAACATGTTAAAAGTTTCAGAAATTTGCATAAACAAGTGAACATGCTGTTTTCTGTTAAATTAAAAGTAGACTGGTAATTTGAGTGCTATACACAATCACTTGTCATATAATATGATTGCCTATTTAATTAAAAATTCAATTAAATATTGTGCTAAACTTTTATTGAACAAAAATATTACATAAACGAGAATAAGTTAAAACTTCATCAAACAGGATGGAATAATAGTCAATATACTTCGGTCTGCAAAACTACAACTTCTGTTTGAAATTTTAAATCTGTAGACCACCAACAGCTCTTCTTACAAGTAAATACCAACACAGTTCCAAATTCTAAACGTGTACTTTCCCTTACATCTGAAAGCAACTCAAGTTTTCTAATTATAGTCGGCAAGAGTTGAAATTCAAAAACCATATCTCCATGACAATATTCGCATTGCCTTGGCACCTCTTGCAATGGGTACATAATTAAAGGATCCACACTTTCTCTGCTATACCTGCAAGATATGAAAATAATATTTAAAACATACAACACTGAGGCCCGATTGGATAAAGCAACACTGGTATTAAAATACAAATTAATCTCTAAACTAGGCAACATTAGCGCCAATTATGTTGCAAATTTGCCTAGTTCTAGAGTTAACGTGGTTTAATCCCGGCTTTAATCCTAGGTTCAGCATTTATGCAATCGGGCCTAACAGATGTTGGATGCCAAACAGTTGTCCAATAAATGTTTTTACAATGTTTATTTCAATGAACAAAATTACCTCAACATTTGACCAGGATTCATTTGAATTTTGGAAAGAAAATGATGAAACATTTTATCGCCATGGGCAGGTGTACTTTTTTCATATTTTTCTGATGGTATGTCCATAGCAGATGCTTCTAAATCATTTTTACCAACACAAGTATTCAAAACATCTTGGTTTTTTTGTTGATATTCCTGTAACAACTCTTTAACATGGCAGTCACTTATATTTGGTACGCTACAAGTCTCTTCCCAAACACTAATGAACGATGGTACAAATTGTAAAATGGAAGATCTGTCCTTGTCTGAATAGCAGAGATCCTGTGGAAGGGGTGTAACTTCTTGTAATAAAGCTATTATATCACGTTGAGGCATGGTTGGTGTATCAATACTGATCACTTCACCTTCGTCGCCTTCAATTTCTGCTGTAGCTGCTGGAGAATGCAATCTTCCAACTGCACCACCTACAAAAGCAAAAATTTATAGTCGTTTATAGTTTTCAATTATCATCTTATTTTAGTCTTATATATTTCTCTATTTGCTATTTTTTTACCAAGTAAACTTTTCTTAAAAGCAACTATGTATTTGAATTCAGTTAATTTTCATTTCTTATGTGAGGATAAGGAATGCATTATTATAAATATTAAATCTAATAGTATTGCAAATAACATTAAAATAATAGAAAAACAAAATAAAAATACTGTCCTCGGCAGGGAATCGAACCCTGGTCTCCCTCAATTAGCAATGTGGGTGTACTTACCACTGTACTACCGAGGAAACCTTTTATTGTTGAATGTTTCCAGCTTCAATAAGACCCTCAGAGTAATGGACTTTAAATAATTAACCTTTAACGATATGCACATATTTAAGTGTAATTGTTACAACACGTTTAAAACTTGTAACAAATTTTTAACGGGCATTACCTAAATGTAGCCTACCGTAACACAATTGCCTTTGAAATTGATCACCGTTGGTGATACTGTAAACGCTACCGCGTCTTGTCTACTGCGACTGTAAGATAACCTTAAATTTTACAATGTTAATATCAATCATGCAATGGCTGTTATTGCATTATTACATAAGATATGATTTTTTTACATAAAATTTGTTCCAAAAACTAAAAAATATGACTACCGTGACAAAGTTGGATGGTTCCCTCAAAGAAGTTGGTGTATTTAATCACGTGAAATACGAACATTTAATAGCTGGTATATCTGGAGGGCTTACTTCTACATTAATTTTACATCCGCTGGATTTACTCAAAATTCGTTTTGCCGTGAATGATGGCCGACAACAGTCTACTCCAAAATACAACAGTATAGCGAACGCTTTTAGAACAATTTTTCAACAAGAAGGTTTTTATGGCTTGTATCGAGGAGTAACACCAAATTTATGGGGAGCTGGTAGTTCGTGGGGTCTCTATTTTTTATTTTATAATGCAATCAAAACTTGGATCCAAGGGGGAAATAGACAGACACCACTCGGCCCTTCAATGCATTTATTGGCTGCATCAGAAGCTGGGGTAATAACGTTATTATTAACAAATCCATTATGGGTAATTAAAACAAGATTATGTTTGCAATATAGTAGTCCAGTTAATTCGAACACTGTTGTATACAATGGGATGATTGACGCTTTACGAAAAATGTATAACGTAGAAGGTATTCGGGGATATTACAAAGGCTTAACTGCTGGTATTTTTGGAGTTTCACATGGAGCTGTACAGTTTACAGTATATGAAGAAATGAAGAACAGATATTACAAATACAGAAATTTACCAATAACAACAAAATTGGGAACGGTGGAGAATCTTAGTTTTGCTGCTATATCGAAGTTAATTGCAGTAGCAATTACTTACCCATATCAAGTAGTCAGAACAAGGTTACAAAATCAACATTACTGTTATAGTAATTCGTGGGACTGTATAAAAGTTACTTGGCAGTATGAAGGCTGGAAAGGATTTTACAAGGGTTTAGGGACAAATTTACTGAGGGTAACACCAGCAACTATGATAACATTTTTGACATACGAAAATGTATCTCACTTTCTTATAGCGAGAAGTAATGGCAACACAAAATAATTATTTACGAAAAAGTGAATCAAATAATCTACAATAAGTTTACAATATTGCAACACTTAAACTAAATATAAAGACTTTTAATAACAATTTGTAAAATATGTAATTACAATGTTTGTTGAAACTTAAGTTATTTGCTAAAATATGCATTTTTTTTGCGTTTTAAATTAGTTACTTATTGATAGGCATTTATAATGCAATTTATATTAAAGGCTATTAGTTACCTAGCATATTGTACTAGTCTATGTAAAGTTGTAAGTGATAATCTGATAAAATTATTGTTTTTTTGTTAAATATTTTGTTGAATTAAATATATAAAAAAATATTGCTCGTTTTAAAGTTTAAAAGTATTATTTAAGCTAAATAGATAATAAATACTCGTCTTAAAAAAATATCTTTAAGCAATTAACCAACAACTATGTGAATAGAATTATTTTTAAGTAAATATTTCATTTCCTAAAATATATTTGACAGAAATTGACGATCATTTTTTATAATTGATATTAAATTTTACTTATAACATGAATCTTTAACATGTCTTTAAAAAAAATTAAAATTGAACATCAATATACCCTTGAAATGGTTAAATGCTGTAGTATGATAAGTTACATATTTATCGCCGCTGTTTCTTTAATAACAATTTAATTGATGCAAATAATAATAACTGATATCCAATTTACACAATAATATGGGCTAAAAAGAATATTGTGCAATGTTATTATTTTAAGCAAACAATTTGTAATCAACAGAATAATTCATATTATATTGGCTACATTATAATTTACCTTGTGCTTCTGCAACTATTCCCATATTAGCATTTCTATCATCGACTGTTAAATTCCCAAATGCAGCCCTAATCGAGTCTTCAGTGCTACAACTTTCTTCATCTTCATCTGAAATTCTCTCGGCGTTATTTATAATATTTCCGTTTTCTTCACTTGGATTTGCGTTATTATCATCCCAGTCATCAGCATCTTTACACCAATCAGTTACATTTGTAAATGACTTTGACGCAGCTGTAGAACAATCACCTATATCTGATACTTCTTCCAAAGTTTGAATCCTAATACAAATCCAGCTAAAAATAATAATAATGTGAGAAGACAAAACACACTTATTGGTATAAAGGTAATAGTAACCAAAAGTTATTATACTTTTAGAAATCATATGAATTATGAATAAAATTAAGAAAGAAACTAGTGGTTGACATTAGCGGTCAAAATAACATTTAAATGTGTGCAACAGCCATGGTCACTTAATATAAATACCATATATATAATAAATACAGATATAGTACAATGTACATAAAAATAATATAAATATCAACATAGCAATCCCTAACACCGTAGTAACCAATGCAGCATGACATAAATATTATAGTTAACTTAAGTAAATTAAAAAGTTAATAGGATTTTAATGCTTTCAGAATTGATTTATAAACGTCTAATCTTATTAATTACTTCCTACTTTTCTAATCAATTTGGATGCAGCTATTTTAAGTTTAAATTAGTTTGCGTAAAATAAAACTTGCTGGTTTAAATTAAATGAAGAAATAAAAAAATTAAACAATTATGAACAGTAAAATTATGGAAATACATTTTCTGATAATTTTACAATGAAAATAAAACAAGGATATTACTTTAAAACAAAGCATGCTTTGAATTACATCAAAATACCTTTCAGCATGCCTCCAACAATTGGGGTTTATGCAGGCAAATAAATATAATGTTCGATGGTAAGTAGAATTGTCCAATGGTGCATACATTTGAATTACTAAAGGTCGTGGTAATTGACAAAGTGGGCATTTTGGAGTTTCGATATCAAATTTAGAAGGCCAATCCTAAAAAATTATACATTACAGTAAAGAGTAAAGACCTCTTTTATATTATTAAACTCTTCAGACTGATGTAAGGGGGTGTAACTCAGTGGTAGAGTGTCTGCTTCGCATGCTGAAAGTCCTGGGTTCAAATCCCAGCTCCTCCAAAGTGTTTTACTTTTTTATTTCGCTTTTACATGCATTTTTAAGTATATTAATCCAAATACTATACAACACAGACTTATACATAAAAGAGATATCTAAATATCAAAAAGAACACTCACTGGATTTCCTCCAATTTTATTTGTAGTAAAATTCACAACATTTTTGTGCTTGTCAGTTATAAATTCATCATCAAAACCTAACCATACTTGAGTATTTTTATGGGCCATCATATATTTTTATAAATCTTTTTCCAGCTGTTTTAAACCATGTTCACAAACTTTGCTTACGAAAACAATGTTTCAATATATTGCAGGATTTGCAGTTCCAGTGGAGTAGTTCAAGTTGTTAATGTACACACGCGTGCGCCAGTCCCCATGCTCATGACCGTGTAACTGTATTATTGATTTATCACAGACGATTAAAATTATAAAACAATAAACGCGCAATAATAAATTGCTAAAAGTTTTAATATTTTAAAATTCACCAGTAGAACACTGGGCTGGCTAAATTTATTGAATTTAGATTAATATAATAAAACCAACAATTTTATACAAACAATACCTATACGTTTAACAATAAGAATAAACAACGCAAACAATAACGGAAATTATATTTTTTTTAAATTTAAAAATACTTTAGGTTTAAATAAATTAAACTACACATTTGCAATTACAGGCAAATATTTTATAACATTAATTCATCTAGTTACGCCACTGAACTTAATATTGTTGGGTTGCCTATATTTGGAATGATTGTCAATTATTCCAAATTGTCAAAATCAAATGTGACATGTGTGTCGGTTGGTTACAAAGATAGGGTTATCTTTCGTCGGTTTATTTGCTATATAAAAGAGACTAGTCGTTTTAAAAGTAGAAGTGCCGGTCACTTACTCATTGTCTTGTGTATAAACCTAGTGTCAAGTCTGAATTAGTACGTGTATGTTAACAATAGTGGTAATTACGTGATTGTACTTGTGATCTTTTTAAACCATTCCTAACTGGAAAAAGTACTATAAAATCATGTTTAATATACATTACTACTTATTGACTTTTTTAACAATTGTATTGTCTGTTGTGCATAGTCATGATGAAGATGTTCATACAATACAGTACAATACAGAATCATTTTCAGTCGAAGTAACTAAAAAGAATCATTTTGTCATGTTTTATGCACCATGGTAAGTTGAATTGAATTTGTTTTTACATGTTCAATCATCATTGTTAAATTGCAGGTGCGGTCATTGTCAAAGGTTAGGCCCTACATGGGAACAACTAGCTGAAATGTTAAATGAAGACGACGGTAATATACGTATAGCGAAAGTAGATTGCACCACTGACAGCAAAGTATGCTCAGAACAGGATGTAACTGGATATCCAACCCTTAAATTTTTCAAAAATGGAGTTAGTGAGGGCATTAAATTTAGAGGGACCCGCGATTTGCCTTCACTTACCACATTTATTAATGAACAATTGAGATCGGTAAGAATTTTATTGTTTTAATTTTTGTGATATTTTTAAGTTTTAACATTTTAAACATTTATATAAATGAATGAATTAGCTAATTAATTACTCAAAGTTATTATACATTGTACTACAAGGTGTTTTTGTTATTCTTTTAACAATAAACAAAAAGATGTTTGTAAATGTATATTTAGATACATGGCTGGTTCAAGTTGGTAACACGCTTTTAAACAGCCTAATTTTTCCATGTTAAAGTTGTGTTATTTGAAAAATTAAGTTTATAACCGACTTACTCAAAATAAGCCTAATTAATATTTTCCATTGCTAATTTTCTAGGCGGAAGAAGAGGAGACTATTACTTCTAAATTGCCAGAATCTGTTCATGGTTTAATGGAGCTGACGGAAGATTCATTTAATGAACATGTTTCTAGTGGAAAACATTTTATTAAATTTTATGCACCATGGTGTGGACATTGCCAGGTAAATACTGTTTTACTATACAAATGCTTTACGAATTTAATTGTACCTTAGCTTAAACTCTATATTTTTATGCATTTCAATTCATTTAACTTTCTCAACATGTTTTATTAAAAGATACAAAGTTTATGAAACAAATGCTAACTTACATATTTTTATAATAATGTCTTACAGTTTAATAATATTAAGATATTAAAAATTTTCGAATACCCTTGCATACATTTCCAACGTTTATATTGCATAAATAAATTTTAATTTACAACTTTTTTTATCTGCTTAGTCCTCATCAAGTTTATATTTTCATAGTGTAAGTTTTATTATGATTGCAATCGTGCAATTGTTCCAACTAAATTAATAATAAACAATAAAATTTTTAATTAATTGTAGGTTTGCAATTAATTGAAAAAGTTGAGTGCGAATTTAGTGTTCAAATTAGTGCTGGAACCAATTTTTTCACATAATACTGGTCTATTGTATATGAATATTGAATAAATGATAAATTCAAATGAATTTTTAAAAAAATAATTTTGATTTTATAAGTTTTTAATAGTTTGTTTATTTTTATTAACAGAAATTGGCCCCTGTATGGGAACAGTTAGCACAATCTTTAGAATTTGAACCTAACGTTGGAATAGCCAAACTAGACTGCACCCAACATCGTTCAGTGTGTAACCAATTTGAAATTAAAGGTTATCCGACTCTTTTGTGGATTGAAGATGGAAAAAAGGTAAGTTTTTACCGACATAGTTTGGCTTAGTGCTTAGTTTAACTAATAACAGTAGGTGAATCATGTGCGTTTAAGCGTTTTTTCTTCAAAAATGGCGGCGTTAGATAATATTAAGCATCACGATAAAAATCAAAAAATTTTCAAAAAAGTCCAAAAATCTAAAAATTGACTGCATTCAGGTATAGGGAATGCTAATAAAAGTCCCTCTAAAATAACGTTTTAAATCCAAATACGCAATAAAAAATATACCATTGTATTTGAAATAAGAAAGTAGACGTCAACTTCCGGTATTTACGGAAGTGTCGCCATCTTGAAAATATTTTCAATAAACAGATCAGATGCCATTATGGTTATAACCAAAATTTCAGATCCATACCCTTTTTCATTCTTCATATATTTTTAAGTACAGGGCCCTGTAGCTTAGCTACACGTGTAGTTTTCCATTAATTTCCATGGAAACTACACGTGTCTACGGACTTGTATTACAAGGCTTGTAAGTTTCGAGAAACGCCCTGGTCTTAAATAATCGCCCTGTATATTGTATATAATTATTGTTTTAAGTGTACTTAAAGTCTATTTAAATTTTTTGTTTTGGGTCAAGTTATGGAATATAAATAAAAACAATTTTTAATATCTATTGTAATAGGACAAAGCTTAAAAAGTTTAATATTTTTGCTTATTCAAGTTGCCCAACTTTAAACTGTCTTTTTGTAATATATTAGAAGTAAAAACACAAACAACAGATACAACTTAATATTTTTTTAAAACTACACTTCACTACAAGGATATCGTGTAGTAATGTGTAAATAATAAAACATGCCTAATTAATAAATAATTTTGGAAATGCAATACTAATATTTGTTTGTCTAAAGGTAGAAAAATATCAAGGACAACGTGCTCATGACGAGCTCAAATCATATGTTAACAAAATGCTTGGCGCCAGTGACACAGAACCAGAAGAGAAAAAGTCTGATAGTACGTCTAGTAGTGCTGTTCTCGTTCTTTCAGCTGACGATTTCCAAAATGGTATAGAAAAAGGCATCGCTTTCGTGAAATTTTTCGCTCCCTGGTAAGAATTTTTTTATTCATCGTGTTATTCCTATATATTATTAATGGCATATTTATGTCGCTTGAAGATAGTTGTAATTTATTTTTTTTACTACATTTCAAAACGCAACAAATTTAATGCTCGGCAAAATTTTTTCGGCTCAATATTTTAAAATTAATTTCCCCAGTTCAAATATTATTTGTTCAATAATTTATGTTCTGTTTTAAGGTATATTACGCTTGGTAAAAATTCTGCTAACTTTCAGTTATTTTTAGTAATACTACAAAATAAATTGATTGTTTTGATAATACATTAATATGAGTAAAATAAAACAGTATCTACAGCAAAATTAAATTTTAATTATGTTTATGTCATCGAATTTATTTTTAATTTTGTTTTAAAGTTCTGAATATAACAGTGATATTAAGGATTTGTGGATGGTTTTAAAACAAATAATTCTTCGCATTAAAAACTAAAGTTGAATACCATTTCCATTAAAGTCTAATACATGTATTATCTATAATTTTTTAAGTGTTGGTTTTTTCTTTTTGTTTGATAGATAAAATGCAAATTATGTTTAATCGGTAAACTAAGTACGTTGTAATTTTTTTTTAACAGTGATAATTTTTTGATAAAGGTTACCACGTTGAGGTAAATTTTAGATACGAAATTTTTTGAGGTAGTCAAACCCTTGTGCTTAAGTGACATGTAATTTATTCAAATTTATATTTAACAGTTTTTATTTGAATATGTGAAGGACAATTTATATTTCCTGTTACAAAAATAACTACCTCAAGTTTTTAGAATAATACCAATAAATTAAAATCTAAGATACTTGCTTTGTTCCGTGCGCCTTATTATAACTTTTGATAAGCAGCGACAAAGATTGTCTTAGGGGAATCTATTCATTTGCATTGATAAAATATATATTTCTAGATAAGCACGGTAAGTTAAGCCACATGAAATTTAATGGTAATATGAAACTGATTATACAAAATGTAACTTCAAACAATCGAAATAAGCAGATTAAACAGAGTAAATATTCATTTTTTCCAACATGTAAATATACTACAATCATATTTTATGTCACTACAAAGTAAATATATAGGTGTGAATTTTAACAAAATCAAACGTATTATACGTATTTAAATTGATACCAATTTTCTATCTTTTGTTTAAAGTACTTTTATGCAAATAAAAGTTAAAATTTTCTTGATATTTTTTTTTTAAATATTAATCTTATGTGAAACTTCCTAAAGTAATTTATTTTTGTTTATAGAAAAACTAATCAATAAATTTATTTTAATATTGACCCTAAAATTTAAAAAATATTTTCTGTTACAGAAGCTTTTAAACTTTTATGTATCAGAACCAGAATTATTGGTAATTCATTTTTAGAAACACTAGTTTATTAAATGTAGTTCATCTTGTGGGGAATTTTCATTTTATAGTTTTTTTAAATTTGTTAAGCATTCTGTAATTGTATTTTTCTTTAGGTGTGGTCACTGTAAACGTATGGCTTCGACATGGGACGAACTTGCCAAAAAGTTTGTAGGCAATTCTGAAATAAATATAATTAAAGTTGACTGTACATTAGAAGTTAATAAACAACTTTGTAATCAGCAAGAGGTAGTATTAACTTAAATACTTGAATTATTTATTGTACGATGTTATGTTTATTTTTAGGTCGATGGTTTTCCATCAGTTTTCTTGTACAAAAATGGTGACAAAATTTCAGAATATGATGGAAATAGGAGTTTAGAAGATTTATACGAGTTTGTGATGAAACATCATAGTGGTCATGATGAGCTTTAGACTTTCTCTAATTGTTAATTTCGTTTTTTACATTGTACAACGAATTGTGATCTTTAATTGAACTGTTTGAGATTTTTTTGTTATTGCAGTAAATTATATCATTTGTGAGATTCGAATTTCATTATTTGATGTGTGTTTTTTAAAATGTAGATACTGAAACATATTGAAACTATAGGCTGATTTAAAATAAAATTGAGATTTGTAAAAATTGGCAGTTTTTATTTAAAATTATTTTATAAGTTTATAATTAAGTGGTACACCCATTACCACTTAACTAGAGCTAGTATATGGATCTCACATAACATAAGAGATGGATAAATAAGCAAAAAGACATGTACTATAACAATATATTAGAGCTCAATCGAAGTGATATTCAGATGTTCAAAAAAATGCAGTTAACCCCTTAACACGCTATTTATAAAAATAAATTTAAAAATTTGTTTTTTATCTGGAAATCGTTATTTGAACATATATTTTACATAAAAAACTTTATTTTTTTTACAATTTGCATTTCTATTTACTATCTATGAAAAATAAATTATTTGTGTGGAATCCGCTTGAAAAAGCCTTAACATACTATATTCAATAATAACAGGCGCCTACTTAAATATATAACGCAACCCACTTAGCAGTTTGCGCCTACATAAGTATGCAATGTACTTAACAAAACGCCTACTTTTGGCATTTTCAGGCAACCTGCGTAGCACCGACGTTAAATTAATTACATATCTATGTAGGCGTAATATACAGTATGCAACCCACTAAACTTTGCGCCTATTGATAGGCAACCACTACACAAAACGCCAACATGGACCTGCAACTAATTTGACATAACAGTTACACAGGTCGTATAAAAATGACAAAAGTAGGCGTTTTGTTCAGCACATTGCATACCTATGTAGGCGCAACGTGTTAAGTGGGTTGCGTTCTGCATTTATGAATTACAATAAAAGCTAAACATATTGTTCTATGACAAACAAAATTAATTTCTACAGTATAAAGTACCAAGGTAATAAATAGTAAACTTCAATAAAAATCAAAATGAATATGGTTAAGATTAAGTTATTAAAGTTTTGGTTTTGGATCTGTGGTTTTGGACCAGAACTGTCAAAACACATTTATAAGTAAAAATCCAATAAAAATTTAACAATGCAATATTTATGTCTCAAATATGGATTTAGAAACTATACTGCACTAACTCAATCGAAAAAGGAAATAAAAATCAAACCACATCTTGTAACGATTAAGTTATTAAAAATGTTGTTTTAGACAAGAACTGTCAAAACACAATTTATTAATAAAAATTCGATAAAAATTAAATGATGCAATATTTATGTCTCAAATATGAATTTATAAAGTATACTGCACTAACTCAATCGAAAAAGGAAATAAAAATTAAAATGTTTCTAGTAATGATTAAGTTATTAAAAATGTTGTTTTGGATCAGAGTTGTCGAAACACATGTATCAGTAGAATTCCAATAAAAATTAAACAATACAATGTTTATGTCTCAAATATAATTTTATAAAGTATGCTGCACTAACTCAAGCGAAAAACGAAATAAATAGCAAAACATATCTGGTAACGATTAAGTTATTAAAAATTTTGTTTTGGATCAGAGCTGTCGAAACACATGTATCAGTAGAAATCCAATAAAAATTAAACGATGCAATATTTATGTTTCTAGTATGAATTTATAAAGTATACTGCAATAACTCAAGCGAAAAACGAAATAAATATCAAATATTTATGCCTCAAATATGAATTTATGAAGTACATTGTACCAAGTCAATCAAGAACGTGAAAATCGGGAACGAATAGTTATCTTAACTTAAGAAATATGCAAGATTTAAAAATATCATTTATTTAAGCTCCAAGACAGTTGAAAATTTATTATGGAAAATCAAATATGTAAAAAATTAACCACTACTAGCATATCAAAATTCAAAAAAAAATTGGAGCTGTAAAAAAGGTATATCAAATTTTGAGAATGTTTTGAATAATTTCGTAATTTAAAATTTAATAAAACAATGTTGAGGAAAAACGTATACTAACGCCCTTTATATTAGTTATTATTTGAGAACATAAGTAACATCTGTGCTTTGTTATACAGGGTGTCCCCGATAACATTTCCAGCTGGAGGAAAGGAAAAACGGAGTATCGAACATGGTCATTGGTCAACTTATTAAAAAGTTATTTTGCACTGCTTATTGCATACATAATTTTTACTAAAAACAGCTTTTTTAGCACCCAAGATTTTTTCTTGGTAAACCATTAATCTGTATTTATTAACCACAGACGAATAAAACTATAGCTGGAATTTTTACATCAAACACTCCTTTTAATTCCTAATCTTAGAATCTGTTAAAACTGATAATTTGACTTACAAAACATATCAAAAACAAAACTTGTTGATTCTCCTGTAACCTAATAAATTTAAAGTAACTTTATTACTTGTGCAGCATTTATTTTTGTACACAATTTAATTTAAAAGAACAATAAATAACAATTTTCAATATTTTATTATTTATTATTTATTATAAACTATTCTTTTTTTAACATTGTATATAATAACATAATATATTGGTTAAAATGTTGCATGTAATGGAATAATTACAACGCAAATAATTGATTTTCATTCTAAATTAACTTATAAACAGAAATTTGTTTTATAAATAAGATTCTTTAAACTACAGATGTGTATTAAATCATTAATTTATTTTTTAAAGCTTTATTTATTTATATTTCTTTAAAAAACAGTCAATTTATAATTTACTAATTTACTGTGATTTATTTATCACTTGTGTTTTTCAGTCTATACAAT
The DNA here is from genome assembly GCA_947652605.1 of Elmis aenea. NCBI lineage: Eukaryota > Metazoa > Arthropoda > Insecta > Coleoptera > Elmidae > Elmis > Elmis aenea. The sequence continues at coordinate 13,986,770 of OX393576.1, forward strand.
TATTGGATGGGATATGATACAACTAAAATACATTACATACCTAACATTTCAAATATCTACAGCTTTTGGAAACATGCAAATATATACAGCAAAAGGGCACATTGAGAAAGCTCATGTATGTTACAAATTGTATTTTACACGTATATATTATTTGGTGTCACTAAATGTACATTTTTAAAATTTAGAACACATTGCAGGCTTGCACGATTTTTTCTGCCCTTTTACTAAATAATTTTATTGCCTTTCTGTTTATAAATTTTTAATTGTCAATAATTACCAGTTCTGTAACTTGCAATAAACCTAGTGACAAAAAATTCGTAAATTTTTATTTGAATAAGTTGAAACATGCTTCCTAAAAAGATAAAATATTATTACATATCATCAAAGAAGTTTCCAGCTCATTTTTCATTGCTAAATACAGAACACGGCTTTATGTTTGTGTTTAGTAAAGTTACAAGGAGTAATGTGTACATGTAACGAAGTTTTGTCAGTACGTAATAACTTTATGGAGCTTTTGAAAATTTAGTGTTATGGCAAGTTAGAGAATCACTTAGTTATAATTAAAAAAAGTTATATGCACATAAAAGTTGATTCCAAATATTTGTGGTTTTGGTAATCAAAGTAAGTACAACTACATATTATTTTCTAAATAATCTGCACATTAATTTACTAGAATGTTAATTTAAGATAAGTGGACTTAACAGACAGATTATCACAAAATTATAACTTATTATACTTGGAGGAAAGTTGAATAACAATTTTTTTATTTTGTGGAATTTATAAAGGTAAGTGATAATTATAAAGCACTAACGCAATTCTTTTTAAATTTTATTTTCTAGAGCCGTAACTAGCAAATTTGATAATTAGAACACTTAATTAATAAAATAAAAATTAATTACTGACCTCATACATGGAAAATAAGAGTATAAAAAATGTATTTTTTCTTTAAAAGTACAATTTATAAATTATTTTGTAGTCAAGTAGAAACAAAATTACTTCTAGTTGTTCACAAATAAATGTTAATGTGATATTTTTAACATTTAATAGCAAATTCAATATGTTTTTATTTATAACTATAAAAATAATAAAGGTTATGAATAGTTAATATTAACATTTTAAAGTATCAAAATTTTTTGGCTTGGAAAGTGGGTCGCGAAGAAAAAAGTTTGAGAGACACTGGACTAGAGCAGTGGTTCTTAAATATTTTTTTTCTGGATTTTTTTATTCAATTCAGCAAACTGTTGCGGCACAGCACAAAATTATTACTTCAAAATTATAATGTTAACAATTCATAACCTTTATTAATTTCATAATAATAAGAGAAACAAACATATTTTTTAAAAAATTATTTAGAAAATATACTCAAGTTCTGTATTGGTTGCGACCCAAAATAAAATCCATGCCACCTATATTTTAAGAACCACTGGGTTACATTGGCGTAGTTATGGGGGGACCAGGGGGGCTAAGCCCCCCCTGGACCCTCATTAGCCCCCCCTGGCCTACACGGTTTTAAAAGTTGAAACTGTCTCAAGTAGCCCTACATAATCGTACTCGACACAAAAACCATTTCGTTTAAAGTTCTATTCCCTAAATTAAACAATTTACGAACATTTATTGTTTGTGTTTTGTAAAACAATATTTTTTTAGGCCCCCCTGGCCTAAAAAAACAAATTTGTGAGTACGCAGCTGGATTAAAAAAAGAGGAGCTTTTTTTTTAGCTCACACTCAGTCACCTGGGGCTGCAGCCCCCCCTGGACCTCGGGGCTAACTACGCCAATGCTGGTTTAGAGTACCATTTCCACTATTCTAGAGGTCTTTCAAGATAAACTGAACTGTGACGCAGAAACCAAAACTCGACTTAAGCGTTAATTACTACGCCACCTAAAAACATACGTCTATTTCAACAAGGGGGTTATAACCTATAATAATATGTTTTTAGAAAGGTCTACATTTCAACCGCCATCCCCTCTCTTTGCGCAATTCGCGGTTCAGTTTATCTTGAAAGACCTCTAGCAGTGGCGTAGCGAGGGTAAATGGGGCCTGGGCTATAATTTTTTTTCGCTCCCCCCTCTTCCGTAGTTTTATTGTAGTTTGTGAGTTTTAGGTAAAATAATTTTGTATTATTTTTTCAAATACACTGCAATGATAATGAGAACAAATTTTAATAGTATAATGGCATTTAGTTTCCTGGCTTTAAATAAGTGAAATAAACGCAAATATACAGGGTGTGTATAAATTGGCGGAAGCGCTGCACGTGACGATGTTCTTCGTAAAATTCCAAGTCGAAAATCTCAATAGAAAAATGTTGTACCATGCTTCCTATGGCCTCAGGAACCATTTGAGGCGTGTAGCGCTAAAGTGGCCTAACCCCATCACAGTAACAAATGAGAAAAAGGCATTTTAAGTTTCAGCTTGTTTCTATATTTTTAAACCTACACTTACAAATAATACACTTTTATAGTTGGTTATGCTTTAAACTTTCGACGTTTGATGCACACAGTAGTGCCAAACCCACAAAATTGTGATTTGAGCCACAATTGCTTAAAAAAAAACAGAAAATTATTCGGACGCATTTACAAACTTTTGGTTCAATCTATGCTTTACAAGGGGAAATTAAAGTTGGGCTTTTAACAGGTGGTAGTTATCAATCTGTACTATACATTGGTACTAATAACTCAAAATTTGCGATTTTGTGGGTTAGGCCACTCTAGCACTACACGCCTCATTTAAAAAGACAAAAATTTGGCAACATTGCATCCATTGATTTGCGTTTGGACATTTTTTTATCAGCAATTTTTACTTAGGTATTTATAACATTTGTTCGAACTGAAAGCCTTCAGTTCGTAAACATAGCTGCAAACTTTTAGGTATCGTCCAACACAAACTAGAAATAATTACGAGAAAAACAGAGATGACAGCTAATGACAATGTTGCCATGTGTATTATTTTCATTCAAATCAGTGATTAAGATATTTTCAACAACGATTTTTGAAAGGAAAAACACAATATCTAGGAAAAAATATTATTCGAAATTTATTTTTATTCCAAATCGCAGCTTTTTCATTAAAATATATTAAATAATAACGCCTTTTAAAGGACTGAATGTCAAAACTTTGAGGACCTCTTGCAGACACAGCAAGCATGGTACAACATTTTTGTATTAAGATTTTCGACTTAAAATTTTACGAAGAACATCGCCACGTGTAGCGCTTCCGCCAATTTATACACACCCTGTATTTTGGAATCGCGGCGCCCCCCGAAGACTGGCGCCCGGGGCATCGATACCCCCTTGCCCCCCGTTGCTGCGCAACTGTATTCTAGTTACAGCTCTGACTGTTTATTTATGTAATATTAATTAGCTGATTTTTTATACGTCAGGTAGTTAAATTTAACAATAATATTTTACATGGGTCTGCTACGTATTGGTTTTATCTAAAAATTACATCAAATTTTTCAATTTCTAATTGATAGTTTAGCTAACCGAATGTTTGTCTAAAATGAGAGTAGTTGTGTAAACTATCATGAACATCAAAAAATGAGAAATGTTGGTGTACAGAATATTTTCATTAATTTTATTACATGTAATCGTCAATAATTTCAGCATCTCGTCATCTGACTCTGCCTGAAGGTGATCGTAGGTGAGAACGGATATATCCCGTGCGATAGTCCACTATATCCCTCCGGTGTTGCCCCTGCGTTCCATGCCGATTCCGCCTGCTCCATCTACAGAAACACTGAGTACGTTAGTAAATATTCCACTCTCATAAATTGTTGATGTTTGATCTAATCAAAGCAAAATGAAATGTAAAAACCATATTTATGTATAACCAAGTTTTTTAAATAATATTTTCAACTATTTCAATCAAGTTTTTTTGGAATATTTGCTGTTTAATCGATTTTTAAAATAATCAAAAACATTTTTTACTGCGGCGGACATTTTCAGAAAACGTCTAAAGTTTTTATTAGTTTTAATAGAATCTTAGCATTAAGTTAGATTCACTTTAAGTAATCATTAAAAAAATTAAAAAATCATCCTCAACCATTATTTACTTTTGACAACACGAATCAGACACGAAAACTATTAACGCCATTTTTGATCCAGACGCAACATTGAACATAAATGTAAAATGACTTTTTTTTAACACGTGAAACCTTTAATTAACATTTTTAAATACAGGTACAACACGATTTTCCGACTTTTTTGGTTCCAAAACCTTACCGGCCTGACCATTTTTTGTTAGGGTTAAATTTAAGCAAAATAAATTAAGAATTTTACAAAATTGCCGTATCAGCACCAACAAGTAGTGTAATTAATGTAAAAAAGCGCGCCTAAGGTACACTACACCATCTGTTGCCGACTCCGACAAAATTGTCTGGTGGTCTCGGAAATTTCACATTCCCTCTTGTAAATTTGTCCGAATTAAAGAGGTGCCGGATCATCAGTTTCCGGAATATCGGTGTTAAACCTGTACTACAAAGAAATTAAGGATATGTTAATGTAGTGTGAGCATTTTTATACAGTGGTGCATATGTGTTTTTGATGTACTCAGTAATTCAAGTAAATTAAACTTCGATTACCTTTATCAATTAATGATTGTATCCCAGAGATCATCACCAACTTAATTATTTCATATATTTGTTAACACAATGCTTTTAAACCATATGTATTACTGAATGGTGAAAATACAGGGTGTCCCACAATGTATGCCTTCGCTACTTTTTGCATAAATCGAATGTTTAGGACCTACATAAAACGTTTTTAGCAAAAAAAAATGTTTTTATGTGTCCTCTCATATACAGGGTGTCCCACTTAAAGTGAACAGCATGGAGATCACGTAAACGGTAAGAGATACAGAGTTGGTTAAATGGGTCAAAATGATCTATAATTTAAGAGAAAATGATATATGAAAAAAACAAAATTGATCCTTATTGTGCTATTGATAAAAACAAAACACATCAGGTTTTTGATTTTTGCTTATAACTTGCTTATTTGAAATCACTTTTTGAATGTTTTCGACATTATTGAAGCATTTTTGCGCAGATCTGAAATGTGTCAATAAATTTTCCCTATCTTCATTTGTTTTTGTTATTTTAATATCAGCCGTATTTAAAATAAGAAAGTTGATGTTAAAAAAACAAAAACAAAGGTATATAGGCAAAATTTGTTGACAAATTTCAAATCTACGCATAAATGTGCCACAATAATGTCGAAAAATATTTTGAGTGTAACATTAATTAACCCTTTCCCACGGATTGCGTAGTAAAGCGTACCTACCACTTTCGAATGTTTTTCCTGCCTTTTTTCAAAGTGTTATTGTGGGCTATATTTTTACGTTTTCTGCAATTATTTGACATTTCTGAATACAGTAAATTTAGTAAATAAAGTTGCTTGCGGCGCTTAGAACCTACACTTTTAAATTAAAAAAGTGTTTTTGCCTGACCACTAACAAACATGATGCGTCGTGGAGATATTGATGACCTTGAATAATTACGAAATAAACATGAAAATGGAAGTGAGAGTGAATTTTTGATTTCCAGTTATGATACTGATAAAGAAGAGAATTTAGAAAATACTGTAATAGTAGTGATAAGAGGATAGAATGACACAGACCAAGAGAGGATGTACTATTGTGTAGGAAGACTTTCCAAAATTTGATGGAAGCATGTTTTTGGTTTTGTAATAAATATTTGCATCATAATAATTTCACGAAATTTGATGTAGCAAATAGAGGAGCAAATACACATAGCTCCACTTCAGAAAGGAACTCTTGCAACGATGATATAAGATCAGCAAAAAAAAACTGACTTGCACATTTAACTGTCCAATTAATATCCGTGGGAAAGGGTTAAGCAAGTTATAAGCAAAAATCAAAGACCTCATGTGTTTTGTTTTTTATCAATAGAGCAAAAACTATTAATTTTTTCAATTTTTTTTTTCATGGAACAGTCGCTCATAAATTATACATCATTTTGATCCATTTAACCAACTCTGTATCTCTTACCGTTTACGAGATTCCCATGCTGTTCACTTTAAATGGGACACCCTGTATATGAAGAGACACATTAAAATATTTTTTTTGCTTGAAACGATTTTATTTATGTCCTAAAAATTCGATTTATGCAAAAAGTAGCGAAGGCATATCTTGTGGGACACCTCTATATCTGCATACAATAGCATAAAAGATTATTCAAGTTTTTTATGTACATATTTCGAAAAGGCGTCGTTCAACTTTTTTTTCAAAACAACTTTTGTGAGGGTTAAAATCAAAATCTGATCATTTATGTTCTTATCTTTCCAGTTCTGTATACATTTTAATACTTTTGTTGATATCGTTTAAGAAAATATCCAGCCAGAATGTAGGTCATGAAGACAACCTATACCGCTATACCTATACAAAACTTCTTTTGTATTTAGAGTTGTTAATAATAAACTACTTCATTTAGCTTAAAAAGCAAAATTTAGGAACAAAAAATTTATTACAGATTTCGGCTTTTGGTCATTATCAAAAGTGTTACAATGTTTACATTACTAGGAGGATAAAAACAACTATCTAGTTCTGAAAAAAGATCGTCGTAGTGTTATTTGAGAAAAAATTATTGAATAAGGTCTTTTTAAAATACATTAAAATTTCGAATTTATTTTTGTGTCATATTTCAAGAGAAATTGTAATGATCTCTGAGCCTTTCTGTATCTGTAATGTGTAGGTTTATAAAGCAAAGTAAAACTATATATAAATAGAAAACGACTTTAAGATAACGAATGTAAACTTATTATACACAAAAAATACATGCAAACATCAATAATTGAAAATTCGTAGAAATAATGCATAAATGTAGAGTAAAAAACAAAAGCATAGAATATCAGATTAAAGAAGCTTTAGACGAAAGAAACACTCACAAGTTGAGAGTCGACGAAAAGAAGTTATTGAGTCGATGGCAGGTGTTGAGGATCTTCTCGCTTGGAAAATGGAGGTCTACCGGTACCAAGTGAGTACCAGCACCAACGACACGAAACACCACACACACATACCAATGCATAGGTTTAAGAATCAATATAAACAAATAGTTTATAGTGTTATGTGCCGTGCATGGTTAAAATCAATGTAAAAAGCTGCCATTAATTAGTTGTGTATACATGTTTTCAACTATACTATTAAAATTTATCTTATAAAACATTTTATATTTTAAAATTTAAAATTTAAAATTTAAAATTTAAACTACATCCTCCATTTTATAATTTACACCAAAAAAACTATGCCGGTAGTGCGGTAGTAATTTTAATCCTTAAAACAGTTGTTTTTTAGACAATAACGTGATTTAAAAACAAATTCAATTATAATGGTCTTACTCTGATCAGTTTGTATTTAATATCTATTAATAAATTAATTAATAAAAACAGTGCGCCAAATTTATTTATATCTATTACGTTCCATAAAGCTGTTTATAAATTATTATTTATTTCATGAACCCAGGATCGGCTGAAGGTTTTGCGAGGCCTCGGGAAAAAGTTATTAGTGGAGCCCAAAATATTTGCAAAGATAAATTTGTTTATCAAAAAATCAAGTAACTTTATTACTCAATAATTCTTTTACTAAATTTTCTTAGAAATTTGAAAGTTCGGGGTTCCTCTGAGCGCGGGGGCTCATCTGGGCGCGGGGGCTCTGAGCCGCTCCTGGATGAATCCATAAATTAACTCAATATTGTTAAGACTATCGTACGAAAATAGGATGAACAGTTTCCAGCCGAAGAAGAAAAACAATAAAATGTTGAGTACCTAAATAATTTTTTGGCATAGACGACGCCTTCTAGCTCACTTTACTTATTCCAGCGATTATAGATTGATTCGTCCAACTCCTCAGAAAAGGGGTTTGGGCAGCAATCACTTCAAAATACGACGCGCATGTTCGGAAACAAACTGAAATCCCACGGTGCAAAGTCTGGTGAGTAAGATGCATGAGGCAGCAATTTGGAGCGGAATTGCTCAACTGATGAATTTTAGACATCGCAATAACAGATTTGTGACGTGTGCAGATAGTTGTCTCATGCCAAAAACTTCGCATAATGAGCGATTTACTTGCTTTTTCGATATGCCCACAGCCATAGCCATAGCATAGCTATTTCGACCAATTTTAATAGCGTCGTTTAGTACGATTTATGGACTTTTTAGACTATTTCCTCAGTTGTAACCGTTTTTGTAATTATTTTTAAAAAAATATAGCGGGCGACGATCCACATAGAAGAGCCACTATTGGGATCTCGTAAACAGTAAGAACTACAAAGAAGTTTAAATTAGACAAATTGTTCCGCTTACTGATCTATTCAGTGATGCTATAATGTTTTAATAAAGTTCCACGGCACGCTAGATAATAAAAAAAAAAACGGGTATTTTTTTTTAAATCGTTAAGAACTCGGTTATTCTTCATTGTTCAAATATATTTTTGGGGAACAAGTTGTAGATTATTTTACGTACTGTAAAATGAAAACATTTATTTGTTCCAATACTGTTTAACTTCATGGCACTGTATAGCTTTAGGGACTTTTTGATAAATATTATTTGTTTAGAGCCTAAATACCAAAATAAATACATTAAACTTTAAATTATTGAAAAAAGGAAGAAAAATGATTTTTCATGAGGCATAGCCAACAATGGTTTCCATTTAAAAAATGCAAGTTTATAATTTATCTAAGAATTTAGACTATATTACAACAAATGCATGTTTTTATTTTACAGTGCTTTAAAAAGCTCATGTTTTTGAGTCAAGAAGGACATACAACCTACAGCAACAAAGCAACATTTAAACGCTTTAGCTAACATCAACTTAAAATGAACATTTTTTTATAGCTAATGATTTTGTCACAAGAAAAAGTAGATTGGTAGACAGTACGTTGTTCTTGCTGTACTGTCTTGTTAATAACTTTTTTGGATAATTTTTAAATGCACATTATTATTTTTTATGAAATATTTTGCATATCGAAAAATTTACATGTTAATTCAGTGAATTAGATATATCAAATATTTAATTGTGTTATAAATAAATAGGTGTTTTTTGTTAAATATGATCAATATTACTTCAAAAAATACTTTCGTAATATATTTTATTTTCTCGAAAGTTCTCGAAAATTTCTCATTGTTCAAGAAATGACAAATGTCGACAAATCAAATACGCCATATAGATATGGGGATAAGACACATTAATTTTCAAATTAAAAGTAGTTTCGTTGATATCAGCTATAAAATATGACACATCAAACCTTCGCTAAATCTAAAAATTCCAAGTTGATGGTGGATGTTGAAGGATGAAACGTTTCAAAAATATATTTTTGAAATTTTTATTATTTTTCTAGTAACTCAAAAAAGGTTATCGTATTTATTTTATGATAAATAACTGATATTAATAATTTAATTATGAAATAGAGGATTTTATTAGCAAAAGTAACCGAGATTATTGTGGAAAAATATAAAATGTTTAAGCTTAAGCCAATGAAAGGGCGAAATACCTAACGTTATACCAGAAAATGGTACCTAATTAAAATTTTGGAGTAAGATTGTCATAGAGAAAGTCTCCATACTCATGCAAATATAGGACCTACCTGCAGATGAAGAAGTTAGTGCGTTAAGTGAATGCATGTGTACAAAAATATACAGTGTAATTGTGGTGTTTTTTTGTGAAATGATGCATGTATGGGTTCTACAATTACAAGGATTAGCTGGGGTAAATCATTGTACAGCAAATATACAATAAATATTACTTTATTCACTTTTAACAAAGTTATTGTCATCTAAAAGGGCCATTTCAACTAACTACAATAAATTACCAATAGTTTTGGATGCATCTAGCGGATCTTGTACATCATCAGGAGTACAACGCAACAAACTACACATACATACATTAGTTCACGTTTTTTCCCCCGATCAGGATCAGGGGCAGGGGTGGAAATACTATAAAGTAAAATATTTATATTACTAGAACTATTACAAATTAAAAAGTCGAAATAAAAAGCTATTACTAAGTTATGCTTGATTCATTTTATTGATGCTATGTCTACAAACTATTATTAACAATAGCAACACCGTAGAAATATCCAAATTCGTTTCCATAATTCACAATTAATTTAAAAAAAAAAGTAAATTAAAAAAAGTCATAAATACCGGGTGTACACCCCCTTTTATTTCTTTAATTTTGATTTTAGATAAGTGAAATTTTAGACATATAATATGTGTAAAATAACCGACTTTTTGAGCACATGCACACTATTGTTTCACTTCCGGTTTCGCCGGAAATGTTCCCAACCTTGTTATTTTAAATGGAATACACTATATATTTTTACATTTTTGGTAAGAGGAAGCGATTTTGAATACAACTTCACTATTTTGATTAATTTTTATAACCTCAAATAAATTTTGAAACAAATTTTAATTTTTTATTAAGTGTGCCGTGACCTGCATAGATTGAATTTTATTATGTCAACAATTATTGTCCTAAAAACGTGGATGTACCACACTTCATTTACACCCGGTATATAAAAACTGAGCAAAAACTTCATACAAAACGTGTGTTTAATTTTCTCTTTGTACAGGGTGGGCAAATTTCGATGTTTTAATAGGGAATCTCTGTAACTATAAGAGGTATCAAAAAACGGACCGCCCATTCTCGATCTCTTTTTTCGAGAAAAAGTTAATGGTGAAAACTAAAATTGGTTATCGTCTTTTACTTCGTAACTTGTACCAAGTGAGTTTTAAAAGGTTTCACTTCTTGTTTTGTTTTTGTTTTCACATACTACTATAATTTAAAAAAAAAAAACTAAAAAACCTTCGTAACTTGCGTATTATTGAAAATAAATACATCAACCCTTATATATTTAGAATGACAAAAATATAATAAATTTAAATAAGTCATAGCCAACTATGGGTTCCATTTAAAAAAATACAACTTCATGTCACAACTCGAATTTCGATTTTTTTTTTTTGGAAAATTGTCTACGCCACTGCATTCTTATCAAAAAAGTGCTTGTAGAACGAAATTATTTTTGTTTATTTTCATAAACAAGCGAGATATAGTCATAAAACGAAAAGTCGAAAAATCGAGTTATCGGCGATAACTCGAAAACAAAAGACGATAACCAATGTTAGTTTTCCTTTTCACCATTAACTTTTTCTCGAAAAAAAAAAAATCGAGGATGCGCGGTCCGTTTTTTAATACCTCTTATAGTTACCGAGATTCCCTATTAAAACATCGAAATTTGCCCACCCTGTACGTCGGATAAAAGCTACAACAAGAGGTTTAATGGACTAAAATTCAATTTTCATATTACAGGTTCGTTCCAGCTACACTTTAAAATAATTTGCGACATAAAAAAATCTATTACATAGTCAAAATCCAATAAAAACAAATCCTCAATCATCTATTAACTTGGAAATTTATTTTCTTGTCCATCAGATCTTTGTGTCGCTATTGAAAATGATAAATATACATTAGTAACAAAATGAAATAAACAAGGTATTTATTTAAAACAAGGAATACGCAATATTAGTTATTAAAAAATTTTTTAGGTGGTGCCATTGTCATCTGTACTTTTTTTTAATAAGTATGACTTCTAGTCGCACAAATGAAATCTAGGAATTGTTCCTAAAACTAATTTTTTTTGTCCTAAGGTGATTGTGTCGTAATGTATAATGTATTAAGTGTAATAAAGTGTTTGGAAATGCAGCAATATTGCAATGCACAATAATAAACAAAATTTGGAGAGACGACAAATAAACGTGCATATTAGGATTATTAACATTTATATTACGTTTTAAACACCTTACCTCGCACTGTGACTCAACATGATGATATTTCTGCAACAATAAAGGTAAAAGTACAGCTCCATCTATTTCACTACACTATTTTAATTATTGGACAACAAATGCATAATTAATATTACAGCGATCAATATCAAAAATTTGTACAGGCTTGACAAAAAAATAACCATAAATTTTCGAAATGTATACACAATTACACAATTACTCTCAATTGATTTCGTTTTATTTTTAAAAATTCTGTCAAAAAACATAATTAACACTAGTTTTCCATAAATAAACGACAGATAACTATTTGATTATCTACTGCAAAACTAGACTAATTATAAAATTATTGCAAAAAAAGTATGAAATGATTTAAAAGGATTTCATAAATATCCAATTTATTCAGTAACAAAATACTTTTGAAAGAAACTAAATGTTATGAAACTGATAGCAAGTTATAAAACAAAAAAGTATCTCGGTTTATACTTTATAATAACATTACTTTGCAGTTTGAAAGATTTTTCTCATTAATAGAATTGAAATTTGTTTATGTTAGCTAATTTTTTTCTTTATTTTACACTCACACAATCAATATATTAATTTGGTCCCTATTTCGAAAATTTATGCGTTCATTATTTAAACTATTAGATTTTTTTAAATGTGAAGGTAAATTTGTACAGAAAGTGTTAAAAATAAATGTCCAGCTTTGCTTTCTTGTAACAAAAAATTGACATAATAATACAGGTAGTGTCAAAAATAATTTTATAAATTTCAGTGGAGTGGAAAGTGCCAAAAGGTTCTCGGATTTCATTTATTTTACATAAACCAGTAATGTGTCTTTCAAAATTGTCTCCACATTCCGGATGACATCATCAACGTTTTTAATCGTTGTTATTTTAGCGCAGATATGAAATAAGCATTGATCATCATTTGTTATCCATTACGAAAAAGCAAAATAACCTTACCCAAAATGTAATAAATGAATTGAAGGAGATATAAAAAATGGTTTCCAGGAATGCTTCAAACATTTTTACGTACGTTGGAAATGGGTTTATTGTTTTTTCAAAATGTGTTGGTAATGCTGGTACAGTTTTGGGTAAAAATAAAAAATTATCAAAAAGTTTTTTAAATGGCCACGTATTATCAAACACATCTAAACTTGAATGAAGGTTTTAAACCCGCATGCATGTTCTATAGTTGCTTTAATTTGTAGCTCTGAAGCAAGAACCCCATGTTAAGCCTTAAATCATCTTCTGTCAATTAATATAATATATGAATATCCCCTGAAAATTATAAAGTTATTTTAATCCACTCTGTATTTCAAAAATATTCAACTGGACATTTTTTGTTGGTATGCACTATACAGCTTTAAGAAGTGCAAAAAGAATAAGCAAAAAGGTGAGTAAATAAGTTATTTCAGTATTAAAGCATGCTAAGTATAAATTATACAATACAGTAAAAGGTTTTGAAAAAATAGGTAAGTTAGTTCATCTCTTATTGATTGCTTTTACCAAATAAATAGCAAATTTATCTCTACCACTAGAAAATTAATTTTAAATACAGAGTATTGCATGACCAAACGGCCAAACGTAAGGAGCATGTTCTTTGAGTCAATTTAAGCAAAAAATGTTATATAAACCATAGTCCAAAACTCGATGGTTATCGAGTTATATATCTTTAACGTTTATAAAAAAAGGTCAATTTTAACATTAAAAAATATGAATTACCGCTTTTATCTTCTTAAATATTGATTTAACAATAAAATGTTTTTCATAAAAGATGCTATCTTTTTTGCGCTTTATGGTATACTCGAGTTTGTTTTGTTTTTTACGGTTTATTTGCTATGGCAACCAACCTAGTTATTTTAAATAGAACACCCTGTATATATGATTACATTTTTGGATTTCCCTTTAAATGTTCTTTATAAAATGTGAAAGGTCATATAGGCCTAAAATTAACGTTTTTCGAGTAATTCACTTGTTTTTGAAAATTTTGATCGACGAAGTAATTTCAAAAATTTCCAATATTTAAGAAATGTGTGTGTTGACAACCGAAATTCGTTTGGAAGTTATGCTTCCTATAACTTTCTATACAATTTGCATTATTTAAAATTTTGAAATTTAATATAGGATATTTGTTACTTTTGATCGAATCGTTGAATTCTTAAATACTTGATATTTTTGAAAGGGCTACATTGCTCAAAATTTTCGAGAAAAAAATTAATTACTCGAAAACGGTTAATTTTGGGCCTATATGACCTTTCACATTGTATAAAGTACATTTAAAGAGGAATCCAAAAATGTATAATTCTATTTAAAATAACTAGGTTGGTTGCCATAACAAATAAACCGTAAAAAACAAAACAAACCGAGTATACCATAAAGCGCAAAAAAGATAGCGTTGCATCATTTATGAAAAACATTTTGTTGTTAAATCAATATTTTAGAAGTAAAAGCGGTATTTCATACTTTTTTATGTTAAAATGGAAATTTTTTTAATAAACTTTAAAGGTCTGCAACTCGATAACCAGCGAGTTTTGGACTATTTTTGCTTAAATTGACTCAAGGAGCTACTCCATAAGTTTGGCCGTTTGGTCATGCAACACCCTGTTTTCATTAAAAAAATAAAAGCAATAAGTTAAAAACCAAAATGTTGGTAGAAATTAAAAAATTAAACTAATTGTAGATTAACGATTGCTATACAGCAGAAAGATTAACTTTGTTACAATAATTGTCTTTCTATAACTTTTTTAAAATGCACTAAAAATTGTTGATTATATTCAAAGATACTAAATACACATAAAACTAGATTATACCGACATTTTTATTATGATTTACTAGCAATGTTTTATACAATTATTTAAAAAAAAAAAACAGTTTCATAATTCCTTAACGCATTATTATAGTTTCTTTAAATTTTTGTTAGTTTAATATCTTGCTATGAAAGATAAAATGCATTTTTTTTTAGTTATTAAAAACTACCTTACCATTTGATTTAAACAATGATTGTTTTACATATTATCTAAATAGTTGTGTTTGTTCGTTAAACACATCTGCAATAATTTAAAATTTCGTTTTAATATTTATGCTAACTGAAAATACTTAAATAATATTAGTAGCAAATAATTTTTTAGTACTCTAGCAAAAAACAAACCTTCCCTCTGAAGACACGACCAGATTTTCTGGAAATTAAAATGATAAACTCTACTTAATGAAATGTTAGTCATATATGAATTGTGTGTATTTCCTATAGTGAGGTAATACAAAATGGGTTTTTTAGCAAGACTGCGACTAACAAGTAACTTTTTGAATTGTCACGTTCAAACTACTACGAACAGATATTCTAAGCTTTTAATATTTTGCATACGATAAATACATTTATTTTATGTATAAAAGTATTTGATATTAAAATTTTGTTTTAACCACTCCTGTGGCGTGTTCTGTGAAGTATAAAAGTTAATATACGGAAAAAAAGTACAATTTTGTAGTGTATGTTAAATAAAGAAGAGATTATTGTATATCGTTTGAAAATTATAGCATTCATCCATTTATTACCTATGTATGAAATTGACAGCCCAGGCTAAGTGTACAGGGTGATTTAAATTCGAGGGCTACTATGGGGATCTCGCTTATTATAATAGTTGGAGTATGGGTTTAAATTTGGCAAAGTTGCTAAATTTGGTGCTCATTAATAATCCGAAGAGAAATCGGAAATATCTCAAACGGTATCCAAGGAAATTAGGAAAAACCAGAAAGTACGATTTTTGAAAATAGTTTATAACTTCTTTGGAGTATAAAATATTTCGAATGTGTAAAAACATTGCTTAAGCTACTTTTTAAGCCGCATCGCACGGTGGTCACAAATTTTTCCTAGATCGATTCGTTCTTGTTTTATGACATCCAACTTTATTTTTTCTTATGGGTGCAATTTTTGCTAATTACATAATCAAATAGCATTTATTTTTCTGAATCCATTGATTTATCACACATGGTATTTTACTTCTTCTTTCATTGTCAAATTTGAAAAAATGCGTTTTAAACAACAACCACGATAAATCAGGTAGGCCGGTCATTGTACTTTATGTTGTTTCCATAACAACCAAACAACAAAAAAGTTTTGAAAACCTATTACTTGTCACATTAATAAATTTGTAAAAATTAACTTTAATAACGAAGAAAAACGCGATATGCTGCGAATTTTTTATTCATTGAATAGGAATGCTATTTTGTCAAGTCAACGATATGCAGCAACATATCCACAAAAAAAGACAACCCTCGCACACATATTTTTGTACGTTGGACAGATACTTAAGGAAATATGGGGCTTTTGCCAAACCCAGAATGCGATTTGCTGCGAATTTTTTATACCGTTCTTTTAAGTTTTGTTATACTTTATCACATGCTTTTAACAAATTTACTTAAGTTTCTGTTTAACGTAGAAAAATAGTTTTTTTCCGGATCTCTTTGTAATAAAAATGTTTTTTTTTTTACTTTCATCTGAAACTTTTATGCCATATTATCTTCTGGGTTTTTCAAATTTGACAATGAAAGAAGAAGTAAAATACCATGTACAATACATCAAAGAATTCAGAAAAATAAATGCCATTTGATTATGTAAATAGCAAAAATTGCGCCCATAAGAAAAAATAAAGTTGGCTGTCATAAAACAAAAACGAATCAATCTAGAAAAAATTTGTGACCACCATTCGATTCGGCTTGAAAAGTTGCTTCGGCAATGTTTTAACACATTTGAAATATTTCAAACTCCAAAGGAGTTATAGACGATTCAAAAATCGGTGTTTCTGGTGTATCCTAATTTTCTCGAATACCGTTTGAGATATCTCCGATTTCTCTTCGGATTATTAATAAGCACCAAATTTGGCAACTTTGCCAAATTTGAATCTATACTCTAGCTATTATAATAAGCGAGATTCTGATTGTCCCCCCGCCGAATTTGAATCACCCTGTAGAATAGAAGTTACTTTAATTCGTATTTTTTTAAATAATATTCACATTCACAATAGCAAAATTGGAACTACAAATTACTTAAAACTAGCACAAATGTAATTAGTTATTGTTGTATTGCTTAACAAAATTTTCTTAGAATTAGATTACTTAAGTTAAGCACAATTTCTCATGTTCGTCCTTTTTTTTAACAAGTTTTAGCAATACTAAGCGGTTAATATTTTGTTTGTGTTTTTGTATATTTTGGTAAAAGTTGATCTGTACATAATGTCTAGCTTTATAAGAAAATGGTTAGTTCATTAAAAGACAATGAATACGGAGGTAGCTTAGCAGCTAAAAAAATTATAAAGCTAATCCAACAGTTACAAACATAACACCATATTGTGTAATTGTGTGTTGTAAAACTTTTCGTCAAAAAGTACGCTCACAAATACTGTGTATTATAAACACAAAATATCCAGTTTGCAGTTTGTTTGAAACTTGAAAAGTGAAAGTGAAAGACATTGCAGAACTGTCATGTATAGAGATTTATTTAGCTGACTTACCGGAGAAGGCGCGTGATATAGTCAGGCCAGTTAGCGGGAAACATTACTAGAAAAAATCCAACAGCTATCAAAATTATACCAGCCAACTTCATTCCTTCGAATTGAGCACCATACAGCACAACATCCAATGCTATATCAACACACAAAATGGGTAATGAAAAGAAATATTATTATGGTAATACACTGACCTGCAGAAACGGGCACAGCTGTAATTAGTCCCAAAGTTATAAATAAGTCGTAAGTAAGGGCTACACTAAAATTTCCCAGTAAATTGGCAACTGAAAAAATAACACAATTTTTTGATACAATCACTTAAATTTACTACAAATTTCAGGACTGCGAACCGAACCGGTACTCGAACTGATAACGAACTGAATCGGCATATTATCTTGAATTGCGATCTCGAACTGGTTCAGTTGTTGTACGATTAGTACTAAATCGGCCAAATATTATGAATGGCGAAGTGGAAAAAAAAAACTTTAATCAAACCGTACAAATCTTTTGAAACGTCTAAATTGCGTCAAAACGGGATAAAAACTGAACCAGTCAAATGTTACGAACTACGACTAGGAATTGAACCGAATTTTTAGCGGTTTACAACTCTGACAAATTTAAAAGGGTTTTAATATATTTAATTAATTTTTGAACCAATTCAACAACTTTACAGTCTACAAAAAAGACAAAAAAGTCCCGCGGTATATCCGAATGCGCGTTTTAAAAGCCGCGTTATAACCGACTTCCACTGTATAAGAAAGAAAGTTACCTGGAAGAATATAAGGAGTACAAAAAAAAAGATAGAGAAAAAAACAAACGTCATAAAAATAAATGGTTAAGGAAAAATAAAAACTATTGCAGAATACCAAGATTAAGGCTTGATTGCACAAAACAACACTGATGTTATAATTCAAGTAAATCCCTACACACTAGGCCTATGGTTTCCAACCTTATTGTACCTCCGTCGCCCTTTTTCTTAAAAAATAATTGCGTCCCCCTCTATTTTCGTAACAATCTAATTTCATAAATACTCTTCTGATATAATAATTATTTAAAGGGCTACAAAACAATATAGGTACCATATTCTGTATAAATTAAGTTCTTTTTGTGTGTTTGTATTCAAAAATGATATTTTGGTAACAGCTGCGCGCCCCACAGGTTGGAAACCACTGCACTAGGCAAAATCAGCGCCAACTATGCTGCGATTTTGCCTAGTTCTAGGGTTAACGTAATTTAATCCCTGGCTTAATTCCAGTTTTAACTTTTCTGCAATCGACCCTAAGACTGCTAGGGCAAATATGAATATTAAAAGAAGGATCAATAACAAAAATTTGACTAGAAGTGAAGAAGCACAAGGGAAAAACGGGGTCGATGGTCTATCCCGTAGGAGATGGATAGGGTCAACTGTTAATAAAAATAATTGTGGTGTGCTGAATACGTGTCTTGCAACAAAGGCGAAATAACGGTAAACCTTGGAAGATGCAGTTTCAGTGAAAAATTAAATATCAACTAACAAACCCTACTACTGTATTACGACTTAAACAACTTAAATATACTTACTTAGGGAAAGAAAACTAGCAGCTAATAACGCCGGCCATGGAAGTCTTTCCCAGTACAAATCTTCTACTCCTGTAAGAAACAAGCCCAAACTAAGAGGCCATAACAGTGCAGCGTTTAACATCCCAATTAGTGAAAAGAACAGAGCAACTTGTCCATATGTGGCGTCGCCGATGACCTTTTTAAATAGTACTTTATACACAGCCGAGCCAGCAGCTGCTGAAGCAGCTAATACAACACCTCCTAAGATGGGACTGCCTGAGATGCCATCCATGTAAGCTAATAATGCAACACCTGTGTCGCACATTATCACAGCCATTATCTAAAATTAGAAATATTTTCAGTAAACGTTGTTTTATAGTCGTTTATGAACAGAAATGTACTTTATTCCCATGACACAACTACCGGAAGTAAATCCTTCGTTCGGGAGCTTTAAAATCCGTACTACTTGTTGATGAGAAGCTTAATTTTGCAATATTATTCATTTGGGTTGACCCATAATATACAAGGGTGGATTGATATATTTCCGGAATGGTGACTAAGGGGTACCTTTTTTACAAATATTTTTATGTCGTTATATTGGCAACTCTTTCATATGAATTAACTGCAAACTTCAAATCGATCTGTCTAAAAGCCGAATTTTGACAAGCATTTACGTGTGTGATTCTGTGCCTTCTTAATTATTATGGATAGAAAAGAAATTCGAGCGGTTATCAAATTTTTTCATTTGGAGGAAAAACCCGCTAAGGAAATCAAATTCATATTGGAAGCTGTTCTTGGTGGTTCATCACCTTCATTTTCCACGGTGAGTTTGTGGGTTTCGGAAATCAAGCGTGGCCGAACACTCTCAAGTGATGGACCACGTTATGTTTAACAACGGCCGCAACACCAGAAATTGTGGATAAAATTCATGACATGATTTTAGCAGATCGCCGAATAATTGTCCGTGAAATCAAAGAAGCTGTGGGCGTCTCTCATAAACGAGTAGTTCAGATTTTACATGATGAATTGGGTTTAAAAAAACTTTCTGCAAAATGGGTCCCACATTTGCTCAATCCAGAACAAAAACACATCCAAGCATCATCCTTGGCCGACAATTTGGATGTGTTTAATTGGAATCCAATGCATTGTGACTATGGGTGAGACCACTACACACCGGAACCAAAAAACAATCTAAAAAGTGGATTGGAAATGGCAAATCGGTTCCAAAGAAAGCAAATACCATTCCATCGGCCGGAATGGTGATGGCGTCAGTATTTTGGGATTCCAAAAGAATCTTGCTCATTGATTATCTTGAAAAAGGAAAAACCATTACTGGCCAATATTTCGCAAGACTTTTGGACAAGCTGAAAGCCGCAATTCAGGAAAAACGTTCGGGAATGGTCAATAAAAAAGTATTGTTTCACCAAGACTTGTTCATTCGAACGCAATTTTGAAGCAAAAATTGGCAGAATTGAGGTTCGATATCCTTCCCCATCCACTGTATTCACCTGATTTGGCTCCTTCGGATTTCCATCTGTTCCTAAAACTCAAAACATTTCTGGCTGGAAAGAGATTTCGGTCGAATGAACAGGTGATCGAAAGTCACTTCCGGGAGAAAATTTAGAAACTGGAGAGACGTTGAACCAGATGTGTTGAACTTCAAGGATATTATGTTGAAAATAAAATATAACTTAAATCAATCTTCTTTTGTTTTCATTATCATTCCGAAAATTTTTCAATCTAACCTCGTATTTTTCAGGGAACCAAAAACTTTAAATTTTGCTTTTGCATTATCTGTTTTTTGGAATAAAAAGAAACAAATATCCGGGTAACGCGATTTAATGATCTGAGTTTCTAAAATAGGTATATCATTTTTAATCACAAAAAAGTTTGACCTTGTTTAAAGAAATTAAAATGTAAAAATTATGTTAAAAAAAGATGCTTAACGTATTAAGTAAAGAAAACTTTTATGCATTTTGGTTGTATTTTGTTTGGTAACTTTAATTTAAAAACCAGTAGATATGAAGTCTTTATGGGGACAAATATTTTGATAAATATTGCGTGTTTGCAACGTTGGTCCCTGACAGGTTTTAGGCGTAAACTGCCGAGTATATTTGTAATATAAGAAACACGTTGACGTCAATATTTTAACAATTGACGACGAGCTACTCTTTTGTAATTCGTGCTGGGTACTACATTTATAGGCCCTATTGCACAAGAATCACAAGATAACAGGGTAACACTGGCGTTAAAATACAAGTTAATGCCTAAAACTAGGCAATATCGCCGCCAACTATGCTGCGATTTAGCCCAGTTCTAGGGTTAACGTGGTTTAATCCCGTAGTTAAGCCAGATTCAACATATATGCAATCGGGCCTTATTAAATTTTTAGTTTAGACGCAATTTTACAGATATTTCAAATTAATGCACGATTCCTGCTTCCAATGAGTTCGCTAAATCGAGGCTGTACTGTACTATAATGATCTTACCCTTATGCCGACGAACTGCTCATGTAGAATTACCCATGAAAGTAAATATGCACAAGACACATTTGTAGCAAATAGTGCCATTACGTCAGTGGATAGTAAAATTCGCAGTGCCCTAATATACATGTAGTTAGTAATCACCCATAGCAGACAGAAGAGACTACATCTTGTAAGGAAACGAGCTTAAACAAGAGAGCATACGTAATAATTTCCTCTAATAAATTATTTTAAGACTTACCCGCTGTAAACCCTTTGTCTCGGAAGTCACGTATGCTTTCAAAAAATATATCGGACGGCGATTCGCAACGTGTTGTACTTAAACGACATAAAAAGTAAAGCGGAAAAAATAGCATTGTCCAATTAGTAATGAACCAAGTGGTAAAGAATGGAGCGTTGAAGGATGCACTCTGTAAGAGTAATGGAAGTAATTATTGTAAACTTTGCCAAATCACAAGTTTAAATATTCTACGGATACGCTACGGATACTTCGAGCTGAATTCTCAAACCTTATCGGTCACTTGTACATACAGATAGGAATGAATATTTAATAAAACTTTTTGTTGGAAAAAGTTTGTTTAAAAATTTTAGATACCGATATTTGAATCACGTACGACTTGGCAAGCAAGCAAAATAAAAACGTTTGATTGCTTAAACATGTTAATTTAAAATAATGCCCTTTTTGTTAAAATATTGTACAGGTTAGCACAAAAAAAGAAAAATGTTCGTCGAACGTATATTTGCGAACGAAACCCCTGCAAAAGCGCTATGATTTGAGAAGTTGTGTAACTAAATCTAACTTGCATGGGCGTTTAACATAGGGAAAACCGTTTTTACAAGGGCCTCGTTTTTCGCATTTTTCTCCGGAACCGTTAGGAATTTGTTCAAAAACTTTGCACTATTTATCTTACAAAGGATGCGCGAATTGGTAAATAGAAGAATTTCGATTTTATCTCTGACGGTTTCATGGCCAACGCGATCGCAAAAATTACATTTATTATTCAACTTTTAAGTTTTTTCCCTATTTTTCCGAAGAAAATGGCCAGTGGCACGTATAACTCCGCATAACATTTATTTGTGATGTTCTTGATGCAATAAACACAGCCTTGATCAGATTCTAGCGACAACATATATCGTAACACTCCCTTGTGAGCAAAAAAACGACAGTTTCGAAACTAGAAACGATTTTATTTAAGACCAAAAATATATTTTAAATGAATCTCTTAAATACTTAAACACTTAAACCAATGTTTCTCAACATTTTCTATATCAAATAAATAGTTTTGCTTTCGATTTCCAATTTTCTTCGCGTCTCCCCTTTAGATTTTTCGCCCCCCCCCCCTACTCCTACAGGGCGCGACCCACACGTTGAAAATCACTGACCTAAAACATTATCTAAATATTTTACTTTTCATGCTGCAATTTATATCAATTTTTATTATTTTAAACGCATTTCGCTACATTCATTTTTCAAAATGTATTTTTGTTCGAAGACTTCATTCACACTAACTCAAAGTCCGCTATTGTTTGACACTAACACAATACATGATTTATGTTAGTAAATTTAAGTGATTCATTTGCATTGCTAAAACATATCGTCTACGATTTTAAAAGCACTTTTAACAAAATTTGTACTAAAATCAATAATCTTAAAATAAAGCTCAGAGATTAATGATAGTCTCGCTTCATTAATTAGCTCTGCAATTACAACACAGGTAATCTTTTTTAAATCTAAAATATGTTTAATATTAACCATGTAGGTACACAAAAATAATAGTGATCGAAAAAAGTTTTATTTTAAATTTAGACATAATAATGATTATTTTGGGCATGATAATTTAAATCCACTAAAATAATTTTTTTTGTAGTTGCTACGCTGTGATACCCTTTATTATTTAATAAAACACGATGTACTACAAAACTGAGAATATCGTGAGGATGGGAGGAAGCACATCAAAAGATTTTGTTACAACAAAAGAATTCAGGCAAGGTAGCATTCTAAGCCCCCTTCTGTTCATAATGATAATGGATGACATGGCAACAACAAAAAAACAGACGACAATGGGGGTGCACTTAGGGTACAGGAAACTAAGACAAATTAAGATAAACGAACTCATGTATGCTGACGACTTAGTACTATTTGCAAATAGCAAAGAAGAACTGCAAAACCGGATTGAAAAATGGGCAAATAATTTAAAAAGATATGACTTGAAAGTAAACTTAATTTAAATTGAATGTTGATAGCAAATGAGACAGAAAAGGTAGAAATAGTAACAGAAGACAAAAAAATACAAGCAAAACAACAACTGAAGTACTTAGGGGCCCTAGTGGAAGAAACGGTAAAAATAGAACAAGATATCTCTAATAGAATTAACAAAGTAGTATCAACATAATGGAGCCTTATATAAAACATTTTTCAATAAAAAAGAAGTCACGGAAATGATAAAAACTAGGGTCTATGAAAGAGTTCTTGTCCCCATACTTACGTATGGCTGTGTCGTGGGTTTTAACGGATCGCCTAAAAAGAAGAATAGGAGCGTGTGAAATGAAAATACTAAACAAAATTGAGGGCGTGCCAAGAATGAATAAAATAAAAAGTGAAACGATAAGAAAGACTTCAAAAATCAAAAGTGTGTTGTTAAAAATCGAAACCCAATAACTTAGATGGTTCGGGCATCTTACAAGAATGAAAGAAGAAAGTACGGCAAAAGTGATGTGGGAAATGGTAACTGGGAATAGTAAAAGACGCGGACGCCCAAGAAAGACATGAAACAGCGTGATAGCAAACATTCTTAAAAAAAAAAGACATAACATGGAACCAAGCCAGAGCAAAAGCTGCAGATAGGAATGTTTGGAAAAAATTCATCATCTCGACACCGCTGGTAGAAGAGGTTACTGGATAATATATAATATAAAAACACGGTGTAGAAGTAGCCAGGTATATTCAAGACTTAGAAAAATATTATAGGTATAGCATAATTATATCATTTTCTGTAATAAAATTTTATGGAAAAGCATTTATAAATACCTATGAAACATATATTTTGCAGAGTTTAACGTAATTTTTGCGATATATTATTTCAAGGTGTTCAAACAGAAAACTGAATCCTTTTCCAATATTTGCTTCCAGTCGACATATCATCCATTTAGTTCAAGGTGATCGTATAAATACATTCTTTTATAATAACTCTATCGTAATTTATTGTGGTACTCTAGAATCCTTGGGCAATAGGCGTACATACATAATGATTTTACATACACATAAATATTAAAACATAAATTATAAATGATCAAAGGTTTACCGATAAATTGTTCCGATACTTAATTACGTTTATGTTCACCATTAAGTAAAAAAAAATAACAGACAGGAGCTAAATATTTTTCCCATACATGATTTATCTTATTTTCAATTTTAATATAAGGGCGAGCGCCCACCGACGATAAATAGCGAGTAATTTGATATTTTTGTGCAAGAATCACATTAAGAAGTTACTTTATACAGAAAAGCTGAATTATTAAGGTTTGTTAGTCATCACAATGCCGTCCTTTACGATAAGGATAATGTCCGACACTAAAGTTTGGTTGTTTAAAGCCCAGGGTTAAGTTTATGGAGCTATCAAGCATTATATCCATGATAACACGATGATTTTGCCTAGTTACCGAAAATTAATCATCCGTCGAATTTTGACGAAGTTTTGTGGATAAATACGTGAGTTTTATATTAGTTTAGTCCCTTAAAAATGATGCATCAAGCCATATTACTGCCATACCATTTCGGTGAGCGCTCGGTCTAAGATAAATATTAGACTTACGTAATGACTCTGAAGGGCAGTCATATTGACTCCAGGAGTATCATGAGGAATTAAAACGGGTTCTTCTTTGTCTGGGGGTCTTAGTAAAAAAAGGTATTTTATACAGTGTGTCGCTCCAACCCATGACGCAGTTACACATACAGTTACCCATACCCCGCAGTATATCTGCAACAGTAAAAATGTTCAGTTAAAAACCAAATATAGAAAGTTGTATGATATGAACAACAGGGTGACAATGTATCGGGTTACATCGATAATTTGTTGTTGTTATTATAGTAAAAGAGTAGGTTTAATTAAAAAAGTTGGGCAAAGTTGCATAAACGGCATTAAAAATATTAACAAAGGTTGCCCATTTTTTAGAAATTTGCAAATACCTGAAAAATGATAAATTATACAGTGTGTTTCTTAAATATTGCAAAAAAAATTCGGGTGGTGATTCCTTTGCGAAAATTAAGGAGGTCTTTTACATAACTTTTTTTCCTTAGACGTCTCCTTTCGGAGTTACACCCCCCTAAAAGGGAGCGATAAAATTAGGTTTTTATTTTATTTCTCAAATTTGGATAAATGTAGGAGATTGATATTTAGTAGATGTTTTATACTTATTAAAAGGTTTCCCATAGTAATATTTTCAATCATCTCCCACCTTCACAGGGGGCTGAAAAGTGCGGCCCCTGTTGGTTTTTAAATCAGAAGTTTTTGGTGAGTTAAACTTGGCAATTAAAAAACTTTTGTTCGAAAACTTGATTTATATATTTAGAAACTTTTTTTATTTTTTATTTTTTCTCGTAAAACCTTCTGTTTTTGAGTGAAAGATAAAATAAGTAAACACGCACCATCAAATATTCCAATATAAAACGAATCATTTTGGTGGTTGCCATGGTTTGTTTATGTTGATATTGGGTAGAACTGACCGGCGTCTTAGCGTTGTCGCCGCGTAAACGTCAAAATGAACTACACTCGTTACTTCAATCCTACATGAACTTAAACAAACCGTGGTAACCACCAAATATTGAAATATTTGATGGTTCATGTTTACTTATTTTATTTTTTACTCAAAAACTGTAGGTTTAACGTAAAAAACTAAAGAATGAAAAAAGTTTCTAAATAAATCAAGCTTTCGAAAACGAATTTTTTATTGCTAAATTTCAACCCACCATAAATTTCTGATTAAAAAAAACAACAGGATTCGCACTTTTCACCCCGCTGTAAAGGTGGTAGACGATTGAAAATATTACTATGGGAAACCTTTTAATAAGTATAAAATCTACCTAATATCATTCTCCTACATTTATCCAAATTTGAGAAATAAAATAAAAACCTAATTTTACCGCTCTCCTTTAGGGGGATGTAACTCCGATAGGAGACGTCTAAGGAACAAATTTTATATTAAAGACCCCCCTTAATTTTTGATAAGAAATCACGTCCACATTTTTTTTTGCAATATTTAAAAAACACCCTGTATAGCACAAATATTTCTTAACTATGGTAAGGAAAAAGAAGTTGTAAATAGGTAACCATTAGATCAATTCCGAATTTATTTAAACCATAGAACGCTTTTACAGTTTCTTAAACAATACGATACCCTATTAGATTTTTAAATGCCTAGTACAGTACAAATTGTTATGAAGCTAAAAAACCAGGAACTAAAAACGAAACATATTTCGTTTATTTCTGTTCGGGACGAAAAAAAACTTAATTTTCGTGCTTTCCGTTTTCACCCAAAAAATATACCATTAACATTAATACGCAAGAACACTTATTATTCGAATATACGATTATTCAGATTAGAAATACTTCATATGTAATAATATGTAAATTTACACAGTTCACCTTTAAATTAAAAAAATCTTGGTGTAGTTATTTTGTACTTTTGGTAATTCAATTGTAAAAGTAAAAGGTTTGTGATGAGAGTTAAAGTCCATTTATATTCTTGTTACTATTTCTTAGCAATCTTTGGGCCTCCCTTAAATTATAAACGAGGATGTGATGGGTTTTGATCCTCATGGACTGCAAATTTTAGACTGGCGAACCGTCATACTTCTAATAAATTTACCAAATGGTTAAACATAATTAAAATTATTCAAATAAAATTTGAGCATTTTATTAGGGATAACTTCGAAAAACAGTAATTTTGCATGAGGTACTTTTATTGTTTATTTTGTGTTCGAAAATAATTTTTATAATTCAAATATTTAAATAACCGATAGTTAAAAACGATTCCAAAATGTTAATTCTTCTTCCCTGCTTCTTAAAATTTAAATTTAAATATTAGATTTGAA
Organism: Elmis aenea; assembly: GCA_947652605.1. Lineage (NCBI taxonomy): Eukaryota > Metazoa > Arthropoda > Insecta > Coleoptera > Elmidae > Elmis > Elmis aenea. The sequence continues at coordinate 14,014,171 of OX393576.1, forward strand.
ACAAATTAAACATATTCTGTACTATTCGAGAAGTTAAAGTGACATGTTTGGCAAAATTTATGGTCAAATGCTTAAATTATTATGCAAAAACCATTGAGAGTTGCTATTTTAAATGGTAGTTTTAGTGTATCTTGCTTAAAAGCAGTTTTTTTTATATATGTAGCTATTTTTACTGTGATATTTACGCAACCTACCTAAGAATCAATTCGTATAAATATAGTTATTTATATATTTACACAAATAATTAGATTTCCTATTTAAATCTTCGTGCGATTTGTCTTGTAGCGTGATTTCTTGGCGATGCGTGCGCGCCAAACTCTTTAACAGATTTTATCGAGTGAACTTTACTGGCGTTCGTTGACGATTTCAGAAAATTAAAATTCTTTGTGAAAACATAAATAATAAATAAACGCTTTACCAAAAACGGAGTAAACTCTATTCTTAGTTCGTGTAAACGTTAAATAAATAAAACCATACAATTTATAACACACATTTCACCTTTGAACATGTTCAAATGCTTCATAAAAGTTTAAAAACTGTGCTGTTACATTTTATTTATTTAACACGGTACAAAATTGCACATGCAGAACCTCTTTTAAAATTAATGCTGTTTTTGCAATTCAGTTTCAGCTCGTAGAACTTTTTAAACAAAGAAATTACAAAACTGGAGTTTTTTAATAGAACATCCTACATACAGCCTTGGCCAAAAGTATTGAACCCCACCCACTTTTTCAAAAATACCCTTCTATTGTTTTGATTTTATGATTTGATAATTAGACGTAGGTAATGTAGACTGTATGAAGCGATGGCCGAACTAGGGATTCCAAATAAGATAATAAATCTAACAAAGATGACATTACAAAGAGCATATAATAAGGTAGTGGTGTAAGGGCACATATCAAGAGGCTTTAGAGTGGAACGGGGGTTGAGACAAGGTGACCCAATGTCTACGATATTGTTCAACATAGTGTTGGAGGTAGTGGTAAGAAAAAGTGGTATTCAAAGAAGTGGTTTAATCTTTAGTGTACAGCAGTGTATGGCATATGCGGATGATATAGTGTTAATGATAAGGTCGCGTAAAGAGTTGGTGAAGATGTTTAAAAATCTGGAGACGACAGCAAGAGAATATGGGCTAAAGATCAATGAAGAAAAAACAAAATACATGGAAGTGAGAACAGGAGACAAAGAAGACGCAAAGATTTTGGACATTAAAGCAGAGAATAATAAGCAGTGTGCGTTTGCTAGGGTAAGCCAATTCGAGTACCTGAGAGTAACGTTAACAAACAATTGTCAGGAGGAAATAGGGATTAATAAGAGAATGGCAAAAGGTAGCAGGTCGGTGGGAGCGTTGATAGGGTTACTCAAATCAAAACTCGTCTTAATGTACAAAAATTAGAATTTACCGAACGGTCATTCGACCAACTTATGGCTGTGAGGTGTGGGTACTTAATCAACAAAGTGAGGCTAAATTACATATATGGGAAAGGAAAATACTGCGGAAAATACTAGAAGGTGTAAAGGAAAAAGGGATTGGCTGGAGAAGGACAAATCAAGAGGTAATGGAGTTGTAGAACAAACCTAGTATGTCACATGCGGTGAGAATACAAAAAGATGGTTCGGGCATGTAATAAGAATGGAAGAAAGCAGACTGGTAAAAAAGGTATTAACAATAGAAGAAGGAGGGAAAAAGAAGAGAGGCAGATCGAAGAGGAAGTGGATGGAAGGATAACAACCTACAATGACGTTTAAGATAAGGTGCTCATTTTTTCTCCGAAGTTTTAGGGACACTTGCCTAGCGTTTCAAAAAAATTCCTCGACTAATTTTTGTGAAATTCATGAAACATTTTTAGGTCACCAGTCTCGTTTTTTAGTTTTTTTTGCAGCAGGATATTTTATGCTTTCATGTTAATAAACAGTTCCCCGGCCCTATGTCGATTTATTACGACCCCCTCCTGCCTACGCAACTGATGACAGTGACAGTACCGTACCATAGCTTACATTAATTATTTTAAAAGATAATGAAAAAATTATGTAAATCGGGAACAAGAATAATAATCCGGGACTTGAGTCTTGTATCGGGGACGAATGGTCATCTTAGTTTAAGAGAACTGTCAATAATTATATTATTTAACCTAACCTACCACAATAAAAAAGTATACAGGAATTTACGGGATGCTCAATACTTTTCGCCAAGGCTGTATAGAGTGCGCCAAATACGTGGGACCCTATTGCGGTAATGGCCAGAAATAAAAGTTCGGTCAAATTAGACAAAATTTTCGTATTTTAGAAAGCTAGTGATACTTAATTTTTTTAAATTATAAATAAATCCATGGCACACTAGATACAGACGAAACGCTGTTTTTTTAAATTTTAAATATCTCCGTTGGAGATTTTTATAGCAAAAACATTTAATGAAAAAGTTGTAGGCACTTAAACAAAATATAAAATAGCGACATTCATCTATTTAAACATACTTAAGATTATGACAAAAAATCATGTTTTTAAATCAAAACCATTACTGGCTTTGAAATAATTAAAAAACTTATTTTTATTTGTAAAATTTCTTAAATAAGAACTGTTTTTTATATGGTTTGTATTATTGTAGAATTAACTGTGATGAACAAAAAATTATAATATGTCATGAAAAAAAGGTGCACGTGGTTTTGTAAAATAATAATTAATCAGTTATTTTCGTACTTTGTGAGTCATTTTCTTTACGAATCATGGTAAAACTGTAATTAATTATCATACTAAATTATTTTCTGTTCCATGGCACACTATTTCCCCAAAGCATTGTTATTAATTTTAATACCAAATAGTAAAATAAATGTGAAAACCCAGAGGCGCGCCGTGCCGGGGGTGCCAAGGGGTGTTGCTGAACAAAAGGAATAGCACTTGCATTCAGGGTGACCAGGTGAATTGCTGATTGAATCGCCAAAAACGCGCGCCAATGTAGCCAAAATCGCCAACAGAGGAAATGTAGAAAAGTGTTAATTAATTTATTGTCAATCTAAATTTCGTTTGTAGGCTTATCGCCACCTAGCGGAAATCTATGTCGAAAAATTCCCGATATTTCAACAGGCTTCTGAACTCCGAACCTACGTTTACTACTACGTAAAAGTAAAATGACAATGCTTGCGAAGCGAATAACACCAACTTCTCTCTGCTCTCTATCGAGTGTTGCCAATTGTACATTTTTTTCCGTGACAATAACAATATGGATTTAGGGCGCCAGAAATGAGTTCGCACCCCGGCGATTAATACCAACGGTGCGCCACTGTGAAAACCCATGTTTTTAAAAAAAACGACTTTTAAATTATATCAAAGCCACTGCAGTTGTCATTTATCTGAAACTGAACTATGATTAAACCAATGAATCTCGTTATTTTATAGTTGTTAAGTGTCTTTTTTCTGCAGTAAGTTTTTTCTATGTACATCTGCAACGGAAATAAATAATAATTTAAAAAATTACTGCTTTTAGTGTCTTTTGCATCTAGTGTACCTTGTTTTTTTTTTTAAATGAAAGCATCGCTGAAAAAGTGACATCATATAAGGTGTATGTGATGATGGTTACGCGAATTCTGTCGAAACGTGTGTAGGTTAAATGTACACAACACATAACTGTAGTGTAGTTTAGCCATTTTATTAGTACAGAAGCCTATTGTTAGTAAGTAAATAATTGAAAATACGAAGGAAAATATGTTTATTCCGAATTAAATTTGCTTTTGTGCTTTACCTACACATGGAAAAAACATTGCCTCATGAATTATTTTCCTACAAAGAAAAAAATAATTTCGCATTCATGTATTACACATAACGCGACCTTTACAACCATGAAAGGGTGCTTAGAATGCGAAGTAGCAAAATTATAGCTTAGCTGCACGCAACAGCAAAAGTCAGATGGTAAAGCGTTTTTATAATGAATGTTACAACATACCTCGTTGCGGAATATTCATGTAAGCCTAAATGGATTAAATTTAATCCATGCTGCTCAGTTTTAAAGCTTTTTGTTCCATAAAAATATGTCTAAACCAAATAGGGTTCTCGGTCAAGGTATATTTTATGAATGAAATATATATCGGTCAACTATTAAATATGTACGACACATATTTCGTATTTACAAATCATCGAAATCTCGCCCATTACCATTTGTAACAGTCAATGCAAACTTGCAATAATTTGCAAAATAAAATTGATTACTACCGACAACTTACGTTATTTTTAGCTCACAAAAGATTATATCATTCAGAATTATAGAGACAGTAAAAATGATCAAACCTAGGGACTGCAAAACAATTAAATTAGTATGCAGAACATCCAAAAAATTGGGTTTTTAAATTTTGTCTTAATTTTTATAGAGCGATTTGTAGTTTTTTAGCTTTGACTTGAAGTACATTATTAAGTCTACAATCAAAACTTTAAAAATTTTCTGCTCGATTATTACAGTTTTAAACTCTTCTTGAAAAATCTTGCTTTTTAAAACACGACGACTTTAAAATTATTTTTAAAAAATGTCAACACTTTTTAAATGTTTATAATATTATTATCAGAAGACTAAAACCTCAAATTATCAGAAAACTTGTTCAGAGGCTTTATCATTTAACTAATTAACACGAAAACAAAATTAATTTACAACAAAAACTAAATATTCTTCATAAAAAAACACCATAAAATTTCACCCAATACCTATTACGAATGCGATATACAACGATACATAATGTAAAACATAATAAGAAAAAATATAAAAACACAAATTCAAAACTTTCTACCTTTTCATTTCACTGACAAACTAATTCTAGACTTTAAAGTAGGTACACACTTCAACATTGCACCAGTCGTATCATTCTGTTTGAGGGAACTATACAAAAAAGACTGAAAAAACACAGTTGCTGGTATAAAAAGCGAAGCACTTATGCTTACTAGGTAACGCAACTTGGCAAATTAAAACGTTGGCGCAGAATGTAAACGAAAATTGCATAATATTCGTATCATAGGTAACCGAGACGTAATAACAAGTTATCGGTTATAAAACTCTGGTTATCGGTCAACCGGTTTTCCATCCCTAATCGACACTACACACGATCTTTTCGAAAACGCTTGGGTCACTCATACAGTTGCTATTACATAGAAGACCTAAACATTATGGCTGATTAAAATAAGACTTCCTGAACGTTATAACCAGCGTTTGAAAATTGTGCTGAAAAGACAGATTTAAGACCGCTTTAAACATCACCCAGAATGCGACAAAGAAGATAAAGAAGGCTTTAAATAATGGGTTCTAAGATTGTTCCTAACACGTTTACGGACGTTGGCAAAAAGGTGTAGTTGCCCAAGGGGGCTCTTTTAAAGAAAATGCGCTATAAATCGTGGTACTGATATAGGACTTTTTTAAAGCTGCCACTTACATAAACATTGGTTGTATTCCTCACGTATCATCACATTTTTATTTGTATTGTTTGAATGTGTATTACATTTATTTTTCTTCAACCGCTATTACTGTATAGGGTGGTCCAAACTCGATGGGATGACATGGGTATCTCGCTTAATAGTCATGATAGGGAAACGGTTAAATTACCAAAAATGTGCAGTGTTTTTGGGACAAACTCAGAACAGTTGTCAAATATATTCTATCATTTTTTGTTTTTCTTGATTTTTTTTTTGTTTTTACAGCCTACTTTAGGTTTTTTTATCTTAAAAAAATTGAAAAACGTTTGTTACTTGCGTATTATTCAAAATAAATACACCAACCCTTATATATTTGGAATAAGAAAAAAATAAGGAATTTAAATATGCCATAGCCAACTATAGCTTCCATTTAAAAAAAAGGTAAGTTTGTGTCATAACTTTTTAACAGCGACCGTATTTTTTTGTGTAATCAAACTTAATATAAAAATGTCTAAAAACATTTTGTATAAACTTTTTCGATATTTACAACAATAACGGAGATATCACACATTATTAATATGACAAAAAAACAGTTTTTCTCTAATATCTCAAAAGCCGAAAATGATAGAATATTTTTGAAAACGGTTCTGAGTACCTATGTCCCAAAATTTGCCCATTTTTGATAATTTAACCGTTTCTCTATCTTGCAATCCCATCGAATTTGGACCACTCTGTACAGCCTACATGTAATGTAAGTGGGTCGTTACACACGGTAAACAAAAATTACATTTGTCTAGAAATGTCAAAGCGACATACGTTAAACTTGACAGTTAAAGGTCAACTCACACCGGCGCGATTTCGAAGCGGGCGCGGCGCGGTCGCGGTCACGATAATTAGTAACCTGGTTACGTAAGTAAGTAAACATGTTACCAATTATCGTGACCGCGACCGCGCCGCGCCCGCTTCGAAATCGCGCCGGTGTGTGTGGACCTTAAGAGCGTACGTACAAGTGTGTTTACCAAAAAACCGATAAAATCGTATGTATCATGTGATCGTAGAAAAAGTATGCTACAAAACACGAGTTGTAAAGCAATTACGCACTCGTGGAAATACGCACTCGCCGCTACGCGTTTTCACTCGTGCGTAATATGCTTCTTATACCTCTTGTTATGTAATATACCATTACTTCATAATATTACAGCTAGTTGCATAAGCACAATATAGTTTTATCATTCCCGGTACAATTTTTTTTAATGTTGAACTGTATCTTGTTCATCTCAGCAATTTTTTTTTCTGAAAATATTAAACGAATTCTCAAAAACTTTGATTTCAATAGATTATCACATAATTTAATCATTCACACTTAAGTCGTTTTCAAATACATTAATTTTGAAATAATTTTGTAACATAAAGGAGTAAACATTTTGATGTTTTAATTATTAATTAACTTATTTGCTAAAAATTAATTAAAAATCGGTTGGTAAGTAAAAAAGTTGAAATGGAAAATAGAACGTGTCTAAAAATAGAAACCACTTTTTATATTTCATGGCGGGTTAAGTTATCTTCGCATATAAAATTTTTGACAACTTACTTTACGGGCGCTCTTGGAACATAACGAATGCGAACAGGCTTTCAATCGATTTCTTAGACCTCTAGGGGCTGGTGGCGGTGGTTGTTGTTCAGAACCATCCTGTTGGCTGCTGACCGAATCCGCATGAGCAAATGGTCCATTTGCAACTCCCTCCTCGGTAACTAGCACGCTAGGTGTCCGTGTCCGTCGAGGGTTGAAAATTGTGGGGATGTCCCCGTCACGTGTCATTATCACCTTATCCAGCACCAAACCTCCATTTTGTAAACGACGCTTGAGACATCTAAAAACAAAGAGTCCATCGTGAGAAACAATGATGAAAACAATTAGGGAATTACATAACAGAACACATCTGGAATAGTTTTTGTTCTACCCAGTGCATCCACCAAAATTTAGCTTTTCCAATTAAATTTTACGTAAACAGTGGTACAAATTCGTTGGGATTACATGGGTAACTCGTTTAATATTCAACATAGAGAAACGCTTAAATTACCAAAAACAAGTGCAGTTTTTTTAAAACAACTCAAAACTGTTTTCAAAAATGTTCTATCATTTCCAGTTTGCGAGTTATTGGGGAAAAAAATATTTTGTCATAATTTTATTGTGTCATGTCTCCGTTATTGTTGTACTTAAATATCGAAAATATTTATGAAGAATATCATTAGATATTTTTATGTAAAATTTGATTATACTAAAAAAATATTTTTACGCTCTCCGTTAAAAAGGTGTGACATAAACTTACCTTTTTTTAAATGGAAGCTATAGTTGACTATGACCTATTTAAATTCCTTTTTTCTCATTCCAAATATACAGGGTATCCCAGCCAAGACGAATTATTCGTTAGCTCTGTTTCTAGTAATAACATTAAAAAAAGTTCAAGATAAAAGTTGTTTGTAATCATTTACTACATAACCTAAAATTATTTTTAACTATACACAGTGTTTTGTTTTTGCGCTCTGATGCCAAACATTGTTTTTTTATAGGGAACACTATATTACATTTTGTAATTTTTGGATGTAAAATATTATAGGTTGTTTATGTCTAAAATGAACCGTTTTTGAGTTATAAACGTTTTTTTGAAAATTTTGACAGATTCAGACCTTTATAAAAATATTTATAGTTATTAACATAACAACACCAGAGTAATTTACTCTGGTAATTTATTAGACAACAGTGTCGTAGTGATTGTTGACTAGTCACATTTTTAAAATAATATACAGGGTTTGTATAGAATAACGGGATAGTGGTCCTTGGGTTTATAAAGAAAACTCTTTACATCAGCTATATATTTAGGATCTTTATTTGATCCTTCATCAGCAGCTATAACATAATGAACAGTGTCCTTAAGATTTAAAATATGAGTTTAATAGGGTGCTACTCACCCTATACACATACGTTCGTTATACTCGGTCCATTTCGCTAAACTTTAAACGCATATAAGTCATCTTTTTTAAATAGAACACCCTACATATTTTTATATTTTCTATAGAAAATTTAATTATCTTTCAAAGTTGTTAAGCATATTTTATGTTTAAATATATTATTTTTAAAGTTATTTCGTTTCTTATGATTATTTGCGAGTATTTTACCTAAAATATCAGTAGTAGCCTTTGAAAAATATTCAAAACAATCTGTACCTATCAACTGTGAACCAGAACAATTAATCGGCACAATTTCCACTATTATGCCATTAAAAATCCATATTTTTTTAGAACTGTAGATACACAGCACTCTGGTGTTATTTGTTGCCATTTATGCTCTGTATCTACAGCTCTTAAAAAATATGGATTTTTAGTGGCATAATAGTGGAAATTGTGCCGATTAACTGTTCTGGTTCACAGTTTATACAAATTGCTTTGAATTTTCAAAGGCTGCTACTGATATTTTAGGTAAAATACTTGCAAATAATCATAAGAAACGAAATAACTCCAAAAATATTATATTTAGATATAAAACATGCTTAATAACTTTGAAAGATAATTAAATTTTCTACAAGAATATGTAAAAATATATAGGGTGTTCGAACACCCTGTATATTATTTTAAAAATGTAACTAGTCAACAATCACATGACACTTTTGTCTAATAAATTACCAGAGTAAATTGCTCTGATGTTATGTTAATAAATATAAATATTTTTATAAAGGCCTGCAATTGACAAAATTTTCAAAAAAACGTTAATTACTCAAAAACGGTTCATTTTAGACATAAACAACCTCCAATATTTTTGAAAAAGAATTTAATTTTACATCCAAAAATTACAAAATATACATAGTGTTCTATATAAAAAAAATGTTTAGAATAATTTTAGGTTATGTAGTAAATGATTGCAAACAACTTTTATATTGAACTTTTTTTAATGTTATTATTAATAACAGAGCTATCTAATAATTCGTCTTGACTGGGTTGACATAGTTATTTACGAAGGTTTTTAAGTTTTTTTTTAAACAAAACATAGTGGGCAGTGAAACAAAAAAAAACAAGGTGTAAAACCGTTTAAAACTTATGTGGTACAAGGTTTTTTAATTTGTTGTTGAGATAAACATCATAAATACTTGAACATAAGATAACAATATAGTCAGAACCAGCAGTTATGTGAAAAAAATAAGGACATGAAATAGGTCATAGCCGACTATAGATTCCATTTAAAAAAAGATAAGTTGTGTCATAACTTTTTTACGGCGAGCGTAAAAATATTTTTTTAGAATCATCGAATTTTGCATAAAAATATCTAAAACCAATCTCCATAAATATTTTCGTTATTTACAATAATAACGGAAATATGGCACATTTTAATATAACAAATAAAACTATTTTTTTTTCAATAACTCAAAAACCGAAAATGATCTAAAATTTTTGAAAACGGTTCTGAGTTCGTCTCAAAAAAACTGCACATTTTTGGTAATTCAACAGTTTCTCTATCTTGAATATTAAGCGCCATAACCATGTAATCCCATCGAATTTGGACCACTCTGTACAAAAGTTTCATTGAAGTTTACCAAAATAACATTTCAACATTTATTTTATCTAATAAAGCTGCAGACGCGAACTGAAAAACTTAAATCAAGAAAGTTATTAGTATTTGTGTTAATAGAATTCATATAGGTACACAAATGGCGCAGTAATTTTTAACACGAAATTTTACCTCGTGAGCTAAGTCACGCAAATATTTTATAAAACTGATAAAGGACTAATCATGACCTAATAATCAGATGCATACATGTAAGTGCACTAAATATAACATAACCTTAACGTGATAACTTTGCTTATGCTTTTTAACATTTCATAAAATGTTTACTGTTCCAAGGAGGCTGATTTAAAAAAATATATAAATACGTTCTCTATCGCTAATTGCACAAATTAAAATATTTTTCTCATAAATCTTATCCCGGTTATATTATTCTTGCAGTAAGAATTTGTATGTGACGAATATCGTATTATTAAATCATAAAACATTTAAAAATAAAAAACGTACAAGATGTATAAAACGAGTTTATTAGTCAAAATTATGAGGTAAGTTTTTATTTGCACCCTTAAATATTTTTTTCTGCAATCGTCACTAAACTAGCTCAATAAGTACCCAAAAGCGGCTGTAATAATCATTTTTACTGCCTAGGCAGTAAAAAAGTAAAATGCGCTACGCTCATTGGTTGAATTTAGAAAAATTGAGCGTGCTTTTGTTCAAAGATACATATTTGACAGGAGAATGAGAATCTGACAGATGAAGTGAAACTTTATGTAGTTGTTTGGTTTTCGCTATTTCTTTGACGTGGTTATTTGCCTCGACTAATATCCACACTCGTGATAAAAAGTCGAACTTTACTGCCTTGGTACATAAATAACTATTATTTAACCTTAAAGCCGACCAACGTGTGTATCGATTAATTTCGCCTTGAGATCTGCATTTTTTTAATCAATTTGAAGGAAAAAATAGAAAAACTTTTATAAGGAAATTAAAAAATTGTTTGGAGTAAATGGATGTTGCGTGTCCGCTGCGGGAATCAAAACGGAATTTAGTAACGGAACAGGGAACAGTTGGAAGCTTAGGTGCGGATGAGACACGTATTGCATAATCGCTTTTGGAATGAAAACACCCAGAGCGAACGTGTTCTGGGAATCCAAACTACGAAGCGGATAAAACTTGTGTGGTCTAGTCTTTCGGGATGTTAAAATATCCGGAGCGCTTGAGATATATGTTGTAGAGTCGATTAGCGAGCAAAAACAGCCGGAGCAGATAAGACACATTTTGTGTAGTCGCTCCCGGTAGTCAAAACAACCAGAGCGGATGAAACACGGGTTGTGTGGTTACTTCTGGAAAGAAAGCACCCGGAGTGTATCAAACACATGTTGTTTAGTTACTCCGGGTGTTTAAAATCTGGAGTTGATAAGACCAGTTTGGAGGAGTTACTCCGGGTGTTAAAATATTCTGAACGAATAAGCCACATCTTCTGTAGTAACTTTAGTGTTCAGTGTTCACAGTGGGGAGTCGGAGTTGAAGTCGGGAGTCGGAGCTGAAGTCGGGAGTCGGAGTTGAAGTCGGGATTCGAGGCTTTTCGGAAGAGCGGGAGTCGGAAAATCTATCGAATCCCGACTCTTTGATTTGGTGTTTATCAAGGATGATAACAGAACGAAACCGAAAACGAAATTGCGATATTCACCTTTTTTTTTTAAACGGGAACTACATTTTGTTTTTTTTTTGTTCAAGAATGGAAACGAAATTGAAAATATTCAATACCGTATTAAAGCGGTTTTTCTTAATATTCTCCTGTGTAGTGCATTAATGAAAGAGTTGGGAGTCGGAGTCGGTTTTAAAAAATTCCGACTCGGATGTCGAGAGCTGGGGGTCTTTTATTTTTCATTCCTGGTTGTATAGAGTCTCAAGAAATTTAAATCTTTAAGATAATGTATTTTTCGTGCCGTTCGCCCCGGCCTTGCCGCTCCGGTAATTTGTGTATTCGAAATAAATGTGGAACAGTTTGATATTGTCTGTTCGCTCAAGGAGTCAAAATACTCAGAGACGATAAGATATGTGGTTGCGTTGTCGTTTCGAAATATTAAGAGAATAAATTAAATGCTATATTAAAAATACAAACGCTATATAGGTATGCTATATAAAAAAATCGATTTGCTATATAAAAAGGATAAACGCTATAAAGAATGGATAAACGCTATATAGAAAGAACAAACGCTATATAGGGAAGATAAACGCTATATAAAAAAGAAAAACGCTATATAGAAAGGATAAACGCTATACAGAAAAAATAAACGCTATATAGAAAAAAAATAACGCTATATCGAAAGGCTAAACGCTATATAAAAAGGATAAACGCTGTATAGAAAGTAATAATAAATGCTATATTTTGAGTTAAGTTTACATTAAAACCATGTTTACATGTGAGCAATTGGTTTCTTGGAAACTTGAAAGAAAGTAATGAATATGCTATAATTATGTCAGAGGGTGCAAAAAAAGTATTCTTTAAATTTTATTATTTATTAATAACATAAAATAATTTAAACAAATATAAAATACATTGAAAAAAAAAACGCTTTTTCTAGGTTAAAGAAAAAAAATATCGAAACAGACTTAGTTATTACTGGACAACTAGTGCCCTTTTAGCTTTCGCAGGACGTCCCCGTGATCTCTTTCTCCCTATTGGGACATTCTTGGCTTCCACTGGTGGAACAGTGAGTTTCAGCCTAATGGCAAGTCCGAGAATATGTTTAGGTTTAGACATATAATTTTTTAAATTGGACACACACACAACATACACTTTTGTATTCATTAAAGGTAGAACAATTGGTGTTACTCATGTAATTATCTGGCAATTCTTTTAATTTCTTTCCAGGTATGATGTATTTTGTTGTACTGGATAAATCTATAGTTTTAATAGTTTTATTTTCACGTGCCCAGTTATATGATTTCGTCCATATATTTAAAGATAGAGTGGGACTATCTTTAAAACATTTTATTCCATTTAGGTTAGGTTAGGTTAGGTTAGGTTAAATTTTCTAATGCGCAAACTCGAACTTATATTTATAGCTAAGTAAATTTTCCGTATAGCAAAAATGTATTATTTTTATAGGGGGAAATGTATAACAATTTAAATTATTTATTTTGCAAAACCGTTATAATTGTATAGCACAAGATATATAGCAAATTTTATTATTTAATATAGCATTCATAATTTTTTAATATGTCATTTGTTAATTTTGTGTATAGCAATTTTAATTTTCTTATATAGCAATAACGATTTTTTATATAGCATTTGTTAATTTTATATATAGCATTTTATTCGCATCCAAATATTAAATAGTATACAGGGTGTTTCAGATCCCCCGTACTAGCACTTTTATTCGAAACTGCGACGTCTGACAAAGATGGGGGAAAAAATATTATAACAAAAGTGCATATGCAGAATTGATTGACGCTATAGTGGTTTTCGTGATTAAACCGGAAGTGGCCAAATCCGGAAGTAACTTTAAAACCTCAAATAGAATCTTCTGGTTTTTATTGCATAATAATTGGAAAGATATTTGATAAATAAACACTTTTTACTCGAAATATTTTTTGATTATTAGTATAGTTTGTAATCCATTGGACCTAAATCATAAAAATATTTAAAATCCTAATCGCATGTAACTGATTTCTGGGCACCCCCTTCTTTTAGTTTTGTATTTAATTTAATGAAATTTTAGACATATGATATGTGTAAAAACCAGATTATTTGAATACATGTACAGGTACACTATTGTTTCACTTCCGGTTTCACCGGAAATGAGCCTAAGTTTGTTATTTCAAATGGAACACCCTGTATATTTTTTCATTTTTGATAATAAGAAGCAATTTTGAATATAACTGCACTATTTTGGTTAATGTACCACTACCATTCCGTGTAAAAACAAAGGACTTGGTCAATAAAAAAAATGTTTTCGACGAAAAATTATTTGAGGTTATAAACATTATGCAAAATAGTGCAGTTGTATTCAAAATTGCTTCTTATTTCCAAAAATGTAAAAATATACAGAGTGTTTCATTTGAAATGACAAACTTAGGGTCATATCCGGCGAAACCGGAAGTGAAACAATAGTGTACATATATTTAAATAGTCGAGTTTTTTACACATATTATATGTTTAAAAATTCATTTAATCAAATACAAAACTAAAGAAAAGGGGTGTACAAAAATCAGTTCCATGCGATTAGGGTTTTAAATATAGTTATGATTTAAGTCCAATGGATTACAAACTATATTGATAATCAAAAAATGTTTCAAGTAAAAAGTGTTTATTAATCAAATATCTTTCTAATTATGCAATAAAAACCAGATGATTCCATTTAAGTTTTTAAAGTTACTTCCGGATTTGGCCACTTCCGGTTTAATCACGAAAACCGCTATAGCGTCAGTCAATTCCGCATATGCACTTTTGATATATAAATTTTTCCTCATTGTTTGTTTTGTTGCTTATTAAGCAATTATTTGAATTACATTTCAGAGCCTCAAATTTGTTGTTGATAGTGGGCTGTATATTTTTTTACTAATACTTAATAATATAAAAATGAATGCATGTATGTTTGTATGGATGTTTGTATGGATGTTTGTCCTTTATGCATTCCTATACCATTCATCCGATCCTGACCAAATTTGGCACAGACAATCTATAGGACCATGGAAAGAACATAGGCTATATGAGAATTCCCAAAAAAATCGTCCGGAAAAGATATTGAGGAAAACGTGCCAAAATCTTACACACAACATTTAAATCGGGTCGTCTGGAGCGAGAATTTCGTCAAAATTTGACAATCTGTCAATTCGACGTAACGTTTAAACCAGGGGTGGCCAACCCAAATGATCTTGCGGGCAACTCTGGAAATGCATCTTAAGTCCGCGGTCCACATATAAAATTATATATCCCCATATTAGATTTAGATACACTATAGATATTTTTTTGAGTGAAAAATTGAAACATAATGAGTTATTATTATTGTGTTTACTATTATTCTTACATGTAAACATAGATAATATTATAATAATGATACTAAACGTACATTGTAAGAAAATAAATAACACTAAAAATTAAATATAAAAAATATATAAATACAAATGAAATTAAAAAAATGAAATCATTAAAAAATATTTATTTTACTCGTGCGATATTTGTTTCTCCACTCTTTCACTTGGCTTTTGCAAATCGATCTCAATTTGGGTATTTGCACATTGTAATAATTGGTGTCGCAGGTTAGCGTCCGTTATGTTAGAGCGTGTTTTGTGTTTGGTCAATTACATATTCGAAAAAAACGATTCGCAGGTGTAAGTTGAACCAAAAGCGCTAACAACTTTTTGTGCCAGATTTCTCAAATTGGAAAATTTCTCTTTTGTGACGTAAGTGTTATAAAAATCTATTTTTGATTCTGATGTTTCAAAAATGTGTTTTAATTCAACATTGCACTGTAAGTCAACCAGTTCCATTTGGAGATATTCTGGGGCCGACTCGATTTCAACATGAAAGGGAGATGAATATATTTCAAAAATTTTGTTGTATTTGTCTAACTCTAAATTACTGAATCGGCTTTTAAAAGCAGCTGTAAGTTTTCTTATTTCTTTTGCATATTTGATGTAATTGTTACATTTTGATTTCTTAAATTCTTTCAACAATGGAAAGTGGTGAGCGTTATTACTTTTCAATTGCGATTCAAATAACAACAATTTCTTAATTTTTGAATATATGGATGCACAAATAATGTATTTTTTAATACATTGCTTTTCACTACTTTGGCCATTATAAAATAAATATATTTTGTAAAAGTGTGATGAATCTCGCGGGCCGGAAAAATGTTCAAGGCGGGCCGCGGGTTGGCCACCCCTGGTTTAAACGCTCGAACCTTCTACGCGCAAGCCGGTGAAGGTGAAGGAGCCCCGAAGGGGCTCTGGAATCGCTAGTACTTAATAATTACATTGTTTTGTTACAATCTTGATTTTTATTAGTATTTTGATTTGACCGTACTCCCATCTTTGTCAGACGTCGCATTTTCGAATAAAAGTGCTGGTACGGTTGGTCTGAAACTCCCTCTATACACCCCTAATGTTGCGTATTCGTACCAAGAGTCTGGGCAGAAAAACCCGATAATAAATGAGTTTTATTTTGCAAATTTTATCAAAGAATTTGCTATTTTTTGTCAATATTTTGGATAATAAATAAAGTTGAACAAAGTTACTCAAAATCCTTGTTATTAAATTATATTAAATGGAAAAAACTATACTATAATATTTTTACGGTTTTAGAAAAAAAGTTGACAATGAGGGATTATTATGAACATAATAGAAAGGTAGCCTTGAAATACTTGAAACTCACAAAGCTCAGCCTATCTGTAGTAAAGCTATTCAAAATCACTCATGTTTTATCGATTTCAAATTAATAACGAAAAAAACTCGATTTAATTTTTTCACACATTTAAGAAAAAGTTTTTTGTAACATGAGGTACCTATACTTTTTATGCGAAATACTCACATTTTTTAAATGTTATTAAAGTAATTATAAAATATAATATAATATAAATAATATAAAATTTAAAAAAAAAGTAAATATAAAATAAAATATAAAGTTCTGTAATAGAAAAAATAATAAACAACAAAAGTCTATGATATATGTATGTAAATTTGACAATTTCTTGCTTTAATTACGAAACAATATTGTAAATAAAAAAAAAAAAAAAAACAGAACCCGATTTGGCAGGACTAACTATTTTAAAATCACTGGAAAGTAAGCGCAACCGATTAATCTGAAATTTTCAGAAAAGCAGGGCTAACACAGGACTAGAACAGTGTAAGGTCACCCTTCCTAGCTTTAAATTTAATTAAAATGTCTCGTTGTCGTTATCGATCAATTTTAAATCTATAAGCCTGAAAAGATTTTGTTTCTTAATATGTTAAGACCAACGATTTTGAAAAATCTGTTTTGATCATTTAATTTTCAGTTAGAAAATAATTACAGTCAAATAATTTTAAAATAACTTTTCTACCATGTAGTTTTATGAACTAATATTTATGGTTTATTGGTTTTAAAATTGAAATTGTAAAGTTGATCTAGCTTTCTTATAAGATTATTTTGCAGTAAACAATACTTTCACCGTTTTAGGACAGTATACCGGATATTACTTTGTATAAATACACTTGCGGATTAAATAAATTCGTTGCGTGTGTAAAACGTATCTATCAATGGAAATTGCAAAAAATAGGCTATAAAATCACCTAATAAATAATCGTTTACATAAAATGTCATTATGTTCATTTATCAGGTAACTTTTATTTATAATTAGAGATGTTTATAAAGCAATAACGGAAGACAAGCAGCTGTAATTTAGTTATTTACTTACCTGACGACCTCAATAAGAGCTTATCGATTTTACAGGGCTATTTTTATTCTTGTCTGGAACACTTCCAGTAATTTTTAATTTCCATCGTTGTACAACATAGAAGAAACTTCATGGTAGCGACCTGCACATCCAAGAAGCGACTACTTCTGTACACATATTTCACGTCCAGAACCCTTGCATTGATCACGACCGTCGCCGTAAAGACGCAGGACGTCATTGAATGCGCATGTCACGTCATCATTTGTTTTTGTTAGTTCGCTTTCAATTCATTTTCACGTTCGTGATTGTTTTTTTTTTGCAACTGTTAAAAGCCAATTATTTAGCGAGCAAAGACCTCCACTTTTACGAACCGTTGAAATTGTTGGAAATCGGCGCGTGAAAACGGGCCACGTTGATAAGGCTTTATAAAATGAGCGATCAACTTTCTAGAATCTAAGAGTATCAAGTTAAAAACTTTTCTTTTGTTATTTAAATATGTTGTTATAAGTGGCAATCAATCAGAGCAAAAAAGTTTTTCTTAGAAATTTACTTCGAGGTTAAAAAATAAATAAAAACTTGATGATTCCGTTCAGAGTTTAAAATACTTCTTTTTTGCAAATTGTGGCAAAAAGAAGTATTTTAAACTCTGAACGGAATCATCAAGTTTTTATTTATTTTTTAAGTTATAGGTATAAGCGCGCAACATGACTAACTTATTTCCTTTTCTTCGGCGTCTGTACAGGGTGGTCCAAATTTGATGGGATTGCATGGGTATCTCGGTTAATGTTTAAGATAGAGAAACGGTTAAATTACCAAAAATGTGCAGTTTTTTGAGACAAACTCAGAACCGTTTTCAAAAATATTTTATCATTTCCGGTTTTCGAGTTATTGAATAAAAAGTGTTTTTTTGTCATACATATTAATAATGTGTCATATCTTTGCTATTGTTGTAAATATCGGAAATATTTATGAAGATTATTTTTAGATATTTTTAGGTTTAATCTGATAATACTAAAAAAAAAAATTTTACGCTCGCCGTTAAAAAGTTATGACACAAACTTACCTTTTTTTAAATAGGAGCGATAGTTGGCTATGTCCTATTTAAATTCCTTATTTTTTATATTCCAAATATTTAAGGGGTGATGTACTTATTTTCAATAATACGCAAGCAAAACTTCATCGTAGGAGGAGATTTTAACGCTAAAAATATCATCTGGGGTTCAAGATTGACAACTACGAAAGGAAGAGAGCTCCACGCAGCAGCAAGCGAAATTGGATGCGACTACCACTCAACAGGAAAGCCAACTTACTGGCCATCCGATATAAACAAGATACCAGATTTGCTGGACTTCTACATCACCAAAAAAATTTCCGGTAACTTTATAAAAATAGAAGAAAATTTTGACCTCGATTCAGACCATTCTCCAGTGATTATGATTTTAAGTGAAAACATAATCCAAAAAGAAAATAGACCTACACTGTGTAACAAAAGAACAGACTGGATAGGATTCAAAACAGAACTAAGTAACAAAATTGAACTAAATGGGCTATTAAGAACAAAAGAGCAACTAGAGGACGAGGTAGAAAAATTTGTCACAGATATACAGCAAACCGCTTGGAATAACACACCAGAAATAAAGCGAAAAACAATAGGTAATGCCTACCCAAAAGAAATAAAAGAACTAATAACTAAAAAGAGAAAGGCACGGAAAAAATGGCAAACTACTAGATTTCCTGAAGACAAAGTGACCCTGAATAAGCTAACACAACAGCTAAAAAAGGAGATAAATGAAATTAAAAATGAATCAATAGAAACATACCTGAGAGAGCTGACAACTTATAAAGACACTGAATACTCCTTATGGAAAGCGACTCGAAAACTTAAACGCCCAATAGTTCATATGCCACCAATAAAACAAGATAATGGAGAGTGGGCACGATCAAATAAACAAAAAGCTGACGTCTTTGCTAATCATTTGGAAATGATCTTCCAACCAAATGAAGACCATGGATATGAACTAACAAACGAAGAAAATAGAAAACTAGAAGAAATACCGAGGGTAACACCTAAAGAAGTAGCCGAAGAAATCAAAGGAAATATTAACTCTAGAAAAGCACCAGGGTATGATCTAATCATAGGCGAAATATTAAAATATCTACCACGCAAAGCTATAGTTAAACTGACGTATATAATAAATGCTGCATTCCGACTGCAGCATGTACCAAACATGTGGAAAGTCGCTGAAGTCATAATGATAGCCAAACCTGGGAAACCACCTAATGATGCTAAGTCCTATAGACCAATATCCTTACTACCAGTCTTATCTAAATTATTTGAAAAACTCTTATTGAAAAGACTGAAACCAATTATAAACAGTAAAAACCTAATACCTGAACACCAATTTGGATTTAGAAGCAAGCACTCCACTATCGATCAAGTGCACAGAATAACACACGAAATAGAAAAGGCACTTGAGGAAAAAAAGATCTGCTCTTCATTATTTCTAGACGTAGCCCAGGCCTTTGACAGAGTATGGCTCGAAGGCCTAGTACACAAGCTAAACAAATCTCTACCAAAGCAATATTGTGACATCCTAAAATCCTATCTATCAGATAGGATTTTCCGAGTGAAACAAGATGAAGAATATTCCACATTCAAAGAAATCAAAGCCGGAGTACCCCAAGGTAGTGTCCTTGGCCCAATACTGTACTTGCTATTCACTTCTGATATACCACAAACACAACATGTGAAAGTAGCCACTTTTGCCGACGATACCGCAATTCTAGCCATCGGAACAACTATTGAACAATCAACAGATAAACTCCAGAACGTAACAAATCAAATCTTCGAATGGACTAAAACATGGCGCATCAAACTAAATGAAACTAAAACAGTGCAAGTGAATTTCACAAATAAAAGATTAGTAGAACACCTGCCAGTGATATTAAACAACAACAGAATTCCACAGTCTAACACAGCTAAATATTTAGGCATGAACCTGGACATTAAACTAAAGTGGAAAGAACACATTAAAAAAAAAACGTGAAGAGCTAGGCATCAAATATAGAAAACTATTTTGGCTAATGAATAGGAAATCTAAACTTTCAATTGAAAATAAACTTCTAATATACAAACAAATACTGAAGCCAGTATGGACCTACGGCATACAGCTTTGGGGGTGTGCTGGTAAAACGAACATTAAAATAATACAGCGATTCCAAAATAAGGTACTCCGGGCAATTGTGGATGCCCCGTGGTACGTGAGGAATGTCGACCTCCACAGGGACCTGAGGATGCCAACAGTCGACGAAGAAATCCAAAACTTTGCCAACAAACATGAACAAAGGCTGCATGATCACATCAACACCGAAGCCCTGCAGCTCTTGGACAACCAACATCTAGTGAGAAGGCTTAAACGGACCAAGCCGTTTGAGTTAGCGAGTTAGTGTAAAGCAGAGCACTGTGCGGTTGTGTAAAGTGTCGTTCTTGAAAACAAGAATACAGAAGAAAAAAAGAAGACACCGACGGGTGGACTCTTAACTTAAGTAGAACTATCATAAAGACATATTGCTGGTTGGCTAATATAGCTAGGTGCAATAAAACAATACAGTTAAAAAAAAAATAATAATACGCAAGTTACGAAGGTTTTTTAGTTTTTTTAAAGAAAATCATAGTAGGCTGTTAAAACAAAAAAAAACAAGGTGTAAGACCTTATAACTCATGTAGTACAAGTTACCAAGATAAACATCAAAAATTTTAATTATTAATTAATGACATTGAAAGACCAATACTGTCAAAATTGACGTTTAATGAAAATCACGGCCTCTCAGATTTCAAAAATTTTAAAATTTTAGATTAATGTTTTAAACTAAACATCGCAACTTTAGCATCAACACTAATACCAGTAGATGTGCAATAATTTTTATCTTTCTATTGCTACCATTACCTTTCGTATAAGTTGAATTGGTGAGCAGGAATTCACGAAAACTTTCAAAACAATGTTAAACTCCTATATTCGAGCTTGCAAGTGGACACCCGGTATATGCTTAGATTTTATTTTCCAAACTTTTTCAAAGTTTAATCTATTTTGTCTAAAAATAAATAAAATAGATTGCAACGTGGAATAAATTAATTTAATTTAAATTGCATTAATTGTTATAAAAAAATTCGTGCGAATATTCAACGTTATGGACTAATGAACAATCAAAATTTAATAGATTTATTTGGATAAAACTAGATAGTGTCCCAACATCATAAAAAATTGAGAATTCGATGGCATTCCTTGCTTCTAAAAACGTCTCTGTGGATGAGGCAAGATATGTTGATTAGTTTACAACTTAAAGGTTTTTGCAGAAAAAAAATCTCAATACAGAAAATTTAATAAAATCTGATTTCTTGTCTCAAATGGATAGAATATTTTAAAACAGATACTGTTAAGTTTCATTCTGAGTAATTAAAAATTCGTCAATATATTTTTTACAATACCTGGCCAAAATGCCAGTGTAGAAAGAATATTTTCTAAATTCGGCGAATAGTGCACCAAAGAAAGAAATAAGTTGAAAATCCCCACTGTCACACAAAACAACTAAAAAACCTTCATAACTTCCGTATTATTAACAATAACTACATACCCCTTACATATTTGGAATGTGAATTTTTTTTTAAATAGGTCATAGCCAACTATGGATTCCATTTAAAAAAAGGTAAGTTTGTATCTTAACTTTTTAAGGATGAGCGTTAATTTTTTTTTTTAGTATCACCAAATTTTACATAAAATTATCTAAAAGTAATCTTTGTAAATGTTTTTGATATTTATTTACAATAATAACGGAGATATGACACATTATAAATATGACAAAAACACAGTTTTTTTCTAATAACTCAAAAACTGGAAATGATAGATAATTTTTGAAAACGGTTCTGAGTTTATCTCAAAAACTGCACATTTTTGTGAATTTAACCGTTTCTTTATCTTGAATATTAAGCGAGATATCCATATAATACCATCGACTGAACCACCCTGAGGGTGGCCCATTTTCGATGCCCATTATTATCAGATATAGAAAAAAACTAATTACTTAGTCTCGATTTCTTTTTTTGAGAGGAAAATAAATATCGATATATTACACCTAACTTTTTTACTCATACGAACATTGATATATACACCTAACTTTCTTATTTTAAATGGCAACCATAATTGGCTTTGACATAAGTCGAAAGCTTACTTTTTGCGCTTTTCAAAAATATATAATTTGCTTACGGTTGCCTTTTAAAATAAGAAAGTTAGGTGTAATTATCGGTATTGACCTGAGTAAAAAAAATTGAACATCGCTATCTTATTAAGGATAAAAAACCATGCCAAAAAGGTCTTTAAAGTTTTTTTGGATCTTTTTGTTTAAGCGAGATATTTAACATTTTTGAAAAGTGCTAAAAATCGGTTTTGGGCTATATTTCGAAAATTAAAAAAGATATCAAAAATCTGTTTTGTGCGATTGTACTAGAAACAGCTGTTTGACGGACGCGTTAGCAACCATAAAGTACTGCATTACCGGCCCTATCCTTAGCAACGGCCGTAAAAGTTACTTTTCAGGCCGTTACCCTTAGCAACGGCCGAAAAAGTAAGTTTTACGGCCGTTGCTAAGGAGAGGGCCGATAATGCAGTACATACGCCGTCATCTGTCAGTGATAGAATGTCACGTAGTTTCTAACCTATAATTTTGAAAATTAATAAAAATTTAAATTGTTTTTAATTCGATCGCACAAAAAATTGAATATGCATCTCGTCCAAAACGTACTTTTTCGGCCTTACACGGCCGAAAAAGTTACACTTTTTGGCCTTGATACATAAATAACTACTACGGCAATGAATTCCTCTCGAAAAAATAAATCGAGACTACTTACTTAGTTTTTTTCTATCTCTGATAATAATCGAGATACCCTGTATGGGCATCGAAAATAGGCCCCCTGTACATTATAAAACACTTTCCTCATTTTTTTTTTCAAACAACTAAATAATTCATTATACCATTACAAAATATTTAAAACTATTGTTAAATAGTTTTAGGTGTTAATGCACAACATTCGTATAATTTTCGTTATTGCCTTTTGTTTTTGTAGAATATTTTTAATGAGTAGGTAACAATCGCTTATAAAAATTATTTATTATTCATTTAAATTTTTAACAGAAACAGTATATTAATTCATAATTACAGTATAATTAATTGCCGACATACTCTACATATTTTTTAACTTCTTGATCAGAAATAGTCTTTTTAATAACATCAAGAGCTGCCAAAAAATCCGTCATCTGAACATCTCTTGCTTTTACCTTCTGTTGTGGAATTTGGGACAGATCAGCACAAATAATATCTTTCGATGTACAATCATATTCCAGTGCTGGTTCGTACATTCCACAGCTCGTCATTTTCCAAAATTTAACATCCATCAGTTCAACAATACGAACGTTACAGGCGTGTCTTACTAAATCTGCTAGATCAGATCCAGTATAGCCCATTGTTTTATCCAATAATGGGATCCAGCACTCACTATCACAAACGAAAACGAGATTTTCAGTGCATAGTTTGAGCATATCATATCTGTCTGATCGTGAAGGCAAGGGAATATAAAAACGACGCTGAAAACGACGAATAAATGCTGTATCCAAATCCCATGGACAATTCGTGGCGCATATAACGAATACGTTAGGACAATCTTCCAAAGTTGAAAACTGATACATCAGCTCGGTTTTTAATCTACAAATTATACAGTTTATTTCACGATAATAATAACGCCAATTTTTTGTTGTATACCGTCGACTGTGCTCATTTTCACTGTCGTTTCGCTTTCGGCAAAATCCGTCAATTTCATCTATAAATAATATAATGTACCTCTCTGATTCTTTAATGTACGTAAACAAAGCACGAATCATTCTGAAAATTTAATGAATTATATTTTTTGTCACAATTTAGACTTGGGCAATGGAAAAGGTTTAACAGTAACATTATAAATATACAGGGTGGCGCACTTTTTTGTAGCAGGACAGTCGATACAAAAACTTATTTTAAAGCGAATATTCCACATCAACATGGGTCCATAAACGCCTCGATTTAAAGATACAGGGTGTTGAAATTTTCGAAAAAATATCGATAATTTTTAACCGTTTCTCAACCGGTAGATGTATTTAAACCAAATTTGGTAAACAGCACCACCTCACAGGTTACCACATTCGTGGAGAAAGTCAAGCCCCACAAGCAACCAGTGGCGGAGTTGTTGGGGTTTAGTCTCAATAAATTTTATAAAAAACTAGTACAACCTTGCTCAAAATCAAACTCGAACTTGTTTTTGGGTAGAGCATTTTATTCTAAACAAAAAGTGTCTCCTGACTTTTCTTCGTATCTGCGACCATTTGGCGGGGAATTTAATTTATTTTACTATTCTCGCGAAAAATTTGCTACCAAGTTCGATCTAAAAATATCGCGAAAAGCAGAAAATTGCAAGTTGCAGAGTAAATGCTTAAAATGTGGATCATTAAGTTAGCGAAACTTCTCCCCTCATTATTAGCATGTTCTGTTAATAAAAACTGCAAAAATCGGTTATTACTTCTTTATTTCAAATATTAGCGATATTTTTAGATCGAATCAATGAGCAAATTTTTCGCGAAAATAGTAAAATAAATCAAAGTCCCCGCCAAACGGTGGCAGATACGAAGAAAAGTCAGAAGACACTTTTTGTTTAGAATGAAATGCTCTACCCAAAAACAAGTTCGAGTTTGATTTTAAACAGGTTCGTACTAGTTTGTTATAAAATGTATTGAAACTGAACCTCCACAACTCTGCCACTGGTTGCTTGTGGGGCTTGACATTCTCACCGATTGTGGTGCTGTATACCAAATTTGGTTTAAATATATCTACTGATTGGGAAATGGTTACAAATTATCGATATTTTTTCGGAAATTTCAACACCCTGTATCTTTAAAATGAAGCGTTTATGGACCCATGTTGTCATGTTGATGTGGAATATTCGCTTTAAAATGAGTATTTGTATCGACTGTTAAAGTCCTTCTACAAAAAAGTGGCCTGCAATTGGAACCACTGTGTGACAACCATCTCCGCCTCACTGTCATTCTCAAAACGCTGACGCTGACCGGACAGGAATTTCTTGAGATGTAGGAAAAGATGGAAATCACTGGGAGAGAGGTCCGAACTATAGCTCCCAGCTGAACTCCTGCAGCAGACTTGCTGTCCGTCGAGCCGTGTGCGGCCTAGCATTATCGTGCAGGAAGACAATACCGGCACTAAGCATCCTGCGCCGCTTGTTCTGAATGGCCCGTCGCAATTTCTACAGTGTTTCGCAGTAACGTTCAGCATTCACCGTCTCACCTCTGGTCAGGAAGTCGACGTGGAGAACGTGAGTTGTCAGCGGGAGCTGGAATAAGAGCCTCCATCTTTAACAGCTACAACGATGCTGCTGTGAGAACGCGTGAAGTACTATTAGTGCATGCGCCATGCTACATCATTGCTCTATCACGTACGCGCAGTCGCTTCGCGCATGTTTGCTAGCGGTGGGACGAGTGGAAAACTTACTTTGTGAACATGCCTCGTATACAGTTTTATTTATTTGTTGCACGAAATAACCAAGATATGGCCAAATTAGTGACAATTTTATTATCAAATTTTGTCATGATTTCGTAAACAAGTAATGTTTGCAATTAAGTATAGAAAATAAACATTTGTTAGCTGCAACGACAAAAAAAATGACAAAGAAATATTAACATACTTTTCTGTTTCGCCAACGTATTGAGACAAAAGATCACTTGGAGTAACACAATGCAAAATTGCACGTGCTTCAGCCGCTATAGCATGTACCAAGCGTGTTTTCCCTGTACCTGGAGGTCCAAAAAGCAACACACTATTACAAATTTTGTTTCCTTTGTACAACTGTGGCTGATAAAATGGCAAAATTACAAGTGTAGTCAAAATTTTCTTAATTTCTTGTAAACCTGCAATATCTTTTAAACCGCCAACCTTCGGTGTAACTTGTGTATTTTTCACGGTAATTTTTAATGCGTTGTCAGTATTTGACGATTTTGATTCAGTCTGAGCAGTCTGATTTTGTGATCTAAGAATGGGCAAGTTTGGTTTAACTGTTAAATTGCATATATTTGTAACACCAAATGGTTGAATTAAATTCATTGTGTTTTGGTTTTTCATTCTTTTAGAATCGAGTTCACCGATAACATTTTCTATATCTTTGGATAGTTGCGACAATACCAACTAAAAAAGCAATCTTTATTTTAATGACTTTTATGTATTTATTCAACTTACCGAAATTGGGCTATATTTCTCTTCCAATTCAAATATTTTGTTAATTTTGTCACGACATATGCATAGCTCATTCTTAATATTTGCATAATTCTTTTGGTAATCACAGCAAAGTTTTGCAACAGCTTTCTTATAACTAAAACTAACAGCTTTAAAACTGTATAAAAATGATAAATATACCATTAAAAAGAGTAAAGTTTGATGGTCAAAAATACAAATTAATTAAATAAATACAAACCATTCAACAATTTCATAATAATGGCTTAAGAAGGAGAAGAAATAATTGTCACCTTGGATTACAGATTCGGCCATTGTTGTATGAAACTAAATGTCACTAAAGCTTGGAATTATACAATCACAACAATGTCTTTGTATGACAGTAGCAGCTTCTGTCTTGGGGTTCAAAAACAAATTTTGTTTTTATATCGGCACAGATACATTGTTAATTAATGGTACACGGCATAGTTTATTTAGACTAAATAACGCATGGTTGAGTATTTAAAACAAAGCTTAAAATAAAGTTTTTGCTTGTATAACTAAAAATAAAAAAATATACAATTAAAAATACATTTATTGGCGTTATATATTTACTTTCGCCATACGTAGTATGAAGAAAGTATTGTTTTGATTTTAATCTACCTATGTAAAATATGTATTTATTTTTAAAATTAGTTTATTATGAGTTTTTACCTAATTGCAAGCTTAGTAAATATTTTTATATTGATACAAGAGGGTAAAGCGAGTAGTATCTCTTCTATAAAGAACAATATATGTGTAAAAAAAATCAAAATATTGTAAATATACTTGTACAACACATTATGTTGCAACAATTGTAAAATGAGCTAAGTACATAATATATAAAATATTTAGAGGCATAGGTATAATCTAATATGCAAAATAAAAATGAGAAGTATAATACTTTTCAATATACATTATTATTAAACAAATATTAAAAACATTTTTTATGTATGGATATTGTGCAGTATGTACAATACCTTGTTTGTATAATGAGATTTTGACGTGTTGTCAGTGGGCTGTATCGACGGTGTTCTGTGGATGTATTGTCATTTATCGGACACAAAAAATGTTATAGTAGTAAAACGTGTTACTTGTGGGTTTTAGAAGTATTTTAATCTTAGCAAGGTATGTTTAGAATATAGTTACGGAATTAACCTAACGAGGTGTGTAAGCAATGCATCGTTTAACGTTTCATAAACCCTAACCAAATTTTTTTTGTTATATTGCTTGCTCGAGTTCTATAATGGTAGATTTTAATTAAATCAAATTAAGTTTAAAATATGATGTTCGTCTACTTTGGAATTTGATACTATTCAGTTTAAAAAAACTCGTTCGTGTCCAATCTGATATGATGATTTTGAATATTACATTCAGATTTTAATGCCAAAATATAATGTTTATATTGAGGGTGAAGAATGCTGTGTCATATAATTAACACACTGAAATGGTTTTTTGTATTGTTTTGCAGATGCAGTTCATGTTACTATTTAGCCGTCAAGGAAAACTTCGATTACAGAAGTGGTATGTGGCCCATCCAGATAAACTAAAGAAAAAAATCACCAGAGAATTGATTACAACTATTTTGGCAAGGAAACCAAAAATGTGTAGCTTCTTGGAATGGAAAGATCTTAAAATTGTTTACAAAAGGTGTGTAAATTATTTCCAAAAATAATTGTGTGATTAAATTAAAGTTTATACAAAAAATAGTTGATGGGGTATAGTCCCACTAGTAATTTTTCGTAATTTATGTATTGTTCTATTTTGAAGCAAATCTAAAATTATAAAAGTTGTAATGCCTTATAATGCTAAAGATTAGTTGATTAGTGTATTTATTTTAGATATGCAAGTTTATACTTCTGCTGTGCCATTGAACAAGAAAATAACGAACTTCTCACTCTCGAAATCATTCATCGCTATGTAGAATTACTTGACAAATATTTTGGAAGTGTAAGTATTACACGTTTTGTTTACAATAAAGTGTATGTAATGACATAAAAACTTTCAGGTGTGTGAATTGGACATCATTTTTAATTTTGAAAAAGCATATTTCATACTTGACGAGTTACTTTTGGGAGGTGAAATCCAAGAAACTAGCAAGAAAAATGTGTTAAAAGCTATTGCTGCTCAGGATTTGCTTCAAGAGGTTAGTAATGGTGACACCAGCATTGATTTGTAGATGTTTTGGCAAAATGCATAGATCTTGCTACAACGTTTTGACATAACAAAAGATTTTAATGGCTTTGTACAATTTTTAAAGTACGTAGATTTTATTTAACGCTGACAATTTTTAAACCAATCAACAGATCCAATTTTTTTTAAAATACTTTTTATAATTATGTCTTAATAGCTAATACAAGAATTACATAAGTTTTATCACAATATAGAAAGTTACTTGCACAACAAATTACATAAATTCTGCCCAATAATGAATATTTGCCGTAAATAATGTTTAAAGACTCTTTTTATTTGTCGGCAGCTACTTTCTGTTAGGCAGCTTAAACAAACAAATTATTATTATTAATATTTGAAGGCAGTCACTATTAGGTTTGTCCCAGCAACGTAAGTACAATTTGATGGACTATCAGACTCTGCGCAGTATCAATATTGCGTTCCAACACAGGCTATGATAGTTCATTGGATGGTTAGTAGGCTATTCCAGCAGTTATCGAATCAATTCATGAACTAGTTTGTGGATGATAAAAGCAGAACACGAATGAAGGCAAGAACTACCGCTGGCATTTTTACACCCATTCGCTGTTCACAACTAACGTGGTCTTTAGTAGCTATGCAGTCTCGTGTAGTACTGGTTTTTAAAGTTGTTTACACTTGCGATGCGTAGAACCCAGTAGACACAAATTTCATTTACAGTTAGGCATGTCTTTAAAGCGTTTCGCAAGCAACTTATACATTTATTAGGTCCATAGTTGATGCATGTGCATAAACCAGTTCATGAATTAGTACAAGATCGTCTGCTGGAACAAACCTAATATTCATTATTTATTATTGCATAAATTGAAACCACTCATTGTCATTGATTAATACAATTGGAATACATTTTTGAAGTGATGTAAAGTGCTATTCTTCTGCTACTAATCAAATTCTTGTTAGTTTTTAATATATGTTTATTTTAATTGGCTTAAAAATCCTAAAGAAAGTTTTACAGTTGTCATTGTTTTAAAAGTGCTGTAAAGTAAAATTAAAATCTTGGTGTTATTAGACACAGTGAAAAAGTTGGGTATTTAAATTGTTACCTTTGAATTTGTTTGTAATGAGTAAGTATAAGTTGTTTCATTATATTTATGTGAAATTTAATTAGCAAGCTCTATGTGTGTGCCATTAATAATTTGAATTTCGTTACTCGAGACGTCGTTGCACTTGTATTGGTCATATGCTATTGCACCATGTGCTTCTGTGTATATTTGTTTATATTTCCTCGATGTTTTATGCACTCCAAGGATTACTTAGGTGGCAAGACACCTCCTCCAGTTTGCAATAAGTTGATAAAATAATTTGATATTTTAAATTTTAGTTCATTGTTAAGTACACAACCATTTCAGATGATTTAATAGGTATGGTATGCAGATTTTGTTTTTGAAAGAGAAAAGAGAATTTTTATTGGTTCTATTATGAAAATATTTTAAGTTAATCCCTCTGCTTTTAATCCGTCAGATACCTTTAATTGTTCAACTGTTCATCATTGACATTAGGAAATGTCTTATAACCTATGAAATCATTATGATTAATGGTATCATACAGTGTTTATCAGTATTGCTGTGTTGTTATTGTTTTTTTTTTTTTATTAAGGTAAGATTTAGGTAACAGTATTCATTTACTTCTGTTGCATGATCTTGATGTAATTTTCTATTAACACATTAAATTCGAATGTATTCATTTATAATTCACATATGGATAAATTCACTTCCATGATTAAAATATTAATGCTTTGAAAAAATTTAAAAAAATGTACTAATTGCATGGTAAATTGTGCCATAATTATTTGAAGTTTTCTTGTTACATAGCGTAATATTACTGCCAGTTTAAAAAAACGAGCCGTTGGTCGGTGTTATTTATATTAAACAACCGACTTTAATTTAATTTTGTGCTATTAGAAGTGCCAATTGTTGTAAACATAATTATGTATTTTGTGTAGCAGTTTATTTCAGTTAACGTGACGTGATTATTAAGAAATATGTGTTGGTTTAGTGTTCATTTTTTTTTCCATTTTAAAAATAATATTAGGTAAATAAAACTTAGTGAATGTCATTTTTTAAATTTTGAAATATTTATTTATGTCATTCATATGGAAACAGATTTTAGCTTTCAAAATCTGTCGTAAGAATTTATTGAAAATCTTAATGATCATTTCGGTCAATCCAATTTTTTTTATGGGATTACGACAAATTTTCAATCCTTTTGGTGTGACATTACCCCTTAGAGAACTCTAGACAAATTTTAGCGTTTGGGTCCCATGTATAGGGGGTGTTTGCGAATTTTGCGGTTTTATTATTGATAACAAATTTTTTTTAAGGTCGAATTGGGTCCTACACATTTGTCTTTTTTGTCTATTGGTTAACGTGACCCCCATCCTAACGATCTTCTTATACTGCTGCCTGTGGAATTCGAATTTACTAAATTAGAAACTTTAAATGTAGCAAAATTATTAACTTAACTTTTTGTTGAATATTTGACTGCAAAATTAATCTGAAATCCACCAGTACAGCAGAGGGTTAAATAATGTTCTTGCCGTACAAATTTCTGTTCCTAAAAAGTACATCAAATCATGAGCAAATCATTTTTTTTCATATTTGAAGGAAGTTTGGTTGGACTTAACTAAGATGTTTCTGTAATGAAATATCGTAAATATGTTTCTTAATAATTATGTCTTGGTTGATTTAAATTGGCATTGTTGATTTTTTTAATAGTTTATGAAAACTCTGTTCAAGAAAATTTCTATGCTTAAAATAGGTACTCAATTGGATATTTTTATATATCTTGACAATTGTACAAACTGTAGTTGTATTTTGAACAATATGTGCCACTATAATTAAGTTTAGTCAGTTACCGATATTCAGTACATGCCAGAATGTACTCGCCCAGAAGTTAAGCCATAATTATTTATTAAATAGTGATAAATTTGTCGTGCATTGTGCGATCACCACCAAATTTTCTAATATTTGAAAAACTAAAGTATAAAATATGCAGGTGAATAATTTTGTTATTCAGAGATCGTTTAGGAAGAAATAAATTTGCCACTAGCCCAAGTTCATTGAAAAATCATACTTGAATTGCTAAAATTTGTAAAAAGTATCAAAAACTAAATTGGTATTTTTTCATAAATGTTTCAAAATGTTTAATGCTTTTGTACTTTTTTTGCTAAATTTAACATTTGCTTAAACATTGGGTGTAAATTTAGCAGAAGACTTATTGTTTGAAATAGATAAATTATGCCTGTTTTACAGTGTAGATAAATTTATAAAATAGGTATGACTTAAGCATTTTGTCTGAGATGGCACTCATGTTTCATTTACACAAAAAAAAAACTGAAAACAGTTGAATTATAGCTGCATATTTTATATAATTTAGTTTTAAAAGGTAGTTGGACTATTTTCTTCATTTCTTAAGTAAAGAAATGTCGGTTATCTCAATATATCTGGTCATAATTAAAAGATTTTAAGTTTGTATTGAACTAAGACTTTTAAGTCACTTCCAATATTATCTAGTCTAGATTGTTTAATATAAAGTGATTATTGTTGTTGAATATTAATATATTATAAAATCTGTAAATATAAGAGTAATTTATGACCGCCAGTAATATAAGATTTACTTGTTTCTGATAAGTCCTTAGAAATTTATTATTTTTTAAGGTTAATTTCCCCTATGAAGCTGTGCTAGTAATTCTTGTATAGTCAAATTTTGTTATTTGTATGTGTAGCAGGGCCAGTAGCTTAGTTCCTATATTTGGAAGTGTAATTTGTTCTGTACTATGTAATAAAACTGTGGACTGTATATAGAATTTTTATTTATCGTCACAAGTTTGATGTGCACAGCCTGTTCAAAGTGTCTATATGCATGTGTTTGTTTATTTAACGTAGCTTTCGAATAAAATATGTTTATGCTTCATTTCTTCGTTTAGGTATTAATTTAGATTGAAATAGTTGGCATGTATTAATGGCCCAAATTTATTCTTGTTAGGAATGTCTTTTAAAGTCTTTATTGTATGATGTTATTTGAATCGCCAGTTGTTATACCGGGACAATGTAACGTACTTGTTATTTAAATTATCATACTTAGGTATTGCATGAATAATTAGTTTTATCAGGTGACAGTAATTTAATTAAAACCCAATCGATTAAAAATTAATGTTAATGGTACTCGCATTCAAATAATTCTTATGATTTGGAAATTATGAACAATTTTATGATTAGAGAAACAACTTTTATGCCATGTTGACATACTTAAATGACAGAAAAACACTACATTTTTCTCACCGTACCTGCTAGGTTTTTAAATTTTTTTAAATGTTTAACCTAGGGTTTTCAAAATTTTACAGTCATAAAGTTTTTTCCAAAAAACTGCTCTTTTTAAGTCAAATTGTAATCATTTACGAACATCAGAATTTTTACCATAAAAATTTTCATATTACAATGATTGCTCCCCCTAATTCATTAACCGACAAATTTATGATGAAAAATTGACGGAGACTTAAAAAGTTATAAACCAGAAATACATTAAAATAATACATTTTTAACTCCAAAGCTTAACTTTAAAGTCATTCTTACATATGTGTTCGTTTATGTTTATGCTTGTGTGACAGGTGTATTCTTTATGGTATTTTATTACATTTTTGAATTGATCACATAAAACGCAACATCTTGTATAATTATTTTAACTTCAATTGTATATCTCCCAACAACAAAGTTTGTTATAATTTACAAAAAAAAAGGTGAAATAGAATAACTGTATCTCTTAATGTCGTCACAAATAATCCGTGTATGAGGATATATTAAAAAGTGAATATTATTTATCAGAAAGTAAGTAAAACATACTTTAATAAAGGCTGTTTGTAACGCTACTAAACAGTTTATTCAATTATTGCTGTACATTGTGTCAAAATTTTGAGACAAAAAAGCTAGAGATAGAAGATCAATTGAGTGAATCAAAAATTGCCCATTTTAAGGGTACTTGATGTTTTTTTTTGCCTGGCCCACACGTTGTGAAGTAAAAACTGACGTTACCAATTTTATAAATGTTTTTTATTTCCATTGTAGTTTTTAAATAAAATACAGTGTTTGAAAACTAATAAACCGCTGCTAGATTTTGTAGATTTCTGGTTACAATTTTACTATTTAAAGTGGCAATTTGCACAAACATACACACACACACACCCATTTGTTTTTATAAATGGCTTGCATTTGATTGTGTCAATTTCCTGTTTGTTTATACGTATACATTATATTAAATTGCTACATATGTAAACCATTTAATAATGACATAGGCAACTATGGTATGAAAACTAATATCAAAGCTTTTTTAAACAATTGTATGCTTCAATTATTATAGGATCGCTTGTTTCATTAATTTCATAACGGTACTGGGTTTTAAAAAACAAAAGAGCAGATACATAACTACATATCCATGCATGATTTTTCCACTGCAAGAAATTTAACCTTAACAACAGTTGTTGATAGTTAGGTATGCAATATATATTTTAGTAGTTAGTTTTTTAATTATTCTTCAAAGGATGAAGCTGTCGAGGGCGCTCTTCGAGACATTGGCCTTCTGTAGCTGACTGCACAATTTCTTACCACCAACAATGAATCTTGGAAATTCCTTATATTTTCTACACTGTACTTTTTAGACTAACATTGATTTTTAGAGTTGAAATAATCACTTCCATTAGGTTGTCTTCCTTTGTAGAAAATTAGTCTTAAGTTATTTATGATTAGTTATTGACTGCTTGTGGGATTTAGTGGTCGAACAAAATAATTTTACACTTGCTTTTATTTTGAGCCCATAATCCTTGAAACCAGTTAACATGTTACTACAAAAACAATTTGAGCAACTGTGTTAATAACATTTAATTAACAAAATTACGTCGAAATTCGTACCTTTAATTGTTTTTAGAAATACATTTTTTAAACTCTAAAATATAATTTGGGTAATAAAAATCCATCTCTTGCATATACTGTGTGAAATTTCGCTTCGGGTTAAACAAAAGTGCAATTTTGCACATCGTATATAAAACTTCACTTCTGGTTAAACTGGAAGTACTTTACACTTTTGATTTTTACAAAATAGCTGGTATATATTTTGGAATAATTCTGTATTAAATTTTTGTTTCAATTACGTACTACAAATCAGCATTAATTTTTAACGTGGCATAAAAATAAAAAATAGGGAAACCAAACAAGTATTAAATAAAAAGATGAATAATTTTAAATTAATAAAATTCGCCGAAAGTAAAAATATTGTACATTCAGTGTAATCTGTGACAAATTGTCTATAAGAATTTTGTGCTATTTTCTAGACAAAATTATTTAAAACCTGCACATTTATAATGTTTATTTTTGAGAAGTATCCTCCAATGAAAATTTTGTATTTCAAACATTTGATCTATTCGTTTTATGTTAACTGGTATTCACCTAAAAATATTGAAATTTTTTTAGTTTTAATACAGGGTTGTACCTTTTGCATTTTTAACAGGTGTGTTTTGTACTTTCACGTTGCAACAATTTTAAACCCTGCAAATTTTCTAAATAAATTCCATGTTATAATTATTTTTATCTTACAAATAATTGTAAAATATTATTCTTAAAAATGTTGTGTTAAGTAAAACTGCTTAATAACTAATTTTACTCGTTTTTGAAGTCAATTATTCCCATATTACATTTTTTGGTCTGAACACGTGTGAAAATCCATTTTAATAATAATTAACGATTTAGCTAGTAGATATATAATTAATGTTTTTTACCTGAGAAAAATTGCATGTTTTTTTGTTCTGTTGCATAATATTCTTAAAATGTGCAATTTTTGTTACCATTAATAATTTATTAGTTTTTTAAATGAACTTGATTTTTTGTTATCATAAATATTTTATTAATAATAATAACGTTATACATATCAAACGAATCAATTTACTTTCGAGTTTGGCTCATTAAACTTGGATATAATACAATAAATAATATATACTTGCCAAAAAACAGTGTTACAATTATATGTGTAGTTTAAGTGTTTAACATTAGAAATTAATGTAGAAGTCGTTATCGTGCCATTCCTTTTATACTTAAATGTGTGACAGTATTAATTTTTTTTATACTGCATTTATTTTTTACATTATTGTATAAGTATTGATAGTTTTAATGCATAAAGCATAATGATTTGCTAAATGATTACATAAAATAAAAAATATATTATTCCACAACGGAACTTTTTTTTCGTTAATATTTTATTTTTATTCATCTATTTAATAAACATTCCTTTAAAATTTCATATTGGCAGTGCTTAACTCACTTATATTTTTGTTTCATATAAATTAAATACATACTTGATAAATTAATTTTGAATGGTGTTAAGCCGTTTTCAATTTTAATTATGGTCGCCATTCTTTTTATATACAGACTGTTTAAAATATTACAATCAAATAATTGATCAACTTGATAGTCTTTCGTTATAATTTTTATATGTAAAAGATACCTTTAAAATTTAATGTAGAGCTGTAGATTAATTTAATTAACACAGGGTTATAGTATGTGGGAACATAATTTGAATGATTGATATATAAATTTGTGTATCTTCAATGCACCAAATAAATTTTATACCACACATTTTATCTTTCTTATTTTAAATCCATTATTTATGGTGTGAGGTAACCTTCAATATGAAAGTGGATGGTGTTGCTCTTCTTTGGACTTCTTGATTTAGGTATGTGAAGTTTTTTATATTTTATAAAAGTACAAATTCAGTTATAATAATCCACCTTCATATTGAGTTTTTAAATTAGTCCAAGTGAGCTGTTGTTCGTTTGTTAATGTGGTTGTTCTGTTTTGTTTTAGGAAGAAACTCCACAAGGCTTCTTTGAAGATCACGGTCTGGGTTAATTTTTTAATATAATTTTGCATGCAGCTTCACTACTATACAGTAAATAATATCACATTATAGATTTGAATAGGACTTATTCAAACTAGACTGTAAGAAAAATTGAATGCTTCGATTTTAGTGTCGACGAAATTCTTGAACTTTTTGTATTAAAATTTTACGGTATTATTTCTTGCAGTTTTTTGTGAAATTAAGTTAAATATTAGGAGTAATGGTGCAATTGTTAATGGACCAGTAAAAAAATTGACATTGGAAATAAATTTAGTTCCTTTTTTTAATTTACCTAATTTTTTAGAGTAAAATATGATTAAAATTTTACGTAAAAGATAAAAATATCATAGTACAAGGCTTAACACCCGGTTAATACTTATCAATATTTTTAATAGGGACAACAATCAGTTTATTTCTCCAAGGGGGCATTAAGCCTATTACACACTCTAGAATCTTTTAAAAAAATTAATGAAGTCTTAAAAATTTGTTGTAATTAACTTTGATACAATTTTACTCCAACCCTGACATAATACAGTAAAAATGTATTTTATGTATCGGCTGACCTGAAAAATTTCAAAATGAAACCAAGAAAGACAGGTTTTTTTCTCTTACCTTTATGTGTATCTTGAAAATGTTTACTGCTTGTTTTTTTGCAATTTGCATTACAATTGTTGCTCTCTTTTATCTTCACTTTCTCTCAAATAACATGTTATATTGTAAAATTACATTTAAAAGTATTTAAAAATTTCTTTATGGAAATTAATATTTTGAAATTGTTTTGTTTACTCTTCGTAAACAA
Source organism: Elmis aenea (assembly GCA_947652605.1). Classification (NCBI taxonomy): domain Eukaryota; kingdom Metazoa; phylum Arthropoda; class Insecta; order Coleoptera; family Elmidae; genus Elmis; species Elmis aenea. The sequence goes on from OX393576.1 coordinate 14,051,717, forward strand.
GTTATGACTTATCAAATAGGATAATTATTTTAATGTAAATGCATGTACTTATATAACAGTGATATTTTTTTATTCCTTACCAAATAAAGATAAAAATTCTAATTTTATATCTGCTCTGCAAGTAGTAATTAGAGTAACTACATGTTAAATTAGTTTTATAAAAAATATGTTGTGTAATTGTTAATCCTTCAACCATCAATTGGGCAATTTTGCAACACAGACAAATGTCTTATAATAATGGTTGAGTTCAAATGAGAACAAAATGATTGAGTTAATTTTTGTGTGCAATTTTGTACAATAAAAGTAAACCTAAAAATTTTTCCAATTCAAATTTATTTTGATTTACAAAAGACTGTTGCTGGTTATTTAATTTTTGGCTATTTCACATCATGAAAAATACCTACGTATTGTTTCTCATATATTTCACAAATTTAAGAAAAATTATTTTTATTTAAGTTACATTTATCTTTGGTCATATCGTGAGATGTGGCAAAAAAATGTGTTTTAACTGAATTAAAAAAATTTGTATTTACTTACAATTATTTATTTGCAAGTGTTCAACCATTTCTTAAGTGGATCACAGATTACAAAAATTTAAAAACCACTGACTTACTTTTTGTATAAATTTGTACTTAAATATGTTTTTGGTTTTTAATGTTATATGTATGTTTTAGTGTTGTTTATGTTATAGATTGTATTAAATGGTGTGAGACTTAATTTTTTGATGGGAGCACGCATTACTGTTTGTATTAGGTACAGCTTAATTATTTCATATAGATTTAATAAGTCATTTTAAAAGTAACAAATAGTATTAGAACTTCATATATGTTGAAAAATTCCTGATATTTTTAAATCAAAGTAGATTAAAAACTCTTATGGCAGCTACACTGTGCAATATTTTACAAGCCTTTGTAATATAGTATTGCTAATTAGAATAGAAGTTCATACAAACTCGTAATTAAAATTTTTATTATATCAAGGTACTCGTTATAATAATACATTTTGTAATTCAACATTTTTTGATATTTTAAAGCAAATTTAAAAGAGTGCAATAAAAACTTTATTTTATAGATTAGTAAAAGTAAATAAACATTATACGTAGACCTAAAAAAATAGGAAAATCATAAGATTTTGCCATCAATTGATCACAAATGTTAAATTAAAAATGCTATTTAATTCATTGATAATAAAATGCAAGAAACAAAAAACTAAGTTTTAGTTTTTAAGTTTCTTTGCTGTATTACCCTAGTACTAGTAGTATTTTTTACAGATACATATCTGCATTTTTATTTCAATTAATAATACATAACAGTTAAATTTCTTGTAAGCCAAAATCTCGTAGCGGCTTCCGTGTTATGAAGGTTTATTATATGAGTATTGTAATTGTATTAGACAAGTGACTATTTGCTATTGTCTTTTTTAAATTTGTAAAAGAGATTTAAGTCATACATTTACACTTTCATTGTATTAGTTAATATTTTAAACAGGAAAATAATTTTTAAAAACTTGCACTGATTTTTTGTTACTTATTATAATCTTAATAAACCAATTTTTAATACTTAATTGTTGTTTTATTACACTGTGTTTCTTAAAATACCACATAACTTTGTTAGTGAATAATTGGTGTTAATTTAACATCGTCATGTACTGTCGACCGGTGTAGTCTTTTTGGCTTAATTTACATAAAATATAGCGCTATTACTTCATACATTTTTTATTTGTTGTCTGCTAGACAAAGAAGATGTAACAAATGTATTTTAAAAAAATAATGTTATATCAAGTTTGTCAGACAACTTTTTAACTGACTTTTACTTTTCATTTAAAATTATGACTCCCAGATTTTTCGTTGTGAAATCATTAATAAAATGCAGCTGCCTTACACATTACTACAACCTTATAATCATTCTTTGTTTTTGGAAGTAAACCCCACAATGCGAATGATACCACAGAAAATTTCATTTAAAAATTTGATGCATCTTAAAAAGGCGTTATTCAACTTTTTTTTCAAATGGCTAAAGTGTGGTTTAAAGTCACAATATTTCTTATATTTTCAAAAATATAAATTTTTGTATTACATGTTTTTGCTTTTGATGACAATTTTTTTAATTGTCAAAGTCTATAAGGATCAACATCAGTCCATTAAACATACTATCTGCCTTATGAGAGTTTTTGGGGACTTTTTATTTAAATTTTTAAAGTTAAATGAAGTAATTTGTTTTGATCAACTTAAAAACACCAAAAATATTCATCTATAAGTACAAAGAGGTTACTTTAAAGAACTACTGATACTTGACTTTTTTTTCGAAAATTATATTAACAAAAGTATTAAAATATAAAATATTCATATGACTGGAAACATGAGAACATTTACCATTAAAAAAAAAAAAAAACGTTTAACCACTGAATTATTTTTTAATGTATAATAAAAACTTTTTTTAAAGTTATTTAACAGACGTATATTTGGAATCATAATCAACATAGGAAAAAACTTTAAGATAATTAGGGTCAAAGCTATTAAAACCAGCATATTATACAGGGTGGTCCGCTTTTTTGTAGCAGGACTTTAACAGTCGATACAAAATAGTTATTTATGTATCAAGGCCAAAAATTGTAACTTTTTCGGCAGCGTCTGATTTGCTGGCCGAGACGTAGTCGAGGCCAGCAAACAGGCAAGGCCGAAAAAGTACGTTTTAGCCGGGGTGCATATTACATTTTTTGTGCGATCGAATTAAAAACAATTTAAATTTTTAGTAATTTTCAAAATTATAGGTTAGAAACTACGTGACATTCTGTCACTGACAGATGACGGCGTATGTACTGCATTACCGGCCCTCTACTTAGCAACAGCCGTAAAAGTTACTTTTTCGGCCGTTGCTAAGGGTAACGGCCTGAAAAGTAACTTTTACGGCCGTTGCTAAGGAGAGGGCCGGTACTGCAGTACTTTATGGTTGCTAACGCGTCCGTCAAACAGCTGTTTCTAGTACGATCGCACAAAAACTCATTTTAAAGCGAATATTCCATATCAACATGGGTCCATAAACGCTTCATTTTATAGATCTTTTTAGATCGAATTTGTGAGCTAATTTTTCGCGAGAACAGTAAAATAAATCAAATTTCGAGCCAAACTGTGGCAAATACGAAGAAAAGTCAGAAGACATTTTTTGTTTAGAATAAAATGCTCTACGCTCTACCCAAAAACAAGTTTGAGTTTAATTTTGAACAGGGCCGTACTAGTTTCTCATAAAATGTATAGAAACTGAACCTCCACAACTCCGCCACTGGTTGCTTATGGGGCTTGACATTCTCACCGAATGTGGTAACCTGTAAGGTGGTGCTGTATACCAAATTTGGTTTAAATACATCTACTGCTTGGGAAACGGTTAAAAATTATCGATATTTTTTCGAAAATTTCAACACCCTGTATCTTTACAATGAAGCGTTTATGGACCCATGTTGATATAAAATATTCGTTTTAAAATGAGTTTTTGTATCGACTGCTAAAGTCCTGCTACCAAAAAGTGAACCACCCTGTATAAGTATAAATATCTTATATTTCATAATTTTCACAATATTGTGTTGATTATAACAATAAAGGATAACGCCACATTCTACAGTATTTTATTCGCGTAAAAAGTGCAAACTTTTAATGAAAACTATAACTAGAAGGTAATTTGATTATGCTGTGAATAGCACCATTTTACTGAAATCCTCGCAAAACATTTGTAAAAAAAACGGTCCTACAGGGGCCAGAAAAATTAATTTGTTAAAACCTAAGTAAAACAACTCATTTTTCATAATTTGAATATAGGTAATTTTTAGACCATTTGCTAAATTACTTTTTCTACTACCACTAATGTAAATGACTTACCGTACAGCCTGCATGCATAGTAAGTGAGTTATAACTTATAACACACGGTAAGCAAAACGCACACTTGTCTAGATATGTCAAAGTAGGCGTACGTCAAAATTGACAAGACAACGTAATTACTCGGTGTATATTAGCCAAAAAGCCGTTAAAATCGTGGGTATTATGTGTTGCGTGTTCGTAGCAAAAGTAAGCTACATAACACGAGTTGTAAAGCAATTACGCACTTGCCGCTACGCGATTTCGTGCGTAACTTTTCCACTCGTGCGTAATATGCTTCTTACAACTCTTGTTATGTAGCATACTATTATTATTATTTTTTTCATATTTTGAAGACCAAATAAACGATGCAAGTTCGTTGTGAAATAATGTTTCTCTCTATTGACATTTCTTTTTGATTTGGGTTTTAAAATTTCGGAACCTTTTTTGATAAAACGTAAATAATAGTTTATATTGTTTTATTGCTGCTTTAATACAATAATGGTTTTAAATAAATTTTTGTGACATTCACTTAGAACTGAATTTTAAAGGATGAAAAAAAATTAGGTAATTTAATTTTGGTGGCTGCGCTGGGTCTGGAGCCCCGAATAAATAATCGTGAAAAGTTTTTCGATATCTTAACTTTTTTAAATGTTTAAACTCTTGACTATTGTAATAATGTTGCTGTAATTATGAATTTTTGTGCATTTATTGTACAATCAGCGGCTGTTAGCTATTTGAGTACTGTTTCATAAGAATTAAAAAAGGTACAGCGGCTGTAACCTTTGGCATTAACATCAACAAGTCAATGCCAGCATAAGAAGTAAGTGTTTCCCACTTTTTCTGACTTACGAACAGAGTAATGTTTCAGTTTACGGAATTAGGAGACGCTCCGCGATGTGGCGCAGGTAGTTTGGAAAGCGGATGGGCGGGCCGAGTTTGAGCAGCGCCGAGACGCAGCGCTGGGCGATAGTCGACGCGTCTGGACAAATCGCGGATGCGCACACGTATTTTGCCAGTGATGGTCAGCTGTGTACGGAAGACATCGAGAAATGCGCCTTAGGCATGTAACTCTGACTTTCAGAGATACCCTACGGCCGCACCATGTTCGCGTACGGTTTCGAGATTACATAGACATGTAATATGTGTGTGCCTAGTGTTATTTCACGGTGAAAATCTGGCGTGAACGGTAGGTCGGAGTCATGGCGTCGGTGGCGGGTACGACCGATCCGGCCGCCGCTCACGGGCACAGCTTCGGCAAGAAGACCTTCCACAAGCCCACGTACTGCCACCACTGCGGCGACATGCTTTGGGGCCTCATCCAGCAGGGGTTCATCTGCGAAGGTGAGCCTCCCCACACCCCAATCTGGATACTCAACATATAGGAATCGGCGCCAGGCCGACTTTTCAAAATAGGTCATGACGTTACAAGAGGTCAATTCTAAAATCGGATTCTAAAATTTTGAAACGCGCCTCTATACCGTTTTTCGCATTACTTAATCGGACTTTTTCAGTCGCGCTCTTTAAAATACAACCACAAAAATAACTCTCGGATCAAACGCATACGCGCATCTCACAAGCCATTTGAAAACCCCCCTAAAACATACAAATTTAAACTGCTTCAATTCGAAATTCAAAAAACAACTTTCGAAAACTTAATACACGTTGCCTGCATGCAGCTTTAACTTGTTTTCTGTCGTCCTCAATGAATAAACTCGATCAATGTTGATTGTAAATCAACGGTAATGAAATAACCATAAAAATGGAGCAGCTATTCAATATAAATTAGAATGTGTGGCGTGCCGCTTTTGTATGATAAAGAAAGGACGACGTGTATGTGTTTATGTAAAGCGTAGCGGGCTATGACATAATTATGTTTTATCATAAACATAATCAGTTGCTTATATCCGGGATGCGATTATTGTTTGCGTTATCTCGAAGAGGTAGCCTGTTGGTTTCAATGCGCTCATCTCTGCGCATCGATCTTCTACGTTGCGAAAAGTCTCGGAATGCTCCGAGTGTGTCGAGTGCTCATTTCATCAATGCGAAGACTGATCGGTTAACTGCTGCTTGTTCACGTGCGTGCATGAGTATGCGTACGTTAAGTATTTGATACTGTGTGGCAATTGTTTCACAATAACTAAATGACGTACTTTTCCGGTCTAAAAGCACAGACGATGATGGAAACCGACTTTTTGTAGCAAATGACTCTTTACTATTATCAGTTTCAAATTTAGCAATAGTTGATAACAATATTTCATGAAAATCGTATCCACAAATACGGGTGTCCCAAATTACATTTCCAGCATGGGGATCTCGCTTATTATAAGAGATACAGGTTTGTTTAAATTAGATATTATTCCTTAGTATGAGAGGAGCCACAATCAATTTGTAAAAGTGCAAAATTTCTCGTGCTTCAGATGTTATAGCAAAAAATATGAAAATGTCGATTTTTTTTCTTGTAACTTTTTTGTCTTAATCATTAGAACAATTTTATTTGTACTTTCTTGAGGTACTTCTTAATGGAGAATGTAACTGTTGTTTTAGATTTTTTTAACACCTACCATTTTCAAGATATTACCCCTAATTTCATTTTTCCTTAAGGGTCGCGAAGTTGGCTATGGATTGGTTAAATGTGCTTTTTTTTCTCTTTAAAATGAGATATTACTTGCCATGTCTATTTTTATAAATAAGTCACAAAATGAAGAAAACCCGTATTTTACCCATCACTTATCAAGCTATCTGTGAAAATAAAAACAAAAAACAACTAATTAAATGTCAAATGACAGTTACCCTTTCTCTACGCTCTACGTTATCATCTATTAGAATTTCATATTATTGTTGTGTAATTCCATAGTAATAATTGTTATAATGATGGCTACATTTAAAAATAGCGAAAAATTTGACATGTGGAGATGCTATATTCTTTACCATAAAAACTGTGTAGAAGCTGAGCGAATATACTTAGAGCCATATCTCGAGAAAAGGCAACGAAGGGTGCGTAATTACAGAAATTTGGAAATAAATTTAAAAGAATATGTTTTTTTCGAGAAACCAACCAAAAATCCAAAACAAATCAATAATTGATTAAAATTATCTATTTTACACAGTTTTTATTACAAAGAATGTAGCATTTTAACATTTAAAATTTTTAATTAGTTGTAAATGTGCCCATAATTACATGATAACAAATTTGGTACAAAGACTATCGAATTACACAACAATAATATGAAATTCTAATAAATGATACCGCAGACAAATGGCAACTGTCATTTGACATTTAATTATTTGTTTTTTATTTTAATTTTCATGGATAACTTGATAAGTGATGGCCTGATGGGTAAAATACGATTTTTTTTTACATTTTGTGTCTTATTTATAAAAATAGATATAACAAGTAATATCTCATTTTAAAGAGAAAAAATAGCACATTTAATTATTCCATAGCCAACTTCGCGGCCTATAAGAAAAAATGAAATTAGGGGTAATATCTCGAAAATGGTAGGTGTTAAAAAAAATCTAAAATAACAGTTACATTCTCCATTAAAAAGTGTCTTAAGAAAGCACAAATAAAATTGTTCTAATGATTAAGACAAAAAAGTTATGAGAGAAAAAAGAAATTCAACATTTTCATATTTTTGGTTATAACTTCTAAAGTACAAGCAATTTTGTACTTTTAAAAATTGATTGTGACTCCTCTCATACTAAGGAATAATTTATCTAATTTAAATAAACCTGTATCTCTTATAATAAGCGAGATCCCCATGCTGGAAATGTAATCTGGGACACCCTGTATAAACAATGTTGTTAGACCTCTGTAGGTTTCATGTACTCGAAACTATAATTAAATTAGCGAATTATGTAATCGAGTTAATTAAGTTGATTGTTTACTTAAGAAGCTGTAAAAATGTGTTGTGGTGCTGAAAACATCACAAAAAATAGTACAAGATGGGATGGGTTATTTATTTTTCATAGATCTCTTATGCCGTGAATACTTTAAGAAAAGTTCAAAGTGATTTGTTCATATTTTTGTTACAACTTTTGTTTTTAGATACAAAAATGGAAAACTAAAGAGAATTTTACAAATTCTATTAAAATTTAGTCTGAAAGAAAAAACTTTTTGTCTATATTTATTGAATTATTTTACATTTTTAGCTTTATGTTTAACTACATGAAAAACTCAGGGGCATATTTTAATATCTGCTTTGATAAAAAAAAAAAACTGAATGCATCAACTTAATTTTTTTAAAGCAAAGGAGAGCAAAGGTTTTAATTTCGGAATAGTTGATAGTTTTCGTCATAAAAACGTGAAAACCATTTTTCAGCAACCATAAAAAGCATATAATTTTTGAGATTTATTATTAGTACTGTAAATTTTACGTTAATATGAATACTTCTACATTTTTAGTTGTTATTTGTAGGTTATACCGGGTGTAAATGAAATCAGGATCACACCCTTTATTTCATTAATTTTTAATTTAATTAACAAAAATTTATGTGATTGACACCCGATTATAATATTATAAAAAGTCAATTTTTGCAAATGGAACAACAGTGCCTCATACGGTCATTGAAATCCAGCAATTTTTACGAATGCAACGAAACCAATAACTTATATTTTGTTCGGAGATTGCTACAAAAACTTAAAATTATTATAAAAACTTGTTACCTATAGGTTATAGGATCCTGTTAATCGAAGTATACTGTGGTGCGAACAGCAGTTATTGAAATGATTTTCATTGTACATAGAGTAAAATAGTATAACATACAAACATTATGTTAAACCTTTAAAAAATTAAAATTGAAACACTTCAGCAATGTTCGTTACAGTATTATTTATGCAAATTGAATATTACAGTATTTAAAATATTCGTTACACGTGATATTTTAATAACGAAATTTTATTTAATTTTATTTCAAGTCGAATAATTGTATCACAACTTTGTACAACCTCAAAAGAATTTCAAAATAGAAATCATTTATAATTCTGAACATATTACATTTTTCAAAATTATAATTGTGTATTACTTAATAGTATTTCATTAAGTCTGTTTTATACTATACTATTTTTTCGTTTAAGAAAATCGTATACGATTTTCTAGTACGGTGTCAATCAGAAATTAAAAATCTTGAACGAAAAATTCGTACGAAATTACTACCAGCCCTAAATGCGTTCAATTTTAGCATGGGCGCATGCGTATTCTACTGTAACTTTATCTGACCGCATGTTATTTGTGGGTTAGGTTAACTGAAACAATCAAACGATGTTAAATACTACTTATTACCGTTATCTCTAACAATTTATTTTGTAGGAATACAAATGTAGAGTGGAACAAGCGTTAAATATACGTTAAATTGAAAATGATTCGCTTTCTGTTCTGTGATCAAATTGAACATTTGACATGGTTACTCAAGGTGCCAACAAAATATGATAAAAGTTGCTAAAAAGTAACCAAAATATATTGGAGTTTTCGTACCAAAAAATAGTACAATGTAAATGGTTCATATTTCCATGTAAATTCTTGAACGAAATTTTTGTATTAAAAATCGTATACGATTTTCTTAAACGAAAAAATATTATAGTATAAAACAGACTTTAGAATTACATTTACAATAGTGGGTAATTATTCAAATGAATTTGCCCTAAATTAGCCATAAATTTAATCCATAGAAAAAAGTATATATTGCATTGCAAATAGTCTATAATTTTTGACAAATCTTCACTCATGCAAGTTGCAATAAAAGAAATTACTCGTGCACTTCGTGCGCTCGTGTTTTTTTCAGCTCAACTTGCATTCGGGCATATCTACCAAAAATTATCGATAATTTTCAATGCACTTGTTATATTATTACTGATAATTTTTTGCTTTAATAAGTATCCAATAAAATTTAGGCATTTGAAGTCACGCGAAAAATTTGAACAAATCACATCACAATTACTATAATAACCACTTAAGGGTAATTATCACTTACGTGATATGCTTGGCAAGTAATATTGAATAGGCAAGATTTGTCAATTTCACAGCATTATTTTATAGTTTTATTCACAAATAATGCATTTGTAACAAATTGTCCCTTCAAATAACTTGTGCATGGATACATTGTTTTAATCTTTCCTCGGCCCCCTCTACGTGTTGCTCTCGGGTTAACAGCTCTTCGCATGCAGTGTGAGACTATTACCAAGCAACATGTTCTCGTGGCGACAAGACAAATTTATTGCGAAATTACCAGTGCCCTCAGGTTAATATTATAAGTGATACAGTTTTAGAATACCTTGAAAACTGAAGTATTAAGGACTTCTAATAATCAGGACCGGCTGGTGGTTTTGCGGGAAAAAGCTACTGATAATCTTATTAATCATAATAATTATAGTATCAAGTTTTCTTGGCCAGTCCTGCCAATAATCATCCAAGATGAAGATTCTGCTCGACACAAATTATTTCAGTTTGAATTTACTCACTTCAAAATGATGTCACACAGTCACACGTCACATAACTGTCAACTTACTTCGGTGAGCGCTCGGCCTTACATCAAATTTAGTTTCTAACAACATCAACATAAGTATGTAAGTTTGTTTTCCAGCTGAAGTACGCTTTCACGTTTTACCACGTGCATTACCCGACTACTCTCACACCCCCACGATTACATGTTACATGTTTATGTAAAGGGGTATGTAGTTAGCTACGTCGTATCGCAGACGAGTAGGTCTAGGTAAAGTTTACGTAATGTAGGCGATATTGGTAGGTATTAATATATATAGGTTTTAAACGAAGGTGCTCCCCGCTGACCTTTTCGTAGAGCTATAAATATCTACCTCACGCCTACACATCTTCGCAAGCTATCATACTTAAGTTCAATGTAAGTTGTTAAAAGTATTTCTGTAGTTACGAATCTAGGTAACGTGGTTTGGCTAACAATATCTTGACTTTTTCAGGACAATTTTCCAAAACATGCCATAAATTAAGGGCAAATCATATTTCGCTATGTTAACGGAAACATGGTACACTAGATACATATAAAAAAAAAAACTAAAATTAACTTAGTTTTTAAATCCGTTGCAGTTGTTCTTAAAAAAACTTGAAAAAAGTTGTAAACTGTTATAAAACAATAAAGTAGTGGCATTCATTTGTTTAAGCATAGTTAAGCAGGGCCGGTCATCTATATGTCGGTGCCCGGGTGCAAACAATTTTTTGGGGCCCCCTAAAAAATTGTATTTGTAAAATGTTTACATTAAACTAATTAAATTTGGATTATCAAATATATACGTTCCTATATCCAATATTTCGGGTTGGTATTTACTGCAGTAGGTACGTAATAAGTTTATTAACGAAAATAAGTTTTTATTATAATACAACAAAACCACAATAATTGAAATATTTTTTTATTCTATGAGATTTGTAAGTTGGCAATTTTTCAATTATATCTTCAAAGTTTGTCATTGTAACTTCTGTATTTTCGATGGATAATGTTGCTAAAGAATTACGTTTCTCTTAAGACATTGTATACTTGAGGTATGTCTTAAATAATTTTAATTTACTAGACCAGCGTTCTGCACTGATCACAGTGACCAGAAGTGTTAAATAAATTCTAACAATAAGTGCGATGTAAATGTTGGGGAAAACTTTATACTCCTAATAAATATTTTTTTGAATAAATTAAAGCAGATTAGTGATTTTATTTTAAATGAGGATTTAATTCTATTATATTTAACATTAAAAAACTTCGTTTGTAACTTCTGTCTCATTTAGAGCATCCAACAGTTTCTTTAGCAAAAAAATCAGTATTTTATAATTTTGTAAAATTTAAGGAACTGACTTAAATCGTTCGTCTATTTGAGAAATCAGGGTGTCGATCAGGGCATAAAACAAAACAAAAAATTAATAATTTGCTACAGGGTCATCTAAAGTTTCATCAGTATCTATCTCATCCAAAAAAAAAGTTTTTATTTTACATATACGATGGGTAGGAATAGTTGCACTTTCACCTAGTCCTTAATCCTTGAAATATTATCTACTTTCTCTTAATGATTTTTCGAATTCAATATTTTTAAATGTTAAAAAGTACTAGTTGCCCTGACTTTATAAGTAAAAAAGCTGATTCTGTCATGTCTTTGAAGCTAATAATTTATTATTATCGTCTTGTGTATATTTTGTTTTAATTCCTTTATTTTCGCTATCCATTTCAAAAACGATATTATGGCCTGTACAATTTGAACTTTTCTGTCCTTTTTATCCACTGCTTTAAACAACTTTTAAATTCTCATTAGTTTTTAATTTTAATTTTAAAAGTTTTCATTTCATTACAACTGATAAATTATTTTTTATCGATTGCCATTTTGGGGCCCTCTACGTTGGGGGTCCGGGTGTATTGCACCCACTGCATCCCCCACTTGACCGGCCCTGTAGTTAAGATTTTGTAGTAATAGTCAAAATTGCATATTTTTAAATGGAAACCATAAGTGACAATTAAAAGTCTTAGTTTTTTTTTTCTACTATTTTGTCTTGAAATTAATAAAGAAAATTAAAGGTGTGCTATGTGTGCTATGAGTCAAAAAATAATTTAGTATTGTAATTGTAAGTTAAAATAGTTCATGTTGCAAATAATTATTAATTTCTTGTATAATACCTATATACAGGGTTAAATTTCCAGTATGGGTATCTCGACAGATTTGTTTAACTTGGATGAATTATTTGTTAGTATAAGAGGGACCACAATCAATTTTTAAAAGTACAAAGTTCCTCGTACTTCAGATGTTATAGCAAAAAAATATGAAAATGTCGAATTTCATTTTTCTCTCATAACTTTTTTGTTTTGATCATTAGAACAATTTTATTTGTACCTTTTGCAGGTACTTTTTTATTTAGAATGTAACTGTTATCTTATTGTTAGATTTTTTTATCACTTTTCATTTTTGAGATATTACCCCTAACCGTATTTTGCCAATGTTATTCTAAGTTAGCCATGAAACGGGCAAGTTGATTGTGGAATAGTGAAATGTGTTTTTTTTTTCCTCCTGTTTCTAACGATATATCTTTGTTATATCTGTTTTTACATATAAAAAACTCAGAAAATCGGGAAAAACCGTAATATTAGTTGGTCATATTTGCTAAATACGAAATATAAATATAACTTGCTTAAACTTTCCGCAGTTGATTTAATTCTATTTTTTAGATTTTATTGGCTATTTTAATTATAATAATTGTATAAACTGGAAATAATGTAAATCGACATAATATGTAAATATTTTAAATACTAATTTGCTAATGTCTTAGTATTATGACAATTAGCAAGATTATTTTAATTTCACATTACATTTGTTTTAATATCACTGTTTAAAGAGTGACACAATAGATAAACAAGGGTCCAAATAAAACAACTGAAGTCGGTTATTGTTTTTTTCCATGACAACCTTGATTTTTATCTAAAGATTTTGCATTTTTTTGGGTTATTTCGCTTATTTTTGAAAATAGGCATATAAAATATTATACTTATCCTTGTAAAGAGAAAAAAATAATCTATAATTCTAAGTCATCACCTACTACGACTGCCATTTAAAAAAAAGTTGTTTTGTCAAATATCTTGCACGGTAATTTATAAATAAAAATTTGACTATCTTGTTTAAAATACACTCCTAAATAGCTAACTTTTGTCCCATTTAACCAACCTTGTATTTTTATTATTTACGGAGATAACAATAGTGTCCCATGGAAAAGTGAAACACCCTGTATATCAATATTCAAGTGTGCCATGACTTTTTAGATATTTTTTTCTTATTCTACGTGAAAATATCTACACTACAGGAATCATTTCACATTTTGATTTTAACATAGGTGGCTACAGAATTATTTACCGTTAAAAAAAGTCTGTTTTTAGTTTTTTCAAAATATTTAAAAAAGTTGAAGGTGTAGGTCAGATTTCAAAATGGCATTAAATTTGTCTTAAAATTCTGAACAACTTTGCTAATATAACCGACAATGTAACTCTTATAATAACAAAGTTACCCATACAACACACATGTAGATTATTGTCACCCTGTAGAAGATATAGGTATATGGCATTAAATTCATATTTATTTGTTTGAATTACAATTTGATTGTATTTCCAGTACACAAAATAATTGACGAACGCTTTAAAACAAAACAAAAATATTTATAATTTAAGAAAGAATTGCGTATTTTAATTTATAAATTACTTTTTTTTTGAGTCGTGTATACTGGCGATAGTATTGTAGTCGATCAATTATGTTTTGGCGTATTACTATGAAATTACTGAATATTTTTTTCACAATTTATTTCAGTTGTAGAAGTAACCTTTGTGGTCGTTGCAAAGAATTAAGAAATCTTTGTTTAACTGCTGTTTTCTGTTCCCGTTCACGAATTTCGTATCGCATAATTTTATAAAGTTCTAGTTTATGGTTCGTAGATCCGAAATTTATCGATAAAAAACAGAAAAAAGATTCATATGTATGAGTATTTGTTATGTAAGTAATGCGTGTAGCACAAACAAGCAGCGATGCGGCGGCCGTATTGATCCGAAGGCTGCACCGTGACGCCTCAGCACGCATCGCACACGCCACGAGGCAGCGCTGATGTCCCATTCCTGTTTGTTATTCGCTTTTACCCGGATTCGAGACATACAAACTAGTAATAAATTTAACTTGCCTTTTTTAAACAAATACATGTTACATTATCAGTTGCCCGAAAAACTATAAGCACAATAGTTTTTGATTAAGCAAGCCACAAATCCATGATGTTGCAAAAGTTTCAAAGGGTATGTTTTAACATGAAGAACATGAAGATCTCAGAAACCGTTAGAGATAGAAGGATGGTTACATTAGCAAAGACATGTGTTTTTATGTACCTACTAAGTATTTGAACTAAAAATGTACATATTGTATCCGGCTCCTGAAATATACCGAAAAAATTTAGAACCATCAATTAAAAATGTCTACCATAACTTTTTTATTACCAACATTAGAAATCTGAAATTTTGTATTCCCAAGTTAGACAAACTCCTAATCGCCTGGCGTTGTCAAAATTAACCCAGCCTACTTAATTTTTGATGCAAACTTTATGCTAACGATTAAAGAATCTTAAATGAATACAATAATGATATATACAGGGTGTCACAAATTCGAGTAAATGCATGGGGATCTCGCTTATCTTAAGAGCTACAAGGTCGGTTAAATTAGGCCAAAGTTGCGAAATTACATGCTCATCAAATATCTGCAAAGAACTTTTTCATAGCTGTCTTAGTTCAAAAGCTATTCAAGAAAAACGGTAAAAATGGATTTTCGTTTTTTTGCCCTATTTCCTACATTTTTAAAGATATCGACAATCTGGAAGCACTTCTCCATGGCAACTTCTTACGCTTTATATTTTGAGATAACATAAAATTTCCAACAACATATCTTCTCTTAATTTTTTTAAATACGGCGAAAAGAAATTAATCTCATGTCGGATAGCATTTTGTCTTCTGATTTCAATGATACAAGACACTTTATATCTAAAATGATATTTTACCACAAAAATTTGAGAAAAACTACATTTTGTCCAATTTTTGAATCAAATGATCTTATACAAAAAATAAAAACAAAACAATTTTTCTTTATTTGTTGTTGCGTCAAACTTTCACTTTGACATTAAATATGATCATGATTAATTGTATAATTTGCAACCAGCTAGAAATTCTTAGATATTTGTGCTTTGGTTTGCAATTTTTATTTTCACTATGTTCTGGTAGTACATTTTTAATTTATTTATTTATTCGCTATCCCTTCGTGTATTGCGGAGTATTGTTAAAATAATTTTCGTCAATTATGGAAAATAAAATGTGTTACAAATATGACATTGTAATTGATTTTAATGACGTATCAAATAAACTGTTGAAAATTAATAAGCATGCCATGAGAAAACAAAATTTTGTGTATATTATGACCTTTATCGAATTCCTTAAAAAGTGTTGATTGTCATATTTAATTAAAAAAAGCAAAAATTCAAAGAATTTTTAGCTGGTTGAAAATTATACAAATAATCACGATCATATTAATGTCAAACTGACAGTTTTAACAGAACAACAAAAAGACAATAGGGCAAATTGTTTTATTTTTTATTTTTATTTTTTTTTGTATAAGATCTTTTGATTCAAAAATTGGACGAAATGAGTTTTTCTCAAATTTTTGTGGTAAAATATCATTTTAGACATTAAGTGTCATAATATATCATTGAAATCAGAAGACAAAATGCTATCCGACTATGAGATTAAAATGTTTTCGCCGTATTTAAAAAAAATAAGTTGATGGTTCTGAAGAGACGAAACGTTGTCGGAAATTTTATGTTATCTCAAAATATAAAGCGTAAGAAGTTGCCATGGAGAAGTGCTTCCAGATTGTCGATATCTTAAAAAATGTAGGAAATAGGACAACAAAACGAAAATCAATTTTTTCAGTTTTTCTTGAATAACTTTTGAACTAAGACAGCTATGAAATATTTGATGAGCATTTAATTTCGCAACTTTGCCCTAATTTAACTGACATCGTAGTTCTTCAGATAAGCGAAATCCCCATGCATTTACTCGAATTTGGAATACCTTGTATAGGGTTTTCGATTTAAATCTTTTACCGAGATATATTTCGGTTATAAACAAAGTTACATAATTATAAAAAATTATGTGACTCAAGTTTAGAGGAATCTTAACAGTAAAAACGGAAATCAAACCCCTTAATTCGTTTCCGGATGTACCTACCCAAAGTTGAAACCTACATGTTGTTAAACATTTAATGTTTTAGAACCATTATATTTATTTTTTTTTTAATTAAGAAATATCTCTCGATTAAGCGGTTTGAATCAGAGCATCCCGCATACCTGTACATGTTTGTAACATTTTATATTCATTGTATTTGTCATAAACAATTTTAATAGAATATGGCGCCCATCAAAAATAAAGCAATTGATTATCGCATTTACCGGCAAATAAGATAAAAAGAAGTAGGTATATTAGTAATTCGTTTATGTCACGGTAACAGAATAATAATTAAAACAACACTCATTAGAAAAACATTTCTGTGTCCGTCCAGAGAATCAGTTGTTTCCAATCAGTTTTTAGGCTGGAAAATACATCTTTACCGCCCTAGGCCAGAAAGTAACTGGTTGCCATGGTGATGAGTTGTTTTTACCGGCCTAGGCCGGAAAGTAACTGGTTGCCATGATGATAAGTTGTTTCGTTGATTTGTGCTGTCAAACAAGCGTCATTATACCACCAAGCAAGTTTTCACCTGTAGTGTTAAGTTTTTGTTTAATTATGGATGGTGACGTAGTGATTTTGGTGTCACTGGCGGACGCAGAAAAATATTGTACGTAACAAACCCGTAAAGTGTCTTTACTGGACTCGTATTCGTTCAGGACTCGCCTGCGGCTCGTCCAAAAACTGCCTGCTAGTCCGGTAAAGTACCACTTTTCGATCTTGTTACGCAAATACTATTTTATCTTAATAACGCTTCACATAAACGTGTAATGAATGCAGTTACGTCCTCCTTTCGGTGGTGGTTCCCTTTGTGCAAATGACTCAAAAATAAGGTTTTTTCAAAAAAAATCAACTGATTTATTGCAAAAAAAATAATTTAAAAATAAACATTTCACACAATTCACATTTTATCTTCGATAGCTTATTCTATCAGATATATTCATCATTTATGCACGTGTCCGGGCATAACAATTGGTGTAAACAGATTAATTAGGATTTTTAATTAATAGCACTTTGATCTTTACACATGTTTTTACTCCCATTTCTTTTTAAATATAAATGAAGATTGAAACTGCACCGCCATGTGTTCGAATCCCATGTGCGAATTTTGCTTTTACTTTGGTAAGAAAGTATCGAGTAGCTACTCAAACTATATTTTTGGTAAAAGTTTTGTTTTAAAATTGTTTTAGACGGAAATTAAAATAAAGAATTTTCGCCATTTGAATACTAGAAAAACTGTATTCAGAGATGGATTGAATTACACCGTATCGAAACTCAAAAGACATACTTTTCGTTGATATTTTTAAAAAGTACATACGCAAATACTGAAAAAGAACATCAAAAAATCACATAAATTTACTTTATTGTACATGAAAAGTGGCGAAGTATTTTCACCTGAGAAAGTTTTTGCATTTTTTTGCAATTGTTAGGCAATACAAGTTTTATTGTAATTATTACTTTAAAAAAAAATTATTACGATAGGTTATTTCATCTATAAATCTAATTTCTAATAATTATGTATTTTATTTGGATAAAATACTATTAAAGCTTTCCCTTTCTTTAAAGTGTGTTTATATGGTGTTTAAAATTTTAATATGTATTTTACATGGTCTCGAAATATCACTTCTAACGATGTATTATACTTTCAAAGCTTCAAACCTTCTGTTTTTTTTTAGCGGTTGATACAAAATTTACACATGTGGTTAATTTAATCATCAGGCTTAGAGTTGATAAATAGTTATGGTATGCTTCAAGCTTTGGTACAAACAAAATATGATCTGTATGTTATTGCACAGTATGGTCCAAATTCTAATTGCAACGGCATTATTTTTAAGATGATTAATACATTAAAAATCAGTAAAAATAAACTTGAAAACATCTAAACTAAACTTCATTATTTAAAAAAAATATAAACCAATTTTTATAACATACTATCAAAATAACAAAAAAAGTCAATTCATTGGAATCAAATTGCTCCCCATTTACTGCCCAGCAGTCTCCAAAGTCCAAACCCTTATCTTAAACTTCTTACGGCGTTTTAAACTTACATGAGAAATGGCACGAATTTTGGCGGTTACACTAATTTTTAAATTATCCAAATTATTTAGGCGATTTTAATTACACTTTGCTCTTAAAAATCTTCACAAAAAAGTCTAGAGGTGTTAGGTCAGGGGATCATGGTGGCTCAATAGAACCTTCTCTGCCTATTTATTACCACGAAATATTTAATTTTGTATTCCATAACTGTCATCAGGCAATTATTGAATAATCAAAATTTTTGTGAAGATGCATATTTTACCTCTTTTAAATTACATTAAAAGAGGAATCCAAACATGTAATTAAATATAAGATGTTCTATTTAATACAACAAAGTTGTTTGCGCCATAGCAACGAAACCGTGAAAAACAAAAAAAGGTTTAAAAAAATTTGCGAAACGTCTTTTATTACAAACATTTTTACGTTAAATTAATATTTTAAAAGATGTAAGCGACTTGGTTACTTAACAATATTCTGTAAAAATGTCAAAAAACAATCAAATTATGTATTTATAAAGCCATTTTGAATGGCATAGAACTGTAGACGAAGTTATATACACACTTCCGAAAGTGCAATGTCCTTTTTTGTACTTACGCTGTTGTAAAATAACCCACTGCAATAATACAATAATCCGCGTTAAACAATTCGCTATTTTTGCCGTCTCGTCTAACGTCGAATATGTATACATATTATTAAGCGTGTATGTCCCTACCATTTTAATTGCCACAGATAAACTTTGTCGCGTCCTTATATTGATTTATTTGCAAACTTGTCCGAACGTGTGGCTACGTCATCACGTTCATGACGTCAGAGTGGAAACGACCTATATGATGTGCAAACGCCTAGCTACAACGTAAAAGTTATTCTTTGGTTTTTGATTATTTTGATATATTCATTAAAAAATATGGGAATGTAAAGCGTATGGTGCAAACAGAGGAAATAATAGACAGTGAGTCGAACAACTACAATCTTCCAGTATTATTTAAGTTTCAGCAAGTCAAAATCGGAGTGCCGCTGCGTGGTAAAAGCTATACTACTCTACTATCGGTAGTAGTAGTCTAGTAGTAGTAGTAGTAGAGTAGTACATTCTTACACAGTAGTTGCAATTTGTAATAGCAGTATTTTCGTGCAAAGGAGAAAATACACCAATGTAAAAATCAAGAAAGCTAGGACTGCTTGTAAGGACTAAGTTGGATCATTTATTTAGAATAACTTCTTAATATTAAACGAAATTTCAACCGAAAAATAGTTACTTTTTTTATTTGTCTTGGAGGCGAAGAGGAATTTGCACGGCAAAAAAATAGTTTGCACGACCGAAAAACACATTGCACGAAACTATGATTAAATTTTTCATCGGAAATGTTTTATACCAGGGGCAGGCAATTTTATTTTGCAGCGGGTCGAATGAACATTAATAAGAATGACGCGGATCGGAACAAATTATGTTAAACATCTTTTGCCTACCCAAAATTATTCAGAACCTGAAAAAATCTGAAAGTAACTTCTCGGTCGTCAAATTAATAAAAAAAATTAAAAATGAATTTTGAAGTACAAGAGTTTACCAGAACGGCCCATGGACGTTTATGAAGCCAGACAGAACAATATACATTTTTGTCCATATCGTGCAACGGGCCGGATTGGATGCTGTCGCGGTCGCGGACCACATCCCTCCGGGGCTGGCATTTGCCCACTCCTATTTTATACGATAAAACATTCACAATTAAATAAATAACATTAAAATAAGAATTTTATAAATCTTTAGTTAAGCATTACTTACAGGCGGCAGCCACTTACCTGGAAACTTTAATTTTATTTCCGGGAGTATTGCAAATAATGTTAGTGCCAATAAAAAATTGTAAAATTTCATTTTATTCAGGGCCGGCGCAAGGGTATCTGGCGCCCCTAGGCAATAAAAAATTGGACGCCCCCGTATATTGTCTAAATCAGTGGTTCCCAAACTCTTTTGGCCCATGGACCCCTTTTCATAGTCAAAACTTGCCCACGGACCCCCTTTCATAGTCAAAACTTTCCTACGGACCCTGGGTAAAAAACTACATAAATGCATAATAGAAAAATTAAAAATTTAACTTTGATGTCTTGAATGGTAAATGGTGACGTAAAAATAAAATATAAATAAAACATTTTGTTGAAGAAGTATTTATTGAAATTATAACTTTTGTTTTAAAATACAAAATAAATTAATGACTTGGATGAACCTGATGGGATGTTATGAGTGTATTTATCATCATTGCGCGAACCCCCTGACGTTGTTCAGGGACCCCAAAATCAATTTTAATTTTCCAAGGACCCCCTGAATGATCCCAGGAACCCCTTGGGGTCCGTAGGGACCACTTTGGGAACCACTGGTCTAAATGTTCGTAGGTGTGTTTATATACAGGGTGATTCATAAATATTGCGTAAAACTTCTGAAGGTAATTCCTTATCAAAAATTAAAGGGGGCTTTTATGTAATATTTTTTCCTAAAACGTCTTTTTTCGGAGTTACACCCCTATTAAGGGGAACGGTGAAAGTAGGTTTTTATTTTATTTCTCAAATTCGGAGAAATGTAGAAAAATTGCTTTTGGTAGATATTTTTTACTTATTAAAATGTTTTCCACAGAAGTACCATTGGCGTAGTTAGCCTCCAGATTTAGAGGGGGGGGTACAGCCCCAAGTGACTAGCATTTTTACCTTTTATACTACAGCCAGTGGCTTAGGCAGAGGGGAGTTAGGGGGATCAGAACTTCCTCCCATTACTCCCATAGGGTCGTAATAATTCGATAAAGGGCCGGAGAACTGTACATTTGTGCTAAAAAAAAAAAGGTTCTCGGCTCTTTTTGAGTTTATTAACCCCCCCAATGGAAGCATCCTGCGTGCGACACTGACTACAGCTGCTTAGTTTTATGCATTAAAACTTAAAATGATTATAAGAATAAAATTTAATAAAAAGCCAAACGTTAAACAAAAAAGAATGTACAGAAATTAAAACGGCGGTAATTTATTATTACAAATTATTAAAAAATAATTTTTACCGTTTAAAAGTCATACGGTTAAAGAGCGACAAAAAATATAGTCAATAACTAGTAAGGATGCCCAATAAATATCTAGTTGTATCCTAGTTTAATATTTATTTTTTGTTATCTTATATGTAAAGCTCAGTTCTACTATTTTGTAGTTAGGTCCTGATTACATTTTGATTGCAAGAAAAAGTAGATTAATATAATTTTGAAACAAAAGATGTTTTATAAGTAAAGAAAATAGAAAATTAAAAACATAATGCTTACTAAACTAGGTACTTATGTTACAAACAAAAGCACAGTTTGAATTTGAACTTATTTATAAGTTAAAATTTATCTTCCGGTTTTTTCTGGAACCAAATTCAGCGAGAATTTCTTTGGGATTTAGATTTTTTACAGTTTCATTTTCAATGTTGATAATTAACAAATTATTGAATCTTTTTTGAGTCATCCAACTCAAGGGGGGCTAATATTAGGTTCAGGGGGGCTTAGCTCCCCTAGCCCCCCATAACTATGCCAATGAGTAGTACCTTTCTTAATTCTTTAATTTTTCCCGCAAAACCTACAATTTTTGAGTAAAAAATAAAATAAGTGAACATGCACCATTAAATTAATATGCTAAAATACAATTATTCATTTTGGTGGTTACCATAGTTTGCACATATTGAGTAAAAGTGGCAGGTGTTTTCGTGTTTATTTGGTGGTGCATGTTCAGTGATTTTATTTTTTACTCAGGTTTTGCGGTAACAATAGGGAATAAAAGTGGTTTCTAAGTAAATCAAGGTTTAAAAAAAAATCTTAAATTACAAAATTTTAACCATCCAAAAAGTTATGATAAAAAACCAACAGAGGTTGCACTTTTCAGCCCCTTGTAAAGGTAGGAGAACATTGAAAATATTACTATGGGAAATCTTTTAATAACTAAAAACCATTTACCAAATGCCATTCTCCTACATTTCTCCAAACAAGAAATAAAATAAAAACTTATTTAGCTTTAACCGTTCCCTCTAGGGCAGGGGTCGGGGAACTTTTTTACCTATTAGGTACCCCAAAATATATTTATTAACGCCGACGTTACCCCCTTGATTTGAAAGGAAGAAAATCATAGATTATTTAAATTGAAAAGGTTTATTGAATCTATTTATACGCAGAACACAATTATAAATATAACAAGGAATGCGTTTTTTATTTAATTTTATTTGTCTATTGAATCCTCATTACCCCCAAGAATTTAATTTTTATCCCACTTGGGGCAATTTACCCCGGTTCGCCGATCTCTGCTCTAGAGGGTCTAACCCCAAAAATAGACGTTTTCGGAAAACATTTTGTAAAAAAGACCTTAATATTCGATGTGATAGGAATTCCCTCCCGAAGGTTTTCGCAATATTTATGAAGCACGGCTATATTTATTGTTACACCATTACAAACATTTTAATGTTTTTTTAATTAAATAACGTTAATGTATTTGTATACATACATCATTTGAATTTAACCCTTTCTTATAGGAAAATCTGGCGCCCCTAGGCAATTGCTTCGCCTAATGGTAAAAACTGTCCTGATTGTACTATATCAATATTAAGCACAATATTTACAAAAAGTGTTTTTACATTTTTCTGAACCGACTTCGGATTCAGCAAGTCATACATCTTACAATGGGAAATCTTCAGAAAAGTAATGAATATATTGATTACCTACAATAACATTCTCTTGATGTTATATCTGTATTGTAGATATTTTGAATAGAACTGAGATCACAAACGAAAGTCTAGTTACTTTGTTATTTGTTGAAATGATACTTGCAGTAAACAATAAAATGGTCAGCCAATAGACAGCTTATATTGTGCTGTTGGAAAATGTAAATATATTATCCAATAGTGTTTAGCAGTGATGGCTGTAAAAATAAAGATTTTGTTGACCCAAATGGACTTACTTACCCCACTAAGTTATTGTAACCCTTAGTTAAACGGCTAATATTTTAGCTGAATCATTTTTATTTTTAATAATAATAACAAAATATTATGGTCTTTTATTTAAATATTTATCGTTTGATGAAAAATAAATGTAAAACATAAAAAAATAGTTATTTGTAAAAACAATTTAAAAAAAATCATTTTTATTGAAAATTTTAGCAATTTATACACATTTGTGTTTATAATTTCAATTGCTTTATATTTATATTTTGAGTTTTATTAAGGATTTAGCATTTTAAAGCATTCGTGAACAAGAGGTACATATTTTATACGGTTATACAGGGTGAGTCATTAGTGGTAGTGAAGTGAAATTAATTGTGGAAATGCTATAGTTCAAGAAATAAATGACAAGGTTAGTGAAGTAAACAGTCAGCTTTTTTTTCCACGGCATCCTATTTGCTTTAATAATGATTAGAAGAAAAAAAGTCGAATATCTCGAAAAGTATGAGTTTTGGGTATAGGCATAGCCTTCTTTAGAAGGCTGTGGTATAGGACATACTTAATAAAAAATGAAGCTCTCTTAAAGACGAATTCGATGACATAAGAAAATACAGGGGTTTGCATTTGAAAAAATTGAATTACGAGCTTTTGAAAATCAGGAAAGTTGCCACCTATTTATGATGCGTGATTCAAACTTTTTCGTATCGAGCTAATAGAGCAATGTTTTCTGCATGTGCTTACCAAATTACAAGTCTGTGCTTCGAAAAATTACTTCAGGAGAATTTTTTAAATAAAGATTTAAAACCTTGAAAAATTTTGAAAATTATTTTTTTTTAGTGACAAGGCCGCATAAAAACCTGTACTATTTTATATTGATGTAAAGCTAAAATAAGGCGGTCAAGAATATTAAATAAAAAATGGGGTGTTGTATTTGAAATATAAAAGTTGCTATTGGTTCCAGAGAGGTGACTCACTCTGTATATTTCAAAATATTTGTTATCGTGTTCGGAAGAAAAAACTGTATGGAATACCGTTTGAATCAACTTTATATCTCAAAGCGTTTAGCCACAATCGACCGATCCGCCACTAATGACTCACCCTGTATATTCGGCTGAAACTAATTTCGAAGATGAACTTGCACCATTTGAAAAAAAAAACATGTTTACAGTACCCTTAATCATTAGAACTTTCATCGCCAAAATATTATGGATTTTAAACTTTTTTTATCTATAGATTGTTTACAGATAAAAAGATCAAAAATGGACTTGTCCCATTTTCAAAATAAACAGTTTATACGTTGCATCTGGTCGTTTCTCCAAAAATGTCAATGAATAACTTTGTAATAGTGTTTATAGTTTATAGTGCTAGAAATATTATTGTGAAAGCCCTCTTAGAACTCTTAAATACGTCTCAATTTAAAAACTCAGCATAGACTTTATATTCTCAACGCTTGATGTGGTCCCATTACAAAAAATTATCCCATCCCATTTTTTTAAAGTAACGATTTTTGCTCAAGCATTATTTTTAATTTCAGTGCTTTTTTTTTCTAAAAATACAACTTAAATCAAATTTGAATATTGAATGAGAATATTATAAAATCCTTAGTAGAATTTGTTTTCCATGAGTTACCCATCTTTTTGTGTACATTATTGAAGGAACGTTAGTTTAAATTCAGAATAATTAAAAATGTTACTGTTTTTATCAAGCATTTTTCATTTTAAACTATTCTTGCAATAAAAATGTTTTCAGTTGTATATTATAGAGTGTATAATACTTTTTTCAATTGACCAAATTCACGCTAAATTAAGAATAAATGTTTTAATTATGATGTAGTTCTAATATAAATAGTTTTAAATAAAAATCACTTAACTTTTTTCAAAGTATTTCTTGGTAACTGCAAAATCAGTTCAATACTCATCTCTTTATTAATTGCAGTCTTATTTATTATCGTTTATTAATGCTAGTGCAATTGTGTTAAATTGTTAGGCCTTACACCTAACAGTAGATAAATAATAATAATGTAATTTATTTAACGATTTGCTAATTTTGTTTACATTTTATAACTTACGTTTATAAATATATAAGAATTAAAACTTTCCCTTATGGTAGCTATTGAGCTAGAGAGGTGTAAAAATAAGAAGAGGAAGAAGAAGAAATTAAATTGTTAATAAACTATATTTAAATAACAATTATAAAGTGGATGATTAAAAGTAAATTTTTTATCCAGTTTTAGATGCTGGGTTAAATAAATAATTTAAGTTTAAAGTGTACAGATAGTCCTGTAATGAATTAATTGGTTTTTGATCATTTAAAATTATGTTATGTTTTACTGATATACTCTTTTTTTCCAGTCTGTAACTTCGTAGTGCATGACCGCTGCCTTAAGACCGTGGTGTCCCCATGTTCCAGCATCGCCGCCAGCCTCATCAAGGTAAATAAAAATTCTACATCTTTACCTAAGTTTAGTTATTTGCTTGAAGCTTTTGTGTTAAACACATCCACATTCCATCCCTTATTATTTTTTTGCTGTATCTCTTTCCTTATTCCTCTTTATTCTTCTACTCATATTCTCTTTCTTCACTTCATGGTTTTCTTCTTTTTTCCCCTATTGCTAATTCTAGCTATAATAATTTTTTTCTTAAATTTGTTTGTAATTTTGTGACACTTATTTCTGGTAATTATCATTTACAGGCAAAATTAATTTTCCAGAACCCGGTAGCTCACTGTTGGTCGGAACCGTTTCACCATAAAAGAAAATTTTGTAATGTATGTCGAAAGAGGCTAGATGATAACGTATCCATCCACTGTGAAAGTAAGTATAATATATTTTATTTACTAAAAAAAAATAGTGGCAGATAATAAAGTCTTCTGTGTGATAAGTTATAAAAGAATAATAATTAGTAACCAGAGTAAGAAAAGCAGTAAATAAATAAACCTTGTATTTAATATATTGCTTATGGGCATAACTAAATCAAAATTTGTTAAATACAAAGCTTCAATAATACCTTTACATTCAAGGTACTGAGATCATTTATTGCACAATACATTTACATAAATCACGGTAAAACTTTAGTACTTGAAAATACTTATCTCAGAATCATTGAAAAGTAATATAGGCACTTCTTGTAGCAAGCTACAAAATTGTATATAGGTACATATAATTAATATTTGTTACATTTATAATGAATCATATTTATTGTTTATAGTATGCGACTACTTTGTGCACACGGAATGTCAAGACTTTGCAGTGGCAGACTGCAAAGAAAACGCCACGTATCTGCCAGGTAAACATCTTTCAAGTGTACGTCATGAACATCATTGGCGAGAAGGCAATTTACCCAACAATTCCAAGTGTGCACTTTGTAAGAAAACTTGCTGGGCATCGGAGTGCTTGTCGGGGTACCGCTGTGAATGGTGTGGGATGACGGTAAGTAATTTTTTTTAAAACTCAATTTCAGAATTTAACTTAAAATTTTGGCACCTGAGATAGGTGCCTCTAAAAATTTGTTACTTTGGTATTAATAGTTTGGCACTTGATGTAGGTACCTCTAAAATTTTGGCACCCGAAGTGGGTGCATCTAAAATTTTGGTGCCAGAGTTGGGTAACTTTAAATGTGTCCAATGACCAAAATAATACACCTACCACATGTTATGAGTAATATCATGACATACAAATTTTCAAAATGTTGAAAAGTAACTCGTTTCTAAAATAATTTTGGACTGTATTACATTTCATTGTATTTTTTTGCAGTGCCATGCTGCTTGCCATATGAACATTCCACCAGAGTGTACATTTGGAATAATGGAACCCATTTATTTGCCGCCACATGCTGTTAGCATTCCAAGAACTGAAGTTCCCATGGAGGCAATAATTGGGGTCCAAGTGCGCCGCAAAGACACGCTGTCTCGTGAGTATTCATGCCGTAAGTGTTGCTTTATTATTACATGTTGTGGCTTTGTTCGTGCAATTTATCTGTGGTGTAAAAAATTTAAACTCCCATTTTTTCAGTTACTTAAGTAAGTGTCGATGTCTGTTTTCAAACAATTCAAATAGCAAATGATTTAATGATTTTAAATGGACAGACTCCTGCAGACCAAAATCTTATTGTTAATTTTTCCATATTTATTATTTTGTTTATAACTGTGCATATTGAAATTGAGCGGTGCAACTTGATTAAAACGATCAACAAGCTTAATTTAATCAGAAGTTAGTCAAAATATGTGAGAAAAATAAAATTATATTTTATTGACAAAATTGTAAATAGTGTATAGGTCTGAAAAGGGGAAAATTTAAAGAATCTATTACTTATAATTTCAATAAGTTACAGAAAAGTCAATACAGTAGTTTTATGCATAATAAAATGCTTCCTCTGTTGTCTTGTTTGGTCTAACATAGATTTATTGTAGCCAGTCTTCAACTTCTCTCTTACCTTTTTTAACTGAGTTAATTATGTAAAATGAGTTGTAGATGTTTCAAAATTTAAGTAAATAACGAGAGTAATAAATTATGAATTGTTGAAAATTAAGTATTGTTGAGTAAATAATTATAGCAGCAATGTCAGACACTATTACCTCAAGACAAAAAAAAAAGGTAATAATATGGTAAAGCCTGTTTAGAAAGTAATTTTTATACAGTTGCTTTTCTATGATGAAAAACTTTTTCTTTTCATTGCATAAAAATTACACAATTGCTGTTTTAATTGTTTAACACCCTTGTATCGTTTCACTAACAACAATTTATTAAAAATATGTTAATTAATAAGTTGCAAATATATGTGCATTTAGCATTATTTTATTTAGGTAAATTAGCATTCATAATTTAATGAAAAAATACTGTCTCAAATAAATAAAAAATTATGTTGCAGTAGTGGTAAAAGTTTATTTCAGATTTAAATTTTAACACCTTTGATTATGTTATAAAAGTAAGCAACCAAATTATTTCAAATTATTATTGTAAATTAGTGAAGTTTTGATCAGCGAAATAGAAAAGTAAACCCTTTTTTAATGAATTTGTGAGTACAAATATTTATCCTGTTAGTTATCAACTACTCAAAAAATTAATGAATTTTAATATTTTATATTTCGTAACTTATTAGTGTTACATAAACCTTATCTATGCAATAATTTAAACAAGTTTTCAGATTATCAATGGATTTTTAATGATATCAGTTATTTTTTAGCTTTTAAGTTATGTCTTGCTTTTATAATTTTATTTAATTTTTATTTTAAGATAACAAGGGAATGATTTTGCAGTCTACAGCCACGATTATAATAGAGGGAGTGCACTTTCAACTGTTCTGAAGCGTCTTTCTGTTGTTTTGTCCGGTAGCTGTCGAGGCAATTGCCAACCTTTACCCCCTTATTTTAGAGGTACACTTGGTTTGCGTTTGAGTCTTTCGTCATTTATGTGCTATGACCAGCTTACATTGTCGATAATTGTTTATTAAATTACCCTGTCAATAACTACACGTGCCTAGATGTAGGAAAATACCTTAATGTAAATGACCAAGTGTTTTTGCTCCTCCCTCTAGATCAGTATTTTTTTTTTAACAAAATCCTTATAATTTTTAGTTCTAAACCACAAACTTATTATTGACTTTATTTATTATGAAATGTAAATAAATTTGGTATTTACAGCTCGAAGTATCTCGGAAGAATTTAGCAGTGGCGATACGGGACGTTATCGGGATGAAGAATATGTACAAACTCATGCGAGCCGAGATCGTGATAAGATGAACAAGGAACGAGATGACAGAGATGAAGGTTAGTCTAAAAATATTAATTAGGATGACCCAATCAAAAATTTGTTTTTGATGGGGTGTACAAAGTGATTCAAATTCGAGGGCGACCATGGGAATCTCGCTTATTACTGAAGATAGAGGGAAGGTTTAAATTTGGCAAAGTTGCTAAATTTTATGCTCATCAATAATTTCAAAACAGATTTGAAACTGTTTTTGAAAAAATTTAAAAATTGACTTTTTTTGCTAAAACGTTTTTATTTATTTATTTATTTTAATCTGTAGAATTTTTTACATGTTCACTTTTACTTTTACTGGTGCCATCAATTTTTTGCTGTGCCGATTCCGTTTTGTTTTATGGGTACCTACTAGCTTTTTAATTTCTTATGGACGACAAACTTGATTTTCATCTAGTTATTAGATATGTTAAATAAATGAAAACCTTTTTATTCAAATAAATATGTTGTTTATATAAATAACATAACCATGTAATACATGTTTGAAATTAGAAAAAAAGTTCTAGTTGTCGCCCATAAGAAATTAACAAGTTACTACCTATAAAACAAAACGGAATCGGCACAGCAAAAAATTGATGGCACCATTAAAAGTAAAATAAAAAGTGACCATGTAAAAAATTCTACAGATTAAAATAAAAAACTTTAGCAACTTTGCCAATTTTAAACCTACCCTCTATCTTCAGTAATAAGCGAGATCCCCATGGTCGTCCTCGAATTTGAATCACCCTGTACATGCTCAAAAAAAAAGTTTTAATAACATTTTATTTTATGGTATTAATATACATCAGAGTTTCTCAACGTGCTTCCAAGGAAAAAGGGACAAAGACAATTATTTACCATGCCGATTAGGATTTGTTTTAAATAAAATATTTGTTTTTGCCATTTTTAACAACAATTGTTTCAAAAAAGTGCCAAGTGTTATAGATTGTCTAATTCAGAAATAAATGCTCTACAAATTGACGTTAAAATCAGATATAGCGTCCATAAGAACAAATTAACCTGATGATGGTTTTAAAAAAACGAAACGTCGCACGAAAAATATAATTGGGGAATTTGATTCCTTGCAAAAAGTGGCCATGAAAATGTGTTTACAAAAATAAAATTCGACATTAAATAAAAAAGTTACGGGCAAAATCCACTTTTTTACTTTTTTCCCTATATCTCAAAAACTAAAAGAGCTAGATAAGTTCTGTTTGTGTCAAATTATTAAGCACCTGAATACACAACTTTGCCTCAATTTAACCGAAGTCGTAACTCTTACCGTTTACGAGATCCCATAGTGGCCCTCGAAAAACGAGAACCCTGTATATGAAACTTAATAACATATTTAAAAAAAGAACGTACGATTCTCTCAAATTTTGTGATAAACACCATGCTTTTTCTTTCAAAATAAATAAGTTATTGGCGTGGCAAACTCCTACTGGAACACTCTGTATATGATATATTTCATGTCTGTTAATTCTTGCAGAGGTGGTTAAAGTCTATGATGGCAACAGCTCAGTGAGACGGCGCATATTTAGAACAGTAGTGGTATCACGTCAGGCTCCGCTAAAGCAAGTATTAACACAGGCGTTACGGGCACACCACATTACCCAGGATCCTAGTTCCTTCTACCTCACCGACCTTTATTCTCCAGATGAGGCTCGTCTACAAGATCCAACACCTATACTCAATTTGCATCATAAGGAAGGAAAGCGACCCGCCATATTTCTTAGATTTAAGTAAGTTACAATTTCATGGGCGCGGATTCTATGTGACAAAAATGTTTGAATTTTTGCAGAGACCGTGACAATGACAAAGGCGAAGTGCGTGTGTATCCCGGTAAGTTGCAGGTATCCCAGGCATTCTGCACCGTGCCTGTGGATTCCAGCACCACTGTGGCAGATCTTATTCGTGAAGCTCTTTATCGTTTTGGTCTGCAAGATTTTCAATGTGAAGATTTTCGATGTAGCGAAATTCTGCTTGATAGGGGAGGTACATCACGATTTGCTGTAAATGTTTTTCAGCTGATTATTCACAAATCATTTTTTAGTTACTGAAAGAGTTCTATCTTGGAATGAGAGACCTTGGGAAATCATGAAACAATTAGGGAGAGACAGCATTAGGCAAATGGAGCTAATGCGATTTTATCTGCAATTAAAGCAGGATCCTCATGGTCCTAATTTAGCGTTGTTTGTTGGAAATCTACCACCTAATCTCTCTGAACGGAATTATGAAAACATTCTAACAGAATTTCTCGGCAAAGGTTATTTTCAATATTTATTTTCTGTCTTAACAAAAAGTCAGAATTGATTTAAATAACAACACAATTGCCATTGATACACACGCCAATACAACAATATTATCAAGTCACAAACGTTTGAGAAATGTGCATCTGGCTAATTGTTTTTAATTTTCAGAAAACAAGTTTTCGAAAATTGGTCCAATATATTATGAATATGGTTCTATGGTTATAACATACGAAGATTCAGAAAAAGCAGTTAGAGCATTATATATTCTAAGAGAATCAAAGTTTGAAGATAAACATCTTCTTGGTAAGTGAACATCAATATTATTGTAATTTTCTGGAAAAAATAGCAAAATAATCAATGGATTACTATTTTTAATATTTAAACTCACATCTAACAAACAGTGTTATTTTTTCATAATATTTTTATTTATATAAATGTAAATTATTTGACTCAGTGGCGTAGCGAGGGGGGCAAGGGTGTATCGATACCCCGGGCGCCAGTTTTGGGGGGCGCCGCGAAGACAAAATATTTTTGTGTTTATTTCACTTATTTAAAGCCAGAAAACTAAAATGCCATTATAATTTTAAAATTTGTTCTCATTGTAATTACAGTGTATTTGAATGAATACTACAACATTATTTTATTTGAAACCCACAAACGAAATCGCCTATGTAATTTTGTATTACTAAGCATCAAAAAAGGAACATTTGACAAATTTAATTTCTATGGAGTAATTGATGAATTTGCCACGATAAAGGCAAGAAAAATACATATTTAATCAAAATTAAACCAATATAATATAAACTATAGTTTGTCTAATTTAATACATTGTAATCTTTAGACCTTTAATTTTGTTTATATTTACAAAAATGTATAAATAAATCTATATACAGCGTCATTCAAATAGTCTGCAACAAACAAAAAAGTTTTTTATTTTTGATTTCTCAAAAAGTTTTATTCCTGATAGAAGTGCATGTTCTAAAACTAATTTTAAGATAAAGAAAAATTTAAAAGAACTTCATAGGACACTAGATTTTAGCTATTTTAGAAATATTCGCGATAGTAAAGTGCCTTAATTTTGAGAGTTACGAAGAAAGTTCATGAAAACAGTTGTTTAGAATTCAAAAATATGTCCTAATATTAAATTTAACGTAAAATTTCCAATTTTTATGTTTGTAGTCATTTTAACATTCCATAAATTCTACACCTGGAAAAGTTTTTTATTATCGATTTCTCAGAAACATTTTTTCTTGGTAAAAGTTTGTGCATGATCTAAAACTAATTTCAAAAAAAAAAACAATTAAAATTCATATGCAACTACATTTTAGCGACTTTTTGATTTTTTAATGTTGAAATTACTATAAAAATTATTATTGGAAATTAAACGTCAAATATCATAGTAGGTCATATTTTTAAATTCTAAACATTTTTTTCCTAGATATAAACTTTTTTGGTAACTCTTAAAATAAGGAAACTTTACTCGTGTGAATATTTCTAAAATCGATTAAATGTAGTGCCAATAAACTTCTTTTGACATTTTTTTATCTTAAAATTAGTTTTAGAACAAGCACTAACTTTTATCAAGAATAACATTTTTTGATAAGTCAATAACAAAAAACTTTTCTATTTGTTGCACACACTCTCTCAATGACGCTATATATACAGGGTGAACCAAATTCGAATGTGTTTCGGGATATCACGGTTTTCGTAATAGTTAGCTAAAATCTGATGTTGGTCTCTTGGGCTATTTTCTTGAGAAAAGAACGCCTATGTCATTTTTGTTTATAACGCTTTTCATTTTGGCACTGCAGACGAAAAATTAAATTTCATTGTTTTTGAAAATATACTATAACTTCTTTATTTATTGAAATAGAACAAAATGTTTTCAAGGTTTTTTATATAGATTTTTAGACTTACATTCTTTTTTAATAGAAACCCTAGTTGGTCATGACTTTATATGAAAGAGATTGTTTTTAAATTAAGCATAAAAGTATTTACAAAAAACCTTTACAACATTTTGTTCTATTTTAATAAATAAGGAAGTTATAATTAATTTCAAAAATGATAAAACTGCATTTTTCGTCTGTAATGCCAAAATAAAAATCGATATAAGAAATCTGATTACATAGGCGTTCTTTTCTCAAAAAAATAGCCCAAGTGACCAATACCAGATTTTTGCTAACTATTACGGTAACAAAATACCCCCTAAAAGATTTAAATCTGGTCCACCCTGTATATAAATGAAAGCATCTTACTGCGGTATTTTTTTCTGGCAAATCTGTTAGTAGATAAATATGACGAGGGGGGCGAACAAAAAATGCCATGCCCCGAGCGCCATTTACCCTCGCTACGCCACTGATTTGACTATACGTTTAATTACTGTAATGTTAATTATATTAATGAAACCTGTATAAATTTACAGTCATGTTATTGCCGAATTTGGAACCATCGATGATTCCACAAGGAGTGCAACCACTTTTAGTCTTCGTGAATGTTAAATCTGGTGGATGTCAAGGCTTAGAACTTATATCCAGTTTTCGGAAATTGCTCAACCCATATCAGTGTTTTGATTTGGATAATGGGGGCCCTTTGCCGGGCTTATATGTTTTTAGAAACATTCAAAATTATAAAATTTTGGTGTGTGGAGGTGATGGTACAATTGGTTGGGTGCTGCAATGTTTAGATAACGTTGGGCAAGATTCGCAGTGTTCATCACCTGCCTGTGCTATTGTTCCACTTGGAACTGGTAAGTTCATTAATTAATTCTTAGCATAAGGAAGGAAAAATTGTAAATTGTTGTCAAAAATCAAAACATTTACCCTATTAGATTGAATTGGATGTGTTTTAATGATTTGTACATTATAGGATGTACCAAATCATAACCATCATTGTTCAGAAAAGTTTGCTTAACATAAGACACTTGCTTTAGCCACACTTTCAAAACACAAAGTATCTTTTGAGTATATCCTATATTATAAATTATGAACCTGCTTATTTTAAAATTTCTTAAGCTTCCTCATTCCATCGAATTTGTAAAACCCTGCACTTATATTTTATGAAATTATTAATAAAAATTTGGTTTCTTCTTAATATTTCGCTGCCCTTTTCATGATTATGGGTGCGGATTTTGATTGTATTCTTCCCTCTATCTCTTTATGTCTTTAACCAACTCTCTAAACATACTCCGCTCAGTCCCTTTGTAGAGGGTGGTCCAAATTCGATGGGATTACATGGGCATCTCGCTTAATAGTCAAGATAGAGAAACGGTTAAATTACCAAAAATGTGCAGTTTTTTAGGACAAACTCAGAACCGTTTTCAAAAATATTCTATCATTTCCGGTTTTTGAGTTATTAAAGAAAAACTGTTTTTTTGTTATATTTATAATGTGTCATATATATATATAATTGTTTTAAATATCACAAAAGTTTAGAGAGATTATTTTTTAGATATTTTTATGTAGATTTTGATAGAACTATTTTTTTCGTTCACCGTTAAAAAGTTATGACACACTCACCTTTTTTAAAATAGAAGCTATGACCTATTAAAATTCCTAATTTTTTTCCCGTTTCAAATATATAAGCTTTGATGATTTATTTTCAATAATACGCAAGTTACAAAGGTTTTTTTAATTTTTTCAAAGATGAGAAACAAAAAGTAGGCTGGGAAAACAAAAAAAAAAAAACAGGAAAACCGGAATTGATAGAATATTTTTGTAAACGGTTCTGAGTTTGTCTCAAAAAACTGCACATTTTTGGTAATTTAACCATTTCTCTATCTCGACTATTAAGCGAGATACCCATGTAATCCCATCGAATTTGGACCACCCTGTTCGTGGCAGCTTTTTTTACCTCATCATTCCAGGTTTTAACTGGTTCTAACTTTTGTCTTTTTCCCTCTGCCTCCACTTCATAAACTTTTACGGGCATCCTGTCTTCTCCCATTTGATGCCCTAACCATCTCTGCTGTTCTTCCTGGATCTTTTGCTCAATAGCTTTAGCTTTGAGGGTTTATCTGTTATTGATTTGATCTGTATATGAACAACATTGATTCCATCATAATGCAAAAAAAGGTTTTATTAATTCATTGACATTATTACGCAGGTAACGATCTGGCCAGGGTATTAAGATGGGGACCAGGTTATACAGGTGGTGAGGACCCATTAAATTTACTTCGAGACGTAATTGATGCTGAAGAAATAAGGTTGGATCGATGGACCGTGGTATTCCATCCTGAGGACAAATCGGACGACAGCAACAAGCAGGTCAATTCCTCTGGTAAGAAGAGGCAAAAACTGTCCAAAGTGAAACTGATCAATGAACAGTTTAGAAAAACAGGTCAATCTAGTGTGTGTCTTGATGTTGTTTTGCTGTAATCTAGACTAACATTCGTTTACATTGATAATGACCATGCCTGGCTATTGTGCTGATGATTCTATTTTGCCTGTGAAATCGTCTCTAGTTTAGGTTCTTCACCTACTTTTTTTGAAAGCAGGACCTTCTCACTGATAATATTGTGTTGTGCCATATTTTTCGACCTTTTTTTGCATGACCAGTCAACGGTAAATACATTTTCAAAACAAATTGATTTTCTGTGGTAACTTTTTTCTGAAGTAATTTCTAAACATTTTTGTATTGATTAAATAATGATAATATATCATTATGTTACCATCAATATTAAAGTAATTTTTATCTCAAAATTAATTGCAATAAAATTTAATGGACGAAAAATACCATTAAAATTACTAGCAGAAGTAATTGAAATAAATGAAGAATAATTTTTGTACAAGATATATTAACATTTATAGTACCAGCGACCATCAATTTAAAAACAAAAATAATTTTAAGAGTTTTTCTAAATCTGTTTATTTTTTCATTTTATCAAGGACGTTCTTTTTATTAATTTCGTAGTTTTAAATTTAGTTGTTTAATTAAATAGATATATGCATAAAACATATGATAAACAAAATCATTTAAAAACTATAATAACAGATTACAATAAAATAAACTTATGCGGTATATGCACATAGCCATAGATGAGTTAATTATATTAAATATTCAAATTATTATTCCCGTGTACATACAACAATATTTTTTTAAATTAGTTTTCAGGTTTCCACATTTTATTTTGGTTATTATTTAGTTTTTAATTTAATTAATTATTAATCTTAAAATATTTAAATTTTCAAGTGGTTTTTTGAAGTTTGGAAAATTTTTAAATTCTAATAAAATAACGGTAATAATTTTATTTGAAGCACAATGGTAAATAAAACAATTGATTTTAAACAAAAGTTTTAATTTCAGTTGAAGTTGCACCGCGTTTTATTTTTTAACATATGATAATGAGGACTTTATTTTATTATTTAATTTGTTATGTTCCCTGACTCGTCTAAATAACTTTAATATCATTTGACGTATTATGATAAATATTTTAATGGTATGTATTTCACTGGTTGATGTTCAGTATGCACATAAATGTATGTATGCAGTGTGTTTTACTCGTTTGAAAATTTTGTGTGAGTGCCGTGTACGCAGCTTTATAAATATTTTTATTTTTCATGTGATTCCATTTTTGCACAATAAGATGCTAGGTAACTTTTTTGACAATTGTTTACAATATATCAGCTTATTCTGAGCCTGAGCATGTTTCTTTCAGTAATTTTTGCTGTTAACATGTGAGGAGGTGTTAGCTTACTTTATAATATTTTTTATACGTAAATTGATCACAATATATATCTGAGAGTTACTATTAGTATATTAATTCCATATTTAATTTGTAAAAAAGTGTAACACAGAAAATTTCAAAAATTGCAAATATGTAATATAAATTAATCGTTTTCTTAAGGCAAGTATAAATTGTCTAATTTACTTATTTTCAAATTCAGCTTAAGTCACTTTTCGATTGAATGTGTGGTCAAACAATAATTTTAAAAGTTAATAATATCAGAGCATAGTGTTTTTAATTTAAATTCCTCAGATTAAATATTCCATAGTTGAAAAATTACAAACAATTTTGATTGTTCTTCAAATACACATTTTTTCATCCCAAGTAAATTAATTATTAATTGCTTTTGCAACTAAAATAATATGCTTTGTAATATGAAGGCAAAAGTCTGTTGTCATGCGGGCTAGTACAAGACCGAGTGGAAGAAAAAAATGTTTGAGAAAAAACTGATTATTTTTTTATAGGCGGACATACTTTAAAATTGTTATTCATAAGTAACTAAATACTTAGCTTAAGGGAAGAACCTGGCCTAATAAGTTACCTTTCCTTATATAAATAAAAAGGTATTGTGTTAGTCTTTTTTGGAAGGATTAGGGTCAACTCACACCTGCGCGGTGGCGGTGGCAATCTGCGATCACTATAATAAGTAACCAAGTTACTTAACTACATAACCAGATTACATTATAGTGATGGCGGATCGCCACCACGCCGGGGTGAGTTAACCTTTATAGTTTTTAAAAGGATATCTCAGATCAGCGGTTCTCAAAATTTTCTGTCTCAGAACCCCTTTATACCAAAGAGCTTTGTTTTGTTCGAGTTATTTCTATCGATGTTACTGCGTTAGAAATAAAATAGAAGTTTTTTTAATATTTTTTAACTTATTTAAGAATAACGGTAACAAACCCCATACTACATGTAAAATTAAATGGTTTTTTTAAACAAAATATAACTTAAATTTTTATGATAAAGAGAATTTAATTTAAATAGTTGCAGTTTTACATTTTTCAAATCTCTTTAATGACTCCCAAGTGTCTACATTTTGAGAAACGCTGTCTTTGATGGATGATTTTTTTGAGACTGTTAATGAATAAATAAATTATGAATGTATTCAATTATCTGTGCATGTGTATGCTAAGTTTTCATTGGGCGCCCTTCATGATTGTGTGTTCCTCTTGTGAATTCTTGGCAGTGTTTTATAATTTTGATTGCTAATTTTTGACTTAGTTTAACAAACTTTCTAAATAAATTTTAACTAAAATAATCCATAATAGTACTGAATCCTATTAATTTACATTTTTATTTAATTTTATTTAGGAAGACTTTCGAGGAGAGATGGGTATTTGTTTATGTTAGTCTTGTTTGTACACTGCTTTTTTAATATGTATTTTTCTGTGTGAATATGAGTTTACGGCAAAACAACATTATGTAAAAAATGTAATACTATTGAATCAGTAACACTGATTGGGTAAATATCAGGCTTTCTGAAAAAGTAGGTAGTTTTTGCATGTGTTAAGGTTTGTAACTGATTTGCAAATTGCAACTGAAATTTACTTACTAAGTTTTGTTTTCATAAATAAATTAATTCTTGTATGCTGACACAATTGCTAGAATTCTTTAATTTAATTTTTTATTTATAAAAATTACTTAGAAACCAACATGTAGCTAAGGAGTATCTTGTAACTTTCCAACGTATTTTCCTATCAAACCATTAAAAAAATGCAACTCTTTATAAACGTAATTTAAAAATTATATTTTTTAATCCACAAGTTTAAGCAATTATTTTTTCTCACATTTATACTACTATTAGATTTTTTATTTGCAAATTTCAAATTATAATTTTTTTTTACCACCCAGTATAATTTTTAGCTTCTAATATTCTTTATTTAATCTACTGGTATGTTTTTTTTGCTTTATTTATTTACAGTTACAAACCTGCAAGGTAGCACTTAATTAGAATTTTCTGAAACAGAACACAAAACTAACAAGATAAACTCTTTTGTAAAATAACTTGTTGTACATATAGTTGTAGGAGCATCTACAAGTGAAGATAATTCACAAATCTTCGTTATGAACAACTACTTTGGGATTGGTATTGATGCGGATTTGTGTTTGGATTTTCATAATGCACGAGAAGAAAACCCCAACAAGTTTAACAGTCGTCTACACAATAAAAGTGTTTACGTTAAAATGGGTTTAAGAAAAATGGTGGGACCCAAAATGTGCAAGGACTTACACAAGGAAGTAAGATTAGAAGTGGACGGCAAATTGGTAGAACTACCTCAAGTTGAAGGCATCATTATTCTTAATATTTTAAGGTAAATAACAAGTTTTTTTTACTGGTGAGTGTGATATTTTTAAATGTCAATTACTTTGCTGGATAATTCTATGTGATATAAACAAACAAAAGTTGGGTGGGGGGTCCTCAATAATTTTTAAGAGGGTCAAGGGATCCTGAAACAAAACTTTTAAGAACCACTGTTGTATCACACTATGTATTAATACTTTTTGCAAAGAGATTGTTAAACATTTAATTTCATGTTTGCTTAAGTTGGAAATATTTTACGAACTGTGTTAGGAATAGTTTATTGTGTTTGTTTACAAAATAATTGTGTTTTGTGTTATTATATTATAATAGTTGGGGTTCTGGTGCAAATCCATGGGGACCAGAAAAAGAAGATCATTTCTCTAAACCAAATCATTGGGATGGTATGTTAGAAGTTGTTGGTGTTACAGGCGTTGTACACCTAGGACAGATTCAGTCGGGCTTAAGATCAGCTATGCGTATTGCTCAGGTGGGTTTAATGTTATAATTTACTTTTTTTTGTTATTAATTTTACTGAGACTTTTTTACAGTTTTTATGACTAGCTGATTAAATTATTTTAATCACTGTTTAATTTCTTGTTACTTCATTTGTATTTTATTTTATAAAATAGATAACAAACAATTTCTTTTTACTTTTATATGTACATATTTATAGTCATATTTTTTCTATTTGTAATCATATTGCAGACATTTTATTAATGATATCTTGGTACAGGGTGAACTATTTTCGATGCCCATACAGGGTATCTCGCTTATTATCAGAGATAGAAAAAAACTAAGTAAGTAGTCTCGATTTATTTTTTCGAGAGAAATTCATTGCTGTAAACAGATTTTTGATATCTTTTTTAATTTTCGAAATATAGCCAAAAACCGATTTTTGGCAATTTTCAAAAATGTTAAATATCTCGCTTAAACGAAAAGATAGAGAAAAACTTTACAGACATTTTTGGCATGGTTTTTTGTCCTTAATAAGATAACGATGTTCAATTGTTTTTTACTCATACGAATATTGATATATTACACCTAACTTTCTTATTTTAAATGGCAACCATAAGCAAATTATATATTTTTGAAAAGCTTTCGATTCATGTCAAAGCCAACTATGGTTGCCATTTAAAATAAGAAAGTTAGGTGTAATATATCAATATTTGTATGAGTAAAAAACAATTGAGCATCGCTATCTTATTAAGGACAAAAAACCATGCCAAAAATGTCTTGAAAGTTTTTTTTTTATATTTTCGTTTAAGCGAGATATTGAACAATTTTGAAAACTGCCAAAAATGGTGGTGGCTATATTTCGAGTATTAAAAAAGATATCAAAAATGATAAAAATCTCGCTTAAACGAAAAGATAAAGAAAACCTAACGACATTTTTGGCATGGTTTTTTGTCCTTAATAAGATAGCGATATTCAATTGTTTTTTTACTCATACAAATATTGATATATTACTCCTCTTATTTTAAATGGCAACCATAGTTGGCTTTGACATGAATGGAAAGCCTATTTTTTGCGCTTTTCAAAAATATGTAATTTGCCAATGGTTGCCATTTAAAAAAGAAAGTTAGGTGTAATATATCAATGTTCGTATGACTAAAAAAAAATGAAAATAGCTATTTTATTAAGGACAAAAAACCATGCTAAAAATGTCTAAAGTTTTTTTCTATCTTTTCGTTTAAGCGAGATATTTAACATTTTTGAAAATTGCCAAAAATCGGTTTTTGGCTATATTTCGAAAATTAAAAAAGATATCAAAAATCTGTTAACGGCAATAAATTTCTCTCGAAAAAATAAATCGAGACTTCTTACTTAGTTTTTTTCTATCTCTGATAATAACCGAGATACCCTGTATGGGCATTTAAAATAGGCCACCCTGTACACCATGAATCAGTACAATTTGATTTTCCTAAAATCTATAGCCATTTTTAATAATAAAATAT
Source organism: Elmis aenea (assembly GCA_947652605.1). Lineage (NCBI taxonomy): Eukaryota > Metazoa > Arthropoda > Insecta > Coleoptera > Elmidae > Elmis > Elmis aenea. Next base: position 14,093,234 of record OX393576.1, read on the forward strand.
GATGCTTAGGTGTCATTTTTTAAATATCGTATTATATCTTTACAGGGTGGTCACATTAAAATACACTTACATTCTGACATTCCTGTGCAAGTGGATGGTGAGCCGTGGGTTCAAAGTCCTTGTGATGTGGTCGTATTAAAATCTGCTCTCAAGGTAAATAATAAACAACCTAAATATTATTAAAGCATTTTATTCTTAGATAATTTTAAAGTTTATCTTGATTATGTTGCTTATAAGTAGTAACGTCACGTCTTTTTAATTTAATATATTTTGTAAAATGCATTTTTTTAAAAATTAATTAGTGTTTATTATTCACTTTTTAAGATTTTTGTTGAGAACTTTATGAAAATTATTTATTATAAGTATTCTAGTTGCATGTTTTATCGTTCAAGATATAGGCATATCCCACCCTCCCCAGAACGTAAAAAGTGTACCCGTTCCCAAAATAATAACTGAAAAGGCAGTAATGATGCACAAAAACGATATACAGTTTACTACTGTAACATGTGTTGTATATAAAATTATTTTTACACGAATCTAATAACAGTAGTTAAAATATTAATGAACAATTTAATTCTGTAGCAACATTTAAAAAATATTTCCAAATATTTTGACTGTTATTTGTGTCGTAATCTGTAATCAATGCACTAATTGTATTGAGTATTCGTTGATTCATAGATGTGTATATAATTTATTGTATCACCTTCAGCTATTTTTTATTACAGGAGTGTTAATAATTAATTAGGTTACACTAATATGTAAGTTTTCTGCTAATATTTAAACTGACTAAGCACTAAACACTCTTTTAGTAAAAGTAGCAGATGTTCATAAAACTCAAACATTTCTTAAATATGTTTATCTTCATTTTAAGGTTTCATTTTTTCAATTATTACATACGTTTTAAAGATTGTTAACAATATTGGTTTTATTTTTCAATTATTACATACGTTTTAAAGATTGTTAACAATTGGTTTTATTTTTCAATTATTACATACATTTTAAAGATTGTTAACAATTGGTTTTATTTTTCAATTATTACATACGTTTTAAAGATTGTTAACAATTGGTTTTATTTTTCAATTATTACATACGTTTTAAAGATTGTTAACAAATGGTTTTATTTTCCAATTATTACATACGTTTTAAAGATTGTTAACAATTGGTTTTATTTTTCAATTATTACATACGTTTTAAAGATTGTTAACAATTGGTTTTATTTTTCAATTATTACATACATTTTAAAGATTGTTAACAATTGGTTTTATTTTTCAATTATTACATACGTTTTAAAGATTGTTAACAATTGGTTTTATACAAAGTTTATCATCTGGCACCTACCTAATAGAAACACAATTACAAAATTGTCTCATTAATAATTAATTCCTCTTTTTTTGTTTAAGCGAATGTGAATCAAATATTTAAAAATAGTTAATCAGAAAAAGTGACAAATTATTAGCTTGCCCAATTTACTCACATGTCTTGGTCAGGCCTTATTTCAATTAATAGATCCTTTGATAAACATTATCCAAAATTTTATTTGTTACTATTTAAAATTTTCATTTTCATGTATTTGTATTTGTTTTATAAGATCTATTGTAGATAACTTAATTTATACAAAAAATAATTATATCAAATCTTCATACCGTCAAGTACTTTATGAGATGACAAACGTTGTTTTTAAAACATTTTTAGTTTATATAGAAGCCATAAAAAAATGTTGTTATTGAATTTATACGTACATAGTTTTATTAATATTGGAATGAAGATATCAGTAATGAAGAGTCCAGTAATAAATAATAATTGATCACTACGATATTTACAACAAACATTTTTAATTTTTTTAAATAAAATATAGTGTGGCATAGAAATAATACTATGAACATAAACGGTTATTATAACTAATATAGGAATTAAACTGTCATTTTACATATATTTTAAATTGGTTCAAAAGTCTTTACCCTATCAACACAGAGAATGATTTCTGTTTGCATTTATTTTAAACCAGTGTTTCTCAAAGTGTGGTCCGCGGACCCCTGGGGTCCTCGAATCCTCCTGAAAGGGTCCCCAAACCTTTTCATAATGTTCAAATATCATCCAAGTTTAGTTGCCATGCCAGAAGAAAGCAAAAATATTGTCTAGAAAACAATTCATTGTAGTCCTCTGTAAGTATTTAATTTTAAAAGGGTTCCTCACAGCAAAAAGTTTGAGAAACACTGCTTTAAACCATTAGAATGTAAATAGGTCATCAGGTACTTAAAACTGGAAGCAGCAGCGCATAGTTAAAAAGAATTAGTCCACTTTAAATTTAAAAACTGCAAGTTAATGGAATAATTAACAAGATTTTATAATATAAGGACACAACAAGAGAAACATTGGAAAATTACAAGTTGCCTGTATGAATAAAATACAGCTCAAATATCTTCTTGACAATGATGATGCGTGTAACTTTTGCAGCCGAAATATAGGATATTTTGCCCTAATAATATTTGCGTTATGGACAAATTCAGATTTATTACGAACAGCAGTAAAACTATTTTGTTTTCAATAAAATATGTTGGGTTTAATGACGGGTTGAAACATCATTGGAAATAAAGTTATTAAATCTATCATTTACAAAGGACTAAACATGAAACATATTATTATACAAAAATATATGCATCACAATAATAGAAGTTGTTGTTACATTACCCAAGATTGCCGAGATCTGAGATATACTCACCTACTATATTTGAAGAAAGAACCACTTATTCCATTGTACAGCTTTCTAGACTTTTAAATCTAACACCATTACATTTTTATAATTATAAAAAAAATATGCAGAATTTAAAGGACCATAAAAAACAAATTTATATCTTCGACTAAATTTTATTAAAAAAATAGAACCCAAAATGTTACAAGAAAACTTCCAGAAAGGCTACTTTAAGTATTTTTTAAGTTAGGATGGTAGTTTATTGATTGATATTTTAATACAGTGTGTTCCAAAAAAGCACCCAAACTCATATCACAATAAATGTAAACTTTACAAATCTAGACAATTTTGGAACACACAGTATTTATGTCGTTTACTGTAATCATATTTAATAACTTTTAAGTTTTGTATAGTTTCTAATTGTAACAACTACGTTTTTACCTGAAAAAAAAACTTCACTAAGTTAATTGAAGAATAAAAACAACACAAGTTATTTAAATTGACCCTAAAAAGTATTTATTTTTAGTGTACACACATAGCGCAAAAAACAACTATTGTAGATATGTAAATATTGTTCGTAAAATTTTGCAGTTTTGCCTCATGAAAATATCTTTGACTTTTGAAAGTGTTGCAATTAATTTTATATTCATTATCTTTGTAAAAACAATTCTCGTGGAAAGAAATTTTATTATTTTAAATACTTAATCGTTTTGAGTTATTTTTGAAATAGTTGCAGTAAAATAGTCAGTTTTATTAAATAATACTAAGCTTATAAGTTGGGATGTGTTCCCCATTAGAAAACTTGCATAAAATGGCATTCTTTTAAATGAAAAGCGATTTTATTCTTGAGTTACGTTTTTGCATTTTTTAGACCTAGTCAACACTGCTTTGCTTTGTATACATCGACATGCAGACAGTCGATATTTGCCAGAAACCTATTATTTAGTGTGTAAATATCACCCACGTAGTTGTACAGTAACTGATATACATTGATTGATACAGGCAACCATGTTGAAGAAAAATAAGTTCAAGCGTCGACCTACCGAACCAAGTATTCTGCCTGCAAATGGGGAGGGGGGCAAGAGCACTGATGATTAACCATATTACTAGTATATATTTATACACGTCTAAACCAAAACTGTTTAAAAAAAAAGAACCTGTTACCTCATCCCTGAAACCTTTTTACAAATATTTTGTACATTTTGCATAATCTTTATACTTATCACCATCTAAAATTTGCATGTTTTTAGCTTGCTTGTCCTGTATTTGTTAAAATTAATTTGCTTATTATCTTTTATTTGTACCTGTAGCACTTTTTCAGATGTAGCAATTTTTTAAAATATGTATTAAGTTGCTAATTTACTGAGAGTGTATGTGTGCGCACCCCTCCCCAGGCCACCATGTTGAAAAAGATGAAGGGAAAGATGAAGAGACGAAACACGGAGCCAAGTATGTTGGTGTCTCCAGGCACTCAGTTGGCACCACTTCCGACAAATGAAGGTGATTCACCGACAGATCCAAACAACACCACGTTCTAAGCATCTACTATTTTTCTCGTAGTGAATAATTTAGTTACTAAACAGAACTGACGGTCTTAAGCAACCCATTGGGCATGGGTCGTTTGTTTAGTTTTATTTGCATTTATAAAATGTATTACATAAAATGTATATTTTAAGATAACGGTAAACTGTAATGATTATTACGTTCTAGTATGGTATTTTACCAAAAAGTATGGTGGAACCATGACACTGATAGATTGTTATTAACAAAATACAGCGCCAGTTAGTTTACTGAATTATAAACAGTTTATTTTCACCATATACAAACTAAAGCTGTAGATTTGTTGTAGAATTAGGTTTTATTTGCTGCTGTTAAGAAGTTTATTGTGAAACACTTTTCTGTAATAACACAGAAACACTTGCATGTAGTGCAGGTTGTAACCAATGTTATCTGACGAAAATTCTTTTAACAAGAAATTTGAACATTGGTACTGCACTTCAATATCCCAATAGGAATGCTATTTTCCAAGTACAAAGTAATGTTTTACAACATTACCATGAAGCTTATCACACAAGTCTACAATCTGTAGACAATTACATACTTATATGACAATGTTTGTCAGCTAAATCTCTGAAATGTATCTCTGGGCGATAGCAAGATGTCTTTATGAGATGCCAGGACAGTTGTTTAATGGTGTAAGCCTAGTTGGTATAATCAAGAAAAGACTAACTAATAATTATCGGCTGGAGTGTAGATTGTGAGTAATTTATGATTTGGGTTGTCCCAGAGTAGCATTTCAGGAATGGCTGATTGGTGACGCAGTGGCTATAGTCTATGCGAATTCTAGTCACCCCTCCCTGTAGTGGAAGCCATTTGTAGATGGCAGGAATGAGTTAATATGCGGCATTGAATTTCCCTCTCCAGAAAGTGGATATACAATGCTGTCGCTAATCTGCCAGGGTTACAGGGGCTCAGTTTTTCACGGGTAGCTATCTGGGGCTTAGCTTGTGATTAATATATACCTGTGGCAGATTGACGAAAGTTGGACACCTTAATTTAGCTATTATCTACTTACTAAATTGATGTGCTATGTTTGTAATTATATTTCCTCAACATATGTAATGATAGGAATGATCAGAATTTATTCCATCAATTAGGGAAACTCTAAACGTCTTCGTTCCTAATAATCCATCGAAATATTCTTCAATGTTTAAATATATTGTCCTACAAGACAACTCATGTGGAGATATTTCATGGGTTATTAGGCTATACAGTTTCTCTATTATATATAAAATATGAAATATATGTATATGTGATTATAGATATATTTAAAAATTGTGAAATATAGAAACATTAAATGTACCTTATTCGCTTGTTTTATTTAAGCACCTTCATTTACATCATGATGACACAATAAGTTTTCCTTTTTTTTTGTATCGAGTCTACATATTCAAATCCTCTGAATTCTAATAATTCACTAATCAGATTCTCGCCAAGTAATTTTTCTAGTACCTCTACTTAATTTGATGCACCTACCATTTCATTTGAGCCACTATGGGGATCTCGCTTAATATAAAAGATAAAGATTCAGTAAAATTAGCAAGAAGTTACATGTATTTGAGCGCAATTTAAAGGAACATTCAAAATTGTTGAAAAAAACAGTTTGATAGAAGCAAAAACTAAAATTTTGTGATTTTTTAAATTTTCTTTGATATCTTTTTAAGTTTTAAAACTAAAACTTGATATTTTTGTGCATTACAGAGCACAGAGCAAACAAACTGTAATTAAGTTTTTTCATAGCATACTTCGTTACAAAGATATAACAGTCCACTTTTGATTTTGTTATTAATGCAACTTTGGACTTTTTCAAAAATCTATAGAATGTTTTTCTCTTTTCAATGATATAACACCTGGTGAAAAATAGAAAATATATTCAGTTAAGATTTTATAAAAAAGTCATAAGGATTTACTTTAAACTCGAACATAGAGTATGTTTACAAACTATTTTTATTTACTATCATTTTTTGTAATTAAGGATTAACGTTGAAAACTAAAAACTCTGTATATTAGTTATTAATTTGGACATCGACAAAATGCCTATGATTTGTTATAAACTTGTTACCAGGGCCGGTCAAGTGGGAGGTGCAGTGGGTCTAATGCACCCGGGCCCCCGACGTAGAGGGCCCCAAAACAGCAGTCAATAAAAATTAATTTATCAGTTGTAATGAAAAGAAAACTTTCAAATAAAAATTAAAAACTAATGAGAAGTAACAGTTGTTTAAAACAGTGGATAAAAAGGGCAGGAACAGTTCAAATTGTACAGGCCATTATATAATATCGTTTTTGAAATGGGAAGCAAAAATAAAGAAATTTAAACAAAATATACATAAGAGGATAATTATAAGACATGCTTTTTTACTTATAAAGTCAGAGCAACAACACATACTTTAACATTTAAAAATATTGAATTCGAAAAATCGTTAAGATAAAGTAAATAATTTTTCAAAGATTAAGGACTAGGTGGAAGTACAAAAATTCCTACGCATCGTATATGTAAAATAAAAACGTTTTTTTTGATGAGATAGGTATTGGTGAAACTTTAGATGACCCTGTAACAAGTTATTAGATTTTTTTTGTTTTATGCCCTGATCAACACCTTGATTTCTCAAATACACGAACGATTTAAGTCAGTTCCTTAAATTTTACAAATCATAAAATACTGATTTTTTTGCTAAAGAAACTTGCTCGCCTGAACTGTTACAAAAATATGAAAATAAGTTTTACAAAATGGATGTTTTAAATGAGAAAGAAGTTACAAACAAAGTTTTTTAATAATTAATATAATAGAATAAAAATCCTTATTTAAGATCAAACCACTAATCTGCTTTAATTTAACAAAAAAAAAAAAAGAGTATTATAAAGTTTTCCCCATTTACATTGCACTTAGAATTTATTTAACACTTCTGGTCACTGTTGGGAGTGCAAAACGCTCGTCTAGTAAATTAAAATTATTTAAAACACCTCAGATATACAATGTTTCAAGAGAAACGTAATTCTTTAGCAAAATTATCCATCGAAAAAAAAGAAGTTACAATGACAAACTTTGAAGATATAATTGAAAAATGGACTGTTCAATGCCCAATCTAAAACTGATGTCTCATAGGATTTAAAAAAATATTAGGTCTTTATTGTGGTTTTGTTGTGTTGTAATAAAAACTTAATTTGTTAATAAACTTATTATGTACTGCTGTAAATACCAACCCGAAATATTGGATATAGGAACGTATATATCTGATGATGCAAATTTTATTAGTTCAATGTAAAAATTTTCCAAATAAAATTTTTATAGGGGGCCTCAAAACAAATTTTTGCACCCGGGCCCCGACATATAAATGACCGGCCCTGCTTGCTACTTATTTCAAAAATGTACAATTAGGTTTGGCGTGCGTGCACACACTTCACATTATTTATAACGTAAGTAAAAATCAACTAAGCACTAGTTATTAAATTTAGTTTTACACAATGTAAATCTTTTCGACTTCTATTAATTCTGAAATTCTTCTTCTTCTTCTTCTCGTCTCCTTCTGCCTTTTCAGGCGTCGGAGGTTAGTCTCGTATCCCGAGTCCATTTTCGCCATGCCATTCTGTCTTTTGCAAGAATTTTCATTTCTTCTGGTGTTTTTCCCCTTTCTGCTCCCCAATCCCTTATTTGATCCATCCATTTTCTTCTTGGTCTCCCTCTTTGTTTTTTGGCTGGTTTTCCTATTTCTATTATTTTTCTTGTAAGTCTGTCTGGATTCATTCTCATGACATGACCATACCAGTTAAGTTGTTTCTTTTTTATTTTATCTATTATTGGTTCTTGTTCTGTCATTTCTCTAATGTTTTCGTTTCTTATCCTATCCCATTTTGTTTTCCCAGCTATTTTCCGGAGGTGTTTCATTTCCATGGCGTTTATTTTATTTTCATCTTTTTTCTTTATTGTCCAGTTTTCCGCTGCATATGTTATTATCGGTATTGTTATCATATTGTGTATTTTCATTTTCACTTTTTTGTCTATCTCTTTGTGTCCTAATATTGATTTGTTTAGTGAATAATAGAGTTTTGTTGATTTGTTTGCCCTGTTTGTTAGTTCGGCGTCTATTCTCCCGTCCTCTGTTATTATACTTCCTAAGTATTCATATGTTGTAACTCTTTCTAGATCATTGTTTTTACATTTAATTTTGTTGATGTTTTGAGGGTCTTTTGGTTTTTCGTTTATGATCATTGTTTTTGTTTTATTTATATTCACTTCCATTCCCATGTTCTCTATTTCCTCGGTCCATGCATTCACTAGTTTTTGCATTTTGTTTCTGGTATTTGCTATAAGCACTATGTCGTCTGCGTATAGTAGGCTATTTAATGTAATTATTTCTAGGTTTCTGTACCCAATTGCCGTGTTCAGTTGTTTATGTTTTTCCTTAATTCGTTTCCCTATCTTATCCATGAATATTATAAATAATAGTGGGCTTAGACTGTCTCCCTGTTTTATTCCCTTGTTCATTCTAAATTCGTCTGATCTTTGTCCTGCAATTTGTATTTTTGCTCTTACTGTGTGATACGTGCTTCTAATTGCATTTATTAGGGTGTTAGGTATTTCTATTTCTCTCAGGGTTTTCCATATTTCTCTTCTGTCTACCGTATCGAAGGCTGCTTTTAGGTCTATAAATGTTAGGTAGAGTTCTTCTCCTTCTTCTACTTTTCTTTCTATTATATTCCTTATAATAAATATATTATCACTTGTCTGTCTTCCTGGTCTAAAAGCTGCTTGTTCTTCTTCAAGTTTTATTTCCACGTGCTCTCTTAATCTCTTTTCTAGGATTTTTGTATATAGTTTGTAGCTAGTTTGAGCTAAACAGATTCTGAAATTCAATTGTTATTTTACTCTTACTATTAATAAACCAAAAATATTCACCAGAATATGAATATTTATAAAAACTTTTTTAATTAAAATTGTTTTTTAAGTAACAATTAGCTTAATATAAAATAAGCATAATTAAAAATCAGTTTATAATTCTTGAATCACTCAAATAATCCAAGCAACTACATTGGGCTGTTTTAATTTTTTTCCAAATTGAAAGTTGTTAGCGCACATGTTTTTGGTTACCACCTACCAAATTAAATCTTCTCAATATCAGAAATAACTTACAACAGAACTATTACAAAAAATATTTATTTACAAAAAAACTACACATTTTAATAAATAATATAGTATAAAATCTATGTATCGATATAAATCATATAATAGCGTAAAACTATTATCTATCATTAAGTATTTCACAAATAATTTTACGGGGCAGATTTATGTATGTACGAATTGATAAGGCTGAGTTTTAAGTTGGCACTATGACCACAACAAGTATTTTACGATTAACAAATATCAACCTAAAAACTTGAGTAATTTTTCTGTACTAGTACGTGGATACAAATTTTATGTACTTATTGCTTCTGCAGTTATATAAACATTGTTAAAAATTAAAAAAACAAACATTAACAGTATGTAGTTTGCTCCTGCAGTATCTACATGAGAAAATTGCACAAAATATATTTATATAAACATTACGCTGCATAAGTTTTCTAATTTTGGTAATTAGAAAAAAATGCAGGATTATGGAAATGATAATTTAAATTAAATTGCACATCATGATTACGTCATTATTTCAATTTAATAAAACATTAGTTAATTATCAAGATTAATAGAGTACGATATCTACCAATTTTTTAGCTACCTTTTAATAATACACTTTCACAAGACTTAGTTTTTTCGTTGTGTGGTTTTTAAGACTAAAGATAACATTAAAAAAGATAATTTTAAAAGTATTACAAAATGTATGCATTTCAGATAATTTTATTGCAGTACTGTTCACATTTAAGTTATTGTTTTACTCAGATTAAAGTTTGAATTATGCATAAATCTGATCATTCTTTGAAAGCGAAATAGTACACTAGAAATTCAAAAATATTTTAGTTCTGATATGAATTGTATTATAACGACGTTAAGAACATGTAAAAAAATAATAATATCAACATTAATAACACCCTTTTTATATTTGAACACTGTTTTAGTTTTCAATTAGCGATTTAAAAAAATATTTTCATATTTATTATTTAGGTAATAAACCCCTCATTATTTGACCTATTTTGACACATATTTTGCATAGATCACAACTAAAATAAAGGATTAAAATCACTGGTAGATGTTTACAATCAAAAGGTAGAAGTTTTAACATACAAGCATTTTATAAAACAACAAAAGTTATATTGTATTCATGTAGGTTAAAAAACAACAACTTTTAAGTATACAAATAAATGATTTTTATTGCAATAAAAATTAATTATTTTTCAGGTCTCCTGTTTGCTTTTCTGTTTTTTTAACTTGCTATTATTTTTGATTCGAAAATCTTGTCTGCAGTATAAAGTCCAAAGCAACACTGTCTTTGTGAATGGTTTTGCAAAGTATTAACATATTATTACTCTTCCAAAATGTGCCCATACTTTTTTACAGCTGCATTATAACTTAATTTCACTTAGATTTCCAATTAACTTAATTCACCTTGAACAGTGAAAAAATATATGAATTTGTGTTAATAAAATCAGAATATTAATATACAGGGTGATTGAAATTCGAGTTTAAGCATGGGGATCTCGCTTATTATAATAGCTAGAGTATAGGTTTGAATTTGGCAAAGTGGCTAAATCTTGTGCTCATTAATAATCCGAAGAGAAGTTGGAAGTATCTCAAACGGTATCTGAGAAAATTAGGAAAAACTGGAAAATTGAAAATCGTCTATAACTCCTTTGAAGTATGAAATATTTCAAATGTGTAAATACATTGCCCAAGCAACTTTTAAAGCCGAATCGGATGGTGGTCACAAATTTTTCCTAGATCGATTCGTTTTTGTTTTATGACAACCAACTTTGTTTTTTCTTATGGGGGCAATTTTTGCTATTTACATAATCAAATAGCATTTATTTTCCTGAATTCATTGATATATCACACATGGTATTTTACTTCTTTATTCATTGTCAAATTAAAAAAAAAAAGGGTTTTAAACAATAACCATTACAAATCAGGTAGGCCGGTCGTTGTAGTTTATGTTGTTTCCATGACAACCAATCAACAAACTAAAAATTTTGAAAGTCTGTTAATTGTCAGATTAATAAATTCGTAAAAATGAACTTTAATAACGAAGAAAAAAGCGATATGCTGCGAATTTTTTATACCGTTCTTTTAAATTTTGTTATACTTTATCACATGTTTTAAACAAATTTACTTAAGTTTCTGTATAACGTAAAAAATAGTGTTTTACCGGATCTGTTTGTAATAAAAATGTTTTTTTTACTTTCATCTGAAACCTTTCTGCCATTTTATCTTCTGGGTTTGGCAAAAGCCCCATATTTCCCTAAGTTTCTGTCCAACATACAACAAAATGTGTGCGAAGGTTGTTTTCCTTCTGGATATGTTTCTGCATATCGTTGACTTTACAATATAGAATTCCTATCCAATGAATAAAAAATTCGCAGCATATCGCGTTTCACTTCGTTATTTAAGTTCACTTTTACGAATTTATTAATGTGACCAGTAATAGGCTTTCAAAACTTGTAGTTTGTTGATTGGTTGTCATGGAAACAACATAAACTACGACTGGCCTACCTGATTTAAAATGGTTATTGTTTAAAACCCTTTTTTTTTTTAAATTTGACAATGAATAAAGAAGTAAAATACCATGTGTGATACATCGATGAATTCAGAAAAATAAATGCTATTAGATTATGTAAATAGCAAAAATTGCCCTCATATTTCCAATTTCTCTTTGGATTATTAATGAACACGAAATTTAGCAACTTTGCCAAATTTAAACCTATACTCTAGCTACTATAATAAGCGAGATCCCCATATGCTTAAACTTGAATTTCAATCACCCTGCATATGGAAGGCAACATTTGTAATTTAAATCATGCTCATGATCCAAGTACAGATAATATGTAATATAAAATCAACTCAAGTGATTTGAATATGTAAGAACTAGCACCACAAACGCAGATATCATATTTTACCTAAACCTGGATATGTCCTTCAATATTTTCCGAATTGCTATTACGTTTATTACTTACACTAACACAGTTTTTATTAGTATTCACGGTTTCATACCCCGGGTCTATATTCTCAGAGTTCAGTAACGAAGTATGCTGTTCATTACAGTTATTGTGACCGCTTTCTATTTCCGAGCACTTTTCATCGTCTCTCTTGCTGTTAACTTTTTCATAACCAGGTACATCGGAATCGGTTTTGTTGGAGTCGTCTTCGTGTAACCGTTCGTAAGGCGGTTCGTCTAAAGAAACATCCAAATACTTCACACTTTCGTAATTAGGATCGCTATGATTCATAGACTCGTAATTCGGATCCGATTCACTACCAGTCGATTTCAGAGCTGCATAATTATGTTCCGACAGTGATTCACTGTTCATACTTTCATAGTTCGGTTCATCTATACTTAAATCTTTTGGATCACTTTCATAGCTGCTAGAATTTCTCGATTTAGCTTCTTCGTGCGATAAATCTTTTTTACGCTGCTTATTGACGACGGAATATCCGTCATTAGGTAAACTATTACATTTTGCAACACTACTGTCATTAAGCGAACTAGAGTCGTTACCAATGGTGGAATAACCTACACTATCACTTGTACTAACAGTTCGGTGTAACAATTCTTCGTAATTGGGATCTGCTTCACTATGTGATTTTAAGACTTCGTAGCCCGGATCTGAACTTACCAAACTAGCCGGACCAACGATTGTGTCGTAACCAGGTTCTAAACTATTTCCATCCCTATTTTTCAACAATTCGTAGCCAGGATCATTATACTTCCTGAGAGTCTCGTAGTTATGATCACAAGAAATCCGATTGTCTCTACTTGTTGTATTATTAACACTAGAACTTTCTAAGGCTTCAGTAACTTGTTTTCTTTCTTCTGTGGAGCTCGAACTTGAGGTTGACTTTCGAGGTGAATATTCATTTTGTGGAAGCGTTTTTTGATTGGCAGTTGCTTCGTCGTTAAGTCCAGAAGCGACTACTTCACTGTATTTTTTTTTAGTTTTATGTACTTTTGCATACATATCGTCAATACTTTTTAAAGGGGAAGACAAATGAAGAAGGTCGGGACTTGTAGATGGTGGAGGGGGTAACGGAGAATTTGCTTGCCGTTTTTCAGGTTTTGGTGATCCTAAAGTACCCATTGAACTTGATGATGAAGCTATAAATGAAATAAATTGTTTAATACTTGTATATTTCCTTTACAGTACTTAGTTTTTTAACTACTGCTACAAATAACTGTATTAAAAAATATTTTTCCATATAGGTAGCTGACTACAAACATTATTATAAAAAACAAAAAGCAAAATGGAACAATTTTATTTTGTTTTGACCGAGTATACTTAACTATTACAGGTGATGCTAATTTTTTTTTGTCTTTAAAGCTCGTAGCAGAAAATATATTACTATAAGTATTCATAAAGAACTGTTTTTTCTTTATTTACTATATAATTATATTAATAAAACACCACAATTTCTCGTTTTTTAAATAACTTCTAGCCTAGAAAATGTTCTTTACAGATTTTTAATCAGTCAATTTTCTTACTACAATTTGACCAGTTTTGTAGCGCTTTACAAGTAAGATCTTAATATTAAGTCTTAAATTTGTGAAACCTTGTTAAATCAAATCATATTTAGGGACACTAAACGCTGTCAACCTGATGAAATTTCAATTTATTATGCAAAACAAATACTTTTCGAAAGAAAAGTTAAATACCTTGTCGAGAATGAGTATGGGTGACATGTTTTGGTGGTTGCGGTGCAGGTTCATATAATCCATCTCCTATTTCGTCTTCCTCCAACTGTACAGATGAACTTGGAGCGGCCACGTTAATTTCAGCTGCCACAGTAAGCTGTGGTGGTTGAATCTGAGCATATGTTTCACTTCCACTAGTGTATATTGAATTGTTTGCATCTGGTATTGTTGTATACATTTCATCTATATGTAAAAAAAAACGCATGTTAAAGCTATAGGCAATTAACTATATACAAGATAATTCATAAATGTTTCAATTAATTATGCGATACATTTTAATTATACATTAACAACTAAAACATATATACAGGGTGTCCCAAATTCGAGTAAATGCATGGGGATCTCACTTATCTTAAGAGCTACGAGGTCGGTTAAATTAGGGCAAAGTTTCGAAATTAGATGCTCATCAAATTTCTGCAAAGAAAATTTTCATAGCTGTCTTAGTATAAAAGTTATTCAAGAAAAACTGAAAAAATTGATTTTCGTTTTTACCCTATTTCCTATATTTTTTAAGATATCTTCAATCTGGAAGCACTTCTTTATGGCAACTTCTTACGCTTTATATTTATAATCAGAAGACAAAATGACAAAATGAGATTAAAATTTTTTCGCCGTATTTAAAAAAATGAAGTTGATGATGTTTCTGAAGAGACGAAACGTTGTTGGAAATTTTATGTTATCTCAAAATATAAAGTGTAAGAAGTTGCCATGGCGAAGTGCTTCCATATTGTCGATATCTTAAAAATTGTAGGAAATAGGGTAAAAGAACTAAAATGAATTTTTTCAGTTTTTCTTGAATAAGTTTTGAACTAAGACAGCTATGAAAAATTTCTTTGCAGATATTTGATGAGCATCTAATTTCGCAACTTTGCCCTAATTTAACCGACCTCGTAGCTCTTAAGATAAGCGAGATCCCCATGCATTTACTCGAATTTGGGACACCCTGTATAAGTGTAAATAAAAAATTGCTTACATTATTTTTAAACAGGGGTTTGGAGCGGAGCTCGGTGCTGGAGCAGTGGAGCAATGAGTTTTTGCCCGGAGCAGGAACGGAGTCCGGAGCAAATAATTTTGATTGCTCCACTACTTCTTCTCCTTTTTTTACAACGTTTGAAGATCAATAATTCGTTTTTTCAATTATTTATTTAACTTCACTTGTTTGTTAGGGCCAAATATTGTTATTTTTGACCAACTTCTACATATCCAATAAAATTAAAACTTTTTAATCAAAAAACTTTTAAAAAAATGTTAACAATATTTGGAGCACGGAGCGGAGCTGGAGCAGGCATTTTGATGTTGGAGCGGAGCAATTAAAAAATTGGACTAATCCAAACCCCTGTTTTTAAAAACAACCCTTCTTGAAGAAAACCTATTCAAGTATCGAGACTCTCGTCTCTTTGTGTTTTAGATTATTTTCTAATAATATAATAATTAAATAATCTCCTACGAAAATGATAAGAGTCACGAAACTTCTGAAGATTTTCTCTAGTAAAAATTCTTTTTAGAAAACAGATGTGTTAATTATTAATTTAATTATATGATCTTGTAAAACAAATTATTGTTTAATGTTAATCTATAAAATACATTTAAAATGCACACCTGAGTCATCAGAAACTGTTGAATAATGGGGGTCAGCATCTACTGGTACTTTATGTAAATCTTTCGTTTGTGCTCTAATATTTGCAAGTGGTTCTCGTACACTGATACTGGTGTATCCCTCTGTAAATAAAAATGTATAATAGAAAATAATCTATAGGGAAAATGAATACATATAATTCTATATTAAAAATAAAATGTACAAGCTGTGCATTTAAAATTGAAGAAAAATCATGTAGAGGCAGAATCAGAACGTGAAGAAAATCTTAAAGCAAAAGTGTTTGTTCAAAACATCCATGGTTGAGGCATGTTCTATGAATAGAAGAGAAAGCTCTTAAAGTAAGATCAGAGAGAAAAAGATTAAAGAGAAAACAAAGGAAAACCTGGAATGATGAGTGACAGAGAGCTGCCAAGAACAGAAGGAATGCGTGGGGTGGGGTTGGAATTGGTTTAAGATAGAAAGAGATGAAGGAAAGTTTACAAACAAATTCCACAACCATGAACAAAAGCCTCCCACCCAATGGTAGACCGGCTATAGGATGAAGTAACTGAAAAAACGAACAAACAAAATACCTCTCAAACTAACTTAAACAATTAAACCTGTTCAATGTACACCATAATATAATTAAGTATTACACAAACGATTATTTTAAACTTTGAACATTTATATAACAAACACAATTATAATCAACAAATAACTCTGGTTGCTATTAAAAATGCTTACTTGATGAATCCTGTGAATCTCCACTGAAATTAGTTTGTGCTATAGGCGGAGTCATATATGGTAGTTCTTGGCTTGCCGCAATACCTCCAGCAACTGCCGAGGCAGCAGAAATATCAACACCTAATCCACTTTGTTCTGATGTACGCCTCGATCTTGGTGGGGCAATAGGTTCGTGATCAACTTGTGGGTTGGTCGATCTTTCATTTCTGAAAAAAAAGCCACCCAAGCAATGAATTTTTGGATAGTATCTGATTGATAATAAAACATATTTATACCAGCACAACATTAAAAACAATTTATCTATATTTTTCTATAAAAAAGTACCATTTAAGACTGGCATATCAATACTTTTTTAAAAGGACTGTTCCAAAAAGGAAATGTTGCTCCATTAGGTGGAGGTAGGATTTAAAAAACATCAATATACAGCAGATTTAGTCATTATTTTACTGAGAGAAACGCCCTTTCATTGCAAAAATTGAAGTTTTTCACTTAAAAGCAACCCTTACATACAGGGTGATTGAAATTCGAGTTTAAGCATGGGAATCTCGCTTATTATAGTAGCTAGAGTATAGGTTTATACTTGGCAAAGTTGCTAAATTTGGTGCTCATTAATAATCCGAAGAGAAATTGGAGATATATCAAACGGTATCCGAGAAAATTAGGAAAACCCGGAAAATACGATTTTTGAAAATCGTCTATAACTCCTTTGAAGTATGAAATATTTCAAATGTGTTAAAACGTTGCCCAAGCAACAATTTAAGCCGAATCGGATGGTGGTCACAAATGTTTCCTAGATCGATTCGTTTTTGTTTTATGACAACCAACTTTGTTTTTTTCTTATGGGCACAATTTTTGCTATTTACATAATCTAATAGCATTTATTTTTCTAAATCCATTGATGTATCACACATGGTATTTTACTTCTTTATTCATTGTCAAATTTAAAAAAAAAGGGTTTTAAACAAAAACCATTATAAATCAAGTAGGCCGGTCGTTATAGTTTATGTTGTTTCCATGACAACCAATCAACAAACTAAAAGTTTTGAAAGCCTATTGCTTCTCACATTAATAAATTCGTAAAAATGAACTTTAATAACGAAGAAAAACGCTATATGCTGCCAATTTTTTATTCATTCAATAGGAATTCTATATTGTCAAGTCAACGATATGCAGAAACATATCCAGAAAGAAGACAACCCTCGCACACATATTTTTGAATGTTGGACAGAAGTTTAGGTAAATATGGGGTTTTTGCCAAACTTAGAGAAAAATATGGCAGAAATGTTTCAGATGACAATAAAAAAACATTTTTATTACAAACATATCCGGCAAAAACACTATTTTTCTACATTAAACAGAAACTTAAGTAAATTTGTGTAAAGTAGTGATAACGTATAACAAAACTTAAAAGAACGGTATAAAAAATTCGCTTGTTGAGTGGTTGCCATGGAAACAACATAAACTACAACGACCGGCCTACTTGATTTATAATGGTTTTTGTTTAAAACCTTTTTTTAAAATTTGAATGAATAAAGAAGTAAAATACCATGTGTGATACATCAATGGATTCAGAAAAATAAATGCTATTAGATTATGTAAATAGCAAAAATTTCGCCCATAAGAAAAAATCAAATTGGTTGTCATAAAACAAAAACGAATCGATCTAGGAAACATTTGTGACCAACATCCGTTTTGGCTTAACCCCTTACTGCACGACTTTTTAAATTTTCAAATAAATTTTTTTGAATGTGTACAATATATTACAGAATGCTAAAAAAATGTAAAAAAATTTTTATTTTTATTTTAAGACGAAATTTTTTAACTTTTCTGTTTTTTTCCTAATATGTAACACCATGCATATATACTACATACATAATTTTTATTCATAAAAATTAAATGATTTGGCACAAAGGATTTAGACGTTATTATAGTAAAAAAAGATTACACGTCGAATTTATAATGTAAATAAATAAAATGCAATAACATAAACTTACCCAATTTGCATAAATGGCGGTAGTAGGCGGGAGATGTAAAGCTCTTTGACGTTTTTAAATGTATATTTTCTGTAGTTCAACAAAGATGGCGCAATTTTTCAAATATTATGCGTGAAACTGTATATTATTAATATACTAGACTATAGATGGCGCTACTATATGAGAACTATGACTAATATCGCTTTATATGGTACGTATCATATCTGATACAATATGCGGTAAGGGGTTAAACAGTTGCTTGGGCAATGTTTTAACACATTTTAAATATTTTATACTCCAAAGGAGTTATAGACGATTTTCAAAATCGTATTTTCCGGTTTTCCAAATTTTCTCGGATACGGTTTGAGATACTTCCAATTTCTCTTCAGGTTATTATTGAGCACCAAATTTAGCAACTTTGCCAAATTTAAACCTATACTCTAGCTACTATAATAAGCGAGATCCCCATGCTTTAACTCGAATTTCATTCACCCTGTATACCACTGATTTAGTATTTTAAAATACCTTAATAAACAAGTCCTGGGTGTTGCGTCACTAGAATTATTTTCATCAACATTTTGGCTGTCGTGGGAATTAACTCGTGCATACGGATTTTCTGCTTTACGCAGCTCATCATATGGGTGATCTCTTACTCGGGCGTAAGGGCCATCATCGGTCTGACTGATGGAACTATGATGAGATACACTAGGTCTAGATTCAATGCCATTTGGTAACGTAGATGCTTTAGCTAGAACAAAAAGTTAATTAATTAGTATCCATGCAAACTATTTTACACTAAAATAAATATTCTCATTAAATCTAAAGCTACAGAAAGTGTTTAATGATAAATAATAGTAATGACACCAAATGTCCATTGGATAATGAACAGTTGGAAAGAAATAATAATTTAATACTCGCATAGCCATAAAACAACTACACTAGATGTTGCTAATAAATTTAACAAAATATACGAAATATGTAACAATAAATAATATGCATTACTACCGTTACTTAATTTTTATACCATAAATAAATAAATAATTGATTAGTAATTAACAGATCAACTTTTAAAAACCATGAAAAGTAACAACAATCAAATTTCAAGCTTAAAAATGTTTACCTTGGTATATGAAAACGGTAACTAGTGCGACAAGAGCTAAAAATAATAGATTAATAAAAAATCGAAGAAACTTGAAAGTTATCATTACAATTATAAAGATATCAAAACACTGATATTTTTACCAAGTTTTGACATATATCACTGTAATTACCTGTTGCATACACCATATAAGTTTAAGAACTAAATTAAATTGCAAAAAACAAGTAAATTTTACTATATTTAATCCAAAACATAAATAAATTAAGTTATAAAATATGCTCCATATTTATATTAAATAATTAATTTAAATAACTCCTTGGGATTACTTACGATTAGTTGCATTTTGATATGGTTCCACTGTAGCATACAAATCTGATGAATTATCTCCATTTGGTTCATAAGTTACAACTACACTGTTTATTCGAACTCCCTCAGAAGGTATGTCAGGTAAACTGCGACGGGGATTATTCGTAACAACCGGTCTAAAAATTAATGTACATATTAAAAAAATTTACTTTAAAAAAAATATAGATATAAATTTCTTTAAATAATAAAAATTATACCTACATAATATGTCAACATATAAAGCAGTAAAAAATTAGATCAAATCAGATTTAAATATGTAAAATAGTAACAGAATATTATGCTTTCTATTCGCATGCAATATGTAAATAAATAAACCTTTTAGCAGCCGCATCGGTAGTATCAATTACAGCACATGATATAACACCATCAGGAACAGAATGAGCATTTGCAGAGGGTAGGTGGTTCACATTCTCATCAGGATTTTTTTGTGTTACCATGCCATCAAGCCCGAGCCACTCATTTCTAATAAACAACATAAAAAATTACACTCGCATAACCAAAATAAATATATTCTTACTTTTGCGTTTTCTTGCCCCAGCAAAGGCAAAATGCCAGTACAGTAACTAAAGTAATGCAGCTACATATTGTTATTAAGATCCACATTTTTTAGAATACAATTACAGCATTGTGTTGTCACATGTTTAATATTGGAAATAATATTTGATTTATCTTTATAACGTTATCATTAACACGAACAATTCTTAAATCAAATTAGATTTTAGAGATAAACAATAAATTATCGTCAACAACAATTTACTAGTTACTAGCTGTTTTATTTCACGGTTGACATGACAGATAAGTCACACCTACTACTGGATATAGGTTAGGTAGTGAAAGGTTTTTCAAAAAAAGTGTTTTAAGTTGCTTTTTTATACTGTAGCCAGTTTTAATTAACAATAAAACACTTCATTTATCAATATTTACGTTTAACAAATTAATTTATTAAGCCAAATAACATAATTATTAAAAACAGGAACTTGCTTTACAGTTTGTATATTTTCTTGTTGTTGACAGACTTTTTTTGCCTGCCAGTGTGCGCCTTCTATGGTGTGCGCGCGCTATTTAATTTTTATTACGAAGCATAACCTAAGACCTAAACTGTTCTGCCTAAACCACAGGACAACCTAAACTATTTGTTTACTGAATTGCAAAAACGATGGAAGTTGATAAAGAAAATGGCAATACAACTTTAAAAACTAATACTTTCCAACGTAAGATAGGTTACAGAAATCTTTTAAACAGAGTTGAAGATTTACGTAAGTAATGTTTATAATCTATTCGATTTGTTTTTATTAAATTTGCACTTGTAGAAGAAAATGAAGACGTTGGAATTGAAACAGTACATAAACTTCATGAAATTTTTCAAGAAGCAAACTTGCTTGATCAAGCATGCCATATATCTGATCGGGTGGAACATGCTGATGAAACATTATTGGATGCTCAAGTTTTGTCCTCGGCTAGTAGTGTGCTTGTAAAATGTATTGAAGCTGTAGATGTTTACACTTCACCATATGATTCAACAGATTTTGCGAAACGTTTAGTAAGTTTAATAACATACCTATATTTAACCCACTCTTAAATATAAAATTTTGGCTAATTTTGAACCATCTTGGACTGATATGGATGTCGGTACACTAGTGCCTACATGGTATATTCTTGTCTTTATAAATAAATAAAAATTATATCGTGTCTATTAAGTACTTTCTGTATCATATGTCTGTAAATCCTGTAATCGCGCTTAAACCGTTTTAACACATGCTGCAGTCATATGAACGTAGAAATATCGTCCCCAGATAGTTCAAAATGATCAACTTTTGTTGATCTCATTACAACTTTAATAACTGTCTCTGATTGTGAATGTAATATAATGATTTAATTGTTTTGTTAATAAATAAATGTACTAAATATGCTTTCGCAATGATTTTACATTTAATTGTTTTCGTGAAACATTTTAGATTGATGTATACAAGAATCCTGAGGTAGAAAATGGTGAAACTGTAGATTGGTACAAACTTTTGGATGATGCCAGAACTATTGTACCAACTTTGCCGCAGTATTCATTTATATTCGGAGCATTTGACCCAACCATTATTCCTGAACGCAAACCACCTAAAATGCGCAAAAAAAATGTACAAGAACAAGTACAAAAAAAGCAATTAATAGTAGTACAAAATTCAGAAAATGAAGACGGTGTTATTGATGATACTGTTCATTTTTTATCTGTAACACTAACCAAAGAATTTGAAGAGAATAATGAACCTATTGATTACTATAGATTTGTTGTCGACAGTGAAAGTTTTGCTTCAACAGTTGAAAATGTTTTTTATTCTTCATTTCTTGTTCGAGAAGGAAGGGCTCAGCTAACAATTGGTAAAATATACTTTTCTTATAGTTTTAATCCTGATTTTTGGAACCTCCAGCCTTATTTTATTTTCCTTAGCAAATATGCAGCTGTGCAAAATAACTTTACTGCAATGGGATTTCAAAAACTATAAAGTAACTTCAATAGACAAAAAATATGAAGAATCCAGGCTGATTTAAATCTGCTCTTATTTTATCAGAGGTTGCTATCATACTCATAGTGCTTTAATGTTGTTTAAAACTGTTAAAAACAATTCATTAGTTATATTTTTGTGCAGAATTTAAAGCATGAATGAACCGATATAACTTTTTAATCATCTGTATTATTTTACAGACGATAATGGTATTCCCAAATTACAACCAATCAGAAGAAAGAAATTAAAACAATTTAGACAAGACGGAGGAGTTAACACCCAAATGATTATGTCCATCACAATGGAAGAGTGGGAGGTAAGTGATATTTTTTTTGCACTTCCAACAGTTTGTGAAAAGATAATTTTGCATTCGTTATTTAATTATTTTAATTTACAGAAATTCCGCACAAGTGAAGGAATTATTCAAAAGCATAAAAAATCAATGTCACCTCAAAAAAGAAAATTAACTTAGTAATAAAGATTGACGGTTAAGCTGATATCAGCAAGTTAAGTTTTATTCAGATTGATATGTTTTAATTTATTTAGAAAATAGTTTATTTTATTATTTTTTATTTGTATTTTATGTGGAAACTGGAAAATTTATATAAAACACTTTTTAGAGTTTTGTCATTATTATCTGCATTTTTCACATGTACAATATTATTTTTAATAACTTAATATAAAAATAAAATAATTTTAAGTGATAAAATTTATTAAGAATCGTCGAATGTCATTCTACCTACACCATGGTTTTTAATGTATCTTCTGTATTGTTTATATCGAGAACTTTCTGCTAATTGCTTTTTCATTTCTTCTTCTTTCGCTTGATGCCACGCTTTAAAATTTTCTTTAATCCATAATTTTTTATTTAAATATTCTTGTTTTTCATGATCTTCAACAGCGTCAAATTGATGTTGCCCTAGTTTCAAATATATGCGAATTAAATACAGTTTTTCTTCTTCATTGTAGGGTTGTCGAAGTATATTGTGTTTCCATATCCAAGCAATGTACCAACAAATATACTTTGTTATCGTATATGGTGATATTATGAGTTGAACCCAGAAAATATCATACACAGTTGGTTTGGCATAGGCTCCTTTAATATCCATATTTTCTTCAATTATAGTCCGAATGATTAAATCTAGCTCTTCTTTCTGCTCAGCTTTGGTTTTGCCTCTAGCTTTTGCATTGGCTTGCAAGGTACCTTTTTGTTGTGCGATGTCTAGAGCTCGATTGCGATATTTAGGAACTGTTATAAAATATTTTATGGCAGTTTCATATCTCTGCCATGCACTATAATACTGTATTATAGATATTATTGAGATTGTTACGAATACAACAATTCGCACGTCCACTTTCGGAGCCACACGTCTTCTATAATATCTATAGTAGTGGGCATAATATTCTTCTGGATGATCCAGCATGTAATCATAATCAGTTCTAGATTCTTCATCTTTGAGTATTTCATACGCATTAGCTACTATTTTAAATTTTTCTTCAGCTTCTTTTTTCGCTTCGACATCTCGATGTACGTCAGGATGATACTTTTTCGCTAACTGTCTATAATTTTTAGCAATCTCACTTTTACTGGCCTCCCTACTAACACCCAAAATTTCATAACAATTTTCTTTTCCACAATATATGCCTTCTAATAACTGAGCCTCCAAAGAGCATATTACAGTTAAGAAATAAATTAATATTAAAGCACTATTACACAACATACTTTGGCACAACCGTTAATCAGTAACCTTCATTGAAATCGCCAACCATTCGACCGCAACAGCCACGTTTTAAGACTCACGTTTATCTTAACAAATTGACATACCTAAACACTATCAACATGCAACAAATGTCACCAACTTGCAGTGTTTTCTATTTAGGGTAGTTGGCAGCATGCAGTGACAGTTTTTGACATGAACGTTTAAGTGAGGTTAAGTAAAGTCATTCAAATAAATAATGGATAATTTGGATACTTTTTTGAATTCTCTGTTTAAATGTGTTATGGAAAACGTCGTAATCAGTAACACCGTTATTCGAAAACACTCTAGAAGTTTAGAAACACTCGGTGATATTAGTTTTCCGATAGAAATTGGAAGTAAAAAGACTTTTTTAAGCGATGCTTTTTTAAAACATGTGAATGAAAACAAAGCTGAAGAATATTTAATTGAATTAAGTAAAACCTGGCCATTCAAGATTATGAGATGTATGAATATCAAAAATAATATTCATGTATTCTTGAACAGATCAGTTGCATTTGACAGTACAATTAAACATGTGTTAGCAACAGAACATGCATATGGAAATTGTGAAGTAAATATTGCAGAAACTATACATGTTTCAGTTGATTGCAAAAGTAGTATTTTATCCCATATGAATTTAAGTGAACTTAGATTACTTCTATTACGAAATGTTGCTCAGAATTTATTGAAATTTAATAACGTTAAAGTGTTAACTAATTTACCTAATAAATGTGATAATTGCCTAGTTGTAACTTTTACATTAAAATCAAATAGAAAAAAGGAGAAAAATGTTATTTTATGTGGAACAGTTTTAAATACAAAAGGCTTTAAAGATGCCAGTACAACTGCTGAAGATTTTTATAGGTGTGTAAATTTTTACTATCAATTCTCACTTGTAAAAAATTAATACCATTGTTTTTTCACGTTGTGTTTAATATACAATTTTATAAAACATTGTCAGTTACATATTTTGCAATTTGCATTATAGTCCATTATAACAATATTAAAAAAATAATATTGTAGTGTTTATCAAATATTGTTTAATATAAATGTTGCAATGTGCATTTCAGTCTATAACCATAATATTTTAAAGAAAGAATTGTTTTAGCAAAAGAACAGTCGATATGAGATTAATGGCAGAACATAAATATGGTGTTCGTGTGACCAAGGAACATGGCTGGAATTTATTTTTTGAAAAATTAGGTGAAGCTGCTGTGATAATTGAGCTACTACAAAATAAATTTAGTCATTCACCTGTTATTAATATTAATGATCACACTGCAACCAGTATGAAAGGTAAAATAAATTAATGCTTCATTTATAAAAACTTACAAACACTACTAACATTTTGTTTTATAGGTGCTTCATTTATTTTGTATAACTGTGCAAGGCTAGCAACACTGTTTAAAGAATTCGAAAAAAAGGTGTCTACAAACATATATCCAGCCTTGCCTAATATCGATAATGTTGATTTTACGTTACTCAGTCAAGCTGTAAGTTAAAATAATAATTTCTTGAAATATTCTGAAAGTATAATAATTGCAGGAAGAATGGGAGCTCTTATATGTATATGTGCTTCAATTCCCATCAGTTATTAAGTTGTGCATTAATGATATTCTAAACAACCAAATTAATGTTCATCATCTTTGCAGTACGTTATCTGGAATGTGCTCTGTTTTCAGCGTTTATTATCGAAGAGTACGAATACTCACTGTAAGTTGGTGTTTTTAATTCTTTTTGTACCGATTTTGTTTTACTTTCAGGTGCGTACTTTATTGCAAGCATTTTAATTATTATTTTTTTTGAGTTCGTTTGATAATATTATTTAACTAGTTTTCATTCAAGTATTATAAATAGTAACTTAAAATCATATTGTTATCGATAACATGTGTTCATAAGGGTTATTGGGTTTTAAATATTTTAGTAACAACTTCATGTAATACACCATTTTTTACTGCACAAATAATTTTTATAGGAACCTAGGGATCATTTATACGCAACATTACATGCACGAATTTACTTGCTGAAAGCCGTTCAACAAGTATTACATAATGGACTTCATTTACTTAATATAGAACCAGTTAAACAAATGTGATCTGATGTGTTGGCCCAGTTATATAAAGTGCTTTACATAGCACCTTAAAGTCAATATTGGCGTTAACATCAAAATAACGATGCAAAACGTCAAGCTTAACTTTATCGCTGAAAACAATCGAGTCTGAGTGCAACAATGAGAAGTTGTTATAATTTTATTTATTTCTAAATGTAAGTTAAAGTATATACTTTACAATGAAACTGTACTAATCATAGAAATAAAAGGTACTGACATTGTAAACTGTTAAGTTAAATTAAAAACTGTTATAGTCGTAATATTTACCTTTTTTACATTATTAGTAGAATATTTTTATACAGTTTCCATGAAAGTGACGATACTATCTTAAACTGAATGTAATGCCTTTTTTTATGATATAGTATGTATGTTTGGAATATTGGTAATTGTATTATTTTGCAAAAAAAAACTTGAAATTAATTAGGATGAAAACAAACCCAAGTGTTTTCAAATATGTCCAATCCATATTACGTATAAATACCTACATTGCGCATACCCTATCTACACAATGAGTGGTGACTGAAGCTGATGAAGTGGATTGAAAATATATTAGGTACTCTCTTTCTAAGGTGTATTTATAAACAGTTGGCAGCAATCAGAAAATTAAATAAAACTAGGACTATTGACAAAACCTCCATGAAAATTGTTGATCTTATGCAACAAAACCTTATTTTTGCAAATTACCAGTGTTTAACAATCTGAGGCGAATCATATCAATCATATCTTAAAATAGAAATCGTAGATCATCAAAGTTAAATGTCATATTTTTGAACTGTCAAAAACGACGTAACCATTACACGTGCTTTCACGTTGTCCAATCCAATGTGTATATAAGCTGTATCTATGGTCCAATCGCCGAATTAGAGAGAGAGAGAATATATATATGTACCGTTCCGTTTGTTACCAAAAATTGCAACTATTGGCAATATCTTCGAATGACAATCAATGGCTTTCATGTTAAAGGGTTATGTTGTACCAACCCTGTTGACAACCTTGAAAAATATATTTTGTTAAAATAAAGTTACTTAGTATGTATTGCGTTTTATATTTATAGCTTGATGAATGTGTTGCATAATTATAGATACTTGTGTTACTACTGTGCATCAGTTTGTGCAGCACTAAACCAAATGAATTTTACTGTAATTTGAAAAATTGTTGAATAAATTATATTATTGTTGACATCTAGTTTTATAAATTAACCATGTTTTTTTCACCACATAGACATATTGTAAAGTGAATTGCTTTTAAGTATCGACGAATAATGCTATTTTTTCATTCTAAAAATGAATTTTTAACTGAAAAAATTAAATGTGTATTGTTATTATAGATAAATTCTGTCTAAAGAAGTAGTAGTAGAGGGGTTTTTCAAAATTCATTTAACATTTTATATATCGGTTCTTCCATGTACCATGTACCCTACATTACATGTGATATAAATTGGCTTTATAATGGGCGAACGTACTCATCCTTCTATTACGTGATGTAAACAATACACAGCTGTTCAGAACCAAACAGGCGCGTTTATTGTTAGTCGAAATGCGTTCGGTACTTGCCGTTTGATGCGCACATACATATTGCGCATAGCAGCGTTATGCCAGTGGGGTCTGTGTGCTTTTAACATCGATAAATACGGGAGTTCGCTCGTTTTGCGGGGCCTGTGAAGTAGTGTTACGGTTTGCGGTACAAATTTACCTTGTTTTAGTATTTTATCACATTTTAAATACTAAATATGAGCATTGCTGCTTTACTTGAAGCTGCGGAATATTTGGAAAGACGGGAAAGAGGTTCGTATTAAATGCATTTGATTTTCATTCCGATGTTATATTTGATCGTGTATCAGCTGTTTTTGTTGTTACAGAGGCTGAACATGGTTATGCCTCTACGTTGCCAATGCCAGATGATCTCAGAAATATTGCGAAAAGGCCAAAGAACAAGAAAACTCAGGGAAACAGGTGATTGTTGATTTTGTACAAATATTTAAATTGATTTTTTTTCGCTTTGCAAATGGAACAGGAAGAGCATGAATGTTATAATGTTAATACGTTGTTTTATTTATTCATAAAATTTATTCAGTGTGAATGCAAGTGCTGTGTAACTGCACGTTTCTTTGTTCTCGTGGTACTTAGCGTCGCCACTCATGTCACAACGCTGCGTTAAAACGTAGCGACTTACGGTCTGCCAGATGTAGTAGTTAACCCGTAGCATAATAAACATCGATAATATTATGATTCACCTGATAATTTATTGCTAATGCGATTCTTCCTCTTTTTCAGGACATCTCATAACGAATTGGAAAAAAATAGGTGAGTCGCTTTCGTTCCAAGATCGGATTTGAACGTGGATGTGTGTGTTGTGTTAATATTACTAAGTTTCTGTTCGGAGTTTTATTTTGATCGAAGTTGGTGTGAAGTCTCGTGGAACTGTGTTTGTTGTGTACAAAGTTCAAATGAAGGTGATGCAGTGCAATGAGAGTGTTGCAACAAGGCCGTCGCTCACTTGGCAACAACTAACCGCCTCGTCCTCTATTGCTACAATCATTCCATTATGACCGTTTATAGGCAGCTGACGTGAGCGTTCATATCGCTTACCTCGTTAATAGTTCCTTGTCGCGATTGTAGCTCATGATAATATATTGCGACAGGGACGCATTGTAATTCATGCGAAATTATCTGTTAGCTTACCATTGTAACGAATGATTAGTATCGGACGATGCAATTTAATACTGGTTTCTTTTTTTAAAGCTAGCCTGTCGCACTTGCTTTCCGATGTAATTGCGTTATTAAGGAACTTTTCCACGTTCTCTTGTTTTGCTTTAAAAACTCGTTCGGCTCTTTTTATTTCGAATTAAATCGATCTAAGATCTTTAACTCGATCAAAATAATCTTCACATTGTGTTATGGTTTTGTGTTTCTCAAGGACGATATACCGGTTAAGCGAGTTCGGCCGTTAAAACACCTGAGATACATCTTGCGTTTAGTGTGCCGCGTTTATGTACGTGATATTCTGATTGTTGGCATAACGAACCTTTCGAAGCGCGTGGTGGTCGCGGCTGTCGCCTCGCAGCCTGTCGTGACGGGTGATTCATGATCGCCCAGAGGCAACTTCGCTCAGTTTAAGACGCCAGTGAAAGTAATTTCGCAGGTACCGAGAAAATTGCACACTTTAGCGGGAAAGATACAGCTACCTGTATCTCCCTTGTGAATCAACAAAAGACTGCAGCGTTCGGTGCCCGAATTCCTTTTCAAAACACTTGGCACCTGTTAGGCCTTCGTGCCTTCCTAAATCCCTTTGTTGCTAACAAAAGGTGTGTACAGACATTGATGGAAATACTGTTGTTGAAACGATAAAAATGACCAACAGAACAATGTGCATATTTTTTCTACTTAAGTGCATTTATGTAAATATTTCTTTCACATTAAAATAAACAGTCGGGGTACTTTTCTGGCAAAACGGTTGAGTGGCACACGTAAAGTTGCATAATCAAAACGATTTATACTACTACTGGCGTATTACACAAAATGTTTGGACCAGAAAATTTGAATGAATGTTGAAAACTATTAAGAGAGAACAAATTGGATTAGAATAGGCTGTAAAAAATATTAAGATGGAGGAATTTGGATTAGCGTAGACAAAAAAAATTGGGTTAGTGTAGTTCTGGAAAAATATTTAGTTAAAAACGAGAATTCGGCGAAAAAACTTTAGAATGGAGAATTTGTATTAGGTATTGTAAGACTGTGGACATAAACATTTGCCTTGTGTTGATTTATACAGGGCATCGTTTTAAACAACCTAATTATAACCCACGCTTGAATTAAAATTGACCATGAAAGACATTACATTTGTTAAAGTAAAAAAAAGTGAGATACACAGTACTTAAATTATGAAACAGGTTTTACTAGAGCGATTTTCTGTTTTAAATGCTTTTTTTTTCAATGTCATTAATTTTGACTACTTATCGTTCGGGTAGGGATGCACAAAGTTTTCGAGAGTTTTGTTATTATTTGTAAAAAAAAAGCGGACCATATCTTCTAGTTATTTTTACTGCAAATTTCAAAATAGAATTATTTAAAAAAATACATTTTTTCCCATATAACGTGGGGGAAAGTAAAATTCTTGGTGACAATCGTTTGTACACGTGGTGTTAGAGCCGGTGTGGGAAGGTGCAGGGTGTGCGCTGCACACAGCTAGTTTTGTTTGTGGAATGGGAAAATACTGATTTGTTTCTTCATACTTCTTCATTCTCCACTAAACTAGGTTTTTCAATTATCCATCATATAGTCTAGTTTTACATTAAAACACCTGCAAAACCTAATTGTTAACAGTTTGTATCCTTTCTGTGTCATGTAAACTAGTAATCTGGATTTTAAATTATGTTTCTGTTAGATGTGGTCTTACCATGTAAAGTTTCGTGCCTAAAATTGAAGCGACAGTGTGTTTTGTCGGTGTTTTGTTTGGTAAATATGGGGTTAGGGTGACTCACTAACTGGAATCCCCTACACTCAAAGCAATGTGTGATGCCTTATCGTACTTGAAATCTGTCAAGTTGACTTTAGATACTAATTGTATTAAACTAAAATGTGGGCACTGGGTGGTATAGAAGTTGATGTGCATTTGTTAATCGGGAATGTTAAAACAACTGCTGTGTATTTTGTGATATAAAAAATTACCGCACGTGTTTACGCATGCGATTTGTGTATGACACATCCTAATTTTATTACAACTTATTTCCGGTTGACCAACTTCATACAAAATCTAATAAAATGTGCAAATGTAAATACATTATGAGACGTGGAACAAATTTGTACTTAATAAATACATTTAGGGCCATGGGCGTCCGCAGGAGGGGCAAACGGAGCACTGGCCCCCTGGAATCGAGTAAAAATGAAATATGTGAAAGACCTTAAAAAAAATCCTAAAAATTAAAAAATTAAATTAAAATTTATATATGTATAAAGGAGTATTATTTGTCTCTATGCTTTGCCCCCCCCCTGGTGAATTTTCTGCGTACGCCCATGTTTAGCGTTGTAACCTGTAACACTTATACAAGTTTTCCTATGTTAATACGTACGTAAATAAATAAAGCTTAAGTGTGGAGAAAGTCAAAAAATCATTTCTCAAATGAAAGTTTAGTTTATTGTTTTTAAAGGAACGCTGTTTATTTAATGGAGAGTGGTATACAACTCCCATAAATCGAGTTACGCAGTGGAACAGCGTTATTCAATCGCCAGTGCGTTAATTTTTGTACAGACTATAAATTTGTTAACAAAAACTTGTACATTGAATGCATGTTTAAAGATATTTTATTTTGTTATTATTCTTCGGAAAACCTATAATATTGTGTATACAACTTTTAAGAAACTAAAAAATCAAATTTTCTTTTTTTAAAAATACAATTATGATGAAAGATTCGAAAAACTTTACTTCTCTGATCTTTTATTGGTATTTTTCAGAAATGACTCTTTTCCAATAACAATTTTTTATTCCTCGATATATTCGAGATGTCTGCTCGGAAAATCTTGTATCACGTATTTATTTTAAGACGGTGTTTGATTTTGTGCACGCTGCTACAGATAACTTTGGGTGCTTCATGTGAAGGGAATATTCGAGAAAAAAATATGTAATAAACATTTTATTTTTAGTTATTTTCGTAGGGCGAATTTTCCGTGTTACTATTTTTAGAGATTAGTAAAAAATTACTGCACTCTGCTACATATAACTCTTAGATGCTTGATATTTGGTGGGAAATAAAACTTGAAAATGTATTCGTTACTAATTATAATATAATTACAATAATATATTACAATAAAATGACGTTAATTGCATATCTTCTTCAGGTTCTGGTAAATTAACGATTTGAATTAAATAAGTTGTTCTCTTAAATCTGTTAGCAATAAGAAATTTGACGTCCATAGAAAATTGGTTTTTAAAATTAGGGGCCCTGGGGCTTAACCCCACAGTATCTCTAAATTAGACTTTGCATCGTGTACGTGACCAGTATAACGCGTCCAATATAAATTCAACAGAACCGGTATTATATCCTAGTACTAACCTCTAAAATTTATAAATATTACATGAGTATTATCTGCTCACTTTTACACATCCTATTTTTATAAAAAAGAACTAGTTTTGGGCTTTGTTAATAAAACTGACGTATGAAGCTGCTAGATATTTTAAATGTTCCAACTTTGTCGAACGATAGTAATAATACCTATAACTGTTTTATAATGCAGAATTTTTCCTTCTTGCGTAGTAAAATGATGTCGGTAAATGTGCTTTTTTATTGTTTTATTATTTGTGTAATTATAGCGTTACTTAATTTTTTTCATAACTGCTTAGTCGGCACTGATAAGAAATGAAACCCATTGTTTATTATAGAAAGGAATGCATTTAAAATAGTCTTACTGGTGCTATTAATTATAATTTACTCGTAATGTGAGAACCATTTCTTCCCCACATAATTAGACTCATAAACAGTTCCAATTGTTAGACATTGTTGCAAGTGTTAATACAGATTAATTTGTATGTACGCTATACGGTGTGTTTGGTATAAATTGCTTCTGCTGACGTGTGTAAGGCAGCATTTACAATTTTTAATTGTATTGCTACCATTTTGAATATGACCATCGATGCATATTTAATTAAAAACAAACTGTAGATATGTGTTCTCGATTTCTACTTGGTTATCGATCGTTAGTCTGTGAAGGACATCCTTTTATTATAACTATCAAGTGTATACATTTCGAGATTAACTTTTGTGCTCTAATGATTATACTACATTTCTTCAATTAATAATATTTGGCTCCATTAATCTTATCTTAATATTTATATATTACACGCAATCATATATTATATTTAGTAGTAATTGACAAATTTGTTTTGATTTTGTTTAAGTAAACATCAATATTTGTTAAGCTAATTGCTTGTTGCTGTTAAATGATAATACATATTCGACTTACAGTTTTGATTTTTCTAATGTGTGTGGTTATACTTTTTAAATTGTCGAGTTCGTTGTCTGTTTAATATAATTATTGACTTCAGTGTTCTCGAAGGTTAGATATCATAAATCAATAAAAGTTTATCGCAGCGTGATGTTTAGCACTTAGTATTGTTACCATTATTTAGATTGGAGTAATGTATGTATGATGCAAAATATATTTTATTAATATACGTGTTATTGTTAAGCTACAAGTGCAACATACGATTATTTTTTTCGAAGTACATGCATAAAACAGCTGAAATCATTATTTTTAATATTCACGCAATCTTGATTTTTCTGTAATTGCACCATTGTATTAAGTATCAACGTCTGTTATAATTATTTGCAATAAATCTTTCTGGGAAAAAATTATATACCTACCGAGATTTTTAATAGTTCCGTGGCTTATGACTTAAAAAAGTCGATGTTTTTAATATTTTAATGTATAGCTACACTTTGTTTTATTTAATCGGTCATGATTTTTATTTATTATTGATTATTATTAAAGAAACCCACCTCTTACTTGTATCGTTTTTTTAGTTTTCGAGTTTTAACGAATAATAATTAAAGTCAATTATCCCAAGGCCATTAATAATTTTGCCACGAGAACGTTTTGCTTGGTTATAGCCCTCTGTCCATGGTTACAAAGCACCTATGATCATTTGTAATATAAGAAGTGCATTGAAAGTTACGATAATTTTTGGTAGATATGCCCGAATGCAAGTTGAGCTGATTGTGCACTCGTGTTTTTCTGATTCAACCTGCATGAGTGAAGATTTGCCAAATATAGATTATTTGCAATGCACGAGTTATATTCTGTCAGAAAATTTCCTTCACCTAACCTCTACCTGTCAAATTAATGTATGCTATGTCAAATTTTACAAGTACTGTCAGAGTGGTGCGCCAGGGGTGCGGTTTAATCTATATTAAAGTAACGCTACTGGTCGCCGAAATTCGTCAAAAAATTATCAAGACCAAAATATTTAATTCCCTCCCAAATTTATATGTATTTTCGAACAATCACAAACTCAGATTTCTTAGAAACAACAAATAAACGCATGAAAATCTGATAATTGCGAAAAGGATCATATTTATTGGCCATTTCTAGGAAATCTTGAGTTTGTTATTGGTCGAAAACGCAAATTTGACAGGATATCAACATCTGACAGGGCAATGTAAAATTATTACCGTGTAATAATGCTCCTATTGGTAGTCTCTAGAAGATTTATTATTAGTGATTGGTTGAAAACGCAAATTTGACAGGTGAAGGAAATGTTCAGTGTAATTTAGATCTGATTTGTTTAAATTTACCACAGATTCAAATGTCTAAATTTTATTGTAATTTTATTAAAGCAAAAAATAATCCAATGTAATAAATTGGCAGTATTTCAATTCTGTTCCGTTTTGGCAACGCAATTAATATTCAAATATATAAACTCGAATGACTAAATATTTATATTTGTTTAGTTTCGAAACTGTATGAACGCTTTAAAATCATTTTTGCCGAATCAATCTGAAATTCGTGTTTTGTTTTCGTTGTTTACCGTTTCGCAGTGTTTGTTTTTTGTTCTAATAACGCCGAATTCATTATTTTGTAATACTGTTTAAGCGTTGTTGTATAAATGCTTCTACTGAGCTGTGCGTTGGTTTTATTTATAGATTGAACTGTAAACAGTAATTTAATAAAGTGATATTTTATCACATCACACCATAAGAGAACTGTTTGTTCGAGTTATCTATATTTGAGTAAGTTTTAATTATTCGTTGACTCATTTTCATATATTTTGAGCAAATGTTTAATTATTAGTTCGCTGTATAAATTTTACAATAACTTAATTGTTAATGAGATAATTCGGTTGTACCTGTAATGTTTATAATAACATGTTGGTAATAGTAATTGTTAATTATACTCTCGGATATCGAAACGATACGATTGTCCAATTTAGAAGGGAACTTCGAACAGCATGGGCAGTTTACGCTCTAATTGCTACAACGTTTTTATAAAGTATTGAGTGTGGTCTGGTGTCTGCTGGCAAATTTTTATGCAGAAATTTATGTTATTAATTCGTGTTTTATTTAAAATTTATTCTTACTAACTCAAACTTATAAATATCGTGGTAATAAAGAAAATATGCCCTTTACATGTTAATTGGTAATTGATTTCAAAAATTATTAATAACTTTTCTGTTTGTTATGTCGTAATTTATCGTTAATTAATCCAGAGCGGAATTATTTCGGTTATATAAGTTTCTTGTTGTGTAATGCGGTGATGCAGCTATTTCCATGGAAAAATTTCTGTGCACTAGTTTATACGCATGGTATTCTTCATGTTTATTATACTGCTAGTTGATCTGTGAAGCTCACGAATACGTTTAATTATGTCATTGATTCGGTGCAGACTTTATTTTTGTTTTAACAGCGTGTTTTCGCATAATAGTTTTATTTTTTGTAAGGAATGCTGATGCAGTTTAAATGTAGCTGTGTGGAGTTTTGTCAATAGCAATTGCGACCATTATCAGTTAGTTATATTATGTTGTAGCGTCGATTACGTAGTCATTGAGTGAGTTGGTAGAGTATCGATCGGTGGACCCGGAAACGTTGAATGTGCGTGCGCCATGAAACCGCGTGCGTGAGTGCGTACGATTCGCGCCAAACGTACTTTATTGGTAACTGACACGGTGTACTTACTGTCTATATTTAGCTGTGGTTATTAGGAATATTTTTTTAATACGCGTATATTAGCGAAAATGACCACATTTGGTTCTAAAATTGCATTTTTGCAAGTTCGAAGTTAAATAATTAGACAGGTGACAATGATCTACATGTTGTGTGGTATGGCAACCCATACGTTTTTGAAATCAGATAAAACAAGCTTTTTAATGATCCCAAAGCCAACTATGGTTAATATTTTTAAAAATCAAGTTTGGCTGATAGGTACATCAAAAATTGAGTGTGCCATGACTTTTTAGAATTTTTTTAAAAATTCTACTTAAAAGTATCCACAGGAATCATTTCTAATATTCATTGCTACATAGGTGGCTATGGAATTATTTAGCATTAAAAAATCGTCTGTTTTTATTAATACTTTTTTCAAAATATTTGAAAAAGTTAATAGTGTAGGCCAGGCCCGTGCAACCTTTTAAGCCAATGAGCCAATTACAAATTTTATGAAATCGTTACGGGCCGCACCACTTTCTAGTGGATATTGAGATTCTTCTAACAAGGGAGGGTCACGAAACATTGTCGCCAGAATTTGATTAAGGCTGTGTTTATTGCATCAAGGACATCAAAACTAAATGTTTTCAGGAGTCATACGTGCCACTGGCCATTTTCTTCGAAAAAATGAAAAAATCTTAAACGGTTCCGGAGAAAAACGCGAAAAACGAGGCCTTTGCAAAAACGATTTTCCCTATGTTAAACGCCCATGCAAGTCGCATAGATATAGTTATATCGTACCACAACTTCTCAAATCACAGCGCTTATGCAGCGGTTTCGTTTTTGACGTTTTTCTCCGGAACCGTTTGAAGATATTTTCAAAAACTTTGCACCATTTTACTTGCAAAGGATGCGCGCATTGGTAAATAGAAGAATTTCGATTTTGCCTTAGACGGTTTCATGGCCAACGCGATCGCAAAAATGATCTTTTTATACAAATTTTTCAGTTTTTGCCCTATATTAATACATTCTTTTATTAAAGAGAGAGAATGGTTTCAGATGTTTAGCTAAAATATTAAAAATTTTAGGACTTGCTATTGTTGTGGGGCCTTGTTGTTTAAATGCATTTTTGAATAAGTTTTGTTGTCCCGCAAAGTTTTTTAATTCCCTTTTTCCTCTTCTCAAATCACCTGTTAATTTCTCATATTTTTTAGCATTTTTTGACATGTAATGACACTTAATGTTGTACTCTTTAAAAACAACAATACTTTAATATTCAACTACTCGGTCGCGGCCGCATAAAAATGTCAGAGGTTGCACATTTCAAAATGACATATAATTCGTATTGAAAGTCTGCCCAACTTTGCTAATTTAGCCAACTATGTACCCTTATAATAAAAAAGTTACCCGTACAACACATGCAGATTATAGTTACCCTGTATAGTTGTATTGTGGAGTTTAATTGTCTTGAGTCAATGTTTATCAAACACTACAATATGTCGTTATTATGCCAATTTAGGTGTTAGATTATGTTTTGCTTAATAAACTACAGGCGGTTCTCGATTTACGAACAGGTCGTTCGCTGTGTGCATTGTTCGTTATGTGTTGCAACACTTGAGCATGCATTTCAGAGCTTATACGATGTGTTTTTGAAAACTTCTCTTTTGTTTAACGTTAACAAATTACTCATATTTTTATCTTCAGACATGAATTATGACGTAGTTCTTGCGAATGTTCATAAATCGAGATGTGCCTGTAATGCTTGAAACTTGAACACCATCGTTGCATACAATTTTATGTAGGATCGACATAAAAACTAGATTTTTAAACTTTTAAAGTCTAGAACACGAGAAATCCGTTGTTTGTAATATTTTACTTTGAAATACCTAACGTGAATGAATATTAATTTGACTTGGAGGCGCCACGTTGCAACTTGTAAAACTAAACATTCCCCCTACACATAGTCTGTAAGGGGATGAAGTGGCAGGATTTAGAAATAGCAAGATATCATGTGTTGCACATAAAATGAAAGTTGTGTATATTCACCGTTTTAACAATTTAAAAGAAATACTAGTTGAAAAGCCCGTTGTATTCAAAGTAGAAATATTGTTATTTACTAAAAAAAAATTGTTTTGCATATTTACCTAAGAATGATACACCAGGTGACCTCGTTTTAAAGAAAAAAACTTACACAAATCTGAAGTATTAAGCATTGGATAGCATCTTTATGATGAGAGCAATTAAAAAATTGGTCAGTACGGCACACAAAAATGGTTGTTCACCTTCCATCACTTCGATGGGCCGAGTAAATGTTTACCTCACACCAGATAATTCATCTTTTACAATAAGAAACGCATTAAAAAAATGCTCATATGAAATTTGTTTGGTGTTATTGAGCTACTTAATGCGGCATAAAAATTGATTATGTAATCGTTGTTATTAACGGTATCAAGGGCAACTTATTTTTTTAATGATTGCTTTCTAGCTAATTAATTATAAATCACAAACACATTCGACTCGAGCAATGAAACAATTTGTGGTGAACGGCTTGCCAGATATTACCATTAAAAGTACGATACGTAAAGCGTACTACGGTGTTTATTTTTGAAGAAGGTTGCTATAGCAACGTTTCTTCTTACGAATAAAAAAAATGCCACCCACCTATTACCCGTAACTTTCTGAAAGGTAATACCGATCTGCACAACCGTTTACAGCAAATAAATAATTTTAGTGGTTGTTTTGATTGAAATCTGTCTAATTATCGCAAATTTAGTACAGTTCCTTAAAAAAAAGTGGGCCTTGAATCGTAAAGATATGCAATTAAGTTTTTATAGCATAATGAGTAACTCGCTAGGCATTGAGCAACTTTCACTTAATTTTTTTTTTATGTATGTTGCAATGAGATTTTTGTTTGTTTTCGTGTTTGTGTAAATATACCTATAAATACCATTTAACCAATTTTTGTATACCCTTGGTGGCTAAAAGCTTAAAGCTTTCACGTAGTATAAAATTCGCAAAAACGAATAGATAGAGCATTAGGTACAATATTTAAATGTTTTAACTGTGTACTTTAGATTGAGCAATACCTTCAGCACAATTAAAACAAGTAACATTTGCGATTGTTAGACTATGAAAATAAATTACAATCAAGTTTGCCGTAAGCAAAAAAAATAACACTTCTATTTTTGATTATAAGCCATAAAAAAATAATGAAAATACGTTTTTAGATTAATTTGTTTTATTAGGTTTTTGTATATTGATGCTGCATTAATTATAAAGTGTTGTGTTTGTTTGTAAGTTGATAAAGCTAGCTAAATATTTGGTGTTGATAAAATGAAGAGTGATAATTTTGTCATCAAAATAATATTATTTTTGTTGCCGTACATTGATTGTTACCAAGGTCTCGTTCAACTTCTGTAAACTAAAAGGAGGATACCGTCCGTATCATCCTACGGTCAATGCCCGCTCTTTTGCATAGCGCCATATTTTTCCTCCCAGCACTTTCTCTACACGCTTCTATTTTGCGTCAGTAGGTGGAACAATTTCCGTAGACGGTGGAATAATTGACAACGTATATTTTTATACGTGTGCGTCATACCTTGTTTTTTTTTTATCGAATAATTTTACTTGCTTATGCACGTAGTTTTTTGTCATAGAAGTTTTAAAGTAGTGTCACCTCTTCGTGTCACAGATTCAGAAGTGACCATGTACGTTTGATCAGTGTTACATCTTTTATCAATACGAGTCGTGACCCAAAATTGGGTCGCTGATAGATAAGCTGTTGGCAAATTTATTTCTAGACTTGCATTTACAGTTTCTTTAATTTATTTTTATTCAAGTATCAGAATTTTAAATTATTTATGTGTAATTTATTAAAATAGACGCTTTTATAAGTGTTAATCAGTATCCCATAACGGTTTTATTTTATAATAAAATTTAAAGCACGATTTGCAACTTGTAAGTTTAATTTTTTCTTCATAGCTTGAAATACGTAAGTTATTATCTTTTTATAACGCAAATATTAAGTGAATTTGTTGCTGGCCGATTTAATAAAGCTGTAATAATTTTTAGGAAAGGTAAAAATGCGTCAGTATTTATGTTAAACGTTATTTTTCGGTGAAGTAAATCTTTCAGATTTTCAATTAGCTCGGTTTGTGAAGTTGTACCGGCAGTTGTTTGAATGTAAAATCGACTAAAGAAGTCTTAAAAACAAATTAAAGTCAGTTTTAACATTATTGTTTCACAAAGTGATTTGTAAGCATCGTCAAGGCACAAATTTTGCAAAATAATGCCAAAAATTTAAGATACAAAATAAGTGTGTATTATAAAACGCAAGTTGAACAAATCATTAGGGAAATTTCAGTTAATTTTGCCAGGTGTAACAAAATATTTGTACGAATTTTACGTCTTTTCGAGTTTTAAACATTGGAAATTTATGTAAAATGTGTTTTAATTTTAATCAACTGATTTTATATTTCATGATTTAGAAATAAAATTGCGTTTGCATGGTTCGTTTTGGATGTTCATAATGGATGAGTCATGCAGAGTGAACCGTCTGAGCATGCCGAATTGTTTCACTTCACTGAACGTTCCAAGTACAGGTCTTTTCGTTTCAGTTTATTTGTGTGATATTAATTTAGGTCATTTACAATTTCCATTGCGTCGGGTTATTTTAAATTCGTTTTAAGCTTTTACCGTCCAATTTATTAAACTTCAAACTGTTCCATGCTACATGCAAACGAGCATTAGCACTGCAAAGATCTAAATTCGATAAGAAAGTATTGGTATCTCACTTATTATTAAAAGGCAACAAATGGTTCAATCACCAAAACGATGCAGTTTTTCCAAACAAATGAAAAACCATTTAAAAGGTTTTAAGGGTGTCGAAGAAGTATTTGTTTTGTCACATAATGTGATATGTTAATAAATGCGACTATATGGTAGGTAGTTCAAAAGTTGTAACCCAAACTTTTTTTTTTTTTTTAAATTGCAACTACAGCTGGCTGTGGCATTTTAAAATTTATTTTATTATTGCAACTACAGTAGGTTAGTTAGCAAGGTCATCCGCTAAGCAATTTTCGTTCATCAATGCGTTTGGTATAAATGTAAGCCGTTTATTGTCGTTGGACATAAATTGATTTTGTTTTGTTTTTACTTAACTTGTCCAACTCAACTGTTTCTTTCTTGCACCTTTAAAAATCGTTTACAGCACTGTTAACGTAAACAAGTAGGCGGCTTATTAAGTTTTAGGTTATTGCATAACAGTTTTCTATTATATTTAATCCGATTAAAAATAATTAGAATTTTATTAATATTGTATTTTCCATAAAAATCCACGAATCAAATTCCTGTGTCGTTAAATGTGCTTTAGGAATAATTTTTCTATAAAGTGCTTAATTGGATTACCACAGTAACAGAGTATAAAATGGCGGTTAAGTTATTTAGGCGTTTACTACATCCTGATTAACTTTTGATATAGGCTATTGTGAGCCAGAAATTACTGACCTTCGCTGTGAGCGAGTTCATGACCTGTGCCCGTATCTTTGAAGGTTATATTTTTTATTTCGTGGCTACACCAAAAATTTTAAACGTCAATTGGTATAATTTTTGACTAGATTGAAGATTTATTCGTATGTATGCGGCGTGTCCAAAAGGTATGGAATATGCTATTTATCCAAGTAAATATCCACTTTAGGGGAAAATGTTTTGAATAAAAGTTGTTTGGTACTTAGTTTTCCACCATAAAACAACATTTTTTTTACGAATAACATAGGCGCAATGAAAAACAATTGAATTTTTTGCCATTTAAAAAAAAATCAATTGTTTTTCATTGCGCTTTTGTTATTCGAAATAAAAGTTTGTTTTATGGTGGAAAACTAAGTACCAAACAACTTTTATTCAAAACATTTTTCCCTAAAGTGGATATTTACTGAGATATATAGCATATTCCATACCTTTTGGACACACTGTATGTATATGAATCGATGTGTGTGTACTTGTCTACTCAAAAAAACTTAACCTTTAATTATAATTGTATACATATACTTAATTTGGTGATAACGCGATTAAAAAAGATTTATTTGAACGCGTAGTGT
This sequence comes from Elmis aenea, assembly GCA_947652605.1. Taxonomy (NCBI): domain Eukaryota; kingdom Metazoa; phylum Arthropoda; class Insecta; order Coleoptera; family Elmidae; genus Elmis; species Elmis aenea. The sequence goes on from OX393576.1 coordinate 14,135,138, forward strand.
ACATTTTTTAATCACTTTAAAACAGGGGTTTGGAGCAGTCCAATTTTTTAGTTGCTCCGCTCCAGCTCCGCTCCGGCATCACGATGCCTGCTCCAGCTCCGCTCCCGCTCCGCTCCGCGCTCCAAATATTAATAAAATAAGTTTTTTTATTTAAAAATTTGTTGTTTAAAACAAAGCTAAAATTTTATGAGATAATGTGGAAATGGACCAAAAATTACAATATTTGACCCTAAGAAACAAGTGAAGTTAAATAAATGAACAAATTATTGATCTTCAAAAGTTAAAAAAAGAAAAAAAAGTTCTTTAAAATTTTTCAAAATTCAAATACAAAATAATGAAAATTAATATTCAGAAAAGTTATATTATAATAATTTTACTTCAAAAAAATCAAATTTATTTTATTTATAATTTTATTAAATATTTACTATACCCATGAGACTAATTCATAAAAAATAAAAAATTGTAGTTTATAATAGTAAAGTGGAGCAGTAAAGCAATCAAAATTATTTGCTCCGGGCTCCGCTCCCGCTCCGGGCAAAAACCCATTGCTCCACTGCTCCGCGCTCCAGCTCCGCGCTCCGCTCCAAACCCCTGCTTTAAAATGCTCTCATTTCAAAATCATCGTCAAATTAATAATTTTGTTTAGCTCAAATTTTATTGAATTCGTAGTTAAATAAATATTTAGATAGGGTTATGTTTATCAAAAATTGAAACATAATAACGGGTTAATAATTTCAGGATTATGTCTAATAATAGGGTTATTTGAAGCTGAATAATTTTTTTAAAACTTTGTTTTGTATATATTTTGAAAAGTCTAATTTACATTCAAGGAAGCGGTTTTATATCGAGTTTTTTAATTGTGCGGTTAATTCTTAAAAAAAAAATTAGATAATTAAGAAATTTAAAGTTAACGCTAGTGATATTCAGTTATTTTTAAAGCTTTTTTATCACTTTAATGTGTACAAGACTATTACATTTTTAAAGTACTAATGAGTCTATCCTTGCTCACTAGATTTGCAAGTGAATGTGCAAAGAATTTTTTTGTTAGATATAAGATTAAACTGCTTGGCGGTACTAGATAAAAGTTTTGTTGCATACCTTACGCTCCGAGGAATGCAAGAAGCAGATAGAAGAAACAAAAAAAAACGCTCGATATGAAAATTATATTAAATCCATAATCTGAAATAATTATTGCTAGTTTTGTGGCGTGTGGCAGTGATGAATAACTTTAAAAAAATATGTGGACAAATTATTGTAGAAATTTTAAATTAAATCAGGATACCATCAAATAACTTGGATGTTATAAAAAAAGGCTATTAAAAGCGATATTTTATGGGTTACATTAAAAGTTAATTTTAATCTTCCATTCATTTCCCTTATGTAATATTTAAAATTTGCCCAAAGCGCGCGCTTTGCTGTGATCCAACTTTTATAAATCACACAGTAACAAAACAAACGAGATTTTTTTTGTAATTATCTTTGTACGTGTTTTTTTGTGTTACCTTTTTATTTAAAAAATCAACGTTGCTATTAGCCTTGATTTATTAATGACATTATAAATACACAGAATAACTCCTATTGTATAATTTTTATTTTGGTTTGTGTTTTTAATACGGCCGAGTGCGGTGGAATTTTATAATAATTTAATTGCGGCTTGTTTTGAATCCTATTGTGCATTTGAAGAATCTCTGGATTATTTATGTGTTTAAAATGCGTTTAAAGAATGAAAACTAGATGATTTTATTTATGCACGCGTAACAATAACATCTTCATTTATTACTTTTTAAGTGCCTGTCTTAAAGATAAACAAATTAGTTGTTTGTTTTGGTGTCTTATCAATTACCATAAAATTAGAGTTCCAGGCAGCAGTGGTGTTGCATGTATAACCGGTGGCAGTTAAAAACAGGGTCATTAATTTTGTATGTAGGAAGCTGAGACACATGTGGGGTCACCAGACACCTCTACATGTGTTAAAGTAATGCCTTGTCGATCGGCTGTAGTTTTAATTAAACACATGTTACAAATTTATTAAAGGAGCCATTGATGAGAAAATAACAAATAAGATACTGGTGGTGCTGTGCTGTCTGGTTGTTTTTTCTTTAAGCACTGAGTGGTAGTAGTAGTTCTTTTATATCATGTTGAATAAAACTTGTACATTTCCAACACGTCAAGACAATACGACACGCATAAGCCAACGTGCATATGTATTGAAGTACGAAATGCTGATGAAATATAATTCATGTACTTATATTTTTTATACCCCTTTCTATGCGCTAAATGAAATAAAAAGGTATTAAAGGTTTACATTTTTTAATTGTAAGATGGTTTGTGGGTACACGCAGGGCCACCGAAAAAAAATCTCAGACCCGTAACAGGCCTGTGGACCCGGATCCCTCCCTAAATATTAACGGATCACTTCTACCGGCTATACATTGACATATTAAACTAAATATTTATTTAAAAAACGCACAACTCACAGTACAAAATAGCCCTATTTTCGATGCCCATACAGGAAGGGTAACTCGGTTATGTTTAGAGATAGAAAAAAGCAAGTAGGTAGTTTCGACTTCGTTTTTCGAGAGGAATTCATTGCCGTAAACAGATTTTTGATATCTTTTTTAATTTTCGAAATATAGCCAAAAACAGATTTTTGGCAAGTTTCAAAAATGTTAAATATCTCGCTTAAATGAAAAGATAGAGAAAAACTTTAAACACATTTTTGGCATGGTTTTTCGTCCTTAATAAGATAGCAATATTCAATTTTTTTTTTACTCACATAAATATGGATATATTACACTTTCTTATTTTAAATGACAACCATAGTTGGCTTTGGCATAAATCGAGACTTACGTTTTGCGCTCTTCAAAAATATAAAATTTGCTATTTACAATGAGAAAGTTTGGTGTAATATATCGATATTTATTAGAGCAAAAATATTGAATATCGCCATCTTATTAAGGACCAAAAACTGCCAAAAATGTTTTAAAAGTTTTTCTCTATCTTTTCGTTTAAGCGAGATATTTAACATTTTTGAAAATTGCCAAAAATCGGTTTTTGGCTATATTTCGAAAATTAAAAAATATATCAAAAATCTGTTTACGGCAATAAATTCATATCAAAAGAAGAAGTCGAAACTACGTACTTAGTTTTTTCTTATCTCTAAACATAACCGAGATACCCTGTATGGGCATCGTTCAAATCTTCAATTTTGATATTATTGAAACTAATCTATCCTATGTGTGAAACAACAAGCTCCACCCAGTTAAGTATCCATTATCTATTCATATGGGTATGGGATATCGATCAATACCTGTATTTGATTAACAGAATAATTTAAACCACAGCTTAAAAAAACGAACATCCTTGTTTTTTTACTAACCTGGCATATGTCCTTTTTAGATAAGATTGTAATTTGCAATCGCTTCAAGCTTAAGCGAAACTAATTCTCGTCGTTTTATAAATAACACTTTTTTTAAACCCAAAACTTGTTTTCACTTATTTATTTGTTGAATTTAACAATGTTGATCTGTAACACGCAAAGTGTATCATTTCTGCAGCCCCCTGTAAAGGTGGGAGATGATTGAAAATATTACTAGGGGAAACCTTTTAATAAGTATAAAACATCTACCAAATATCATTCTCCTACATTTATCCAAATTTTGAGAAATAAAATAAAAACCTAGTTTTACCGCTCCCCTTTAGGGGGTTTTTCTCCGAAAGGAGACGTCTAAGTAAAAAAATATATATAAAAGACCCCCCTTAATTTTCGATAAGGAATCACCTCCCGAATTTTTTCGTATTTTTTACGAAACATCCTGTACAATGTTAATATTTAAAAGAATCACTTTCCAAACAACTAGACTAGTTTTGAGACTCTAGTTTCTTCACCAGTAAATTTTTTGCTCTAAGATTTATTTCTGTTGTAAGAAATCTACCAATGAAAAGGCAAGAGTTTTATCAAGAAGGCATACTCCTAATAAAAAACGTGCTTTTATTCCACTTATGTACCTACAATTATGTTTCGAATTTATCTTTGAATTTGCTTAACAACTATTTTTATACACACTATTTTTAAGCAGATTGCATTTGTTATATTTGTGTTAATTATGATTAAATACATATTTGATTAGTTGATTGCAAATTCAAGCGTGTGTTTGCGGTTCAACGCGTTGGTTTTCCACTTGGTTGCAATAGAAAAATTTACTTCACTAATGGTTCGTGTTTTTCAACAATCTGGCGTGTTACGCAATGAAAGTAGGTAAATGTTTTTTGTTTGCGTATATTTTAATACTAAAATGGAATTAGTACGGGATAGTTTATTTATTTTGCTAACGGTTTTAGAGTTTAAGATGTAATATTGACGTCCACATTAAGAAAGTTAACATTTGTTTTCATTAAAATATTGTGCATTCATAAAAATGTATTTGTTCGTTCCATCGACAAGGATAATTTAAATTTTTTTCAAGTTTTTCATACATTAACATACGATTTCCATATTAGAGCACGCAGTATATAGAGTTTGTTTGATGTGGGTATTAAAAAAAGTCATTACTGCGCTTGGTTGCCATTTGCAGCTGGTCATATTATCGTCTGCGAATATGACGTAAACTTGTTACATTGTGATAAATTGTGTACTGTTATTGCTACCGTAGTTTTGAAATCCCAGAAACAATTGTTGTATTGTGCAACCTGACTTCCTTGTTCCTCCTGTGGAGGTCATATTTTACGAATGTCGTAACACTTTCTAGACGCAACGCTGAAACAGAAGCTCTTGCCTGTACTTCTTTCGTATTTTGAAGTTATTTTGTTTTTAGTGAAAATTAAAACATGAATTATCTAAAAAGAAGAGTACATATTTTGAAGTATTTAGAGCGATAAACCGATTTTACTTAATCTTGTGTACAAGTGGAACACAACTACTTTCGATAAAAAATTAATTTGTAACTTAATCAAAACAATTAAATATCGTCTAGATAATTACAAATAATTTATTAATTCGATTGGGGGCGGTTTGATTGTGGAAAGTTTTCAAATCATAGAGTTGTTCATATTTATTGTCGTTTTCCTATACAGGGCGATCCACTTAGGACTTAGGCCAATATTGAGATCTAGTAAACGGTAAGAACCACAAAGAAGTTTAAATTAAACAAATTTTTCCTCTTTTTGATACCTATACGGTGATGCTTTAGTTTTAAAAAAGTTCCATGGCACTCTAGATAATAAACAAAAATCAAAATGAGCATTTTCTTTAAATCGGTTTAAACTTGGCTATACTTGATGGTACAAAAATATTTTTTGAACAAAGCTGTAAATTTTTTTACACACTGTAAAATGAATACATTCATTTGTTTCAATATTGTTTAAATTCTTAGATAAATTACAAACTTGCATTTTTTTTAATGGAAACCATAGTTGGCTATGACCTCACAAGAAGCTTGTTTTCCCCTCTTTTCAATGATATAAGGTTTAATATATTTAATTTGATATTTAAGCTCAAAACATAAAATTCATCAAAAAGTGTCCACGAAGCTATAGACTGCCATGAATTTGACAATATTGAAACAAGTGAATGTTTTCATTTTACAGTGCGTAAAAAAATCTATAACTTTTTCCCCAAAAATATTTTTCTACCATCAAGTGTAGCCGAGTTATTAATGATTTAAGAAAAATGCCCATTTTGATTTGTGTTTATTGCCAACCGTGCCATGGAACTTTTTTTAAACGTTAAAGCATCACTGAATAGGCCTCAGAGAGAGAGAATAACAATTTGTTTAATTTAAACTTTTTTTGTAGCTCTTACCGTTTACGAGTTCCCAATAGTGGCCCTATGTGGACCACCCTGTATAGTATACTAAATAGCAAAATTTGCTAAAAATAAATAATTCAAAGTATGTGTTTTTTTTAGACCAAAAGTAGTAAAAAAGTTAAAATACGTCTCGTTTAGCGTGTTAGTTCATTTAGTTTTATCTAGTGGTCGTTATTTAAATTTGTTCGCCTCTGGATTTTTACTCAAAAAGAATGGAACGATTTTTTGGTGCTTAGCATATTTGTTCGAAAATACATGCCAGTCTGTACTTATTTATAAATTTGACATTCATAACATAGTGTCGTGAATTTCGTGCGCACGTTTGAATGTCCCATTCATTTTCACTTTCAAACGAAGCGTTAAGTTTGAGGTTAAAAAAAATTTCACGTTAGAGCGAGCACAGAGGAGGTTTATTTTTAGCCAATTCAAAAATGCACGATATGCTTACCTATAAGAAATTATTATTGGTTTTGATTTAAGTTCGCAATATATTTTTTTTATTGATAAGGCATGTAGTGATTCATAATTGGTAAGTAAAACACTGAATGCATATAAGTGGGTGGTGTGAGGAGGAAGTGATGGAGATATTGATCGGGTGCGCGCTATACCTGGCCCGCGCATGCTCGTTTTCGCTAAGGTCAAGGTCAAATCAGTAACATCGCCCGGTCTCTCCGCATGACAATGGGATTTTGTTAGTAGGTATATTAATTCCACCGTTGAGGGAGTCGCTATTGACCCAGCACACCTTCGACATAGCTATAAATAAAAATTTTCACCAAAACTTCCTGGACAGATTTGTGGTGACACCGTCCACGATGGCGGATGGTAACTTTTCCGGAACTGATGCTAATGCTGTTTCAAGGATCTTTCAACTGCCATTAATGGAACTAAAAATAAATCGATACCTTTATGAACTAAACTAAGTCCAACAACGTGAAGCTTAAATACCATTAAATTATTCAAACAACATTTGAGACCTGAAAATTTTGAACGGAAAACCGTTTGATTTATGAATGGATTCGTTTCCTGGTTTGGAACCAGGGAAAATTTGACGAAAGAGAGTAATAATTGATGGGTTTCTAAAAGTTCTATACGTTGGTTTTGATTCATTTTACATACATATTATAGTCACTAGTTCTGGATTGAATCTAAAAAAAATAAATACAAATTTTGCACAAAAGAATGTACATAGAGTGAGAGCTCTTTCTATCTTTTTTAAAGGGGGCGTTAAACAATACGGTAAATGCGGGAAAACCATAGATGCGGGAACAACGAAAACATATTTATATACCTAAACGTTTATTATCACAAAAAACTATTTCTTTATGTGCAAGTACATGTATGTTTTGTGTCTGCACAAGTCCAGGGTGGGCAAATTTCGATGTTTTAATAGAGAATCTCGGTAACTATAAGAGTTATGGAAAAACGGATCCCTGTTCCTTAAACTCTTTTTTTAAGAAAAAGTTAATGGTGAAAAATAAAATTGGTTATCGGCGATAACTCGAAAACAAAAGACGATAAGCAATTTTAGTTTTCACCATTAACTTTTTCTCGAAAAAAAAGATCGAGGAACGGGGGTCCGTTTTTCCATAACTGTTATAGTTACCGAGATTCCCTATGAAAACATCGAAAGTTGCCCACCCTGTACGCGAGTATGAGTATGTGCTATTAAGCTAAGCGTTCACTAGGCACTGCCAAAGAGAACTCAGTTGTGTGGGTGTTTATCAAATGCGATGCCGATTCTAAGAATTCAATCAGTATCTTGCCTTTCAACTCCGTTTCTAGGACAACGTCGGCGGCAACTGTCAGAACCCGTAACACGTGCCATTTATATTTTACTATGCAATATGGTTTTGTTATTTTTAAAAAACGATCCAGTAAAATGTTTAAAAAGCTGCGATATTTTGAAGGAATAATGGGGTAAAACGATGGATAGGGGAACGATCGATGCGGTTCTATTATTGCTTGTTCTGTATAGATTTATTTGTAACTGTACGAAATAAACCACACATGCGGTAAATAAAACCATTATTCTAGGAACGATCAGCCGAGATTCCACTGTATTTTCATTATTACCTTTCTAAACTTAATACATTACGTCATTAATATAATTTACAGAGTTTAACGTGTTGTGGTCCCTCTTGATGGTGTGTCTATTCTATTGACTCAACGTTGCTAGCATTTAACCGTCAATGTGTTGTGTGAAAATTTAGTACATATGAGTTTGGCTCAATAGCAGTGAAATTGCTTATGAGAAGTATTTACTGAGCGATTTATCTTTATCAAAACCTTCCATTTGGGATAATCGTCGTACACTGTAGCCGTTGATGTGTAATAAAAATAAATAGGAAGTCTTAGATTCTAAAAGACGTTTTGATATATTGTAAAACTGAGATGTCCCATTGTCTTCAAAACCATTGTAAAAATATTGGAACCTTAAGTGTAAAAATTGTATGGTCGTTGCTTTCGACGACCCATAATTGATCTAAATGAAAGCGTGGGGTATGTTTTCACCATGAACAAAAACGGCAGATTAGATAACAGAGCACTTTAATGTGTGGTTTGTTTCAATATTAACTTTATAGCCAACTGCAAACAGCTGTATAAAAAAAAGAAAGTCGTACATTGTTTTTAAAAGGAAGTAGTCTGTTGATAAAAGCGACTAACACCATTTTGTGGAACGCAATTTTCCTTTTAGCAAGAAAATGAGTTTGTCTTGATGTTTTTGTAAATGATGGAAAGCTATTTACTTGCTAAAGATAGATAAATATTTTGTGTTTTATTATACAGGGTGATTGGTTGGGACCGGGCATTAAAAATATATGAAGAATGAAAAAGGGTATTGATCTGATATTTTGGTTATGACCATAATGGCATATATGTTTAATGAAAATATTTTGAAGATGGCGACACTTCCGGAAACGCCGGAAGCTGACATCTACTTTCTTATTTCATATACAATGGTCTATTTTTTATTGCATTTTTGGATATATGACGTTATTTTAGAGGAACTTTTAATAGCATTCCCTATACCTAAATGCCATTGTTTTTTTAGATTATTGGACATTTTGAAAATTTTATGATTTTCATCGTGATGCTTAGTATTATCTACCGTCGCCATTTTTGAAGAGAAAACGCTTAAATTTAAACTATGCATAGAAGAAACCTTGGAGTTCAACCTGGAATGTTTGCAATCGATGCATTACTTACAGGGTGTCCAAAATTTTTTTTTTTTTTTAAATACAACTTCAGATCACTAAAACTCGTTTTTTTCAAATACAATGCCCTTTTTTTCAATTTCTAATGCAAATTTAAATTCTGCATCAATCTGTATTAACGTTTCCTATACCTATCTTCAACAATTTTCGAGTTATTAAGAATTTTTAATAAAGTTAAGAGAAAAGGTGACATTTTTTAAATAGTAAGCCTTAGAAATGATAGCAAATGCCAATATTAATAACTGTCAACCACTTTTATCACGTTTGTCTGAAGTATCCATAAAAATGGAAAATAGAGAGTATTCAAACACGGATATTTTGAACTTATTTTACATTCATGGTATGGACAATATCACAAGATTATTGAAAGTGCGAACGAATAGTTGTGCATGTTTAATGTAGCTTGTACAGCATGATATGTTAAACCCAAGTCTTGCCTGCCGATCGAATTGACCGCTGAGGATGGGCATTAAAATATCCCAGGATGTTAACTTTATTAGTTTCATTATTTGTCACACGCTTGGTCGAATACTGCCAGATTTCACTCTTCTAAATTGCAAAAAGTTTGATTCTATTCATTGAAATTTCTGTCTGGTCATTACAGTCAAATGAGGATATACCTCTCACTGAACAGACGGCAAGTTCTTTCAATAATCTTGTGACATTCTTCATGCATATAAAATAAGTCAAAAAAAAATCGTGTTTGAATACTCTTTATTTTCTATTTTTATGGATACTTCAGACACACGCGATTAAAAGTGGTTGACAGTTATTAATATTGGCATTTGTTATCATTTGCAAGGCTTACTATTTAAAAATGTGACCTTTTCTCTTAACTTTATTAAAAATTCTTAATAACTCGAAAACTGTTGCAGATAAGTATAGGAAACGTTAACACAGATTGATGCAGAATTTAAATTTGCATTAGAAAATGAAAAAAATTGAGCATCCCGATGAAAATGATAAGATTTTAAAAAAAGTCCAAAACAATAAAAAACCACTGCACTTGGGTATAGGGAATGCTATTAAAAGTCGCTCTAAAATAACGTCATAAATCCAAAAATGCAATAAAAAATAGACCGTTGTATTTGAAATAAGAAAGTAGATATCAACTTCCGGCATTTCCGGAAGTGTCGCCATCTTTATTAAACATATCATATGCCATTATGGTCATAACCAAAATTTTAGAACAATATCCTTTTTCATTCTTCATATATTTTTAATGCCTGGTCTCAATCAATCACCCTGTATATTATAAAGTAATTTTGTTTTTTTAAATTTAATAGACACAAATGTAAAGCTTCCTCTTAAAGTTTAGTGTAAACATTTTTTGAATTTATCTCCCACAATAAATTCTATGTGCAGCAAAAATTGCAATTATCCGGCTGTCGATTATACGACATTCAGTATTATTCGACGTTTCTTCTTTTTACGTAACAATACCTATAAAACGCGCCATATTTTTATTCTAGATATTTAATTAAATTTTTATATCAATTTGCGGTCCTCAATTATTTTGCTTAAATAAAATGAGAAGTGTACCTACCGCGAATCTGTTGTAATCGTTTGTATTCCAAACATTTCAAGGAAATGTATTTGATAGCTCAATATATTGTTATTCGCTGTAAGCTGCCAAAACAAACACCACACAGTTGGCGCGAATACGGTTCTACTCCAACCTAGTTGGTAAATGATAGCATTTTTATAATAAAATTTATCGTTTATTTTTTAATCAATTTTTTTTAAATTGGGGCCACTACAGAAGTATTTTTAATTTTCGTTTTATGGAAAGCTGGAACGCCGTGGATATTAAAACAGGCGAGTGGGGTTTTATAGGTTCAAGGATTAAATTTTCACTGGAAGCTTTTGCAACGAGGCTGAAACCCTGATTATTATGGTCGACTGAATTTTTTTTACAGCAACATACAGTCCAAACTATTTTAAAACGTTGAAAAAGTATTAAAAATATGTAAATTCTTTGTTAATTTTAACAGGCGTCTCATTATAAAAACGAGTAACTAGTTACAAAAATATTAATTCGATTTTAAGTGTTTTAGATTTGATAAAAGCATAACATTCTTTGAATATATCGTTAAAAACATTATTATCACGTAACTTCTAATGTAGGTACATATTATTCGTTTCTTCTTGTCATAATGGGTTGTTGTGTTTCTACGTTTTTTTGCGCCATGTCTCTGTTAATTTTCGATTTCAGTGAGGGTTGGATGACCTGCAATCCTGTTAGATGTTGGTGTCTGTCAGTGCTAAGTCGGGTAGAAGACGTTACGTTGCCAGTTGTAAAACGTAATCTCACTGTTTGCATTTTATAATTTATTTTTAAAACAAACCTCCAAGTAATTGTTATTTAAAATATTGATAATATTATGATATCCCAACTCTTTTGTTTTTACGTAAAATAAGTCCAGTCCACCAGTCTATTTTAGTCTATTTTAGTCTATTTAAAATTGCCTTAGGTGTAACCGACCCGCGTTATATGATAACCGCGGTATAACCGATTTGTTGAAGATTATTATATTTTAGTACGAACAACTCTTTTTGACAATTTTATTTGTTATTTAGAAAATATAAAAATAGACTCTCTGCAATTACATTAAAAACGAAAAAATTACAATTGCTTTACAATTACGCACCCAGAAAAGGTTCGATGCTTTCAAATCAAACTACATAACAATTACAATTTTCGATAAATATTATTGTGTCCAATAAGTATTCCAACAAACAACATTTCAATTTTTTTTATTTGCCCCCACATCTTATCTTTCACGCTAGAAGCGTCAATACAAGAATACACAAAAAGTGCGCGTTATAAAAGGCGCGTTATAAAAGGCGCGTTATAACCAACTTCCACTGTACTTGCATGTGTGGTTTGACTTGAGACTGATGTTGGAAGGTTAGAACGTATGTATGTTACTAATTTCTGTGGCATTTAATTAAAGAAATATAACTTTTACATTATACAGCAGTAATAAAGTTTTAAAAAAATTTAAAGGCTAATCGTGCATTTCAAACGTTTAAAACGGTGAACAATCGTTATAAAATACGTTAGCGTGTTGACAGTAATGGTTTAAAGTTTTCATTTTATTATTTAAATAAAAGAAAAACGCGGGCAGTTTATCTCTATAAAGTTATTTTACTTAATTTTTCAGTCTTCACAATTCCAACTACGTTGAACAAGTTTTTACGACTTCGTCACGATAAAATTCCGCATCTTTGAAGCGGAGTCGCATATTAACTTTTGTTTTGACTTTATCGTCTGACCTGGTGATATCCTCCGAGGTGTTTCTTCAGCTATGGAAACAGATGAAATTTCAACGGTGCCAAATAGATCAATCTACTGCGGCTTAGCCGAATCTCTTTAGTTAATCTCGCGCCCATTGTCCTGTTGAAAGGGAGGTACTCCTTTATGTTTCCGTGAACTATTCGAAATCTCCACTCTTCTTAGTGAAAAACTTTATTGGTCCATAAATTTTAAAAGAAGACACCTTTTTGCAATTTATAACTCCATCACTTTACGCTGTTTCGTTCGCACTCTCATCTGCATTTCACCATATCTGCGCGCAGTGCAGAGCTTTATAGACATAAGAGCCTAAAATTTTTCTCAATTTTACGTAAAACAGTAATGCTTCAAATGCAGATACATTTAACCGCCGCCTACGTGTTTTTCTTAAATAAAAAAAAAATTACAACCATTACTTTTCATCACACTCACATGTACAATCGCTTTTTAGAATTAAAGCTAGATTGCTAATAACATCAGTAACAAATGATAATGCCAGTGTAAGGTGTAGTTAGTAGATTTCCTAACGTAAACCGTAAATTGTGAAACTTGCAGTTCGATATGTTTTTATTTATCTTATTGTACTTATAAAGTAAAAAAAATGTGGGCGAGATTTGATTACCCATTATCTTGGATTATTAATCAAGAAATGTTTATTGTGTTGCATGGTTAAGCTTGGCATTGGCACATAAACTTAACAAACAAATTTGTTAAGCAAATATGTTTGTTTTTTAAATGTTAATGATGATGTATAATTTTTATACTGCTTATGTTTTCAAGTATCAAGAAACGATTAGTGAAGTAAAAGAAGCGTTTAAAGCTGCTCGTGCCGTAAGGCTGCGGTTACAGTACAGCCGTATTCGCGCGAAAGAGCTTCGCGCGTATGCGTCCGTATACGCGCGAATCAAAAAACCAATGCAAGCATAAATGAGAGTGGTTTCGGGCGAATTCTCGCTTGTAGTATAACCGCTCTTATATGCTTGCATTGGTTTGTTTCAGTCGCGCGAATACGGACGCGTACGCGCGAGGCTCATTCGCGCGAATACGCTTGTAATGAAAACGCAGACTAACGCATAACCGCTGAGCGTAAATATGAAGTTTTGAAATTGTGACGACATTATAAAAACATTTGCTAGGATTTTAACCGAAACAAAAAACTGATGCTTTATTGTCAACATATTTGCACTTCACTTGTTTTTAGTAGTAGATTTATTTCAGTTAGCAATTTATCATAATAAGCAGGAAGCTGAAATTGCTAACAAAATAAGCTTATATTACCTTTACCACAGGTAACTTTTTTTTTAAAATTGTGTTTATGTTAGCTTTAACGGTTTACCGATACAATCCAAGCCTATGGGCATAATAGCGATAAAAATCTTAAGCGTTCTAGGGTGATTTCGTACCACCTTAAAAGTAGGTTTATGTTGCAAAAGTGCAAAACAAAAACAGGTTTTATATTCAAGGTTAAACGAATAAGCAAGGTCGCATGAATTACTGGATTCGGGAATAGATAATGATCCGCAACAAAAAATAAACGAATTAGCTATAGAAGATAACTTTTAGATCACTTAAACATCGGTTTAACTTTCAATTAACAGTTTTTAATACTCTGTAGTAGCATCTAATTGTAGATTACATACATAAGTTGTAAGAAGCATAGGGAGTCTCGACAATTTTCGAAGTCCCGGGACTCGAGACTTTTTTTATCAAAGTCCCGGTAATTCCCGGGACTTCGAGACTTTTACGAATGTTATTTACGTACTGGAAAATGGTGGTATAACCTGTCAAAAATGACAAAAAATTTCACAAATTACAAGAAATATGATGCAATATTCATATACTGAAAATTCAACGGCGATTTTCACAGTAAAAAATAAATTATTTCTTGACAGTGACATTGTTTCGGAAAGCACCCGCTACATACTTAAAATTGCTTCTTTGAACGTGTCGTGATCGTGAATCGGTCGTAACAGTTTACAGAACGCGGCTAACTTATACGTCACACATCCATAAACAACAAATGATAATTTTTTTGAAAATCAAACTATATTCACGGATATTTTTATTTGAAGCATTTGCTTCATGAATAAAGTATAGTATTAATAGTAGTAGTATTATAATTTTTATTTAGTCTTCATTCTACAGTAAATAAAATATATATTTCCAAGTAAATACCTATTTTAAATATACTTAACAATTTTCCATAAACTTTAAAACATAACAGGCATAAGTAAAATATATTTTTAATAATAAACTTGGCAATTTTCCTTAAACTTTAAAACATAAAAATATAAAAATATTTTTGCTAAACTCGTGGCAGTAAAATTTTCAAAAAATTAAAAGTATAAACAATTAATTTCAGAGTTCTGTAACATTTAGTCTCGTCTCGAGTCTCGAACTAAATGTCCCGGGACTCGAGACTAAGAAAGTCCCGGAAATTCCCGGGACGAAAGTCCCGGGACAGAATCCCTAAAGAAGCATATAAAACGAGTGGAAAAGTTGCGCACGGAGTCGCGTAGCGGCGAGTGCGTATTTCCACGAGTGTGTAATTGCTTTACAGCTCGTGTTATGTAGCATACTTTTTCTACGATCACATAATACCTACGATTTTAACGGCTTTTTGGCTAATATATATAGATATGTAATTGCGTTGTCTTGTCAATTTTGACGTAAGCCTACTTGACATTTCTAGAGTGTGCGTTTAGTTACCGTGCGTTATAAGTTATAACTAACTTAAGGCTTGCAGGAAGTGTTGACGTGAGTCTACTTTGATCATTTCTTAAAAAAAACAACTGTGCTTTTTGCTTACCGTGCGTAAGGACCCACTTACTACGCATGCAGACTGTACGGTAAGAGTAATTTACATTAGTGGTCGTAGAAAAAAATTCTATAATTGTATCCATTTAATTGGTTCAACGGAATTGTCGTGTAAATAAATATTTAATAACATTTGTATTTACAGTATGAATTAACCAACCGTGTAAAAGGGAATCCTTGCAAAAGGTAATCGAGTAAAGAAAAACCGCGTATAAGAAAACCGCGTAAATGGAACAATCACTACTTTTATATGTTATGTTATTTTGCCTCCGTTATATTTTACTTACACATTTATAGGTATGTACTAAAAGTTAATGGGATACGTACCCAATAACTACAAATGATCTAGCTAATCGGAATAGTCTTTTAGTTAGGTACTCTAAAAGTTTTTCTACGTTTAAATATATGTAGCGTATTGTGTAATTTTTGTTTAGTCAGTTCGTTTTTTATTCAACACTATAAAAATGTTTATTTACCGTTCAGAATGTGTACTTGGTAAATGTAAACTTAACGTGTTTGTATTTCATAAATTTTTCAATAATTTATTAAGTATTTAGTCAGTTCAATACCTGAGAACAATGGTGAAATAGAATAATGCATATTTCATGACATAAAAAGTATCTCAGAAACATTGCCCAATAGATACATTATTAACACGTTTTATTATGTGTGTACAGAGTGATTGTGTTCCAAGCTTCTTCACTAGAAACTCTTTTATTGTAAGAGTTGTAAACTTGATTAAATCGATAAAGGTGCATATTTTTGCATTGTATTATGTGAGAAGTTGTGATATAAAAATGTATTCAAAACTATTTGGAATCATCAATGAATGTCATAGTAGGGTGGTTCTTAATGATCATTTTTTATGGTGTTTAGTGGGTCACCCCCAATTTTGTTCTATCTATAGAAAAAACCGTGTTTGTAAAATTTTAGATCATTTGAACAACGTTTAAAGATCGCTAAAATTATTTGTATTTAGCAATATTACGTATGTAAATGCGTTAACCCTGGGTTTCAATAAAGGACACAAAAAGTAGACTGCAGAAACACGTTTACTGTTTTCCCTAAATCATTTTAATATGTTGACAACATATAACATTATATCACTGAAAAATTAAATTGATTTACAATTTCAGCGCTACCCTGAGGCATTCAAAACAGTCTTTTTAAACAACTTTGACTGCCTTTAACTAGGGATAAAATAGCAAATTAACTAAATTTTTCAGTGGTAAATTGTTATAGGTATGTTGTTAACAGATTGAAATAATTAAAGGAAAACAGTAAACTTGTTATTAAAGTCTACTTTTTTGTGTCCTTTATTAAACCGCAGGCTTAACGCATATACGTAACAATGCTAAATTTCAAACTATTTTAGCGACCTTTAAACATAGCTAAAATGACTTGATTTTTTTTGGTGAGAATATGGCAGTATACGGTGATGACAATAATCTACATGTGTTGTATGAGTAACTTTGTTATTATAAGAGTTACATAGTCAGTTCACTTAAATTAATAAAAAAGTTGAGCAGAATTTCAAGACGAATTTAATGCCATTTTGAGATTTGACCTACATCTACAACTTTTTTAAATATTTTGAAAAAACTAAAAATCGACGATGTTTTTAATGGTAAATAAATCCATAGCCACCCATGTTAAAATCTAAATATAAAATAATTCCAGCAGATATTTTTACAAGGAATTAGAAAAAAAAATCTTAAAAGTCATAACACACTTGATTTTTGAGATGCTTATAAGCCAAACTTGACTTTTAAAAAAAAATAACCATACTTGGCTGTGGGTTCATTAAAAAAAGTTTTATTTTTTTCGTTTCATTGATGTATAGGTTGTTAGGTTTATCTTTAAAAATAAGTAAGTTATTACAATATTATTGTTTTTGTTAAGTATAATGAAGGTGGCCATTGAAAAAAAAACATTGCATGAATAAGCTAGCTGTACTTAATGTTTAATGAAACATAAAAAACTGAAACTTATAATCTTAAAATATTTTTTACATTTCATAATAATTTATTTTTTTCTTGCTATTAGTAATAAATCTAAATTATAACATGTGTTGAAGGTGTAGCCCTATCTCTATGGCCAATACAAATTTAAGCTCTGTACCTTTCGTAAATAATAAGGTTTTCCTAAGCATATTTTGTTTTATTTGATAAACTGTCCTTAAAATAGCTAATCTTAGTTCATCGATTGTATTCAACTGTCTTTTTCAGATTATTTACAAAATGTACATATCTCAAATTTGTATTGGCCATAGAGCATGTTATAATTGAGGGGGCCAATGCAATAAGTGGACATTTCCACTCTTACCAATTTTACAGGAGAGACAAATAACGTTTTATTGCGTGAAATATTGAGAAAAAAGAATTTTTTCCACATGTATAATGATGACTGGTGTTAGAATGTTAAATTAACATATTGTTTGAATATATTTTCATATCAGGTACTTCTACAAATATTAAAATATTTTGGACATGTCCACTTTATGCCAAGTAATGAGCAAAAAAACAGTAATTTAAAACAATAAAAAATTTCAAAATACTTTTAATTGTTTATTTTATTATTGAAACAAAAAATACATATTCTTTATCCTATCTCTATTTACTACAGTAGATGTGCCATTAGTCATTTTACAATTTTGACCTAAAATAGCGTGATACCAAAACCAAAAAAATGCCAATATCTTTATAAGTGGATTAACACTGGCGAAAAGTGTACAGTTATGAAACAGGATGATGTACAATTGCCAGATGGACATATCTTGATATATATCTCAATATCATTAAAAATGGACATGTCCACTTATTGCATTGTACCCTCAATTATGAGTTAATAGTAATAGCAAGTGAAAAATCGTAAATGTAAAAAAATCTTATATTATTAAGTTTTTTTTTTGTGTTTAATTAAACACATTTAGTTTGTTTATGTGATTTTTCCCCAAACAACCCATACATTAATGAAACGAGAATTCTCTTTTTAATGAACCCACAGCCGACTATGGTTGTCATTTAAAAAAAGTCAAGTTTGGCTTATATCTCAAAAATCAAGTATGCCATGACTTTTTAAATAGTTTTTGCTAATTCTATGTAAAATTATCTACAGGAATCATTTTTAATATTCATTGCTACATAGCTGGCTATGGAATTATTTACCATTGAAAAAATCGTCTGTTTTCAGTTTTTTTCAAAATATTTAAAAAAGTTAAAGATGTAGGTCAATTGTCAAAAAGGCATTAAATTGGTCTTGAAATTCTGCCCAACTTTGATAATTTAACCGACTATGTAACTCTTAAAATAAGAAAGTTACCCATACAACACGTAGATTATAGTCACCCTGTATAGAACAAAACTAGAGGGTGACCAATAAACATTAAAAAAAAATCAATAGCTTTTAAGAACCAACCTAATGTCATAGTTAAGATGGCCTCTATATTTAACGCTTAACATCCAGATTTTGACGCATGTTATATGTTTAATTACACTTATTTTTAGGCTCACTGTGTTAACTTTACTGCACTAGTTTTATAGAAACGTTCTTTGAACATAAGTTTGAAATGCTGCTTTGTAAAATAACAATTTAGTTAGTTACATTCTGCAAGATACTTATATTTGTGGAAGAATGAGGTCGAAATAATAAACGGTACTATGTAGTCGCATCATAAACTTTTTTAGTACTGTTTATAGTACCTACTTGTTATTGTTTACTTTCACAACTTGGTAGCTATTTGGATGTGTTATTGATTACTTTCATGTTTATGTATGCGCGGTGCTCAGTTAACGTATCGTGTTTTTTTTGTTTTTAATTCAAATTATGCATTTTTAATTGACTTCATTAATCAAACAACCCAGATAAGAGTTTTGTATCAGTAAGCTTTCATAACATATTACAAAATTAATTTCGCAATATTCTGTGAACGCTCATATTAATCAATTTATATTTGAATATGTTATTCTTTTCCACGATTTTTCCAGTACTTTTTTTAGGCAAAACTTCATTAAGTCTTGTTGACTTCTCTAATTATACGTAGCTTAGAATTTTAGAACTTAATAGTTCTAAGTTATCCAGTACGGACATTACGATAAATTACTTTCGTTATTAACATGAAAACTGCTGTACTAATCGACCTAAGAACGTTGTATTATAATTAAAAAGTTATCAGATGCTTTTTATAGCAACATAAATAGGTATTCGCTTTCGATTTGTCCGAAAAAGTTCGTTACTTTAAACCTGCAATTAGACGTACAAACAAAATGTAACGTATAATTTATTTTCACTCAACAAAAAGTAATTCTTTATATCGACAATTTCGATTTAGAATTTATTTACGCTGTACAATAACAAATTGCATCACTGGGCTATATAAAATAGTGTAATACGAATGCCAACATGTAAAATTCTAATTTTGTTGCTCAGAGGATATGTAAATAAATAATTCAAATAGTTGTATAAGTCGCTCTTTTAGATAATCGCAAAAGTAATTAAAAATGATATACACCTACGTAATAAAGTTAATTAATAAATACGTATTAAAAAACAAAAGACAATTACAAACAGCAACGCTTTTACTCAAATAAGTTTAAAAATGTCGTGTAACATTTTGTGTCGTCTTTGTGACAGAACTGGGTGTTTGTTATCAAGGGCGTCCGCTAGAGGCGACACAAACTATTACTCTCTGCGATTGTAACCCGTCTATTTCATTTACTTGTTGGACGGTAATCTACTACAGAGTTTAAAACGTTGATTTCGTTGTTTTTCATTCATCTTCTTTAATTTAAACTGTTTTAGCAACGTTAAAAATATAAACAAACACATATAGGACGATATGCTTTAAAACAAAGTGTAGAATACATACTAAATTCTAGGTGATTGTGTAACCAGTCTTTTGTAAAGACCGCAAGCTTGAACTTTGCAGCATAGCACAAAAAGATTATTTAACCTTATTTGTCTGTTGTATTGCTTTTGCTATTGTGCTCATGGCTGGCTCGAGAATTTCTACGACCAGCTCCACAAATTAAATGAAATAGTTTCAAATATTGTAAGTGTTTCTTTGAACTGAATTAAATTTGATCCCTCTAGACCAGAGGTTCCCAATCTTTTTAAGATATTGTACCGGTTTGTAGTAGACAATATGGTGGCGTACCAGTAAGTAAATATTTTTGGAAAAACGGGCCCAGCAAAAATATTCCTGAATTCTCAGTGATGACTTTTTTTTGTCGCTTGTCTCTCTCAAATATTTTGTCGAGCAAAAAAAAGACTAATCCTACAATAAAACTTTCCTAAATTCCCAACTGATGACCTTCTTTTTAGGTAAATATTTTGGAAACAGAATGCAATGCTATATGTACAATTGTAATAAAAACAATTTAATTCGTAATAGTTATTTATGTATCAAGGCCAAAAAGTGTAACTTTTTCGGTCGCGTCTGGTTTGCTGGCCGAGACGTAGTCGAGGCCAGCAAACAGGCAAGGCCGAAAAAGTACGTTTTGGCCGAGGTGCATATTACATTTTTTGTGCGATCGAATTAAAAACAATTTGAATTTTTAGTAATTTTCAAAATTATAGGTTAGAAACTACGTGACATTCTGTCACTGACAGCTGACGGCGTATGTACTGCATTACCGGCCCTCTCCTTAGCAACGGCCGTAAAAGTTACTTTTTCGGCCGTTGCTAAGGGTAACGGCCTGAAAAGTACCTTTTACGGCCGTTGCTAAGGATAGGGCCGGTAATGCAGTACTTTATGGTTGCTAACGCGTCCGTCAAACAGCTGTTTCTAGTACGATCGCACAAAAATACTTTTATTACACTAAATATAAATGCATGTGTATCATAAACAGGGTGTTTCTTAAATATTGCGAAAAAATTCAGATGGTGATTCCGTATCAAAAATTAAGGGGAGTCTTTCATATTTTTTTTTCCTTAGCTGTCTCCTTTCTGAGTTAAATAAAGGATGGTGCTTTATTTTATATCTCAAATTTGGATAAAGTAGAAGAATGATATTTGGTGGATGTTTTATACTTAGCAAAAGGTTTCCCATAGTAATATTTTCGATCATCTTCCACCTTCACAGGGGGCTGAAAAGTGCGACCCCTGTTGTTTTTTTTTATCAGAACTTTTTGGTAGGTAGTCAAAATTTTGCAATATTTTTTTTTAAATTGATTTATTTAGAAACTTTTTTTGTTCTTTATTTGTTCTCGTAAACCCTACCGTTTTTGAGTAAAAAATAAAACAAACTATGGCAATGGCAACCACCAAAATGAGTCGTTTTATCTTGAAATATTTGATAGATTATGTTGACTTGTTTTATTTTTTACTTAAAAACAGTAGGTTTTACGAGAACAACTAAAGAACAAAAAAGTTTGTAGATAAATCAATCTTCCAAAAAAAAAGTTTAAAATTGCAAAAGTTCAACCCACCAAAAAGTTCTGGAAAAAAAACAACAGGGGTCGCATTTTTCAGCCCCCTGTAAAGGTGGGAGATGATTGAAAATATTACTATGGGAAACCTTTTACTAAGTATAAAACATCTACCAAATATCATTCTTCTACATTTATCCAAATTTGAGAAATAAAATAAAAACCTAATTTTACGCACCTCTTTAGGGGGGTGTAACTTCGAAAAGAGACATCTAAGAAAAAAAAATTATATGAAAGACCCTCCTTAATTTTCAATAAGGAATCACCGCCTGAATTTTTTTGCAGTATTTAAGAAACACCCTGCATAGATATAATAATACTCCTAATTCTAATTATTGTAATTAATGTGAGGCGCAACGCCTGTTTGCTTTTTATCAGTGTAGAAATATCTAGTTTAATTTTGATCAGTTTATGGCGAACATCAGACTCAAAATTAAGCAATGATTGGTTATTTTATTTTCGGTCTGAAATTAGCGGACATCAATCATTTTCGACCACCCGATATAAACCGATAATTATTTTAAATGTACATATGTGTCTACAAATCCTTCACTATCTTCTTCTACTTCTACACGCATGTGATATCATCACATAACATAGATGCTTTATAAAAAAAAATTGAAAAATTATTATTTAATTTGCTTATCGCGTACCGGTAGCTTGACATTCGCGTACCGGGACCGGTACGCGTACCACGGATTGGGAACGCCTGCTCTAGACTCTAGGCACTAGAGTTATGTTCAATGTTACTAGTAACGCGTTGTGTTTAATACCGAGCTCCCACTGACGAGGACGTGGCATTTTTGTGCAATAACCAGACTCTGAAGTGCATTAACACAGAAAAACAGAAATATTAAGGGTTGTTAAATCATAAAATGCCCACCTCTAATTATATGGATGCTGTCCAACATTAAATACTTCAGTTTCGTGTTACCTTTCGCTGTTATTTCGGTGGCCGCCCGGCCTTAAGAAAATATATTATAAAGTTTGTTCTAAAACTTGTCTGTTATTGAATTTTACTCTGTATTTTTCTAACAAGCAATTTTTAAGGTGACGTCATTGTAAGTTCTGCCCATTCAATTTTTTCATGGCTTAATACAGGAATTATTATTGTAAGAAATAAAATTGAATTAACAAGAGTTATAAAAATTTTGCTTATTTTATTGCCAATAAAATTCTTTTATGTTAAAAAGTTATCGTGGATAAATTTACTTATCCATGGTAGTAGATATATTTGTGTAAGGTTGGATTGTACAAACGTTGCTGCTAAAGTAACAACAATTATGTAATTTTGTTACCGAGAGTTATTCCACAATTAAATTTTGACGTAGCTTTGTGCAACCGGACCCTAACGCTGCTTCAAAATTTAACGGTTGATTAACTATTCAGTATTCACTATTGAGCAACATTATTGTTGTTACTATGAAAACGATGTCTGATGGCTTCGTGAACTTTAAGTAAGCTTTTTGCAACCAGACCTTTAAAATTTAAGGGTTGATTAACTTATCACATAAGCAAATTCATTGTTGTTACTGTGGAAACGATGTCTGATGGCTCCGTTAACCTTAAGTAAGCTTTGTGCAACCGCACTTAGTGTTCTGAAACAAATTTTGAACTACAAATTTCTATAATTGTATTATAGTATAGATACAAAATGGGATGATAAAGTGAAGTTAGTTTATCAGTGTTTGTTATTATCGTAATTAGCATTTATTGATCAATTCTGAACAGTCTGAAAGCCTTGAAAATATTCCTAGTAGACATTTTGACTGTGACGTCTGCGTCATAGTTGTTTATCGTAATGAACTATTAAAACAATACAGTATCAAGTAGGCAGGCACTCGTTTATAATTGTAACTTAATACTTTTGGATAAACGGTGCGATAAAGTTTATCGACATCTGGCTACGAGTTTCAAATGCCAAGGTTATATTTGTATATGTAAACACTAAACACGCTTTTCAAGTATTGCTGATAATTCTTATCAGCTCTTTAAACTCAACCTTGCAACTAATGGCAAAAAAGTAGTTGTTTTTTATTCTGGGAATGTCGAATGCATTATGTCGGTGATAGCCTGCTACACCGCCAACATGTTAATAATCTCTGTACATATTGTATGTTTGCATGTGTGTGTGTTGTTAAGCCTGCAGTATTTTACGGGTGTATTCAACGGTCTGGTTACTTATTTATTTAAAGCTTATCAAATCGATAATTCAAAATGATATCACGCATTTTATCTAAGTAATCGGTCAATATCCCCAAAAGTCACCTGTTGAGATAAATTACTCCGTTTATTAAGCCCGTGTGACACGGTATAGTTTTCTGTACAGAAAATAATACAGAATATCTTGTATTGTTTTTCTTGTACAGATTTCAATATAGACTTCCAAACGTTTAAAACTGTGTGTGACACGGAGACATATTTTATATACAATTTACTACCCATGCACATGCGCCTAAACAGTATAAACACAGATAAGGCCCAAACAGAATGCGAGTTTCGGGTTTTGAGTTTTGGGTATTGATGGTAGAAGTACAGAATACAAAGAAAGAATTGATAGGGGTGGTAGTGGCATATGGCTCGAATGAGAATGCGGCAGAAGAGGATAAGAGTAGTGGTATACTACGGTTCCTGCGACAGTTCGATAGCATGTCCATCCGGAGCTTACTATCGATGTTTGAAGGTCGCGAAGAAGTCTTCTCCGGATGAATATGCCGTCGAACTGTCGCACGAACCGTAGTATACCACTACTGTTATCCTCTTCTGCCGCATTCTCATTCGAGCCATATGCCACTACCACCCCTATCAATTATTTCTTTGTAATCTGTACTTCTACCTATATGCACTCCCTCTAAAACAAGGTATTTATCCCTTGTAATTGCCATTTTAAACAATAACATCATCCTACTTCGGATTACCAAGAATTAACTGTTAACAGGAATTTCTATTGCTTTTATTTCCTTTAGCTGCAGATGTTCAAAATCAGCCGCTATTATTCACGAACTGAATGCGCATCTGTAGCACGCCCTTTCTGTATCAAAACTTATATGGAAATAGGACAAGTCGTATAGTATTTTCTGTGCAAGAAACTATACAGAATTTTGTACGAAAAACCTGTATGACACGATATAAGATTTTCTGTATAGTATTTGGTACAGATTTCTATATAGAAAACTATACCGTGTCACACGGGCTTTACAGATGTGATTTATTTGTTTTTATTTATAAAATATAATGGTTGAAAATAATAAAAAATGTCAAAAACCCATCTTGTATACTTAAAATTCACTTAAAAGTTTGTTTGATATGGAATTTAATTAGGTGCCCATAGGAAATAAAAAACTTGACTATTGCCTTTAAAAAACTAAGTAGGTTCGGTCAGTTCTAATAGCGGCATGCGATTAGGCGTTTACCTAACCTACGAATACCAAATTATTATTTTTTAAATAGAAAATCTTAGGTGTTTAATAAAACTTGCAATTTAAATTTATTAGATTTTTCAGGATACATCAAGAAGTGGGCGCAATATGCACCACTTAATTAGGATTGTTGCTAAACACATAAAAACACTTAATCTAACCAAACTCTTATCTCTTAACGGTTTCTGAAATCCCCTTGTTCTTTATGATGAACAAGTATCGTGTAAATTTTTCATACGACTTCAAGAAAAAACGTAAAGGGAAGTCATTAGTGTCATTTAGCTTGACAACAGTCTTAACGGCCTCCTAATTTTATAATACGCAATACTTAAAGAGCCTCATTTTAAATTAAAGGGGCAGCTTTTGGTCGTCAAAATTTTGGGGGTACCTTTTTTAAAGTTTTTTTTTCTCGTTAATATGCTGCAACCAAAGATTAAGTAGTTATGAAAGTTCTAAATAATTTATATCTTAAAATGGAATGTTCAACGTTAGTGGATACATTTAAAATAAACAAACACGCCGAATTTATTGCTTAATTATGTTTAAAAAACATTTGTGTTGATTGGCATTAATTGCTAATGTAATACTTATCAGAAATTCTTTTGTAAATATACGCAACATATGCATTTAATTTAACAAAGTAATTTTTAGTATCGAAGTCTTACAAAACACTTAAGTATTAACATCTTTATATTGAATGTGTCTTATACAGGGATGCGCAAAAGTATGGAAACAGACAAATATCTAAACTACTATTGCAGATGTAAAAATGAAATTTTGTATCTGAGCGTTATGGTACTTTTTGGATTCGATGAAAATATTAAGAATGCAATACGATTCCATACTTTTGCGCATCCCTGTATAGGGCTGATTAATGTATTAGTCTCTGCTGGAACGGGTTAACTACATCCCTAATGGGGATTGTAATACCGGTAAACCGGTTTACCGGTAAATCGCAAAAAATGCTCTTCAAATTTTACCGGTAATTTGCCAGTTTTTTTTACCGGTAATTCCGGTAATTTTACAATATCTTTCTAATCATGATAAAAATCGAAATCAAATAATCGAAAAAAAATTGACGTATTTTCAAAGAGAAAAAATAAGGGGAAAGAATACAAATGGCATATGATTGTTTACTCATTACTCGACCAACAAGTGTAGTAGAATCCGAAAAAGCTTTTTCCGCGGCTGGATTATTTTGTACAAAAATTAGGTCGCAATTAGGAGACGATAGTTAAAATAAATTATATTTTCTACGTGGTTAAGAAAAGTTTAAAATAAAAAATATTGTTAATAGTTTGACAACATAGGTATATTATGTTAAATTATTTTATATTTTATGTTCAGAATAGTTTTATTATC
Source organism: Elmis aenea (assembly GCA_947652605.1). Lineage (NCBI taxonomy): Eukaryota > Metazoa > Arthropoda > Insecta > Coleoptera > Elmidae > Elmis > Elmis aenea. The sequence continues at coordinate 14,161,486 of OX393576.1, forward strand.
ATGTGTTTTTTGTAATGCTGGATTATATTTTTTGTAATATTTTTATTTTATATATTATATATTGTCATTTTATATTGTGTTATATTAATATTACATAAAAATATATTAGATACTTTAATGGCTGTTAACTAATATATTGTATGAAACTAATTGGGATAGTTAAGGCTTCAACTATCTCAATCAGTTCCATAATAAATAAATGTACCTATATAAATATATTTATTTTTAATATGGTTTTCGGAGTTTATCCGGGTAATATTTAAATTGGCTCGACGTTAAAAACGATAGTTAAAATAAATTATATTTTCTACGTGGTTAAGAAAAGTTTAAAATAAAAAATATTGTTAATAGTTTGACAACATAGGTATATTATGTTAAATTATTTTATATTTTATGTTCAGAATAGTTTTATTTTCATGTGTTTTTTGTAATGCTGGATTATATTTTTTGTAAAATTTTATTTTATATATTATATATTGTCATTTTATATTGTGTTATATTAATATTACATAAAAATATATTAGATACTTTAATGGCTGTTAACTAATATATTGTATGAAACTAATTGGGATAGTTTAGGCTTCAACTATCTCAATCAGTTCCATAATAAATAAATGTACCTATATAAATATATTTATTTTTAATATGGTTTTCGGAGTTTATCCGGGTAATATTTAAATTGGCTCGACGTTTCGGCAAGCTCTCACTATAGGGGAGACGCGGATTCCGAAAACTACATTAAAAATGTTAGTAACCGCAAAAAATCTAAAAAGAAACAGTATAATATAAATATATATAATATTATGATTTACCGGTAAATTACCGGTTTACCGGTTTTGATTGACAGTTTTACCGAATTACCGGTAATTCAAAAAGTCGGTAAATTTACAATCCCTAATCCCTAACAGTAAATGACATTATATGTCTGTGGGTTCATAGAAATGTGCGCATCGCAAGGGTACACACCATAAGAATCCAGTACTAAATGGAATTAGGAGGGCGATGCATAGCTACCTAAGCTCACGTTTGTTATGAACTGCGCATGCGTGTAAAATCCAAGCGCTAGTACATGCCTTCGTTCAAGTACTGTTCTGACCGTTCACTGACTAGTTCATGTATTAATTTTATAAAAGTTGGAACAGCCGACTAACCGTACGGTGAACTATCAGAGAATGCTGGAACGCGATATCGATCCTGCGCAGAATCCTGATGATACTTTAGATCGTACATAGCCTTGCTGAAACAAACCTATAGACACTGTGTAGGTACTATCAATCTTTTGATTAAAATTTCAAATCAACTTGGCGCTTCTGTTTTTTACATTTTCAATAACAAATCCCACTTGTGAAGAGGAAATTGTTGCAAACATCGGACGAAGAATTTGAATAAGTAGAAATATCCTGGGTTTTATTTAAAAACCAAATTACCGGTTAGACTGGAAGTAAAATTTTTGTCACAAGAAGTTTAAATTTAGTCTTTTATGGCTCAGATGATATCCCATAATTCATAACTTTAATTTATAAAAGCAATAAAAATATTGGAACAATACCAAAATCTTTGTCGTTCAGAATTTTTTTAAATTGTATGTGTTCGCCATTTTTTATTTGTGTTAAGAGTATAAGTTATTGTTGAATATGGTTCGTTTGTTCGTAATTTTATTGTTGTTTAAATTTAATGCAATTTACATAATTCACCGGAAACGATCTCTACGATGTCACTATTTCATTTGGCAATGCACGGCAATATGTTTGTGTGTGTGTGTGTTCATCAACTTTAATAAGAGTTTCCAGTGATGCATGACGAATCCGCCAAATACACGACGTTGGATTGATTGATGGACCAAATAGTCCTGGTCGACAAATTGAATTTTATGTAATGAAAATGCACGCGAGTGTTTCTGTAATGACCCTACATATTGGTAAAAGCTTTTCATGTAAATGATTGATTTTTAGAAAATCAAACGCGTTTCGGCTGACTCTGTGGTGAAGAGGGTAATTGTATTTCGTGTCGTAATAAATAAGGGAGGTACACATTTTTCGATTCGTTTTATAATTGCCGTATGACGGATATTAATATTATTTTACAATTTAAGGACTTGAAAGTTGTCTGCACTGATATTTTACGTAGTCTTTAAATTAATTTAAATTAATTTGTAAAAAAATATTTAATTTTCATTGAGGGCATAAATACAAATTTGTACCCTTTTAGTTCAGAAGTAAACAAAATTTCAGTTAAATTCAAAAATACTTTCAGTTTAGGTTCATAAAAATATGTTCAGTTCGGTTCAGGTCCCTAAAAATATTTTTAGTTTAGTTTAGTTCAGGTTCATCAAAATATTTGCAGTTTAGTTTGGTTTCATAAAACTATTTTCAGTTCAGGTTTAGAAAAATATGTTCAGTTCAGGTTTAGAAAAATATGTTCAGTTCAGTTTAGGTCACGTTCATAAAAATATTTTCAGTACTTTTCAGGTTCATAAAAATATTTTCAGTGCTTTTCAGGTTCATGAAAATATTATCAGTTCAGTTTACGTTCATAAAAATATTTTCAGTTCAGGTTCAGAAAAATATGTTCAGTTTAGGTCAGGTTCATAAAAATATTTTCAGTACTTTTCAGGTTCATGAAAATATTATCAGTTCAGTTCAGGTTCATAAAAATATTTTCAGTTCAGCTCACGTTCCTAAAAGTATTTTCAGTTCAGTTTGCGTTCATAAAAATATTTTTAGTTCCATTGGTTCGGTTCAGGTCATTGGGTTTCAATAGGATCAGGTCATTAGGTTCCAAAAGGTTCAGAAATAGTGCAGTATTAGCCGATTTTTGGTTCAGGTACATTGCGGTTTACGTTTAAACTTTATTTCTATTTAAAAAAGCAATATTCTTTCATTTATTTTAATACAATATTTTAATCCAGTAGTTCAAAGCATGTTACAAAATGTAACAAGTAAATTTTTATAATTATTGTATATTTGATTTCTAAAATTACTTAATAAAAAACAAGTTTGGTTTTGGCCAAATATTAGATAAAAATTTGTCTTTAACATCGGAACTGTTTTTAGCGAATTATAAAATTGTAATTGCCCTATATTTTGTTAATAAGAACGTCTTAGCTGTCATTTCGATAAACAAATGCAACAATGTTTTATTTCAAGTAAATTGGCAAGAAAAAATTTGCTTCATTTGTTTTGATTGTCATTTTTGCTGAATGGAAAGTGGTGCGGAAATTATTTTTTTAAATAGCACTTATTGTTACTTTTATTTCATTATTTAAAACAAACGTTTTAAAGTTATAAACTTAAGCTTATTTGTTTCCTAATCGTAATACAGGGTGTCCCCATTATACACGGCAAAAAAGTATGTGCATATTCCTGAGTGAAAATGATGACCATTTGTCAAATATTTTGTTATCCGAAAATGCTTCCTTTCAAAGTTAGATACCTCCAAAGTTGCAAGAAAAAAAATTCAAAAAATCGATTACGTCCTAGCCGTTTAAGCTAGAGCTATCAAACTTGGCCGAAATGTTTGGGTGTTTCCCATTGACTTTTTGGGATAATTAGAAAGAAAACACGTAATTGGAAGTATGATTTATAGTCAGGTCATCCGCTAACCATCTTCAGAATTTTTTTCTCTGGAATAAAATTGAAAATGTCATTCGTCCATAAGAAAGTACGACTTAAGAGGAAAAAATTCGTCCCTCTTTGTTTTTTGCTGTAAACGTAGCCGTTTTCGAGAAAATTAGCGCTAAAGATGCATCGACAAACTCTGTTTATACACCTCAAATATTTTTTTTTACTAAACTCAGTTGGCTAATGTCATGCTTGACTTAAGGCTTGTTCACAACCTAACCTTTTTTTAAAAATGTCAGACACAAACTTGTATACTCTAAACGAATTAGCCGACATTCACTTAGTTTATTATGAACAACCCTTAAGTGAAGCATGACATTAGCCAACTAAGTTTAGTTTAAAAAAATATTTGAGGTGTATAAACAGAGTTTGTCGATGCATCTTTAGCACTAATTTTCTCGAAAACGGCTACGTTTACAGCAAAAAACAAAGAGGGACGAATTTTTTCCTCTTAAGTCGTACTTTCTTATGGACGAATGACATTTTCAATTTTATTCCAGAGAAAAAAATTCTGAAGATGGTTAGCGGATGACCTGACTATAAATCATACTTCCAATTACGTGTTTTCTTTCTAATTATCCCAAAAAGTCAATGGGAAACACCTAAACATTTCGGCCAAGTTTGATAGCTCTAGCTTAAACGGCTAGGACGTAATCGATTTTTTGAATTTTTTTTCTTGCAACTTTGGAGGTCTCTAACTTTGAAAGGAAGCATTTTCGGATAACAAAATATTTGACAAATGGTCATCATTTTCACTCAGGAATATGCACATACTTTTTTGCCGTGTATAATGGGGACACCCTGTATAGTGTAAAAGAAAATGTTCGTCATTTTAACGTGTAAAAGTTGGTAAGCGGTTTTCGAACACGCCGTATATACTTCCAACGTGTTTTCAACTCCACGTTTCAATCATTTTGTATGAATGAATCTAATTTAATAGAGTAGAAGATTGAAGGGCGAACGAAGTATTCTTTAATTATTTTCGAGGGTAACGCTTGTATAAAAATGGCTGCACGATGTTAGATTATGGCACGGACCCCACTCGCTACATATTCATTATTTTGTAGTCAATCATATAACGTTGCTTTGAAAATTTTTGTCGGCTTCGAGGATGCTCGTATATCGTTGTTGTGAAAGTTCACGAAATGTTTTCAAAACATGTACTTAAAAATGTGTTGGCGTTGTTAAAGGGAATCGACGGAAGTTTTCGAATCTATTTATATTTTAACAAAATAATTACTTAGTGCCATTAAATTAATTGACGTGAATTATTACATTAAGCTAATAGTAAAGGTGACTTCTAGCTACGCTTTACTAGTCCGGCTTATGTAACCATTATTGGTTCGTTTTACGTTTTAATAAGAGTAAAAGATAACGATCGCCCTCAGAAATTGAAATCGAATTATCTTACGCATTATTTAGAGTTCATAAGATTAAAAAACGAAGGAGCTTTAATGACATGTTGATATATTGTTTATCCTGAGGCAATGTTATTGTTTGTGGTTTAGCGGCGAGAACAAAAGACTACAGTTGCTCAATTGTTTTCCGTTCCAACTTTTTTCCCCTGTTGTTCATATATCATAATAAATGAAACACAATATATTCAATGAGAGTTTAAACAATTTTTTTCAAGAGTAAATAAATACGGAATATGAACGTTGAAATGTAATCGAAAATATTAACTTTCGTCGTAATAAAAACAAAACTGCCGTGCTTGTTATATTGTTTCGCATAAAAATGTGGCATAAATATAAAAATTCTGTTGGAATATCGGATGAGGACGGAGTAATAACAGTGTTTAGTTGAACAAAAATTTATGTAAATTTTAGCGGTCGTTAGAAAAAAGAATGGAAATTTTTTTCAACTGCCTAATAAAATGAAGCAAGTATTATAAAATTCTAGCTGACAGTAATGTTAGTGTGCTAAAAAGTAAGCCTTCAATTTTTTTTTAGAGAAATACTTCTATAGACAAACTAAAGTGCATTCTAATTATTACTTTTATGTACTTGCAAACCAAATTTTAAGCTTCTAGTCTAGTGCATTAAGGCTTCAAATTGTTGCCGCAATTTATGGAAGTACGAGGATTGTTCCGAAGTTAGTAAGACTGCCATGGGTTTTCAAAAAACAATTGACGCACACTTGTGTATTACTTCTCAATGACAGTTCGTTATATTGTTAGCTTCCCAGCAAGTTTCACGGCATCATCATATTAGAGTTGTGATTGATAAAATATTTAAGATCGGGTTGTGCAGTGCCCAATATGGATATAAAATCAAGCAAAGGTGTACTATTATTATAGCATTTTGTGTAAAACTTGACAAATCAGCGTCGGAAAATTATGCATATATGGACGAAGCTTTATCTCGTGCGTGTGAGTTTGGCTTGTACAAAAACGACCACAACAGCGCTCTGGACAGTGCCGATCACAGAAAATTCGGGCCCCAGGAAAGCCATAGACAACGGGCCCCCCTTCCTCTAAGAAAAGTATAAATTTGAAACTCGCATTTTGATATAGACATTGTAATTCTGTATTAAAAATACGAAAAACAAAATTGAAAGCAAAATGTTTTATATAATATCATAAACTTTGGCTTTGGGTACATCTTTTTTCTTTCTCTTTTTTCTTTCTCTTATTTCTTTCTCTTTTTTTTTTGTTTTGTTTTCTGAGATCCAGATTTATGATTAAAATTTTCCATCTTAATTTTATGTAAATTAAATTTTATTCAATATTCGTTGATAATAATAATCTGTTATTAAAGAAAACTAAATAATATTCCATTGTACATAAATGGTGATTAAGATAATAAATAATGTAATCAAGGCCGTCGTGAGGGTATGTGCCGCCCTCAGTTAAACTTTTCAATGCCGCCCCTTTTCGGTGTTGTCATCAAGATTTACTAGCGAACAAAACATTTTCATACACTTTTTATTTAAAAATTATCGCACAACTCTTTCAATTTTAATTTTAAATTGTAACAAATAATTTTTCCACCCCAACGAACTGTAGGACTTACGAGAAAAACAAAGAATAAAAAAAGTTTCTAAACAAATCAAGCTTACAATTTTTTTTTTAAGCCAACAAAAAGTTACGATAAAAAACCAACAGGGGTCGCAGTTTTCAGCCCCCCGTGAAGGTGGGAGATGATTGAAAATATTAGTATGGGAAACCTTTTAATAAGTATAAAACATCTGTATCATTATTCTACATTTATCCAAATTTGAGAAATAAAATAAAAAACTAATTTTACCGCTCCCCTTAAGCGCCCCTGCACACGAGCGTCAAGTTGACGCGCGATACATTTCGTGACGCGCGGGTGTTCGCTGGACCCTGCACACGGCGGCGTCAATTTCTCGCTCGCCGCGGCTCATAGTTCAGTTTGACATGCACCAGCCTATCCTTTGACGCGCGATGCGGCAGATCTCGCGCGTCTATAAATTATCGCGCGTCAGTTCGTACCATCGCGCGTCTATTTACCGCTCGTGTGCAGTCGCCAATATAGTTTAATGTAAAGCCAAGACGCGCGAACATTTATCGCGGGATATCGCGCGTCAACTTGACGCTCGTGTGCAGGGGCGCTTAAGGTGATGTAACTCCGAAAGGATACGTCTAAGGAAAAAAATGTATATGAAAGACCCCCCGTAATTTTCGATAAGGAACGACCACCCGATTTTTTTGCAATATTTAAGAAACTATATATATGGATATAAACTACAGGTCTTTGGGCCTCTTTACGGAAAAAAACGGCAATTCCCGGGTAGTACCTATAACCTTTCACGAACGGCGGGGTTTTTGGTGGGCGCGGGAAATACACAATATGACGACATAAGATCACAAACGAACATCAGCGCTCTCACAACACTGCGACTCGAGTGTAAACTAGGAGGAAAGGAGCGCGAAGGAACGTGTCACTCCATACGATTTTCAGATGTTGAGAGATAACGCTTTAAAAAATTATATTTTCTTCGTCGCTCCTGTCATAACAGTATTTGTAAATAAAACATTGTGTATTAGCTCGAATCCGGGCCCCCGTTGCAACACCGGGCCCCGGGAATTAGTCCTCCCCCTTCCTTTGTGATCGGTCCTGGTTCTGGAAGACCGTCGACGTCCAACACCGAAGAAGCCAATCAAGACAAAATAATTCAAATGATTAAAATCTTCATCTTAACAATCAGGGAAATTACGTTAACGTTAGATAAAGTTTATGGCATAATTTATAATGTTTTGGGGCACAGAAAAATGGGAGCAAATTCGGTTCTTCGTTTGCTCCCAGATGAACGAACAAAAACAGCAAGGATTTCAATTTGTAAGCAATGGAAAAATCGTTTAAAACTAGAACCAAACTTCTTAGAAAGGTTTTTACGTGTCATGAATCGTGGTTTTATCATTATGACCGAGAATTAAAATCGGGAGAGCTCACCATGTACAAAGGAAGCCGAAAAAGGCAAAAGCTCTAATAAGTGCAGAAAAAGTTACACACCTCCATCTTTTTTTTTTTTTCTTTTTTTTTTTTTTACAAAAAATGGGATTATATTCGATTACTATGTTGTTAAACAAAAAACTGTTGATGCAGATTATTATGCTAATGTTATCAAGACCAAACTTATATCGAAGATGGCTCTCTCAAGAGACCAGAATATGGCATCAAGACTGCTCATCGAGCTCACTCGACGCAGCAAGGTTTAGATTTAAAAGTTGAAGTGCTGTCCCACCGCATTCACCAGAGTTGATCCCTTGTGACTTCTTACTATTTACAGAAGTTAAAAAACACTTTTAATGACAGCGGTTTAAGTCTGATCAGGAATTAAATAATACTGTAATGGGTATATCGAAACAGGATGACAGAAAATTAACGACAATAAAGACTTTTGTTTTAATGACATCTTTTGTTTACATGCTATTAAGACAACAAAAGTGTATCTGTGCAGATGAAAAGATATGCAGTGGTTGAATTTTTAATTTCAGTAAATATTTTTTTGCATTGTATCAATAAATTAACATTTTTAAAGAAGAGAAGCGCGTAAAGTTCGCTTGTCCATAAAGCAGATAGCAGACTCTCTTCTTTAGCAAGACAATGGGGGCTCTCTCACACCAGCGCGAGATCGACCAGGAAACTTCGATGCCTTGGATGGATGTAATGGGGTTTTTATGTGTTTTCAAAACTGAGGAAACATCACCTCAGATCGGATGACAAAATCAAACAGGGGTTATGATGTGTGCAAAATTGTATCGTAACAAACTCATAAAACTCGTTCAACGTTGACGAAATTGTGTACACTGCAAATGTTATTAAATCGGGCACAACTGTATAGAGATAAAGAATAAAGTTGGAACCAAGTTGACTGTTTTAGTTTCATTCAAATAACTTCACCCATATCCACAGAAAAAAAGTGGAAGGCTCTACTTTTCAGCCCACCCGCGTAGTCGTGTACGTTAAAGAAAAATAAAATGTAAGGTCTCCATGACAAAACGAACACGACAGTTTCTCACTTTACGTTCGGTTAAGGTGTATTGATCACATCGGAGAAAATAAGATTATGGAAAACTATGCATTTGTACAACACTGATGCAAAAAAGATTAGTTGGTCGCGTGACGCTAACATTATTGATCGATATGAAACTAACAACCGGAAACGGAAGTTATGCTTTGTCGGAAACTTTGGCTTTAAACTAACTGAAACAACTTATAATTAATGTTAAGAGAAAATGTTGATTATGGAATTACAGTGATCAGTTTTTAGTGTATCCGTTTATTTGCGCTAATTGAGATAAAAAGTTTGTGTACTTATTTATATTAATGATAAATATTTATCTTTTCAGCCTTTGGTAACCTAAATCACTGTGTTTATGAGAAAAACGGATTGATATGCACCACATACTATTAAATAAACAATATCAGTTCATGTAACGAGTATTTTTATGGAGCGTACTAACTAACCTCTTATTTCACCGTTAGCTGTGCAAATCCATTATTTATTTACCAACATTTTAAAGTACATACGGCGGAATTATATTTAAATTAGCTTCTTTTCTATTTTTGGTTGGTCGTTTACGTAATTATTATAATGACATATATACGAGGGATATTATAGCTTGGGTGGATGTAATAAAGTAATTGTACCTTAATTATTGTTGATTGTAGCAGCCAAAGCTTACCATATACAGCTTTACATTTGTCTTTTTGTGCTGTTGTGTTCTATACTTACTTAATAATTTGTTGTTATAAACAGCGTAAATGCAGTATAAAATTTTGCTAAATAAATAATCTATATTATGTATGGTACTATGCATTAAAAGGTACAAAGTTTTGTATTTAGACTTTGCGAAACCGTAAAAATTACTCTGGGTTTTATCAATTACATGCAATATTGAAGTTTTCTGTGATGCATTATCTCTTTTTTTCTCGTTTCGCCATTCGGTTCATAATATTTGAACAAAGTAAGTCTGAACTAAAGTATTTTGTACAAGATTTGCTTAAAACAGTTCATGTTTTTATCTGCCGAGTTTTGTTCATAATTGTAATTCTTTAAGACTTAAAACGTCTAAATCAATATTATTGGAATATCTCGTATCAATAAATATATTTAGTATTTTAATTTAATTTACTTACTCTCAGAAACAACTAAAATATTAAGATCTTTCAAAGTTTAGTAATACTTAAATTTTTTTAATAGAAAACGTTTAGTAATGGGTTGTACATATCTAGGAGTAGGTAATTTGTTTTTTGGTCAGCAACTGTATTTACCCCAGTGGCAGAACTGCTTAAAAAATGTCTGACATTGGAATATTACTGAAACCATGTCAATTTTAGAGATAATGACGAAACATATTTATTCAGCCAATTACAAATAATAGGCGAATTCCAGAAAAGACTTCTTCATGAGATACCCTGTCATTTAAAAAATAATTAAAAAAACAAGTGTTCGAAATGTGTTTATTACTCTGTTTTTTTTTATGGCAATTCCCGAAAAAAGTTACTCAAAATTAAAACTTGTAAAAACGTACACTTGCTCTACAATGTATTAGGAACGACTCACTGGTCTAGGAATTATATTAACAGTTAAAAACAACAAAAAATCAAGTTTCTCGTGTTGTATTTACCATTGACACATGAAAGGAAGTGTACGTTATTGATTAATACAACGGATCACTTTAAGAAAACTGCGAAATTCCGTGGCTAGTTAGAAAAAACTTGTACAGAACACAAAAGTACTAACGTTAGCACTTTACTGCATATGTATGGTTTTAATTGAAGTGCATTTAGATTTGCGTACTCGTGTGGTAATAATTAGATATAGCATTACTTGTTCACTGCGACCACAGCCTTGGGTTACCACATTTAAAAAAAAAAAAACACCCACGGATAAATCGTAATGGTCACCTTGGATACGAGGCCTACAGTACGGGTAGAATTAGGGATGCAACAAATATCCGGCCTGTCTTGACTTATCGGGCCTATCTAGATATTCGGCTTGGTCGAATAATGTAAATCACTCGGCCGGATAATTAAAAATGATAAATGACGTTTACAATCATTTTATTCTTCTAAGTTTGTTTAAAAATGTTTTTAGGGTCCTATTTGCATGATATAAGAAGAACATGTTTACTTTAGGAAGTGAGGCAAAACAAGCATACAACACGTTTCAAACAAAAGGGTTAATTAAAATCAAACTGAAACAGCGTAACTTAGCTTTCAACTGTTTCGGCACAAAACAACGAAACCTTAGACGAGACAGTTTACTGTAGGTTGATTTCGAGACATAATCTACTTATATTTGACGAGGTGCAGATGCACTGACCTGTAATTCCGATATTTAAAAAACAACAACTTATAATCGACAGGTTTCCGAGTGTTTCATGCCACAGTAAATACTTTTAACATGTAGGTGTTATTGGCAAGCAAAAATGCAAACAAAATACTTTTTTCTGCGTCCGTCCAGAAAATCAGTTGTTTCCGATCAATGTTTAGGCTGGAAAATACATCTTTACTAACCTAGGCCAAAAAGTAACTGGTTGAAATGGCAATGGGTTGTCTTTACTGGCCTAGGCCGAAAAGTAGTTGCTTGCTATGGTGATGAGCTGTTTTGTTGATTTGCGCTGTCAAACAAGCGTCATTATACCGTCAAGCGAGTTTTCACCTGTAGTTTGTTGTTATTGTTTAATTATGGATGGCGACGATAGTGATTTTGGTGTCAGTGGCGGACGCAGAAAAAATATTGTACGTAACATACTCGTAAAGTGTCTTTACTGGACTCGTATCCTTTCAGGACTCGCCTACGGCTCGTCCAAAAACTGCCTACTCGTCCAGTTAAGTACCACTTTCCTGTTTGTTACGTAAATAAATATTATTGTATCTGGATTAAAACACTTGGTTTAGAACGTAACAAAATGTTTCTTTCTTAAAAAGAAATAAAAACGTTTTGATTCCTTCGCTGTGCATCATGCCGCTTGCATGGCGTTTGAAAAAACGTGATATTGCTGTAGAACTGTTGTGTAGCAGCTAAATGAACTTTACTAAAATGAATTAATCACACCTCAACGTGGAAATATTAATAGTTCTGTACAATGCGTTTGAAAATGTATAATTAATTTTCAGGTGCATTAAAAAAGTATTCACGTTACATGTACGAGGGTGACAGCTTTATGGATTTGACGCATTCGAAAAACATTTAGATGCAACAAGCGTTTTAAATAAATAATTGTAAGTAAGAGAGAAAAATCGTTATTTTTAACTGTGTCCATCAGATGCATACAACAAATATTTCGAGATTTTTCAAATTAATTTTACTCCAAAATCTAGCAATAAATTGTGCCCTTGCTTTGTCACACAAAATGTATGCTAATCAAGTAAAAAGAACAAAAAACATCAAGTTAAACGCATAAATACACTTAATTTCTAAGATATTTTGAAACTAAAATGAAATATTCCGACTCCTGTTTGCTTCCAGGCAAAATACAGCCTCAGAAATTTCCAACTTTAAAGTGTTAGCGCGATCTACACACACATTTAATACATCACACATGTAGTGTGTATCAAATATAATACGATTGCATCAGTTGCAGAATATTTGCTGTACAAGACTTGGCTGGAAAGTTGCAACAAACCTCAGCTTCTTAAAAAACAACGGAGACACCAGACGTATCGGAAGTACCAGTTGCATCAAAGTACGTTAAAATACGGTACCGATTTCATCTAACTCGTTTATGCGAAACTAGTTTCTTGCAACCAGTTTCTTCCTTGTACGCTTTGTCTCACAGAAAAGTCCATAATTTTATACGCTAGAGATTTTATATTAACACATGGTACATTTCAAGAAATACTACAATTTAGTATGACGTTTAAATAATAACTAACCTTAATACAAACATATTCTGTCTAACCATGTTCTAACGTTGACAAGCTATGCAAAATGCCCTTAAAACATACCTATTGTAACAAACGTCAATATCTTGTGTTGCAATACGAAAGACATAGTAAATCAGTCCGAACTCTTGACTTTCTTGATTTTTAGTAAATTCTCTTACAATTAAATGATAATTTAATTCATTTATATTGACTACTAAATTGTACAGAGATTTGTTTACGTAAAAACCTGTGAATTTGAGTATATTTCAACAATATATTATAATTTACTTTCAGCAATTACAAGCATACAATGAAAAAAGTAGTGAATTTTTAACTCGACATCACAAACTTAATTTTACAAATAAATAAAATAATTAAACGATTTTGTGTTATTTAAGTATATCTAGACGAGGCCCTCGATAGGGGGGGAATGATGAGGTAACATTTCCCGGGTCCGGAATTTACAGGAACACGGACAATATCCCACAATTTGTTTTGTATGCACTAATTAACCGTAAAAGGAAAAATAAAATTTCCAAAAATTTAATTACCTACCTGAAACAGTTCTAAATTTTTTCCTGAATGGATACGAGTCCAGTAAAAACACTTTCCAGGTTATGTTACGTACAATATTTTTTCTGCGTCCGCCACTGACACCAAAACCACTTTCGTGGACCTCCATAATTAAACAATAACTTAACAAACTACAGGTGCAACTCGCTGGTAAAAAGACTCCCGTTTGACAGCGCAAATCAACAAAACAACTTATGACCATGGCAACCAGCTACCGGCCTAGGTCGGTAAAGAGTTGTTATTACCATGGCAACCAGTTACTTTCTGGCCTAGGCTAGTAAAGATGCATTTTCCAGCCTAAAAATTGTTCGACAACTGATTTTCTGGCCGGACGCAGGAAAAAAATTACTAGATTTTGTTTGCTATAAAATGGTGATAGTGAAATTTTTATTTATAAATTACTGTGCGAGATATTTAATTAAACAACTGTTTTTTTTAAATGGTAGTCTTAGGAGGTGATGACTTAGATATAAAGATAATTTTTTTCTCTTTACTATAATATAGAGTAATATTTTATATATTTATTTACAAATATAAGCGAATTAACTAAAAATACGAAATCTATAATGAAAATCAACGTTGCCATGGAAAAAACAATAAACTACTTCCCTTGTTTTATTTTGTCCCTTGCTAGTCTATCCAAGACACTCTTTAAACTTTAAACCATTAAAATTTATTGCAATCAAATGTCTTGCTAACCTATGATACATCTTTCTGATCAGATAACTACTTTAAATGTGCTTGTAAATCAACTAGCTCTTATATGATAATTTAGCAACACAATGTTGCAGAATAACATATTTATTTTGTTTAGCGTAAATAGTGCATAAATTTTGTTGACTTATTAGCAGCGTTGGTTGTTTATCGACGCAACTAATAATTTGAGTCACTGCATTAAATTACACTGTTTCTCTTTTAGCGAACACAAATTAGTAGACATCGTTACCATGAACCTTTATTGTTTACTCACATTGCTGTAACAATTTTTTAAATTTATATTTGTTTTAGTCGCGTATTGTCATTGAATAATCACGTTATTCAATGGTGGTATTCAATTCAGTAATGTTATATACACAAAGCGATAACTGCAGATGAGGTATTAAGGAAAATAACGTGTAATAAATAAGTAAGACACGTATTTGGCAAGCTGAATTGCAAAACACAAGTTGTAAGTTTGAATATGACGTGTTGTGCAAATAATAATATCTTGGAGTAAGTTTGCGGTGTTGACTAGTGGGTGTATGAATGTGTCATATTCGAAAATTATTTATCTCGCAGGTGCTTTTAATACGTTATGAATTATGTAATATGTTATGAGCAAATTTCGAAGAACAAACGGCAAATTACTTAAAGAGGTACATTCCTATTACAGTATTGAAGCGATTTCGTTAATTCTTACATAATTAAAACTGCAATAGGCCTTACATTTTTTGATTAATTTTAATCGTTTTTGAAACTTATTGCAATTCGTTTTTCGTGTAACATGCAGTAGCTACAGAAATAAATAATAAATAATTAAACGATCTTACGGTAAATATTTTTGTAGGTATATGTTAAAAAATCGGTGTGGGAATATTTTTTTTGTCTTCCGAGCAAATTTTTAAACAGTGAATTGAACACTGTTGTTTATCATAACAATAAACGAGAACTAATATGCAACACTCAGCTAGTAAGGAAGCAAAAACTTAGCAGAAATGTAATACTCCTAATAATTATCAGTAAACACATTAATGAATTTTACCACTTAAAAATTTACTATATCAAAATATCTCGCTTTGCTGTCGGTTCAATAAAACCGTATAAAATGTCAATGGAAAAAGGAAATACCTTAAATAGAAGAATTGAATACATCATCTGTCTCACATTAATTGAATTTGCAACTTGTGACGTTGATACATTTCAAAATCTCTAATTGTTGACAGTTATTAAATTATGTAAAAGGGTTTTGATTCAACTGTTCAGCTTTTTCATTTATGATTTCGAGAAATCTAGAGTGTGTGCCCTTTAATCTATATATATAAAAGAGCTTGTTTGTTTGTGTGTTTGTTTGTTCGCTATAGAATCCTAGGTCCGTTGACCGATCGGGACCAAATTTTGCACAGTTACTATTTAGGACCCAACGGATCAAACGCCGTATAAATAACGGCCGGAAATGCCCGGGAACGACCGGAAACGTCCGCCGGGTGCGAGCGCGGAGCGCGAGTAGTCTGACCAAATTTTGCACAGTTACTATTTAGGACCCAACGGATCAAACGCCGTATAAATAACGGCCGGAAATGCCCGGGAACGACCGGAAACGTCCGCCGGGTGCGAGCGCGGAGCGCGAGTAGTCTGCGATTGATAAAAGAGAATTGTTATCACCCGTGCAACGCCGGGTAAATCGCCTAGTAACGCATAAAATTTTATTCAGGGTCTTTTAAAAAGACTGCAACAAATGGAAAAGTTTTTTTATTGTCGATTTCTTAGACAATTCATTTTTTGATAAAAGTTGGTGCAAATGACGATAGATTTTAGCGATTTTAAAAATATTCACTAGAGTAAAGTGCCCCTATTTTAAAAGTTACAGAAAAATTTAATAGGTAAAAGTTGTTTAGTACTCAAAAATAAGAATTTTTATTTTTATAACTAGTTGTTTTAAAAGTCTGCACCAAATGGAAAAGTTTCTATTTATCAATGTCTCAGAAAATTTTATTCTTGATAAAAGTGGACGAAGGGCCATTACCGTGAAATTAAATTTACAGCAAAAAAGCTGCGATATTATGAACGAATAATGCAGCAAAACGATGGGTAGGGGAACGATTGATGCGGTATTATATTTGTTTATATGCAATTTATTCGGCACTGTATGGCATAAACCATACATCCAGAAAAGGAACGATCGATCAAGATTTCACTGTACTTAATTTGCTGACAATTTGCACATCAGTAGATAAGTATAGCGTTATGAGAGAGATATACAGGGTGTTTCTTAAGTATTGCAAAAAAGTTCGGTGGATAATTCCTTATCAAAAATTAAGGGGGGTCTTTCATATAAAAGTTTTCCTTAGACGTCTCCTTTCGGAGTTACACCCCCCTAAAGGGGACCGGTAAAATTAGGTTTTTATTTTATTTCTCAAATTTGGATAAGTTTAGGAGAATGATATTTGGTAGATGTTTTATACTTATTAAAAGGTTTCCCATAGTAATATTATTAATCATCTCCCACCTTCACAGGGGGCTGAAAAGTGCGACCCCTATTGGTTTTACGAGAAAAACTATAGAATAAAAAAAGTGTCTAAATAAATCAAGCTTTCAAAAAACAAATGTTTAAGCTTCCAAAAAGTTCTGATAAAAAAACCAACAGGGGTCGCACTTTTCAGCCCTCAGTGAAGGAGGGAGATGTTTAAAAATATTACTATGGGAAACCTTTTAATAAGAATAAAAGATCTACCAAACATCATTCTCCTACATTTATCCAAATTTGAGAAATAAAATAAAAACCTAATTTTACCGTTCCCCTTCAGGGGGTTGCAACTCCGAAAGGAGACGTCCAAGGAAAAACTTTTATATGAAAGACCCCCCTTAATTTTTGATAAGGAATCATCTCCCGATTTTTTTTGCAATACTTAAGAAACACCCTGTATATTTCCACCATTCCATCTTAACTTTTCATCGCATGCTTACCACTCATTGTGTGAGGAATGCGCGATATAGTAGTTTATAGACGTATCCTTTTTTATTAATCTCGCTGCCAGATTACTTTCCTTGTACAAGTGTGTCCTATTAATTGTAACATCTGTGTAGTTTCAAGACGAATAATGAACGATGTTGTAAAATGTTATTGTTTTTTAATACGTGTATGAATCATACTGTAATAATACATGTCGTAGAAAGTAACGAATTGTTGGTGCTAATTTATTACTCGGCCGTGTTTTACAAATTTAAAATATTACATACTTAATTAAAAGTTTAACAACCCGTCACGTATACTCCTCTGTCAACGTCATTTCCTACGAAGTTTGTTTTGTGGGATTGTGGCGTATGCGTCTCATAGCATTAATTAAATTTAACTTAAGAGGCTAAGTTTACTTAACGTAACCGCAGTGAAGTAAGGATGTTGAAAAATGTAATTATGTTCTTTCACAATACTGTGCTACTGATTATTAGGTGTTTTAATGCAGAACGGAGCATATTTGCCAACATAATTTACGCAACTTTTAAAACTGGTAAAAGAATGTTCAAGTATTTCGAAGTTCGTTGTGCCTTTTCGTGTTTTTTTCAGGTTACAGACTTATTTGCTCACTTTATGCGTGGTTTTATTGATCCAAATTGTTTACTGCACAGCGTTATCTATTCATTATCGTTTTTATAAGAGATGTGTAACTAGTTAGCAGATATAACTATAGTGAAATCGTTTTCGCTCTGTTAATTTACTTAACGACTTGCGTAACTGACTTTGAAAATAGTTCTTATGTATTTTTAAGGTCTTTTTATGTAATTTCACTACTCTGAAAGTCGTATTTCTACCACATATTTATGGTTGCCTGCCGATAAGTGATATCGAATAAATACTTTTTTATTCAAGGTTGCATTTAAAAAAGAACTTAACGTGTGCTGTTTTTTTTTTTCTTAGAAACATCAGTATCAAAGTTTACGGTAATAAAAATGCCGTGAAAATCGAGTATCTCATTATTTTTAATACAGAGAAAACTTTTACTTTACTGTAATGCGCCACTGATTTTTTTATGACCTTACGCAGCCAGTAACTTTTTACTAATTTAATATCTTGTTATACTTCAAGTGGTAAAAAATGTCACGGTAATACCTGTCAAATTAGATGTACGTTATGTCAAATTTTACAAGTACTGTCAGAGTGGTGCATAAGGGGTGTGGTTTAATCTATTTTAAAGTAACGCTACTGGTCGCCGATATTCGTCCAAAAATTATCAAGACCAAAATATTTAATTCCCTCTCCAAATTTATATTTTCGACCAATCACAAACTCAGATTTCTTAGAAACGACCAATAAACGCATGAAAATCTGTTAATTGCGAAAAGGAAAAGGATATTATGAGTGTATGATTATGTTTATTGGTCTTTTCTAGGAAATCTGAGTTTGTTATTGGTCGAAAACGCAAATTTGGCAAGATGATCAACGTCTTGACAGAGGAATGTAAAATTATTACCGTGTATTAATGCTCCTATTGGTAGTGTCTAGAAGATTTAAGATTAGTGATTGGTTGAAAAGGCAAATTTGACAGGTGAAGGAAATTTTCAACAAAATTTTAAACTGAAACAAATTGCAAAAGCTACCAAGCACTTTTAAAATAGATAATTATAAATTGTTCCTCTCTGTTAGTTTTATTTTTAAAATTCAAGCAAAAATCTTACGTCATGTATGTACACTTAATATTCTTGTTAAAGGTACGATAATGGAATAATTTCGAATTGTGAACAAATTGAACTTATAAACGCTTTAGTAAAAAGGAGTTTGTCGTTACAGTAAGCTGGTATATTGCAGCGTACGTAGTGTATCCTTAAGAAAGTTAATTGATTTATCCATGTTGAGTTGCGACGTGGTTATAAAACTTGTGTTGCACCTACATTGTAAAAATGTATAACAAGATATGGTACTTATAGGATTTTATAGTAGCGTAGAATGTTGATACTTCCACAAATTTTATTATAAGAGGGTTAATTACAATGTGTCACTCCTCCTGGCACCAATTATTTAAATTTTACTTCAATGTAATTTCATTTAGTTTTTAAATTAATAACGTGGAACAAATACTGACGTGTCAATTACTAAAACTTGTAAAACTTAAAAAGGACCAAGTTATGAGGATTTCCTCTTTAGTTAAATATTACTGTCATGAGTTGTCAGTGTTTGGATTTTGTCCATCAACAAACGATATATGTTAATTAATTTGTACATCATAAATTGTACAATATGTTCTTATAGAAAAGTATGACAAGGATACAGCTACAATAAAAAACGATGATAAAATCTTGGGGTAGTCGCCCTTAGGTAGTTAACAACCAACCACCGAGAAATGTACAGCCGGTCGAAAAATAAAGAAATTTGTTGTTAAAATTGTTGTGTTCTATTCGTTTTTTTCTGTGCAATAATTGGTCCAGACTCGTGTATTACGTAAAGGAACGTTTGAGGGTCCAATCACAGTGTAAATACGATCACAAGACAAAATTAACTACAATAAAAATAATAGTAACAAGTACTCTGCCTCCACTGTGCGAACCTATGTACAGTAGTCCGTCACAATATATTATTTAACAATAATAGTTTTACAAATAAACAACGTTAAAAAGCAATTCCATTTCGTTGTTTTGAAGCGCATAATCAGCCATGCATAAAAAGTGTGTTGCATTTTGTAAACGGATACTCTTGTCGTTTATAATTATGGCTTAGAAGGTGCCAACAGCTGCTAAATTTGACAGTGAAAGGTTGGCTGTGGTATAAAAATAATTCCAAATAAGTGTTGAGCAGCTTCGAATAAAAACTATTGACGTTAGTGTTAAATTAGTGTTAGGTTTACCTTGAAACCTGTCGATATTGCTTCACCAATATAGCAATTTTCAATTTTCCGACAGCTATTATAAAAGACGCAAGTTCTAGTTTGAAGTTTTCGGTTTAACTGTGCTTTGTATATACCCTAACTCATGTTTTTACTTATCTGGAACGCTTCACTAAAAAAAAAAGGTATTTTAAAGTCGTTAGTAATTACTGCAATGTCATTGCACAAGTTAATTGGTAGTTTTAACCAGGGTGGATAAAAATCATGATTTTTTTTAAAAAATCAAAAAAATCGATTTATTTGATTTAAATCAGATTTTTTTGATTTAAATCAAATGTACCATATTATCGAATTTAGTGACATATTCACATGCTATTTCTGTTTTGTGCTAATATATTATTTAATAACCAATATATTTAATTCATTGGTGAATTTTTGTCAAAATGAAAAATTAAATATAATTTTGAAAAAATCAGTGCTAAATGGTGATGTTTAATTAATTATATACAGGGTAAGTCATTAGTGCGGGATCGGTCGATTGTGGCTAAACGGCTTGAGATATGAAGTTGATTCAATTGCTATTTTATACAGTTTTTTCTAAACAACACAATAAAAATATTTTCAAATATACAGGGTGAGTCACCTTTCTGGAACTAATAGCAACTTTTATATTTCAAATACAACACCCAATTTTTCATTTATTATTTTTGACCGCCTTAATTTTAGCTTTGCATCAATATAAAATACTACAGGTTTTTATACGGCGTTATAAAAAAAAAAAAATCTAAATTATTCAATGTTTTAAGTCTTCATTTAAAAAATTCTCCTGAAGTTATTTTGAAATACAGAGTTGTAATTTGGTATGGACATGCAGAAAAAATTTCTCTGTTCGCTCGATATGAAAAAATTTGAATCACACATACAGTGGTGTTTATAAATAGGTGGCAACTTCCATGATTTTCAAAAGCTCGTAACTCGATTTTTTCAAATGCAAACCCCTGTCTTTTTTATGTCATCGAATTCATCTTTAAAAGAGCTTCATATTTTGGTAAGTATGTCCTATACCCAAAACTCATACTTTTCGAGATATTCGACATTTTTTTTTAAATCGGTTTTGAAACAATAGAGTGCCGTGGAAATTAAAAAAACTGACTGTTCATTACGCTAACGTCAAAAACTTATCATTTATATTTTGAATTATTGCCTTTCCACAATGAATATTACTTTACAAGAGCAAATTGATATGGTTTATTCACCATTTCGTGTATTTAATTACTAATAGTAATACAATTTTATTTTATTATAAATTAATATTATATTGTACTCGTATAATCTGTGATTTAAATTGATAATTTTTTTTTTAAAATCACTTGATTTAAATCATGATTTAAATCGTGATTTAAATCAATTGATTTAAATCTGCTCAACCCTGGTTTTAATAATTAAAATTCTTATTTTTAGCAAAATAACGATTACATCAGCAAAATGTTTGCCTGTGTATGTGATTTGAGGAAACAAAAAATATGTACCGCGAAAATGTTTCGGTTTCATCACCATAGAACGGTGTCAAATGTATAAGGATACGAAACGACATTGGTAAACGATGACTTAAGAACTGAGAGTGGGATTCTGATGCGATATTAAATGTTGGTTGCTAGCTCATAGCCGTCAAAAATTATAAATAGTTTGCCAATATTTCAGTTTTTTACCGATTATATTTAGGCGTTCCAAATATCACTGTGCAGCTGGTTATACTAAAACAATAATAAAAATGTAATAAAAATAAATTTTGTGTGTTATGTAATGCTTCAAACTAATTTTCTTTAGTATGCTATTAGCGATCATTATGACGGCATTTTTGTTATGTTATTTACATATGTTTTACATATGCAGGAGATAAATTAAGGCAGCGGTCGTATTGTACATTTTACAACAAAGTAAAGTAGCGTGTAATAAACAATTAGTACTAGAATGTCCCGGCTTTATTTATAGTAATATATGTTTTGCTTATTAATTAATTAATTAATTAATTAATTAAATTAACCGAGTTAATATTGTATGCTCAGATATTTGTGAGTGAGTGTGTGTTTTGTTTATTTACGGTTGACAGAAATGAATATATGTATTCACCGCTATGGCTTCGAATAGTTAACAACATTGTCAAGAAAATATATTTGTTATTGATAAATATCTGTAAATCTATTTTTAAATTGAAATAAATTTAACTAGAGTAAGAATGTAATGTTTGCTGAAATTTATCACCAGGTAGTTACATGATAGTATACAGTAGGGATGTACCGATTAATAGGTAGATAATCCGTAATCGGCCGTATCTTTTGCCAAAAGGCCTTTTTCCGAATAATAGGTCATCATTTAATTTAATTATGCCAATAGATTGGATTAAAGTAATAGTTTTTCACTATTACTTTAATTTTTAGAGCCTGATGGTTGTTAATGTAAAAACACAAAAAGTTAATAAAAAATTATGTTGTGAATAGTTTTTGAACAAGTAAGGAAAACATCTTGTAATATTGAAACGACCATATTCCTAAATACACATTTAATGAATGTAATAAAATTTTATTACTCTTAAATTATAGTGTAAGAACAAAAGGGTCTCTTCATTTTTAGGGCATAATTAATTTCTTGCAGTTCAAGCGTTTTGTTTAATTGTTTTGTGAATTTGCGCATATCACGGAAAGACTAATAAAATGAAAATTGTCTCGTAACAAATAAATGCGATAATTATAAAATCTATGAATCACAGGTAAAAGTCAAAAATCGACCGAAAAGCTAAGGTAATCAACCAATTTGCTTATCTTTGCATCTTTAGTACATAGACTGATTGAAATTTAAGTTCAAACATACTTATCTCGTTACTGATTAGAGTTATAGCATTGGTTTATAATTGGCCAACGTGTTAAATTTTACACTGATTATTAATATCCAAGCAGATTAGATATTTACAACCGTTATCATGAAATCTGAAAAAGTATTGTTTTATGCCGTGTAAGAATATCATCTTCTACTCTCTTTTCTATCAAGAATTTATGTATTTGAATAATGTTTATCCAATTTTAATGTACATCTTTTATTTTCTAACTGTTTTCAGTTAGTTATAGGCAGGGCTGCGGAGTTGGTAAAAAAAAATCTTCTCCGACTCCTGATAATTTTAGTAGGTCGACTCCGACTCGTACAAAATTAAATACTAAGACATTTTATGGTGTGTGTAATATAAAAAAGAAATACAAAGAAATTATTTAAAGTTTGCGTTTAAATCTTGCGGCAAAGGACCACCTCACAATTTTTAGTTGCACTCGGAGTCCGAGTCTGTACAGTGTTTCCGACTCCAACTGCACTGACCAGAAATTCCTTCTAAACTCCGACTCCACAGCCCTGGTCATAGGTGTTAGTAATATAACAATTTTGCTTTATTTTCTGTGTATTAATTACTTTTTGTTTTGTTTCAGGTAAGATTCCAACTGTAAATTATCAGCCGTTGTTAAGCAGTAAGTCAAGATATTGTAGTCGAATAGCTATGCACGACAATTAAAATTTATTTGCATGCATACGTGAATAATTTCAAGGAAATACATAAAATATCAACTTGTCGCGTTGTAGCTATATTGAAAAGTGACACATTGTCAGGAACTTTCCATTAATGATTTATTTAAATGCTAAATTATTTGTGACATAGTTTATGGTTCCCTATTAAATTCAGTTTGTCGACGTTTACTGAAGTTTTTTTTAATGAAGTGGTGTAACTTCCAAAGTTTTTGAGAAGCTTTTGGAAATTAACGATTTTCAATAGCTTTACGACTAAGACAGTGTCTTTATGTAAGTCAATCCGTTATCAAATTTAAGCCCAAAGTTGAAAAAACAAGTTTTTTAAGGGCATTTCTTAAAAAGTAGATCTTTGTTTTTTTTTGCAACAAAGAGTTCGCTTAATTTAATAATTTAAAAAATAGGTGCACCTGTATAAACAGTGGTGCATTATGTTTTTTTTTCTTTCAATGTAATTGGATAGTATTCGCATTTGATTGAACATGAAGTATGCCTTGAAAAGTAATTATTTTAAAGAAAATCTCCTTCACCTGTCAAATTTACGTTTTCAACCAATCACTAATCTTAAATCTCCTAGAGATTACCAATAGGAGCATTATTACACGGTAATAATTTTACATTCCCCAGTCAGATGTTTATATCCTGTCAAAATTGCGTTTTCGGCCAATAACAAACTCAGATTTCCTAGAAAGGACCAATAAACATAATCCATACACTGATAATATCCTTTTCGCAATTAACAGATTTTCATGCGTTTATTGGTCGTTTCTAAGAAATCTGAGTTTGTGATTGGTGGAAAGTATAAATTTAGAGAGGGAATTAAATATTTTAGTCTTGATAATTTTTTGACGAATTTCGGCGACCAGTAGCGTTACTTTAATATAGATTAAACCACACCCCTAACGCACCACTCTGATAGTACTCGTAAAATTTGACATAACATACATTTAATTTGACAAGTAGGTTGGGTGAAGGAAATTTTCTGACGAAATATAACTCGTGCATTGCAAATACCAGTTACCATAAACACAATAAAACGCCAATACGTGCTGTTGAAAAGAACTCCATTAAACAAAATCTGCATTCTACTAAAATGCATGACATGTGAATAAACTGTAAATGCAAAAATAAGTCGAGTAAACTTGAAATGTTGTTTAGACATACCACATTTATCTAGGCATGTTACATATGTGATTTAATTTATTGCTGGTTACGCACTTAAAGACTTGGAATTTGTAATACATCGCAACTGTAACCAAATGAATTTCTACAAATAATATTAAGCTTTTCTGTCACGTGTTGAAAAAAAAAATCGGTGTTAGCTCGCCCCTAACATTTTATGATTACACTGGAATGAAATCGTTTTACAGGTCAAATATTTGTTAGAGTTCTTTAAATAAATGAGCGCTTACGTCTCTTCAGACTGCATTCGTCTTGCTTGAAAAGATCCGGGTGACAAAGCGGTGTGTCGGATACGAATCGTGGGACGTTCTCCCAATGGATCAACTGGGCTTATATTTAATTCATCCGGCGACCCTGTTCTTTTTTCTTTTAATATATGATTGGAAAAAATAACAAGTTATTAAATTCGTAAAATTGGAAAATATCAGTTATTATCTCTAATTTTCTTAATTTCATATTGGTTAATATTAAATTTTTAACAGTAACTTTGTTTTGTGTTTATCCATGGATATCTTGATTGTTTCAATGCTTTTTTTTTTGCTGTAAATCCTGTATTAATGTTAATAATGATTGTATGCATATTTTTGAAATAAAAAAAAAAATGCATTCGACTATTTGCAAATTAAATATGGTGCTAATATATTTAAAAAATAGACCAATACCTAACCGACTTAACACATACACCTAGGTTGGGTAAAAGTAGGGTACCTCTATATAACCTATGGCCAAGCTTCACGAACCCTCCAAATTTTTCATAGCGGAAATGGGATTATATGTATAGGATTTCTTTTAATAATTCAATTTTTGTACGAAATTTGTAGGTAAAAACTCAATTGGCATGCGGAAATAGATGCAATAGTAAGTATAGCAATTAAAAAGTGAGTAAAATGAAGGGTTAATCATTGTTATTAGCTATTAATGTTTAAAAAACATTTACGGAGCGCGTATTTCCACTGTAAGCATGCAACCCATGATACACGCAGTGTACATAAAAGAATTTAAAACACTTGTATTAACAATGTTTTTTCGTGTGTACGATAGTTGCAACAGTATATTGCTGTACTTACTATTAGCAGGGTAAGAAACCGGTTTTTTAAATCGGTTCACAGTTTTTTTTTTCTCGTATAAGTGATTTTTAACCAAAACCGTTATTTTATCAAATGAAGAATCCTAATACTTAATTTAACAAAATTATTTAATAACTGCTTTGGTCTTTAAATTTACATTGAAATCCCAAAATTTAGCTAATTCTATGCCACAAAAATCTTTGTTTCCAAGATAGATAAATGTGTTGATACGAATATTAAGCATCTTTAATTAATTATGATAATTAAGTTGCAAACAATTGTTTACTTAATTCCTGTTTTTATGTCCAATGAGCAACTGAAAAGTATAGATTCATCAATTTAATTTCATATTTTAATACAAAATTACATTATTAATTTCAATCATTGCTATTAAATTGATGTAGACAAATAATTACAATGCACATTTTCTTAAAAATTAAAAAAATAGTTGTATTTAACTTGACTTATGAAATTTACGTATGGTAATAACTTACACAACTATCACTAATGTCTTTTAAAGTCTTGGATCACACTTAAACACTCTGAACACGCAAGAAAAAAATAAAATGTGTACAACTGCCTATGATCTCCATGCAAACTATATAAAATCTGGAGGTCGCAGCCTAGTGGCAAGTGAAACTCGACCGTATATACAATAGAAACTTGTCCAGCGCCTGTCCTTACCCTGTTTATAGGTAAAAGTAGGGTAAATCTTAATAATTTTTTTTCGGTAGAAAACAATTTTTTAAATTAAAAAGCATTGCATACATTCTAAAGGTCATACTTGTTTTTCCATAAAATGTAAAATTTTAAATAAATTTTTTTCATAAGGAAAGGTATGGTAGTCACTTCCGTTCGACGGTTTTTCGAAAACGCCTTCTACGATAACCATCATATCATCTTTGGTTTTTCTCTGAAATACATTTTGTTTAAAAGTATTTAGAGTAGACAAAAAAACTTTGGCTTAGGGGGCGCTTAACCAGCAGTAACATCGCCAATTTTTGGAGTTTTTTTATTGAAATTTCCAGAGAATATAACTAAAAGGTTATTCTATCAAATAAAGACATTTTTGAAAAATAAGTTTTCGACCTACCTAGGTGTATATGCCCCTTAAACTATAACTTTGATTTAACACTATTATGAATAAAATAAATTGTCCATTTTAAAGTCTTTACAAAATTTTAAAATGTTTTATCTACAAATCAGTCACGGTAAAGTGATTTTTTAAAAATTTTCAGCTCATGAAAACTGTTGCAGTTATCTAAAATGTTGCTTGATTTCAACCTGATCTTCATTAATTGCAATCTTACAAACAATTGGTTAAACATTAATGTATCTTTTTCAACACGCCATATATGCAATCCATGAAATACATAAAATCTTCAAAATAATAACCAATATTTTTATCTAAATAACCAAAAATACATTGTGTGTCACAACGAATACATTTTCATTTTTCATCAGGTTCGTTTATTTTCATAATAGATTATACACAATGTAATTAGAAATCAGAGTTGACTTTTAAAACAAAAACAGCATGGTAAAATTGTGCAGCCCCAGAATTACCATCAGATAATAATAATTTCTGTTATTTTTCATTCAAATCGCTGATAAATACACAGAATAATGTGTAATTAAAATAGCTATGCTTAAATATATTAAAATCAATACAGGAAATTGAAATATGCGTTATTAATAGACGGTGTAGTTTGTTATA
Source organism: Elmis aenea (assembly GCA_947652605.1). NCBI lineage: Eukaryota > Metazoa > Arthropoda > Insecta > Coleoptera > Elmidae > Elmis > Elmis aenea. The sequence continues at coordinate 14,189,065 of OX393576.1, forward strand.
TCATTTCCAGTTATTGATTTTAGCTTATATTTAATTATCATTGGATAGTTGAAAATTTATGCAAGAAAATTCGTTTATTTTTGCAGGTGTTCTAGTAATTTTGCCGAAGCTTGTCAAAAATTTTAAAAAATGATTTAAAATCTTGAAAAATTAATATTTCAAGTTTTTTAAAGTTGTAGTTTTTTTCAAAGTATTTATTAACATTTAATTGCTTGATTTGAGTTTAGATAAACATATAAAATTACAGTAATCCTTGTATAAGTGGATATTCAATGTAATTTGTGATTATTTTTGTGTTACATGTGAGTAATTCTGATAAGGCTATAATAATTTTCATGATTTAAGTCGTTAAAGAGACCGCTTATAAAACGTACGATATTAAACAATTACTAATAAGTACGTACATAAAACGTTAAATGTCGTCTTGTTTACTCGGTATTATTTAACGATGTAATTCTAAATTTATGATGTATTATCAAGGAGGATTTATTAAATTGCCATTAAATTAACTCGAAATGCAATTTTATGTAATCCGCATGAGTGATTTCATTTTATTGCATTTAAGGAGGGTTAAGATTCATGAAATATTATGAATATGAAAATAAAATGCACTATGTCTTTTATGTTTTTAAAAAATTTGAAAATTTTACCAGTCGTATTTCTCATTTAAATAAATGACAAAATTTGCCCAAAGCTTATGTTCACCACTTACTAATTGCATCAAATACAGTTTTTGGGACGGTTTGAAGTTCAAGCTAATCAAAAGTTTGTGATTTTGCATATATTTATTGTACAGTACAGTACAAACTCAAATTGTGTTTTTTTTTTGGAAATTTTAAATTTCCTTATTTACAATTATTTCAAAAGTCATAGTCCTTTAAACTTTAATTTTTCACTTGCAGTACATTTTAAGGTAGTTTTTTTGTTAACTTTTTTAAAACTGCATTAAAATATTTATAAATAAAATATTTAAAAGGTACAAAAGTTTACGAAATATTATCACTTTGGGGCAATTTCTAAATGCCAAATAATTTTCGGAAGTAGGTATCTTGTAGTTCGTCAAAATCCGAAAGTAAATGTTCTTATTTTCAGTCATGTAAACAATTTTGTTCTCAACAAATTTTAAAATTATTTAAGTGACTTTAAATAGGTTAATAATAATAATAGTGTTAAGTGGAAATAATGTAAATCTACATATGTAAATATTTTAAATCCTTTTTTGCTAATGTTTGGTAAGAGGTATAAAATACATTCATATTATGACTATTAGTATGAATAATTTAATTTTGCATTACATTTGATTTAACATCACTGTTTAAAGAGTGACATAATAAACAAGCAAGCGTCGAAATAAAACAATTAAAGTCGGTTATTTTTTTTAATGGCAATCTTGATTTTTATCTTAAGATTTTACATATTTTTAGGTTATTTCGCTTATTTTTGAAAATAGACAAATAAAATATTATATCATTGTAAAGAGAAACAAATTATCTTCATTTAAGTCATCACCTACAACCAGTGGCGTACGCAGAAAAATATTTCAGGGGAGGATATTGTTTTCATTTGCTAAAATAATACTGACTAATTTCAAACGGGGCATGGTAATTTGGTAATGGTGCAATTAGAAAATGACCTATGGGTGCTAGACACAAAAAGTGGCTGCAGCTCCCCGAATAACAGTGCCATAGGCAATATTTTTGACATTTTCAAATTCAAACGTACCCAAAAATAGCATTTATGAGTAAAATAAACAAACAAATATATTTTATATGTATGGAAGAGCAATCTGTGGCGTAATTTTGAAATGCGGTGATTATAATTTTAGTTCTTTTCAAACTTTCGGGGGGGATTTACCCCCCTAATGCACCCCCTGCGTACGCCACTGCCTACTACGACTGCCATTAAAAAAAAAAGTTGTTTTGTCAAATATCTCACACGGTAATTTACAAATAAAAATCTGACTATCGCCATCTTATAGCAAACAAAACCAAAAAAAGTTTTTTCTTTGGCGTTTTTGTGTATTCGCAACAATAGCCGAGATATTTAAGTTTAAAAATTTTGATCGATTTCGGTTTGTTCAATATATCACCCAAGCCATGGAATTTTTAAACAAAACAAGATCTTCTTTAAAATACACTCCTGAATAGCTAACTTTTGTCCCATTTAACCAACCTTGTATTTTCATTATTTACGAAGATAGCAATAGTGTCCGATGGAAAAGTGAAACACCCTGTATAAGAAAAGTTGAATAACACTTGATCAAATTATATCGACTTTTCAGATATGAGAAAAGATTAATTAACACAGTTAAGCCCACTAAAACAGAAATATTTACCATAGCCCTAGCTGACAGTGGATGGCTTAAGGAAGTGTTTTGAGCAATGTCCCATATGATTTTTATACATCAATAATCCATATTCTTCGCCTTTAAGTACTATAACAATTACCAACCCAACAGCAAACGTAACGGACTTTTTCACACAGACCATGTTTATTGGTTTACTTCCAAAACTATATAAAGTTATTTCTGGGACACCCAGTATAGTTGACGAAAGAGTTAATTTTGTGAGAAAAATGCATGTGTGATGTTAAAAGAATAAATGCAATTAATGTTATTGTCTTTATATTTGGGGAACTTTAATTAATTGCATTTTTATCATTTTCGGCATTTTTTGAACTCAAGCTACTTTCGTTGCAGGATAAAATGAAATTCTTTCTTGTCAGTGTTCTTGCTGACCCGTTCGGTGTTCAGGTTGTGTTTTACAGAGATTTCCAGTCGGGGAGCGGTTTTCCAATATCGGAGGGACGCGGACTCGTTGACGTATTAGTGATATGTGCCCGGCTATAATTAATCTGGCGACATGTGCTCAAGCCTGAACTGTTTTGACGGGTGCGTGACCCGTTCCGACCTTTTCCCCTCCGCGGTACTTTATAATAATTATGCGATACGTCCGTCTCCAAGTTCAAAGACCCCACCAGTGTGACAAGATTTGCTTTGCATGACGGTGCTAACCCAGCAATTTCTAGCAAATTGCAAACTAAGCCTAATACGGGTTCTTATGCCGGAATTGATTTGATCATCTTTACGGTACTCGTCTTTATTGTCGCACGCAGGTGCGTACCATTCCACTTCTAGCTTTTGTATCATTTTATGCTTTACGGCTACTGCATTTGAATTGTAAAGTGAACTTTTAGTAGGCCTTGGATGGCGATTTGCAAATAAAAGCAGTTTGTGTTTAAATCGGCTTAAAGCAACGACAATTTAAATGAGAGGAATTTCCTTCATAAGTTCAACGAGCTTTTCTCATTCTGCTCGAAAATGTTTTATTTAGCAGAGCAGTTTGTATGCGTTATTTTTTTAACTGCAAAAGTTATTGTCATGCCGAGATTAACAGCCAATGGGGGGAGCTTTTCTAATTTTTGTAGACATTCAAGGACTGTGCTGTTTCATGAAACACGCATTTTTTAACTTAACCCTTTCGCTACCAATTTTTTTTATTGTGTGTTTCAAATATTTCATATGATTTCCTGCCTCCTTGTATTCAAAAGACAGCAGTTAATAGTCAAGTTAATTTTTTTAGCAAGGGGGTGGTTTATAGGGGTTGCGGGAATGTAGAGTCCCATTGGTATTTTAGGTTGGGACATATGTGTCCCTATGGTGCCACAACTGCACGAATAAATAAACACAAAATCTGGTAAACATATGATAGGAGGGGGTAACCATGTGTTCTTTGCCTCTACAGTGTAAATACCATTGGGACAAGGTTTTATGGCAATTTATACAGAGTCAAACCCCACTGAGATATTTTATTTGGTGTTTGGGACGTATGTGTCCCGTTGGTAGCGAAAGGGTTAAAGGGGGTAATGGGAGATAAGAAAGATGTATCATTGTTTTGCGATGGAAAACATTTTAAAGGGCATTAATAGAAAAAATCGGCACCTTTAATAACGGTCGCAACATACTTACAAAAAATACAAACGAATAAAATTACCCACAGCAGAGTCGAAAATGCGCAATCAGTGTTGTTGTGTTTGAAGCAGTCCAATTTTTTGATTGCTCCGCTTCGGCATCAAAATATCTGCTCCAGCTCCACTCCATGCTCCAAATATTGTTAACATAAAAAGTGTTTTAAATAAAAAAATAATTGTAAAGTTTTAATTTTATTGGATATGTAGAAGTTGGTCAAAAATAACAATATTTCACCCTAGCAAACAAGTGAAGATAAATAAATGTTTGAAAAAAACAAATTATTGATCTTCAAAAGTTGAAAAAAAGGAAATTTTGTTTTTAATAGTCATTGGATAAGAATATAATTGGTAAAACAACCTGTCATTCTGTTGTTTTAATGATAGTTTGACAAAAATATTCACGTTTAATTTGATTGTTTATATTTTTGTACCAAAACCCGAAATGGCTTACGAATGTTACGAAAAGTATGATATGTTAGAATGTTTTATTCAAAGTAATAATAATTCTGAAGATTTTTTCCCTAGATCGATTCGTTTCTGTTTTATGACAACCAACTTTATTTTTTCTTATGGACGCAATATTTGCTATTTACTTAATCAAATAGAATTTATTTTTCTGAATTCATTGATATATCACACATGGTATTTTACTTCTTCTTTCATTGTCAAATTTGAAAAATTGCGTTTTAAATAACAACCACTATAAATCAGGTAGGCGAATCATTGTAGTTTATGTTGTTTCCATGACAACCAATCAACAAACTAAAAGTTTTGAAAGCCTATTATTTGTCACATTAATAAATTCGTAAAAATGAATTTTAGTAGCAAAACATTTTTTTAACACCAAAATTTGATAAATAATTTCATAAATATTGTTTTTTTGCCAATGAAATCAGCACTGCCTTGGAAAACAAAACCTATCCAAAACGTAACAATCCTTTGTTTTATTTTACATGTAACATTACATACTTCCACGGCAATGTGGCGTCTGTATATTATTTTTCCGACGACCACTATGTAAAGCGAGTCATTTCGCACGACTTACTACTACTGAAAATGACAAATTGCGCATGACACCGGAAATTGTGTGCAAAGTGCACTTTGCGTGTGTAAAGTGACGATTTCCGCTACATTACACACGCTAAACGCGCTGTCTAGTTAACGTGAAGAAAATCTAACCTCACAATATCTACACAATTGTCAAATTAATGATTTTGTCTGTGGTCGTCGGAAAAGCATAGTGTACAACACGTGCTGAATTAAATATTTCACACTCGTATGACTGAGCCACTCGCCTGACGGCTCGTGGCTCAACTGTCATACTCGTGTGAAATATTCAACTTTCAGCACTAGTTGTACAATATACTATTAAAGCGCAATAAAGTATGTTCCGCTTTAAAACCTTTTGAACCGCTTGAATGTATGGGTCGCAGTGTTTTCATTTTGCAGAAAATGGGAAATAAACTCGCAAAAGGGGTTAGTTACGAAGGAACCGGGCGCGATACGCCTCCTTTAAAATACCGACGATATTTCGTTTCTTAAGAAGACAAAGGACCCCATTCTCTTTACACGTACGCAATAGCGCTTTGTTTTAGTTAACTGTAAACATATATCAATGTAAATCTCTTACACTGATGATGCTTAAAGAATGACGGTAATACGGTACTGTCACATCAATACAATGGGTTTAGAGACCTTTTAATAAAGATGGGTAAACTACGCGTTTAATTTTTTTTTTTGTTTAATGGAGGTTCGCGTTTGTACTTGTTAACAGCTTTTAATTTAAGCAATGCAAACACTAGGGAAAGATAAAATGAAATATCAACGTCGTATCGCAAATAAACGGCAGCTAATTTCACAGCAGTGAAGGATGATTCCACGAAAATGTATCGCATTCAAATGGAAATTTCCTGGAACAACGTATACACAAAGAGAGAAACTTGCTTGTTATTTTAAATCTGGTCAAATCATTTTATGAAACTAAGCAAAAAATATTAAATACGTAAGCCTACATTTTTGTCAATTTAAAAAGTGAATAACTAGGTAGTTTTTTAGCGTTAAATATATAACATTATCCAACAAAATTACAAAATTTTAAACCGCTCGAAAAATCCCAATTTAAAAATAATTAAAAACTATTTACATCAGTGTAGTGATTTTTTTTTTGTAATCTGAGGAAGCAATCTATGTTTAAAACTCTATAAATAAAAAGGATCCGTATTTTGGATTTGCTTTTAATGCTATTTTTTGAAATAATTAAACGGTTTTCTATTAAGTGAGACAATATGTAGGCTTAAAATTCCTGATTATTTTATCCAAGACGTAATATTTATATTAAAGTGCTATACACTGAACTTCAAACATGACTTGGCATTTTATCTGGATAGCATTTGTTTTTCTGAATTTTACTTCTTCTTTCATTGACAAATTTGAAAAAAATACCTTTTAAACAACAACCACTATAAATTTTTTTTTTATTTTACAAGGTTTACTTTCTATTTAAGCTGTAAAAAACACAGTTAGTCAATTATTCGGAGACAGATGTCGGGGTTAATTGGTTGTAAAATAAATTCGCATAAATTGCCTAAATCACGTGTAATACGACGGCTCTTGAGAACCATAAGCAGCCTGGAACGTATCTTGGATTTTTGAGGCCCATTATCCTCGGATAAAAATTCCTAAAACTCATGGAGAAATTTCTCATCTTAAAATTATCGTCGTTGATGGATTCTTTAAACATAATAGGATTCAAATCCTAGGGGATAGGATTTTGTCGCATGAAATTATTTTATCCAAGAGGGGTGTAATTTTAACCGATATTGGAGGCACTTGGGAGGGCGGTATGCTAAAGCCACTGCAACCCCAAGAATGAGAAAGTTAACTGCTAGGTCTCGGCAACTGAGGGTGTCGTGAAAAAATAAATAGTACTCGTTTAAAGTGTAGTTAGTATTGTACAAAAATCTTTGTTACTTAAATTGAGAATTATGTGGTAGAAATAATGAAATATCAAGTTATCTTTGCGCTGCTGGTGACTTTTATTTTCACAGTTAATATATAATTCGGTCAAGTTTCTTTAACTACTTTTTTTTAGTTAGTTTGATGATTTAATTGTGCAATCTTGAGCCAACTTAATATAATTTAAAATATCGCGATGTTTCACTATAATCATGGATCTGACATTTTTTAAATAATCCCAGACTACAGTGAAAAATTTTTCGCCCAGGTCCAGGTGAATCTTACAAGGGAACCTCACTTGGTGGTACTAAAGTCGGATGACATAGCCATACTAACAACAGGCAAGTTCGGAGGCGTAGTATCAGACATGATGCAAGGCGCCTTACGAATTGTCGAAAGGTGGTGCACAGGTGAGGGTCTAACGGTAAATCCGTCTAAAACCTCACTAGTACACTTTACTAGAAAAACAAAACCGTGTGGGACTAAAACAGTATACCTGTTTGAAGAACCACTGGAAACAGTAGGAGAGGTTAAATATTTAGGAGTCATTGTAGATAGCAAACTTAACTTCAAACTACACGTAGAAAAAACTACCAAAAAAGCCACTGTAGCTCTATGGACCTGCAGAAGGATGCTTGGGAAAAACTGGGGTTTAACACCTAGGATGATATATTGGATATACACCAAGATAGTCATACCCATCGTAACTTATGCAAGTCTGATCTGGTGGACTAGAACACAGATAAAGGACTGCAGAAATAAATTAGACAAGCTACAGCGACTGGCTTGCCTAAGTACTACCGGGGCGATGACAACAACGCCTACGGCGGCAATGGAAGTGTTGCTGAACTTACCTCCTCTTTACCTTGTGATCAAATCACAAGCACTAAGAGGGGGGTACCGACTAAAAATCACCTCCAAAGAGGGGAGACGTAGAGAAGGGCACTTAGCTATTCTCAACGAGATCGACACGCATCCGACATTAAATATGATCTCGGATAGAATAAACAGGACGCTAGCCATTGAGAAAACCTTTGGAATCACAATTCCAACACGGACCAATGGGAGCGCCATGAAATAAAGCTTAATGGCCTGGTCTGGTATACGGACGGGTCAAAAACGCAAAATGGAACAGGCTGCGGAATATGGGGAGCAGCACAACTGAGACAAGGCAAATCTGTAAGCCTTGGACAGTGTGCAACCATATTTCAAGCTGAGGTGTATGCTGTGCACTTATGTGCAGAAACACTATTAGAAAGAGATTTTGATAACAAAAGAATCTTCATAATGTCCGACAGCCAAGCAGCGTTAAAAGCTCTTGGTTCGTCAGAAGTAAACTCAGGACTTGTTCTGAACTGCATACAAGCACTCAACATGCTAGGAAGCAGGAATAATGTTAAACTGGTATGATGCCCAGGGCACACTAATATACCAGGGAACGAGAAGGCGGATCGCCTAGCCAAAATTGGCAGCGAGACACCTTTCTTCGGACCAGAACCCGCAGTTGGTACATCCTATGGAACAGCCAAGCGGTGTCTTAATGACATACTAACACAAGAGCACAATACTCATTGGAAAAAAGTTGCAGGACAAGCCCATTCCAAGGCTATCCTGTCAATGGTCTCCAAAGAGAAGACAGAAGAAATGCTCAGGATGAGCAGAGCAGACATCAGAGCAGCCACAGGGCTTGTCACAGGGCACTGTGGGTTAAACAAACACTTCTACATAATAGGGCTCTCAGAGACCGATATATGTAGAGGATGTGGTGAACATATGATATGTGTAAAAAACCGGATTTTTTGAGCTCATGCACACAATTGTTTCACTTCCGGTTTCGCCGGAAATGACCCTAACTTTGTTATTTTAATTGGAACACCCTGTATATTTTTACATTTTTGGGAAGAGGAAGCAATTTTGAGTATAATAGCATCATTTTGGTTAATTTGTATAACCTCAAATAGCCAGAGTTCATTTACACCTGGTATTGCAGATTTTTTTAAATTTGAATTTGGCGCCAAAAAATTGAACAAATTATTGTTACTTACGAATTCTTACTTTTAAAGATACAACTTGGATCTTGTTAATAAAATATAAAAGCGTTATGATTTAACAATAATTATTTACAAGATTATGTTCACTTCAAGTTTGTACCTGTTCAGTACATATTGTAAAATATAAAAATAAAAACAAATTTATCAAACAATTTTTAAAATTATTTTTTAACGGTGGATAATACCTAACTTTACTTGTACCTTTGCCCATGTATCAGCGTTATAAAAATTGGGGGCGAAATATATTAAAGTGCACAGGGGCGACAAAAGAGCTAGGCGCGGGCCTGAATAAAAGCCACCGGTGTTCAATTATAAGGTTGTTTAGTCAAGTAGGGGAAGTTGGGGTAAGATGACTAGGTTAACAAGAAAATTAAGTTTTGGCCAAGAGAAAAATGATATAATTAAATAAAAATGACGAATACATACATTGGTGAATTACCTTTGAATTCCCTATGATTTTAAACTAAACAGCGCTTCCAATATTGCAATAAAAAAACATAAACAAAAAATGTCATTTTAGTCATCTTACCCCATAGTGCGGGTAAGATGACGAACATAATGGGGTAAGATGGCGCCTATATACATAAAACACAAATAAATTGTCCTTGGCCATCATAAGTGGTACAGTCTTCACATTTGCAACACTGAATCCAGTCTGTCGCTGGTGGTTCTGTAGAAGGTTTGTGGCAGATTAGACAATAATAGGATAAAGATTCAGTTGTTTGAGAAGATATAGCAGTTTTTTCATTAGGCCCATTTCCTCCCTTCTGTTTTGCTAACCTGTCTTTCTCTTCTAATTGATTTTTTATGGGAGTGCCAGTAATTACGCTCGCTGAGAGTTTTTTTATTATTTTGAACAAGACGATTAATAGTTGGCAAAGGTCTGATTTTCCACAGTGAGGTGTCAGATTTCGACTTTGAGCAGCTAGGGCTTGTTCCTTTAGAGGTAAATAGTTTGCCCTTTACAATCCTTGATGATGAAAAAGGTTCAGGTTCTCCATCATTTTTTTACAGGCGTAAACAAAGCATAGCTTTTCATTTGCTTCAACGGAATATTGCCATCTAAAGAAAAGTATGAATCATCTGAGTTTTCATCAGTAATCTCCCTACCAATATTACCATTAGTATCTCCACCAATGTTACCATTGATATGGTCAGAAACATTCAGCAGCAGCAGCTGCATTGCAGGATGTAGTTCCTTCTTCAATGTCGTGCATAGCCGCTATCATTGCGCCTTGAGACCACTGACCACGATTGCTTTTTTTTTTTGTAGGTTCGTTCTTGGCATTGAAGTTCTGGATGTAATAAAATGTTATTAACAAAAACAGTGCTTACTGGTTGCTGGGGCAAGATGACGAATCGTTATCTTACCCCACTGCATATTAAAAATGTTTTTCTAATTTACATAAAAAACTACAAAAAGATTTATATAATTTAAACAGAATACCAATACTATCACAGGTAATGTACAACCTACAGCAAAATTCAATTTGTTTTTACCCGAGTTTTCCAAAAAAACACTAAACACCGGCAATAAATATTGTAACCGAACATGTGATGACAAACAATTGCTTTTAACGGAAGAAATTTGAACTATATTAAAATCTTATCAGCTAATATTAACTACGTCTACTAACCTCCAGATGGTAGTGAAAATTTTGAATTAGAGTTTTTGATGGATTGCCTGTAAAAATCGTTCGTCATCTTACCCCGTTCGTCATCTTACCCCAACTTCCCCTACGTTAATAATAATGTCTTCTAAATTATATTTTGTAAATTTTACTTTCAATAGAGTGTTAATAAACGTATATTTCATAAACAATATACAAAATTTTATTTTATAAAATTCTAACGCTAAAAAAACAACAAATTTTTTGCAGTAACCATTTTAATGTAAATATTTACACTGTCCACTATTAGCATGTATACATGAGCGACATCTCGCCTCAACTAATCTACAAACTAAAAACAATAACGTTGGCTAAATTGTTCTGCTTCCTGTTGTATTATCATCCACATTTCCTATATTGTTTGAGGTTTTTAGACTGTAAAGTGATCAAGAAATCCCACACAAAAAGATCCAAAGGGGTGTGATCTGGAGATCTTGGAGGGTATTCAAATATACCGTCTTGACGAGCACCTAACCAATGATAAGCAAATACATCATCAAGAAATTTAATTATTAATGTATGTAGTTTATGAAATAAGTGTGTGCAATTCGCCAAAATTGTAACACTTGTATAAAATTCTTTAGGTATCGTGATGTTTTACTTATTAAATAACAATCGAATGTAAAGCGCTTTATAAACGTAAAAACAAAATAAAATAGCCAATATGTAAATCTCAACTAAAATCATTAGAACAAAACCATAAACCAGAACGTTTAATTTGCGGTTCTGTTCTCTGAACACATCACAATAGAAGTCACGTGTTGGTGAAAATTCGTTTGTTATACACTCGTTATACCAAATTTTGTTTTACTTTTTAATAATGTATTTTCCGGTTGGTTTTAGTAGTCCGTAAACAGTGTAAACCCTTGTTTTGTTATAAATTACTTGTTCTGCTCATTTGGTGTGTACATATTTGAAATTGGTTATGACAAGGTAATACAAACGTAATGTACAGGGTGGTCCAAATTCGATGGGATTGCATGGGTATCTCGGTTAATACTTAAGATAGAGAAACGGTTAAATTACCAAAAATGTGCAGTTTTTTGAGACAAACCCAGAACCGTTTTCAAAAATATTCTATAATTTCCGGTTTTTGAGTTATTGAATAAAAAGTGTTTTTTTGTCAGATTAATAATGTGTCATATCTCCGTTATTGTTGTAAATATCGAAAATATTTATGAAGATTATTTTTAGATATTTTTACGTTTAATTTGATTATACTAAAAAAAAAAAATTTACGCTCGCCGTTTAAAAGTTATGCCACAAACTTACCTTTTTTTAAATGGGAACGATAGTTGGCTATGACCTATTTGAATTTCTAATTTTTTTCTCATTCCAAATATATAAGGGGCGATGTATTTATTTTTAATAATACGCAAGTTATGAAGGTTTTTTAGTTTTTTTTTTTTAAGAAAATCATAGTAGGCTGTGAAAACAAAAACCAAACAAGGTGTAAAACCTTATAAAACTCATGTGGTACAAGTTACCAAGGTTTTTAAATTTTGTTGTTGAGATAAACATCAACAATTTTTGAACATAAGATAAACAGCAATATGCTGAATTACTGCTGATTCCGACTATATCGTTGTTTTCTTATTTTCAAAAATTTTTGATGTTTATCTCAACAACAAATTTAAAAACCTTGGTAACTTGTACCACATGAGTTTTATAAGGTTTTACACCTTGTTTGGTTTTTGTTTTCATAGCCTACTATGATTTTCTTAGAAAAAAAAACTAAAAAACCTTCATAACTTGCGTATTATTAAAAATAAATACATCGACCCTTATATATTTGGAATGAGAAAAAAATTGGGAATTTAAATAGGTCATAGCCAACTATCGTTCCCATTAAAAAAAAAGGTAAGTTTGTGTCATAACTTTTAAACAGCGAGCGTAATTTTTTTTTTTTTAGTATAATCAAATTAAACGTAAAAATATCTAAAAATAATCTTTATAAATATTTTCGACATTTACAATAATAACGGAGATATGATACATTATTAATATGACAAAAAAACACTTTTTATTCGATAACTCGAAAACCGGAAATGATAGAATATTTTTGAAAACAGTTCTGAGTTTGTCTTAAAAAACTGCACATTTTTGGTACTTTCACCGTTTCTATATCTTAAGTATTAACCGAGATACCCATGCAATCCCATCGAATTTGGACCACCCTGTATTTTCTTTCTTATGATGTGAACAACGGGCATGTGAAATATAATATTTTGTAAAATATTTCAGAATCAAGCAGTGCTGGGTAAAAATAGCTCCGGGAAATTGTAAATTGATATGTGGCATTGATTACCTACTCTGAAAATTTTGACGGAAACAAATAAATCATTATTGAAAATGTGATTATATTACAAAAAAGTCTGTTATTTGAAATTGTTTGGGAAACTCAACATATTTTGAGTCTTAAGTCATTTGTTTTCCAACCATTGCAGGATACTGCACTAGATATGAAGGTTTGAAAACAATTCTGGTAGCTTTAATGACTTTATAATTTTTTTTTCGTGTCAAGTTTTGTTCTTCCAGTTTAACACAGCAATAAATATGCTAAATTACATTTTTATTGCCTACTGACCTTGCAAAATTGGCGGCAACTCGTTTTTTTGTGGTCGAGCATGTTTGGATGTCGAAACTTCAGGACTCGATCAGTCATTCTTATTCATTTTAAATGAGCACTATTAATAAGTTATTTATTTCTTCGCACTGCTAGTTGAAAGGTATCTGAAACTCTCATCTTTCACCACTAACATCCTCATGTAGTAATAAATAAACATTTCTAAGCAGCACAGGTAACTTCTTAGATCTGTTATACGTCACGACTTCCTTTGTCGCTTATCTTCATCTAAAAAGTTGCTTCAAAACAATTTTTCACTTTGAAACACTAGCATTCACGAATTTATGTACCGTAACGAATTTCTATATAGGGACAAACTCAATACATACCTAAGTGTACGTTTGTAGTTTTGAACGCATCCTTTTCTGTTTTTTTTTCTCCATTTTTTAATTTCTTAGCAGATAGTAAAATTATAACACAAAAAACTTCAGCTTTTATCTTGAAATATATACGTATATTATGCACGTCGAGAAAACATTTTTGTATAGAGAATGTTACTGTGATGTTAAATTTTCATTATCGTTTTTGGTTTAACCGGAAATACAAATTCAGTTGAACTGTCTAATTTTTTCCTTTATTTAAAATTTGCCTGTTTTTTATGTTATAATCATATGTTTCTGTAGTTGTTGTTATGGGGTTATTTGATAATAATTCTTTCAATTTGATATTTGTATAAACCAGGTGCAGTATTTTAGTTAATACAGGGTGTCCCCATTTTACACGGCAAAAAAGTAGGTGCATATTCCTGAGTGAAAATGATGACCATTTGTCAAATATTTTGTTATCCGAAAATGCTTCCTTTCAAAGTTAAGAGACCTCCAAAGTTGCAAGAAAAAAAATTCAAAAAATCGATTACGTCCTAGCCGTTTAAGCTAGACTTGGCCGAAATGTTTGGGTGTTTCCCATTGACTTTGTGGGATAATTAGAAAGAAAACACGTAATTGGAAGTATGATTTATAGTCAGGTCATCCGCTTACCATCTTCAGAATTTTTTTCTCTGGAATAAAATTGAAAATGTCATTCGTCCATAAGAAAGTACGACTTAAGAGGAAAAAATTCGTCCCTCTTTGTTTTTTGCTGTAAACGTAGCCGTTTTCGAGAAAATTAGCGCTAAAGATGCATCGACAAACTCTGTTTATACACCTCAAATATTTTTTTAACTTAAACTTAGTTGGCTAATGTCATGCTTGACTTAAGGCTTGTTCATAATAAACTAAGTGAATGTCGGCTAATTCGTTTAAGAAAATCGTATACAATTTTTAATACAAAAATTTCGTTCAAGAATTTAGCATGGAAAATATGAACCATTTACATTGTACTATTTTTTGGTACGAAAACCCCAATATATTTTGGTTACTTTTAAGTAACTTTTATCATATTTTGTTGGCACCTTGAGTAGCCATGTCAAATGTTCAATTTGATCACAGAAAGCGAATCATTTTCAAATTTAACGTATATTTAACGCTTGTTCCATTGTACATATTGATTCCTACAAAATATGTTGTGAAGGATTATAATGTAATAAGTAGTATTTAACATCGTTTGATTGTTTCAGTTAACCTAACCCACAAATCCCGGGACTTTGATAAAAAAAGTCTCGAGTCCCGGGACTTAAAAAATTATCGAGACTCAGAATCCCTATTGTACAAACTACACTAAATATACGAAAATCAGTTTCACACTTTGTAGTTATTTACCTTGGATCGTTAATAAGAATCAAAGCCGAACGTATCGCAGTTTAACGATTGCTAAGAAACATAAATAAAAATGTAAATAGACTTTGAAATTTATCATAAACTTTTATATCTTACATGTATTACCCCAAAAGTAGAAAATAATCACGCCAAATTCAATTTTATTTAGAGGCGAACTGTGCTGATGTACATATTAATACATACGAAGTATTTATAACCTGAATACTCTGGATCGATTAATAGGGGTTTTATAGTGTTGATAGGGATGTCAACACTGTCATATTTACATTTGAAAATTGCTTGATTATCGAAATATAGCCAAACACCTTTTTTGGCAATTTAAAAAATGTTAAATATCTGGCTTAAACGAAAACAGAAAAAAAAACCTTTAAAAACAGTTTTTTTCATGGTATTTTGTCCGTAATAAGATAGCGATGTTAAATTTTTTTTTACGCATACAAATTAATATTGATATATTACACCTAACTTTCTTATTTTAAATGGCAACCATAGTTGGCTTTGACGTAAATCGAAAGCTTAGTTTTTGCGCTTTTCAAAAATATATAATTTGCATATTTATATGAGTAAAAAAAAATGAATATGGCTATCTTCTTAGGGACAAAAAACATGCCAAAAATGTCTTTTAAAGTTTTTATCTATCTTTTTGTTTAAGCGAGATATTTAACATTTTTGAAAAGTGCCAAAAATCGGTTTTTGGCGATATTTCGAAAATTAAAAAAGATATCAAAAATTTGTTTACGGCAATGAATTTCTCTCGAAAAAAGAAATCGAGACTACGCACTAGTATCTCTAATAATAACCGATATACCCTGTATGGGCATCGAAAATAGGTCACCCTGTACAACGATACAAATTACCTATTATTATTTTAAATTCAAAGTATTTTAAATGTTAGTTATGTTGACAACACGAAGCAGTTACTACTTACGTCACAATTCGAATTGAGGTAAATGCCTATTGACAGTCAATTCGCATTAGCTTCAGCATGGAAACGTAGTAATTAAGAACGTTGTTCGTGTTTTAGCCATAACTATGATATTTGGGTTTATTTCATATTTTTGTGAGATTGTTCGACGAATTTAATTATGGTATGCTGTTCGCTGGCCGTATCACGAAACCGCCTTAATCGTTCTAGAAGCAAGTTAGTTCTATACAGGCCCGGACTGGTCATCTGGCAGTTCGGGCAAATGCCCGAAGGGCCGGTGCCCTAATGGGCCGGTTTGGGCTGGTCTAAGCTAAGGGCTTAATAAGTTCGGCGCCATTATAACTTATAACATTTGCCCGTATAATACGTATTCAATATTAATGTTTTCCTGGGGCTCCACAATACGCAATAGCGTCGTATGTTTGATCGCGCCACTCGTGCTTCAGAAATAGTCCCAATATTTTCCGATATCCGAAACCTGACGCATAGCTGTAAATGGCGTGTGCATGTGTAAATAGTAGTTTCATAATCTGCTCATTTTATAAAACACATTGTTTAATAAATAGAATCATAATGAA
This sequence comes from Elmis aenea, assembly GCA_947652605.1. NCBI lineage: Eukaryota > Metazoa > Arthropoda > Insecta > Coleoptera > Elmidae > Elmis > Elmis aenea. The sequence goes on from OX393576.1 coordinate 14,205,554, forward strand.
TATATAGATGCGAGTTTATTAACTCTGTGTAAGCAGTTACCATATAAAGCTTTTAGTGGGTCATAAAAGTTCATGCATGGTCTAAACATCATTTTAAGATGAAAAATATTAATGAAAATGCATGACACTAGATTTTAGCGATTTTAGAAATATTCGCGAGAGTAAAGTGCCCGTATTTTAGGTTTTCAAAAAAGTTTTTTTGGAACTTTTTTAAAATTCTTAAAATAATAGCACTTTACTCTTGCAAATATTTCTAAAATCGTTAAAATCTAATGTTATAGGAGTATCAATTTTTATTGCATTTTTTTTAAACTTGAAATTAGTTTTAGACCATGCACCAACTTTTCCTAAAATAAAATTTTTTGAGAAACCGATAATAGAAACCTTTTCCATTTGTTGCAGACTTTTTGAATGTTAAAATTACTTCAAAAATAAAAATTGGAATTTTAACGTAAAATTTTATATTTTGGTTTTATTATTAATTCAAATAATCTTTCCCCATGAGGTTTTTTTTTGTAACTCTTCAATAAGGGCACATTACTCTTGTGAATATTTCTGAAATCGCTAAAATCTAGTTATTATTCTATTTGTTGCATACTTTTTGAATGTAACGTAAAAATGAATAAATTAGTTGTGAAAAGGAAAAATAATAGTCAAGTTTCTTAAAAAAAAATCAAAAACATCAAAAGTTCTTGATTTTTTAAATAAAAATCAAATTTTTACCAACCCTGGCTGTGGGCCTCTATAATCTGAATGCCAGGGCCGGTTTTTGTTCCCAGTCCGCCACTGGTTCTATACAAGTTAAATTCGTTCACTGTAGTTAGCAAATATAATTGATAGGTAACACGTTTTAAAACAACTGTTTTTATTATTCCCATGTCTAGTGTATCGTCTGATCCGTGGAGCTTAAATGGAACTCGTAAAACTTCTCTACTACTTATTTAATGTGCAATTAAATTTCGTCTTATATCATTTTGATTGCTCCTTATTTAACTGTTAAGTGCGTAATAATTGTCCGCCACGTCTTTTTGTTAGGGAGCACCGTTTGTAATATAACAGAGTTGTGCATACAAAACAAACAAAAAAGTTTTAAAGCCTCTTATGTCCTTCATTCTGACGATATAGATGTTCAGTAAACTGGGGTGCAGGATAATTTTACGATGAGGCTTCCGGTATTATGCCTGCAGTTTTTTACCGAATGAATCGTTTCACGTTTACTTTTAGTGCTATAAAGCCGAGCAAGATAGCTCAGATAAAAAAAATGCTGGCATTAAGTGAGAGTATGTGTTTTATGTTGTACATTACTTCCTGCAGTTGTTTTTTTATTTTACTCTAAAAACATTGATTTACGTTTTAACGCGCTAGTTGTGCAGATAAGTCTTAGGCCCGATTGCATGAAAGTTAAGTTAACCCAGGGGCACTTAGCACTGGATCAAATATTTAACCCCAGGCGTTTAACACCGGTCAAGTGTTTCTATGAGCCGATCAGCTGTAGTGAAATGTTGTACTGTGGCGCAAAAATGACATAATGCTAACCTCAGTTTTGTTTATCATACCTGCTACGGTTATAAACAATATTTGGTGCACATAAATATAGATAAATAATAAATATACCGCTGCACATAAGTACCTAAGATCGAAAAATGATTAGTGCAATATTGAAATTGAAAATATCAACATAAAAATCTACCGTTAATGTAACAATATTATTGTAGTAGATGTTCATCGATGTATCAGATTTCATTATCTACCTCACAATACAAAATAAATTGTTATACAGGGTGGTCCACTTTTTTGTAGCAGGACTTTAACAGTCGATAGAAAAACTTATTTTAAAGCGAATATTCCATATCAACATGGGTCCAAAAACGCTTCATTTTAAAGATACAGGGTGTCGAAACTTTCGAAAAAATAACGATAATGTTTAACCGTTTCTCAACCAGTAGATATATTTAAACCAAATTTGGTATACAGCACCTCCTTACAGGTTACCACAATCGTAAAAATTTCAAGTCCCACAAGCAAGCAGTGGCGGAGTTGTGGTGGTTCAGTTTCAATAAATTTTATAAAAAACTAGTACGGCCCTGTTCAACATCAAACTCGAACTGGTTTTATGGGAGAGCATTTTATTTTAAACAAAAAATGTTTTCTGACTTTTCTTGGTATCTGCCACCGTTTGGCGCGAAATTTGATTTATTTTACCATTTTCGCGAAAAATTTGCGCCCAAGTTTGATCTAAAAATATAGCTAATATTCGTAATAAAGAAGTAATTACCAGATTTTGTAGTTTTTAATAACAGAACATATACTAAAAATGAGGGAAGAAGTTCCGCTAAATTTACGATTAATGAACATTTACTCTGCAAGTTGCAATTTTCTGCTTTTCGCGATATTTTTACATTGAACTTGGGAGCAAATTTTTCGCAAAAATCGTAAAATAAATCAAATTCCGCGCCAAACAGTGGCAGATACGAAAAAAACTCTAGAAACACTTTTTGTTTAGAATAATATGTTCTACCCAAAAACAACTTCGAGTTTGATTTTAAACAGGTCCGTACTAGTTTTTTATAAAATTTATTGAAACTGAACCACCACAACTCGGCTACTGGTTGCTTGTGGGACTTGAAATTTTCACCGATTGTGGTAACCTGTAAGGTGGTGCGTTATACCAAATTTGGTTTAAATTAATCTACTGGTTCTGAAACGGTTAAAAATTATTTATTTATTTTTTCGAAAATTTCAACACCCGGATCTTAAAAATGAAGCGTTTTCGGACCCATGTTGATATAAAATATTCGCTTTAAAATAAGTTTTTCTATCGACTGTTGAAGTCCTGCTACTAAAAAGTGGACCACCCTGTTTAAAGGAAGAAAGAAAGTAATTTAATAAATAATTAGTTGTAAATATGTTGTTTATTGCTAATTACTAAAATATTATCGCAGAATTGCCAAGTATCACAAAAACTTGTGCACCAAAATTACAAGAAGGTTAACCCCTTAAAATAATTGTACGTAAAATAAAAACTTGAAAGCCGCTAACGTCTCAGGGCCAACTTACAAGTACATATAAATTTGTATTGCTGCAATACCCATTGAATGGTGACCAGTACAATGTAAAATTTGACCTCCGAGGTTCATGTTTTTATAAATGTGTATGTAGCTATGTTACAGCAAAATAAAAATGCTAAATAGGTACGTTATCGTCGAGTTTTTCATTAAAAGTTCATAAGCAATTGCCTAGGACCGCTTACATCGTTATTCGTATTAAGAAAACTATTGACTCTTCTGTACTAGTTTGCACTTGACATCCAAATGCTTAAATTGGTGAATACATTACGAAAAATAATAGGAGTATAATTGCATGAACAACTGTATAAAAAATAAAATTATTTACGTAGGTATAACAGGGGCATTTATCACGTTTATCTCTGGAACCATAGACGTATTTTTAAAACCTGTTCAGCGTTTTACTCACAAAGCAGGTGCCCATAGAAAAATAACGGACTTTTCGATTTTTCCCGCACAGTTTCATGACCAACGTGATCGCAAAAATGACCGTATTCCGAAGGCCATAAACGAAACTATATACAAAAAAAAAAATGCGTTCATCTCTTTGTTTAAAAAAAAATTATTATCTTGAAATTATATGATCACAAATTTGCTACAAAGACTATAGAATTACACAACAATAGTATGAAATTCTAATAAATGATACTGCAAACAAATAGTAACTGTCATTTGACATTTAATTAGTTGTTTTTATTTTCATAGATAGCTTGATAAGTGATGGGTAAAATACGATTTTTCTTGATTTTGTCACTTTTTATAAAAATAGATATAACAAGTAATATCTCATTTAAAAGAAAAAAAAAAACATTTAACTATTCCATAGCCAACTTCGCGGCCCATAAGAAAAAATGAAATTAGGGGTAATATCTCGAAAATAGTAGGTGTTAAAAAAAATCTAAAATAACAGTTACATTCTCCATTAAAAAGTACCTTAAGAAAGTACAAATAAAATTGTTGTAATGATTAAGACAAAAAGTTATGAGACAAAAAAAGAAATTTGACGTTTTCATATATTTTGCTATAACATCTGATGAAGTACGAAGAATTTTGTACTTTTAAAAATTGATTGTTGCTCTTCTCATACTAAGGAATAATTCATTTAATTTTAACAAATTTGTATATCCTATAATAAGCGAGATCCCCATGCTGAAAATGTAATCTGGGACACCCTGTATACAGCGTCATTCAAAAAGTCTGCAACAAATGGAAAAGTTTTTTATTAATAATTTCGCAGAACATTTATTCGTGATGAAAGTTGGTGCATGGTCTCACACTAATTTAAGAGGGGAAAAAAGTTTAATAAGGAGTCATAGGACACTAGATTTTAGCGATTTGTGAAATATTCGCTAGAGTAAAGTGCCTTTTTTTTTTTTTTAAAGAAATACGAAACATTTTTATTGGAAAACTTTATTTATAATCTGTGTAACTAAAATGACAAAAGTTATACAGGGTGTGTATAAATTGACGGAAGCGCTACACGTGGCGATGTTATTTGTAAAATTTTAAGTCGAAAATCTTAATACAAAAATGTTGTACCATGCTTGCTGTGTCTGCAAGAGGTCCTCAAAGTTTTGACATTCAGACTTTTAATAAGCGTTATTGTTTAATGTTTTCTAATAAAAAAGCTGCGATTTGGAATAAAAATAAATTTCGAATAATATTTTTTCCTAGATATTGTGTTTTTCCTTTCAAAAATTGGTGTTGAAAATATGTTTATCACTGATTTGAATGAAAATAATACACATGGCAACGTTGTCATTAGCTGTCATCTCTGTTTTTCTCGTAATTATTTCTAGTTTGTGTTTTACGATACCCAAAAGTTTGCAGCTATGTTTACGAACTGAAGGCTTTTAGTTCGAACAAAAATTATAAATACCTAAGTAAAAATTGCTGATAAAAAAATGTCCAAACGCAAATCAATGCATGCAATGTTGCCAAATTTTTGTTTCTTTAAATGGTTCCTGAGGCCATAGGAAGCATGGTACAACATTTTTGTATCAAGATTTTCGACTTAAAATTTTACGAAGAACATCGTCACGTGTAGCGTTTCCGCCAATTTATACACACCCTGTATATTGCTGAAGGACATTTAACACAACATTTAGTATAGGTGTAAATGATTTTTAAGTGCCTTAGCTGATGATCACAACTTTTAATTTAATTTAACGTACTGTAACAAGGTAATGAATAATTCACCTTGGACAAGACAATATGTACTTAATATTTTAATTTATCTTTACAGCATAAAGCTCGTAGTATACACAATACAAATCCTAAATTAATATTTCCGCTTTATTTATTAATAACAATGCGCACAAGTCACTTTCAATTTTCATAAAACATAATAACAGTAATCGTGTTACATAAAAATTAGTGCCATAATTAAATGCACCCGTTGCACCATAATAGATCAACTGATAGCATCAAAAACACGAGACCCCATGTATACAAAAGAATTACGATTGTAAAAAATATGTTAGGGACAGTTTTTTTGACTAAATTACCATATAAAGTACCCACTAATACGATATTATAAATAAAATGGAGAAATTTAATTGTTCCATATGTTGAGCGAGGTACAAACATAAATAAATTTAACACAGTACGTTAACACGCTCAGTTGTTTTTCAAATATAACTTTATTCGATATCCTAAATATTTTACCTTGACAATTAAATTTAGATGCTTACAAAAATGTTGACGTTTTTATCGGGTGACAACGAAAATGTGTTCGAATTTTTTAGGAGTAAGATATTAAAGTCAAGTTAGGAAAACATCCATAAACTACACTTCTAACACGACGCTATTTTAGTTTTCAATTTTAAAGAGCCAACCTTGTATATATTTGCGTACAATCCAATTCTACGTTTGTGTTTCGTATCGCAAAAGGGTGACAAAATTTCAAAAAGTTTTAAAATCAGAAAAAAAGATGTACTACCACCATGTGAACATTAAATATGACCCCAGAAGAAACAAGAAAAACAAATCGCCTTCATAAAAAGTTGAATAAATCGTTAAAAAACGAAAAATTTAGAGCTTTAACGAAATTTAAAAAAAAAAAAGCAGCGTCATTAAAAAAGTATGCAACAAATGGAAAAGTTTTTTATTATCCTTTTTTTTAATTGTAGTTGCATCCTTGTCATTTTTTTTTAGAAGCACATTTACACAAGGAGTGTGTCCTATTTATGATGCACAAAATCACCAATCGTTTATTCGTTGATGGACAAAATCCAAACACTGACTTGTACTTCCCTTCAAGTTATGGCCGTAATATTTAAACTCAATTTGTTATACTAAAACTGAAATCCTTATAACCTTTTTAAAATGTTAAGTACATGTTTTAGTAACTGATGCATCAAAGTTTGTTGTAAGTTATTCATTTACAGAGTAAATGAAATAACATCGAAGAAAAATAAAAATTATTGATGCGTCAAATGACTGTAGTTAATGTTTTAAAATTAAATACTTTCGTTATTTTATACATTTAATTTTCTTTTTAATTTAAAACATATTTTAGACGTCTTAAATTAACTTAATTTGAAAATTTCTTTTTAAGTAATTTTTCCTTCAAAAACATTTTTGCATGTATCGAAAATCCGGAATTTATCTGTCTTTTTTATGTATTAAACTTTAAAACTTGTTAATGATATGACAATGCTCATTGTTTGGTTAGTTAGTTTTAATATCTTTTTAGTACTTTCTGTTTTCCGTAATTCCAGATAGCTATAATAACAATTTTACATTTTATGTTCAATAACGAGTACATTTCCACCTATTTCAGATTATCGTAGTTCAAACTAGGGTCATCAATTCCGTTCCAAAGCACAGTTTAATTCAAAATTTTGTGGATCACGTCTTGTTTCGATACGCTAAATGTGTGGTGAAGTAATTAATTTTGAAGCAATTAACCAGTTGTTCGTTATAAAAGTAATCAAACTTGTATAGCACTATTTATTGAGTTATACAAAGTGATTAAAAACAATCGCATTGTTAATTAAAACACAAAGTAATTACAAATGAATGTATTGAAAACCAGAGCATGTAAAATACTGAGCTGAGCGCTGTTCTGCCATAGCGTAGGCATGCCGTTTTAACGTTGTTTTTTTTTTAAATACCTGTAGTTACAACATCTGATTTTTTGTTTCTTTTATACTGTTGTCGTAAAACAATAGTGTTACGTATCATTACACTTTCCTTTGTTTTTTTAATGAAATGTAATAATTATACGTTACGGATTTAATTTTGTTTTTAACAATTATTTTCTTGTAATTTATGCTGTCGTGTTTATGGCTTTTATTAGCAAAATTTTTATGTTCACGGTGGATAAGTATTTCTGTGGAGCATACGACTGTGGTAAATATCGTGTGATCGAAAATGATTGATGCCAAGGGTGTTGGGAACTTTATTCGAACGGTTGGTAACCCATAGGAGAAAACCAGTGGCGTAGGGAAACCACACACAAAATAACAGGTTAACCTGAACGTCACAGAAAACGAAAATAATACTACTCCGTGATTTCCTAGTTCTACACTGCGATACCAACAAAAACTTGGTTATTTTATTTTCGGTCAGAAGTTAGCGGGCATCAATCATTATTGATCACCCGATAAAGGGGGTAATGCGTTTAGAACAACAACTAATGTTACTATATTATATAATAATACTAGACATGGACATTTATTTGTTGTTGATCAACATAAATCAAGTAAATTTAAAAAATCACCTGTATATATAGGGAAAAAAATGTTTAACAAGATGCCTAATAATGTGAAACACCTAAATTTTAATAGTTTTAAGAAAATGATAAAAAAATATTTACTACGAAAATGTTACTATACAGTAAACGAATTCTTGAGCGATTCTATTGTCGAGACTGATCTGTTCTAAGTGTAATTTAAATGTGAACTTTTGTATTGTTAATGTATGTATTTATAGAACTTTTACTGACTTGTATATCCAATTGTATTTTGGCTTAATACTAATAAATACTATTACTATTACTATTACTATTACTATTACTATTACTATGATAAATCAGGTAGGCCGGTCATTGTAGTTTATGTTGTTTCCATGACAACCAATCAACAAACTGAAATTTTCGAAAGCCTATTATTTGTCACGTCAAATAAATTCGTAAAAATGAACTTAAATAACGAAGAAAAACGCGATTTGCTGCGATTTTTTTATACCGTTCTTTTAAGTTTTGTTATACTTTATCACATGCTTTTAACAAATTTACTTAAGTTTTTGTTTAACGTAGAAAAATAGTGTTTTTTTCCGGATCTGTTTGTAATAAAAATGTTTTTTTTTTACTTTCATTTGAAACCTTTCTGCCATATTATCTTCTGGGTTTGGAAGCCCCATATTTCCCTAAGTTATTGATCAACATACAAAAATATGTGTGCGGGGGTTGTCTTCTTTCTGGATATGTTTCTGCTTATCGTTGACTTGACAATATATTCCCATTCAATGAATAAAAAATTCGCAGCATATCGCTTTTTTCTTCGTTATTAAAGTTCATTTTTACAAATCTATTAATGTGACAAGTAATAGGCTTTCAAAACTTTTAGTTTGTTGATTGGTTGTCATGGAAACATAAACATAAACTACAATGACCGGTCTACCTGATTTATAGTGGTTATTGTTTAACCCTTTTTTTTTAAATTTAGCGACTAATAAAGAAGTAAAATACCATGTGTACTACATCAATAGGTTCAGAAAAATAAATGCTATTTGATTATGTAAATAGCAAAAACTGCGCCCGTAAGAAAAAATAAAGTTGGTTATCATAAAACAAAAACAATAGAATAAATTAGTGATTACTATCCGATGCGGCTTAAAAAGTTGCTTAAGCAATGTTTTACACATTTGAAATATTTTATACTCCAAAGAAGTTATAAACTATTTTCAAATATAGTATTTTCTGGTTTTTCCTAATTTTCTCGGATACTGTTTGAGATATTTCAAATTTCTCTTCGGATTATTAATGAGCACGAAATTTAGCAACTTTGCCAAATTTAAACCTGTACTCAAATTATTATGATAAGCGGGATCCCCATGGTCGCCCTCGAAATTGAATCACCCAGTATATGCGAGTTAGATTAAATTAAAGCTGTGGCCGGCCGTCTTTCGCTTCCCAGTTTTCTTTTTTGCCTGTCTTTTCCAACATCTTAGGCCTCTTCAGCCATTGCTTCTTTTACTTCGTGATTCCAATTTCTTCTTGTTCGGCCTCTTCTTCTTGTATGATATATGGCGACACCCACTTCCATATTTTTTTCGGTCATCTGTCTTCATTAATTTTTTGTATGTGTCCATACCATCTTAGTCTTTTGAGTTCTTTTGACACTCTAATGTCTACATCTACGTCCATTTCATGTCGTATATTTTTGTTTTTCTTATTGTCTTTTTTTGTATACCAGCTTACCAGCAGCATCGTCGCCAATAGTTCATCTCCATCGCCTTGATTCTTGATTTTTCCAACTGACTTTTTCCCATAATTCTGATCCGTAAGTATTGATACTTTCGACTTTTGTTTTCTAAATTTCAACCTTTGTATTTTTAGTCATTTTTGGATCCCATAATAGGCTATGCAGTTGCCTAATGATTGATTACCTTTCCTTGTTCTATTCGGTTTCTAATTTCCTGGTTGCTTTTTGCGTTGTCCGTTATTTTAATACCCAGGTATTTGTACTTATTTACATTTGAAATCGTGTTAGTTCCGAGATGCAAAGGTTGGCTGGGTCCACCTACAACGATGTATTCTGTTTTAATTGTATTTATCGTCAGTTCCCCATCTGCTGTATTTATCGTTTAGTTTTATTAACATATAATCGATGTTGTCTTTGTTTTCGGCTAATATTATTTGATGATCGGCAAAATGGAGTGTGGATGGCCTATCATTTTCTATGTGCAAACCTTATACTACGACATACTAGGAGATCATCTAACTTTTGAAAATAAAAACATCGACATTTAGTTCAAATTTGTTGTACAGTGGAATTGCATTTTTATATAAACGTTTACTTATAAATAAAGTATGCTTAAATATTAATTCACTTCTTATTTATTGCAACAAATTAATTTGTTGTATAATTATCCATATTGTCTTCATTTCAGTAGATTTATGTTTAGAATTAGTTTTGGTGCTGTAATTAACAATGAACAGATTAGATTAATGAAGTTTAGGATGAAACACGCTTCTAAGAGTGTAAGTTTGCAGCAATTGATAAGAGAAGTGGTCTAGAAAGCAAACAGTGCGAGAAATTCGGTTTTGTAGGGAGCGCTGTTGTTATTAATTGTTCCGAAAACATCTCCCTGACTTCTATTATAAAAGCCTTTTTTTATTTGTTTAGGTGTCAAGTACAGTAAACATTCAGATGATTGAAACTTGTGATGTGGAATGCTTATTCAAAAATTACTTTGCTATTACTAGGTCTAGAGTAGTCTAGACGGAGCTGCTAGTGATGACAATGACAAGAAACGACCATTTTGTTTAAATTTGTGGAAGTTTACTTTTGACACGTTAAAAAAAGGTGTTTATGTTGTTGTTTACAATATGTCTTATATTTTTGTATAAATTAACATTTACTTAAGACTAAATTTTGCGACATTATTATAAAAACCATTACGCAAGTTAATGCTGGTAATTAATATAATTTATATTGTTAATAATGTGTTTTAAACTATTTATTAATTTGCAAATGCTTGAGCGGTTGGCGATAAGCGATCATAAAATGCTTCTAAGTTCTATCGTTACTGCGCGGACATAATAACACATTCAGAATACCTAATTTTTATTTTACATAACTCAGTTTTATTTTTATAGATGCACATTTTTTATTAATAATAATTAGAGTAAACGGTAGTTCACACTTATATTGTATTTGGTATCTTACTTAAAGTTATATAATACTGTAATCATATACTGCAATCTTATACTAGGACTGTTAAATGTAGAAGATGAATTTATTATATTTTAAAATAACCATGCAAATTTTAATCTGAAAGTTGCATATTTTTAATTAATCACATTTCTGCGCTTATATTTACCGTAAAATCTGGCGTATAATACGCATGCTTGAAAAAGCTCAAAATTTTCTGGTAAAATGGATATTTTTTTATAATACGCACCATAACTTTTCAAAATGTTGTGATTTGAAACATTTGTTAAAAAACTGAAAGAACAATAACAAACAGAAATGGGTACGCAATAAATAAAATAAAACACATTCAATTTTGCTCCATTTTCACACTTAAATTTGACAGAAACTCGACAGATGTAGTTTGTTTTCGATATCAAAAATATTTTGTACCTGCATATTACACGCAAAATTTAGCAAAAACTGTGTCCAATATACGGGAGATTTTCGATAATCTTATAAAACGAAAATAATATTAACCTATTTTATACAAGCAACCCTCCACTACTGCGCAAATGCGTGCCAATTTACAAAACTTATCTGCAAAACACTCCTCGTTATACATCGACTTTGTAACTATAAATTTTTTATTTATTAGAGTTAATTAAACAAAACCTAATTACTCATAAGAAAAGTTTTAACATTAGAACCATCTATTTCTACTTACCTCGACCTTAAAAAGCTCAAAATAAAGGTACTATCGGCTTTTGAAAACTTTCAAATGTCAACACGGGGTAAGATTTGGTTGGCTACACAACTAACCCTACCGTGTATCACACGAATCATGCGTTTTGTATTTTACCGCTGTCTATAAACCTTATCTAGTCAAGTATTTTTTGCAGATAAAATTTGGACGTTCACATACAAAACTACTTTGTGTTACTTTAATCGTTTCCGTTAAAAAAAAATCCTTTGACATCATTATTTTGTTTTTGTTTTAAATTTTTCATTCTGTTATCCTCGAAAAAACTAAATCAAAAAAGAGTCGGGAGTCGTTAGTTTTCCGACTCCCGACTCCTCAAAAAAGCTCCGACTCCTCAAAAAGCTCCGACTCCTCGACTCCCGACTCCCCATCCCTGCTATAAATAGACGAAACAACAGTATTTTGTTAATCCCTCCTGCATACCGAGTAACAAAGCTTAAACCTTCAAATCTCCGCTTAGTAACCACTTGTGTGCTTCGTACTTCACACTTTGAGTATTCTCTCCATATTTTCATATGATTCTTTGTATAAAAAAATTCTTTAGAATCAAGAAATTTACTTGTTTTGAAGATATTAGGATAAATAACAAAAAAAAATCTTACGTGATAATAAGTTTTCAGTGTATACTTGAATTTAGATTAGAAAATACTATAAAAAGCAAACTTTCATCCATCTTCCTGAAACACTCTTGACCAGTGTAATTACATAGTGTGGCCAAGCGCTAACCAAAGTAATTTGACACATACCCTAGCATTCTTGTGTAATGATCCGATTTTTAAGTAAATTAACGTAAAAAATTGAGGGCCTCTAGCCATAATAATACCTACCTTCTTTTAACGATGAAGTGCTAATCGACACTCAATATTAAGCTCTGAGTGAGTTAAGTCAGCGAATACTCGGCGTAAGTAATACTGACGATATAACTGATCTTGTAACGCTTGCATTAGGCCCAATGTATGCACATTAGCAAACGCTTTTTTTACTCATCATGTTTTACTGTATTGTTTAATGTTCCTTTGTGTATTTCTCTCGAAGCGTGATTGTGGATGCCGCCAGTTCTTGTGTAACGGACGACATCCGTTATTTTAGATATCTGTAACATAACGATATAAATAATTGCTTTTTTTTTGTGCAGTTGTATGTATGACAGGTGAAAAAACCAGTGTATAAAGTTGTATCGAAAGGAAAGCATAAACAACATTGGTGGACAACCTATTTGAATTGCAGCGGCAAATATACAAACAGTTTATTAGCAAAAATAACTTCACGGCCATAAGTTATGATAAGTTACAAAAAATAATGATGAATTTTTATTTAATTGAAATAATTTGTTATCTTTGGTTGCTCGTTAAATTGTTTACTAAAATGTTTGCCTTACTGGGACCTGACGAGATTGTGCACCAATATTATATGTTATATTGTCTCTGTTCTAAAGTTATTCTAATTGTATGGTAATTTTTCGTTAAGTTTAGTGTACATTTTTAAGTTCTAAATTTTATTTGTGTTTTTTTTTGTTCCAGGTGAGGATCGTATTTAAAATTTTGAATCAAGTACGTTAGGCGAAGCCGCATGAAAACTTGGAACATTCAAATATGGAATGTTCAAATCTGGAAAATGCACCCGTAGAATCATTCAAGTCAACGCTGGAACCATGCAACGAAGGAACCACGCAACGCGGGAATCGTTCATCGCTGGAAAGCTCAAATCTGGAATCCAGAAATTAAGAATTTTTGCTGCCCTCCATATTACAACAGCTAAAGTATAATATAATTACAGAACACTTCGTTTCATATTTTGTCCTAACTATTGTATAGTGGGAACATAAAAACATCGTGGAAATGTATATCAAGGGCTACAAATTGGGGCATTTACCTATAGTAGGAAGGGGAAACCACCTGAAAGCCCTTCGATGACAGACGGCCGCGGGATTCGAACCCACGACCTCCCGATTACTTGCTAGGCTATTTTACCAGCCAACCACCAAGCTCGGTTAATTCTTTTTGTAAGTTACTTTCTCTTTTGAATTGACTAAGCATTATAATTATGCAACTTTGCCCAAATTCTTAGCCCTTGAGATACATTAACACTATGTTTTTATCCTCCACTATATGACTATACAATAGTTAAGACAACATATAAAACGAACTGTTCTGTAATTATATTATACTTGGGCTGTTGTAATATAGAGGACAGCAAAATTCTTAATTTATGGATTCCAGATTTGAGCGTTCCAGCGATGAACGATTCCCGTGTTGCTTGGTTCCATCGTTGCATGATTCCCGCGTTGAGTGATTCCAGCGTTAAACGATTCAAGATTTGAATGATTCTATCGGTGAATTTTCTAGATTTGAACATTCCATATTTAAGTGTTCCAGAGATATTAACGGCTTACCCGTTAGGCCACCAGAAAGGTTTGTTAGTCTCATCCTTTTATACAATTTCTGTTTTACAACCGCAGTTGTTTAGCTGATTCCGTTCAGTTTTAATGTTCTTTCAACTAATTAAACCTGTTGTATCAAAGGAACGAACGTATTGAATTTTGTTATTATCCTTTTACTTCGAACATGTTTTTTATACGCCCGCTGCGATTTTAAATCGTTATACATGAGTCATGTTTTCGTTGATATTTGAATGTGGATTTGAATAGAGCTCGTTAGCGGCCAAATTAAATGAATGTGTGTGTACAAAAGTTGCAGTAAATTAGTGTGTGTTTTTTTTTTGTAATTTGAAGCGGCTTGGTAGGAAACTGTTGTTTACTTCAGTTCATTGTTGTAATAAATCAGTTTTAATGTTTTCGTTCTTATATTTGTACCACACACGCACGCGTTTAAAAGCATAAGTAATTATAATGGTATATTGTTATTAAAGTAAATAATTGGGGATGGTAGACCATCATGGTGGTCCTTTTTGTTGCTGTTCCGTTAAATATATAAATAAATGGTTTTAGTTTATTAGCGTTGTCATATTATTGTTTCCATCGTATGCATAAAATATCGTTAGCAAGATTTGTTAATGGAATTTCTAAAAACGCATCTGATGGCGCTGCATCATTAAATTAATTAAAAGCGCGAGATTAAAGCACAGCTAATGATGTAATCTTCTCATATTACATTACTTACTAACGTAAATTGCATTTCGTCGGTTATCTGCTAATTTTACATTACTCTATATTTGAATTAAAGTTTTTATGATCAGGAGAACGAGAAATGTGAAATATAAGATATATTATTTATAATGTCGAATATAAATTTCATTTTAATCGAAAATGTGTACGGAATCGATGAATATAAATTAACATTAATAATCTAAAACTGATACGAAATATTAGCATAAAGAAACTGTACGTAATCACGGTGGCTTTGCTATGATTCAGCCGTGGTATGCAAATTACCTATATTGGATAGAGGAGTCAAATAATTTTTAATTTGATGTATAACGAACACATACATCATAGCATATATTGCTGTTTTTGATAATTTAATGACATGGTAATTAAGTATAGTAACTGTGATGACCTTTTATATTCATATTAAGGCTTCGCAATTTTCAAATGTTTGTGGTAGAACCTGAAAAACTGTCAAACTGCCCTTGGTTAGCTTTAAGGACTGCTTAATCAGCGTTTAAATCATGGAAACAAATAACACGAGTGACCTGAATTTAAAAGTCAATTATCAATATTATATTAATTAAGTCCCTTTAACATCAAATTTGATTTATTGGGAGCAGTATTAAAAACATTGAAATTAAATTTTTTACTACCGCTAACAGTTACGCTTTACTACTAATCATTTGAGTTGGTTACTGCATGACGTCACAGGGTAACCACACAGGCAGTATATGGATCGCGAGCGTTCACGTGGAGTAATAAATTAAATATACATTACTCAACCTCTAAATATGTAATATTCAGTAATTTTCGAATTAATTTTTGAAAACTTTTATTTAAAAAATATTGTAATACCAGGTAATTTTGAGATTATGTTAAAAATTTACACAATTTCAATAGTTATTAAAAAACAAAGTTTTGAACCTAGTTTAGTATTTACCAAACCTAACCATCTCGTACCCCTTTTGACAGTTTAGTCCTACTGGCGTAGCGCTTTTGGCTCAAGGTAGGACTAGTTTGAGGTAGTTTTAAATTATACTATCTAGCTACATTTGTACTATACTAAAGAAATATCCCCAGGCAGTAGCATCCATAAGGTCGGACAACCGGGTGTATGTATGCCCGGGACCCCGCGTTGGTGGGGGCTTTGTTATATTTTTATTCTGGGTTCAAAATGTAGCCAAAAGATGGGCACATCTGATGATGTGTAGAAAGTGCATTTTAAAAATTCCATGGTTTCCTCTACGACCGTCCGAAAACGGTGCTTAAAAATGGTCATTTTTGCGATCACGTTGGCTATGGAACCGTCTTTTTAAAATATAAAATTTTTTTATTTTCCGATGCATCCTTTGCGAGTAAAACTGTGCAAAGATTATGAAATTATTTTAAACAGTTTCGAACAAAATTGCGAGAAACTAGACCCCCGCAAAAGCCGCAGTTCGTTCGAAAAAAAATGCATAACTTTGTTGCTTTTTGTCAGAGATTTTTGAATTTGGGCTCAAAATGTAGCCAAAAGATGAACGCCTCTGATGACATGTAGGAAGATTATTGGTATCTTTTACGGCCGTCTTAAAATGGTGCTTAAAAATGGTCATTTTTGCGATCACGTTTGCTATGAAACCGTCTTGTAATGAATCAAAATTTCTTATCCGATGCAAGCATTCTTTGCGAGTTAAAATGTTTGCTGTTAATATTAATGTGTTATTGGTTAAGTATTACTATTTAAATAAGAATAAATGTTGTATTTAGTATTTTTTCTTTTTTTGTATTAAATTTTTTTTTAAAGATTTCATATATTAATTTACTAGGGCCCTACTCCATACTTGCGCCCGGGGCCTCAAAATCCAAAGGATGGCCCTGTCCCCAGGGGTACGCGTAGCACTTTTTGGTAAACACTGACCTAGTTGAAGTTTAACGCTAAAATGGCACAAATTTGCTGGGTTATGAAAAATGTAAAGATACACATCTGTTTATTAGGAATAGAAAAACAAATTTTTTAGATTAAATGTGTTCCCTTTATAATAAAAGATTTATTATCACAAGCAAAGCATATTAGACAAATAGAAATTAGTATTGTACTTACAGTAGTGCAATTGTAAAGATGCACTAAAAGCGGTAAATGTTTTTTGCTTTACCTGTATAATAGAAGCGACGTAAGCGGTTCCAGGTTATATAATTTGAATTTTTGTGTGTTGTACGATAAGCAACGAATAATTAATCGATTTACGAGTTGGCCCGGACGCAACATATAGACAGACGTAACATGACAGGTGATTTTTCAATTTCATAGTCGTTAGTTGTTGGGTTGCGTTCTGATAAGGATTATTTTTAGCGAGGCTATTGTTGAACGTTTTTTAGCCGAACATCCCATTGTATTTTTAGTTCCGACTGTTATGGTTATAATAAAAATTTATCAAATGTTGTTTAGCAACGGAAAGATTCATATCGGTGATGTGCGGTTTTATAGTTGGAAATACAGGTTGTCTCAAATTCGAAGCTCAATAAAAGAACCTTAAAACACAATGACCCTGTTATATGCAGATGTTATTAAGAATAAACGAAGTAGAGTTTGTAAAAAATTAGACTTTAATATATTCGAAGTGACCGCCCCCCGCTTCCAAACACAGTTGTCCTCTATTTGTAACTGCTTTAACACACGTATATTATTTGCTTTTATTTTTATTAAAAATTAATTTTTAATATATTTCCATTGGTAGTTATAGTATAAATTTTAAGATTCGATTGTTTTTTATGTTAAATAGACTGTTTGCTACAATTTGAATAAAAAATTTCTTATGTATTCATACTTTTTTAATACATGGTCGGATTCAGAATTAAATTCTCTATCCGAATCAACAAAAAAGTGTGTACTATGTAATTTAAAAAGAAGAAAAAAACAGTTGCCAATCGCGGATTTGAGATACGTCATCGTAGAAATGACAAATGCACATCACTTAATAGAGAATTTGTCGTCGATTCCAAAAATATAAGGTTTGTTGGGGTTATTTTCAATAATTTAAAAGTTATAGGGGTGCGACAGTCAAACTGAATCACCCGGTATTAAATTGCCTTAATTTTTATTACTTATTAAAAGAAAAAGCTCTAACCAACCTTTAACCTGACACTTTTTCCCTGATCAAATAAATGCCGGTCAGGTTTGAGGTCGTTTAAAGTTTTTTTTTTATGTATAAGAAAACAAACAGTATTTTTAAACCATAGCATAGTGACAATAGACACTACTGTCTCTCACTAAACAGAACAAACCAAAAAGGCTTTTTCTGCTTCGACACTCATGGGTTTTACTGTGAGAAGGTGGTTGTACATTGCCAAAATTACCGGTATTTGTTGTCAAAATTTACCGGTAATGAACCCCTAGTTGCATATAAGAAGCAACAAAGTTGATGATGGTCCAAAACAGACGAAACGTCTGACATAAAATACAATTCAAGCAGCGTATCGATAGGCAATTAAAAGTTTCTCAAAAAAGTGGTTTTATTTTTATTCGCTCTAAAAAATAAGAATATAAAGAAAAAACAAAATAAATTCACGTTTTTTAATATGCACCTATATGGTATCCATTTTTTGTTTATGGAATGTTTTCCAACGTCAAGCTGATCTAATCAAAGTTTCGTTGTTGTTTCGTATCATCTTGATTCAAAAATGTTTACAACTTATCATTATAGTAACATCAAAAATTGAATTATATAAGGTTTGGCCATCTTCCTCATAAATAACTGTAAAAAAATATTTTTATTGCTGATAAACTTGAAAACAATTTATCTGTTTACGACTTTACGTACTAATTGCCTTGTCCTTTGTAGTATATAACCACTGCTACGTTCAGATCAATAAAATACCGTGTTACAGGGGAATACGTGGTTATTTAAACATAAATATGTCTATAATGTTAATTTTACGCACCGGGAAATGGTTTTGGTAACATTAGGAAGTGGAGCGAACGTATTTACGAAACTTTGAAACTTTATAGCTCATCCCATATTCACCATACACGCTTACCTAGATACATATTTAATATCTGATACATAAATTCATATTTATTTTCCTACCGTGGTGGTTGTAAATAATATATAATATCAAAACATTTTAATACAAAGTTGAAAACTAGGTTACTTACTGTGTCATTATGAATAGCTTGAAATCAAAATGAATGTTTTATATGTTAATTTAAAAACTAATTTAATTTTAATCTAGTAATTAAATCGAGAATGTGTTAGTAACACAGGCATTTTTCCATTAGTTATGCATTTGTCACGTACGCCATGACATCGTCGATCGTGATAAGAACTAATAATTTTAATAATGTGTGCTTTTGTTTAGATTTCTTCTTGTGTTGCGCTTTTAAAATTGAAGGAACGAAGTTGTAACAAATTTTTTACACTGGCTTATTCATTTTTTTATTTTTTTTGTAAATATCGTTTCGCAGAAATCGCGTTCTGGAGTGTCGCAAATCGTCAAAATAAATTAAATATGGACCCCCATGTGATAATGGCATTGTGTTATTTAAAAAGCACGCGTTTGCTCGCGCACACACAAGGGGATGTGTCATGTTCTTGTGACTTGTTTTCTATTGTGCTTTTCCAAAGCAACCCTGCTTTATGTGTATAGTGTATCGTGGGTGGCAGTGCGTCCAATAAAGGCAAAATTATATGATGAGTTGGTCGGGGTCACGTGTTTTTTCCGCTCGCGCGGAGACTGCTATAGGGGGGTTGACCCCCTCTTCAGTCGTTAGAGGTACAAGGATAATGGGTAGGGATGTGGATAGTCAAGAATGGGTAAGGATAGGTGGAAGTACTGCCACAGCATTTGCCTTAACCATAGAGGAAACCACCTGAAACCTCTACAATGACAGTCGGCCCTGGGAATCGAACCCAGGACCTCCCGATTACCAGTTAGGTTGTTTTACCAACCAGCCACCAAGCTCGGTTATGATGAGTTTAAATCTTAAGCGGTAATCTAAGTTGTAATGTGACCGGGCCCTATCTAGAATAGCTGTCGACGGAGCAACCCCCACAGCGCAGAGCAGCCTTTTGTTCACCCCAAATGGGCCAAATGTCCTTCTTCACTTCATAGGTTAGGTCTTAACGAACTGTTTCGTCTTAATAGGTTATCCTGTTCTTTTTTTTACCTCTTGCCTTATAATTTAAAATTTGTGTTTCAGTAGTCGAGATTCGTGCATCCTTTCTAGATGTTTTTGGCCAGAACCTACTAGAGGGGAGGTCTTGAGGGGCTGCATCACCGGGCCCCCAGTCTGAGGGGCCCCTAAATTTTTTTTAAAGCCATCATAAAAAACAGATTATTTCATTCAAAAGGGCCCCCAAATTTTAACTTTCCCGGGCCCCCTCTTACCTCTAGGAGGCCCTGTTCTTGGCAGTTGTTTTTACCTGCTAAAATTCTTTTACATGCCTTTACTTGTCTCAAGAATTTCATTTCCGAAGCTCGTATTCTTCACTCATTTTCCTTCCTCATAGTTCACATTTCACTTCCATAAAAAATAACAGGAGTTGCCATTACTTTATAGAACTTTAAACAATATGAAACAAATGAATGTTTTTATCTTACAATCAACAACTGTACACCTTTTTCCCCAAAAATACTTTTGTACCATGTATAACCGAGTTATTAACGTTTAAAAAAATTCCCATTTTGATTTTGGCTTATTATCTATCAGCGTGCCATGGAACTTTTTTAAAACATTTACGCATCACTGAATGGGTCTCAGAAAGGAGAACATTTTGTCTAATTTAAACTTCTTTGGTAGCTCTTACAGTTTACGAAATCCTAATAGTGGCTCTTCTATGTGGATCAACCTGTATAAATTTATATACAATAATAATGTAGGTCGATGTTTTTGTAAAATAAAATGCAATTTTAAAGAGATTGAATTGAATGTTATTGTCAACCCAGCTAGCTTTGGCCTAGTTGATGACTTATGGTGTAAAACAACCCTTCTGATTGGTCATTTGAAATAGCAAACATTTAATGAAGCTTTTAATTTACTCATAATGACGTTTGCATGTAATAAGGTGAATAAATTACAGCCATTTGATGTAAAATTCAATTATAAATGGCACACAGCCTGTATATAAAAAATGATGGTTATGCTACAAAGTAATATCAAATTATTTGTGTAAAAAACACATGCTGAATCGCAATACAAATTAGAAAATAGCAATTTTTACAGCAATATACCATAATTACATGAAAGAAAGTGGTACTTACCTAGGTTACTAAAAATATTTTGGTTTTCATTGGTATATTTATATTTTACAAGATGGTTTACCCGGCGTTGCACGGGCGATTACAATTTTAATTACTGTTTTAACTTGAATAAGCCCAATTATTCCAAATCATACACAAATGACATACTCTGATCAATCATCTTTTCATTTTCTTATAATTCCTTAAAAAATAACTATTTATTGCTTAAAAATTGAATAATAACTCAAATTTATTTTCTTTCGTCTTGTTTCAATTAAAAATGTACTAATAAAAATAATACTTCATTTACTTGACAAATACACCGCGCCGTATCGTGTTTTGACTAGGTATTTGCCGACGTAAGATCGAATCCCGTCCAAGTATTTTTTTTTTTTTAAATTGGTAATATGTGCTTGTACTTAAAGTTTGGCGTTAGATCTGCAAGGTCCTAAATAGTAACTGTGCAAAATTTGATCCCGATCGGTCAACGGGCCTAGGATTCTATAGCGAACAAACAAACAAACACACAAACAAGCTCTTTTATATACAGGGTGTGTAAAAATTGGCGGAAGGGCTACACGGGGCGATGTTCTTCGTAAAATTCTAAGTCGAAAATCTTAATACGAAAATGTTGTACCATGCTTCCTATGGCCTCAGGAACCATTAAAAGAAAGAAAAAAAATTGGCAACATTGCATACATTGATTTGCGTTTGGACATTTTTTTATCAGCAATTTTTACTTAGGTATTTACAATTTTTTTTCGTACTGAAAGCCTTCAGTTCGTAAACATAGCTGCAAACTTTTGGGTATCGTAAAACACAAACTAGAAATAATTACGAGAAAAACAGAGATGACAGTTAATGAAAATGTTGCCATATGTATTACTGTCATTAAAATCAGTGATTTACATATTTTCAACACCAATTTTTGAAAGGAAGAACACAATATCTAGGAAAAAATGCTATTCGAAATCTATTTTTATTCCAAATTGCAGCTTTTTCATTTGCAAGTATTAAATAATAACGCTTATTAAAGGACTAAATGTCAAAACTTTGAGGACCTCTTGCAGGCACAGCAAGCATGGTACAACATTTTCGTATTAAGATTTTCGACTTAGAATTTTACGAAGAACATCGCCCCGTGTAGCCCTTCCGCCAATGTTTACACACCCTGTATATAGATAATTACTTAAGACGATATTTTTTACAAGAAACCACGTGTAAAGTTATAGTGTAACTGCATTCTTTATCAACGCTCTGTTTAAGATCATTTTGTAAAGTTTTGAATATATTTATAAAGAATGCATCCACCTTATTTAAAGGAAGTTTTATTTTATAACGTTTAATTAACATTTCATGTTTTTATTTTAGTTGTATCATAACTCAGTTGCATCAGGAAAACGGAATTAATTAAATAGATATAATGTGCTTTTATTTACTAATTTTTTTAAGCAGCCATAACGCTATTTTTGTAATAATTTAGAAGTCTTGCGACGTTCGTATAAGATTAAAAATGACTCCATTTGTACGTCAGGAAGTGCTGTTTTTGCTTTATCTATCATGTTAATGGCTGGATTGAAGATATAGCAAACAAAGCATTTACCAAAAAGCGTTCTAGACAAGAAGACATATATTAAAGTGACTGGGTTGCGTGTTGTGACAGTTAACAGATGTTCCTCGATAGTGTATTAACAAAAAATACCACTTTGGTAATTCATGTCTTGGGTATTGCTCTCACGTTTGTGTGTCGTGTGTACGAGGCAACGAACGGTTCTCTCTTTGCCTTTGTAGTTTCTTTTACTTATCCTTCAAAATCGTGCACAGAACAATAATTGGAACGCGTTGCTTGCCCGTTTAGGCGATGCACATCCTTAGTTCTTGGAACCATAAATTTCTTTCGTGTAGGCAGTTCGCGCTGTTTTTATTTTCTTTTCTAAATTGATTTTTGAAGTGTTCAGGATACCGCTCGACCGTGGCTTTATAAAGAAAATAAAAGGAGATTTGCGAGTCGTTTGATTTTTCATGTGCCACTACGTATTCCTATAACGCATTTTCACATAACATCAAGTTTATTCTCGATGTATAATATAAAGCTTTGATTTATATACATCAACATAGGATTATTAATGAAATCCCTATTAATTGACGTATTTCTCTGAACATAAGCGTTACCTCGAAAAAGTTGCAGGTAGTTTCATATCAAAATCCCTTAATTAAAAGTACTTGGGTAACATTTTGCATACAAAATCTACTTCTTGTAAATAAATTTACCGTACCATAGATATATAACTTTGATAAGTAAGGATTAAATGCGTTTTATTTTACACAGGGTGTTTCACTAAAATATCATCCTCACCATTGACCATTGGTTCTTAAAAACTAGGAGTATGAAACTTACAGACAGAACCAGTTAAATAAGTAGAATTTTCACTTGACCACCAATTTTAAACAACTCTCGCTGTACCAATTACAAAAAAAATCGTTTTTAAATTCTTTAATATTTTTTGCTTTTTATCGGCTCTAAAGATGGGCTTGTTATGCATTATACCGTGTAACTGAGTTTTGGTACACCCCTTTTTTTCTTTAGTTTTAATTTTAGATAAATGACATTTTAGTCATATGTGTACAACCGGATTATTTGAACATCTGTACACTATTTTTTCACTTCCAATATCGCCGGAAATGCACATATGTTCAAATATTCCGTTTTTTTTATACACATCATATGACTTAAATTTTATTTATCCAAAATCAAAACTAAAGAAAAAAGGGGATATACCAGAACTTAGTTACACCCGGTATAATTCGAGCAATCAAATGGTATAGCGTTTGTTTCTAGATACTTTTCAAATGTTTTGTAGGCAATAGCATTTTTCTTCTTTCTTCTAGTTAAGCTTTACGTTAGCCTGTTCTACCTTCGATCTACCTCGTCAAGTTTCAGAGTTATCGCTCCATCTATTTCTTGAGCTCCCAACGCCTTTTCTTCCCAAGGGTGATTTATCTCCAGCTATTCTTTCTACTCAGTCTTCTTGCATTCTATCGATTTGTTAGTCCCATTCTTTTTTCTCTTATGTCCCTTTCATTTATATTGTCCACAACGCGTGGTCTTCTAAAACTGTTGCTTCTCTCTTTGCCCAATAGAGTTTGTTGGCAGTTTTCTTTGGTACTCGTATTTCTGCTAATCAGCTGTTTTTTTTTTCTAACAGACGCCATACAGGATTTTCACACCCATAAAAATTAAAGCTTAGGTACGTCAAAATTGCCAAGACAAGATAATTACATGTATATATTAGCCAAAAAGCCGTTAAAATCGTAAGTATTATGTGTTCGTAGAAAAAATTTGCTAGATAACACGAGTTGTAAAGCAATTACGCGCTCGTGGAAATACGTAACTTTACCACTCGTGCGTAATATGCTTCTTGTTATGCAATATACTATAACAGTATAAGTAAATAATTGTTACAACTGTTAACAAGACCTGCTCCCTTTTTCTATTCGTATGGCTATGCGTGATAAACCCTAATAAGTTTTAAAGAAATCAAAAGAACGCAACCATAAACTATGATAACGACACTAAATTACAGCGACTTTCACATAAATTGGCACCACGCCGTATTATCATAACATGTGGTACCAAAACGGTGTAAACTGTCCCCCCGGCTTATTACAAAATAGTCGGGTATACAGCGACAGTCCAGTAAATAACGACAGCAATTAATTTTTATTACTATGTTTGATACTTATCGTGAATATTGAAAATGTATTTTAAAAACTTATCTACTGAAAGATAACAAATGATAGCCGGTACCTCTGGGTGTCAATAATACGATCACGCCAATTTACCATTAATATTCAATAAGGGTCGCATCAATCAATGTAGCCTATTACATTATTACACGCAGGCGTAGCAGTAACAGGTTGATATACGTAATAAGAGCAGACCACTCACTCGCTATCTGCTGTATAAAATATTTCTGCTTCTTTTATCACCACTTTTACTTTTGTTCCGGCCAATACACAGCCGTTTTAAATGTTGCATAATAAACTTAACGCTAATATTCCATGAATTTGTAACGGAAGGGTGACACGAGAAAGCAAATCATTAAAAAGCTTGTGACTTGTGACGTACAGGGTGGGCAAATTTCGATGTTTTCATGGGGAATCTTGGTAACTATAAGAGTTATGGAAAAACGGACCCCCGTTCCTCGATCTCTTTTTTTGAGAAAAAGTTTATGGTGAAAATTAAAATTGGTTATCGTCTTTTGTTTTCGAGTTATAGCCGATAACTCGATTTTTCGTTTTATGACTATATCTCGCTTGTTTATGAAAATAAACAAAAATAATTTTGATGTTCTACAGGCACTTTTTTGATGAGAATGCAGTGGCGTAGACAATTTTTCAAAAAAAAATCGAAATTCGAGTTGTGACATAAAAAGTTGTATTTTTTTAAATGTAACCCATAGTTGGCTGTGGCATCACGAGAAAGAGGATTTTTTCTCCATTCCAATAATATATATCATGTAGGGTCGATTTATTAATTTTCCTTACATTATAGCAAAAATTGAGTAATTTTTCATAGTTTATTTTGTTTTTAGTAGTAGGCTTATGTCATTAAGAATATAACTGGTAAAACAAACTGTCATTCTGTTGTTTCAATGATAGTTAGACAGAAATAATCACGTTTAATTATTGATTGTTTATATTTTTGTACCTTAAAAACACGAAATGGCTTATAAATACTACTAAAAGTATGATATGTTAGAATGTTTTTATTTAAAGTAATAATAATTCTGAAGCTGCAAGTGAAACATATTTTAATCGTTATAGATCGGGGAGAAATAAAGTCTACAGGAATTTTCTTGTTAGAGACGCATTCGGGTAGATTTAATTTGTAAATTTTCACAATCATTTTTAATTTTAGGGTCAAAAGATTTACCTCCTCAATCAAAAAGTCTGTGACAATTGGAGGAAAAAAATTCTCAGAAAATTTAATTCTTGATAAAAATTGATGCATGACCTAAAACTAATTTTAAAGATACATTTTTTTTATGTGACACTGGAATTTAACGATTTAAAAAATATTCGCAAAAGTAAAGTGCACCTATTTTAAGACTTACAATACAAATCGTGGGAAAAAAATTGTTTAGACATCAAATATATGACAATACAAAATTTGACGTTAAAATTTCATTTTTGAATTTTATAGTAGTAGTCAACATTCAAAAATTTTGCAACTAATGAAAAATTCTTTTATTATCCTATTCATTTTTGTGAAATTTTATCAGAAATAAAAGTTTCTGAGATTTTTTTTTATAAAAAGCTTTTTCATTTGTTGATGCTTTTTGAATGACGCCGTATAGAAGATATAATTCAGGGTGAATAACGAATAAAAAGACGAAAATAAAAAGGGAAAATAGTCAAGTTAACAAAAAAAATATTTAAAAAAATCGTGATTTTTGTGATTTTTAAAATTTAAATCAATGATTTTTGATTTTTTAAATAAAAAACAAAACACTCTGTATAGTTAAAAATAACTTATGGCTATGTAATAAATAACCACAAACAACTTTTATTGGAAACGTTTTTTTTGTACGGTTATCACAAGACGTGATATTGATCGGGTGTCCCAAATTCGAGTAAATTCATGGGGATCTCGCTTATCTTAAGAGCTACGAGGTCGGTTAAATTAGGGCAAAGTTGCGAAATTAGATGCTCATTAATAATCCAAAGAGAAATTGGAAATATCTCAAACGGTATCCGAGAAAATTAGGGAAAACTGGAAAATACGATTTTTGAAAATCGTCTTTAACTCCTTTGGAGTATGAAATATTTTAAATGTGTAAAGACATTGCCCAAGCAACTTTTCAAGCCGAATCGACTAGTGGTCACAATTTTTTTCTAGAT
Organism: Elmis aenea; assembly: GCA_947652605.1. Classification (NCBI taxonomy): domain Eukaryota; kingdom Metazoa; phylum Arthropoda; class Insecta; order Coleoptera; family Elmidae; genus Elmis; species Elmis aenea. Next base: position 14,232,473 of record OX393576.1, read on the forward strand.
TGATTCGTTTTTGTTTTATGACAACCAACTTTATTTTTTCTTATGGGCGCAATTTTTGTTATTTACATAATCAAATAGAATTTATTTTTCTGAATCCATTGATGTATCACACATGGTATTTTACTTTTTCTTTCATTGTCAAATTTCAAAAAATACGTTTTAAACAATAACCATTATAAATCAGGTTAGCCGGTCATTGTAGTTGATGTTGTTTCCATGACAACCGATCAACAAACTAAAAGTTTTGAAGGCCTGTTAGTCGTAAAAATGAACTTTAATAACGAAGAAAAACGCGATATGCTGCCCATAAGAGAAAACAAAGTTGGTTGTCTAAAACAAAAACGAATCGACCTAGGAAAAATTTGTGACCACCATCCGATTCGCCTTAAAAAGTTGCTTGGGCAACGTTTTTACACAGTTAAAATATTTCAAACTCCAAAGGAGTTATAAACGATTTTCAAAAATCGTATTATCCAGTTTTTCCTAATTTTCTCGGATACCGTTTGAGATATTTCCAATTTCTCTTTGGATTATCAATAAGCATCGAATTTAGCAACTTTGCCCTAATTTAACCGACCTCGTAGCTCTTAAGATAAGCGAGATCCCCATGCATTTACTCGAATTTGGGACACCCTGTATACAAACACACTAACACATATGAATTTTATGCGAATGTATTATTCTAGTAAACAAACTAGATGGTTTCCGGATAAACGTTCAATCGATACTTAAGTTCATTTAGGTTGTAAAGTTACCGCGACACATGCGAGTAACACAATTATTGTGCTAGTTCGTTATAAAACGAATTTCACATGATATCTATTATGCATATGTAAACGCTGCCTTACCATGTGTAAGTCACGAAAGTCTGTTGCATTCGTCGGTTGGCCTATTTCCATTCGTAGCTGCGAAACACTGGGACTCCGTATACAACCGCATTTAAATAAATTGTATTGCGATGGGTAGACTTTAGGGTTAGCAGACGTCATGGATTCGTTGGGCTTAACTAGGATTCCTCTGCTTTGCATTTGTCAATTTTAAATGCTGTTTGGAAATCAAGATTAGCCTTTGAAAGTAGAAATCCCGACTTGGATTGGGTAAAATGTACTCTTGAGCGTATCTAAAAAATATAAAAAAGCTTATTAAATCACATCTTTTTTTTTTAATCTCCTGTCGAAAGCTATGACAGTTTCGACACTCTCGTCTCTTCATCAGCTACTGTCTTACATATTTATATTTATAAATAATCCTACAATTTTTCAAATAAATTTTAATAGTTTTGAACGAGCATGGGGAAATGTATTGTAAAGAGATATTATCTATTTATGACATGGTCAAAAGTTCGTTTGTTTTTATTTGTAACTATAACGACGAAAAGGGGTGACTTAAGTTTTGTGATTTTAAACATTTCGAAGTGTAACATAATTCGAGTTTTTTAAATCCTTTAAAGCTTTACGATTTAATAAATCATAAACACTTTGTAGTTAATGTAAAAGAAAGCGCGTAAATTTAAATAAAGCGGATATTAATAATATTTCCTTCCGTATCTGTCTTTTAAAAGGAGACTAAAGTGATTTATTCCTGCAATTTTATGTTACATCTGAATAGTATCTACGTGCATGTACAAAGTCACTTACCTTTTGTACAGCGGGTTTTGTACATTATTTTGAAACTGAAAAATTGCAGACGATGAACTGGGATATATTGTAGGTTACAGAAGGAGTTTAATTAAATTAAAACGTTTTTCATTAACGTGTACAAGAAAATTCGAGTGTTTAGTAATTGCCTTGCGCTAAAAAGGTGTAAAGTATTGATTACATGTACTTTTAACTTGGAAACTCCAGCGTGTTTTAAGAATTCTTGCCTAATTTTAAAATTCGTTTGTTTTTAATTAGCATTTTATTAAAACAAAAATGAAAAATTGCTCTTGCAAGAAAACAATATTTTATGTATCGCAAATATAAATATGTATAATGTCTAGAATATTATATTTAAATAAACAATATCTGTACTGTAAGTAATAGAAGTAATTTGGGTGCGATAAATAGTTGGATAAGTAAATAAATGAATAATGTACAGAGCACTATTTAAACTCCTTTTTAGACTATACTAATTTGTAACTATTTTTTCGTTTGAGAAAATAGCATAGAATTTTTATGTAAAAATTTCGTTCAAGAATTTACCATGGAAAATATGAACCATTTACATTGTACTATTTTTTGGTACGAACAATATATTTTGGTTACTTTTTAGTAACTTTAATTATATTTTGTTGGCAACTTGAGTAACCCTGTCAAATGTTTATTTATATTTTGATGTTTATTTGTATATGGGTGCTTTTAGGTTGACTATCCGATTTTCACCCGGAGTCTCCGGGTTTTAACATCTTTTCTCCAGGCTCCGGGTTTTATTATGATTTCTCCTGGTTTCTTAATAGTACCAAAAATTAACAACCGAAGAAAACAGCACCCATACAAAAAATTGTATCAAAATATAAGCGTAAGTCGGATATATCAATGAAAACAAGAAATACGATCGTATTGTCGATTTTTTTTTCTCCCTAAATATCGGGTGATCGAAAATGTTGATGCCAAGGGTGTTAGGAACTTTGTTCGAACGGATGGTAACCCATCGGGGAAAATCAGTGGCGTGGGAAAAAAAGTTTGTATTGACAGAACGGGTTATAATATTCTCCATTTAAATACGACAGCTACAGTTTTTACTGACAAAAAGATTTGCAAAGCTTTTTGTTTAAAAGAATTAGCTCCATAAAAACAATTAAGTGAGGCTACCTTAAATCAGTTCCTTTATTAATATGCATACATATGTAAATATTGGTCACCCACGAAATGACAGAACAACCTGAACGCACAGAAAACGAAAAACTGATAACTGATTTTTACGAAAAGATGCAAATTAAAACGAAAAGCTACTAACCGCACACGAAATGACAGGTCAACCTGAAAGTCACAGAAAACGTCAATAACACTACGCCACTGATATCCTAGTTTTACATTGAGATACCAACTAAAACTTGGTTATTTTATTTTCGGTCTGAAGTTAGCGGGCATCAGTCATTGTTGATCACCCGATACTATGTTTTGCCTCTGTATGTTATCATTTCGGGAAGTCGCGTATATGCCTTGATTTTAAATTTATTTATTACATCGTAATATATCCATAAAACTAAATGTTGTAATTTGCTTGATTTTTGCTTTTTATGTATCAGCATCGCATATTTCCCACTGAGGAATTTTCTTTTTATTACGAATTAAAATCCCGGAAAACTACCAAAAATTAAGGTGTATTTTCTACCCCCCTCCGCCCCTGTCATCGTCAACAAGTTTACATAAACTGAAATCTAGCCACCCTAGTGCTTATTATACATAATTACAAATGAACAGAAAACTACTACTTATGGCTCCAGTATCATTAATGTTGTTACTAAACAATCAATAACGAACTGATTCTTATTTCATTTAACCTAACCCAAAAATGATATGCTGTCAGACACAATTACAGTACCTAGAATACACATGCGCGCATGCTAAATATTGGATGGAATTAGAACAGGTCCTATTTTGGTACGATTTTTTCGTTCAAGATTTTGAATTTCTGATTGACACGGTCCTATAAAATCGTATGCGATTTTCTTAACAAAAAAATAGTATTGTATAAAACAGACTTACCTAATAGTTGTAATGGTATATTTTACAACAAGAGATGAAAGTCCAGTTTTTTTCGTGAGGTGAGATATCTTCACGAGCCGCAAAGCGGCGAGTGAGCAAATCTCACGAACGAAGAAAACTGATTTTTTAATTAAAATTATATTATAGAACGAACGTTAATGTAAACGAACCAAATGACAATTATTAGGTAGGAGTATAAAGTTTTAATTAATCATTTCATTTCCATAGCGACACCACCACACTGACATTGACATAAACAAAATTATAACCTGCAAATAAAATATATTTAATATTAATTTTTGTACCATTCTTAGGCTGTTATATAAAATGCTACATTAATATTAAATTATTTTATTAAAATATTAACGCAATTTTTATTATAAGTTTAAGCTTAAAAAAATCGTAAATTTTACAATTTGATATTGACGTTGACATTATTTTTGCCACTAGAGACGAAAGTAAAACTTTCATGTAGAGAAGGCAGTAAGAAAATGACAACTTTCATATACATGAGTAGAAAAAGATTATTTTACCTTACAAATACTTGAAATTAATTTCATCAGCTTTATCTTATTTGTTCAGAAACTATTTAGGTAAATGAGTGTTGCAGGTATAAAAATGTAATGCCGAAATTTTTTGGGTTGTGTTGGATATTAATTTAATGTTAAATTATCTTTTTGACAAGTTTACTGAAAATGTTTTGATTTTTTACCAATGAACTAATAAGTTTGCAGTGATTATTTATTTTTATTTAGTGCTTCTACTGTTGGGTGTAGGTAGGACTGTTGAGTTGTGCTGACTTTTTTCCACGTTTTTCTGTCTATGCTATCTTTTCATCTCCCTTTTTTCAAAATTGTATGGTTTTCTATTATACTTGTCTACTTAAATTTTGAGTGGTAGTTTAAACTTCAAACCATGCCTTAGCAAAATTTATTCGATTTAGTGTCCAGGTATTAACAGGAGTTAAATTGAGCTTAAAGATATGATTTAAAAACCAAAGTAGGTACTTAATAAAACGCTAACCTAGCTTTAAATTAAGCCAGTAATTACATAATATAACGTAAGTTTTAAACCGCCAATTTTATATTTTATATAAAGGCTAAAGAATGTTGAAAGTCTCCAAATGTACAAGATTTGATCCGTCATATAAGAAAAAAACGTGAGCTACATTAATATTTTCCCTTCAAGTAGATATATTGTGGTCACCCCTCTTCTTTAAGCCCTCGGATTACAAAAATTCAATGATTTGAAGTGGGCTGCTAATGCCTCTTAAACCTTTTCGGCTGGCACTGAGATCTCTCTTTAATATTAAAACTGTGCCTAAAAATGTATTTGCTTTAATAATAAGCTACTTATTATTCTCTTATATACTTCGAATACATTTGAATTTCGTTTCTGTTGTAAATATCTTGCAGGGGCTCATCCTGTAAGTTTGTCGTTGCCATTGCAGACGTCAGTTTCAACTCCTGCATCCCCTTTACATATTTTATATGGTCGTGGTCCTGTCACGTCCGTGTATTTTATTTACATCGGCTTAATTCTGTGAGCGCATTTCTCTTACAATTTTATTAGTTTAGGTGTAAATCTCCATCCCTATTATTTTTCAAAAAGTGTTTATCGTATCTAAACTCCTTCGATGTTTTCGTTTGGTTTGGTTTGGTTTGGCTTTTTTAAACACACCACAGTTTGCTAGTTTTTTTTTTAATGGCATCTATGATTATTTTACAATCTATTTTTTATGAACAATAAGGAAATTGTTGTGGCTTTAATTTAACGTGAAGGATAAGCTTGGCAAGTGGCAACTACCCGTTTAAATTTACTTAAATTAATTTATTATTGACAACATAGATTCCATTTTTACTTAAAACGATTAGGCAAGTCTAGAGATTTATGCATATTTATTAGGCTTTTAGTTTCTCCAGTGTTCACTAATAACTTTGCTGCTAAAAGGTTGGGATGATGAGACAATCTTTCTAGATATTTGACACTAAAATTTTGCATCACATTTTGCGCTAAGCACAAATGAAGATCTCGCTGTATAACTTCATTAATAACATACCATGGGTGCGTTGGTTTTGGCCTGAAATCGTTGTAAGATTTCTATGTTAGAGTTGTATTCCGTACGTCCATTTTGTCTTTAATATCGTTTTGTTAATTAGTAGGTTGTTATCGATCGACAGTTGTGAGTTTCTGCCAATAAGCCAGTACAACTTTTTAAATTGCACTCCCAGCTGTTTACGTTTCATTCATATCTGTTTCCTCCATGCCAGTCTGCGATCCAAGTTTCCAAATATTTTGTGTCTTCTGCTTGCGGCAAAACAGTACAGTTTGGTAAGAGGTGTCTCTACGCATAGTAAAAGTTACGTGTGTTGACTTTGCTTCATTAACTTTAATTCTCCAAACTTTTAACCATTTTGAGATCTTGTCGAGGTTTCTTTACAGCATTTGCGATGCGATCGTTGGATCTGTGTGTGAAGCCACGCTGTATCGTTGGCAAAGGTAGCTACTAGCTATTATGTTCCACTGTTGGAAGGTCGGCGGTATAAAGCAAGTAGAGGACGGGTCCGAGGACACTTCCCTGCGGCACACCAGAGGTTATGGGGACAAGATTACTTTGCTCCTGATTAAATTTTACTTTGAAAAATCTGTCACTAAGATAGGATTTTAAGATTTGGTGTGATGGATGTGATAGGTTATTCTTAATTTTGTAAAGTAAGTCTTCGTGCCAAACTTTGTCGAATGCTTGAGTGATATCAAGGAAGGCTGCCGAGCAGAACCGTCTTTCTTTCAGGTCTTGACTAATTTTGCTTGCGACTCTATGCACTTCTTCAATGGTTGCGTGATTTTGGCGACATCCAAATTGGTGTACCGGAATTAATTCTTTTCGCTGCAGAAGAGGTCGTAGTTTTTGTAATAGTATTTTCTCAAAAACTTTTGAACGAATTGGTAAAAGGCTAATCGGTCTGTATGAAGTGGCTTCTTCTGGTGGCTTACCGGGTTTGGGCAACATTGTTGCCCAGTTTGCTAGTATAGTTCAAATTAATCGAGAAGAAACGCAATTATTTGAATAACTTATAACTTAAATAATTGCATCAATCAGATTTGTTCATGCGACACCAAAAGAAGCCGAATAATAGTCAATCTCGATTGAACGATGGTTGTTTAAAATTGGTAGGACTATTGTCATTATTGGTTAAATCAATGTAATAATATATTCATATGCATATATTGTCTGTAGTTTATATGTAATTTAAATTACTTGGTTAGTTTCGAAATGTGACTGTGTGTGCGCTGTTACGATAACTAGATTATGAAAGATTGTTACGTATTTTTTATTGTAGTAGATTAAATTGTATTTAATTCGTATTACGTTGCCGAGACGTCTTGTAATTGCCTTAGATTATATAGCGGAACACGAATTTAGTTCGACGATGTTAATTAGCGAGTGACGCGCTCACCCTAATACCGGTTGGTTCCTTTACTTCATGCTGTACATTTCTCTTGGAGATCGCTGCTCTTTGTAAAACCAAATGTAGCAAATTATTCATAGTTTTTAAGCATTCGATGCAGATTAACTGACTTGGTTAAGATTAAGAAAAATTTATGTTACAGCACGAGAGAGAAAAAAGAATTTTTTAATTTACCGATAACTTTTTTGTTTAAACACTGAATTATTGGATTTTGCTTTTTAACTAAAACAAAGAGTTTTGTCAGTCCAAAATATAGGTTTGTTCCAACAAGCCGTTTAAAAACAATCCATGCATCAATGCACGGATTGGGTTATTCACATGCGTGATTTATGTACTGATAAATGTATTGCCCAGTATTAGCCGTTGTTGGAACCCTTTTATGACTGGCCTAACTGTAAATGACATTTGTGTCTATTAGGTTCATAGAAATGAGCGCATCGCAAGGGTAAACACCTTAAGAATCCAGTACTAAATGGGATTGGGAGAGCGATGCATAGCTAGATACCAGAGCTCACGTTAGTTATGAGAAGCGCATGCGAGTAAAAATCCCGGCAACAATTCGTCCCCTTGTTCATGAACTGTTCTGATAGTCCGCAAACCCGTCCACGTATCGTTTTGAGAGTTGATGGAATGGATGGCTGACCGTCCGTTAAACTGTTAGAGACTGTGATGGAACGCGATATTGATACTGCGCACACTCGTGACAGTCATTGGATCGTCCAAATCGTTGATGGAACAAACCTTATACAATTTTAGAAAATCTACTGAATAATAGTTCCAGTAATATCAAACAGTAACCATCATACTGAGACAAGGCAAATCTATACGCCTTGGAGAGTGGGCAACCATATTTCAAGCCGAGGTGTACGCTGTGCCCTTATGTGCAGAAACACTACTAGAAAGAGATTTTAATACAATAGACCAATAAGTCGCAGTACAGGAACCCGAAAGGGGACCATCTCCGCGGAAATAATAATAATCATACGAGAATAGGTTGAATATTTTCCGACCTAGAAAGGAAAACGACTAAATATTTGGTGAAAAATGATTTATTTTTCGACGTAATCTACTTCCTAGCTTAGTCACTTATTCCAGCAATTTTCAAGAGCCTTTATACTAGAAGTGGGCGATATCGAAATTATCGATATATCGAAATCTTGATATAAAAGGGGCGGGAAGCTAATAGAGTTAATAAAAAACTGAAAAAAGAGATCTAAAAAAAAAGGGCTTCTCTTCCTTATTTTTCGATATATCGCCCACCCCTACTTTATACCATCCTTATAGGCTGATTTGTCCTCAAAGTAGGGCTTCGTAGCAGCATGAACATTTTGTTTCGCTGTGATCAAAGGCGTCACCCATCGCGCAGATATCTTTCTCATTCCCAAAACTTCACACGGTGGAAAATACTCACCAAAAGCAGAATCCTGCTCAGCTTTTATTCGATTGGAGATAAAGCTTATCGTGGAAGTATTTAATAATTGCGCGTATTTAGGTTTTTCCATTGCTTACAACGTTCAAATGCAAATCACTTGACATAGCTTTATAATACTTTAAAGTCAAACTAATGAGGGATGACGTAAACCGTGGGGATGACATTGAAAAAACATCATCAACATTTGCGCCTTCTGAATGCTAGGTAAAAGCGATCCATTCCATCCTCGTCCATGTGGATGTCAAGTGCAAACGTTTAAAAAGGTCTAGTGACAGTGCCAAACAGTAACGCGTCATAGAATATAACACTAATATTATATACATTGGAGTGATATTTTTTAATCTTCAACTTTGTATACTGGTGAATAATAACACTATCAGAAATACGCATGATTACACACATAGCAGTTTAAAAAAAATTACGTTTTAGTTAATGCTACTTAGTAATTAAAAAGCATTTAAAGCCCATGTTTATCCCGTATATACAATCTGCGATTTGGCCCAAGATTTAGTGGCTGGTCTCCCTAAGTGAATGGAATCTTGTTGAACTGTTCCGAGTAATGTGTTTAACGATATCTTTGCGTGTTCCTTTAGAGAACCCAGTGCCAAGTTAACATGTCGACACAGAAGAAATTTGTACGCTGGACACAAGTTTAATAAATCGATGTTCTCATAATGTGGCACCGGTTCAGAGCAATTCAGAGAAATTAATATTGTAAAGGTAACATTGTAATATGTTGCGTTTTAATTTGTCATTGATGATTATAGTAATCAACTGTGTTGGTACAAGTTTTTTCTGATAGGTTCTAATATCTACTCTATTAGAAAAGAGTAATAGATAAAAAATAATATAAGCTATATACAGGGTGTTTTATATTCGATCATGGAGATCTTGCTTATCTTAAGCGCTACGGTGTTGGTTAAATTGGAACAAAGATTATGTGATGTGACGCTGAATAGGAAACTTAAAAACAAATGATCATGGTCGTCCGAGTTCAAAAGTTAATTAGTAACAAATTATACATCTACAGGGTGTTTCTAAATATTCGGGAGGTAATTCCTTATCGAAAATTAAGGGGGGCTTTCATATAAAATGTTTTCCTTAGACATCTCCTTTCGGAGTTGCACCCCCCTAAAGGGGAGCAGTAAAATTAGGTTTTTATTTTATTTCTCAAATTTGGATAAATGTAGGAGAATGATATTTGTTAGATGTTTTGTGTTGTCAATTTTACTTAACATGAACATTAACAAACCATGGTAACCACCAAAATAAATCGTTTAATTTTAGAATATACGAGTATAATGGTTCACGTTCACTTATTTTATTTTTTACCCAATAACTGTAGGTTTTGCAGGCAATGTTACATTTTAAAAAAAGTTTCTAAATAAATCAAGCTTTCAAATGAAAATTTTAAAATTGCAAAATTTTAAGCCTCCAAAAAGTTCTGATAAGAAAACCAACAAAGGTTACATTTTCAGCCCCTTGTGAAGGTGGGAGATGATTTAAAATATAACAATGGAAAACCTTTTAATAAGTACAAAACATCTACCAAATACCATTCTCCTACATGTATCCAAATTTGAGAAATAAAATAAAAACCTAATTTTACCGCTCCCCTTTAGGGGGGTCTAACTTCGAAACGAGACGTCTAAGGGAAAAATATTATGTAAAAGCCCCCCTTAAATTGTCTCCCGAGTGTTTTTCGCAGTATTAAAAAAAACACCCTGTATATATTTTTAAATTTCACTTGGTGTCTTTTACTTTTAGAAAAACGAAAAACACTTTCTTGAAGCTATTTTTTGCGGTTATATTAATTCTTGTTAAGTACAATCGTTTGTGATAATTTTATATTCAGCCAAATTTTTTTACTTCTATTATTGATGTTCTTTAACAAGAGGTGATTTGAATCAATTCGTGACCCTTCTTGAGTGCTAGGCTACGCTCTAATCCACTAGTTAATCTGTCGAGGTGCGGTACTGTAATTTGAATTGCCTTAATATAACAGTCGGTGTTTCCTACGCACTGAAAATAATGCCGGTTGTCACGCTACTGTGAACAATTAATACCGCTCCGAAGACTACTGGAAGAAAGGAATTTCGAACCCGTGTTCGAGCTTTTCTCTTAAGTTTACTAATCACCTGCTTAACCTACCGAGCGTCTTGTAATTACGCTTGTATATCTTTAAAGCTGGAATTATTTATAAGAAATTCCAATTCTGGAAGGTAAAGTTTATTAAACTAGGGTAATCAATTGCAGCCTGCGTTTACTTACCGACATTAATTCCTTGTACACTTCTTGGTCGTGATTGCTAGGTTATTCCTACCGGGTTTAGTTGGTGCTTCATATTGATCGTCGGGCTCATTTGTTTACAATTGAACGGTAGTCTTTACTTTTGTCGTCATCGGTTGTGTACCGTGGCGCTAGCGTCGCGGGTTACACAAAACACCGTTGTACGCTATCTCAAGCATTTTTTTCGTAAGACTGTGGCGTAGTTAAGATGGGATGAGTACAGGGTTGTCCAAATTCGATGTGATTGCATGGATATATCCAGGGGCTGCTCGCCCATAGGGTGCTGCAGTGAGATTTACGTGATATAATAGGTTTGTTCCAACAGGCTTGCTGACTGTGCGGCGCACTATCAGGAGTGTGCGCAGTATCAATATCGCGTTCCAACACAGTCTCTGACAATTCACCGGACGGTTTAGTCGGCTGTTCCATCATTACAAAATTAATACATGAACTAGTTAGTGTACAGTTCTTGGATGAGAGCATGTACCAGCATTTGGATTTTTAAACGCATGCGCTGTTTATAAAAACGTGAGCTCAGGTAGCTATGCATCGCTCTCCCAACTCCACAGTGCTATATTCTTAAGGTGTTTACCCTAGCGATGCGCACATTTCTATGAACCCAATAGACGCAAATGTCATTTACAGTTAGGCCAGCCCTAAAATCGTTCCAACAACGACTAATACTGGGCAATACATTTATTAGTACATCGTTCAAAAATGACCAAAACCTCGAGAAAAGGGTGGCGATCTGTAAGAAGAGCCAAGGCGGCCATCTGGATGACGTGCTATTATACAAATAATCTATGTCTCCTCTACAATGGAATTTAAAAAATTGGTTATTGTAATTCTTTGGAATTTTATTAAAAAAATAAACCGTACATCTCTTGTTGAAACACTCTTTATATCTAACCAAGGTCGATTCAAAAGTTTACTTAAACTTGCATGCAGTTAAAACAAAACCAATATTTTGCTTTTGAAACCTTATATCTGGACGAGAGTGAATTGACGTTTAAAATGCTTGAGGCTTTCTCGAGTGCATTTTCTACTGAACAAGAAGTACCACTACGAAAAGACCACAATAAACCCGAATAAATTGATTGCCCAAGGTTATATTTTAGCGAGTTATTACACACACGTAGGAAATGTTTGCATTCAAAACTTATTATTGAACGAAATTAATCTAATCACGTGAAAATAAAAATAATTTAAAAAAATAATAGCACATTTGTTACTGCAAGTGTTTTCCTATAAAAACTGATTGTTTTAATATTACGTAATTGTTGGCTAACAGCATTTGAATTAAAAGTTTTTACTATATGTCAAGTGCGCTTGGATATTTTCTAAATGTCGAGAAATAATTGAATTTCCTGAAACAGCATATACAAAACACGCGATTTTAATAAAGTTGTGGTTTGTTTATTTGACAAAGCGTTGTAGAAAAGTTTTTCGATTAAATGTAAAATGAAATAACAGTAAAGGCTTTTGAATGCGCGAAGTTAATTTTTTATATGCATGCCCAAGTCTGTCAGTGTAGGCATAAACTGAAAGTTTACACTTATGGTTTTGCACGTGGTTTTGCCGACTTGGTTTTACATATGGTTATGATCGTGTGCGTGAACGCTAAAACCAAGCGATTTTATTGACTTTGGTTTTAAACAAGTGAATCTAGCGCTGAGATTTTTTGTTTTTGCACATTAGCATGTTTGAGAGTGTGAACGGTATTTGGTTTTGTTCACTGCGCCTGAGCCACTTTAAACTTCAATCCATTTTAAATGTCAATTGCAACTTATTTGTTTATTTTTCTTGCGTTTTGCCACCTTGAAGATGCCAGGAGACGATATAAGAAATTGTAGCAAACAATTCATAATAGAATTGATTTGCACAAAACTTAACCCTGCTTGTGGCAGGTGAAGTTACCGGAATTCAGAAACAGAGATTCCAGGGAGCATATGTGGCTTTTACCAATAAATTTAAGGAGGATAACGGAAATTCCATAAACTGTGATGATAAAACTGAACAGTCTAAAACGTAATTTTCGAAGAGAATTTAAAAAACACAAAAAATCTCTTAAGTCTGGTGCAGGAACAGACGAAGTGTATGTATCAGAATTATAGAACTCTAAATCGTCATCCATCTATGCATTGAATGCGTAAGTAACCTTGGTTACCAATTATCGTGACCGCGTCGAGATCGCACCGGTGTGTGTGGACCTTTAATCTATATTAAAGTAACGCTACTGGTCGCCGAAATTCGTCAAAAAATTATCAAGATCACATTATTTAATTCCTTCTCCAAATTTATATTTTCGACCAATCACAAACTCAGATTTCTTAGAAACGACCAATAGACGCACGAAAATCTGTTAATTGGGAAAAGGATATTATCAGTGAGTGATTATGTTCATTGGTCTTTTCTAGGAAATCTGAGTTTGTTATTGGTCGAAAACGCAAATTTGACAGGAGGATCAACATCTGACAGGGGAATGTAAAATTATTACCGTGTAATAATGCTGTTATTCGTAGTCGCTAGATAGAAGATTTAAGATTAGTGATTGGTTGAAAACGCAAATTTGATAGATGAAGGAAATTTTCTTAGTAAAACCACGTGCAGAACCGTAAGTGTAAACGGATACGCGATCATGTGCAAAACCATAAGTGTAAACGGCCCATTACAGCTGTAATTGATATCGTAATCATTTTTACTTTCGTGAGTTTTTGTTTCTATTTTTGTATTCTGTTTTTAGTCTATTAAATTTTCTGCTTTTAACGTAAATTTCGTCATGGCTCCGAGCTAGTACAAATAATGGGCGATGGACTATCCTACACAAGTATACAGTGTACAGTGTGCAATCTTAAACTGTAAATTATTAATGGCGTTTTACAACTACGCTGGTACAAGTTTTCCCGTTTAAGGAAAGTGTAATAAAATATCTCGCAGATACTTAATGACGCGGACTCTCGTCATATAGGCTAATAAAGAAAGTTCAAATTTTATTGACCCCGCGTTGAAAATTCTATGTGAAATCGTTGACATTTTTAAATTTAAAATATTGATAGGGCTAAAAGCGTATACGTGGCTTGCGAAATTTTATCGCCTAAGCAATATTAGTTGGCTGTGAAATTTAATAGGAGTATTTACGATTGTTTGATTTTGTCACGTTCCGTGTGGTTCCAGGTACTACAGCTAAATATATTTATGTACCTATAATAGTATGCCGGTCGTTTACTGTGTCATAAATGCATTAACGCACTACGGTGTTCTGCATGAGTTCGCAAAGAACTTTTTTAATTTATACCCGTTCCGTCCAATAGTAAGCGTGATTTGTTTATTACCACAGCAGAATATCACCTGCTGTAAAACTGAGCCATCGCTAATAGAGAAGTTTTAAATGTATGTCGGCTGTGTGACTCCTTCGCCATTAATAAATTAAATCAACGGTATATCGAGCATTACTTCCTAGTTGCTGCTATTTATAGTAGCAGGGTTTTTACTGCTGATTTTTAATGTAAATTTTACTGCGTGGTTTATTGGGGCCATTAAAACGATGTAGATGGCAAACGATATAATATTATACATTCCTAATGTGGGGTAGCAGCTATATATTTAGGTTGTGTTGTTTTTAATCCTATTTCCTACGGACCGGATTATGACCCAAGCAAATTAGGAAATCGTACAATATTTATAACTGATGAAGGCCTGTAAATCAGATGTGGAATTTATTATTTTGAAGGTTAATTTCATGTATGGACAACTTATTCCGTTTAAAACAATTAATAGAGAAGAAAATAAGTACAGGAAGAGATCTACTTTTACTTTTCATAGATCTCACAAAAGCCTACGATAGCGTGCCTGTCCAGGAATTATGGAAAGCATTAGAAAACACAAACATAAGTAGTAGAGTAACTAAAGCCATCCAAGAACTATACAGGGACACTAAAATTAAAATTGGAAGATCGACATCGAAAGGATTTGATACATCAAAAGGACTAAAACAAGGATGTTGCTTGTCCCTGACACTATTTAGAATATATATTGAAGACTCCTGGAGAACGTGGAAAAAAATGCTAGGGCATGGGGATAAATATAGGAGAAAGCAATATACAGGGTGTCCCAGCCAAGACGAATTATTCGATAGCTCTGTTATTAGTGATAATATTTAAAAAGTTAAATATAAAAGTTGTTTGTTATAATTTACTTCATAACCTAAAATTATTTTCAACTATACACAGTGTTTTGTTTTTGCGCTCTGATACCAAACATTGTTTTTTTATATGGATATATTTTGTAATTTTTGGATGTAAAATAAAGTAAAAAAATACGGATTTTTAGTGGAATAATAGTGGAAATTTTGCCGATTAACTGTTTTGGTTGACAGTTCATACAAATTGTTTTGAATTTTCAAAGGCTAATACCGATATTTTAGGTAAAATACTCGCAAATAATCATAAGAAACGAAATAACTTCAAAAATATTAAATTTGACATAAAACATGCTTAACAACTTTAAAAGATAATTAAATTTTCTATAAGAAAATGTAAAAATATATAGGGTTCCATTAAAAAAAATGACTTACATGCGTTTAAAGTTTAGCGAAATTTTAAAAATGTAACTAGTCAACAATCACTATGACACTATTGTCTAATAAATTACCAGAGTAAATTGCTCTGGTGTTGTTATGTTAATAAATATAAATATTTTTATAAAGGTCTGCATCTGTCAGAATTTAAAAAAAAAACGTTAATAACTCAAAAACGGTTCATTTTAGACATAAATAACCTATAATATTTTTTAAAGAGAATTTAATTTTACATCCAAAAATTGCAAACTACACAAGGTGTTCCATATAAAAAAACAATGTTTGGTATCAGAGCGCAAAAACAAAACACTGTATAGTTGAAAATAATTTTAGGTTATGTAGTAAATGATAACAAACAACTTTTACATTTAACTTTTTTAAATATTATTACTAATAACAGAGCTATCGAATAATTCGTCTTGGCTGGGACACCCTGTATATACACTCCAATTTTCGGACGACCAGGTGCTTATAGCCCAAGATAAGGATGACCTTCAATACATGACAAGGAAAATTAAAGAAGAATACGAAAATATTCAATGAATATGGAGAAAACTAAATACCTTTGTATTGGTGGAGAATCCGATGACCTAGAATTAGAAAGAGTAGAGAAAATATCTAAACGCAATGGTTACCAGTACCTGGGTGTCAAAATTCAAGATGATGGAAAGGATGAAAAAGAAACTCGACAACGAATAGGACAAGGAAGAAGAGACATCAAAAGGGTAAGTGGAATATGGTGGAGTAAGGAAATAAAATAGAAAAGGAAATACAACATATACAACACAGTTATTAAAAGTATAGTATTGTTGCTATTGTATGGAGCAGAAGCATGGAGGTGGACAGAAGCAGATAAAAGAAGGCTGGAAGCTTTGGAGATGGATGCCCTAAGAAGATCGTATAGAATATCTAGACTAGATAAAGTACCGAACACTACAATTAAAGAATCAATTGGACTGAGGGAAACTATAATACAAGAGGCAGAAAGACGACAATTAATTTGGTACGGACATGTAAGAAGGATGGCAGACCATCGAATGCCAAAAGTAACGCTGGATTGGATCCCTCCTGGAAGAAGAAAACGAGGCAGATCCAGGAAGACATGAAATGAGGGCATTCAGAGAGCTATGAGCGAAGAAATCTGCAAGAGGACCAGTGGCAGGATAGGGAGGGGTGGAGGAACAATCTGGGGATCGGACAGCGCCGACAGACGCTATAGAACCGATTTATATATATAATTTCGGAATCCAATAGTTTTTTTCATTATCTTCTAAAATTAAACCGCAGTGCACAGTGCACGAGATTAGCCGGACGATGCAAATCGGTCACCGTGTGACGTCACCTGGTAACCACGTAGAAAATAAGTGGTCATGTTTTATACAGAGCTATAGAATTAGAATCGTGTGCGATGGTAGAAAAATAGAAGTATTACTTCCGTCGTCTGATAAATTTTCTCTATTGCTTAAAGACTGTAATGAAATAACTGTACTCATATGTTTGTATTCTAAAACTTTCTGTTAGTATTGCGACTGGGACGGTAACGTGTAATAAGTCTATATCAGACTGGAGTGTTGTAACCACATATGTTGGTGTGGAGTATTTTAAAATTGATTTGACAAAACTAGTTTGAAACAGTCGGTGGGTGCAGTTCTTTGACTTTGGATTAGAAGTGGCAGCCTGCAGACTAGCGGTGGACAATGATATTACACATTTTTTTTGTTGTTTTATACGCCAAAGCACGACTACAACATTTTTACTGGCCGCATTTGAGTTTGTAACGCATTTCTTATCCTGAACGAATCAGTACCACAATTATCGATCGGGAATATAAATTTGTCTTTAAGGGCCCTGTTGCCTTATAGAAATAACATGAAATTCACCTTTTCGTCTTGCTATTAACAGAGCGAGCCCATTTATTAATATTTGGATGAATTTCTAAATTTTTTAAACAGAGATGCATGCATATGTTTCACAAGTGAAGTGACATCTTTTGAATAATCTATTTTCATAACTTTATTTAAGTAAATATGCTTTAAAACGATTACAGGACCGACATAGTCCTGATCTTTGAATGCTGACACAAGAAATGAAAATAATAAGCGCAGAGTCGATGCCTCTGTTATAAATCTGATGCAACATTGATTCAATACAAGTTGTTAGGTCGCTGCACTTTTATTGTGGTTATTAAAAACGTGGTCGCGACATCGCCTTTTATTGCGTTATTATTTATTCCTTTTTGTAGCTTATATTTAGTACGCGGATGCAAATTCCCAGTACCTAACCTACCAAGCTTGTTTCTTGTAACGATCGATGGCATGCATTTTTTTAAATTGGCGATTGTGGAACAACAGTTATTTAGTTAATTTTATTTTAAAATTGTCGAAAAAAATATTCTATTTATATAGATCCACAGTTTTAGAACGCGTTGTACAGGGTGTTTCATAAATATTGCGAATAATTCAGGTGGTGATTTCTTATCGAAAATTAAGGGGGGGTTTTTCATATAATTTGTTTTTCTTAGACGTCTCCTTTCTGAGTTACACTTCCATAGGGGGGAGCGTAAAATTAG
Organism: Elmis aenea; assembly: GCA_947652605.1. Taxonomy (NCBI): domain Eukaryota; kingdom Metazoa; phylum Arthropoda; class Insecta; order Coleoptera; family Elmidae; genus Elmis; species Elmis aenea. Next base: position 14,250,498 of record OX393576.1, read on the forward strand.
GTTTTTATTTTATTTCTCAAATTTTGATAAATCTAGAAGAATGATATTTGGTAGATGTTTTATACTTATTAAAAGGTTTCCCGTAGTAATATTTTCAATCATCTTCCACCTTTACAGGGGACTGAAAAGTGCGACCCCTGTTGGTTTGCAATTTTAAAATGTTTTTTTAAAGATTGATTTATTTAGAAATTTTTTTTGTTCTTTAGTTCTCGTAAAACCTACCGTTTTTGAGTAAAAATTAAAACAAGTCAACATGAACCATCAAATATCCCAATTATAAAACAACTCATTTTGGTGGTTGCCATGGTTTGTTTATGTTCATATTGGGTAGAATTGACGCGCGGCGACAACGCTATAACGCCCGTCAATTCTAGCTAATGGTGCATTTCCACGTGAGAGTAAATTACTCTCGATAGCAGCGTCGCCAAGGATACAGCCCCTGAGAGTAACTCGCTATTGGCTGTATCCTTGGCGACGCTGCTATCGAGAGTAGTTTACTCTCACGTGGAAAGGCACCATTATATGAACATAAACAAACCATGGAATCCACCAAAATGAGTCTCTTTTATTTTTTACTCAAAAACGGTAGGTTTTACGAGAACAACTAAAGAACAAAAAAGTTTCTTAATAAATCAATCTTTCAAAAAAACATTTTAAAGTTGCAAAATTTCAACCCACCAAAAAGTTCTGATAAAAAAACCAACAGGGGTCGCACTCTTCAGCCCCCTGTGAAGGTGGGAGATGATTGAAAATATTACTATAGGAAACCTTTTAATAAATATGAAACATCTACCAAATATCATTTTTCTACATTTATTCAAATTTGAGAAATAAAATAAAAACCTAATTTTACGCTCCCCCCTATGGGAGTGTAACTCAGAAAGGGTCTAAGGAAGAAAATTTAAATAAAAAACCGCCTTTAATTTTCGATAAGGAATCACCACTTGATTTTTTTTTTGCAATATTTACGAAACACCCTGTAGGTACAACGCGTTCTAAAACTGTGGATCTATAGGCAATTCGTCTTACCAATTTGAGAGTTTACTGTAATTTTCGATATTAAAATAATTTTCAGCATTCTCTGTATATTGTAATAGTTTTATTTGAAAACCAAAATATGGGTTGCATTACGGCACTAAAAGGGTATTTAATAAATGTATTCGGATAGAGTTCATAAAATAATTCTTATACGGGTTAGACAAAGTTTATTTATAATTTTCGAAACCTCTGTTTCATTTTGGTTTTACAGCTTACTGTAAAAATTAAATGTTTGTTGAGTATAAGGCACATTTTGCAAACTCATGTTAGAAAAACGTATAAACCATGAGCCAGGTCGTAATTTGAGATGAGAGATATTTAATTTTAAATTAACGACCAGCTCAGTACGAAATCTGGTCTTAGGTACCGTTGGGCTTCATTTCATCAAAGGATTTTAATAACCGATCTCGCACATAACCACAGTTGGTCTGCCTTTTAAGCGAGTTCCACAGAGCAACTCATCCGATCTATCAAAAAGCTTGGGTATTTAACAATGAACTTGTGATACAGTCGTAAGATGGATTCAACGGACCTGATCGTTGGATTAGATCCTTAATCCCTAACGTTAGTGGTTGACAAAGGATTTCATCCCGTTCCTGAATCCATTTGAATAGTAGCAACGTAATAAAACTAGGCTCGCTTGTACCCTGTTAGCCAAATTAAATCAATTGGAACATGACCATTTCTTAATTATTTTTGTCAATGCCATATAAAAAAATTTACTAAAAAGCGATGTGAATAAAGAATGAAATTATAATTTAACAATATGATTACCGAAAATACATATTTGTAAGTAAGTATTAAATAAACAAGAGAGGGTCACGATACGTTGTCGCTAGAGCTTGATTAAGGTTGTGTTTATTGCACCAAGGACATCAAAACTAAATGTTTTCCAGTTAAACGTGCCACTGGCCATTTTCTTGGAAAACAAATAGGGGAAAACTGAAAAATTGGTATAAAAAGGTCATTTTTGCGATCGTGTTGGCCATGAAACCGTCAGAGACAAAATCGAAATTCTTCTAATTACCCATGCGCGCATCCTTTGCAAGTAAAATGGTGCAAAGTTTTTGAAAAAATCGTTAACGGTTCCGGCTAAAAACGTCAAAAACGAAACCCCTGCATAAGCGATATGATTTGAGAAGTTGTGGTTTATCTGTATAATTAAATCTATGCGACTTGCATGGGCGTTTAACATAGGAAAAACCGTTTTTACAAAGGCCTCGTTTTTCTCCGGAACCGTTTAAGATTTTTTCAAAAACTTTGCGCCATTATACTTGCAAAGGATGCGCGTATTGGTACATAGAAAAATTTAGATTTTGTCTCTGATGGTTTCATGGCCAACGCGATCGCAAAACTACTTTTATTATTCACCTTTTCAGTTTTCCCACGTATAACTCTGCAAAACATTTAGTTTTGATGTTCTTGATGCAATAAACACAGCCTTAATCAAATTGTAGCGACAACGTATCGTGACCTTCCCTGGTAAGACTGGTGAGACACATCGGTACCAGAACAATACGTCCCAATTAAGCGGTTGTCCCAATAATACGAAGTTGCCCGTAAATAATTAAAGGTAAACAAAAATAACCTAATGCTTTATAAACCTTCCATATATTTTTAGGCGCTTTTATCAAAAATATTTAAATCTCTTTCGTGGGGATCTGTCAGATAATAAATCCTACTATAAATAAAGTCACCATAAGACAGAAAGTGTAGCTTAGATTGACTAGGGAAGTTGCCGTAATGATCACAAGGCCACCATGTTGCAGACAATTACTAGTCCAATTAAACGGCAGATGTCCCTAATATCCGATAAAAATGTTTGGTATATTCTCAATTTGTGTATGACCTCCAGCATTTGTCTCCAATAAACGGCAACAAAAATTAATCATAATCCATTGTACTTTTTACCAGGGGTTTGGAGCAATGGGTTTTTACCAGGAGCAGGAGCGAAGCCCGGAGCAAATAATTTTGATTGCTCCACTGCTCCAGTTTATTATGTAAAATTTAAACCAAAACTACTTTTTTTTCCTTTTTCTCAACGTTTGAAGATCAGTAATCTGTTTTTTCAAACATTTATTTATTTTCACTCGTTTGTTAGTGCCAAATATTGTTATTTTTGACCAACTTCTACATATCATATTATATTAACAATATTTAGAGCATGGAGCGGAGCAATTAAAAAATTGGACTGCTCCAAACCCCTGGTTTTTACAACAACAAAAATGTTATTTAGATTTGTTAATCTGTCGCTAACATCAAGTTAACAAATTTAAAAACGATTTATTGATTTCCAAGCCGAAAAATAGTAACGAGTTCAGTATTATTTTAAGATAATACATAGCAGAAGGTCGCGTAATAGTTTAATTTTAGACTTGACCTACGAAAGTAAAAGGTACTGACATTCCAAACTTAGTCTAATATTTTGAATATAATGGTGTAATTTTATGGATGAATAATTTACAATTAAACTATCATTATCATTTTAAGTTAAAAAGTGGCGCATTGCAATAAAATTGTTAATAATGATTATGGTGCACGTTAAATTCAATAATGCTAAAATAAACTAAGCGTCGATGATTGTGAACTTCAAAGTTCATTTAATTTTAATTGGTGCTTTCGCCCACACAAGTCGACGTAAAAATAGCTATCAGGTGAATTAAAACGTTGGTTTCTAAACGAGAATGGTACAAGATTTATTTTCGTGTATCGCTAGAAATCACGAAATAGTGCGTCAGCTAATTGGTTTTTAGCACAGTTTTATGTTTAACATTACTAAATTGCATTATTCCTGAATTTATGAGGAATATTTAACAAAATACTAATTAAATTGTTAATGTGAAAATTTTCTCGACCTGTCAAATTTGCGGTTTCAACCAATCACTTATCTTCTAGATACTACCAATAGAAGCATTAGTATACGGTAATAATTTTACATTCCCCTGTCAGATGTTGATACTCCTGTCAAATTTGCGTTTTAGGCCAATAAAAAACTCAGGTTTCCCAGAAACGACCAATAAACATAATCATACACTGATAATATCCTATCACAACTAACAGATTTTCAAACGTTTATTGGTCGTTTCTAAGATATCTGAGTTTGTGGTTGGCCGAAAATATAAATTTGGAGAGGAATTAAATATTTTCGTCTTGATAATTTTTTGACGAATTTCGGCGACCAGTATCGTTACTTTAATATAGATTAAACCACACCCCTAACCCACCACTCTGACAGTACTTGTAAAATTTGACCTGACATACATTTAATTTGACAGATAGGTTAGGTGAAGGAAATTTTCTGACAAAATATAACTGCATTGCAAATAATCTATAACTTTTGACAAATCTTCATTCATGCAAGTTGAATCAGAAAAATTAAACTTAAGCACACTTTATAATGTTCAGGCGTTATTAGAAATTTGACAAACCATAAAATATAACGCTCTATGCTTTAAAAAAAATGATATAACTTAAAACACGTAATTTTTAAGGATACAGGTTTGAAAATTGCAAATCCATAAACAGTACTCTATTGATAACAAACAAAAATTAAGACAACAAAAAGTCATAGTTGTCTTTTTCGGTTTAACGAAAGATGATGGTAAAAGTTGAACACCACAGTATGTGGAGTATATTTCATTACCAATTGTTTTTTAAACGTAAAGTATTAAAACTGTCAAAATATATGATGGAGCGTTATTTCATAATAGTATATATATTATATACCCACGTCTCTCAAAGTAGTTTTCTAACCTCTGGGGGTCTTCAATACTCTCTCAAGGGATCCTCAAAACTTTTTCAGAGGGGTGCGATCTCCTTAAATTTTGTTTTGTTTTGAAAAATATTGTTTTTGTTTTATTACAAAAGTGTTATTTATGTTAAAACGTAATGAATGGGTTTATTATTAAGTATTTAAAAAAACACGCCTGTGTTATTTATATGATTCATAAATTTATATCATTTGTTTAAGCTTTAAGCCATGTGGACATACGACAAAAGTATGTTGAACATACCTTAGCCAACATTTTGGTTTGTACTGATAATTTGATACGGCTTTGTTTTCGAAATAGTTTCATGATTATAAATATTTGCAGTTGTAGGGTTTGAAGTTGAATCCATTGCTGCCTTACTAATTCGCTTACAATTTTTTAAAATTAATTAACTAATAATTTTTTAACACGGTGTCATTCTTGTATGTAACTCAAAATGTTATTTTGGGGGCTCAATATTTTTTTTAAATTCCTGAGACGAAAAAAGTTTGAGAACCACTGTAATGTAAAAATGTGTTTGTATTGTTTCTGCGTTACGTTAAACTATGTTTTTTTGTGTTTTAGGTAAGCGCATTCACTAGCAACATCACAGATGCTTATTTGTAAGGTAATAAAGTAAATATTAGTTTTATTATGTTGAGGAACTCGACATGCAACATTTAAATGAACGTTTCAGCACTAAAAGCGTAACTACTACACATTTGTCTAAAAGACGCAACGTTTACATTCTAATTCTACAGCCAAAATCAGTTGTAGTAGTGCTGTATGTACAACTAAGATAATATAGAACCAGGTGTGAAGTTATTTTACCAGACAAAAATTACATTGTAGGCACATTTTATACCAAACGCTCAAGTACAGTTTAAATTATGTTATTAAAGCACCACACAAAACCTTATTAGTAAGCACTAATAGAACAAAAAGCGACAAATTTGCATCCCTGTTCCATTAGTGTTTTGTTTTACGATCAAGTTTAGCCTAGTATATGTTTCAACTGGGCATACTAATATTTGTTCGGTGTAACTCAAGTATGGTAGTAGGTTATTTTGGAGCAAATTAAGTTCAGGATTTTGTTTCCGGTGTAGTCGGTATAATACATAATGTTATTCTCCTCGGTTGTTGTTTAGAAATGAAACTCGGAACAGTCAATATCGTTTATGCCGTGTTTGCGTAATACATTTTATATTTCCGTTTGTTACTGACCATCGCCAGCAATGTTCGTGTTTTATTTTGAAATTAAAATAATGTTTATATGCTGATTCCAATCTTAAGATAAAACCAAGCAAAGTTATATGCATGCTTGGTTAATAACGCACTGTTTTTTTATTGTTAAATAACAGTGGCTTTAGACTTAACTGGATATGCGTTAAAATTAATTAAATAATCCCTAGCACATTCGATTAAAAAAGGTTGCTTATCGGGACAGTATTTTTAAGTCGGTATTTTAAATAAACGGTCAATATTTATAATAATAAAATTATCAGTTCGTGATAAAAGTGGTCATTATTAACACCAAACCAAAAACAAACTATCAGTATTTTAAATAGATAATTAGTATTTACTTTTTTTTATATAAAAACAAACTTATTAGCTTCATTTTCATTATATTTTTAAAAACTAACCAACCCTTAAACGGACCCTCCATTACTCTGACCAAATGAATGAGGGTCAAGGCTAAAGTTTTTTTTAATATAAACAAACGATTAGGTAAAATTTCATTATTTATATAAAAATTCTTTAATTACATTGACCAAAAATTAGAAATATATTGACTAAAAAACTAAATTATACCGATAAGTTCTATTGTACTGACAAAATGCTGTTTGATACTAACACCTAATAATTATTAATATTCCCGAAAATATTTATATATGTATACTGACCATTTGGTTTACAAAATATTTACCATTAAACAATAAAATACTGACGAAATAAATGGAAGTGAATAAAAAAATAGAATTTGGCTAAATATAAGTTAAAATAGTAAAAGTCTTCCCTCTTTTCTGAAAACATATGATAGCTTAAACGTATCATTATTATTAAGAGCCTATTAATTGAGTCTGTTTGCAACTGTTGCGCATTTCCGGTTTGCCCTTATATAACTGTTATTTCAACGGTACACCCCCTGTATTATCACATATTTAAATGAAAAGATCCCTATCAAATTATGTCAGAAAATATGGTAAAAACATTTTCTCTAGGTGCTTTAGTTTAAGGGTCTTTTTCCTAATTTTTTTTGGACAAGTCCATATGGGTATGACCGAATAAAACTGTTTTCATTTATTTATCTGTATAATTCATGCATAATATTTAAAACTTAAATGATACTTTTAACTTATCAAGAAGTCGTGAAAATAACACGAAATACTTAATTCATATGAAAAAGGAATAACTTGTGAAAAGAAAGTAAATATATAATATATAAGTTCACCACTGGTAACTTCTAAACCGTAGTAGATCGGTTAAATGGGACAACAGTCACCTATTTTTTAAAACAATTTGCAATGCTAATGGTTTTTTGAAAAAAAAAACATGGTGCGCTAGATATGAAAGAAACACCGAAATGGGTCAATATTTTAAACTTTAACAAAGCTCTGTTGTAAGGTTGATATAAAAAACTTATAAAGTAAAAAGTTGTAGCTATTTTTATGTTTTATTAAATAATGACATTCGTTTGTTTAAATAAACACTGCTTTGATTGTTGGCGGTTTAAGGTAAACTGTGATAAATTAAAAACTAAATTCGATGTGTTGTGCTATTAAAAAAACAGTTCTTATTGTATTACTTTTTACTTCAGTTGTGATTTTTATAAAATTCCAATACTAAAATTGTATTTTTACTAACTTTTTCCTAACCGACCTTGTATCTATTACGATTTAGAAGTTACTAATGGAGTACAACGTATATAACATTGTTACATTATTAAATTAAATTATTACGTTAATTAGTGTCTGTAACGTATTAATCATAATTTATTTTTAATTTTAGATTCGTAACGTACTTGTGTTTTTACAAATAAATAAACATGAACTTCGTTTTAACTAGAATTACGAGAGTTGTCATTTACAATAAAGCAACATATTTTGTATTAAATATCACGAATGTAGTCATATTAACACATTTCGTGCGGGAAGCGTATTAATACCCGTTCAAGCGACCGGCGGTCTCCGGCGGGAAGCGTATTAATACCTTTTATGCAGAATTTTTATAAACTGCAGGAATTGTACTAAAAAAATATTTATGCGTTTGCCGTTATACTGGTAACTGTTACAGTCGCACCTAACTTGCATATAGAGTAGAAAAAAACTATCTGTAACCTTTTTGACTTTGGTTTATAAAGTTTTTCTTACTGTTTAGTAATATAATTTATTTGTGTTATTATGACAACTGCTTATTTATTAAATACATATGGTTTATGTATTATGGTTAATGATTTAAAATGAAAAACTGTTAAAAAATATTAACTGTTGTATTTTTTAATTAACTACATTATTAAATAAGAAATTCAATAATTTTATAGTCAGCTACGGTTGACATTAATAAAAACACAAAGAGGATAATTTAAATGCGCTATATACGAGGTCTGTTCAAAAAATAACCGAACTCTTTGTAGATACATTTATTTTATAGTATTTACAACTTATTGGTCTTTAGCTCTTTCAAAGTAGCCCCCTTCTCTAGAAATGCCCTTATTTCAGCGGTTTTTCCACTTTGCCATAGTCCTGGGATGTTTCTTTGGGTATCGCCATCTATTTCCGTGCCGAATTCTCTTCAATATCGTCAATAGTGCCAAAACGACGTCGTTTGAGCAACATTTTTAATTTGAGGAATAAAATACGTCACACAGGGCCAGGTCAGGTGAATAGGGAGGCTGGGGGAGGACAGTCAATTGATTTTTTGAACAAAACTCGCAAATTGTCAAGGTTGAGTGGGCAGGCGCGTTGTCGTGGTGGTGTCACAGAGGGAAAAAGGCGAGTGGCGGAGGTGACGGGTGCCACAGTGGAGGCGTCGGGTCGGGGAAAGTCCCTTGGTGAACAACACTTATTAGCTATGATGAATGATGAATGACGTTGTGTGGTTCGAACTGAGGTTATGAGGCTGCGCATTACGGCATTGCGTACTCTTCCGTAATGCCAACGTCGTAGACTTTCTTACTCAGCAAATAAATGAAACAACATTCAAGAGTTGGAGATAGTCTGTCTTGTAGCCGTAACGTTTTGTCGCGCCACAACGCTGGTCTCTTCTTACAAATGTTTTCTCACAACTTTTTCAACACCCCTTCGTAGTATTGGCGGTTGATTGTTTGCCATTGGGACAAAAATTAAAAATGCACAACGCCATCAAAATCGATCATTGATTTTCTGAGTGTTAGTGTCATCACTTGACGTCTCGAAGGCCTTTCTGGTCAAGTATCGTCTTGAACTGACTTACGACCACTTTTGAATCGTGTAAACTATTCATAGTTTTTGAGTGGCACAATTTGTTTCGAGAAGGAATAGAGCTTGTTGAATACGATGAACGCTTAGGACGTCCTACATCGAAATTTAACTGAAAATTTGGCAATGAGGAAAGTGTGTGCAATGTTTGTGCCGAGGGTTTTGACGGACGATCAAAAAGCAAACCGAGTGACGATTTGTCAAGAACTTCTCGATCGTGTGCGTGATGAACCAGATTTCTTAGACAATGTTGTCACTGGCGACGAACCGTGGGTGATCGAGTACGACGCGGACACAAAGCGCCAAAGCTCAGAATGGGACACCAGCGCCTCGCCTCGCCCCAAGAAAGCTCGCATGAGCAAGAAAGATGTAATCCATGTTGATTGTCTTTTTTGACTCGAAGGGGGTGATTCACAGGCAGTTTGTGCAAGCTGGACAGACCGTGAAATTGATTTTCTACGTGGGAGTCCTTGAGCGACTGAGAAAACGAATCGTCCGCATCCGCCCAGCCATTGTTAATTCCTGGAAGCTTCACCACGACAATGCGCCGAGCCACATCGAGCTCATCGTGGAAGAGCACCTGGCTCAACAAAACGTGGTAACGTTGCCCCAGCCAGCCCAGTTGTCGCTCTCCCAGACTTCTTCCTCTTCCCCCACCTCAAGTCGGCGCTGAAAGGACATCGCCACGGCACGGTCCAGGCAGTACAACAGGCCGTGACGAAGGAACTAAACAGCACTCTAGTCGCCGCGTTCCAGAAGGCCTACCAAGAGTGGCAGAACCGCTGGAGGCAGTGTGTTGATGCACAAGGGTGAAGAATATTAAGTCGCTGTACGAATATTGGAAATACATTTTTTGTTATCGAATTAGTCCGACTACTTTTGGGACAAACCCTGTATTATGGATGTGTTCCTTTACTTAAATGGAAATTATCAGTGAAAGTTTTAACTCCTATTAAAAATAATTTCGTGGGGGTAGGGGACGATCTGATTAAAAAATAGAAATAAGAAAAAGTTCTGAGGTAAAACTGTAATTTTGGATTATGGTAAAGTACTCTACATTATCTAACTTTGAATTAAAACACGTTTGAACATCTAAAATTCAAAAAAATTGCCTGCGGCGCATTTTAACCCCCCTCCACTTTTTTGTGTCAATCTTCGCTGGCTTTTAAAAAAATAAACAGTTAGCAACCCTTATTTATAGGGGGCGGCAAATTCAGGGACCGCCCCGAGCGGCACAAACTCTAGCTACGCCACTGCGGGCCATGTACGACCAACGAACTGTCAGGGGCATGCGTAGTATCGATATAGCGGACAATTATAGGCTCTCATGGCTTGCTATATCGATACTACGCATGCTCCTGACCGTTCGATGGATCGTATATGGCCCTGCTGGAACAGACCTTTATATCTTCTACAGTCGACATTGTAGTACGGAACAGGCTTTCCAATTTTAATGAAAAACATGTATTAGTTACAAAAATTTAAATAAAAAATTTCGCCACCTAATTTTTTTGGCCCGCTATACCTGCCAGTTACTTTTGCGCGCTACCCGCACAAAATGTGTTAATTGAGTTTTAGATGGCTAATACACAACTCGTATACCTGCACTTCATGTAAATTAAATTGTACAATTTATGTTGTGTAAAATAATTGGATAAGCAAATTAAAAGGACTTGCTTATCATGTATTTCATTACTGTAGTGATGTTTTAGTTAATATAACTTATGAAGCAGTTATTAGGATTCAAAGTTTTTTTTCTTTAAGCATTTTAAACTTTTATTCTTGCGCGATCGTCTCTAGAACAATTGGACATTTGATAAAGCAAAATTTTGATGAGATTAATAATTTTCTGTTACTATATTTTTTAAACGTGATACCAATTTAGATGCTATTTTTTAACCTAATCAGATACAGGGAACATTGTTTTTAGTAAGAGATACACCTAGTTAACTCGAAATATTTACATTTGTTGGTTTATAGTCTAAACTTAAGGCAACGCTAGTGAAAACTAAGTTGAAACTTCGTTAAAGTTAAGTTAATTTCTCGTCTTGATACACAACATCTTATTGTTTTTGGTATTTTGAGTCCCTTAATGAATTTCTGTTCAACATTAAATGATCTAGTAAATAAATACCTTACATAACGTAAAATTTATATGCGAACGAACTTTAAATGCTACGTTGTTGTTGTGCGAAAAATTGACTGTGTACTTAAATAAGCCTTCACCACGATGCTTTCTCCTTTAAATTCCAAATTCCATGCATCTCCTTTTAAATCTGTCTTCTTATTTTATCCTCTTGCGTTAACAATTAATTTAATTTTGTCCACACTTTTGTACGTATGAATTTTGGTATTGCACAGGCCTTTTTGAACTTTCGCTGCCGGTTCCGAACTCCGAGCCCATTTTGTACCTTTTCACTTGCTCTCCGCCTATAGGCGGGCCCTGCGCCTAATGTGTTGATGAATTAAACTGTGCTTTTTTTTTACTAAAATTAGGTACGCTAGAGCGATTGATAATTCAAACCATACCAGAAATATAAAAATTCTTTAGAAAACACAATATGAAAAACCTTCGTTCACTTTTATTTACACAATATTAGTATATTGATTGCAAAAAGGATTAAATATGTATGGCGTACTTTCATTGAGTTCGTTGTCAACGCATTCGACGTCTTTCGCTTTGCTACGGAGGTTCTTAACCTTTTTAGGCAACGACCCAGATTATTATTTATTATGTTAGCCCATGGTTCAGCCGTGAAACAAAAGACAAAAGACCCGATGTTGCTCTGCGTGTAGTCGAGGCCGCAATTTAGTTATAATAGTATAAATGTGTCTAAGACTCCTTTCATGGAGCAATAGTGCTTTCTAAAGACTATAACACGATGCATTGTTCTACGCATAATTATGTGCATAACTACATTTTAAAGACTGCCAAAGTTATTAGATATAGTCTTCATGAAATACATACTAAATTAATTTTTACAAGGACATTTAGAAGCTTGCTTGCAGTAAATCATCAATTATTTTTAATTTAAAAATGTTATACGTTTATAAATGAAAAAAAGTCGCAAAAAAAATAAGGAAAGCATAACTGCAAGTTGTGTGTTATAAACTTGATTGACATGGGTAATTTTATGTCGTATTCAGAATCATATGTACCTACAGTATATTATCGTCACTTTCACATTTTCTTAAATCTAAAATTGTAAGTCGAGAAATCACGACAAAGAAAACTGAGCAATAATAATATTTTTAGTATAGCTCTAAACTTGGTAGAGAAAATTATCGTAAAATCGTTAACAGATAATTCAAGTGTTTACATTATCTAAATTTTTGTAACTTGTACTGTCTTTCTACACATGAATTAAAAGAAAACTTGAACCCCATGCAGTTACGATTTTCATTACTAACAGAACTAACTATATGCATATGACCTCGACATGTTCAATTCAAAACGTATTACAAACATTGCAATTTTAAGTGTGTGGTAAGTGTATAGTATTAAAAAAATATACTGTTTAACAGTTTTGAAATATTGAAAAACAAATGAGGTACGAAAACATTTTGAATAATATCCAGACTTTATCTTTGCGAATTTAAATAGATCATTTTTACTGTTAGATTTCTCCAATAAGTTTGAGTCGATATTTTTCTGTTTTGTTTTTGTATTTTTGCGAATAATCGAAATATGCAATAAAAGACAACGTAATTGCATGTGTATATTAGCCAAAAAGCCGTTAAAATCGTAGGTATTATGTGATGGTAGAAAAAGTAAGCTACGTAACACGAGTTGTAAAGCAATTACGCACTCGTGGAAATACCCAACTTTTTCACTCGTGCATAATATGCTTCTTACCAGTGCAGGATTTACGTATAAGCTACACAAGCTATAGCTTAGGGCCCCCACTTTCGTGGGGCCCCCTAAAAAAAATTGTCTATATGTTTGGCACTGACATATAATATCTGGACTTAAAAAGGGCCCCATATCTCAAATAGCTTAGGGCCTTATCTGGTCTAAATCCGGCCCTGCTTTTTACAACTCTTGTTATGTAATATACTATTACAATGCCATGGGATTCAGGTCAAAATTTAAACTTTGACTAAATTTCAAAATTACTGTTAACGACTGATAAAAAGTTAGTAATAATAAGTTTAAAATTGTTTTTGTTTTTTTTTGTTTTGTAGAATTATTCAGGAAGTGGACATAATTTGTACATTTTCAATTTTAATTCTTACTAAGCATGTAAAAACACATTACTTAGCTGATTTAGCCATCCGTTTATCTTTACTGTGTATGAATTTCACATCATTATTATTAAAATTGGTTGAAACAAAATATCTGACGTGTATATGTTACTGCAAAAGCCTTAGATTCGGTAAATCCAAAGTTTTACCGGTAATATTTAACTTTTACCAAAGTGAGGTGGTAAAAGTCCAAAAAAAGCTTGTAAATGCTTCCATTTCGGACTTTTACGTTTGTTTTTATCAAAAAAAGCTTTACCAACCTTTAACCTGACCCTAGTGCGTTTAATCATTAATAGAGGGTCAGGTTAAAGGTTGTTAAAGTTTTTTTTTTAATAAATAGGTAAAATGAAGCTAGGCTTTTATTACGAGCTGTTTCGTTTGTTTTTATTTTTAAAAAGCCTTAACTAACCTTTAACATGACCCTCGTTCATTTGGTCAGTAATAGAGGGTCAGGTTGAACGTTGAGTAAAGCTTTTTTTAAAATAAATAATGAATATGAAGCTTTTTTCGGATTTTAATCGCCTCACTATGGTTAATGCTAGGATATACCTGTAAAACGTAGCATTTAACGAACTTCGGGCCTTTACAGTAACATACATAATGGATAACCGCGGTAGAGTTTCAGCTATGCTCCTCAAATTGAAACTAAAAACTGATATGGGCTGATATTATTACGCTCGCACCGCAATATCAACGGAATACTAATTAACAAATTGTTGAATTTGATAGGAGGTTAGTGGAAATACGAAAAGCATTAGTAGTACAATAACTGATGATTATCTCTATTTGTTTCAAAACAACTAAATTCAATGTGCAGATGTTTAGAATTTACTGGTTGTAATTGGACCAACATATTCTGTTGCGAGGCAGTTACTTAAAATTGCGAAACACTGCTGTACTTAGTGGTTGGTAATACTGCAAGTGAACGTTTTCAGTCAAAAGTTCGCATGACTTGCCAATTAGTGGAAAAAAAGTGGAAGCGATATTTAAATTGGGTAGGAGGGTTATTATGTTCAATAAATGTCAAGGTTTAGTTATTTGTATGTGATTACACAAGAGTTATGTTGGTACGGCAATACATTTGATTTGATGTAACATTCGTTTTGCTTAAACAATTTTTAAAAAAAGCTCCAAGGACTTTTTTATCTTGTTCGCTTTTTAAAACAAACAACTGAGAATCGAATGAGAAATTATAATTTTTTTTTTTAAATACAATTGTTTCTTAATATAATTAATTTGTTTAATATACAGGGCGGTCCACATAGAAGGGCCACTATTGGGATCTCGTAAACGGGAAGAGCTACAAAGAAGTTTAAATTAGACAAATTGTTACCCTTTCTGAGACGTATTCGGTGATCCTTTAATGTTTTAAAAAAGCTTCATGGCACGCTAGATAATTAAGAAAAATCTAAATGGTCATTTTTTAAATCGTTAATAACTTGGTTATACTTGACGGTTCAAAAATATTTTTGGGGAAACAGTTGTAGATTTTTGTACGCACTGTAAAATGAAAACATTCATTTGTTTTAATTTTGTTTAAATTCATGGCACTCTATAGCTTCATTGGGGACTTTTTCATGAATTTTATTTGTTTTGAGCCCAAATATCAAAATAAATACAATAAACCTTATATTATTGAAACGAGAAAAAAAAAAGCTTTTGCATGATATCATAGCCAACTATGGTTTTCATTTAAAAAAATGCAAGTTTGTAATTTATCTAAGAATTTAAGCAATATTGAAACAAATGTTTTCGTTTTACAGTACGTACAAAAATCTACAACTTTTTCCCAAAAATAATTTTGTGTCATCAAGTATAACCAAGTTATTAACGATTTAAAAATATGCCCATTTTGATTTTTGTTAATTATCTAGCGTGCCATGAAACTTTTACGCATCACTAAATAGATCTCAGGAAGGGAAACAATTTGTATAATTTAAACTTCTTTGTAGCTCTTACCGTTTACGAGATCCCAATAGTGGCCCTGTATCATGACAAAAGCTTGTTAATGTTTGTTGATGGCTAACACTGTTAGTATTTAAAATTGTTTTTTTTTCCCAAAAAAATATGGCATAAAAATGTACGCACTCGGTTAGTTATAAGTTAAAAAGTACTACCTAATATTTTGATTCAATAGTTTATTTTGTTAATTTTTTAGTAATTTTGATTAACACATTGGTCTTGTTTTTGATTTGAGAACTTGCAAATTTCGTAGAGTACAACATTCAAAACTATATGTACCAAGTTTATGACCCGAAGAGTTTAATTTGTTCGAAATATTTGGCACGGAATTTGTTTTGTAGTATATGCAAAATAACATGACCCAAATTTCGCATCAGTAATATAATTTGATAATTGAAAATAGTGGCTTTATTTACAAAACTGAAAATAAAACATTTTCCTGGTTGTGTAACTGCAATGTACAATACATTTAGTATTTTTTTGCATTAATTTAGAGAGTAATTAACATTTGCAAAGCAGTAGCAGAGTGTTTTGTTTATTTATTTTGATGCTTATCGATCCATTGTGGGTAAACAATGTAAGCACATTGTGTTTTAATTTAAAATGTAACTTCTTTATAGATATAAATTGCAGCTTTGATGAAAATGTTCTGTGCTGTATCCACGATCAGATCGTTGGCATTTCACAATATTTATTAAAATCTATGTATAAAAATGCTTTGAATTGAGCAATATATCAAGTTTTGCCACATAAACGTTTTGGAACAGGTCGCATTGTTGGCTCGGGTGAAGAGGCCGATAAATTGGTAGCCGAGTAAACAGAAACCCTGTAACCGAGCTCCGTGGCTGGTTGGTACGCAACCTTCCGAGTTAATCGGGAGGTCGTGGGTTCGAATCCCACGGCCGTCTGTCATCGTAGAGGTTTCAGGTGGTTTCCTCTACCTACTATAGGCAAATGCTGTGACAGTACTTCCACCTACCCTTACCTTACCCACCCTTTCCTTGTTCCCCGCCCCCTCCTCCCGGACGCTAATGGCCATAGCTGTCGAAGCGTCCTTAAACACTCAATTTAAAAAAAAAAAAAAAAAAGAAACCCTGTAACGATAATGATATGTATCGTGTAGTCTCAAGCAGACAGACGACAGTGTTGCCAAGAACATGGACAAACAAATACAACCATTAAAACATTAAAAGTTAAAATTATGTTCAAAGATTGAGAAAATCAAATATTTTTCAGAAGTTAAGGGAAAATAATCAAAGTATGGAACATGAGCTGTACAATCAACGACAAAATTTAAGATCTCCAAGTCATGAAAATGTTTACCAGGGTAGAGGATCGCCGAAAAAAATTGCCTGCGAAATATTGAAAAAAGATTATGAAAAATCATGCTTTTTTCGATCGCATTCCATTGTAAACAATATACAGGGTGATTCAGTTTGACTGTCGCACCCCTATAACTTGATTATTTTTAGAGGAAATCTTATATTTTTGAAAATCGTGGAAAATCCTCTATCGGATACATTCAAATGTTTTTTCTACTATGCAATATGTCAGAATAGCGATAGTCATTTTTTTTTAAATCACATATGGTATACTTTTTTTGTTTTTTGATCCTGATAGAGAATTAAATTTTATATCCGATAATGCATTAAAAAAATAGGCGTACATGAGAACTTTTTTGAGAAAAATGAGCTTAAAAGTTATTTATTATTTTTCACAAAATCATTGTATTTGACTAAACAAACATGATCGCTGTAGTAATTGACAGTTTTTGACTTGTCTAATTGTTTTTTATTATGCTACGAAAAATAATTATTTTGTGAGCATTTAATTGAAACACCTTAGATACACACTTAAAAAAGCAAATTGACTAAAGATCCATCTTGAAAATACTCACAAAATAATGATTCATCGTCGAAAAATAATAAAACACAATTAAATAAGTTATAAACTGTCAATTACTACAGCAATCGTGTTTTGTTTAGCCAAATACAGCGATTTTGTGAAAAATAATTGATAACTTTTAAAGTCATTTTTCTCAAAAAAATTTTCCTTTGTATGCTTATTTTTTTAATGCACTATCGGTTTAAGAATTTAATTCTCTACATCAGAATCAATTAAAAAAAAGTATGTATACCATGTTATTAAAAAAAAAGTTAACTACCGCCAGTCTGATATATTTCATGGTAGAAAACATATTTGAACGTCGCGTCGTTTAATAAGAGATTTTTCCACGATTTACAAATACCGGGTGTAAACAAAGTGTGGTACACCCTTTTTTTAAATTTTTAATTCATGAAATTTTGGACATGCAATATGTTCAAAAAATCGGATTTTTTAAGTACATGCACGCAAGTGTTTTACTTCCGGTTTCGTCGGAAATGACCCTAACTTTGTTATTTTAAATGGAATACCCTGTATATTTTTACATTTTGGGAAAAGGAAGCGATTTTGGATACAACTGCACTATTTTGGTTAATTTTTATAACCTCAAATAATTTTGTTGTAATTAATTTAATGACTGTGAAATCATTTTTCTACAACCGCAATAACGTAACATACAAACACGTAAACAAGCATTTGTTTGTTTCCACAGCGATCTTCCGTGGCACCTTTGTTTTTGTTTTTGTTTTTGTTTTGAATGATTTTTGTTGCAGTTTTGCACAGTCTACTGCGATTAACAGGATATCAATAAATCTTTACAATAATTTGAAGTTTTTGAAGCAGGCTCTTGATAAAAATAAAAATACAAGTTATTGGTATCAACGGATTTGTTAGAAGATACTACATTTAAATAACCGCTTGTACCACCATAGTTCCATTTAAAAAAATTGATTTTTTTGTCAAAAAACCGATTCCGTAACCGTCAAAGCCGAAAAAAGTAACCTAAATGTCATTTAAAATTTACAAAAACGTTTTTTGGACAGTTGTTGACATAACAGATTTAATTTATGCAGGTCACGGCACACTTAATAAAAAATTAAATTTTGTTTCAAAAATTATTTGAGGTTATAGAAATTAATCAAAATAGTGCATTTGTATCCAAAATCGCTTCACCTTTCCAAAAATGTAAAAATATACAGTGTGTTCCATTTAAAATAACCAATTTGTTGTCATTTCCGGCGAAACCGGTAGTGAAACAATTGTGTGTACTTAAATAATCCATTTTTTTGCACAAATATGACTAAAATTTCATTAATCTAAAATCAAAAAAAGGGGGTGTACCACACTTCATTTACACCCGGTATATAGGGTTATTGGGGGTTCCGCTTAAAATAACAAAGTTAGGGGTGCTAAAGTCAAACTGAATCACCGCGTATAATTCCAAGTGTATTTTTAACTTCTTACCAAATAAATATAAGGTTATTTTGTAATTTTATAGATGATTGGTCTCAGCAGATGTAGCGTTTAACACCTTTCGAGTGATTAATGCGCGAATCACGACAATTTTTTTACGGTTGTTAGAATGGGCGTCTGCATAAAATTTTCCAGGGGGCAAAGCTAGAGACACAATAATAAATTTTAATTTAATATTTCAATTTTTATGATTTGTCTTTCACATATTTCATATTTACTCGATCCCGGGGGGGCAAGTGCCCCGTCCCCCCTCCCTGCGGACGCCCATAGTTGTTAGATGTACCGAAGTTGGGAATGACTTTTAAAAAACGTAAACTCGCTTTTATAACAATAATGTTCAATAAATTGTACAGTCGTCATTTGTTGTTGCCTTAGTTTATATATATATTCGTTTCTCTAATTTACATCTATCATAAACGCATATAAATCTTAATTTGACAAGGAACAGTTTGATTCTATTTTTAATATCGATTTAAAGGTGTACATGTTCCTTTAAACTTTGTAGTTCCGACAGCAAAGTTAAATATAAATATTGTTCAGATGTAGAACCGAGATATTTTTCTGATATATTTTTATTGTTATGCAAGCATTCTATTTTTATGCGGTGTTGGTGACCTACTAAGGCCACAAAATCAGCAAAACAAGGCCGTTATCTTAGGTTGCATAAAATTCGCTAGAGTCATCCATGTTAACATTTAGTAGTTTGTAACAGATAACGTGCAAGTTTGCAAATGTTGCCTTTTCGAATAGTCATTATTGTGAAAATGTGATACTGCAACTATTTAATTAGAAATGTGACTCATTGTACAATAACTTAAGCTTGTAATTGAGGGTGTCAGAACTATTTCTATAAAAAAAATAGCTGAGTGTGCAAATTAATACTAAACACGTTAACTCTTAATGAAAAAGTGGCGCGTGAAGTCTTAGCCAATGCTGAAATTGATCGGATAATCATTTGTATTGAAATAGACACGTGGGTTTCTTTAGAGAAAAACTGGTATTAGTGAATTTTGTGTTATTTACATGGATACATTTATTTGTAGAAAAATTAAGATTCAAATAACCAGATTATAAAATGAAGATAAATCAAGTTGACGTAGTTTGAAAAAAACAATTCGTATGTCATGAAATTTAAACATCCCGTGAATATTCTCAGTTCATATTATATGGTTAATTTCCAAAAATTATCAAGCAGGCGACTTTCGTCTGTTTAATTAGATAAACTTTATTCTGCTCCAATAAAGATAAAATGTGAAAAATGGAAAAATCTTCAGGCTGCTTTGCCATATGTTCCGCCTATGCATCATCTTTTTTTTTTAATATATAAACAATTACCGCACGAAATGTAATGTATGAAGGGGAAAAAAGTTAAAGACGATGAAGTAGTGAAAATTACCACTATTTTCAATTATTCAATATGTTTATTTTTGATCACTTAAAATTTATAATAACTGGTTTGTTGTTGTTTGAAAATAACATTATTTCGTTTGATTAATAATTTTGGACTACTTTGAGCTTTGAGCCTTATCAATCCGGGTGTAAATGAAATGTGGTACACCCCCTTTTTTTCTTTAGTTTTGATTTTAGATAAATGAAATTTTAGACATACGATATGTGCAAAAAACCGGGCTTTTTGAGTACATGCACACATTTGTTTCACTTTCGGTTTCGCCGGAAATGAACCCAACTTTGTTACTTTAAAGGGAACACCCTGTATATTTTTACATTTTTGGAACGAGGAAGCGATTTTGTATACAATTAGATTGTTTTGGTTAATTTTTATAACCTCAAAAAAAATTTGGAACAAAATTAATTTGTTGAAGGGTGCCGTAAATTGTAAATTTAAAATGACATTTAGGTTACTTTTATCGACTTTGAGGTTGCGGAATCGGTTTTTTTTTTTTTTTTTTTTTACAAAAAGTCAGTTTTTTAAATGGAACTATAGTGGTACTAGCGATTATTTAAATGGAGCATCTTCTAACGAATCCATCGATACCAATAACTTGTATTTTTATTAAGAGTCAGCTTCATAAACTTCAAATTATTGTGAAGATTTATTAAAAGATCCTGTTAATCGTAGGAGACTGCATAAGTGCCAGAAAACAAATTATCGTTGTTTTACGTTTAACTACTACAGTCATTTAATTAAAAAGTCTAAAAATTTTGGTAATCATTTTTACATAATTAGATTACTGCGATTAAAAGGATCTCTTAATAAATCTTTAAAATAATTTGAAGTTTTTGAAGCAGACTCTTAATAAAAATACAAGTTATAGGTATCGATGGATTCGTTAGAAGATGCTCTATTTAAATAACCGCTTGTACCACCATAGCTCCATTTAACAAAACTGACTTTTTGTCAAAAAAAAAAACTATTTCGCAACCTTCAATGTCGATAAAAGTAACCTAAACGTCATTTATAGTTTACAAAAACATTTTTTGGACAATTGTTGACATAATAAAAATCAATTTATGCAGGTCACAACACCCTTAATAAAAGACTAAATTTGTTTCAAGAATTTTTTGAGGTTATAAAAATTAACCAAAATGCGCAGTTGTATCCAAAATCACTTCCTCTTTCCAAAAATGTAAAAATATATAGGGTGTTCCATTTAAAATAACAAAGTTGGGGTCATTTCCGGCGAAACCGCAAGTGAAACAAATGTGTGCATGTGCTCAAAAAACCCGTTTTTTTTGCACATCATATGTCTAAAATTTCATTTATCTAAAACTAAAATCATAACTAAAGAAAAAGAAGGGGTTGTACTTCACTTACACCCGGTGTAACAGCAAAAGTAATACCTACAAGTGATTTGAATTTTTCAAAAAAAATTAGATTTTTTATTTTGTCTGATTTTTGTGCTAAAAAAGTCTCACCAAACGGTAGAATATTTAAATTAATTGGTCAATTAAGTTTCATTTAAATTTTCTTCGTTTTCTCCTTCTTTTATATGGCATCTATCATCTATGATCAATTTACAATCTAAGCTTGCCCAGTGGCAACTACCCTCTTAAAGTTACTTAACTTAAATTATTATTGGCAACAATCCATGTTTCTTAATTTCTGATACTCTCAATTATGATCGATACTAGGTTATAGTTTCAAAAATTGCCTAACGCTGGTAGATTTACAAAAATTGTAACTCTTAAACATTTGACTGTTAAAAACACTTCCTATCTATTGTGTAAGTGTTAAACGAATATTAAGAGAAGGATATCTGTTTACTTGCCAAATAAGTTTTGAATAAATTTTGTTTATGTCATCGGTTAATGCAAATTAGTTACGTTCATTTGTTTGGTGATGTTTTTTATGTTGATTTAAACACGTTTATATACGTATTTGGAATTGATTTATGGTTAAAGTCTAGCTGTACAAGTTAATACACTTTTAAGAATGTAGGTATGCACATAATTGTGTGCAGAAATATGCGTTTAATTTTCTTTACACTCAATCTGTCAAAGTTACTATTAATTTTCATTACTTTAGCAATATTAATTGTTGTAACGACATTTATTTTAGTAGCTTGCTCCTGAGTGATTTGTTAACTTTCTTCGTGAAGCACAAACTCTACTCTTAATTAGTACAATGACTGAAATTTGACAGTGAACATTTTTTTGATACAGTAAAATTTTTATCCAAAAATTTGGGACCATAATTACAGCGTAAAATTATATTATCGAATCACAGTCTTTAGCTTGGAGTGATCATTTTTTGTTTCATGTTTAATCGGCTAAACGGATCTAAACATTTCTGTTTACTGTGATTTAAAATAAATTTTGGGATGTTTGAAATTGCAATGTTAAGCTAAAGCATAGTTGACCCTGAACTAACAGAGGGCAAAAACAGTTTATTTCCTGGATCTCGGCCAACTGTTGTTCATCTCTTGAAATTCGTTAATTTATAAATATACGCTCCCAATCTTTGACGATCTCTGTTTTTTACATAGTTCGATTATTTGGCACAATTTATTATATACCGTCTAAAATTATGAATTGTTCATGTCTTAATTTTCCTAGTGTGGAACTGCAAAGTTTGTTCCAATTAAATTGTGAAATTAAGTTTCCACCAAGTCGTATTAGTAAACATCTATTAGATTTATTTGTTTTGGTTAAGTGTTTGCTTAAAATAAAGGAAATGTAACGGAGTGATTTTTCTTGAGCAACTATTGAGATAATTATTCATCACCAAATTAATTATGTCTTTTAACTAACGTCATAGCTCTTAAGATAAGCGACATCTTCACGTTGAACCTCGAATTTGTAACACCATGTATAGCTCTATTAGTTTTTATTTTTAAAATATCCATTATTTAACTGTCCATTCAATAAGATATTGATATTTGTGTCTTTTTGTCTTTTTGTCTGCAAATTTTGATAAATACAGTTCATGAAACATTTTTAAGCCATTTCGTATAGAGAAAGTTTGTCATCTTGTCGGTATGTTGCTACCGAAGTGCTATATTTTTGTACAACATTTTTAATTACTATTTTCATACAATGTTGTCTTAATTAAAAGTTAAAATTTCAAACGCGCTTGTAATTTTGTAGCCCTCAACAAAATGAAGTTCTTCATAAATGATATTACTGTGTCCTTGTGGTGTTGTGTTGCGGCCTATTTGCATATAAATACGATGCCAATGATAAATTGATGTTTTCCACCACAGCTATAGTGATTTTCGATGTTATTATGACACATTCATGTCATTATTGAATAAATTGACGTTGTAGAATGCTTAGATAGGCGTTTAACTGAAGAATATTTATAAATCATACTTTATTATTTATGTTTTATCACATGCTGTACCCTTAGGCTACTCTTGGAAGCAATAATTGTATTTAACCAGAATTATTAAACATTACTTAATATTTTGATAACGATTTAACCGTCATTTGTTTTGCAATAAGATGCCGGCATTTTTATTACTAGGTATAAACTTATAACACCATATACCTAAACGAAAACGTTTTATATGGCGTTTCATCATGAAGTAATATTTATTATCAATTTTTTAAAGCCTATTTTTTAAGATTGACACATTTTATATTTTCATGAAAAACTTTTGACGTTATATACAATCAAGCGAATGTACTTAGGGTTGTGTCTTAAGAGAAGCAAGGCAGTGCGCGTAATTACGGAAATTTGGAAATAGATTTAAAAGAACATGGTTTCTTCGAAAAATCAACCAGAAATTCAAAGCAAATCAATGAAGAATTATAATGAGCTGCTTCTATACAGTTTTTTAAGCAAGGAATGTAACATCTCTACATTTCAAATTTGTTATTTGTAAATGTCGCCATAATTAAAAATAATTTAGTACTACAGAATTACGCAAGAATATTATTAAATTCTAATAATGATACCGCAGACAAATAATACTGTCATTTGACATTTAGTTGGTTGTGTATTGTTTTTCTTTCACAGATCGCTTGAAAAGTGATTGATAAAATAAAATTTTTGTTGATTTATTTTAAAAAATATAAATGGCAAGTAATATCTAATTAGAAAAAAGGACAAAAGCACATGAAACTATTCCAAAGACAGTTTGACGGCCCATAAGAGAAAATGAAATTGAGGTAATATCTCCTAAATGGAATGTGATTAAAAAGTGTAATATAATACTTACATTCTACATAAAAAAGTACAAAGAAAGTAAAAATAAAATTGAGTAAGACCAAAAAGTTACGAAAGAAAAAAGAATTTCAACATTTTCATATTTTTTGCCATAACTTTTGAAGTACGAGGCAGTTTTTACTTTAAAAAATAGGTCATAGCTCCTCCCATACTAGGCAATAATTCGTCTAATTTAAGCAACCTGTATCTCTTATGATAAGCGAGATCCCCAATGCTATCTGGGTCAGCCTGTATACCATTAAAATCAAAAAAGAATCTTTATATAACGTTTAAAGTCGACTATGGTTTGAATTTAAAAAAAGTTTGGTATGGATCTTGGTATCCTCTTAACTTAAAAAAAAACATTAATACCTTAATTATAAATTACGTAAAAATTAATTATTAATTACCCAGTTAACAACGTTTTTCTATCTGCCGTAGTTAAACAGATATTTGTGATTTTTCATTTTTTACAAATAGTGTAGAAAGTTAGTAACACTGGTTAATTTATTCTTGAGACTTTCGCGGCCGTTATCCATAATACAATCTTGGTTTCCGGGTTTGGAACCGCGTCTTCTATATTTAGAAGTAGTTGACGTTTCGACCATTGTGTCTTGGTCTTTTTCAAAACGACTTTTTGAAAAAGACCAAGACACAATGGTCGAAACGTCAACTACTTCTAAATATAGAAGACGCGGTTCCAAACCCGGAAACCAAGATTGTATTACTGGTTAATTTAACCAACTCTATGACTCTTATAATACCAAAGATACCAACGTAGCTTGGTTTATAATTATTGTCCTCTTGTTTATATTTACGTTTCGGGTAAAATGGCTTAGCCATTACTCTTAAAATTATGAGTTTAATAATATCAACAGTTTTTCTCAAACGTACATAAAATACCTACTTAAAATGCGTTGTTTTTGTTTTGGAAGACGCTGGACCAATTGCCCAGTCGTCTAGAGCGACTTTGTTTACCCAATCTGTCCCCAACTTAAGTATGTCGATCTAAATTCAAAGTAAATGGGGACGAACAAGCTTACAATAGTAGACTAGTTGGGTCTCGACTACTTTTTATCAACAAATTACATAGCAACCATACTAATACCCTAGTAACGGAAAACAAAAATACCTCATAAATCGGTTAAAAAATTATAACTTTTTTTCTCCGTAAATCTATGAACTATACCAACTATACCAGGAAAAATACGCTGTTTAATATTTATTTGTAAATGTAACGTTAGCTCATGGGGAGATTGAATGAGAGGAAGGAGATATGTTATATATTTCTGTCACAAAATACAGTTTTCGTTGCTTTTATATCGCTATTCCAGAGCTTCCGACATAGATTTGTTGGGTAATTAATTTTTCGATCTTCTTACAAGAAACATTTTTCAGCTTTCATAGCTTTATGATTAATGAATTTCTTATCGATTCGGGTTTATTATTTTCGTAGATAAATTGGTCTCTAGATTATTTGCTATTCATTTTTTAATAATGTGCTTGCATTTAATCTTGACAAAGACGATAACTTCATCCAAGCATTCATGAATTTCTTATTTATCATAATACAAAGTTTCTTAATTTAACTAAAAGAGCCATTTAGATACGAAAAGCTTAAACTTGTAAATAAAGTATGTTGGTATTGCTGTTTTTAGTAAATGTAAAATTTTGGATTTTAAATATTTATTACTTATATCTTTATATTTAATAGTATTTTTTTGACTGATATACAAGTTATTTCAGTGGTAATATTATATCATCAATGTAATCTGTTTTTTCGTATATTTTGTGATTCTTGCAATATTTATTATGTAAGGGCAAAAGTTGTTTAGTTTTTGCTTTGACTTATCTCAAATAATTACGAATTTTAATCCGTTAAATTGTGAAACTGGACATTGATTTGTATCTGGTCTATCAATATTAGTGATGCAACTAAAAATATAATTAAAAATGACGGTTAACCAGGAAAACTAAAAATATATCGTTAATATGCTGTCACAGAAGTCAAAGTTGTTTCGTTTCTTCTTTAAAATTAAGATCAAAAGTTTTTAGAAGTTCAGTCTTATTACAAAACTTATTTAAAAGGACCACGTTTTAATAATTGAGATGTGTATCAAACATCTCAATATTAACTTAAATTAGTACGGATTAAATTATGTATTCAATTTTTATATTAAATAATGATGTTACTTTAATATTCTGGATGATAAATATTTTAAAAATTTTAAATCGAATTGTACTGAATCGACTTGGTAATGATTATTGATTTATTTATTTTGTTATTTAACTATAGTTTAAAATAAGTGAATAGATATTTGCTACTTCGGCAAAAATTTGGTTTCATTTAGCCATTAATCTTTGCTGTACGATAGCTTTGTTCCAGCAAGGCTATGTACGATCCAATGAACGATTAGTACAATACGCAGTATCGATATAGAGTTCCAGCATAGCCTATGATACTTCATCGGACGGTTAGTCGGCTGTTCCAGCAGTTACCGAATCAATTCATGAACTAGTTTGTGGACGGCGAAAACAATACATGAACGAAGGCAAGAACTGTCGCTGTTCACATCTAACAGCCTCTGGTAGCTAAGCATAGACCGCCGAATCCTACGCACTGTTGTGTTAGTACTGCTTTTTTTAAATGTTTACACTTGGGATGCTTAAATTTCTACATGTCATTTACAGTTAAAGTGTTTCGGCAGCGTTAACTTGAATTAATATATTTATTAGTCCATAGTTGACATACATATACCAGTATAAAATTCACTGCTGGAACAAACGTGATGTCTATTTGCAAAGGTCGCAACAACTTTACGTGAAAACTTATTTTCTCGGATATGCCAGACTTGAGGCGGCAGCATTATTCTTCTATTACACTTGACGAATTTTAAAATGTTTAAGTACTTAAACGTGTGGGCGCGCTGTAAACTAAATCGTAGCTAAAGACATAACACTATGCCTTTGTGTCATATTCCGCGCTCATAACTTACACGATCCATAAACATTATCGCTCGTAATCATTTTCATATTAGTGTTATGTTCTCAACTATTATTGTTTGATAGTGTTTTAATAATTGTTTATAACACTTGCGTACTAAACCGTTCTTAATGCGTTATTTAAGTGTCTCGATTTAAAGTTAACGACCTCAGCGTTTGTTGATGTATTGTATATTACATAAATTCAGTATTTATTGTTCTGATTAAAACTCTATAGTCAGTTTTGTATGGGGTATAAAATTAATTAAAAACATTAAAACGTACAATCACAGAGGTGGAACTGTTTTAGAAAAAAAAAATTTATCGTGTTTTATTTTAGACAACTTTTGTTTTGCCTATAATTGGTAACTAAATTTGGGTGTAGAATTTACTAAACTAACAATATGCAGTTTTTAAAGTATATTTACTTCAAGGTTAGGACTTTTTTTTGGGAAATTACTTATTAGTGAACAGTGTTGAATGTCTTCTTCTTCATCTACATATCCATATCTATATTCTAGCTAGAGCAATCTTAATTTTGGGAGTTGTTACCCGTTTAACATGGAAGCCCCGCATAATATATAAATTAAATAAAGGTTACTTACACTCGGCCAACTCTAATTAATTATTGATGGGGAAATCAATGTTACATTGTGTGTACATTATTAATGTGCATAGCTTTACTCCGATCCCTCATTATGCATTCTTGTAATTTAGAGTGATGCTTCCGTAAACAGCGGACAAGTCTGCTAGTGCACATCCATATGTTGCCAGTTTAGAATTGATTGTACTAATTGATTAAGGAAGTTTTGGTAAGAAAAATTTACTGATTTTACTTTACTTTAAACTGTAGAGGTCATTTTATCAAAGGAAAAATAAAGTTCGTCTTGTTAACATGTGAAATGTTCAGAAGGTAATTAACACATTCATTTTTTCTTTTACCGTGTATTTTATTCAAATTTTAAATACGTTACATCGCCACTTAAACGCTACTAAACACGTTGACTGCTAAGGATCTCCGAGGTCAATTTGGGATAGGCTGTATCATCCATCAACTGAACAAAGTCATGCCCAACCAAGCCGAGTCGAGTATACATTTTGTGTTTTCTTACACCGTGGTTAATTTTCCATTTTAATCCCAGAAACTCACCACCCGTAGCTCGTAGCAGTACAAGTTAGTTAACTAGTAATAACTGGGCCAGATCGCCACGAATCAACGTGTTAAACATACCTTTTTACAGGTTTGGTGAAAATTGCTCGAAAACAATTTCTCGAAAGAAAATTGCTCGAAAAATTGTTCCTCGAAAGCCTAGATGCTCGAATAACAATTTCTCGAAAAGAAAATAATTGCTTTCAACTATACACAGTGTTTTGTTTTTGCGTTCTAATACCAAACATTGTTTTTTTTATTTGGACAACTATGTATATTTTGTAATTTTTGGATGTAAATTTAAATTCTCTTTCAAAAATATTATAGGTTGTTTATGTTTAAAATGAACCGTTTTTGAGTTATTAAGGGTTTTTTGAAAATTTTGACAGATGCAGACCTCTAAAAAAATATTTATATTTATTAACATAACACTACCAGAGCAATTTACTCTGGTAATTTATTAGACAATAGTGTCATAGTAATTGTTGACTAGTTACATTTTTAAAATGATATACAGGATGTTCGTTATACTCGGTCCATTTCGCTAAACTTTAAACGCATATGTCATCTTCTTTTTAATGGAACACCCTATATATTTTTACATTTTCTTGTAGAAAATGTAATTATCTTTCAAAGTTGTTAAGCATGTTTTATGTCTAAATATAATATTTTTGAAGTTATTTGGTTTCTTATGATTATTTGCAAGTATTTTACCTAAAATATCAGTAGTAGCCTTTGAAAATTCAAAACAATTTGTATAAACTGTCAACCAGAACAGTTAATCGGCACAATTTCCACTATTATGCCACTAAAAATCCATATTTGTTAAAAGCGTAGATACACAACATACATGGCAGCAAATAACACCAGAATGCTGTGTATCTACAGTTCTTGAAAAATATGAATTTTTAGTGGCATAATAGTGGAAATTGTGCCGATTAACTGTTCTGGTTGACAGTTTATACAAATTGTTTTGAATTCTCAAAGGCTACTACTGATATTTTGGGTAAAATACTTGCAAATAATCATAAGAAACCAAATAACAAAAATATTATATTTAGACATAAAACATGCTTAACAACTTTGAAAGATAATTAAATTTTCTACAAGAAAATGTAAAAATATATAGGGTATTCCATTAAAAAGAAGATGAGATATGCGTTTAAAGTTTAGCGAAATGGACCGAGTATAACGAACATCCTGTATATCATTTTAAAAATGTAACTAGTCAACAATTACTATGACACTATTGTCTAATAAATTACCAGAGTAAATTGCTCTGGTGTTGTTATGTTAATAAATATAAATATTTTTATAGAGGTCTGCATCTGTCAAAATTTAAAAAAAAACGTTAATAACTCAAAAACGGTTTATTTTAGACATAAACAACCTACAATATTTTTGAAAGAGAATTTAATTTGACATCCAAAAATTACAAAATGTACATAGTGTTCCATATAAAAAAAAACATGTTTGGTATCAGTGCGCAAAAACAAAACACTGTGTATAGTTCCTCAGCATCCACAATCTATTTTTCATTTCGCACGTTGCATCCTTTAAAGTAGATACCAAAAAATCAAAAAGAACCCTGTCCAAACTGAGATCAAACCGTTCATTCGAACAGTTCATTGTTCCTTTTAGGTCTGATTGCATAATAGCTAAACCCTGGGTTAACGCCAAAAACTTGAAATTAACCCTGGGTTAATCCCGGGTTTACCTTTTATGCAACCGGGCCTTACCTTCGATTAGGTGTAAAGGGACCCATCGGGCTCACATGATTGAATATCCTAAATGGTGAATAATTATTTAGGTACACAGTGCAAGTTCCGTGGTAGTGATTCTTAGTTTGTTTTGAAAAAGACTACCAAGGGCACTGATGCAGCAATCTCAATAGGTGTTAGTATTTTTGCAGAAACCTCAACTATTAATGATAACCTTACCAGGAATTTTAACTGCTGCTGGTAACTTCAATTTTTGTTGCTGCATATAATAAATCTCGAATGTGTTTTATAATTGTACTACATCACTATATTTTAACGGAAAACCTTTCAACTACGCCTTAAACGCACGATATTAAATGCTTCAGCATAAAAAATCACTAATAGTTTAACTAACAAAGAAGGCCCGAGAAAAACAAATGCTACATTACTTATTAAACAACCCTTGTATAGCTTTATATTGTACTTGGCAGAAACAGTCAGTAATTATTGGCAATATTGAATTTGTTTTGTTTTGCAGACTTCCTCATTGGTTAATGGTTAATGTATTAGTTTAACAAAAGCGAATTAATACTTAACTGAAGTTTGAACCTCAAGTGTGCTCTTAGTGGCTGGTTCAAAAGTGCTTGTAGGTTATATTACACAGAGTTCACGTAGTAAAAGATAATGATTTGGAACATTGCTTTTAAACTTAGCAACGTTAAATACAATACCTTTTCTTGAGGTCAAAAAACACGGTCATTTTTTATTTTGTTTATTTAATTGATATTTGTATATAATTATTACTGTACTTCTTAAGTAACTCGTTATAAATGGTGTCACAGCCGAAAAGGCTAGCGTAATGCTAAGAGTAAATTGGGATTTAACTTTGGAGTAGGTCAATACCGTTTTAGAGCGAAATTTCTGCAAAATAAATGTAACCATAAATATTCCTCGTAACAGAATTAATTAACTCGTATTTATTCCTCTTTTCAGTGTTGTGTTTTAGGGGAATACATGTGTATGTACGTATTTAAATTGTAAAAGGCTTATAAAAAACGTGAAACCTTAACATTTGCAACTCGGACTATATTAAATCTGTCACAATAAATTTTAATATGCGTGAAGAAAATTAGTGACGCTTGAAATCCGCAATAAAAGTTGTTCTTTTGTGCAAAATGCTGAAGAAAAGTATATTACTGTGGAAAGAAATCTGTTCGGCTGGCTTATATCCATATTGGTAGCGCGGCTGTTCTCCCTGTGGATTTATGTGCAAAGGGGAAACAACTAGAACGCACTTTGCATGGAATCCAGCTGATCTCGTCTGATTGCGTGTATCATTCCGTAACATAAAAATGGAGAGTTTTACATTGAATGCACCCAGATATCCATAAACTTGCTTACTTTACTTTCGCTTGGATGGATGGATACCTTTTCCTATCTAAATTGGGTTTTCGGGCGTTTACTTTCCGTACAATCAATTTTTTCGTATATTAGTCGTGATTGTGCGAAAATATCTACGCCAAATCAAATCAAATAAGCAGATCTTTGGACCACCCCACACACGGCGCTCCAATCTGCATATAATTTCACGGCTATCTCTACTATTATTCGTGCTGCAAAGATGGTTGCATGGGAACAGTTTTAAAAGGTGCTTTTGTTTTTAACATGTTAAAGCTGGCTTAGTGTTTGTAAAATTAAAACGATTTTTTCATATAAAAACGTAGTTAAAATTTGAATATTAATTCTATTTATAGCACGGTGGATAAAAATCATGATATTTTTAAAAAAATCTAAAAAATCGATTTATTTGATTTAAATCAGATTTTTTTGATTTAAATCAAATGTACCATATTATCGAATTTAGTGACATATTCACATGCTATTTCTGTTTTGTGCTAATATATTTAATAACCAATATATCTAATTCATTGGTGAATTTTTGTCAAAATGAAAAATTAAATATGAATTTTGAAAAAATCAGTGCTAAATGGTGATGTTTAATTAATTATATACAGGGTGAGTCATTAGTGCGGGATCGGTCGATTGTGGCTAAACGGCTTAAGATATGAAGTTGATTCAAATGCTCTTTTATACAGTTTTTTCTAAACAACACAATAAAAATATTTTCAAATATACAGGGTAAGTCACCTTTCTGGAACTAATAGCGACTTTTATATTTCAAATACAACACCCAATTTTTTATTTAATATTTTTGACCGCCTTAATTTTAGCTTTGCATCAATATAAAATACTACAGGTTTTTATACGGCGTTGTAAAAAAAAAATTATTTTCTAAATTATTCAATGTTTTAAGTCTTTATTTAAAAAATTCTCCTGTAGTTATTTTGAAATACAGAGTTGTAATTTGGTATGGACATGCAGAAAAAATTTCTCTGTTCGCTCGATATGAAAAAATTTGAATCACACATACAGGGGTGTTTATAAATAGGTGGCAACTTCCATGATTTTCAAAAGCTCGTAACTCGATTTTTTCAAATGCAAACCCCTGTATTTTTTTATGTCATCGAATTCATCTTTAAAAGAGCTTCATATTTTGTTAAGTATGTCCTATACCCAAAACTCATACTTTTCGAGACATTCGACATTTTTTTTCAAATCGTTATTGAAGCAAAAGAGTGCCGTGGAAATTGAAAAAACTGACTGTTCACTACGCTAACGTCAAAAACTTGTCATTTATATTTTGAATTATTGCATTTCCACAATGAATATTACTTTACAAGAGCAAATTGATATGGTTTATTCACCATTTCGTGTATTTAATTACTAATAGTAATACAATTTTATTTTATTATAAATTAATATTATATTGTACTCATATAATCTGTGATTTAAATTGATAATTTTTTTTAAAAAATCACTTGATTTAAATCAATGATTTTTTTTTTAAAATCACTTGATTTAAATCATGATTTAAATCGTGATTTAAATCAATTGATTTAAATCTGCTCAACCCTGATTTATAGTCAGGGCGGGCCCCCAGAGTCGCTTATTGTGTTTTTTTTGCACTTTATTCAAGTAAGAAGTTTACTTTTTAAATAAATGTTAAAACATTGACTGCAAAATTCTCTACTAACATAAAAACCGAAAAACATAAAATGACAAACCGAAATAGCCTTAAAAACATACATAAAAAGCAGTGTTAAAGAAGAGAGTCATAAACTAAAGTTAAATTAATTATTGTCTAATCACTAATACAGGGTTCTCGTTTTTCGAGGGCCACTATGGGGATCTCGTAAACGGTAAGAGTTACGCTTCGGTTAAATTAGAGCAAAGGTGTATATTCAGGTGCTTCATAATTTGACGCAAACAGAATCGAATTTTATTTCTGTAAAAACTTTTTCATGATCACTTTTTGCAAGGAATTATATTTTCCATCCGACGTTTTAAATCATCATCAGTTCAATTTTTTCTTATGGACGCTATATCTGATTTTAACGCCAATTTGTAGAGCATTTTATTCTGAATTCGACAATGTATAACACTTAGCACGTTTTTAAAACAATTGTTAAAATAGCAAAAACAAATACATTATTTTGAAAAATTCCTAATCGGCATGGTAAATAATTGTCTTTGTTCCTTTATTTTTGGAAGCAGGCAAGTAAACCACTTGAAATTACTAATTTAACCGAAGTTACCGTTTAAGAGATCCCCATAGTGGCCCTCGAAAAACGAGAACCCTGTATATTAAATAATTCTAAGTAAATTTTTTTGCGCATTTCTATTTGTGTAAGATCAATAATAATCTGATTGGCTACTTATTCCAGTGTTTCACTTTTCATGTTAAGAATGGCCAAAACGAAACTAATGTTCAATCCCCTATTTATCGGGTCTATCGGAAGTAAGGTCCTATTATTAATACATCACTTCATAGACATAACGTTTCAAACGTTAGGTAAGGATATTTTTTGAAGCAAAAATGTAAAAAATCCAGAGACTAGTAAATTGTTTAGTGAAGGAATATATTTCTTTAATTTTTAGTGTTATATCGGGTAATTATATGCAAGTGGCATACTGCATTAATCACAAGTATTTTAAATTTAAAATGCCAGACATTTTAAAACCCAAGGTTGTTATTTATATTGTTGAAAATATTATTTTGATTTTTAGATATTTTTATTTAAAATTCGTTGATACTAAAAAAAATACGCTCGCCGTTAAAAAGTTATGACACAAACTTACCTTTTTTTAAATGAAACCTGTTAATTGGCTATGGCCTATTTACATTTTTTATTTTTTTCTTATCCCAAATATATAAGGGTTGATGTAGTTATTTTCTATAATACGCAAGTTACGAAGGTCTATTATTTTTTTTAAAGAAAAACAGGCTGTAAAAACATACAAAAACAAGGTGTAAAACCTTTTGAAACTCATGTTATACAAGTTACGAAGCTTTTTTTAATTTGTTGTTGTGATAAACATTATAAATATTTGATTATAAGATAACAACAATATAGTCGGAATCAGCAGTTATGTAGTATGTTGTTTATCTTATGTTCAAATATTTATAATGTATATCACAACAACAAATTGAAAAAGCTTCGCAACTTGCGTATTATTGAAAAAAACTACATCAGCCCTTATACATACATTAGGAACGAGAAAAAATAAGGAATTAAAATAGGCCATAGCCAACTATAGCTTCAATTTAAAAAAAGGTAAGTTTGTGTCATAACTTTTTAATGGCGAGCGTAAAAATATTTTTTTTTAGTATTATCGTATGTTGCATAAAAATAATATCTGTACATTTTTTCGATATTTACAACAATTACGGAACATGAAATATGACCCAAAAAAAACTGTTTTTTTTAAATAACTCAAAAACTTTGAAAAGGGTTCTGAGTTTGTCTCAAAACAACTGCACATTTTTGATAATTTAACAATAGTTACAATAATTATACGATTTTTAGCGAATATGAAAGTTACTGTTTACTAATAATATTCCTGAAAATGAATATAATATTAATAACAGTAAAAACTAAGTACTACGGGATGTAATAATGATAGTATCAAAATAGTCTATTGAATATTTCATTTTAAGTAAGAAGCTTATTATTCGGGGTTCCGGAACAAAAGCCGCTTAGCTTCCTTAGAAAATTTTCGGATGTTTTTGTTTTACTTAGTTTTATAGTTACATTGTCCGTGCTCCACAATTATTTGGTAGCCGTAAAAAAGTCGTAAAATTCGCTGCCAGCCTCTTATCTATTGATCAATAAATGTTGCAGTTTATCGTTGTTAACTGGATAGAATGTACAATATATTTTACTTGTGTTTTATTTGTAGTAAACTTCGTTTACAGAATTCGTTTAAAAAAAGTTTTGATAAACAAACAAAGCTCTTCGTATAAACAAAGAGAATTAAAAAACTTTTCGGTTTTGTTTTCCTATTCGAATTTATCTCCGAAGTTCCAGCTGTCGCTAGAAACCATGTAAACCTGAAATCCTGAAAAAAACTTAAGCTGTTTACTACAAAAAACACTGAATCCGTTATGGATTTTGTTTATAAACGTGCATCAACACACAATATGTACGCCATGTCTTAATTTGGATCTGATTATAGGGGAAAAGCTTTCTAGGAGATTTTAAATAGTAAAAGAGAATATAAATTATCATATTTTAAAAAAAAAAGTTCTTTATTTTACTTACCAGGGTAGGTCACAATACGTTGTCGCTAGAATTTGATCAAGGCTGTGTTTATTGCATCAAGAACATCAAAACTAAATGTTTAACAGAGTTATACGTGCCACTGATCATTTTCTTCGGAAAAATAGGGGAAAAACTGAAAAGCTGATAATAAAAGTAATTTTTGCAATCGCGTTGGCCATGAAACCGTCAAATGTAAATTTTTCTATCTACCAATGCGCGCATCCTTTGCAAGTAAAATGGTGCAAAGTTTTTGAAAACATCTTAAACGGTTCCGGAATTCATTACTTGTGTGCAACTGTTTTTTTTTTTTTTTAAGATTGACTGTTTTAAGTAGGTACAGTTCATCAAATAAAACAAATTATGCTTCGGAGAACATTTTTATCTACGAAGCGCAGATCTCAAATTTGTTTTCCCCATGGAGAGTAGGCTACACTATGAACGCATGTTATAATTTATTTAGATTTAATAGAAGTAGTAAATAAAAAATCATAAATTATCATGAAATGTAAAAATACCTTCAATTATTTAAGTTTTTTGTGTTAATTAAGTACAGCTAGTTTATTTATTTGATTTTTTGTTTTGTTTTTCCATGGCCACTTTGATTAAACTTTATAAATGCTGTAATATTGTAATAACTTACTTAGTTTTAAAGGTAAACGTAACAACCTCTGCATCAATGAAACGAGAACAAAATCTCTTTATTAGCGTCACAGCCAACTACAAGCCGTATTTAAAATAAGAAAGTTAATGTAAAAAAAAAACTAAAACAAATGAAGATACATAAAATGTATTAACAAATTTCAAATGCACGGGTCCAATAAAGTTGAAAAATATTTTGAGTATGATTTCAAATAAGCAAGTTATAAGGAAAAATCGAAAACGTCATGTTTTTGTTTTTATTTATTAATAACGCAGAAAAGATTTTTTCATAGAATAGATGCTCTTAAATCATTGATTGTTTTAATCAGGGGTTTGGAGCAGTCCAATTTTTTAGTTGCTCCGCTCCAGCTCCGCTCCGCGCTCCAAATATTAATAAAATAAGTTTTTTATTTAACATTTTGTTTTTAAAAACAAAGCTAAAATTTTATGACATATGTGGAAATGGACCAAAAATTACAATATTTGACCCTAAGAAACAAGTGAAGTTAAATAAATGAACAAATTATTGATCTTCAGTTAAAAAAGTTAAAAAAAGAAACAAAAGTTCTTTAAAATTTTTCAAAATTCAAATAAAAAATAATGAAAAATAAAATTCAGAAAAGTTACATTATAATAATTTTACTTCAAAAAAATCAAATTTAGTATATAATTTTATTAAATTACTATACCCATGAGAATAATTCATAAAAAAAAATTGTAGTTTATAGTAGTAGTAAAGTGGAGCAGTGGAGCAATCAAAATTCTTTGCTCCTGGCTCCGCTCCCGCTCCGGGCAAAAACCCATTGCTCCACTGCTCCGCGCTCCAGCTCCGCGCTCCGCTCCAAACCCCTGGTTTTAATTCATTTAACCAACTCTGTATCTCTTACCATTAACGAGATCCCCATCCTTTTCACGATATATGAATTCCTGTTTCTGATTTAATACCACATGAACTGCAATAATTGACATTCGCTTGTTTTTCTTTTTTCGTTTTTACGGTTTGCCGTCGAATTCGTAAACTCGACGAAAGGAGCAATTTTTACGATATATTTAATGGCTTTCAGTTTATAGCACATTCACTCCATTATACCTACTATGTATAATACTGTTGGGCCGTAAAGTTTGCAACTGCTAATGCAGTCGTAATCGTATTTGTGATTTAGGAGACTTGTCATAGGCAGAACAGCTCTGCTTTGTATTACTTTACTCCAACGTCTACATCAGATTATAAAACAGCAATAGACCTAGAATTACAAGTTAATTTAGTGTGCTAATGTTACGGTTTGGAGTTGCGTTCACGATTAGTGCTAAAATTGGAATGGCTTATGAGTTACTGTTTCGCTATACGTATATCGTATATATTATTAAAAGAGATTTCTAGCTATATTCGACAAATTATAGATATGGTATTATTAATACAAGCGCCAAGCTGAATTGGAAAATTTAAAAAAAAAAACTCAAGAGGCCGTGAAGACCAAAATCCGCACCTTCATATTATTTGGTTCTTTACATTTAATTCCAGGTTGTAATGACAAAAGTCAAATTGGTTAGAATCTAAAGTATAAATTTCTTAAAATAGTAAAAATATGTACTGAAAAAATGGAGCTACCTCGAAAGCATTTTGAAATTATGATTTATTACCATTTTAAAAAGGGTTTAAGCGCTTATCTGTGCAAGGAAACTTTGGATTTGGTTTTTAGTAAACAATTGCTTTTATTGGCTACAATTTATCGCCGGTATCAAAAAATTAAACGCGAAAGAAGTTCTGTTCGGCATCAAAAAGGGAGAGGATGCCCTCCTGCGACTGTTTGTGAAACTTTGAACCTTCTCGATAATGGTGATCACCAAATAATAAACTTTTTGTCTAAATACTGTTTTGTCCAGTATTTCGTAGTTTCAATGTTTTTGAAATTCTTGTAATATTTTTTTAAAATTTGGTAGCACTAGCTAACTTTTAAGTGTAATATCTAATATTATAAAACATCTTCTGGATTTAACGAAAATACAAGCTTAGTGGACTTCGTGTGGACAAAGGGCCATGCAGGAATCGTTGGTAACGAGGTT
The DNA here is from genome assembly GCA_947652605.1 of Elmis aenea. Taxonomy (NCBI): domain Eukaryota; kingdom Metazoa; phylum Arthropoda; class Insecta; order Coleoptera; family Elmidae; genus Elmis; species Elmis aenea. The sequence continues at coordinate 14,289,115 of OX393576.1, forward strand.
TTAGACAACCTAGCTAGAGAAGCTACCTTTCTGCCAGTAAACAAGAATATTGCCTTACTTGACGATGTCAATAATCAATTCAAATTTCACGCCAAGACTCTATGGATTCAAAGTTGGGCTCGGTTCGCACAGTCTTCACCTACACAATATACTTTAATACACCCCACTTTACCAAACATAATTCCTCACATAACATCTTTCAATGTCAGCAAATCATATTCAGCAACCATTAGCCGACTAAAATTAAATCATGGCAACTTTTCCTCCCATCCACATAAAATTGGAGTAAACGATAGCCCAGCATGTTCATGTAACGGGCAGTCTTACGGAGACCTAAACCATCTATTCTTTGCGTGTAGTCTTAATACAATTTTCACAGAAAGCTCTATAAAGATCTGATATCGTTGGGGGTGCACCTCCCTGTTAACATAGTATCACTCCTATTTGTAATATCAAGGGACATTTGTGAAGTTCTCGTTAATTTTACTCGACTTGCTAATTTAAATATTTAAAGTATCGATAATATAAAATATCTGTGGCTGATGGACTACAGTCCAATGCCAAACAACAACAAAAAAAAAAGTAGAATTATACAGTGCTGCGCAAAAGTATGGAAACAAAGAAATATCTAAAACACCATCAGACATACTACAATGAAATTTGGCACCCAAGCGTTATCGTATTTTTTAGATTCGATGAAAATACTGAAGTTGCAATACGACTTCCCGTTCAACCGGAAACGGACTCTACCTTTGACATTTTAAATAGAACAGCGTGTGTATTTTTACATTTTTGGATTTCTCTTTAAATTTACTATAATATTCTAGGTTAAATGGGTCCAAAGTCAACCGTTTTCGTAAAATTTACATTTTTATGAAATTTTGAGCGATACAGCACTAACTTTTTTTAACATTTAAGTTTTGAAAAGGCAGTAGAATTTCGTTTGAAAATCAGATTGGCAATAGTTTCTAAACACTTTGCTTTAGCTACATTTTTAAAATACAACACCCTATATGTTTTTAGACAGTCTTGTAAAAAGTTTGATTTATCTTTTAAAAACATTTAAAATATTTTATACCTAAAACTAATATTTTCCGAGATATCGCGATTTTATTGTTAAATATTAGGACAGCGTAATATTTTCAAGTAGGCTATGAAGGTGGTCAGTGGTAATTTTGGAACAATTGAAAGATGAAAACAGGAAAGTTATAATTTTATCTTTTACTTACCAAATTTCGAATATTCTGCGGTTCTGCCTAGTTCTAAGATTAACGTGGGTTAATCCTAGGTTCAACTTTTATGCAATTGGGCCTAGGTGTCTTTACATGTCAAAAAGTTCTGAAAAATGTGAGAAATTAAAAGGTGATTTAAAAAGAGAAAGAATAATTAAAGTGAAAGAAAACTTAGCAGGACAACAAAACTTATTCAAAAATGTGTGTAAGCAACAATAAACCATGTTAATAACAAGTTATTAAATTTGTCCTACACCTAACAGTAGAAGGACTTATGACTGAATAATTAAATAAATAAAATTTGTAATATCTTAGCTAAACATCTGAAGGCTTTATTCGATTGTAGTTTAATAAAATAATGTATTGAAATGATGGCTGTAAACTTTATATGCTTGGAAAAAAAGCGTTTTTCTTATATTACTTTATCCAAATTTACTGTGGCAAGATAAATATATGAAATTGTACAAAACATTGTGTTAACTATGCTGCTAATAACTTCTTACCTTATTCTGTCTTAATAAAGCAATGGATGTATCTAATACTACTCAACAAATTTTTAATTGTGGAGTAGATGAAGTTAAATGTTGCTGAAGAGTTATTAGATTTAATAAGCATGAAACGAGGATCTTTACTTGTGCATTAGAAACTGCTTTAGAAAAGAAAAACATTTTATAATACTTTCAAAGCTTAGTGATATCACAACAGAAGGAGCAAGCTTCATCCATGAAAGAAAATCACTACCCTTATGAAAAAGAAATTGAAAACCGATTTTTTTAGGGAGTTATTGGTATTTCACTGTGTCGTTCATATTGAAAATTTATGCGCGAAAAAAATCGGTTTTAAATTTTCTCCGGACCCTCCACACCTAGAAAATCTCCATACCCTCTAGAAAGTGATGCGGTCCGTAACGATTTCAAAAAATTTGCAGTTGACCCTTTGGCTTAAAAGATAGCACGGGCCTGCTGTGTAGGAATCAAATCAGGTCGTGCAAGAATTATTTGATTTACAATTAAGCGAATTTGATGAGGACCATGCTCTTTGTCTTTATATTTATCTTTCTTAATGTAGATTACACAGAGTTTAAATACTAAACAGTTACTACTGAGCTCTTGTTAATTTGCAAATCCCAATTATTTAATCATTGGTACATATATTAAAGTTGCGTGCTCCTTCCCTAAATAAACACTCAGAACATTTATTTACACATCAATTAACGATAATTGGCAATGCTCTCAAAACTGTGTTTATCGACGATGTAGACATTCACCTTGCTGAACCTGTAAGTTACCTGTTAGCATTAAATCATCAGCATAGTATAGTAGCAATAGCAATATCTCGACGCCTCAGGCGAGTTCGTCTTGTTTACGGTTATTTTCCTACATTACCTGACGTGGCGCCAACCGTGTATGTGCAATTTAAAACTTTCTACCGCTCCCGTCCTACATTTTTTACACACAATAAGCACGTGGCTAATAAATTAAAATTTATGTCTCGCTTTTAGCCGATAAATTGTTTTGCTTACATACTTTTGACAAAAGTACTCAATACATAAATTGTTTGTATGTTGTAATATTTCCGTACTTTTGTTAAATCATTTGGGTATTTCGAGCGCGTAAATAACGAATTAGAATTGTTTCAGAAATGATTATAAAAATATTAGAGCTAAGAAATCATCCCAAAGTACTAAAATATTGACAACCAAAATTTGTTCATATGCTAAAACGATAAACATTAGTTTTTAAATTGACATTACTAGAAAAGTCCACAAATTCAAGCACATTTTGTTCGATTTTTATATACAGAAAGTGTTGCTTCACTTTAAATAAATGATACAGTAAAAGTAGCGTAGGAAGACATACTTTTTCATGTTTCACTATGTGTAAGCTGGGTTAAAAGTTCAAGAATAGTTTTTTTATAAATAATGTGACGCTCCCTGTCAGAGAAAGCGAATGAAATAAGTACTCGAGACAACATTATAGCGGTGAAGAAGCTTATTTTGAACAATAGATGAGTACTTTGGGGGAAATCTCTAACAGGAGTGGTATTAGTGTCGGTTCTGCTTTTAATATCGTTACTAAAAAACGAAAGTTTGCGCTGGATGGGTACTAAGTACTGACATATTTAATGATATGAGAAAATTTGGTTTCAAGTCTATATTGCTATTTCAAGACGTTTAGGGCAAACTTTTTTTGAATAAACTAGTAACCATAAATGATTAACTTGCGAACTGAGTGTGATGATCCTACAAAAATGTATGGACGCCAACTTTGTAACGACAAATATATTACGATCAGGGATGGAATAACGTTTTAAATCGTTACGTTATTAAATAACGTTATTTATTATTTGTTTTCGTTAAATAACGTTATAAATAACATTAAAAAAATGAATTGTTATGTTATATAACGTTACATAAATTATGATAAACAGGGTGTTTCTTAAGTAATACGAAAAAATTCGGGAGGTGATTCCTTATCGAAAATTAAGGGGGGCCTTTTATATATAATTTTTCCTTAGACGTCTCCTTTCGGAGTTACACCCCCCTAAAGGGGAGCGGTAAAATTAGGTTTTTATTTTATTTCTCAAATTTTGATTTATGTAGGAGAATGATATTAGGTAGATGTTTTATGCTTATGGAAAGGTTTCCCATAGTAATATTTTCAATCATCTCCCACCTTCACAGGGGGCTGAAAAGTGCGACCCCTGTTGGTTTTTTAATCAGAACTTTTTGGTGAGTTAAAATTTTGCAGTTTAAATATTTTTTTTAAGTGTCATTTATTTAGAACCTTTTTTATTTTTTAGTTTTTCTCGTAAAATCTACAGTTTTTAAGTAAAAAATTAAATGAGTGAACATGATCCATTAAATATTCTAAAATAAAACGATTCATTTTGGTGGTTACCATGGTTTTTTTGTTCATATTCGGTACAATTGACGGGCGTTTTAGTGTTGTCGCCGCGTAAACATCAAAATGAATTACACCCGTCAGTTCTCCCCAATATGAATATAAACAAACCATCATGGTAACCACCAAAATGAATTGTTTTATATTGGTTAAACGTTAAAGTTAAAGAATAAAAAAAAATCCAAACAAATCAAGTTTTCAAAAACAAAAATTAAATTGCAAAATGTCAACCCACCAAAAAGTTCTGATAAAAAAAAAACAACAGGGTTCGCACTTTTCAGCCCCCTGTGAAGGTGGGAGATGATTGAAAATATAACTATGTGAAACCTTTTAATAAGTAGGTATAAAACATCTACCGAATATCATTCTCCATTCTCCTACTTTTAACCAAATTTGAGAAATAAAATAAAAACCTAATTTTACCGATCCCCTTTCGGGGGGTGTAACTCCGAAAGACGTCTAAGGAAAAAAATTTATATGAAAGACTCCCCTTAATTTTCGATAAGTAATTACCTCCCGATTTTTTTTGCATTATTTAAGAAACACCCTGTATTATGTTATAAAAATAATTTTTATTTGTAACTTTGGAATTATTTTTGGGATGTTAATGTAAATTTAAAACATAGTACAAAATTACGTTGAGATATTTTATTTTCATTTTAATTTCTAAAATACAAACAAAATATATCTTTTGAAAATAAAAAGATCGCCATATAAAAATTTAATTTATAGAAAATAACGATACAAAATATTTTTTAATGAAACGTTATCGGTTATTATAACGTTATATAACGTTATTAAAATATCGTTACGTTATTATATAAAAAATTATAGTTGAATCGTTATTATAACGTTATCGGGTATCGTTACGTTACGTTTTCCATCCCTGATTACGATATGAAAAAATAAAAAACTACTGTTTCAAAAATAGGAGTAGTAAATAATAGACAGAAATTACGATGATCCTCGTTTCTAAAAGACAATTTTTGCTGTCATTTTGCCACAATGCTAAACACCGATCTGTAGAGCCGAGCTCGCACACCTGAAGAATTGGACAATCCTCATGTTTAATGAGCCATAAAAAGCTTCTGTAATCTACTGTGACAACGGGTTTATACACGGAATTTCAAGTTTTTGTTCTCTTCCAAAAGGAGGCATATCCAGAGATATTTCCCTCGCCCAAAGAAATAAGCATTCGGCTGAATTTGAACCATCGTTGCTAAGCTAGTAGATCGTAGACTAAATTCTCAGAGGAGATGTGGTATAATAAAAATTAAGAAGTTTCCGGCTCTTTATTTAAATAAAAAAATTCCAATCAATACACCGATTTAGCCACTCTTTGTGATTAGTGCAATAAGCTTGCTATTATTAATATTAGACATAAGAATACCACAAATATCAACAAACAATTAAAGGTAGCCAAAAAGTATCTATTTTTTTAGAAGAAGAGAAAAATAAAATAAAACATGTATTTTCCTCTATAAAATCATAGATTAAACGTAGATAGGTGGCCGCTCATAAAAAAGAAAATATCTTTATTTAAAAAAAAAACTCATTGAAGATATTTGAGGACACGGGTAAGCGCAGTTAAGACCTAAGACAGAAAAGCGACGTAGATTGAGACGAATTAATATTTGCTGCAAAGCTTGGAATAGTTGTATCAAAAATACTAAAATAAGTCAATAAATAGTTCACCAAAACCAGCAAAAAAATATATGTGAACGTATTTAAGATCTTATCAAAGCGAATGTTTTACTTTGTTGTAGCTTAAATAGTTATTAAACTATTTAAAATTTAAAAAATCGACCTTCAGTTTTTTTTAAAATATTTTAGTAAGTTGAGAACATAGGTCAATTCTTAAAGTGGCATCAGCTTTATTTTTAAATTCTGCACAAATTTGCTAATTTAGAGGTTTCTGTATATTTGATAATAAAAAAGTTACCCATCCATTCGGTTAAAAAATGGGCACAGGGTGTTCCACATAGAAGGGCCACTATTGGGATCTCGTAAAGGGTAAGAGCTACAAAAAAGTTTAAATTAGACAAATTGCTCCCCTTTCTGAAACCTATTTAATGATGCTTTAATGTTTTAAAAAGTTCCATGGCAGCCTCGATAGTAAGCAATAATCAAAATGGACTTTTTTTTAAATCGGTAATAACTGGGTTATACTTGATGGTACAAAATATTTTTTGGAAAAATTTGTAGATTTTTGTACGCACTGTAAAATGAGAACATTCATTTGTTTTAATATTTTTTTTAAATTTTCAATAATGTAAGGTTTAATGTATTTATTTTGATATTTAGGCTCAAAACAAATTCATTTAAAAGTCTCTTTGAAGCCATGAATTTAAACAATATTGAAACAAATGAATGTCTTCATTTTACAGAGCGTAAAAAACTCTATTTTTTTTCCAAAAATATTTTTGTACCATCAAGTAAAGGGTTTTCCATTAAGAACGATATGATTTTACGATACAATAAAATAAAAACTATTTTAGATACAAACAAACTTTTTATATTATTTTGAAGCACAGCATATTACATTATGTTTTGAATAACACGTCACTTAAGTGTCCACCTCGACTCTGTGCATACGAGCGGATTCGTTTAACCCAATTTTCGAGAACTTTGTGCAATAACTCGGGCCTAATGTCACGAATGCAGCGTTCGATGTTTAATCGTAATTCATCAAGGGTTCTTGGTTTGTTTGCATAGACCCTAGATTTCAAATAACCCCACAAGAAGTAATCTAAAGGAGTTAAATCACAACTTCTTGGAGGCCAACTAACAGTTGCATTTCTTGAAATTATCCTTTTACCAAACTGTTCTTGCAATAGGTCGATACGGGTGTAAATTCAAGTCTTTTCGCAAAATACGCCACGTGGTCGTTCTTCTGAGCCCTAATTCTTGAGCACGACGAGGAATAGATAAATTTGGAACCTCTTCAACACTATCTCTTACAGCAGCAATGTTCTCTTCACTTCTCGCATTTCGACGTCTTGTTGGTGTTTTCGAATCGCAAGGAGTAAAATCCCTTTCAAATTTTTCAACGAATCTACGAATAGCAAGCACAGAAGAGCGATTATGTGGACCATAGTCTTCGCGAAGTGCACGTTGAGTGTTTACAAAAGAACGTCTGTTTTCATAAAACTTTTGGATAATAACCAAACGTTCTTGAAGGGTGTATTTAACCACGATGAATTGTCAGGGTATAGTCAATACAAATGACAACTAATGACATTTATAACATCTTAACCATGGTTAAAATTTCATTTAAAAATCATATCATTGGAAAACCCTTTATAACCGACTTATAAACGATTTAAAAAGTGTCCCATTTTAATTTTTGTTTATTATCTAGGGTGCCATGGAACTTTTTTAAAACATTAAAGCATCATTGAATGGGTCTCCGAAAATGGAACAATTTGTCTAATTTAAACTTCTTTGTAGCTCTTACAGTTAACGAGATCCCAATAGTGGCCCCTTTTTTGTGGACCACCTTGTATATCATGCTAGTAAAAACGATTGTTTTGACTAAAAATATGATTTTTAATATTTGACTTAGAAAATAAGCAAGTTTTGAATCAATTAAATAACAAAAATAATTTTGGCCAGCTAGATCAGGCATATACCCCACTGTGCATCGTTGCTAAGCTAGTAGATCGTAGACTAACTAAATGCTTAAAGGAGATGTGGTATAATAAAAATTATTCCGTCTCTTGATTTTAATAAAAAAATTCCAATCGATACACCGATTCTTTGTGACTAGTGCAATAAGCTTGCTATTATTAAATACCGTATTCATTTAAAACGGCGCCCTGCTATCATAAATAAGCTAAACATGGCAACATTTTTGTATGATATAATTTTATTATTCACGTTCATGTCAAGTGTAAATCAGTAGTAGAAGCTAGAATAACTGGCTAGTATGTGCGATAGAATATCAGTTAAATTGCTCGACATTGAATAATTTTTTATTTACCTATAAATTTTGTTGAATTGCTAATTTGTCGTCTATCCAATGAATTATACATATATTTGAAAGCTGTAAATCCGTAACAGACATAAACAATATCGGATTAACGTTCTGATTTGTGTTCAAACTATATATTTGTTAACCTGTTATTATCTTATCTTAAATTTTACTGTTTGCTTTCGTAATTACTGATAAGCTGTATAAATTAGTAATTACTAAGATTTCCAAGTCTGTCTACATTTAATTAAAAAAACTAATGCTGTTTCCAACCGCACTTTGTACGGAATACAAACAACATAAAATGTCACATGCGTCCTCGGTTTTTTAATAATGGAAATAAATGTTCATGCGGAATTGTAGTACGCTTCTAAAAGTTTTTTTCGATTTAACAAGAAATATACCGTGAATATTTCAGGATAGGATATATTTTTAGAAACCACCAAAACATCCTCTCTAATATTTATGTGAAAGTTACCACGCCCTACCATATCGTGTTCCAGAATAAATTAATATTTGAAAAGTGTTAATCGAGCGATACACAAAAACGCATTTTCCACAGCCGTAGTCTAACTATGTGATTTCGTGAGAAAGTTCCATTAAATTATCTATACAAAAAATAGATTTCCAAAGAATATTAATGATAAAAACGAGTAATTGATTTCGGAAGCGAACAAACATGAATATGAGATGCGTATGTAGTGCGTAGCTTATGTATAACTTAAATTTAGAAAACAAACGCGATCACAAAGCAAAAGTTTCGCGAAGCTCCTAAACAGATTATTTACTTTGATTTTCTGTTTTATATTTTATTGAAGTCATGAAGAATTTTAAAACAACAACTAAAAACACCAGGGCCGGTTTTACCATTAAGCGAGTCTAGGCATTTGCATAGGGGCGCCGGATTTTCTTATAAAAAAGGGTTAAATTTATATGATAAATGGATACAAATGATTTGTTTGTTTTTTTTAAATAAAAATGTTTATAATGGTGTAATATTTTTATAAATATGCCTGTGATTCATTAATATTGCGAAAAAATTCGGGAGGTAATTCCTATCATATCGACTATTACAGTCTTTTTTATAAAATCCTTTCCGAAAACGTTCTTTTTTCGGAGTTATTTTTAATTATTTAGTCATGAGTCCTTCTACTGTTAGGCGTAGGACTGTTGAGTTGTGTTGTGCTGACTTTTTTCCATGTTCGCTTCTTCTTCTTTTCCTTTTATGCTTCAAGTATTCCAAGTACCTATTCTTATTTTGTCTTTCTTATCTCTATTTTTATCATTTTTAATATCGCGTGCTTTGATTGCTGTCAGTTTTTCCTCATTCATGTCCGTTTTCGTGTAGTGTTCGTGCCATTTTTTCCGTAACTTGTTTTCCGTCCTTAGTTTTTTGCTGTAGCTCCTCTTTCTCTTTATTCCATAGCCAGATGTTATTATCTACGATTAGGTTTCGGTAAGCTACTCTGACTTTTTTGCCATTTTTTATTTCTTTTTTTGCCTCTTCTCTGATTTTTCTTTGTATTTCTCTTTCTTTTAATTATAGGTCATTGTCTGTGTAAACGTTTTGACCTTTTAATCTGCTGTTATACTGCATTATCTTTATTTTGTCCTCCCATTTACTTATTGTTGCTATTTTCATACTTCCATATTTTTGACCCACCCCATACATCTGTTTGATATCTACTTTGACTCCTAAATTTTGATCTAGAAGTTCTTCCATACCTGCTGTCCCGTTACTTTTATCAAATTTTGCTCGCTTTATTACAATGCTATATTTCTTTTCTTTTTTTCTTCTGTTTCTTTTATTCTGTTTTCTAAGCTGAGCATCTTTTTTCGAAGCTCTTCGTTTCCTTTTTTTGTTGCAATCAATTTGGAGAAATGTAGGAGAATGATATTTGGTAGATGTTAAAAGGTGTCCCATTTGTCCCATAGTAATATGTTCAATCATCTCATACCTTTACAAGAGGCTGAAAAGTGCAAGCCGTGTTAGTTTTTTTATCAGAACTTTTTGGGTATTTAAAATTTTGTAATTTAAAAATATTTATGAGGTCTTTATTTATTTAGAATCATTTTTTTCCATTAATTGTTCCCACAAAACATACAGTTTTTGAGTAAAAAATAAAATAAGTGACCATGCACCACCAAATAAACACCAAAACACCTGTCAATTTTACTCAATATGTACAAACCATGGCAACCACCAAAATGAACTATTTTATTTTAGAATAATAGATGGTGCATTTTCACTTATTTTATGTTTTACTCAAAAACTGTAGGTTTTCGGGAAAAATTAAAAAATTTAGAAAGGTCCTAAATAAATTAAGCTTTAAAAAAATTAAATTGCAAAATTTTTACCCTTCAAAAAGTTCTGATAAAAAAGCCAACACTTTTTATCCCCTTGTGAAGGTGGGGGACCAATGAAATTATTACTGTGGAAAACCTTTTAATAAGTAAAAAACATCTACCAACAGTCATTTTTATAAATTTCTTCAAATTTGAGAAATAAAATGAAAACCCACTTTCACCGATTCCCTTTATGTAACTCCAAAAAAAAATTATATGAAAGCCCTCCCTTAATTTTTGCTAAGGAATTACCTTCCGAAGTTTTTCGAGATATTGATTATGGACACATACGCACATTTATACAATATATGAGTGCGCGCAAATTTTCTTTGCCCTGAAATACCCGATTACAAATATTTGCGAAATATTAAGAAAACGTTGGTAAAGACATCCATGTCTTGCTGTTGGATGCACGTATCATGAAAATATGGAATGGATGACAAACTTAAATAAACGAATTAATGCCGTCAAGGAACGATGACCGAGAATTATTAAGACCACTTCGAAATACTTAAATCAGCTGTGAGCCTCATTCAATAGTAAAAGCCCTTATAACAGAATTAAGATCAGAGACACCTGCGAATAAGGACTTCATGACAGTTCCACTAGTATTTGTCCTGTATTATGTTGTCAGATTTAACTGCTGACAAAACAATCAGGATTCTGATTACGTCGTGAGTAGGAGACTTTTGTTGGCCAATTTTGAGGCTTTAAGCTCAAACGGAATTTTATATGCAGGTTCCTAGAAAACTGTTAGAAGTAGTTATCACTTCACACTTGCTTTGTGTGTAAAATATATAATGTTGCTTCAATAAAGTGTTTATTGTTTTTCCTTATATCTAGAAATGAATAAAATTAAACATAAAAGTAATTTTCTGGATAAACCTTTGACTGAAAAAGATGTGGTAATTTTCTTTTCAGATTTTCGTTCGTCACCAAATTACGCAACTTTGCCTGTATTTAATCAGCGTTGGGGCTTTTAACCTAAGCGAGATTCCCAGGTTGGGCATCAAATTTAGGAAACCGTAAACTTCTTTAGCGTTTTGCAATGTTCACACATTTATTAAAACCTACCCAGTCATTTTGCATACGAGGTGCGTATAGAAGGTAAGAATCGCTACACTGTATATTACATAAAAAATAAAATAGACTTAATTAACCCTTATTATTTGTTCATTTTTACAAGTTTACACATTTCTAAGCTTAAGTTTTTGTATTGAATCTAACTTTGTAGTAACGAACAAACAAATTTGCGGAAATTGTTAAGTCAAATCATGAATGGGGAATCCCGGGGCCATCGTTATACTAGCGGGCCGACTCCTTACAGCAAAATGCGAGACAAGTGGTGGGGATAAAGGCTCCCCCAGACAGAGGCGGTACGGTACGATTCGGGACGATATCTTAATAGGATTGCGGCATATGGAAGCGCCCACACCAATGATGAGCGCGATATACCTACAATGACAAGGGGGTTTAATATGTATGTCCGAAATAAGTTTGATTCTTTTTGGGTCATCTTGTAAGGGTAATCCCCATACCGATTGTATCGTACCGAGCGGTATAACGCGTCTGTCTGGGGGAGCCTTAAAGGCCGACCGTTCATCATTTGCTCATATTTGCGGTACGTTTTAATGTCTTTGCTGGTCTCTAAAACGAGATAATTAAAGAAAATTTTGTATCTCCAACATCTACAATCATACAAGTGTTCTTTATTGAGAACATGAGTAACAATCGATTGCGGTAAGGTGCAAGCTACGAGGGCGTATTGAAAAGTAAGGTCTCCAACGATGCCATTTCCGAACGCGAGTTGCTAGGCAAAATTTGACAACAGCGCTGCATTCCTTGGTTCCTCCACCATAGTGTAGAACCATCCGCGAGACCTTGGGACGCTCAATCGCTGCGTAGCAGTCGTTTAGGTTGGGGCTCCCGCTTAGCTCGCCCGCCAGGTGCGAACTGCGCTCAGTCATTCGATTTTTGAATGCAAAAAAGGTTTCTCCGATAGACATTCATCGCCAGTTAGTGGAAGTGTACGGGATAAGGGAAGGTCTTAATGAAGGGTTTGGCTACTTCTCATGTAGAGTTATTCTCCGGTTATTGCGCACCATCTCGTCGATTCGAGCCGCCGTTGATTCCGGCAAACTCAGCCGCCCCGACCGCCGTTCATCGTGGACGTTTTCCCGGCCTCAGAAAACTCCCGGCACCACTTCCGCACGTTTTTTATGTCCATACAATTCGCACCGTATACTTCCACTAACTGGCGATGAATGTCTATCGGAGAAACCTTTTTTGCATTCAAAAATCGAATGACTGAGCGCAGTTCGCACCTGGCGGGCGAGCTAAGCGGAAGCCCCATCCTAAACGACTGCTACGCAGCGACCTAGCGTTCCAAGGTCTCGCGGATGGTTCTACACTGTGGTGGAGGAACCAAGGAATGCAGCGCTGTTGTCAAATTTCGCCTAGCAACTCGCGTTCGGAAATGGCATCGTTGGAGACCTTACTTTTCAATACGCCCTCGTATTTCTTCTTTTTATGATGTACATTCGTTCTTCCTTCAATTAACAAGCAACACCACATTTTCACAGTTCCCGTATCAATCGCAACTTTCAAAATAAATCTCACTAATTTTCCAATAAATTATCTGTCATAGCAGGATAGCAAACTAATTAACAAAGAAGTAGAACTGCCAAAATTTCCAAGCTTTCCTTCTCGACTTGTAAAAGGTTTCATGGCGTCCGTGTATCCACTATGACCACTTTCACGGACGGTGCTCGATTCTTAGTTTCTGGACGCACCTCGTACATATAATCACCTCGCATTAAAATTTTCTACCAACCACAAACGAGATTTATATATTTGTTGAATTCTACGAGAAGCCTCGGCGTATGTCGAAAACGATTTCCCTGAAGACCGTTAGCAAACGTATCAGCGGCCAACAAGATGATAAATATGTACATTTATGTTTGCGAATTTTCACAAAATAAATTATCTGTAAATTAATCCACAGGATGGAATGGGCGTCCGATTATCTGTCACACACAGCTTGTGACGTATTGACACTGATCACACTATACTTATTTACATTTTAAATGGAGGCCAGTGCACCACGAAGCGATTTGTAGAATAAAATGGGATATATTTTTGGATTCCCCTGACATTTGTGTTTGCCGTTCGGCAAAAATACTCGAATTTTAATAAAACTTGAGTGAATTTTATTTATAGATAGTCGTAGTGCTTTATTTATAGTAATATTGAAATTAATAACTCTTGCAGTTGAATTTTTAATGCGATTAAAAGTTTCTGCGTTATTTTTATCACTTTTACATGTAAGATACTTTGGTTTTTTGAATAACATACTTTCCTTCTATTTTAGTTCTGTGAAATAACGTTTGATTTTAAAATAACCACACTCAAAATTATATAACGCACAATCCCTGATGACTAAATTAAAAGTTTATTGTCGTGGGTCTTTTAGGTAACTCACTTTGGATATGTGGCCAGAATATTATTGCTTTTGTTACACGTGCGAAATTATTTTTAGATGTAATTTTCCTACAGTAAGCAAAACTGTTTGTAAATATACATTATAAATATAAATGTGGACTGCTTCAATCAGTCCAAACTTTTAATTGCTCCGCTACAGCTTCGCTCCGGCATCAATATGCCTGCTCCAGCTCCTTTCGAGCTCAGCACCATGCTCCAAAAATTGATAAAAAGTGTAAAATAAGTTTCTTAATTAAACAATTTGTGTTTAAAAACAAATTTTTACTTTTATCGGATATGTGTAAGTGGACCAAAATTTACAATATTTGACCCTAACAAACAAGTGAAGTTAAATAAATGTTTGTAAAAATAAATTATTGATCTTTAAAGGTTAAAGGTCAACTCACACTGACGCGATCGGTTACCAATTATCGTGACCGCGCCCGCGACCGCGTCGAGATCGCGCCGGTGTGTGTGGACCTTAAACAATTTTTTTAAATTGTTTTTTTTTAAATTGTACATAATAAATTGGAGCAGTGGAGCAATCAAAATTATTTGCTCCGAGCTCCACTCCAGCTCCGGGCAAAAACCCATTGCTCCACTGCTCCTTGCTCCAGCTCCAGCTCCGTGCTCCTCTTCAAGCCCCTGTAAATATAGATATGTAACACAACATAAATCGAAGTTGAACCACATTCAAGATATACAGGGTGTTTAAAATTTCAGTTTAAGCATGAGTATCTCGCTTATTATAATAGCTAGGCTGCAGAGGTTCCCAATCTTTTTAAGATATTGTACCGGTTTGTAGTAGACAATATGGCGGCGTACTAGTAAGTAAATATTTTTGGAAAAACGGGCCCAAAAAAAAATTCCTGAATTCTCAAGTCATGACTTTTTTTGTCGCTTGTCTCTCTCAAATATTTTGTCGAGCAAAAGACTAATCCTACAATAAAACTTTCCTAAATTCCCTACTGATGACCTTTTTTTTAGGTAAATATTTTGGAAACAGAATGCAATACTATATGTACAATTGTAATAAAAACAATTTAATTCCTAAATACTTTTATTACACTAAATGTAAATGCATGTGTATCATATACAGGGTGTTTCTTAAATATTGCGAAAAAAATCAGATGGTGATTCCTTATCGAAAATTAAGGGGGTTCTTTCACATAATGTTTTTTCTTCGATGTCTCCTTTCTGAGTTAAATAAAGGGGGGTGCTTTATTTTATATCTCAAATTTGGATAAATGTAGAAGATTGATATTTGGTGGATGTTTTATACTTACAATTAGTAAAAGGTTTCCCATAGTAATATTTTCAAACATCTGCCACCTTTACAGGGGGCTGAAAAGTGCGACCCCGGTTGGTTTTTTTATCAGAACTTTTTGGTATCGCCCATAAATCTTTTAGATTATAAAATAGTTTAAATGTGTAAAAACATTGCTCAAGCAACTTTTTAAGCCGAATCGGATGGCTATCACAAATTTTTCCTAGGTCGATTAGTTTTTGTTTTATGACAACCAACTTTATTTTTTCTTATAGGCGCAGTTTTTACCATTTACATAATCAAATAGATTTTTTCATTTTTATTGATGTACCACACACGGTATTTTACTTCTACATTCATTGTCAAACATGAAAAAATACGTTTTGGACAACAACAACTATAGATCACGTAGTCCGGTCGTTGTAGTTTATGTCGTTACCATGACAACCAATCACCTCAAATTTCAAATACCCTTTATGCAAATGTTCGCGAATTTTGCACCGACTTGACGAGTTTAATTTTTAAAATGAATAAATATAATCAAACAATTGTGATAAATTGTTGGGTTATTAAAGTGATTTACTCATTAATATGGAAAAGCTTAATTTTAAAAGTATATTAAAAGGTGTGGTTTATTGTTGTCGGGCCGTACATCACTTTGTTTGTATGTGCAGTAACATACGAAAGCCGTTTACCAAATTTGCAACTGATAGCAAATGAAAACATACGAAAGTTATCGATTCGCTTGAGTGGTTCGTTGTGGGTTTTGTTAAGCTTTTTAGTCGTTAGGTTGTGGAAGCTTTCTTGGTTATATATTTCTTTTTAGCGAGTCCGCCCATTCGCAGAGTCATCGTTATTTCTTTTTGTTTTGTCTCCCTACATCTGGCGTTACACAACAGCACAGAATTTCGGCTGAAATTTAGATGAAAATCAATTTTCTCAGATCAGGTTACGTTGCAACTGCACATACACAATAGAGATATATGGATTTGTAGATGTAACATAAATTTTGTCCCTAGAATTCCTCTTGTCTCATCAATCTTATTCTGCTGTTTCCCGTAAATAATGTGTATTAATAATGGCAAAACTTTTTTGGTCGATTTCAAAAAAGTTGCGTTATAAATGTAGGGGTTTCAAGTCATGTTGTTATTAATATTTGTGTGTTTTCCAGGTAATTTTCAGTAGTAATATAACAAGCGCATTGAAAATTATCGATAATTTCTGGTAAATATGCTCGAATGCAAGTTGAGCTGAAAAAAAAAACACGAGTGCACGAGTAATTTTTTATAATTCAACCTTCATGAGTGAAGATTTGTCAAAAATTATAGATTATTTGCAATGCACGAGTTATATTTTGTCAGAAAATTTCCTTCACCTAACCTACCTGTCAAATTAAATGTATGTTATGTCAAATTTTACAAGTAATGTCATAGTGGTGCGTCAGGGGTGTGGTTTAATCTATATTAAAGTAACGCTACTGGTCGCCGAAATTCGTCAAAAAATTATCGACCAAAACATTTAATTCCCTCCCCAAATTTATATTTTCGACTTAAAACGGTCCAAAAATCATTTTTACTTAAATTACGATCATCGACCTTACTCAAAATATTCTTATCCTCTCTTCCTATGGGGTTAAAAGCAATTTAACAACGAAAAATATTTAAAAATCAATTATAATAAGTTGTGTGCAAAATATTTCAATGATCTTTAAAGAATAGGACACAAGTTTCAATGTACCTTTGAAATATTAAAAAAAAAAACTGGAAATAAATTAAAAATTGTTATTTATTTGGTTACTTATTGTAACAAAACACCAGTTCATCTGTACTTTGTGAGAATTTTTAAGCACTTGATTTTTAAAAAGGTTTGCACATTAAAAATCATTTATCACTAACTACAATAACAATACAACTCACTGATCATCCATTATGACCTAATTATAGTTAAATAAGTTTTTTTTTTAAGTTTTAGTTCAGTTTTAAATTGTTTTTGTTGTTATATTGATAGGATTAAATAAATATTACTGTTTCTATTAAACACACTAAAACTTTAGCGACCGTAGTAATAATAAATACTTTGAATTTTACATAAAATAGCAATTGAAAACGTTCAAAATGTCCTACGCATACCCATAAGCTGTTTGTACCGGTTCAATATACTCGTACACACGTGTGTATTTCGCGTAAATAATACGAAATTGAGGTTACCGCACTTTACAAACAACATAGTGTATGTGGTTCATGGTTGTACACCAGTCGTATTTGTTTTAAACGTTACTATTTCATCTGTTACTTAAAACGAACTACTTCAATCAATTAAAAGTTTATTATTAAAAATCCTATTGCTCTTAATCTAAATGATTAAACTTTAGTCAGGAGGCGATATAACTTGGTAGAATAACACGCTTTTATTGGCTGCAGTGGATATCTTATTTGCTATTATTATATGTCCGTCAAATATTTACTTATGTTATAGCATTTGTTTTGTTAGTATAACAGATACTATTGTTCATGTTGTACGATATGGTAAACAAATACTCACAATTATAATAACAGAGGTAAAGAGAGCGTAGGAAAATAAGAAAGATTTGTCAAATTTTACGCAAATTAAATAAAAAGCAATGAAATTATGACAAAATATTAGGAGTGGTATTTAGGAATCGTTGTAAACATAATGTCAAATGTTTAGCACAACATCCGATGATCGTTTAAATATGTTATTATTCATTTAGGCGGGTGCAGAAAACCTTAGCAGGTGTTCTTATTGAAGAAGTTTCGCTTTTCGTGTTCGCTGAAACGCTAACCGTAAACACAATCAATGCTATCGTTATTAAAATGGAAGATAATGCGTCCAATTAGTTTCTATTCGGCGGCACGTAACATACAATTATCCAATTTTTCTAATTTAGGTGTCACATTGAATGTGTTCCAGTCTACTTCGTTGACTACCGATTGTTTAACGTCGCAGAGCTGCATACTAACAAAGGGAGAAAATGTATGTGTCCGATGCATACTCCAGTATTCGACACGCACGGGCGTTGGTCGGCCCGATAAAGTCACTCACCCAAAACAACAAGGAAACTGTACCACAGCAAATTTGGACGGTGAATTTGTACGTTCATAAGTGCCTGAGGGTGAACAATAGAACAATTAAATCGTTATTATGACCGCAGAAATCAATCCACAAGTCGATGCTAAAAGTGGTTTTGTTTAGAGGTAAAATAGCCTGGTCCTCATAAGCTGGAAGGATATTTACCAGTCTCAGTAACATATTTTTGTGTATGCATGATTTATGAACTCTCTACCTTGTAAACCAGGGTTTGGAGCGGAGCATGGAGTTGGAGCAGTGGAGCAATGTGTTTTTGCCCGGAGCAGGAGCGGAGTCCGGAGCAAATAATCTTGATTGCCCCACTGCTCCAGTTTATTATAAACAATATTTTTTAAACTACTTTTTTTTCTTTTTTTCAACCTTTGAAGATTAATAATTTGTTCTTTCAAACATTTAGTCAACTTCACTGGTTTGATAGGGTCAATTTTTTTTTACCAACTTCTACATATCTGACAAAATTAAAACTTTGTTGTTAAAAACAAATTTTTTAATTTAAAAACTTGTTTTAAAAATTTTAACAAAATTTGGAGCATGGAGTGGTGGAGCTGGGGCGAAGCTAAAAAGTTGAACTGCTCCAAACCCCTGAGAATAATAATTAACTTTTAAACCCAACAGTGCTCGTATTAACTGTCATTATTACAAAAAGATCATTTTTATGGCTTGATTTATTTTATATTTTTAAATAAAATGTTTATATGATAAAAAAGTATTGATTGCAAAAAAGTTGAATAACGAAAACGCAACAAAAACTCGTAAGCAGAAATTTATTTTTGTACCACGTTATATTTAAAGCACTCTTGAATACTGAGGGTTTGTATAATTGAAACAATATTATCTTAGACACTATTTGGCATGTTTTAATTAACAATTATCTTTATCTATATATCGCACACCCAGTTCAATACCGCCGTAACTGCAAAAATCTTTGTCTACGAAATATGGTGGCATTGCATTGCTAAACATGTTAACTATGGAGTGATATAAAGCCACATGTAGTAAAAATATAAAAAATAGAAGGTTAACGTTGTATGGCTTTATAGTATAACTCTATAGTTAAAATGTTTAGCAGTGCAATGCCGCTGTATCTCGAAGACGAAGACTTTTGCAGTTACGGCGGTATTGAATTGGGTGTGCGATATATAAAAGAGCTTGTTTGTGTGTTTGTTTGTTTGTTTGTTTGTTTGTTCGCTATACAATCCTAGGTCCGTTGACCGATCGGGACCAAATTTTGCACAGTTACTGTTTAGGACCTTGCAGATCTAACGCCAAACTTTAAGTATAAGCACATATTACCAATTTTAAAAAAAAATAATTACTTGGACGGGATTCGATCTTACGTCGGCAAACACCTAGTCATAACACGATACGGCGCGGTGTATTTCACAAGTAAAGATTGTTTTGTATACAATTAGTAATAAATGTACATGAAGTATTATTTTTACTAGTACATTTTTAATTGAAACAAGACGAAAGAAAATAAATTTGAGTTATTATTCAATTTTTAAGCAATAAATAGTTATTTTTTAAGGAATTATAAGAAAATGAAAAGATGATTGATCAGAGTATATCATTTGTGTATGATTTGGAATTATTGGGCTTATTCAAGTTAAAACAGTAATTAAAATTGTAATCGCCCGTGCAACGCCGGGTAAACCATCTTGTTAACTATAAAAGGATTTTATAGTTTTTTTTTGTTAATAGCCATAAAGACGTGTATTTTTATAAGCATGTTTTTTCCTAAACGTAGTAGAAGTTCCTGTTGTTTTCACAGTTTAAAACAACATTCTAGCACCAAGCAGAATAACATCAATAATTGTTCGACCGAATCAAAACGTATAACGTAAATAACTTCTAATATTCAAAGGGCTAAAATAAACATCTAATAATAATAGTTGATTATCGTATATTGTTATTTTAGTAGAGCTGAATATACATTTTACTTTGATGAGCAAAATTTGAAGTCTGTGTGTGGAGTAGCTAACTCCGTACCCAACATAACGAACATCAACGCACGTATCACACACTTGCGGGACTAGTTTCGCTTTATTATAAATACAATATCGAATGGCTCGAATGCGACTCGTGTAGTAATAATAACATTAAATTACAATTGTAACCGCCTACTGACAGCTTCAGGTAACAATGCACACGACACGAGCGATAAGCGATGGTTCAGTGACCGGAGCCGTGATGGAGGCACCCACACCACCTACACTTTGCTTGTAATTGCAGGTTTACCTTGCTATAAATCCAAGGACTTCAACGGCGAATAAGCCAAAACGAAAATAATGTCGTAACTTCACCTTGTGTCCAAATTTAAAAAATATACAGATATTTATGGATACTGAGTAAACTGGTTTAAATGTAGGTCTCGCTGTATCGCCAAACTGGACAATATCGTTGAATTTATTGCAAATTTTACTTTTCTCGTAAATTTGACAAACACTGTTCTGATACTTCATAGAATGGATGTTACACCGTTATGGGCCATTTACACTTAACATAAGTGTAAATGGCCCATAAGTGACTTATGTTTATGCACGTGGTTTAACCGACTTGGTTTTGCATGTGGTTGTGTGTGAACGCTAAAACTAAGCTATTATATTAACCTCGGTTTTGCACTAGTGACACTAGCGCTGTTAGATTTTAAAACCACGTGCAAACCGTAAGTGTAAACGGGTACGCGATCATGTGCAAAACCAAGACAGCAAAACCACGTGCAAAACCATAAGTTTAAACAGCCTTATTATAGCTTTTTAATTAATTTTTTCTTGCAACTTTTGTTATTCTTTAGGCCTTTCGCGCACGGGCGATATTTTTACCAAGCAACTAAAAATTGCACGATTAAAAATCTACTGAAAATTTTCTTCACCTGTCAAATTTGCGTTTTCAACCAATCACTAATCTTAAATCTTCTAGAGACTACCAATAAGAGCATTATTACACGGTAATAATTTTACATTCCCCTGTCAGATGTTGATCCCCCTGTCAAATTTGCGTTTTCGGCCGATAACAAACTCAGATTTCCTAGAAACGACCAATAAACATAATCATACACTGATAATATCCTTTTGGCAATTAACAGATTTTCATGCGTTTATTGGTCGTTTCTAAAAAATCTAAGTTTGTGATTGATCGAAAATATAAATTTGGAGAGGGAATTAAATATTTGGATCTTGATAATTTTTTGACGAATTTCGGCGACCAGTAGCGTTATTTTAATATAGATTCAACCACACCCCTTATGCACCACTCTGACAGTACTAGTAAAATTTGACATAACGTACATTTAATTTGGCAGGTAGGTTAGGCGAAGGAAATTTTCTGACAAATATAACTCGTGCATTGCAAATAATCTATAATTTTTGACAAATCTTTACTCATGCAAGTTGAATCAGAAAAAAAATCACTCGTGCACTTCGTGTTTTCGTGTTTTTTTCAGCTCAACTTGCATTCGGGCATATTTACCAAAAATTATCAATAATTTTCAATGCACTTAATATATTACTACAGAAAATAATTGCGTTCGCGCACGGGCGATAAAAAAACGTCGGTAAGCTCATTTGTGACGATGAATTTTAACGAAATAGCTTGTGTCGCTGCTCTAATTTTAAGAAAACGAAAAAAACGAAGGTGCAAACAATTGTGGGTGCATCCATGCGTTAATGAAAGGTTATTAAATAACAACACTTTTTAAAAGGTTTTTTCATTTACGGAATCATCCTCCGAATCACTTTAAAATGAGTTGTGACAGTTTTGATGTAGGTACTATTGATTTTGATATATGCTCGAATTACATATCAAAATACTTCAATGCATAATCTGGTATTTTAATATTATACAAGCCTGGCTGTTTTTCTATTCCAGATATAACAAAATCCGTATCAAAGAACATGACTTGTGTCGTTTGAACAACTGAATCAACAAAAACACTGTTTACAGCTAGTTCACATTATTGGTATGCAAATTTTCCTAACACTGATTAACACATGCTCTTGTTATACAGTGAAAATGCGGAATTATCTTAACACTGTAATAAACAATATACGATTCGAAAATATCACCCTGTGAACTAGCTCTTAACAAGCGACCATTTATCGTCTGTGTGCGCACAAGCATTAAAACATGTGTATTCTATTTTCCAGGGTGATAATTGCATCGCCTGAAAAATAGCTCTGGACTCAATTTTAAAATCGTTGTGATTTTAAACTCGTCCATGCGTTTATGTAAATACTTTCAGCTATTTACTGAAAAATGTGGAATTTAAATATGAAAGTACAATTTTTACGTTTATTAAAAAGACGAATTACAATTTAATTTTTAAACGACAAATGTGACTAAGTAAAAATCAAATAGTGCAGTTTATCATCTTTTCAGTAAGGTAAACATTTTTATACCCTTGAAGTTTTTCCAACTTTCGAATACATTTTTAAACCACTCTATGCAGCTTTTTTCGCCATTTTAAATGTATGTATAACGTTTGTTAAAGATATTTTGAAACACGAGATATTCAAGGTGTTAATGTTCTCTGGGACACACTGTATACAGATATTTAGGATTAACTTGTAAAATTAGATATAACTTACACTTAATTCAAAATTAATCCTTTTTATGTTTTGTTTCAGGTGAGTCTTTGTACGATTAAAGTAGAAGATATTTATGAACCAACGAATCAATACTGGTACGTACGTAATAGCATTATTTTTGAAAATATTATTTTACTAAATGGTGGATATATCGGTTCAAGTTCTTAAAACACTAATATTAAAGAAAGTAACGTTGTAAATTAATACATATGTATTTGTGACTATCAATAGCAGTAAATTGGATATGTTTACAGGATAAAATATAGGTGATAAAAACAATCACGAGTTGTTATGGAAAGTTACAAGTAGAATTTTAATTGGATCTATTTTTTTTTATCAAATAATGTTTAAAGTAAAACTCCTTTTAAAAAAATAGTAATGAAACTCTGAAAATGTGAAAATAATGTGGCTTTGTAACAATACAAATTTACATAAGAAACTCCAAGAAGAAAAATACAATTTAAAAGAGTCTGTTTTATGCATTATTTTCTGTAGTAGTTGTTTTCCAGGATATAATGCTGTAATAAAACTCTAACTCTTCGTATATAAGCCGTTCTGAAGTACTTGTGTAAGATTCGTCGGAAAGACGATCAAATTTCGTTGAGAATTTTTGCAGTTGTTATCATTTCTGTCTCTTTCTGCTTTTTTTCTTTATCTACCAATACTTGCTTTCGTTTCATTAACACAAATATTTTGTTGGATAAAGTCGTACAGGACTTAAGGAAATTCTTTCATTCACTGCACTTGAAAACTGTATACTACAGACTTACTAATAACAGTTGTTACACTTTTTTCTCTCTAGACGTTTATATCGAGTACCTAGTATAAAAAATAAATGAACGTCTCAATTAAAAAAATAATAATTTTGTACTCAAATGTGCATCCACTCGTTGATTAGATTATGATAAACGTCGTTTTTGATAAAAATGTTCGTCCCTATAAGATAAATTCAATAAGTAAAACCGGTACCTACAGTATATGCAAATTCAGTTTCATACTTTTACTACTAATTGAATGTCGTATTCTTAGGGCAAAAAAACATAGGCGAAAATGCTGCGTCTATACTTGAACTTAGTTGACGAATTGACTAACAAAATTTACAAAAAAGTTAGGACTAACGTAAAAATACAGTATCCAACATTAAAACAGTTTTAGGGGGTATACAAGGTGTATGTTTTCTTAACGCTAAAAAATAACACCCTGCATGACAAACCCTTAAACAGCTAGTAACGTTCTTGCAGCCTAAACAATTTCCTTACAGCCATCTTTTAACGTTTACTGGAACTGTTAAAACAATATAAAAATACATGCTTTTATACTATTTAGTTAGGCTACTATGATGACTAAAACCATACAATTATGAAAGATTGATGGCAGGTTGGACAGTCTCTTAACTAAACTTTTCTAACATTAACAGCAACAAAATGTTGATAGTTTCGCAGTGGCGTCTCATACAATTTACTTTTAAGCATTATTAAGCTCAAGTATTAAAAGGTTTTGTTAACATAAAGTTTTAATCTTTACTTGAATTTTCTATTTTTGCACCAAAATCTAGATTGTTTAAACAACTGTGACGTTATAATCCTTTACATCTGTTTATGCCGCTAAATTTCGTAGTATAACCTTAGTGTTAACGGGAAATATTATTTTAGAATTAATTTCGTGTCTAATATAAATTTACCATCGAAGTGTTGAGATTTCCTTATTATGATTATATCTTAGAGATGAAATTGGAATGGTATTTGACATTTAAAACAAATTTTCGAGATATTTCCAAAGGTTACCAGTTCAATTCTGTTAAATGCAAATTGGGTTTGTTCGCGTATATTATCATTAAAACCGCAAAAACTCCAAAAACATTAATTTTTGACAATCAAGTTATTGATAAGAATATATAAAAATATTATAGGGTGTTCCATTAAAAAAAAATGCATATTCGTGTTTGAAGTTTAGCCATATGGACCGGGTATAAGAAACATCTTATGTATTATTCTAAAACTTTTGACTAGTCTGCTACCTTTATGCACTATTTTCAAATAAAGTTGCAAAGGAATACGTTCTGACATTGCAAAGTTGTTATATATTAATATTTTTTAGAATCTTGTTTCTGTCAATATTTTCTAAAAAATATAAATAACTCCAAAACTTTTTATTGTATATACAAAAAACTTAATTCATTTTTAGAAAAAAAATTAATTTAAAATCTGAAAATAAAAAATACTCGTATACAGGGTGTTCTATTTAAAGAATTAAAGTTACGTCGATGCGCAAAAACAGAACACTGTATAGTTGTAAATAACTTTTTTTACGACCACTATTACTGTATCGTATGTATTATGTGATCGTAGAAAAAGTATACCACAAAACACGAGTTGTAAAGCAATTACGCACTCGTGGAAATACTCACTCACCGCTACGCGGCTCCGTGGGCACTCGTGCATAATATGCTTCTTAAAACTCTTGTTGTGTATCGAAATCGCAAAACTTGATGTTTTATCTTGAAATTTATGTGTGAGTAAATGCTAATGCTGTTAGGTAAAAACTTGCGACAAACACTCCGGATTTTGTTACACCGTCGCCATCACCGTAGGCCATTGACAAGCGCAGACATGGAGAGCGAAAAGCGCTTTTGCCTAATGTGATTTATGCGGCTTTAATTTCCTCTGGATAATGGGTCGACACTTCATTTCCCCACGGTAGAAAGCTCAGGAAAATACTACGTAGCAATAATCATGCCTCTCGCGATTCCGGTTGTACCATTGCTGTAGACACACAGTAGTCAGCACATTGTGTGTTGGAGCAGTTGATGTTGTTGTTGTTGTTACAACTTTCAACTGCCGAAAGGAGATAACATTCAATTGCTCATTCATACATTTTTAGTTTTTGTTTAGGTTGACTTTAACTTACTGAGCGTACGTTTCTCGCTCAAAATACAGGAATAGCTTGTAAAGTAAACAAAAATATCTGTTCCTGTGTATCTATTAGGTAACGGATCTTTTTGTCTTTATTCATTACTAAATTAAGAATATAATTTTAGTATTTTAAATCAGAGTATACAGGGTGTCCCAGTTAACTTGAACGGCATGGAGATCTCATAAACGGTAAGAGATACAGAGTTGGTTAAATGGGTAAGAATGGATGATTTAAGAGCAACTATTCTATCAAAAAAATCTTGAAAAAAATTTACAGTTTTTGGCCTATTCGTAAAAAACAAAAAATGACGTTTTCGATTTTTGCTTATAACTTGCTTATTTAAAATCATACCCAAAATATTTTTCGACATTATTAGGACACTTTTTTGCGTAGAATTGAAATTAGTTAATAAATTTACCTATCTTCATTTGTTTTTGTTATTTTAACATCAACTTTCTTATTTTAAATACGGGTCGTAGTTGGGGCTATGACACCATAAAAACGAGAATTTTTTTCTCGTTTCATTGATGCATGGGTTGTTGGGTTTATTTTTAAAAATAAGCAAGTTATAGCAATATTATTGTATTTGTTAAGTTTAATCAAAGTGGGCATTGGAAAACAAAACAAAACATCACATAAATAAACTAGCTGTACCTGATTAAACACAAAGAAAACTAATTAATTAAAGATATTTTTCAAATTACATAATAATTTATGATTTTTCAATTACTATTACTATTTTGAATCTAAATTATAACATGCGTTCAAAGTGTAGCCCACTCTTTATGGGCAATGCAAATTTGAGATCTGCACTGTGTAGATAACAATGCTTTTCTAAGAATATTACTTTCTGTTTGATAAAATGTTCTTAAACCAGCTAATCATAAAAAGACAGTTGAACACAATTACAAAATTAAGATTTGCTAGTTTAACAAAAGTTTATCAAATAAAAAGAAATATGCTTGGGAAAACATTATTATCTAAAGTGCAGATCTCAAATTTGTATTGCCCATGGAGAGTGGGCTACACTTTAAACGCATGTTATAATTTAGATTCAATAGTAATAGTAATTGAAAAATCATAAATTATTATGTAATTTGAAAAATATCTTTAATTAATTAAGTTTCTTTGTGTTTAATTAAGTACAGCTAGTTAATTTATGTGATGTTTTGTTTTGTTTTCCAATGGCCACTTTGATTAAACTTAACAAATACAATAATATTGCTATAGCTTGCGTATTTTTAAAAATAAACCTAACAACCCATGCATCAATGAAACGAGAGAAAAATTCTCTTTTTTATGGTGTCATAGCCAACTACGACCCGTATTTAAAATAAGAAAGTTGATGTTAAAATATCAAAAACAAATGAAGATGGGTAAAATTTATTAACTAATTTCAATTCTACGCAAAAAAGTGTCCTAATAATGTCGAAAAATATTTTGGGTATGATTTTAAATAAGCAAGTTATAAGCAAAAATCGAAGACTTAATTTTTTTTGTTTTTCACGAATAGTGCAAAAACTAAATTTTTTTCAAGTTTTTTTTTCATAGAATAGTTGCTCTTAAATCATAGATCATTCTCACCCATTCAACCAACTCTGTATCTCTTACCGTTTACGAGATCCCCATGCCGTTCAAGTTAACTGGGACACCCTGTATACCCGATTCTCCGTATTTGCGGGTGTTACGTGCTTACGTTTGAACAGAACACTTCCCACAAGAATCTACTTTCGCCCAAATAGTCCCAGATGTTTGCGCCGCCTCATTGATCTAAGTATCATGTGTCTTTATGTATCTTACGGTACTCTCTTTTTTACATTTATCTAGAATCCATGCACTTATTTGTTTAAACCTATCACTTTCTTGGCCGTTTTAGGCTTTTGTTCGTAATAACGAATAAAGGTCAGCGAATATGGAAGAATGAGTGTATTAAAAAAAAACAAATATTAGTTGTGCACGATTAAAATGCGTTTAAATTTAAATGATAAAAATTCAGTTTTGATCTTTTTTAATTTTTAATCAAAGGGTAACTACAAATGTTAGTACCTACTCTGTTTTATTTCAATTTTTAACGAAATAACATAAACGACATAACTTTGTAGTTTTTTTTTTAATTTCCTGTATTTATACAACTGACTTAAGTTTTGCAGTTTCTCATATATGCCTACCTATGTAAATAAATCATCTTGATGAAACAAACTGACCAATAGACTTGGCACAATCGATTAGTGAATATGTACATGGTGGTCTAAATTCGATGGGATTGCATGGGTATCTCGCTTAATAGTCAAGATAGAGAAACGGTTAAATTACCAAAAATTTGTAGTTTCTTGAGACAAACTCAGAACAGTTCTCAAATATATTCTATCATATCCGGTTTTTCTTGTTTTTTTTTTTTTTGTTTTCACAGCCTACTTTTTGTTTCTCAAAAAATTAAAAAACCTTTGTAACTTGCGTATTATTGAAAATAACTACATCAACCCTTATATATTTGAAATGGGAAAAAATAAGGAATTTAAATAGGTCATGACCAACTATATTTAAAGAAAGGTGAGTTTGTCTCACAACTTTTCAACAGCGAGCGTAATTTTTTTTTATTACCATCACATCTACATAAAAATATCTAAAAATAAGCTTTATAAACTTTTTCGATATTTAAAACAATAAGGGAGATATGACACATTATAAATATAACAAAAAAACAGTTTTTCTTTAATAACTGGAAAATCGGAAACGATAGAATATTTTTGAAAACGGTTCTGAGTTTGTACCAATAAACTGCATATTTTTGGTATGTTAACCGTTTCTCTATCTTCACTATTAAGCGAGATACCCATGTAATCCCATCGAATTTGGACCGCCCTGTACGTTAGGATGGTCCTTATTTATCAGTTTTTTAAATTTTAATGGATGACCCCCCAATTTTGTTCTACCTATAAAAGAAACCGTGCTTGTAAAATTTCAGGTAATTTGAGCTATGTTTAAAGATCTCTAAAATTGTTTGAAATTTAGCATTGTTCCGTACATGCTCAGCCTGCGGTTCAATAAAGGATAGAAAAAAGAAGATTGTAATCACTTGTGAAGTGTTTTTTCTAAATTATTTCAATATATTGATAATATGTAACATTTTACCCCCAAAAATTAAGTTGATTTATAGTTTCACCCCACTGTAAGTAAATTGTCATTTTTGAACAACTCACAGTAGGGTTAAATAAAATTAAGTTAATC
The DNA here is from genome assembly GCA_947652605.1 of Elmis aenea. Classification (NCBI taxonomy): domain Eukaryota; kingdom Metazoa; phylum Arthropoda; class Insecta; order Coleoptera; family Elmidae; genus Elmis; species Elmis aenea. The sequence goes on from OX393576.1 coordinate 14,318,151, forward strand.
TTTCAATGGTAAAATGTTATATGCTGTCAACATATTGAAATGCTTAGAGGAAAACAGTAAACATGTTTCTACAGTCTACTTTTTTGTGTCCTTTATTGTATTGAAAGCTTAACGCATATTTCTTAACAATGCTAAATACAAACCATTTTAGCGACCTTTAAATATTGCTATATGACCTCATTTTTTTGTGAGAATATGTCGGTACATATAGTAGAACAACATAGGGGATGATCCATGAACATTAAAAAAAAAATGCATACTAGGACCACCCCAATTTTCATGTTATATAATACAGAATCATTGTCCAATCGTAACCATTTCATGTGTCTTTTTTTTTATCTAATAAAGTAATTGTTTCTTTTGTAACTCTTATATTGTCACTGAAGATGTATTATAAAATCGAAAAAATATGTAAATATTGTTCGGCATTGCATGTTACATTCCAAAACATAAAAGAAATAATCAATACACAAAAATAGTTGTTATTGGAAAGGCTTAATAGTTTTACAAATTACATCGATAAATTAAACAAATACAAAGCATTCGAAATCCAAACTATCCACAAAAAATGGAATGTATAGTAAAGATCAAAACTTTAAATATTCTAAACATTTTGATTTAATGTACCAATTTATAATTTTATTGTATGCAAACAATTTTAACTGTGCACAAGACATCTTAAGTATTACTTTCTAAAAATAATCTTTAACTGCCGCTATTTTGACTCGTCCGCAATCAACTCTTCTCAGTTGCAAAATGTTTTGTATACATTTAAAAGTGTGCCACTATTTAAAATGTTGTTTATCGACGATGTTGTGGAAACAATTTGCTCATTTATCACTGTCTCGAATTAAATCGATCGGATACTAGTTTTTGTTGGGAACGGAATCTTTTCTTTCACGCATTGTAGTTGTGTATCAATTGTTTTAGTTCTTTCAGCGCAGCGGTCCAAAGGAATTGCGAAAGGTTTTTTATTATTAAATAAAACTTTTGTGTTTCTTACCGGAGCAATTCTTTCTAGTTAGTTAAGTTACAATTTATTGTTGTGTATTTTTTGTTGTTCGCGTCATTGTGTTGCTGAAATTCTTCTAGACAAAAATTAATTCAGACTTAACGACTAGCAATTCATCATAGATTTAAATGTAAATTAAATTTAAATGAACGCTTAAAGTGACCGTTATACAGTCTTGGCGAACATTTTTGTCCCAGAAAATTAATTTTTAATCACTAGAATGTATAAATACAAGACAAGTTATTATAATTCAACAATGTTTAAGTAACAAATATATACAGGGTGTTTCACTTTTCCATGGGACACTATCGCTATCTCCGTAAATAATAAAAATACAAGGTAGGTTAAATGGGACAAAAGTTAGCTATTCAGGAGTGTATTTTAAACAAGATCTTGTTTTGTTTAAAAATTACATGGCTTGCGTGTATAACGAAAAAACCAAAATCGATCAAAATTTTTAAACTTAAATATCTCGGCTATTGTTGCGAATACACAAAAACGTCAAAGGAAAAATGTTTGGTAAATTTAGTTTTCTATAAGATGGCGATAGTCAGATTTTTTAAATAAATTACCGTGCGAGATATTTGACAAAACAACTTTTTTTTAAAAATAGCAATAGTAGTAGGTGATGACAGATTTAAAGATTCTTTTTTTCTCTTTACAATGATATAATATTTTGTATGTCTATTTTCAATAATAAGCGAAATAACGTAAAAAAATGCAAAATCTTAAGATAAATATCAAGGTTGCCATGGAAAAAACAATAACCGACTTCAATTGTCTTATTATAGAAAACAACATTTACCAAACATTTTTCCCTTGACGTTTTTGTGTATTCGCAACAATAGCCGAGATATTCAAGTTTAAAAATTTTGATCGATTTCGGTTTTTTCGTTATATCACGCAAACCATGGAAATTTTAAACAAAACAAGATCTGGTTTAAAATACACCCCTAAATAGCTAACTTTTGTCCCATTTAACCAACCTTGTATTTTCATTATTTACGGAGATAGCGATAGTGTCCCATGGACAAGTGAAACACCCTGTATAAACGTACAATTTATATTATGACAAAAACTTCTTCATGTAAATAATGTTGTTACTAACAGCGTGGATCAGCTGAATGCTGCGAGATGGTCACTGTGTGACGTCACTGCGTAACCGAGATAGACAATATTAAGCAGTCCTTGACCGCTACCTACGTATAGTTCTTTACTTCACAACAACGGCAAGTTTTTGCGTGAATTTTCCACGTCTATCGACGGTGAAATACAGTCAGGTGATTGCACGAATATACCATTTTCTTTAAACGTGAATCAACAAATCGCCCACAACATACAAAAATAAACCGAAAGAATATTGAACCAACGATAAGTCACTCGAAATGTCTTAAATAAAGCCAAACAGCAACTGCTAAATGACATGAAAAAATTTCACGAGTAGACTAGGGTCGGATGATATTGATTAAATAATAAAAACTGCAGTTGGAAAGAGAAATTTCTGCCAACGCGCTAATCTCCCAAGCGATTAAAGAAAAAATATTAGTCTCAAACTGCCCGAAACATACATCCAACGGCAACATGACATTACAAATAAATGAGAGCAGTTTTATTTAATAGAAATTTTTACTTTCTGTACCTACAGCAAATTTTACACGAAAATGAGCTTCGACGAAAATGATAACTTATTTCAGAAGTTTAATATCGCAACTTTGGTATTTTTGAAGATAAATGTCAATAATTACCGTCAAGTGTTATTCAAAATATTTTGAGAACAACAAAATGCCATATAATTGTACTAGTTTAAAAAACCGAATATCGGTAATTTGAAATTGGTATAATGAAAAAGGGTAGTGTACATTATTAATTTTAAATTTTGTTTAACGTTGATAAAGTTGATAAAGTATTATTAAAGAATGAAATTCGAGGTGCATATTGATCTTACATAATGGTGGAGGCTTCGGTGACCGTTGATATTAAGATAATGTTTTAGCGAAACTGGGTTGAATTTATTTTTTTTTTCTTTCTTGATCGATTGGCTTAACATAAATTTAACAGATTTTAAAATTTCTTTTACATTTTTAATTTAATTGTTCATATTCTCCATTGTTAGATTACTTTCATAAATTTGAGTCAATAACGTTTGAATTTTTTTGTCAAAATAATAGTTAAAATTTAAGTTTTTCGTGCATTTCTAAAAGTGGGATCGATATAGGCACTTTCAATTTAGATTCGTAGTAGGTATATAAAAACACACTTATTTGCTAATTAAACCGACATTCTATCTCTAACGGTTTCCATAATCCCTATGGTCCATACGCTAAAATATACACTGTTATTACGTATGTTTGTGTGTTCGTGCGTACAGGGTCCCAGATTACATTTCCAGCATGGGGATCTCGCTTATTATAAGAGACACGGGTTTGTTTAAATTGGATGAATTATTCCTTAGTATATGAGGAGCCCCAATCAATTTTTAAAAGTACAAAATCCCTCGTGCTTCAGATGTTATAGCAAAAAATATGAAAATGTCCAATTTCTTTTTTCTTTCATAACTTTTTTGTCTTGAAGATTAGATCAATTGTATTTGTACTTTCTTAAGGCACTTTTTAATGGAGAATGTAACTGTTATTTTAGATTTTTTTTTAACACCTACCATTTTCGACATATACCCCTAGCAGGGCCTACTAGAGGGGGGTCTTGAGGGGTTGCATCCCCGGGCGCCCAGCTTGAGGGGCCCCAAATTAATTTTTTTTTGTTTAATATGCATTTTAACGTAGTGTAATTCGATAGTCTTTGTAGCAAGTTTGTTATCATATAATTATGGGTACAGTTGTTACAACTAATTAAAAATTTTAAGTGGTGCAACGCTACATTCTTTGCAATAGAAACTGTGTAAAATAGATAATTTTAAATAATTATTGATTTGTTTTGGATTTTTGGTTGGGTTTCTCGAAAAAACCATATTCTTTTAAATTTATTTCCAAATTTCTGTTATTACGTACCCTTCGTTGGCTTTTCTCGGGATATAGCTCCAAGTATATTATGGCAAAGAATGGAGCATCTCAACATGTCAAATTTTTCGCTATTTTTAAATGTAGCCATCGTTATTACAATTACTACAAAGACTATCGAGCTGCACAACAATAATATGAAATTTTAATAAATGATGCCGCAGGCAAATCGTTACTGTCATTTCACATTTAATTAGTTGTTTTTTATTTTTATTTTCATAGCTTGATAAAATAGTTCTAATGATAAATACAAAAAAGTTATGAGAGAAAAAAGAAATTCGACATTTTCATATTTTTTGCTATAGGTAACATCTGAAGCAGGAGGAATTTTGTACTTTTAAAAATTGATTGTAGCTCCTCTCTCTCTCATCCTAAGGAGTAATTCATCTAATTTAAACAAACCTGTATCTCTTATAATAAGCGAGATCTCCATACTGGAAATGTAATCTGGGACACACTGTATACACAAGCACATTTTTGACAGTCTTATGGCCGTTTACCGCATCCTAATCTCCATCCTATTCTGTTTTGGGCATCTTCTTCTTTTAAACATCTTTTGTGCATCGATAGCTTTATTCCTCCTGTCTTTTTTTCCTTTTATTAATAATCCATCTCCATGTCGTTAATATCGTAAAATAATTAATTTTAGTCGTTCTATTTGTCGGAAAACTAAACTATTTTACACCGACAGCTCTCATAAGGGTCATTTGAAAATGCAACTTTTCATATTGTATCGTGTATTTTTTTTATCGTTAATTTATTGGAATGAGAACAAAAAGAAAATGGCTGAATATATTGTAGTTGTGTTGCAACAAACTATGTAATATTATTTCATCGATTATCCTCGCAGCAACAATAAATTGTGCGATATAGGCCGTTTGTTTGTCGACCCAAACCAAATATATCGGTGTAGTTCAAAACACCCTAATACTGCAGTCGGGCCTACAGTTTAGTTTTACGCATTTCTTTTGTCAAGTTTGAAAAACGCACCTGGCTTGACGTTTATTACGTAATTCCTTTTATCCTTTCGCCGACTTAGTTTTTGTTACGCGTATACTTTATTTGACAGGCGGCCGCAGAGAACGCTTGCGTTTGTGCGGAATCCCCCCGAGTGGCAACTGACAATAATGAAACTCGTAAGCTATAAAATCTCCGTATTCCATTTACAGTTCTGCGAATAATATAATAATCATTTTAAATGTGAACTAGGCCATATACCTGCATATAGTTGCGTCGATCTCGCCACGTTTGAAAGTCGAGCGTGCCGTGCATAATGCCTCGAAGCTTTCAACGAGGGTCACAATGGTTAATTGTTCGGTTAAAAGTCGGTTTAATTTTTACAGCGTTAGTTGTGTACGATACGCGCGCTGCATCGGCTAATAATTTGTTTGTCTGCATGATTCTTGAACAAATATTGGTAGGGGATGAGTCCATTTCAAATAATTTTACTGATTGATCTTCGTTTGTCTTTTTCCGACATACGTTTGCGTATTATTTTAAACATGCGTAAATAAAACGTTTAATTTGGTAATAAAACATCAAAGAATTTATTTTCTTTGATATGATGTAAGAATTTATGAGTTTAAGTGCACGAATACTCCGATATTGGCATCAGCAGTGCAAGCTTTATCACTCAACCAATAAAATGTTCCGTCTTTTATTTATATCATAGTTTCACTTGTTTTTCAGAGCATTCTCGATTTTATAAATTATTTATATAAATTTTCAAGTTTCACCAAGTTTTTTAAAATAAAAAGATTATGTTGGTTACCAATCTGAAAAGCTAATTTTTTGTCTATCTGATGCAAAAATCCAATATGGCGGCCATAAGAAATAAAAAAGTTGACTATCGCAACTTGAAATCTAGAAGGCTTAGAAAATTTCTGTTCACGTCATCAAACCCAGGATGGTTAAAAACATAAAGTTACCAAGTTTAAATTAAATAGCGCAAATGGTAGGGAAGATAATAATATTTTTCTAAAATCACATTTTTCAGTTTTTTTGTAATAAATCGAACACGAATCAAAATATCCAGGATTTCTTTTCAGTTTCTCAATGGCCATAAAAATGTGCATTTTTTCTCGGAATTTAACCGACCTTGTATCTCTTACCGTTTCCAAGATAGCAACGGTGAGCATCGAAAAATGCACCACCCTGTATAACTAGCGTTAACAAATTTTTGCAAACTCAGGAATAATATTGACAAAAATTTTATTGACGGAGTCAAACAATTCTTGTTTATGATAAACAACAGTCTCTTGTCCCTAGGGGGGCGCACCCCACAGAGTGGAAACAATGGGTTGAGGTTTACCTTCCTGAATGTAAAAACTGTTTCAAAAATATGCCCATTTCCTCTCGTAAGTTTGTGGACTAAAGGAGATGCCGACAATTTATGCTGGTCACGGCACACTTATTAAGAAATTAAATTTTGTTTCAAAAATTATTTGAGGTTATAAAAAATAACCAAATTAGTGCAGTTGTACCCAAAATCGCTTCCTCTTTCCAATAATGTAAAAATATACAGGGTGTTCCATTAAAAATAAGAAAGTTGGGGTCATTTCCTGCGACACTGGAAGTGAAACAAATGTGTGCATGTGCTCAAAAAGCCCGATTTTTTGCACATATCATATGTCTAAAATTTCATTTATCTAAAATCAAAACTAAAGAAAAAAAGGGGGTGTACCATACTTCATTTACACCCGGTATAATTGTTATCGGTCATAGGTACTATGGGTCAACAAAAAAATTCTAAATCTGAGTGTTTTATTTTAAAAAAAAACATCTGGTGCTCTTATTGGAAAACCATTTAGATTTTTAGATACTTATGCATACGTTGTATTTTTTTTTTTTAACTTTTTATTAGGGATTCTTTAAAAAATCGTACCGTTTTCACTGAATATCTTACCAATTCGTTATGAAATTAAAAATCGTGAATCGAAACAAGACCGAAATGTTGGTATTTATTGAACCGGTAACCCGAACTGACAGTTACTTTTTGCGGTTTAAGTCCCTGGTCTTAAACTGAAAGGAAGAAAACTAAACATCACGTGAGTAACAAGTTTCGTTAATTAGACTGCATAAAGTTAAAAAAAAAAAAAAAAAAACGCTTCTACGATGATTAAAATGCCAATTATAAACGAACAACATGACTGATACGTGTTTATCTGACACTTCGTTGGCGTTTTCTCTGTATTGCGCCCTACTTTCGTGGTATTGCCATTTGTGTGATAAACAAAAAGTAAAATACTGAATGGGGTGTTGATCACAGGATATTTATGGCTTTACGTTTGACGTTTATACCTTGGCTTGAAATATAATCGAAAATATCCTTCAAGTACAGTCGAGGTAGTTATGGCATAGCAATAAATGTGACGATATGTGTGTGTATGTAATGGTCGGTTGGTAGCATATGCGCGCAGTAGGTACATAAAGAAATGAGGTCTCGTCAGCCGGTAGGGACGTTGACACCATTATCAAATATCAAAATCGCCACTTTTGTGTACACGAGATCATTCACACGCCATTTAACATGTAAATGTGATAACTACCGATATCATCCTTAAAAGTACTGCATTTGCAGCTGGTCTTATTTATAATTCAGCATTAAGTTTTATGTGTTTGATTGTTATTTTAACATTTTTAATATACTTTTCGATTTTTGGTTTCAACTTGAGCCGAAAATGTCTAGAATTGATTCTGTAATAATTATTTCAATTTAAGTTTAAAGCAGAAGCCGAATGGTGACCGAAATCTCTTAGGAAAAAGTTTTTTTTGTGCGATCGTACTAGAAACAGCTGTTTTACGGACGCGTTAGCAACCGTAAAGTACTGCATTACCGGCGTTATCCTTAGCAACGGCCGATAAAGTTACTTTATAGGCCGTTGCCCTTAGCAACGTCCGATAAAGTAACTACAGCGTACGAAAAAGTAAATTTGCATTTAAGTACTAATGTGCGTGCTGATCTAATTTCTCCGAGTTCCCGCTATGTAGGGTGTTTAAGTTGGTAACTGTCAAGTTTATAACCAAACATTTTGGTGTTAATGTTAATACTGAGTTCAACGTATAGATAAAGTTCAACGTTCAAGTACATAATTTTATAATTATTTATAGTTAATTTATAATTAAAAGATGGACCAAGGAAGTGACGAAGAGAGTGATACATCACCCATGAATACACCACCTGACGTTCATGAAGAAGCAGAGGCAGTAAAATTAAATCTTCTGCCGAACAAATCTGCAACATTATATGAAAAACAATACAATTTATTTATGGAATGGTGCAATAATAAAAAAATAAGTAAATATAGTGAAAACGTCCTGCTTGCTTATTTTTCTCAAAAAGCGAAACAATGTAAATGTTCAACATTATGGTCAACATTTTCAATGTTAAAAGCAACTTTAATAGCGAAAAATGATGTAAATATAAGCAAATATTGTAAACTCATTGCATTTTTGAAAAAACAAAACGTGGGTTACAAAGCCAAAAAATCAAAAGTATTTGTAAGAGACGAGATAAATAGGTTTTTGCTTAATGCACCTGATGAAACCTATTTAATGAACAAAGTAAGTGAAGATATAATTATTCGATTTTATTCAAAGCTTTATATTTTCTAGGTATGTTTAATATTTGCTATTGCTGGTGCATGCCGCCGAGAAGAGCTACGTAATTTTTCTATTGAGAATATAAAAGATAATAATGATATCCTTGTAGTTAAAATACCCGATTCAAAAACAAGTAAATCAAGAATGTTTACTGTAACCGACGAAATTTGCGATGGAGTAAGTGCGCTAGAAATATATCGAAAATATACATTATTGAGACCTAACGTCACTCATAAAACATTTTTCTTGAAATACCAAAATGGAAAATGCAATAAGCAAGTGGTTGGAATACACACTTTTGGTAAAATGCCTAGTGTTATTGCGAAATATTTACAATTACCTAATTCAAATGAATATACCGGCCACTGTTTTCGCCGCACATCGGCATCATTATTAGCTGATGCTGGAGGTGATATCATATCCTAACTCTAAAGCGACACGGTGGTTGGAAGAGTTCGACCGTCGCTGAAGGTTATGTTGAAGACTCTATAACCAACAAAGTTGAAATCGCTAACAAGATTTTAAAAGAAAAGAATTTTAATATCAATGCTACAACTCCAAACTTCACTTCCGCTGTGGCGAACACTTCTATATGTAATAAAAATGTACAAGATACTGCCTCAGGTGTAAATTTGAATAACTGTAATAAATGTACTATCACAATCAATTACACCATTAATAAATAAATTGTTTATGATGTAGTACTTTTTATTTACTTAATCAACAAAAAAAGGTTTTTTTAAATTAATTATGTACAGAATTATGCAAGTACGTCCACCCTTAACAGCATACGCCGTCATCTGTCAGTGACAGAATGTCACGTAGTTTCTAACCTATATTTTTAAAAATACTGAAAATTTAAATTGTTTTTGATTCGATCGCACAAAAAATGTAATATGCACCTCGGCCAAAACGTACTTTTTCGGCCTTGCCTTTTTGCTGGCCTCGACTACGTCTCGGCCAGCAAACCAGACGCGGCCGAAAAAGTTACACTTTTTGGCCTTGGTACATAAATAACTATTAATGTAGCTGTGTTTAAATTCAATTATTAAATAAGGATTTTTATATGTTATCCTGAACGAAAAAAACGTTACTTATTGTCTTTAGATGCGTTTTTAACACAATGATATTGAAATATAGTACGAGAAAACGACACTTCAATGCGAAGCACGAATATGTATTAATTATTTATTGGAGTTTCCGAAATTGGGTTTTAAATCAAGAGCCGGAAAAAGCTATAGAACTCTAGGTATACAGGGCAGTCCACATAAACAGGCCACTATTGGGATCTCGTAAACGGTAACAGCTACAAAAAAGTTTAAATTAGACAAATTCTTGCCCTTTCTGAGATCTACTCAGTGATGCTTTAATGTTTTAAAAGAGTTTCATGGCACGCTAGATAATGAACAAAAATCAAAAAGGGCATTTTTTTTTAAATCGTTAATAACTCGGTTATACTTGATGGTAGAAAAATATTTTTGGGGAAAAAGTTGTAGACTTTTTTACGCACTGTAAAATGATAACATTCATTTGTTTTAATTTTGTTTAATTTATTGGATAAATTAAAAACTAGCATTTTTTTAATGCAAACCATAGTTGGCTATGAATGATCTCATGGAAAAACTTTTTTCTCGTTTTTAATTAAAGGTTTAATGTAGTTATTTTGATATTTAGGCTCAAAACAAATAACGTTCATCACACAGTCCCTAAGAAGCAATAGAGTGGCATGAATTTAAACAAATGAATGTTTTCATTTTACAGTGCGTAAAACAATCTACAATTTTTTCCCCAAACATATTTTTGTACCATGAAGTATAACCGAGTTATTAACCATTTCAAGAAAATGACCATTTTTATTTTTGTTTATTATCTAGCGTGCCATGGGACTTTTTTAAAACATTATAGCATCACTGAATAGATCTCAGAAAGTGAAACAATTCGTCTAGTTCAAACTTTTTTGTAGCTCTTACCGTTAACCATATCCCAATAATGACCTTTCTGTAACTGGACCACCCTGTTTATCAACATATTACTGATTTAACCATTATTAATTATCTTTATGAGTAACATTTTTAATTGGTTTAAACATTCATAAAAGTCCAATTAATGTTGATACCAGTAGTAAACCTCACTAATAATAAAAATCTTTTCGTCTTGATGCTGACATAAACATATTCCAGATATCGCTTCTCTAAATGTTTACTATCATGTGGTTTATTTTCGGAATATTAATAGACAACGAATACAAGGCATTATGGCGCGCTTGTTTGTTATATATGTAATTTAGAGACCGACACTTAAACCTCTTTACTGTCTTAAACTTATTTATGGGGAATTACAACTGTACATTAACAAGATCCTGCTAGATTTGTTACCTCTGAGCTTTACGACCTCATTCAAAACTTAGTAATTAGGATCCTCAGCAAGGAATGTAGTTCTAAAATGACGCTTTTACAACGAATGTTTATAATTTGGGCATAGTTTTGTTTTTGGAAGCTTAAATAATTTGTCGGTAATTTAAAGGCTTACCGGTATGGGGTAAAGTCGATGTCGAGCTACGAGCTAAGTCTTGGTTGACTGTGACTAACGAATAAACTTTCAGGCGAGTGTTGTAGACTGTGTGTTTACAAATATGTCGATCATTGTTAAGAAGTTGGATGAATACAAAACTTACAAAAACTTTCTCTACCACTTACTTTTCGGGAACTGCTTAAAAATATTTTTTCTTGAAGCTTTATTGTGTATAATTAAGTTGTAGCTAACGTTATAAGGATAAAAAGTCTACAATTAAAAAATCTCATTAAAAAGTTGCACGATTTTGGTCAGTGGTCCCCAAACAATTTTTATTTTTCTGCGGTCGAAAAAAGTGCTCACTTTTTTTTTAAAGAAACACGCTGTATATTTAACATTTTCGGATGTAGAATAAAAAACTACAATCAGAAACATCATCAGGGGTTTAATTTTAAAATAAATTAATAAAACAACTGAAAAAACTATTTAAGACAAAAAACATGTCACTACTGTCAGTTTGTTGTCCAAATTTATTGTTGTTTTTTATGAAAAACTTTGAAAGTGGCAGTAAGAATTACAGAATTAACAAATTTTTAATTCGTTCCGAGTCTGTAAGTCTTACTGCCATCTCATTTTCTGCTAAACCAAAAATGCGAAAACACTGCAAATATTATCAACAAATTCCTTATTTTTTACCATATATCCAATTAAATTACAAAATAAAAGTTTTTAAAATAACTGAGATAATCGACTGTTGTGGGACTTTGTCCTAACCTAGGGTGACCATATATTAAAAATATGAAAACGGGACATTAAATTTTTTTGGTGTTTTTCCTACCAAAATGTTTTTGGAAAACTTTTTTTTTACTTGTCAATACTGCGTGGAACCCTAAATCTTCAGTGTCAGTAACTCAGTAAGAGTAAAAAATAACTGAAACCCGTCTAAATCTAATTTCCAAAAGTTTTATTTTAATAAAAGACTAAAGTGGATTTTACCGTTTTGAACTGGAAATCATGATAAACGGCACTTAATGTGGTTCAAGGGCTGATTAGCCCACTGGGATACCGAAAAATGGATACCGGAACATTTTCCGGTGGGCCGGTCGTTCAATGAACTGCTGTAATGAAAAAATATGCAACAATTGCTTGTCTATTATGCCACTCTTTAAACAGTGATATTAAAACAAATGTAATGCGAAATTAAAATAATCATACTAATAGTCATTTTATGAATGTATTTTATACCTCTTACTAAGACATTAGGAAAAAAGGATTTAAAATATTTACATATAATAATAATAATAATAATAATAATAAAGCCTTTATTTTTCTTTTCTCAGATTTAACACATAAGTATTACATATCATATCATATCATATCATATCTATCATAAGATAGTACATTTAACATTTAAATACAAATACGAAAATATACGAATACGAGAAGATTTGGAGAAGAAAAACCAAATGGCGCCAATTCAGTTTGTAGTTGAAGTTAAAAATCTTAAACTACGTTCTGCTCTTCCATTGGAACCATTTACAATTCAGGTTTACCAAATAAACTTATGCCTAAATATAACTTAGCCTAAATTCTGCGATAGTACATCAAAAAGAAGATTAATTGTACAGCATAATTCCAGTGTTGTTACAAAATTGATTAGAAACAATATATTATAATAGTAATAGATTAATTTTTACATTGCAGATTGAATAGCAGTGTATACATTTTTTGCTTGAATGAATGAATGCTTAACTGTTTAAACTCAATTGGAATTCCATTGTAAATTTTGTACAGCTGATACTGAAATGATCGCTCAAACAAAGCAGTCCTATGAGATGGTGGAGATATTAAGCTTTTATACCTAAGATTTAAAGTATGAACGTCAGTGCGAAATTTAATTTTATTGTATAAGTAAGCCGGTTGTTTTTGAGAGATCACTCTGTGACAAAGAACAGCAAGCTGTAGCTTCCTTCTGTTCGCCATGTTCAGCCATTTAAGATCAACTAGTTTGTGAGAGATATGATCGTATTTCCTGATTCCAAATATCAAACGCAAGCATGAATTTTGTACTCTCTGAATTCGATTGGATTGTTCTAGTGTTATAGATTGACCATAAATTTCACTGCAGTAATTGAAATGAGACAATACAAGAGAGTTACATAGCATTGTTTTGATTTTAGAAGTTAAGTATTGTCTGTGAGGAAAAATTAATTTGAGGTTTAAGAAACTTTTCTTAATATAATTATTTACTTGCGTTTGATATCTGAACGTGTTGCTCAAAACTAAACCTAAATTCCGAGCTTCCTGTTTAATTGGAATAGAAATGTCACCAATACGAACATCAATATGATCCTTCAAATAATTGATTTTATTAACCTTACCAAATAGAAGTACGACAGATTTATTGGGATTAGTTATAAGATTGTGTTTTTTTGAAATTGCATTTATGGAATCAAGATCTGTATTGATATTAGATATTGCGTTATGATAATCCTTAAATGGAAAAGAATGCAATAGCTGGCAATCATCATTCAACTATTAACGGACAGTTTGTTTTTACTGTAATCAGATTGTAATTGCTCAAAAATGACCATACGATGTAACTGCATTGGTCGATATAATACAGCAGGGATGGGAATCGAAAAATGTCGACTCCTGCCCGACTCTTTGATTCAGTGTTTGTCAAGAATAAGAACTCAACGAAAATGGAAACAAATTTATGTATTTAAGAAATCGTGTAAGAAAATGTAACTTTTTTATATGCATACATTTGTATAATAATGGACAAACCATTGTGCCAGAATAAAATGTTTTTAAAGACACTTAAATTCAGCAAAATAGATAATCACTTTTGGGACACCCATCACAATGTCATCAAAAATATATCTTATCTTTATTATTTATAAGAAACATTCTTCTCATATTATTTTACCATACATACTTCACATACTTTGAACACTTGGAAGATTTCTTCTAAGCAGACATAAATATAGACAAGAAAATGGATTTTTCAAATGACTTAAGAAATATCAACATTTTATTGTGAATTGTCTATATATACGATAACTAAAAATTATAGTACTTGAAAATTTGGACACACAATACCTAATCCCGAAAATACAGCTTGGGGACATCGGGACATCGAACCAAACATAGGGACAAATTCCGAAAAATCGGTACTTCTTGTCACCCTATTCAGGAAAAGAGTCGGTTTTATAAAATATCACCAACTCGGAAGTCGTTACTTTTTCTGCATCCCAGTAATGTAGCCAGGATTTTTATTCGGAGGGGGTCCGAACATTTTTTTAAGTGTATGTAGGTATACAAAAATCGTGGAAAAACTTCATGATTTCAAATGTACACATTTCTTGTTTTTTATAAGGTGTAAACATTCATTAAAAAAACCGAAATACGTAATACGAAATATATTTCAACTTGAAAAAATAGCTTAACAATAGAATAAACTATTAAATATTTTAAAGCAGTAATCGTCTGGATTTCCGCCCAGCCATGACGTCCAAGACTTTCTCAGGACTAACTTCAACCTCCCAGTGTGTTGAAATTAAGGGTAGATCGCTCATCCGTTCATTACCAGTTCTGTTTCTAAGTAGGGTTTTCACTCTTTTCATTGTCGCTTTACAGTGGCGGTGGTGACTGGCAGCGTGGCCAAGACAGTGAGGAGATGGTAAATACTTGGAAGAAACGACCTCTCGCATATCTCCAGAATCTTCAATATTTCTGTGCCTTCTTTAATTTCGGATACAATTCCGATCCAGATGGAGTATTCTCCTTCAATCACAGCAGTGGAACACTTACCTTTGAAGTACTCAGACAAATCCTGTAACAAGTGAGCTTTTTCTGGAGCAGCATATCCAGGCAGAAGAATCTGAAAGCCATTGAAAACGTGTAGCAGTGTCAAAGCACCCAGCAAAATTATTTCAAATACAAAAATAATTTTGAATGACAATCGATTTCGGGAGGGGTCCAAACCCCCTGGACCCTCCTTCTTGGCTACGTCATTTATATTTGAAATATTTAAAATCCTAAATAAGTTTTATTAAGTACAATTATGTATGTATGTTGATGTAGGTTTCCATTTTCAAATACATATTTTTCTTATGGTTTTTAATTTTTATTAACAATTTTAACTTATTTTAACAATCTACAATGTAAGATAAAATATAGCTAAAATTTTAACTGGTCAAGAACTTTAAACTTTCATTCAGTAAATATACAATAATTGGATTAACTTCGCAAGAGTTTCTATATCCATGCAATTAATTTTGTCTTTTCCGTTTTCTTCCGCCTATGTTACACCGTGTTTAACCTATTTTTTGACTTGATTAGTTAGTACACCATGATTTATTTTTATTTGTCTGCATTTTGGGGCTCTTAAAAGTCAGTGCCCTCCTGCGATCCATACCACGCTTACCTAATCATAAACGAAACAGTAAGTACCCATATTTCAGTCGCATTAAAATATGTAGTGGATGCATAAACGCTAAAATAGCTTTCCGTCACATCGACGGAGCGATTTGTCGCCTACCTCCCATATCATAAACTTCCACCGTAAATCAACACTAATTTCGTAGCACACTAAAATTTGTTTCATAACAATTAGAGCTTCGTTTCATAGAAGTTAACGTTTTAGTTTAAACAGTCGTGGCTCATTATTCGAAATCGTGCGCACGATCTCCGTAACATCGGGACTCACGAAACACGACCAAATGCTTTACTGTTGTTGAATACCGCTCATGTAGCTAGTTACAATGTACAACAGCATGAGTAATAATTAAGATTTAATATTCGTCTAGTCGTTTATTTTAAAATTTCATCGTCTGTTACACGCCGCGTTCGTTGTGTGTGGAATCACCATAAACATTTCGTTTGGTGTGGTTAGTTGTTTGTTTTTTTATCCGGAAACAAAAGCAAAACCTGCATATTCATTTGTTTTGGAATTAGCATATAAGCGTTATCTTGGTAGGTCATGATAACAAATTTTTCCAATTTTAAAACAAATATTATTCACGGAGTGGTGAGATGCTGTCACTTCTGTTTGAAAAAAAAAAACATGTCTATCTACATTACCGTTAAAAAATGTAAATGAAATGCTGATTTCCTGTTGATTTAATATGTATTTGTATCCATTAATATTAAAATTTTAAACATTATGCATACCAGATGTATAAGGGTTCATGCATGCTAAATTTTGCAAAGTAAACAGAACTGTATGTTACATAAATATAACCAACACAAAAGTTGAAAATAAAAATGTAGCATCCCAACATGTAAAATTTCTCATTATTTCTACTTGTCGCCATAACTATAACAAAATTACTAGAAAGACCATCTAATTACACAACAATATAATAAAATTCTAACAAACAATACCGCTGACATATACTGTCATCTGACATTTAATTGGTTGTGTATTGTTTCTTTTTTCATAGCTAGCTTGATAAGTGATTGGTAAAATACGATTTTTCTTGATTTTGTGAGTTTAAAAAATATATATAGATACGGCAAGTGATATCTCTCATGCCGAATTTACATTGGTATAGTAGCTAAAGCAAGTTACTAAATCAAGTAGCTAAAGCAAGTCACTAATCAAGTAGCAAAACTTGTCAAAATTTTGGTTTAGTGAGTGTTTACACAATATATACGTGGTTTACACCCAATTTAAGGAAATTGTTTAGTATTTGACAATAAATGAAGTATAGTATGCAAGTAAATAGTAATGATTTCTATTTACTTTACTCAAAAAGTCACTAAATTGTTTACTTGCGCAAGTACTAAACAAAACTGTCTACACAGTGCAAGTAGCTAAATTTAGTTACTTGATTTAGTTACTTGCATTAGCTACTATACCAATGTAAATTCGGCATTAGAAAGAGGAAAAAAAAGCATAACGATTGCAAAGCCGACGTGATGGGCCATAAGAAAAATAGAAATTTGGGTAATATCTCAAAAATGGTAATAAGTGATAAAAAAATTATAAATAATAATTACATTATAAATAAAAAAGTACCTACCTCAAGAGAACGCAAATAAAATTGATCTTACGATTAAGACAAAAAAGTTATGAGAGAATAATTAAATCAACATTTTCATATTTTTTGCTATAACTTTTGATGTTTGGAGAATTTTGTACTTTTAAAAATAGATTGTAGCTCCTCTCATACTAAAGAATAATTGATCTAATTTAAGCAAACCTGTATCTCTTATAATAAGCGAGATCTCCATGCTATTTGGGACATTCTGTATAGTATGCTTTATATTTAAATATCATTTTTCTGTGATTTTTTTTTTTCCTTTTTATTAACTATGTATATTATTTGTAATGTACGTAAATTATTATTGTGACAAGTTCTACACCTTTTTTGGGATATTCAGAACAAATAAAGATTATTATTATTATTATTATTATTATTATTACATTTTGCTCTACAATAAGTATACAGATTGCAAATTCAAGATTAATTTAAATTACATTTATTATTTTAAACATCTAGCGTGAATTAAAGGGCTTCTTACACTGGATGGGTAAAAGTAGGGTAAATTTTAATATCTTTTTGTAAAAAACATTTTTTTTTTAAATTAAAAAATTATTGCTTACATTTTAAAGGTCATACTTTTCTTTATAAAATGTAAAATTTTCAATACATTGTTTTTTTTTCACCTACTTTTTGTTTCTCAACTTTACAAAAATTAAAAATCCTTTGTAACCCGCGTATTATTAAAAATAAATACATCAACCCTTATATATTTGTAAAGGGAAAAAAATAAGGAATTTAAATAAGTCATAGCCAACTATAGCTTTCATTTAAAAAAAGGTGTGTTTGTGTCATAACTTTTTTACGGCGAGCGTAATTTTTTTTTTAGTACTATCAAAATCTACATAAAAATATCTGAAAATTATCTTTATAAACTTTTTCGAAATTTAAAACAATAAGGGCGATATGACACACAAACATAACAAAAAAACTGTTAATAACTCAAAAACCGGAAATAATAGAATATTTTTGAAAACGGTTCTGAGTTTGTCCCAAAAAACTGCGCATTTTTGGTAAGTTAACCGTTTCTCTATTTTGACTATTAAGCGAGATACCCATGTAATCTCATCGAATTTGGACCACCCTGTACTGTATGATGCACAATTTAACTGTGATTTTTTTTACCAGAGATATGATTTTTTCTTTTAAATAGTAATGTGATTTTTTTTCTGGTACCTGAGAATGTTTTTTATTTCCGTATCTTATTTTTGTTGATTTCAAAAATAAAAAACGTTATGATTTTCTGCATTGTTCATTCTAGTGAACCATCCCATTCTTAGTAGGGTCAATAGGGTTGCGCCTGGGGCCCCACAAAATCAAGATTATACTGGCGCATGACCAGCTGTAACTTCGCCAGTTTTTGGAATTTTTTGAGAATATAACTAAAAGGTTGTAGGAGTACTATCGAACAAAGATATTTTTGAAAAATCGATTTTCTTAACCTACCTAGGAGTATGGGCCCCTTAATGATAGATATTTTGCAATTTAATTATTCTGAATATCATTGTCTCGTAAGCTAAAATCCAATTTGATGTTCCTATGCAACACAACCGCGAATTATTCATTATATAAATTACAGCATTAACTTCAAATTTCACGATAACCGATGGCGAACCGCTAACATAATTACTCTCTTGTTCGTGACGACGCCTGCCTGCCTATTTTGCGACGTGCTTTGACATAACTATGTTAGTTGGTGTCATTTCACGATGTCTCGCGTTGCAAATTATTAAAATTGCTTGTTACATCCATCACTGTGATATAACGTGCAACGGTGACTTACGGCATGTGCCATTAGCACATTTGCACCGGATGCCACGCTCGGGGTTGAAAATTTATCAACTTCACTTCGGCTAAAGATCAAAAACAAAACAAAAATATTATAAAACTAGCTAGTTTTCTGAACAAAGTATGTTGTCATATACTATTACGTACCTACTATGAATAGAAAATATGTGTATCACAGCCACACAAATTACATGAAACGCAATAATTTCCATAGCCGCCTAATAACAAGCGTAGTTTATTCGTTTGCAGTAAGTAATCAGAAATGTTAATATGAACTGTAGCCCACAAAAACCACAACCGCAAAACCCAGCGATACATTTATTTAATTTTAACAGATAATTCTGTTTCTAATTTCATTGTATTATGTAACAAATGCTTTGTGGTGTAAAACTTGGTAATTGCTGACTTTTCTATCGTTACCTATCTTGAACTAAAATTCTTACTTCATTTACTGACCTTTTTTGTATGTTCTTTGTAATAGTGTTTTCTCATGTTCTTCTTGGTCTTCTTTCGTTTCTGTTTTTGCTGTTCTAGCTTCTTATATTCTCCAAGCCAATCTTTTTCCTTTGTTGTATTAGCCCCTTTCAGCTTAGCTGTTTTCCTTCAACACATATCAGTATTGACTTAGTTTCTAGGTTTTACCGTATTTTTACGTTTCGTAATCTAGAATTCCTCGTTATTCCCTACACTGATCATAGATATTATAGTTCTTTAGCTTGAAATTTCCTTTTCTTTGGTCTTGAAAGTACCCATGTCTCGCTACCGTAGGTTAATATTGGTCCATAAACTGTTTTAGAAAAATATTGGCCTATTCGTCTTCTTCGATTTCTGTTTTTTCTTAATTAATTTTTGTCTTATCGTCGGGTATGTTTGTGTAACTGTTTTCCCGGCCCTCTCAGTAATTAATTCTTTTTCTACTGCCACTAATGTAAATGACTTACCGTACAGCCTGCATGCATAGTAAGTGAGTCCTAATGGTGCCTTTCCACGTGAGAGTAAACTACTCTCGATAGCAGCGTCGCCAAGGATACAGCCAATCGCGAGTTACTCTCAGGGACTGTATCCTTGGCGACGCTGCTATCGAGAGTAGTTTACTCTCACGTGGAAAGGCACCAATACGCACGGTAAGCAAAACGCACACTTGTTTAGAAACATCGAAGTAGCCTTACGTTAAACACTGCCTGAATGCATAGTAATTAAGTTATTAACACATGGTAAACAAAACGCACATTGTCTAGAAATGTCAAAATTGGCAAGACAACGTAATTACATGTGTATATTAGCCAAAAAGCCGTTATAATCGTATGTATTATGTGTTCGTAGAAAAAGTAAGCTACAACACACGAGTTGTAAAGCAATTACGCTTCTTAGAACTCTTGTTATGTAATATACTATTATCTTGTTGTCCATTGTTTTCTATCGTTGTTCCTAAATATTTAAAATGTGTGACTTGTTCAATGTTCTTTCCTCCAATATGTACGTATCTTCATTGTTTCTTGTTTTGGTCTTTTTTTGTTTTATTTATCGATAGTTTATGAGAATTTTTCCAACCAGCTGGACTTGTTTTTTTGTCATATATTCGTCTAAGATAAATTTAACTGGACACATAATGAAAGTATATTATTGTTATGGATAAAAAACTTACTGGAACCTAAAATTTTAATATTAGCAGATTTAAATAACATAGATTCAAATTTCAATACCTTCTAGATAGATACTTTGCATCTTTTTTCTACATTAGACCTTTCACGGTGCTATACAATTAGTTTTTTTTGTTTGTTACTTCGGTAACAACGGATTCACCACTGTAATTTTATTTAAAATTGGCTTGCGCTGATAGATATCAGTTTCTAATCGTTTTCTATATTTTAAAAAAAGGTAAAGCTTTGCATTTTTAGTGGAGATCTTGTGCAATACCACATTGCCGTCAAATATTTTTAACCACACTGATAATGTGGTCAGTGAGTAGTAACATTATTAATTGTCTTTCACAAGTCTTGTAGATTAGTACATAATTTTTGTCAAATTCTCCATTAGCCTTCATACATTATGTGGTAATTATCTTAATAATATAAACGTGATAGCATATGAAGCGTTATTGGTATTTGAGCGTTAAAGTTTCAGAACTTAACCTAATTAACTCTAAATTAACTGTCATCTACACAAACATACCTCTCGACTACGTCGACAAAGTGACTTTATTGATGATATGGGTTATAGCATGAAAATTTTGATTAGAATTATAAAAAGCTCACTGAATTTTATGTAAAATTAATAAGTTATACTCTTAGAAGTATTGCAATAAATTTGTTAACTAAAATTGCTTTTAATGATTTACAGATTTGAAAGTATTGTTTAAAATCCGAAATTTATAGAGCATTTTTTAACATTTCTAAAGATGATACTAGTAAAGAAATAAAAGCAGCGATTTTAAAGGATACTCCGCGGATCTCTGGGAATCTCCGAGACTTTTTCTGGGAGATAATTAAAGAAGTTTGCTAAAATATGAAAGAATGTGACTGATCACTAATTTTTATAGCATGTTATATGTTTATTTAAAAACTAAGTGTCTTATTGTTTTACTTCAGTTATAGTTCCTAAAAAGGTGTATATTTGCGCTGCTTCGTCCGTTGGTAAATCTTGTTTCTTTCATAGGTAATCAAAATAAGATGATTTTTAATTATTTGCAATTATTGTATAAAGGGTTCCCATTTTTCTAACCTGTTGTAAGGGTAACTCCGTTAATATTAAAGATACAGAAACAAACGTTTAAATTAGCAAATTTGTGCAGAATAACTGCTATAACAACTCTTAAATGTGACATCGAAAAAAAAACATCAACACGGGATAACTCCCATCTGTTAGTAGGTAATGAACATATAAAATGATTTTTGGTTATTTAAAAAAAAAACTAGATACTAGAGAAAAGTATAACAAACCTTATATCATTTGAAACGAGAAAAAAATATCCTTTTTAATAAGGCCACAGCCATTTATGACTTCCATTTTTTTTTTAAATGCAAGTTTGTGTATAACTCGGAAATTGAGAGTGCTATGAAAATTTCGTTAACATATTTTAAGTCTACGTAAAAATATCTATAAAAGCCAATTTTTATTTTTGTTCTAGCTTATATGCTTATGGAATTATTCAAGTTTGAAAAAATCGACCTTTTTCAGTTTTTCCAAAATATTTCAAAAAATTGATGACTTTAATTTCTGCACAAAGCTAATTTAAACGTTTGTTTCTGTATCTTTAATATTAACGGAATACCCATACAACATGTTAGAACAATGGGCCCTGTATACTACAAAAGGCAGACGTACATGCCACATGAATTATTTTCGTTAATTGTACATTTACAAACCTTCATTGTTTATTATACCTTTCATATTATTTTAAAGCACCGGTATTATTTGTAAGGCACATTTGAATGTACGCATTTGAGCATTTTAAAACGTCAAAGCATTTATTTAACGATTTGAAACAACTTCATTCACACTGAATAAAAGTTTTAGTAATTAGTTTCCAGAGTTATTAATTAACGGTTTTCGTGTTCATATTCATTAATATCTGTTTTTAACTTGCAGTTTTGAAACTTTCAAAAGCGAAATCTAGGATTTTAAAGGAAAATTAAATTCTCTCAACAAAAGTGCTGAAATACATTTCTTAGACCGAATTCTTTTTAAAGGCATATAACCATTAAGAACGTTTTTTAATATCCTTTCTGTTGCAGTGTAAAGAATCCATTTGAAAAATTAAAAGCATTTCATAAAGATCAAACTCGACTGTTAATTTTCCGTTTGCCTTAATGTAATTTCCGAACGCGGGTATATTTGTGTAAAAAATTAATGAATAAATTTCAATATTAAAAGTTTTTATTCAAAGGCATGCAGGATAAAATTCTATAAAGCTGTTTTTAACGGGATAATTTTACATTAAGAGAAGCCAAATTGTAAATTAAGCCATGTATGAACATTAAAAGTCAATTACATGATGGGAAAAACTCATAGATGTAGATTACCGATGTTTTGTCATTCAAACTTGATGTTTTAAAATGCATTTCTTCTACTAATACACTTTAAACTAAAATACATCAGATGTAACTAATAGATATAAGTTCGATGTTACAAGTACAAAGTGCTGAAGTGTGTTTTCTAAAGTACGTAGTCGGGTACAACCGGGGCCTTCGTTATACTAGCGGGCCAACTCATTGAATTTTTGAGAATATTTCGCTTATTAAAACCTGAAAAATTTTATACATAGCACACAAAATTTTAACAATGAAGTCTTTTGGGATTTTTAAGCCACCACGATCTAAGTCATTTATATATAAAAAACATTAACATTTTTCATAATTTGGTAGAATTTGATCCTCTGTAATTAAGACAAATTTTACATTTTATTTTAGTTTGCAACTTATTCATTGTATATCCTCCAACATAAATCAGAACCATAAATTCATTGCTTGATATATCTATAATGTCAATATGTCGATCTATGTCCTCAAATAATTTGTCTAATTCGTCAATATTAGTTGAATTTTCATTGTCATTTTGTGATAACTCAAAAAATAAGGTTTTTATTTCAAAGTTTCCGTAAATTGCTGATTTTAACTTTAACAGATTAATGGTTCTTAATTTTCTTTCAGATTCTAAAACTTGTTCTACACTTATATTATAACAAGCTCCACTCATTTGTCTATATTGAGCAAATCTTGCTTCCAATGGATCTGTTTGAAATTTTCCCAATAATACAAATTGTATTTTATGTTGTTCAAATATTTTATCAATAATAGTAACGTATTGCAAGTATGTGTTAATGAAGAAAATGGTTTGTCAACTTTCAATTTCGTTTAGCAATGTTATTAATTTCTAACTCATCCCATTTCTTAACCCATTCTACAAAATTTTGCAAAAATGCCAAGTTTTCATGTTGCAAGTTTGTCATTGGTTCTGCATATTGATCACGAAGACGTTGCTCTTTATTTTTTTGCAAATTTTCTACCAATTAGAAATTAATTGCATAAATGTGATTGTACCCAAAGCATTCATTTTTAAATCATTTTGGAACATTTTTAAAAGCAGTAATGTTCTTTTCGTCAAATAATTTAACACGAAGTAATACATATATTTTGTCGTTGAATTCCTATGGGACTTGAGACTAGCTTGCTTAAAGCAGGTGCAGTTTAATAACTACATTAAAATTTTCTGAATAATAAAGTCGCCTTAGTTGTGAAATTATAGCTTCTAAATACCTATCGATTGTTACTATTGAACGATGTTCCCAATGAAGAACACTTAGTATGATTATAGATGTTGGAGATACAAAATTTTCTTTAATTATCTCGTTTTTAGAGACCAGCAGACATTAAAACGTACCGCAAACGAGCAAATAATGAACGGTCAGCCTTTATCCCCACCACTTTTCTCGCAATTTGCTGTAAGGAGTCGACCCACTAGTATAACGAAGGCCCCGGTACAACCGATTACTAAAAAAATACAGAAATAGAAAAACATTGCACTTAATTTCATTTAACGAAAGAGTTACCGAATATAAACAAAAATGGAAAGATATATTACCTTTTAATAATCTTTATCTATTTGTTTTTAAATAGCTTAATTCAAAAAAGTTAAAACATAGCTCTATTTTGGCATGAATGATTCAAAGTTAACCAATTTTGTAAACTACCCTTTTTTTACGTTTAATTGTCAACATGTTTGTGAACTGAATCCATGTAAATAATCATTTGATAAATTAAGATAATGTAATTTAGTCTTTTAATTAAAATGCCAGGGAAATCAGCTTTCTTCTCTATACATAGTAACATAAACTTAATTAAAATGTGTTTTCAAGATCGAGGTTACATAATTGTGAGTCACGTTATCTCATAAAATATATCAGCTGGCGCTAAATTACCTAAATACCAAACAAAACTTTACTGTCGTAACCTTTGAGTAACGACTAGAGATATTTTTTTATAATCGTAGACATACCAAGAACTGTAGTTCTTTATAGCAACACCAAAAATACTTTTTTTATTTCAAAAGTGGGTTTGCCAAGCACTTGCATGTTGAAAAATGTATTTAATAAACATTTAAATATACGCATAATCATCATACAGTTAATATCTTGTGTGCTTAAAAGTAGGAATAGGCGAAATTAAATATCTGATGTTATACAGGGTGGTCCACATAGAAGGGCCACTATTGGGATCTCGTAAACTGTAAGAGCTACAAAGAAGTTTAAATTAGACTAATTGTTCCCCTCTCTGAGACTTATTCGGTGATGCTTTTATGTTTTTAAAAAGTTCCATGGCACGCTAGATAATAAACAATCATCAAAATGGGCTTTTTTTAAATCGTTTAAAACTCGGTTATACTTGATGGTACAAAAATATTTTTGGGGAAAAAGTTGTAGATTTTTTTACGTACTGTAAAATGAAACATTTATTTGTTTCACTGTTGTTTAAATTCTGATAAATTACAAACTTGTATTTTTTAAATAAAACCATAGTTGGCTAAGACCTCATGAAAAAGCTTTTTTTTTTTCTCTTTCCAATATAAGGTTTAATGTGTTTATTTTGATATTTAGGCTCAAAACTTGTATGAAGCTAGAGGACAAAAAACTATGCAAAAATGTCTTCTTTATATTTCTGTTTAAGCGAGATATTTAACATTTTTGAAAATTGACAAAAATCGGTTTTTGGCTATATTTCTAAAATTAAAAAAGATATCAAAAATCTGTTTACGACAATGAATTCCTCTCGAAAAAAGAAACGAGACTACGTACTTGTGTTTTTTTCCATCTCTGATAATAACCGAGATACCCCCCCTGTATGGGCATCGAAAATAGGCCACCCTGAACATCACCGTATCAATCAATTCTTCTTTTGGAAAATTCATACTGAATATGTTATACTAATTTATTTATGTTTTAACAATTGATAGCAATTAACTCTGACATTTGTTACTACAGAAATTATTGTTTCTATTGTCAAAGTCGGGGCCTACTCCGAGAAAACTAGGAAATTCCTACACAACGCTTATAAGAATAAGTAAAATGTAAATATCTCAGAAAATATTCATTTAGGTATAGGTAAGTATTAAGGAAAGTTGAAGAAAAACAAAAAGGCAACAAAATTACGTAATAATATACAAGGTGTTCCATTTGAAAAAATAAAGTTATTGATGTTTGAAAATTTGGAAGTTGGCACATCTAAAAGAAACACCCTGTATAATATAAATTAATTTTGATGTATTTAGACTATGACTCCACATTTTGACTTTGTATGTACAAAATATCATTTGCCAATTATTATTCATAACGTTGTGCTCTTGACAAGTATTGTGCCCTGTTTTTCTGGCAATTCAAAGATTTTTTGAGATAAATTGGCAACGGCGCAAAAAAATTAAAAAAACAAAATACTGTCATATGGCGATTTTCTTGCTGAATTCGATTATGCAAAAATATACTGGCTGTTCAATTTAAAAAATATACCTTTAGTGACGCCCCACTTTTATGAAACACCCTGTATACTTGAAACTAATTTTAAAACATGCACGTGTAGAAATACTATAAGTTTCATTAAAAACTTTTTTTTATTAAGTTGACATTAAGGGCAATAATGGACTTTATCGCACTAATGGCGCACCCTGTATATGTAAATTATTTGTCTTTTCATTTTTTTCTAAAAAGGAACTTTCACCACTTTTATAATAAACGGTCCAATATTAGGTAATATACACATAGCAACCTTTGTTTATTTTATATTACCAGTCACAATAAAATAAACTTTTTTAATTTCACCGATACTCCTGTGTCGGTATCTTCGAATCTAATTGTCGTTTTAAGAAACGATTATCATCATTTTATGCATCATTAAAATTCGAACAATTTATTTGCTACCATTTTTTTCAATTAATCACCGCGGCAGTTATTTAAAATTTTAAAATTTTTTATACGTTTAGTTGTAGTACTGACAAGTTTTTGTGTTACACGAAAGATAAACCGACACAAATGGCACACTGTCAAAAGTTTTAGAAGTCCTAAGTGTGCCATTGTGGATGTAATTAGTTCAGAGAGAATATGAGTAATTGCAGTGAAATTGATATACCGAGGTTATAACTTCCAGTGCAAAATATCGAGTTACAAACTTACGTACATTAATCACCGTTCTGGTAACATTATTCAACTGGCTCTGCAGTCTATGCCAGGCCAACTCGAATTCATTCGTAACTGCTCTTATCGTTTTGCATCGAGATCTGTTCAACATGCAGACAGACTCTTAACACACAAGTTCACTTGCAGATGCAATTACAACATACTGAATTAATTTAAATAATTTAAACTTCATTGCCAGTTAAACCATAGTACATTAATATATTGTATATTGCTACAGTTTGGTATTATACATACATTTCAAAGGATATAAAATAATGCTATTTACCAATTTAATAAATACATTAATATTGTAAGAACGTACACGGTGGGCAAATTTCGATGTTTTCATAGGGAATCTCGGTAACTATAAGAGGTATCGAAAAACGGACCTCGCATCCTCGATCTCTTTTTTCGAGAAAAAGTTAATGGTGAAAACTAAAATTGGTTATCGTCTTTTGTTTTCGAGTTATCGCCGATCGACTAAAATGTAAGTACACTGATCAAGTGGCGGACGCAAGGGGGGATAGAGGATAAATCCCCCCGAAAGTTTGAAAAGAACTAAAATTATAATTACCGCATTTCAAAATTGCGCGACAGACTGCTTTTCCATTCATATAAAATTTATTACGTTTGTATATTTTACTCATAAATGCCATTTTTAGGTACATTTGACCTTGAAAATTTAAAAAAAAACCTATGGCGCTGTTATCCGGGGGGCTGCTGCCCCTTGGACCCCCGCAACTCTTTCTTACGACTCGTTTTTTGTGTCTAGCCCCCATAGATCATTTTCCAATTGCACCATTACCATGTCCCGTTTGAAATTAGTCAGTATTATTTTTGCAAATTAAAACAATATCCCTCCTAAAATATTTTTCTGAGTACGCCACTGCACTGATTATTACAATGAATCGCGAATCGATATCATGGCTTAACCCTAGTCGTAAGTTAGCGAACATTACTCGTTGTTGTTGCAAACAACAAAATTTAAAAATAAATTGTACGATTTGAATCTTGCAATATGCATCCCATCTACAGTGATCCCCAGATAGCAAAGTGGAAAACTCTGCCTGCGAGCATTCATCCCTGAATAGTAATTCAGTGTTAATCCCGTTTGTGATGAAATGTTTTAGCCAGCGGGGATCACTTCAGTTGTTAAATCCGCGCTTTCGTTCTTTTGTTTGTCCAGTGGATAATAAAAATAGTGTCGGGAAAATGCTGCTGCAAAGAAGTACGTCTTAAAAGTTGTTTACTTTACAATATCGTGATTACTATCAGACCACTTCTTTAAATTAAAGACGTTCTCGATTTAAAATTTTTTACTTTTATACACTGTTTAAAATGTATTATTTTACAATAGTCGGTTCTAAAATCCACAGGTTTATTCATTTTTAAGTTTGCGATTTCACAAGAAACGCAAAAAAGATTATCTTACAGTAGATATTGTTTCAGCCGTATTAAAAACATTTCGTTGGTGTTAATGGAAATTGCAATTTGCAAATTGAAAAATTAAAGCTTGTTATTTTTTGTTTGTGTTGGTAATAAGCATATTGCGTTTGTAACACTGTGCCTTTATATTAAAATTTATTTCCATCAAGCAATAAAATACTACTCTTATACAGGGTGTTTCACTTTTCCATGGGACACTATTGCTCTCTTCGTAAATAATGAAAATACAAGGTCGGTTAAATGGGACAAAAGTTAGCTATTTAGGAGCGTATTTTAAACAAGATCTTGTTTTGTTTAAAAATTCCATGGCTTGCGTGATATAACGAAAAAACCGAAATCTATCAAAATTTTTAAACTTAAATATCTCGACTATTATTGCGAATACCAAAAAACTCAAAAGAAAAAATTTTTTGCAGATTTTATTTGCTGTAAGATGGCGATAGTCAGATTTTTATTTATAAATTACCGTGCTAGATATTTGGCAAAACAACTTTTTTTTTTAATGGCAGTCGTAGGTAATGACAGATTTAAAGATTATTTTTTTTCTTTTTACAATGATATAATATTTTATATGTCTATTTTCAAAAATAAGCGAAATAACCTAAAAAAATGGAAAATCGTAAGGTAAAATTCAAGGTCGCAATGGAAAAAAAAACAATCACCGACTTCAATTGTTTTATTTCGACCCTTGCTTGTCTATCATAATAATTGTGTTAACTGAAAAAAATGTAAATCGACATATGTAAATATTTTAAATCCTTTTTTGCTAAGGTCTTCTTAGTAAGAAGTATAGGTAAAATTCATATTATGACTATTAGTATGATTATTTTAATTTCGCATTACATTTGTTTTATTATCACTGTTTAAGGAGTGGCATAATAAGCAAGCAAGGGTCGAAATAAAACAATTGAAGTCGGTGCTTGTTTTTTTTTTCATATCATGGTAAAAAGAAAAAAATAATCTTTAAATCCAAGTCATTACCTACTACGACTGCCATTTAAAAAAAAAGTTGTTTTGTCAAATATCTCGCACGGTAATTTATAAATAAAAATCTAACTATCGCCATCTTATAGAAAACAAAATCTGCAAAACATTTTTCTTTTGTCGTTTTTGTGTATTCGCAACAATAGCCGAGATATTTCAGTTTAAAAATTTTGGTTGATTTCTATTTTTTCGTTATATCCCGAAAGCCATGGAATTTTTAAACAAAACAAGATCTTGTTTAAAATACACCCCTAAATAGCTAACTTTTGTCCCATTTAAGCAACCTTGTATTTTCATTATTTACGGAGATAGCAATAGTGTTTCATGGAAAAGTGAAACACCCTGTATAAATAATTTAATGAAAAATAACTTATTTTTGCTTAATGTAAAACCAGTTTCAATATTTTTATAACGATGAAATAAGAACCGTTCCTAAACTACATACAATAAAAACATATTACATAACAACTATAACCGTGCATCATTTAATTGTCGTAACATACTACAAATAATTGTGGTTTTGTACTACCACGCTTTTTCATCTTAATATTTATGTGCGTTTACGTTCGTTGATCAGTTTGACCTGGACGGTCCGTCCATAAATGCAATTCGGCTGCTGAATTGAAATGAACGTATTTTTAGACATAACCGCAGAAGTTTTATAAGTTTGCCAGTTCTACGCCAACTTTGTAATAATGTTTGATATCTCTTTAGCGTGGAGACCGATAGCAAGTTTCCACGATGAACTAAATTTGCTACATCGTACACTTTCTTGAGGGATTTTCTTATGCTCATATTCGTTCTTTCTTTTAAACTTCAAATTTGGTCGCAGAGTGGAAGTTGTGACCCAAATTTTAAACCGACAAAATTATTTCTTCCATCAACTTTTTGTAAGTATAATACATTATTAATTCTTAGACAAAATATCGGTCAACGTTTTTGTGCAACGCATTGTTAAATCTGTTTTAGTTTTTAGTACATAATTCTTATATGATTTAAAAGTTTAGAACAATTGTATAAGTTCAATATATTAACGTATTGGCTAGCGTTCAAGACTGTAGATTTATAGGATTGTGGAAAAATATGATTTTAGTACAGCGTTACATACATTTATTGAAAAAAATTCAAGTCATTTTCAACGATTTTATATTTATTGGTTTAATTAATTAATTTTGCAAAACCAAGGAAAAGTCGACGCTTGTTTTATACGTCAACCTCTGAAAACTTAGAACACTAAGCAAACGCGGGAAGCCGCTTGATCAGTTCTTTATTTGTCGGAAATGAGGTAAAAGTTTTTAATTAGAAAACTTGCAACTCCTCAAAACATATCTCAGGCATAAAAGGAAAAAGCGTTTTCCTAAATAAACATAATTAACACATTGCTTTTGCTGAGTTCCCCACGATGTATAACAGAAAACTTTTCCGGGTTATTTTTTAGACGTTTCTCGAGAAATTTAACGCTATATTTTCGATTTCCAAGACAGTTAACAAATCGAGAGAGGACCTCATTGAAAAGACTTGACAGAATTTATCTACTATTTAGTATCAGTTTAAATCAATAAATAAACATGTAGAATATTATCACTAACTTGTTACATTTTTAAAGCAATAACATCTTATAATTTTTCGATAACTTTAATATTTGTAAGATTCTTTAAAAAAAAAAGTTACCTCTTTTGTAAAGTGTTGTCTTCAAGCAATGCATGATTTTCTTACCAATGCTGGGAGAAGTGTCTTAAAACGGTACAGGCACGACATCGATTTTGCGGCACTCTTGGTTCCAAAGCCTTGCCGGATTAAGCATATTGCCGGACCAACCGTAAAGCCATAGCTAGGGTTACATTTAAGCAAAATAAGTTAAGAATCTCACAAAATTGCGGTATCATCACCAAATGCAGCATATATTATGTCACGAAGCGCGCTTGGTGGCCGCTGGATTTTAAATTCTCTCTCGTAATTTTACTAAAGGAGGTGCCGAACCATCAGTTACCGGAAAATCGGTGTTGAACCTGTATTGTATTTCGACAAAAAAAAAAACCTTCGGAAAAGAATAAGTGATTTTTAATTCAACTTATTTATATATACCTACTGATTTTTTTATTGCGAAGTTATTGTTAATATGTCTCTTTTATATTTACCAAACTAGTTCAAAAAAAGATAGTGCGATGAAAAGGTTGAATTTAATGAAGTTATTGTTTAAACGCGCCCTTGTTTTATATATTGTTGTTGTTAATAAATACTTTTAATGCCCTTACTTTAGAATCAATGCATATCACTGTCATGCACATACACACAATGCAGATGTACACTCATGCTCCATTGCTGAATAGAATGGCCGACGCATCTCAGCAATACTATGTCAGCTTCAATAATTAATTAGGGTACATGGAACATAGGTTGTTGTCACGTGCCTCTTGTGTTATGTACTCTATTCCGAGTGAGGTGTCGCTTTGTTTTACATAAATTTAGCTCTAAAAGTGGTTAATGTTTTCACAAGGCGAAATTTGTTGCTGTTGTATAAGGAAAATGGTATTCGCTTTGCTTATTTCTTAAAACGTAACACTTAATTCGCACTGAGCCAATGAAATCACTTTAATTAATTCATATACAAACACTTGAAAAGCGCTGTTTGTTAATTCGCTTTCACTTAAGCTGCTTTTATACAGGGTGTCCCAATTATCGTGAATAGCATGGGGATCTCGTAAACGGTAAGAGATGCAGAGTTGGTTAAGTGGATCAAAATGATCTATGAAAAAAATTAATAGGTTTGCGCTATTCACAAAAAACAAAAAAATACGTTTTCGATTTTTGCTTATAGCCTGCTTATTTGATATCATACTCCAAATATTTTTCGACATTATTAGAACACTTCTGCGTAGATTTGAAATTTGTTAATACATTTTACCCATCTTCATTTGTTTTCGTTATTTCAAGATCAACTTTCTTATTGTAAATACGGCCTACAGTTGGCTGTGAAGCGATTAAAAAGAGATTTTTTTCTCGTTTCATTGATGTATGGGTTGTTATGTTAATCTTTAAAAATAAGTCTTGTTATTATTATTTCCGCGGAGGTGGTCCCCTTTCGGGTTCCTGTACTGCGACCTATTGGTCTATTGTACCCTCTGGTGATAGCCCCTTAAAGAAGTCCTGTGTTTTTGAAAAACTCCAGGATTTTCTTTA
Organism: Elmis aenea; assembly: GCA_947652605.1. NCBI lineage: Eukaryota > Metazoa > Arthropoda > Insecta > Coleoptera > Elmidae > Elmis > Elmis aenea. The sequence goes on from OX393576.1 coordinate 14,350,902, forward strand.
AGGGTGTTTTCCTTAACTCTTCTTGGTTGGCTTTTTCCATCCCTAGAAGTATACGCCGATAGGATGTGAATCCTTCACACTGGCATATTATGTGAAGAAGAGTAAGTTATTACAATATTACAGGGCCCTTCAGAGAAAACATGAGGCCCGGTGCAGTGTGACAAAAACAAAAGTCCTCGCTTTCTTAAATTGTTTTAAAATCCGTACCGGTTCACACTGATGACTACCGGTTTTTTGAAATTCGTACGATTTTTTACAGATCGAGTTAAACATTGTGAGGCCCCTAAATTTGTAAGAGGCGAGGCCCTTAAATTTGTAAGAGGCTCCGTAAAGTTGTGAGGCCAAGGGCAGCTGCCCCTTTTGTCCCCCCCCCCCTCTTATAGAGCCTGAAATATTATTGTATTTATTAAGTTTAACCATTGATTTTCAAGGGTTTAACCAAGGTGGCCGTGGAAAAACAAAACTAAACATCACATAAATATACTAGCTGCACATAATTACACACAAAAAAACTTAAATAATTGATGATATTATTTACATTTTATAATAATTTATGATTTTTTAGTTGGGTACTAGCTATAGTTAGCTGGGCAAAAATAAGTTTCGTCATGCTACGCCTGTGCTAACTATTTCTCGTCAATCAGTGTTGATACTAAACAAATGAAGCCATGTTGTATAATATACAGCAACATACTTTGTTTGGAATTCAAATAATTAATCACAAATACTTATTTAATGAATTCAATGCAGTCTATTCATTACTAGTAAAAATATTTATACCCATAAATCAAAATTATAGCAATCGGTTCGCCATTAAAAATGTATCGTTGTATTCGCGAAGCAATTTATTGCGATGGTGCGTGATTTGAAGTGAAAATGCCAAAGAAACCGCAATTAATTTAGTCGTTAATAACGCACGCAGGCGGCACTGCGACATTTATTATATTGACATCCGGCTTAATATAGCATGTAACTCGCTCGGTAAGCCGCTATTGCTGCATTGTTCAACTGTTATCAGACGGTTGTGCATGATCGAAGCAAGCGTTCTGTGGCGTTACAGATCATCGTAATTGATCTCTTTGAACATTCGGTACTGTTAAAACAGCGCATGGTGGTAATGAACAGGATTAAATTGTATCCCTTTTGCGACATTAACAGCCATCACAAAACTGCCTTTGCTTTGTAAACGATGATCGGTATTTATTTATGTACTGAGTCAGTTCTATGGCTATTTTATAACATTAATAGTATACCGATTATGTATTTCATCGTAGTAATCTCTAAAATGATCAGCTACAAAGTGGATATAACCAAAATAATTTTTGAAAGGTGACGTAGAACATCAAACGTCCACCGGTGGTCATTTGCCATATACTACAAAGACTTGTCATCACCTGTGGAAATTTTCATAATATTAAGCATCACGATAAAAATCAAACATTTTTCAAAAAAGTCTAAAAATCTAAAAAACCACTGCACTTAGGCATAGGGAATGCTATTAAAAGTCCCTCTAAAACAACGTATTAAATCCAAAAATGCAATAAAAAATAGACCATTGTATTCGAAATAAGAAAGTAGACGTCAACTTCCGGTAATTCCGGAAGTGTCTCCATTTTGAAAATATTTTCATTAAACAGATCAGATGCCATTATGGTGATAACCAACATTTCAGATCAATACCCTTTTTTATTCTTCATATATTTTTAATGCCCGGTCCCAATCAATCACCCTGTATATTATTTCCCATTGGTGTATATGTTACTGTAAAATCCCAACTTAGTTTTTATCGGTCAATCCTAGGAGTACAAGGTGGTAAAAGTCTAAAGAAATGTTTGTTAACGCTTCCATTTCGGGCTTTTACGTTTGTTTAACTATAACCTTCAACCTAACCCTCGTTCATTTGGTCAGTAATAGAGGGTCAGGTTAAAGCTTTTTTTAAATAAGTAATGAAAATTAAAGTTATTATGTAAACGCTTCCATTTCTAGCTCTAACGTTTGTTTTTATGAAAGAAAAACGTTTAACTTGACCCTCGTTCATTTGGTCATTAATTGCGGGCTAGCTTAAACGCGTTAGAAGTTGGTTCATTTTTTTTTACATAAATAATAAAAATGAAGCGAATTTCGAACTTTTACCACCTCACTATGGTGAATGCTAATGTTAACCGGTAAAACCTGAGATTTACCATTTTTTTTGCATAGTTTGTAATAGTACAGTAACATATAATCATAAAAGACTTCTGGCGAGCGATTCCCATCCAATTTTTCTTTGTTCTTTTAATTTTTGTTTTAAGTTCGGCAATTAGTTGAGTGACTTTTAACAACTTTAAATGTGTATTATAACTTATTTTATGATAATTAATAGTAATAATAAAAACGTAAATAGCCAAAATAGAGGTCCGTGAATTTGGCCCGGACTTTAAAAGGCATATGCACTTATTCACTTAATACCTAATTAGATTATATTTGCCTTATAGCAATAAATCGATGAGTACTAAAATTTTGTATGAATTTTGATACTAATTTATGTTTCACATCTAATATTTGCTTATTTATGTGAAATATTGCACAGCCACCAAATAAATATTTTTTTTAAATTTGTTTCAGATGTTTAACAAACTATCGCGGTGGAATTAAAACATAAACTTTAAATTAAACTAAAACATATTATACATGTGAAATGAGAGGTTTTTAAAGCAATTGCAGTAAAATTATCAGTCACTAAAATATAAACGAACCAGCTAAAATTCCAAACAAGGGTATAGGTTGGACCATCTGGAACGACAAATAGTTTTTATGTTCGCAAAGCAATAAATAAGGGACAAGTGTTCAATGGGAAGAATAGTTAAAGGGCTAAATAAAGTTCATTGACTAAAATATACCTGCTGTTCTAGATGTGGGTCAATGTGCCTTAGCAAAAATGATGCAAAAATAGAAAATTTTAAAAATTTAGCCTACAGAAATGAGAAAGGGGTCCCCTTAATCTTAAAATGTGACTATGGGGATACTCCCTTTATTGACCAGTTATACAAAATTAACAGAACTTAACTTTTCCTAAAACTAACAAATTATATTTACAAAACAATAAACCATGTGTAGAGTTTAAACCTTACAACAATAAAATACAATAAAAATATAAAGAAATTATTCAAAAATTGTAAAAGCAGGTTAAGCGATTTTACAAACAGAATATAACTTTTTGTTTAGTACACGAATTATAAATTTAATACATCAACGTACAGAACTTACACCTCTACTTAATATTTTGTAACAACTATTAAAGCACTATCAAATGTCACCAAGAACATTCAAAACGATAAAAAAAGTCCAGGATAGCGTGAAGTTACCTGGGAGTTCAGTTTTTTATTTATAACGGGAGAACGGTTAATCGAAATTCAAAAATTCTTAAAGCACAAAGAAGCACTAACGAAGCACTAAGGATTGGCATCAAAATAATTGAGTTTGGTGAGAAAGTCCGGGATGGCGTGAAGTTAGCCCGGAGTTCAGTTTTTTATTTATAACGGGAGAACAGTTAATCGAAATTCAAAAATTCTTGAAGCACAAAGAAGCACTAACGAAGCACTAAGTAAAAAAAAATATAGCAACATTTGTGCTTTCCAAGTCCGGGCCAACTTCACGGACCTCCAAAATAGTGTATTTTAATTTAATACTCAAATTGGTAGAAAAACCTTAACATATTAAATTCTGCAAACATCATCGTATATATCTACTTTATTAACATCCTACGAAACCAACACTTGCCCAAACTTCTCAAGTTTAGATTAAAGTTGGTTTAGGTTAACCAACTTAACTAAGTTTATCGCAGTTAAACGCTTTTAGATATAATGTAAGTTGAGAATTGCATTACGTTATCTTTTAAGGTTATACGATGCCGTTATAGTTTGCAGATTGAAACAGAAAAGAAACTTGATTCAATCGACTTTCTAAAAACCATTGTTTTTGTCTTATATTTTCAAATTGTGAAGGAAACATAAACATGCGGCATTTTTAAAATGACTGTATTGAAACCGACATAGGTACAATACCAATTTCAAATTTTATGAGTTTTGCACGAATTATTGATGTAGTGAAGACATTATAGGCGGAAATCGTTTTCTTTATTCCTTCTTAGTTGCAACCAGTTGGATTTAGTTCCTCATATTTACTATCAAGCTTACAACGATAATAATGACAGTCGACGTACTCAGTTCTTGATGTATCAATTTTCATTCGTTTTGGAAAAGTAAATCTACAAGTGAACTTTAAATTGAACTATTTTGGAGAGCAATTTGTAGCAGTCTTTAAGCAAAAAGACAACATGTATTAAAATCTATATACAGAGTGTTTCGTAAAAATACAAAAAACGGGAGTTGGTTCCTTATCGAAAATTAAGGAGGGTCTTTTATATAAAATTTTTTCCTTAGACGTCTCCATTCAGAGTTACACTCCCCTGAAGGGTAGCGGTAAAATTAGGTTTTAATTTTATTCCTCAATTTTGGATAAATGTAGGAGAATGATATTTGGTAAATGTTTTATACTTATTAAAAGGTTTCCCATGAAGCATCTCCCACCTTCACAGGGGGCTGAAAACTGCGACCCCTGTTAGTATTTTTATCCGAACTTTTTGGTGAGTTTAAATTTTGTAATTAAAAAAATATTCTTTTAAAGCCTGGTTTATTTAGAAACTATTTTTATTCTTCAATTTTCCTGGTAAAACCTACAGTTTTTGAGTAAAAAATAATATAATTGAACATGCACCATTAGATATTCCAATATAAAACGATTCATTTTGGTGGTTACCTTGGTTTGCTTATGTCCATATTGGGTAGAATTGACGGGCGTTTTAACCCTCGTCAGGCGGCATAATTTTACAACGTAACAGGCGGTAAAGGTACAATTGTACCTTCATATATTTTGTATGAAAATTCTTGGTAGATAAAATTTGTATACGGTAAATGGATAACATTTAATATTTACACATTGTTTAAGTCATGTTTTGTGATATTTTGCTTATTTCAACACTACTTAGATATTTTGTTTTCATTCTATAATAGGCACATGCAAAAAGATGCTGAATATTTGCGTTCTTATCACAACATAAGTAGACCTTTGATACACATTCAGTATTTGAAGAATCTGATTCTCAATATGAGGAAGAACCATATGTTGCATCTCATGACGAAAACTATGTACCACCAGCGGATGTTTCATCTGAAGAAAAGTCAGACATCGAGCAAGAAATGATCATAGAGCAGAAAAAAGAATACGACTCAGAGGAGAGCGTTGAGGATGAGCCTGTATCTCAAAGTGTGGATGACATTTGAACTGCTAAGGATGGAACTAAATGGCATAGTGATCCACTGCCAAGTACACAAACAAGATCTCGTAACATCATACGACAAAGAGGTTGGTACAGTGAGAAAAAAAACAAGAGATTTATGTCAAGCAACATGCAGCCTGCCAAAAAAAGGCCTGTAAATTCGACCAATTTTGCCTACAATTGTGATGCAACAATCTGTTCATATGTGACAAAGAAGAATAAATCAGTCGTGCTTTTGTCATCCATGCACATGACGGGAGAGGTCGATGGGACACAAGCACCCAAGCCAGAGATAATAAACTATTACAACAAAACCAAAGGCGGAATTGATGTTATGAATAAAATGTTAGGCGAGTACACTGTGAAACGAAGAACATTGCGTTGGCCTCTAGCATTTTTCATAACATGATTGACGTCACTGGGTTAGCATCATCTACACAGAACACAACCCATGGCTCAGGGCCAACGATCAAGGAGGAAAGTTCCTGAAAGATTTGGCCAATCAGTTATGTATGCCTGCAATCAAAGCTCGTGGTACAAACCGGATGTCGATGAGAAACCATTTCCGATGTGCAGTAGAAATGATGCTTGGACGACGGATTGTGGTAGCACCAGAGGCAGCAGGTTCTCAAGTACCTCATGGTAGTCGCGGAGCCTCACTTATCGTTGGCAGTTGTTATGTCTGCCGAGAACCGAATCGGAAACAACGTAATGGTGGTCATACACGTTGCGGTATACCTGTCAGGTTTGCCTGCTTGCAGGTATACCGGAGCGTGTGTGTAACATAACTGCACAGGCAATGTTACCAAAACTGTTTAGGTAAACCTGAACATTTTTTATTGTTCAGGCAAACCTGACAGGTATACCGCAACTTGTATGACCACCATAAGACTAGGAAGTCCTGCGTAGTTTGCATGAAACCTGTTTGCGATGAACACTCAGTAACAAAGATGCACGTAGCATTACTTGTAAAGAAAATCAATTAAAAAATGTACTTATATATTTTTTTATAATGTAAATCAACTATTTCTTCATATTTTTAAAAATAAAATACTATCATACATACAAAATATATGGAAAAACAACTTGGCCCCTTATCTCGGAAGAGGGGCAATATTTTTTTGAAATTTAGCTCATCTTATAATCTAGATCAAAAATGTAGAGATGTCACAAAATTTTAGCCCTCTACGGTTTCCAGAAAAAAAGTTATTGCAATTTAAAAACTAAAAAGTTACAATTGTACCTATGCCGCCTGACAAGGGTAGCGTTGTCGCCGCGTAAACGTCAAAATGAATTACACCTATCAATTCTACCCAATTGAACATAAAAAAACCATGGTAACCACCAAAATAATTCGTTTTATATTGTGCAATTAATGATGCAAGTTCACTAACTTATAGGAGTATTAGTTTTTACTCAAAAACTGTAGGTTTTGCAAAAAAGTATAGAATTAAAAAATTTCTAAATGAGTCAAGCTTAAAAAAGAAAAAATTACAAAATTTTAACCCACCAAAAAAACCAGATTGAAAAACCAACAGGGGTCGCATTTTTCAGCCCCCCATAAAGGTGGTAGATGATTGAAAATATTACTATGGAAAACCTTTTAATAAGTATAAAACATTTAACAAATATCTTTCTCTTACATTTATCCAAATTTGAGAAATAAAATAGAAACCTAATTTTACCGCTCCCCTTTAGGGGCGTGTAACTCCGAAACGAGACGTCTAAGTTAAAAATTTTATATGAAAGACCCCCTTAATTTTCAATAAGGAATTGCCTTCCAATTTTTTTCGCATTTTTTACGAAACACCCTGTATATTAGGGTCCACATTATTAAACTTTTCGTATTATCTGGATTTTATTTATTATCCGAGGATATCTAGCACGTACAACTTTTAGGATAGTGTAAATGTGTAGTTAAAAGTATTTTTTTTTGTAAATCGTAGTTGGTCACAATTGCTTGTTTTTTTGAATGTATGATATCCACCATTGCCATGTGTTTTTTTAACAAATTTATGTAATTGTTTCAGACGCGCACACCTGCGAAACTGCCTGGAGAAGCTGAAGGACATAGTCCCATTAGGTCCAGAGGCATCCAGGCATACAACTTTAGGGCTTCTTACTAAAGCGAAGCGATTTATAAAGGTAGTACATAATGTTCTCTTAACAATTAACAAACATTTTTCGTGATTAACACTGCAATAGCTCCAATAGGGCAAATCGATAATTAGGTATGTCTGATAGATTTATAAAACTAGCCCGTGTATCATTCGTTCCCCATAAAATATATCTATTGTTTGAAGTGCACAGGACTAGTTCATAAAGACATAAGCATAATTAGAAATCTCTATTGGGGAATAAGAGTGCAGTCAGAGTAGAGAACTAAATCACAGTACCACAGCAACGTGGAGTCAGACAAGATGTACCCTGTCTCCATTATTGTTTAATATCTACTTACTTGTTAGAAGAAATATTTTAAAAGGCTTTGGAAGATCTTGACAGTGGTGTCAGTGTTGATGGGGATTCGTAAATAATATAAGATATTATGCAGATGACACTGTCCTTTTTGCAAAAAGCTTACAAGTACTTGTGGATAGAGTAAGCTGTGCGAATGAACGGCTTAAATTTAAATATTAAGAAAACCAAGCTCATGGTAATTTCTAAAAGCAGGACAACAGCAAAAAGAAAAAATTCACATGCTTGAGCGCAAGATAAACGACCATGCCAGTGGGACCACCGGGTTGAAATAAAAAGCAAAACTGAAATACAATCATTTTTAAGTTTTTAACGGTAAAGTGAAAATTTTGACAATCATATTCATGTAGTTATTGATTTTAATATAAAATGTCTAGAAAATGACCTTTTTCACATTTCTCACTCTACCCTCATCAGAATCGTTAATTCTTTTTCATTATTTTTTATTTACAACATTAAAATAAAAGTTAACGATTTTTGAGCGCATAACAAAGAATTTTTCCATTTAATTGTTTATGACTTGTTTTCCTTGCAAACTCATATTTAGAATGTAATAGCTTTAATTATAAGCTTACTTAAATGGCGTGATATGGCAGCTGTGTATTGATATTTAACTTAACTAGTTTTGCACGCATCGTCCATATGTTAAACTAGTTTTAACTTAATTATTACCAGTTAATTTAAATTTAATTAAAAAAGTGCAATTATGTAATATACTCGTATATGTAAATGGTGTACTTATCAAGTATTGTTTAATGAATACTTTTTGACATCGTAAAATTGAGTCAAATTGACCGATCTTTGGCACGTTAAACTTTTTATATAACGATGTTGAAGTAATATTGTTTTAATATTATGTTGTGGATACTCATTCTTGCTTTAATTATCGAATTCGAAATTATTCACGTATCACGTCACCCCAAATGGTATGGAAGTTGAGCAGATTTGTGTTTTGCTTAGTAAAGCGGGAATTCAGACGATCAATATACCGGGTGGTTCAGTTTGACTGTCGCACCCCTATAACTTTTTAATTATTGAAAATAACCCCAACAAACCTTATATTTTTGGAAACGGCGACAAATTCTCTATTAAATGATGTGCATTTGTTATCTCTACGATGACGTGTATCAAATCCGCGATAGGCAACTGTTTTTCTTTAAATTACATAGTATACATGTTTTTGTTGATTCGGATAGAGAATTTAATTCTGAATCCGACCATGTATTAACAAATGGAAATGTATTAAAAATTAATTTTTAATAAAAATAAAAATAAATAATAAACGTCGACATAAAAAAATTAGACTTCCAAACACAGTTGTCCTCTATGTGTAACTGCTTTTTTTTTAGAGTCTAATTTTTTATGTTAACGTTTATTATTTGTTTTTATTTTTATTAAAAATTAATTTGTGATACATTTCCATTGATAGCTAGAGTATAATTTTTAAGATTTGATCGTTTTTTGTAATCTTAAATAGACTGTTTGTTGTAATTTGAATAAACTTATGTATGCATACTTTTTTAATACATGATCGGATTCAGAATTAAATTGTCTATCCGAATCAACAAAAACATGTGTACTATATGTAATTTAAAAAAGAACAGTTGCCTATCGCGGATTTGACATACGTCATCGTAGAGATAACAAATGCACATCATTTAATAGGGAATTTGTCGCTGTTTTCAAAAATATAAGGTTTGTTGGGGTTATTTTTAATAATTAAAAAGTTATAGGGGTGCGACAGTCAAACTGAATCACCCGGTATATTGTGTCAATAGAATATTGTCAATACTGTCAATAAATATTGACAAACTGCATTTGCCTCACACGATCAATGTTTACTTTAAGTTTGGCAGTCAATGATGTCGTGTCAAAAGAAAACTTGTGTTGCTATTATGGTGGTTATCGGTAAAAACTCCCAACAAAATTATGAGCAAAGGAATGGTTAAATGAAGTTCGTACTACCACCCCAAAAGATTTTCAAAATTATTTTCGCATGACTAGCACGTCTTTCAAGTAACTAGTCATTTAGTAGAACCAGCTATCGTGGAAGAAAATAACTTGTGTTGATCGAAAAGAATGACATTGATACTTTTAAAAACGATGAGCATACTTGTTGACTGTAGCTCGTCTCGATGCAAAGTGAGGTATTGTCAATAATCTTTGTCAGACGGTCAATATTTATTATCAATGTTAAAAATATTTTGCTTTTCATCAAACCACCCCATCAATATTTGAAATATTGACAATATGGAAATATATACCGTCACACGTTCAATAATATTGACAATACTGAAATATTGACAATATTATATTGATCGTCTGAAGCTCGCTTTAGATACATCCGTTGATTCATCAGACAAAGAGAATAAGATAAAAATTGTTAGCAGTATATTTAAGAGTTAATATTACGTTTTCTGCCATTTTATCAATTTATCTTGCCACAGTATATCTAAATAAAATTACATTAAAAAAATATAATACATGTAGATTCACAGAATAAAACATTTGCAGTTGATATTTAACATTTTATTGTGTACTGTTTTATTTTTAAAAAATCCCACAGAACAATGTTAAAAAAAAGAATTTTAATAAAAATGTATGTTAAAAAAAAGAAACTTGATCAGCACTTATTTTGCCTCCTACAACTTCTGTTCAGTATTTTAATTTTTTTTTTCATTGTAATCTTTAAAACGTGTGTTACCTTGTTTTAGGCTGTAGGTATACGGTCAGCATTTTTTTTAAATCTATTTTTTCCTTTTTACATATTTTAAATACGCGTCACTTTTTCACAAATGCTGTAATTTTTATAAGCATTTCGTTAATTCCTGAATTTTTACATGGCAACTAAACGTGACAACAATTTCTAACTGGAATTGTAGCCTCTAATAATTGAGATACTACCATTATGTTGTCATTTACATAACAGTTATTATCTATATTTTATGTAAAACTTTTACAGTAAAAGTATAAAGATATTTTTTCCCGTAATAATGTAGAGGTCTTAACTTTAATAAAGTGTTCCTCAACTACAAAAGAAGGAGGAAACCTTTTTACTTAAAATATCATGTAAAAGGATACTTGGCAACAACAAAGGAAGTATGAAAATAATGGAAAATATGTACGTAACCTTTAAACGAATTTCGATTTTTTGAACAACTTTACCGAAGTAGTCAACATCTCCCGATTTTACGGCATTTAAAGTCTATCAGGCAATCATTTCTTCGTATTTTTATCTTTATATTTATTCTCATTTAAAAATAAATGAAAGCTTTGTGCGTACTCTTGCACAGTTTACAGACCTGTTAGCTAATATTAGGAAACGTCAAACGAGTTTTCTGCACTCCGATAATTTGTTGTTAAGTAGGTAAATGACTATATTAAATTCTTAATTACGCAATTCATCACGTTCATTTTTTATTTATTACACTTAGTAATCTAAATGCAGTATATTTCCAATACTACTTGATTATTTCCTAAAAGTTGCTTTGAAAGAAATAATTTAATCAATTGAGAATAAATGCTGTAATAAAGTTGACTGTAATTTGTTTTTTCCTTTCATTCTTTGTAAAAATTCAGCTTTTAATAAAGAAAGTAAGATTAACTCTCTGAAATTGCAAAGAACAAAATAATCAGAACCAAATCACCATGCAAATTTCAACTGAATATTCGATACTTGTCAAAGTCATTTGGTACCAGTTCAATTTAATTGAAAATGGAAATCAGGTGCAGTTCAAACCAGCATTTAATTTCGACTAGTAAATTTTACGTATAAAAAAGGCAGTAAAACTGTGTATCTTTAAAACATCAATATTCTGTTACTTGCTGCTTTAAAATTGATTGCATACTTTATCAAGTTCATAAAAATTTTCAAATTTTAATTTAAAAAAGTTTCAAATCAAACTTGAATTACCTTAGATGTTCTTAAGTATTTTAATATCGAGTCATTTTTTTATTATGTTCATTTAAATCATTATGTTTTGTCATTTTGTGTTTAATTAAAAAGAAATTTATTTTGTATATTTGTTTTATTTCGTATTTATTTCTATACTTTTTCACAGCTTTGCGCTATTTCGTCAGCTAAAAAAGGTGAACTAAAAAACAGATGATTCGATTCTCTACAATTAAACTAATTTAAGAATATTGTTGTTTAATATTGTTTTCATACAGGGTGTCCCAGATTACATTTCCAGCATGGGGATCTCGCTTATTATAAGAGATACAGGTTTGTTTAAATTTGATGAATTATTCCTTAGTATGAGAGCAGCCACAATCAATTTTTAAAAGTACAAAATTCGTCGTGCTTCAGATGTTATAGCAAAAAATATGAAAATGTCGAATTTCTTTTTTTCTTTCATAACTTTTTTGTCTTAATCAATAGGACAATTTTATTTGTACTTTCTTAAGGTACTTTTTCATGGAGAATGTAACTGTCATTTTAGATTTTTTTTAACACTTACCATTTTCGAGATATTACCCCTAATTTCATTTTGTCTTATGGGCCGCGAAGTTGGCTATGGAATATTTAAATGTGCTTTTTTTTCTCGTTTAAATAAGATATTAGTTGCTATACTTATTTTAATAAACAAGTCACAAAATGAAAAAAAAACGTATTTTACCCATAATTTGTCAAACTATCTGTGAAAATAAAAACAAACAACAACTAATTAAATTTCCAAATGATAGTTACTATTTGTGTGGTATCATTTATTGGAATTTGATAGTATTGTTGTGTAATTCGATAGTCTTTGTAACAAATTTGTTATCATGTAATTATGGGCACCAATTAAAAATTTTAAATGTTGAAGTACTACATTATTTGCAATAGAAACTGTATAAAATATATAATTCTAATTAATTATTGATTTGTTAGGATTCATGGTTGGTTTCCAAATTCCAAATTTCTGTAATTACGCACCCTTCGTTGCCTTTTCTCGGGATAAAGCTCTAAGTATATTCGCTCAGCTTCTACACAGTTTTTATTGTAAGGAATAAAACATCTCAACATTTCAAATTTTTCGCTATTTTTAAATGTAGCCATGATTATAACAATTACACAACAATAATATGAAATTTTAATAAATGATACCGCAGACAAATAGTAACTGTCATTTGACATTTAATTAGATGTTTTTTGTTTTTATTTTCATAGATAGCTTGATAAGTGATGGGTATAATACATTTTGTTTTTCATTTTGTGACCTATTTATAAAAATAGGTGTAGCAAGTAATATATCATTTAAACGAGAAAAAAAAGCACATTTAATTATTCCATAGCCAACTTCGCGGCTCATAAGAAAAAATGAAACTAGAGGTAATATGTCGAAAATGGTAGGTGGTAAAAAAAACTAAAACAACAGTTACATTCTCCATTAAAAAGTGCCATAAGAAAGTACAAATAAAATTGTTCCAACGATTAAGACAAAAAAGTTATGAGAGAAAAAAGAAATTCGACATTTTCATATTTTTTGCTATAACATCTGAAGTACGAAAAATTTTGTACTTTTAAAAATTTATTGTGGCTGCTCTCATACTAAGGAATAATTCATCTAATTTAAACAAACCTGTATCTATTATAATAAGCGAGATCCCCATGCTGAAATGTAGTCTAGGACACCCTGTATAGAAATCTCAACAATTTCAAAATGGACAAAAAGTTTTATTTTAAATTGGCGGCTTGAGATTAAGCTTGCATTTGAGACATTACAGGAATTTATTAATCTGTTGTCTAAAAAGTTTTCGGAAAGTTTTGCTAATGCTTCACAAATACGGAAAATAATAATTAAAATATTGTCAGATGTAGAGAAGAAACTTTATAAGCGTTTTTGCACACAGTGCATAGTAAAAGTTGATTTTAATAAATACACACACCCATCGAAGGATTGCGTGATTCAGGGTAGCAAGATGTGTCAATACTCAACAGAGATCCCCCTAAAACTAAACGGACATTGCCGTTCTTGTAATATTGATTAGGTTTCACAACTAGGATTATGAGAGCGAAGAGCGAATACACTTTCGGTATATAATTACCGTTAGTTTATATGACAACGCGCAAACATACAACTGTAAATTTGGGCAACTAAACAGTTTGTGTCTTGACACAAACTGAACAATTGCACGATTTCGTACAACTGTTTTGTGTCGTATAGGTTTGAATTTCGTCCTCCTTATCAACTCAAGAGCGTACACAGTGGCGTCGAGATGGGGGGGGGGCAGTGGGGTAAAATTTCCCGGGCCCGGGATTCATCCCACAATTTGTTTTTAGTAAATAGATTTTCAAATAATTTATTTACTTGAGGCCCATGTTGAAACCAAACCAGCAAGTTGCTTGTATGCCCACATCATTGCGACTCCAGATATAGTTTTGCGTTTGTGAGCGCCGTTTAGTCCTTCGCTGATCAAACTGTTGCAGAACCGATTAATTGCATGTCAGCGCCTAATCTTACAATACACACTTGAAGTATCAGAATTTTTGACATCACACAATTTATTAAATTTTGAAAATATTTTGCCTATGATTCAGAGCGTCAAGCGTGCAATGCATGGGGATCTCTTGAATTATAAAGAGATACAGATTTGGTTATATTTAATTACTGAAAGTGTAGAGCACCTCAAGAAGTAATGCTAAGCACAATCAGACTTTTCACATTTTGCCCAACTTTTGTTGAACGTTTGAAAACAATGTTTTTTGAAGCAATACCAAACAAAAATTTTTAATATACATTTTTTTCACAGCTTTTTTGGTCATTTGGCCTACATGAAATATATTTTGCACATTATCATTGTGCGTGGTTCTTCGCTGTAAAACCGTAATAAAATGTACGCAATAATAACTGAGCTTTATAAAAGCCGTAAGAAACTTAACCGGTATTAAAAATAAGCATGTAATTAAATGTGACATATATAATCTAATATGTTACACGTAAAATGTCCAAAAAAAAATTGTAACAAAAAATAATCGTAAATGTACCAAATTTATTTATAAAATGACACAAATATATCTAAAATGTAACACCAAAATACTGAGTGTCACACGCGCATGTTAACACAAACAAATGCTGCAATGTGACATTAGTGTTGTACCAAATATGTGTGCGATGGCGTAAGGGCCATTAAAAATTTTATATGTAGGATATTGGGTATAAAATTGAAATATGTAATTCCACCGCGAGAAGCAAAACAAATACCTCTGGGAGAAAAAAAAAGGGGAAGGCAAAAAAAAACACTTCTATTTCAATAGCATGACACCCTGGATGCACCACTGCCTTTGATTTATATTTGTAAGAATCATTTTAATTTTTTGGTCGAAGATAATCAGGGGTTTGGAGCAGTCCAATTTTTAATTGCTCCGCTCCAGCTCCGCTCCATGCTCCAAATATTTATAAAATGTTTAAAATTAGATTTTTAATTAAAAAAATTGTTTTTAAAAACAGCTTTGATTTTATCGGATATGTGTAAGTGAGTCAAAAATTACAATATTTGACCCTGACAAACAAGTTAAGTTAAATAAATGTTTGTAAGAACAAATTAATGATCTTCAAAGGTTGAACAAACGAATTTTAAATTGTACATAATAATTGGAGCAGTGGAGCAATCAAAATTATTTGCTCCGGACTCCGCTTCAGCTCCGGGCAAAAACCCATTGCTCCACTGCTCCGTGCTCCGCTCCAAACCCCTGGAAGATATTTTATTTCATTTTGTCGTTTTTTAACCATACATGATTACTCTTGGTGTATTGTGTGATGATTATTTGAATTCATGAATGTACCATTAGTTTGATCGCAGTTTATTGATAAACTTAAACCCATATTAAATTAATTTCATCATTAATTCAGTTGACATTTTATTCATTCATGGTACAGACTATTAAACGCTTGTGAACTTTAAATACCTTTGGTACATTTAGTATTTTCATGTAACATGTCATTAATCAATGTGAATATTTTTCTTATATTTGTTACATACTAATATACTCGTTACATACTAATATACTCGTGTAAATTTTTTTTTTTGCACATCCAGTATTTTTATGTAACAAATCATTATTTCAGTTGACATTTTATTTTATTTTGGTACAAATAAGTAAACTCATGTGAACTTAATTTTCTTTTGACAGATTTCAGTATTTTCGTGTAACAATTAGATTTTATGTGTAATACTTGCTTGTAACAAATCATTATTCGGTGGCACGTTTAAATATATTCCTTAAAAATAACTTATTTGTAGCAAAAATTTAATATAATATATGTAAAGCGTTTCCCAGTTAATTTTATCTTACCCCATTTATACAATTTTTTTATATGGATCTATTATTATCTCTCTAATTTTGTTTGTTGCAAAGATTTATGGAATAACTTTATCTTTACAAGAAGAAAAACAACAGATAATCATATAAATAACCTTCAGTAAATTAGGTTATTTGCGGTAACTTCCTAATAGGTAGTCCAGGATACGTGTTCGTTCGTAGAATTATATAGATTATGTACGAAGGTGGTATGTCGAGTTCCCCGCTCTCTGGTTAAACCATCCTGTTATTGATTTATCGACGAGACTTGCTGTAAATACATTTTTGAACAAGATATGATCTTAAATATCTGCGTTTTAGAATGCTTTCAAAAGTTGAAATCATTTACTTTCACAACTGAAACTTGAAATTGTTGGCATTATATTTTTATAAACGAAAAATTACTTTCTTTGCGAGCGACTTAATATTTGCATATATTAATGTTATTGAACTATAATGATTTGATAACAATGTATAAATACACAGTGTGTTTCACTTTTCCATGGGACACTATTGCTATCTCCGTAAATAATGAAAATATAAGGTTGGTTAAATGGGACAAAAGTTAGCTATTTAGTGTATTTTAAACAATTGAAGTCGATTATTGTTTGTTTTCCATGGCAAACTTGATTTTTATCTTAAGATATTTTTTTTAGGTTATTTCGCTTATCTTTGAAAATAGACATAGGTACAATATTATTATGTCATTGCTCATTGGAAAGAGAAAATAATCTTTGAATCTAATTCACCTACTACGACTGGCATTTTAAAAAAAATTGTTTTGTCAAATATCTCGCACGGTAATTTATAAATAAAAATGTTACTATCGCCATCGTACAGCAAACAAAATCTACAAAACATTTTTCCTTTGGCGTTTTTGTGTATTCGCAACAATAGCCGAGATATTTAAGTTTAAAAATGTTGATAGATTTCTGGTTTTTCGTTATATCACGCAAGCCATGGAATTTTTAAACAAAACAAGATCTTGTTTAAAATACACTCCTAAATAACTTTTGTCCCATTTAACCAACCTTGTATTTTCATTATTAACGGAGATAACAATAGTGTCCCATGGAAAAGTGAAACACTCTCTACAAGACTACAACCGATATAGAGAGTAGATCAGGGATGGCAAATAGGTGGCACGCGTGCCAAACTTGGCACGCGAGAGATTTTCGACGGCACCTTAAAGAATTCTATGAATATATTTGTTTTTAAAATTTTAAACTTTTTCGAAATTTTTTATTTATTTTTAATTAGTATCATAGCGCTTATTATGCACGGGTTTCGTTTTTGACGTTTTTCTCTGGAACCGTTCAAGATTTTTTCAAAAACTTTGCACCATTTTACTTGCAAAGGATGCGCGCATTGGTAAATAGAAAATTTCGATTTTGTTTCTGACGGTTTCATGGCCAACGCGATCGCAAAAATGACCTTTTTATACCAATTTTTCAGTTTTTCTCCTATTTTTCCGAAGAAAATGGCCAGTGGCACGTATAACTCTGAAAAACATGTAGTTTTGTTGTCCTTGATGCAATAAACACAGCCATAATCAAATTCTAGCGACAACGTATCGTGACCCTCCTTTGTAAGTAATTTTATATTGAGTTTATTTGTATTAATAAATGAATCTGTTAAACAATCAAACAATTTATAAAATGCAGTTTTAAATGTTTCGATAAGTTCATACTGACATTTAAGCCGTACTATAAAACAACTTCTGCTGAGTTGTTGATTAGTTGCCATTAAAACGAAAATAACGAAACAGTACATGAAATATTTGTCTTACAAATTACCATCATACCAGTTAACAGCTTACAAAGCCTTTGTACTAGTCATTTCTCTTTGTAGCACATCTACTGTAATTATTTAGATTCCAGCTACATTCAAAGACAAAAGAATGAAACAAGTAGTCGTTATCGAGAATGACTTCCATAAAAACAATTGCTTTTATAACTTTAAAATGCGCTACTTTAGAAGCCCTAAACAAAATCATTTAACGATTAAAGTAAATACAGGATTAAATGACACGACAAGATAATGCCTCAGTTTTTATAAACAATTGATACCGATTGTAATTAGCGAGTACAAAGTAAATGGGCGTTTATTTTATTGCTTTGAAATGTATTAATCACATTTAAAATACACGGGCTTCCAAATTACAGGGTGTTCCAAAAATTATTAACCCTTTGATCGCGTCTTTTGTTTCATAGAAACAACCCCAAGAAACGTACCATTCCAAAAAAATGATAACTCCTATAAAACACATCAAAAATGCGGATGTATTGTAACGCATTTAATGCGGATTGTTTTCTGTTTAATAAAACGTTTGTTACAATAATTATTTCCATAAACAATTAAGATTCGTAGTGGTACCTACACTCTGTATAATACAAACTCAAATTTTTAGTTTAATTATATTCTCCTCGTTAATGGTTTAATTATAATGTCGACATTCACTTAATGAAATTGCTGTAAAATATAAATCAATAGAACTATAATAGCAGTCAGCTTTTTTCTGCTATTCATGTCAAAAACGCTAAGTTAGCGCCCTCAGTTTAGCTGTTATCTGCATTGCCAGTTCTATAGTTTTATCATCGCTTCGACCGTCGTGTGGGAGAGTTTGTTGATAGTCTTATTCAGCATTTTGGCTTCTGCCTTTAATAGAGAGTTCATTTTATAAATCTTGCCAACTAAATTTGCAATTTTGTCCGGGGCTTTTCATCCTCAGCTTTACAATTTTCAATTCCATTTACGCAAAATATTGCACATTATCGGTGTCACTTGCACATTAATATAATGTATACAGTGTGTACAAAAAGTAACGTAACGGGTCAATATTTCGTCTTGTGATAATTTTACAAAAAAGTTTCGAATAAAAGTTGTTTGTGGTATTTACTACATAACCTAAATATATTTTCAACTATACAGTGTTTTGTTTTTGCGTACCGATACGTCACTTTGTTTTCTTAAATAGAACACCCTGTATATTTTGCACTTTTTAGATGCAGAATTGAATTGTCCTTCAAAATATTTTAAGTTTTATGTGTCTAAAATCAATCGTTTTTGAGTTAATTAAGTTTTTATGAAAATTTTGACAGAAACAGGACTCTAAGAAAGTATGTATTGATCTTTCACAACATAGCAATTTCAAAACGAATTCCTTTGAAATTTTGTTCGACAATAGTATCATAGTGATTGCTGACTAGTTAAAATTTTAAAATAATACACAGGGTGGTTTTTATGCTCGGTCCAATTGGTTAAACTTCAAACACGTATAAGTCAATTTTTGTAAATGGAACACCCTATAGATTTTTACATATTCTTATCGATAATTTAATTAGTTTTAAGATTTTTTGAAGGTCTATTATGTCTAAAATTTAATATTTCTCGAGTTATTGCGGTTTTCATGATAATTAATGGGCACAAACAAAATATTGATAAAAATTAATTAGTCGGCTTTGGAAATATCTCGATAATTGGTTTTAAATGTCAAATAACGTTCTATTTTCATCTTTAACCTATATGTTTACCTGATTATAAATTAGTTTAATAAAAAACAATAAAATCGAAATTGTTTAATCCACATAAAAGAGGTGGATAGGAAGGCAAGGTACAATTGAATGGCCACCACGCTTTCCAGATTTGTCACCTTTGGACTACTTTTTGTGGGGATACCTTAAAAATAACGTATATAAATCAAAATCAGAAAATTTAGATAATCTTAGAAATCGAATAATGGTGACAACCGAACAGATTTCTACGAAGGCTTAGAAGGGCCACCGAAAATTATATTAAAAAGGTGAAATTTCACCTTTTTTCTTCATTTTTTTTTTAAAAAGGTGAAATCTCACCTTTTTGAAAAGTTGAAATTTAACTTTTCTAGGTAACGTAATTAAAGCACCTATCTCTTTTAGGAGATAAAAATTAATAAGAGTTTGATACAGTATTTTCCAAAATATATTGTCGTGTCAAATTTTTGTTTTCTTTTGTTTTTTTAGGAGTTACGCCACCATATATTTATTTTTTAAATGGCACCATCCATGTTTTTTTATACGGTTTGAAAGACTTTTTTTCTCTTTTCAACGCACTAAAACTTTTAAACCCTTAGGTACATAACAAAATGTTTAGGAAGATCGCAAAAGAACAATTTTTTTTTAAAAGCGTACAGTATTAATTAATTTACATTAGTAGGCTTTGAAAATAAAACAAAACGGTAAAAAATGTATTACAGTAGTTTTGTGTTTACAGTTGCAACCTAATTAACTTTTTTTTAAATATTTTACCATTTTGTATTATTTTTAAGCCTACTAATGTAAATTAATTAAAAAAGTTTTAGTGCGTTGAAAAAAAATAAAATGTCTTTCAAAGCGTATAAAAAAATATGTATAGTGCCATTAAAAAGAAAAAACAATATGGTGCCGTAACTCCTAAAAAATAATAGAAAACAAAAATTTGACATTAAAACATTTTGGGAAATACTGTATCAAATAACTTTTATTTGAAACTTTTTTTGATAATTCTTTCCAATAACAAAATAAGTGGGGGTGTCATAATAACAAAATAAGTAGGGGTGTCACGAGTGATGCCTCACCCTGTATATTAATTTTTATCTCCTTAAAGAGATAGGTGCTTTAATTACGTCACTTAGAAAAGTTGAAATTTCAAGAAAAAAGGTGAAATTTCACCTTTTTACAAAGTTGAAATTTCAAGATAAAAGGTGAAATTTCACCTTTTTACAAAGTTGAAATTTCTAGATAAAAGGTGAAATTTCACCTTTTTAATATTATTTTCGGTGGCCCTTCTAAGCCTTCGTAGATTTCATATGAGAAGAGGCGCAAAAACAAAACACTGTGTATAGTTGAAAATTATTTTAGGTTATGTAGTAAATGACCAGAAATAACTTTTATTCGAAACTTTTTTTTTGTAAAATTACCACAAGACGAGATATTGATCCGTTACGTTACTTTTTGTACACACTGTATAAAGTTGTAGCATTCGTATATAAAATACGTACGTGTATGCTGAATAACTGAAAAGTGTGGAAACCTAGAAAAAAAGGTTAGATTAACAAAACTGAAACTCTTTTAAAAAGACTAAAAGGGTATCGGATTGTAAAAGTTTTCCAAATACCTTTTGTACAGTTTTTTTGATATAGCACTACAACACATGCGATAAACAGTAAACAAAAATGCATTATGTAGGTACAATGCAAAATATTAACCAGTATATTTTTTAGCAGATGATACAGGAAGCTGTCATTATGCTTTGTAATCGATGGGAAATGAAAAAACTTTTCGTGTGCAAAAGATAAACGAGTTTAATAAAAGCATAGAATACCATCACACATAAAAACGGTGGAAATATTTTCAAGTTACTATTCAAATGCACATAAACATAAATATTATTTATGTACATGAAAAAAATTACTTATCGCTGGTATTAATCAAGGTTAAGTCAACTACTATTTATTAAAAAGCTGTGTAACTGTAATTTAATGTAAATTATCTTCAAGACAGACTTTTTAGGTTCTCAAGGATGTAGTAAATATATAAAGTAATGTGATCAAGAAAACACTGACCTCGAAATTTTGTTGGTATACAAGTTTTAAGCGTCTTGTTCGAAACGGTGGTGTATTGATTTTTGTTTTTACGTTATCAGTTTGTGGCGCCCGTAAGAAAGTTGACTATCGCTTCTCAAAAACTAAGTAGTCTATGGCAATTTTAACAACGCTATGCGATAAAGGCCTGTGCGTTAACTGTGTAAAACAAATTTAAAAATTTTACTGTCTATAGGCAGTTTGTTGTCGAATTCAAGGGGGTTTTCATATAATTAAAGGAAATTTGTAAAGTAAGTTTTCGTTTTATTTCTCAAATTTAAAGATATGTAGGAGAATGACATTTGGTGAATGTTTTTTACCTATTAAATGTGAATGTTTTGAAAAACAATTGAAATTATAATATAAATAAAAGTGACACAACATTTTATAGGTCTAATAAAATAACGAAATGACAATAAATTTAAAAGACCAGATAAATAATTATTTAAATTGTTTAAAGTGCGCGCCGTTATGTATGATGTAGTGGTTAGTCCTCAAATTCATTTCGTCCACTGCCTTTAGGATAGTCTGTCTCGGAATAAAGTCGAAAGCATTTTTGAATTTACAGCGAAGATGTTCCATATTTTCCGTTAGGTTTGCATAAACAACATCAGTAAAAGTAATCCATAGGCGTTAAACATGGCGATCGCGGAGGCCAATGAACAGGACCAAACGCACCAAGTCATGAATTTTGAAAGCGTACATCTAATTTAATATCCTTTTACAAAGCGGGCGTTGTGATGACCAGCTCCTTGCTGAAACTACTGATGATTTTGAATTGTTAATAATGGCAATTCGCCTAACATATCTTCTAAATATGTTTCCAACAACCTTAATTTCGTTATCATTAGATTAATAAAACGTTCTGTCTTTTATTTGCATCATAGTTTCAATTGTTTTTCAATACATTCACGATTTTATAGATTATTTATACAAATTTTCAAATTTCAACAAGTTTTTTGAAAGAAAAAAGTATTTTGGTTACCAATCTGAAAAGATAATTTTTTTGTCTGTCTGATGGTGAAAAAATCCAATATGGCGGCCATAAGAAATAAAAAAGTTGACTATCGCAACTTGAAATATAGAAGGCTTAGGAAATTTCTGTTGACGTCATCAAACCCAGGACGGTCAAAAACATAAAGTTACCAAGTTTAAATGAAATGACGTCAATGGTAAGGAAGATAATAATATTTTTCTAAAATCACATTTTTCAGTTTTTTCGTAATAAATCAAAAACGAATCAAAATATCCAGGATTTCTTTTCAGATTCTTAATCGCCATAAAAATGTGCAACTTTTCTCTAATTTAACCGACCTTGTATCTCTTACCGTTTCCAAGATAGCAATGGTGAGCATTGAAAAAAGCACCACCCTGTATAGCACCTAATTTTTATCTTGATCGTCTGATTGTGATTTATGGATAGTCGTAAAATAATTACAATACGAAATAAACGAAATGAGATAGTATTTAAGGGCGCATGATTTGTTTTATTCATATTTTTTTATCATCATACTTACAGACTTTTTTCAAAGAATAACTTAAAAAATTAACGTCTTGCAAAACAATTATGCATTTTTTTTATGGCACTGCCGTTTTAAATTACCAACACATTATATTTTAAGCGCAAATTATGTAAATTCATAACAAATGAGTACTTATTCAAAAACGATCGATCTTAAACTTACACGAATTACTGAATTGTGTCGTTTGCGATACAAAAGGCCAACTTCGTTGCCACAGAGTAATGTTCGTTATTCAAGAGAGCTTTAATGTTATTTCGAAGATTGAATTATATAGCAATATTCAAATTATATCGTTCGTTCGGTACGTCAGATGAATCAACATACAAGTTCGTTGAACTTTTAACAAGCAAAGGGCAAAAGGTTAAATGTACCTATTCTCTTCTTGTGATAAACTACCTCAGGGTAGCTTTACAACTGTCGTATAAATTGGTTTGGAATTAGAGTTAATCGAGCGTTTCAGTGGTTTCTGATCTAAAGTTTGCACAAGTAATTAGTGGTTATATTGTTGTAAACAGTTTTTTTTTATCCTGCAGTAATACTAACTTAACGAAGTACTAACGTTATTAGATATATTAGTAGATACAAATAATTAAAGAAACAAGATAAAATACATTGATCTTAAACCAACATATATAAAAATTCAGATCACCTTTCTTAAATAGTAAAGTAATATTATAAGTATTGGAATAAAACAAAACAGCCTAAAATGATTATAAATCACCCAAAAATCCAATGTATTAATATATTTTTTTAAGTTTTTTTTTAATGTTTTCTATATTTTGTAAGGTGTTCAAAATCTAGTTTTAAGTTTATAAATATACGGGGTGTCCCAGATAACATTTTCAGCATGAGAATCTCGCTTATTATAAGAGATACAGGTGTGCTTAAATTAGAAGAATTATTCCCAAGTATTAGAGAGGCTACTATGAATTTTTAAAAGTACAAAATTCCTCGTACTTCAGGTGTTATAGCAAAACATATTATAATGATGAATTTTTTTTCTTTCATAATTGTTTAGTTTTAATCTTTTTTTTTTACTTTTTTTAAGTACATTTTTATTTAGAATATAACTATTATTATTTTCTTTTTATCGCTTATCATGTTTGACGTATTGCCCCTAATTTCATTTTTTTGTATAGGCCATCAATTTGGTTTTGGAATAGATGAATGTGCTTTTTACTTTTGTTTTTATAAATCACTCACAAAATCAAGGAAAATCGTATTTTACCAATCACTTATCAAGCTATCTATGAAAACAAAACAATAAACAACCAATTAAAGGTCAAATGACAGTATCATTTGTCAACGGTATCATTCATTAATCAAATTTTATAATATTGTTGTGTAATTCGATAGTCTTTGTGTAGTTTTGTTAAAATTATTACTACATTTACAAATATTGAAAAATTTAAACGTAGAGACGCTACATTCTTCGTAATAAAAACTGGGTAGAAAAATAATTCTAATTCTTCATTGGTTTGTTCTGGATTTCTGGTTAGTTTTTTGAAGAAACCACATCCCTTAAAATTCATTTTTAAATTTCTGTACGTACCCGCACTTCTTTTAGGATACAGCCCTAAGTTCACTCAGCTTTTACACAGTTTTTATTGGTAAAGTATTTATCATCTCAATATGTTAAATTAATCATTATTTGTAAATGTAGCCATAATTATAACAAAATTACCACACAAAGACTATTGAATTACACAACAATATTATAAAATTCTAATAAATGATATTATTTATTGGCAAAATCAATTTTTCTTGATTTTGGGAGTTGTTTGTAAAAATAGATGTAGCAAGTGATATCTTATTAGAAAGAGGAAAAAATCACTTTTAGCTATTCCAAAACCAATTTGACGGCCCATATGAAAAAATTAAATTAGGGTAAATATGTGACAAATGTTAAGTGATAAAAAAATCTAAAATAATAGTTTAATTCTATAAAAAGAAGTGCGTCAAAAAAGTACAAATAAAATTGATCTGATGATTGAGATTGAGTTAATTTCTTATTTTTTGCTATAATCCCAAAGTACGAAAAATTTGTGCTTTTAAAAATTGACTGTAGCTCCTCTCACACATAAGAATAATTCATCTAATTTAAGCAAACCTGTATCTCTTGTAATAAGCGAGATCCCCATGCTGGAAAATTTATCTGGGACCAGGTTTGGAGCGGAACACGGAGCAGTGGAGCAATGGGTTTTTGCCCGGAGCTGGAGCGGAGTCCGGAGCAAATAATTTTGATTGTTCCACTGCTCAAGTTTGTTATCTACCATTTAAAAAAATACACTTTTATCTCGTTTTTTCAACATTTTGAGATCCATAATTGTTTTGTTCTTACTAACATTTATTTAACTTAACTTGTTTGTCTGGGTCAAATATTGTAATGTTTGACCCATTTACACATATCCGATAAAATCAAAGCTTTGTTTTTAAAAACAATTTTTTCGATTTAAAAACTTGTCTTAAACATTTTATCAATATTTGGGGCATGGAGCGGAGCTGGAGCTGTAGCAGGCAGATTGACGTCGGAGCGGATCTGAAGCGGGGCAATTAAAAAATTGGACTGCTTCAAATCCTTGCCTGGGACACCCTGATATTTTAAAAATGTTAAAAATTAAATTTATATTTCTACCACTCTTTATAAAACCGAAATTTATTCAATGTTGAGTATAAGTATCGATACATCAAACAGTGGTTCATAATTATTGTATTACTATAAATAGTATTAAAATTGTTTATACAATATGGATATTCTGAGTGGTTTAGTGCATATTTTATCAAAAATTCTTGGTGGTTCACGTAGAATTCTTTCAAATGTGAACAAAGAACGTTTTTGAAAAGAAACGGCGACAGCTTTATCATTAATCTAATATAACAGCGTCCTCGGTATACGTATCTGGTCTTGTTTAATCAGTCATCTTTTGCCAATCCCTCTTCGAGATGCGCTGCGTCAGCTCTCTTTTCAACGGAAACCACATTTAATAATTCCGTAATTGGATATCTAAAATCTTCAACGAAGTAACAATGGATTACTTAATAATATTTCTTTGATCAAGCAATTGTGATACGTTTGTTAATGAATGCTTAACGAAACGCTGTAACATTAAATTTTTTTATGTTTCAGAATCTTGAAGATAAAGAACGTAAACATTCTTCACATAAAGAGCAGCTATGTCGAGAACACAGGTACCTGAAACGGCGTTTGGAACAATTATCTGCGCACCACGCGCTATCGAAGCGGCGCTCTGTATCAGAGTGCTCTACCTCCACGGTATCCAGCAGCCATTCTACTATTTCCTCACATTCTTCGGCGGCATCGCCCATTTCCGAACCAGGTTAGTCGTTTTTTCTGTAAAAATTGCATAGGTGCAACGTGAAAAGTCGTCAACGTTAGGCCGAGCGCCCACCTAAATGATGTGTGCGTGACCTGACATATTTGCCCGGTTAGGTCAGAGTTTGTCGCTTTAATTAAGAGCATGCTAAAATAAATTTTCGAATTTTATGGGCTTCCAAAGTCTACATAGCTTAAGCTGATGTGACTCGTAATCTTGGTAATCGTAATTTTGGTGATCAAGTTTTGCAATTGACTACAGGCAATAAAGCTAAAGTATAAAGGGCTGTTACCATCACAATTTTGTCGTGTAACGATAAATATGCTATCCGACACTAAATACTACAGGTTTGTGTGAGTTTAGTCACTTCCATATCATATCAGGTCACATGGCACATCGCTTCAGTGGGCGCCCATCCTTAGATTGCTTATGATTTGTACAAATAATAAGTTATACTTTTTCCAAAGTCACTTGACTTTTTCGACTGCTATTGTATTGTATCGTGAAAGTACACGGCTCATCCCAAAACTGCCTACTCGTCCAGTAGAGCAGTGGTTCTTAATCCGTGGTCCGCATAACACTGGTGCTCCGTGAAGCCGCTTCAAGTGTTCCGCGAAAAAATCAAATACACATTAAAAGTTTTTGAAAAGAAAAATCAATACAATGGAAAATAATTTTTGTTTGGGATTGTAATCAGCAAAAGCAAAAACAATCAATCCATATATAATATTTTATCACTGATTCTTGCACTGAGAAGTACTTGTCATAAAGACAATGCCTAAGAAACTAAACGAAGTATTGGATCAAGTAATTTCATTGGTTAATTTTATTAAAAAGTCGCATTTTCAAAAAACTTTGTTCATCCATAGACGCAGACTACGAATGTTTACTTATTCATACAGAAAGTTTGTAGCGTGAAAAGGTTTTAAATAGTGTGTTGCAATTAAGAAATGAATTACTGTTTTTGCGAGTCAGAAAAACACGAAACTTTTGGAAAATACCTGAAAAATTATGTGGTGCAATAATTAGGCGTATTTGGCTAATATTTTTGGTTATTCTAATACTGTCAATATAAGTATGCAAGGGAACAACAAAAACATTCTTACATCGACTGACAAATTATGTGCAATGAAAAAAAAAACTTTTACTACGGAAGAGACACGTAAGAGAGAAAAAACACAGAAATGTTCCCTTCTGTGCAGGATACAAACGAGGCATTCATTTCTTTAATAATCAAACAATTAACAATAGAACAAAATTTTGGAAACACATTTTTCATTGTTAAACACTGAAAAATTCGATTGGATAAGAAATCCGTTTGTTTCTTCCGACCTCCAGTTTTACTTTGAATAAAGAAGAAGAACTGACATGGCTCTCTTCAAATCGTGGATTAAATTTAAAATTTACTAAAAATACTCCTGAAAAATTCTGGATCTCTGTTAAAGATCCCGGTCTCGCAAAAAAGCTCTAAACAAATTATTACAAATTTCCACGTCATATCTTTGCGAAAAAGGATTTTCAACGACGGTTAATATTTAAAAAAAACGTGAGAGACTGGGGAATTTATAAGAGATGCGAATGGCTTTATCAATTATTCGTCTCAATATTGCTGAAATCTCCAAAGATTACCAACGGTCATTTTAAATGATTTTTAAATAAATATGTTTGTATCAATTAATATCGGTATATCATTGTTTTATAAAAGAATCACTTTAACGCAGGGTTGGCCAACCCAGCGCCCGAAGGTGCAAGTGCGCCCACAATGAGCCCGCGACACGATTCCTTTTTTTTTTCTTTTCAATAATGGAGTTATTTTTGCAAGCCATGTCCTTTTTTTAATTGCGCCCTGTATTTCAAAAATGTTGACCACCCCTGCTTTAAAGCTTATGTTGAATTGTAAGTGTTCCGCGAAAAAAATGACAGAGTTTAGTGTTCCCCGACTTAAAAAAGATTGAGAACCAATGCAGTAGAACAGTGTTTCCCAAACTTTCGCCATCTGTGTACCCCTTCTATAATTATTTTAACACTGAGTACCCCTCGTTAAAAAAATTAAAATAATAAACGAAAACTAAAACTTATTCATAATAAAATACAAATAAAATAAGTAAAAGGTATATATTATAAATAACATTCATTTTAATCGCGTACCCCCAGTGGTACGCGTACCACACTTTGGGAAACACTGCAGTAGAGTACCACTTTCCAGTCTTGTTACGTAAATAACTATTGCCTAAAATTGGCCAGCCGTACGCAGATGTTGATTTCTGATATACTAAATATACCTAAAAGTTAAAATACAACCGTAAAGATTCATCATTTGTTAGCTACTCCCAAACACTGCAGCTTATAAGACGCTGTAATTTGATAAATTGTGTGTTTTTTTTAATAATCTCAAGTTTTAGAGGTTCCAAGTATTTCATAAAAAAAAAATGTTCCCAAATTTACTAAATATTGCTGCTGTTTTAATAGTCATACTTTCTCTCAAATTGTTAATAAAAATTTATTATAAGAGTATTTAAGTGCTTGAAAAATACTCTTTAAATAAAAATTTTGACCTATTATTATTAAATTATTAAGAGAAAAAAATTGCTCAATATAACTAGAATATTTTAAATTACATCTAAAGGTTTCGTGTGGTATTATTCCTTTTCAAACGTCACTATAGAAAAAACTTTAATTAACCTTTGCAATACATAGTACGCTGAGTGCTGTGAGCAAAAAAAATCTGGAAAATACAGCTTGCAACAACAAAAAAATCAACATAGGGCACGTCACCAAGCGCAACGTTAAAAAAGGAATACAAAAAATGAGTAGTGTACGAGACTTACTTTAACCTTCTGTCCCCTGTGTTATTATGCTTCAAGAAATAACATGCTTGTGTGGAAGTCGCATAATTTTCTAACTTCAATTAAAAGGAGTGGCGGTGCAGTTCCATTCCAAGACTGTTCACTGTAATTTTTAGAGACGTAGTAGCTATTTACCGCAGAATTTTTGTACAGTTGGTTAAATAGACGTTACCTGCACCGGTAAAACAAACTTAAAATCTTTTATTATCCATTTAATTATACACAGGGTGTATGGTTGGTCATGAATAACATGAGCATCGCAGAAACCGTTTAAAACAGAAATGTGGTTTAATTAATAAAAAAGTGTTTCCATGTACAGGGTGGTCCAAATTCGATGCGATTACATGGGCATCTCGCTTAATAGTTCAGATAGAGAAACGGTTAAATTACCAAAAATGTGCAGTTTTTTTGGGACAAACTCAGAACCGATTTCTAAAATATTCTATCATTTCCGGTTTTTGAAATATGAAAGAAAAACTGTTTTTTGTTATAATTATAATGTGTCATATCTCCCTTATTGTTTTAAATATGGAAAAAGTTTATAAAGATTGTTTTTAAATATTTTTATGTAGATTTTGATAGTACTAAAAAAAATACGCTCGCCGTTAAAAAGTTATGACACAAACTGCTTTTTTTAAATGGAAGCTATAGTTGGCTATTACCTATTTAAATTCCTTATTTTGTTCCCTTTCTAAATATATAAGGGTTGGTGTAATTATTTTCAATAATACGCACGTTACAAAGGTTTTTTAATTTTTTTTAAGATAAGAAACAAGTAGGAAGTAGGCTGTGAAAACAAAAAAAAAAAAAAAACAAGAAAAACCGGAAATGATAGAATATATTTGAGGACTGTTCTGAGTTTGTCTCAAAAAACTGCACATTTTTGGTGATTTAACCGTTTCTCTATCTTGACTATTGAGCGAAATATTCATGTAATCCCATCGAATTTGGACCACCCTGTACTTTGTAAGAAACTAAATAAAAAATGTGCATATTGTGCACAGTTCTTGAAATATCCTGAAAAAAAAAAATTTAATTCTTATTATGAATAGCAGAAACTTTATTTTAGGAATTCATAGCTTAGGTAAATTACTTATTGTTGTAATTGGCATAGCTTAGTTTTGAGGAGCGTTACTGTAGTTAACTTTTTGGTGAATGCAAACATTATCAAAATTACAAAGCTGCAGTGTTTTTTGTTTCATGTCATTCTAGTTTTACAGAGCATTTTTATTAATTTTATAGTATTTTCAAGCAAACTGTAAAACTAACGAAATATGCAAACACATATATTATTTAAAAGGAAAAAATTTAAGCTTTTTAATGGAGTCATAGCCAACTATGGTTTCCATTAAAAAAAAAATATGCAACTTTTTCATTTACTTCAGACGTTAACAGATTGATGATTCTCAAAAAAAAACAATAAATTTCAAAACTATTTAAACAAAAAAATATTTGTGTAATCCATGTTGTAGGCTTCCGCGGCCGATGTCCAATGTATACAGGTTGTTTCCGGGTTGGAACCGCGTCGAAGGTTTCTTCATAACCGACGTTTCGTCCTCCTTCATCGGGGACATCTTCAGGGACAACTTGCTGTTTAACCAACAACCCCTGAAGATGTCCCCGATGAAGGAGGACGAAACGTCGGTTATGAAGAAACCTTCGACGCGGTTCCAACCCGGAAACAACCTGTATAAATATTTGTGTAATTTATATTAGAATTGCTGTTTTGAATAAATAACATCCTCTGAATTCAATTGCACACACAGGTTTTCTCTATAACATCAAGTTTTTCAGGAAAATGGAAAAACAGATTAATGAGTTTTCAAACGAAAAAAATTAAATTTAAAACTATTTAAACAAAAAAATATTTGTATAATTTATATTAAAATTGCTGTTGTTATATAAGCAACATGCTCTGAATTCAATGGCACACACAGATTTTCGTTATCTCATCAAGTTTTTCAACAAAATGAAAAGTTTGGGTCCAATACGTAGAATTACATACGTATATACCTGCCATACGCAAATAAAGGATTTTAATTTTACCTGATGTATAAAACAAGCGGGTTACATTCATATTTATAGGGTTAATAATATTACTGTTATTGTATTTTGACTGATTTCTGTTACAAATTCGGGAAACCGGGACATCAGGTAATAAGTAGCTAGCCTTCGAAGGACCAATATGCTCGGTTCTACAAGACGTCGCGTCGTACCTGCACAGCTGGCGTAGCTGATCCAATTTATTAAAAACGTCTTTCGTGTGAAAACCTGATGTGATATCAAAAAACTAGAAGCAGATTCGTAATCAGTGCCACCAAATTAATAAATAACACCAATCAAATTCAAAACAACAAAAATCATGTCGGCCTGTGTTATTTTTGGATTTAAATAAATTTGCCGGGTAAAAAAGTTATTGTCTAAGGAGAGATTAATACTGCCATTCACGATTATTTTGCAAGTATTCCAAAAGAAGATTGGTTGGAAGCTTTAACGCGGAGGAACGTAAAAATAAACTGTATTATTGTTGAAAGAAATTAATATGAACATCTTCTTCTTCTTCTAAATCGGTTCCCCATGTACTTTTCGGTGAACATATTTAAAATTAAAATTTTTGAAAATATCAATCGTGCTTTTTATTCGCAATGAACTCAGCTCTACTCAAGCACCATGAAGTTAGTAAATGGTTAGAAGTAATTTTGCCCTGAACTAGATGGCTTAAAAACACACGTAAGTAGGGTACCGCAATTTCAACGAATTCCTGTATTTACAATGTGGCCAGAGTTTGTCCTTATTACGTGCTCCCGTAGTTTAATTACAAGCCTTTTTGCGGCTGCACTTTATATTGAAAATAATAAAGTGCCCTAACTCACTCCTAGTGCGCTTAACGTTGTCCCTAAGTGTAAAAGAATGTACACTTATTGTAATTTATATTTTCTTAACCGCAATATACGGCTCCGTTAACGTACTCCCCCGTCGACTCTATACCAACCAACACCTTCTGTTTTGTTTGAAAGAAAAATCATCTCGCTGCATACGTAACATCAAATATTTCAGCAATTGTAAGTCGCATAACTCACACAAGTTTAAAATGCAATTTACTATTCTACCGGTTAAATTTGAAGCAGACACTAAACACTAAAGTAAAACTGTAAAATGCGAAACTGTGTTAATGTTTAAAGTTTAAAGGTAAAACTAGTGTTTCTAGTAATGCTAGGAATGATAATGCGCAAGCCTGGAGTCCTGGAGTATACAGGATGAGTCATTAGTGGCGGATCGGTCGATTGTCGCTAAACGGTTTGAGATATAAAGTTGATTCAAACGGTATTCCATACAGTTTTTTCTTCCGAACACGATAAAAATATTTTGAAATATACAGGGTGAGTCACCTCTCTGGAACCAATAGCAACTTTTTTATTTCAAATACAACACCCCATTTTTTATTTAATATTCTTCACCGCCTTCATTTACATTTACAAAAAATGAAGCTCTCTTAAAGACGAATTCGATGACATAAGAAAATACAGGGGTTTGCATTTGAAAAAATTGAATTACGAGCTTTTGAAAATCAGGAAAGTTGCCACCTATTTATGAACACCCTGTATGCGTGATTCAAACTTTTTCGTATCGAGCTAATAGAGCAATGTTTTCTGCATGTCCTTACCAAATTACAACTCTGTGCTTCGAAAAATTACTTCAGGAGAATTTTTTAAATAAAGACTTAAAACCTTAAAAAAAATTGATTTTTTTTTTTTTTTAGTGACAAGGCCGCATAAAAACCTGTAGTATTTTATATCGATGTAAAGCTAAAATGAAGGCGGTCAAGAATATTAAATAAAAAATGGGGTGTTGTATTTGAAATATAAAAGTTGCTATTGGTTCCAGAGAGGTGACTCACCCTGTATATTTCAAAATATTTTTATCGTGTTCGGAAGAAAAAACTGTATGGAATACCATTTGAATCAACTTTATATCTCAAACCGTTTAGCGACAATCGACCGATCCGCCACTAATGACTCACCCTGTATAGTTACATTTAAAAAGAGCAATTGTAATAATTCCAAAATAACAAAACTCAACACTTTAAAACGGTGAATTGTCTAGTTATTCTTGTTTATTTCTAAAAAGAACCCCACAAACTTTGTTTTTCATTAACTGGCGGAAAGAATGCTTAAAACACTGCTTGAAGTAGCAGAAAATACTTTTCTAATTTATGTGCATCTTACATAATTATGTGTTATTCATTGTTTTAATGGCACCAAGATGTTTTTTTTTTAATCAGATAGTTAACATTCTCATCTTTTCGATCGAGTACACACTTTAATATTTGTAATTAGAAGCATCTGTACATAAATGAGACTTAGTAAGGACAGTTTTACTGTGTTTGAAGTTGAATAGAGTAAAGTAGTACGTTTTTATCGTTCGAATGAACAAAACGTTGTTAATAAATCATTTATATAAAGAATTGTCTTCTAAGAAAAACCACTAAGCTAGAAAACACGAGTTCTCTACATAAATGAGATTTTGTAACGGCAATTTTTTTGTTGGAAAGGTGAATAAAGTATGAAAGTATATTTTATCATTGCAATTTCAAAAATGTAGTTAATGACCATTATTTATGGAGATACTGTCTTCCGAGAAAAACCACCAAGAAACGCTTCTGTGCTTAAATGAAAGCCAGTAACTAATTTTTAGATTTGATAGTTAAATAAAGTTATATATTTACATCTTCCACGTCCAGAAAATGTCGTCATTGACGTTTTCACACAAGACTTTCTAAACAAATTTTCCAAAAAATTATTACTGTAGCGCAGGGTGACTTACGCCATTTTTCCACAAAGTCTTTTACATTTTATCATGTAATTAGAAAACTCGAAAGGTTCTGTGTTTGAAAATTGGAGGAAAGGATACAAACTGCATGCACTATAGTTTGACAAAAGCGCAGAACTCCAATTTTCATAAAAGCTTTGATTTTTTAAAATTCAGGGGGTGGATCATGACACCCCATAGATTGAGCCACATTATAATAAAGTGCATATTTGATGCTCTATTGCAAATTTAACCCCCAACTGAGGTAAAATGAGCCACCCACAGTGTTTAAAAAAAACTGCGACTCTTTACCTATAGAATATCAAAAAATATATAAATCACTGGAATTTTCTCAAAAATTTGCACCTACAGAATAAGCAGACTTAGCATAGGTAGAAATAAATTTGGTGAATTCTAACCCACTTATTAAGAAAGAGCACAAAAAGTTGTCCTAGAAATACTTTATTAGGAAGTATTAATATAAACAGTTATTAATCAAACAAATTTCTTGTCAAGTGGTTCAAGTTACCCCGGTGGTTCAAGTCACCCTGCGCGACGGTACTAAAAGCAGTGAATGTGCCCCTCTTAGGCAAACTGTTTAATGCCGCCCCTTTCCGGGCGTTCTTTTTTTTTTGTAATTTAGAAAAACGTAAAAAACAATCGAACAACTTATTTTCAATTGTTATAATTAATAATTTTGCCGCCCCTGCTAAGTGCTGCCCTTAGGCGGTGCCTAAATTGCCTTGGTGCCAGCGACGCCCTTGACTAAAGGTATTGTCAAATTAAAGTATTGACTTATTTTTTGCGTGGAATTATTACTCCTGTAAAACTTTTTGTGGTTAAAATACATGATGTAGAAACAGTTATATCAGTGTGCTCATATCGTGTGACATCACATAGGCTAGTAACAAACGACATAGCCATTTCATGGTTATGTTAACGTTAAATTATTATTTCTTGTCCCACAATTATTTAAGTACCAATCATTTAATTAAAATCGACAGTGTACGGTCAGCTATAATTCCTCCTATAACAGAACATTGTGTCCTGTGTTTTATTACAATCTTTTATTTTATTAATGACGCTAATGTATACTTCGTCAGAGTTTAAATGATTAAACGTTTACCAATATATATGTATATATATAATCAAATTCCCTTTTACCCGTAGGTGTAGGGAGGTGTGCACATCTATGTATTGTACATGAATTTTCGCCACTATTTTTTGTTCTGTGCCATTTCTTTCGCTTCGCACCACGATTTTCCCTTCTTCTCCAAGGTTTTTGCTACTGCCTTTTCCAATCAAAATATTTAAATTAGCGATCATTATTTAAACACTGCTCGTATTCCAAGTGATTGCCACAATAATTGTTCTAATCCCAATAGCACTATCTAGTATGTGCGTGCCTGACCAGTTCGTCCAATATCTTGTAGCAAATCTACTCACGTACCTGCTCAATGACTTTGCTCTTGCGGTTTCATTTGCTTAATTACTTCAAACTACAGCGCGGTTTTTGTTTCCAAGTTACCAGTTGTTTTATGTGCAGTTTTGTTTTGTTAGACAACCATTTCAGTGACTGAATTAATTCAGTAGGTAGTGTCGTTTTTTTTGCTTGCCGGGGAAGAAGTTTTTAGCGGCATGGAACAACTATTGTTAAAGAATTTTAAGCAATTCACACGATAAGAAGCTCTTAAATTTTAAGTAATTTTGATGAATTGAGAGAGACAAGGAACATTGTCTTTTTCATTTGGCAACGAGATGAGTAAAATAGTGCAGTATCTAAATTTGAACGGATTCCTCTATTTATTCAGCTAAAAATGGAAACAATTAAATAAATTAGACAGATATAACGAGACGACATTTCAATCATTCAATAACGCTTCGTTGAACACAACGAGAATTCGACTAAAAGGAAACAATTTTGTGCGGAACGGGGCGAAACGGGTGATCGTAGATGAACTAACGCGTAAAATGATAAAAATGGAGCAGCAAAGGTTGGAAAAGGAGCGTGTATAGCAAAACTCTTATGATTGATTACTCTAGAGCATTTCTAGACCAAAAACCATCCAATTTATCTACGGTCTCGGAAGGGCGGTAACGTGGAAACTTGTCACTAGATCCCATCCCCCAATATACCAACAATCCAATTATGTTGATGCGGTGAATAAAAACTGACTGCCGTATAAACAAAATATTCAAAAGTACAGCAAAAGTCTATTTTTAGAAAATAGTTTACTGCAATGCATATCGAATATCCAATATGAAATAATTCAAAAACATCATAGAATTTACTGTACCTACAGACCAAATCTTGCATTTTCCTATTAGTTTTTGCTACGCTGTAATATCTCATTTAAAGGAGAAGAAAAAGCACATTTAACTATTCCATAGTGAACTTCGCGGTCCTTAAGAAAAAATTAAACTAGGGGTAATATGTCGAAAATAGTAAGTCTTAAAAAATCTAAAATACCAGTTACATTCTCCATTAAAAAGTACCTCAAGAAAGTACAAATAAAATTGTTCTATAGATTAAGACAAAAAAGTTATGAAATAAAAAAGAAATTCGACATTTTCCTATTTTTTGCTATAACATCTGAAGTACAAGGAATGTTGTACTTTTAAAAATTGCTTGTGGCTCCTCTCATACTAAGGAATAATTCATCTAATTTAAGCAAACCTGTATCTCTTATAATAAGCGAGATCCCCATGCTGGAAATGTAATCTGGGGCACCTTGTATTGAGAGGTAGTTGAGGAACGATGAATCTAATAAAAGTAAAAATGTTTAAAAATAATTTATTTTTAATAGTCAAACGGTACTTACTTTCCGAATATGCCTCGTATTTAAAACTAAGCTTGTTAGATCGGTATAAAAATCGTGATTTTGCGCGTTACCCCCCTAAACACGTAATTTTCGTTTTCGCTAGCTTTCTGAAAAATATGTTGTGAAATTGCAAATAACGCTTTAAGTTTCACGTTTGTCACCATTAAATTACAAATTTTATTTTATATTACACAAACACTGAATCGTTTTTTCGTACCTTTTAGCGGTTAAGTAACGTGCATGAATATACGTTTAAAATTGCACGTTGTTTAAAATATTGACGTTTGGCAAACAGCGAAGAACGGGTTTAGTGAGTCGAACTGAAAAAGCCCTTATAGGCGAAAGCCCGCCAAACTACCGCTTGCCCGGCTAAAGCTCCAATCGGGTTATTACATTCGACCATTCGCATGCATCCGCTTTGGCAGTGCACCAAGCGATATTACATTCCTGCTGCATTCGCTTTGGTGAACAGTAATTGCTACTATCAAGGGTTTTATGTATTTTTGATAACACTGAATGCATGCAGGATTGCGATATGCCCTGAAAAACTTTCATTCATGTAAATTTTACGGAAGTAAATTTATGTGCAGTTATTATAACTATACAACACACAGGGTGATTTGGTTTGCATATCGAACAATTATTAATTTAAAAAAAAAAAACTACGTTGTATGATTGTGTATCTCCCAAAACTCCCACAAGTTAATGTAACTCTATTACTCAACCGGTTCAGTCATTTATTTTTTAATTTTATGTCCATGCGTCAATACAGAAATCTCATACACTCTTTCCCTAACCTTCAGTAAATTTCGGAAAAAAATCCAACAGACATTCTCCGTTTTATGTGCTTTCTTACCACTGATTAGGTAATGGTGTTATAGTGGTGTTTATGGTATTTTTAACGTAGGCAAACGTGAGGGTGCGCACTTCCTCGGCCTTTTTGAAGATAATATCAAAAAACTCAATTGCCAAACCTTTTTACGTATCAAATAAAATACAGTGCCAAAAATAAGTACGGTGGAAATCGTTCGATATTTAACGTTTTCATTATAGAATATCACCTATCATTTGGCAGATGCGCGATCGTTTGTTGTAAAGAACAGTTCGTGTTAACTATTTAAAACGCCCGTGCAGCTTATAAGGGAGAGTCACGATACGTTGTAGCTAGAATTTGATTAAGGCTATGTTAATTTCATCAAGGACATCAAAACTAAATGTTTTCCAGAGTTATTCCGAAAAATAGGGAAAAAACTGAAAATTTGGTATAAAAAGGTCATTTTTGCGAT
Source organism: Elmis aenea (assembly GCA_947652605.1). NCBI lineage: Eukaryota > Metazoa > Arthropoda > Insecta > Coleoptera > Elmidae > Elmis > Elmis aenea. The sequence goes on from OX393576.1 coordinate 14,389,198, forward strand.
AGCGTTGGCCATGAAACCGTCAGAGATAAAATCGAAATTCTTCTATTTACCAATGCGCGCATCCTTTGCAAGTAAAATGGTGCAAAGTTTTTGAAAAAATCTTAAACGGTTTCGGAGAAAAACGTCAAACACGAAACCCCTGCATAAACGCTATGATTTAAGAAGTTGTGGTATATCTCTTATAACTATATCTATGCGACTTGCATAAGCGTTTAACATAGGGAAAACCGTTTTTACAAAGACCTCGTTTTTCGCGTTTTTCTCCGCAACCGTTTAAGATTTTTTCAAACATTTTTCACCATTTTACTTGCAAAGGAAACGCGCATTGGTAAATAAAAGAATTTAGATTTTGTCTCTGACGGTTTCATAGCCAACAGGATCGCAAAAATTACCTTTAATATTCAGCTTTTCAGTTTTTCCCCTATTTTTCCGATGAAAATGGCCAGTGGCACGTATAACTCTACAAAACATTTAGTTTTGATGTTCTTAATGCAATAAACACAGCCTTAATCAAATTCTAGCGACAACGTATCGTGGCCTTTCCTGGTTAGTATCATAGCGTCCCGATTATCCGAAATATTGTAAACAGAGGGAACCTCGGATAATCAAAAACTCGGATAATAATAATAAGATTTGATAAATGATTATTAAATAATCTTGATTTGCATCCATTAACGTGATGATGGATGTACATTGTACAAACAGTTTTCAAGTTATACCTACGAACCTACGTACTAAGTTATAAGACCTTCAAATTATGCCTGTAAAATTTTTTATTTCAAAACTATTCTCTTTTTTTATGACAAAGTATATAGATACAACTCTTCAACGACTCACTTCGCATAAAACCTCGGTTAAACGAATATGGGTTAATCGGAAGTCTCATGTATTTATAAAACAGGCGCTTTCACCAGGTGTCTACACTGCGTTTACCTGGAAGTAAATCTGCATCCTCTTACTTTACGTGTAGCTTGCAATATACAGGGTGATTGAAATTCGAGTTTAAGCATGGGGATCTCGCTTATTATAATAGCTAGAGTATAGGTTTAAATTTGGCAAAGTTTCTAAATTCGGTGCTCATTGATAATCCAAAGAGAAATTGGAAATATCTCAAACGGTATCCGAGAAAATTAGGAAAAACCGGAAAATGCGATTTTTGAAAATCATCTATAACTCCTTTGGATTATAAAATATTTCAAGTATGTAAAACATTGCCCAAGCAACTTTTTAAGCCGAATCGGTTGGTGGTCACAAATTTTTCCCAGATCGATTCGTTTTTGTTTTATGACAACCAACTTTGTTTTTTCTTATGGGCGCAATTTTTGTTATTTACATAATCAAATATCATTAATTTTCAGATTAATGAATTCGTAAAAATGAACTTTAATAACGAAGTGAAACGCGATATGCTGCGAATTTTTTCTTCATTGAATAGGATTTCTATATTGTCAAGTCAATGTAAAAAAACATTTTTATTACAAACAGATACGGAAAAAACACTATTTTTGTACGTTAAACAAAAACTTGAGTAAATTTGGATAAAGCATGTAATAAAGTATAACGGTTTAAAAAATTCGCAGCATATCGCGTTTCACTTCGTTATTAAAGTTCATTTTTGCGAATTTATTAATCTGACAAGTAATAGGCTTTCAAAACTTGTAGGTTGTTAATTGGTTGTCATGGAAACACCATAAACTACAACGACCCGCCCACCTGATTTATAGTGGTGATTGTTAAAAACGCATTTTTTTAAATTTGACAATGATTCGGCAATGTTTTAACACATTTGAAATATTTTATAATCCAAAGGAGTTATAGATGATTTTCAAAAATCGCATTTTCTCGGATACCGTTTAAGATATTGCCAATTTCTCTTCGGATTATTAATGAGCACAAAATTTAGCAACTTTGCCAAATTTAAACCTATACTCTAGCTATTATAATAAGGGAATTCCCATGCTTAAACTCGAATTTCAATCACCCTGTATAAATGCTCAGAACTTTTATTAGTGTAAAAATTAAAAATAGTATCCGATTTTTTTTTTAACCAAGTGCGATGTATTTGCAATATGAAAATGTGGATTTATTTACGTAAAACTCTTTTGTAACTTTTGTTTTTGTAGTGCTAGTTTTTGATAATGGCCATCTTATCTTCTGGGTTCATTACATTGCGCGTGTATTTAAGTTTTATTATCTCAGTTGCAAAAGTGCATTGGTGTGTAAAGTTTCGTTATGTTAAGATAATTTGGGAAGATACCCTTGTTTGTTAGCATTTATCGTTTTCCCAGAAGATTAATTCAGAAATGTCGTACGCTGTCGCCATGAGCGCCCTCGTAGCCTGCTCCATATTTTGTCGTCAATTGCCCCCTTAGTGACTGTGTTGCGACTATATCATTCGAGAGGGTACGCGATGTGTCACCATCAGCAGAGGACGATGGTCGTGAAGACAAATATTTGCCGGTAGTTAGGTTCATGTTTGTTTCTTACGCATGGCAAGTTCTCTTTGCTATCGGCGTTCAATCAATGCCTGGTGTCCAACAAACCAAACCGAAAAAGCGAGAACGACCAATGTTCTCGGATCGCTGACGATTCAGAAACTGTTGGCTGTTTCTTTAGACCTCGCTTTTCGTTGATTCTAACTGCAAATTTATGAGACCTGATAAAAGCGTCCGCGTCATCGATTTCTCAATAAGTTTCTTTTGATGTAATTTATTTTTTGTCATTTTTGTCTGGTTTGAATGCGGCTTTATTTTAACAGGACAATATACGATTCAAGTTTTGTATTGTGTATTCGGCGAATATACATGTAGCGAATTAAAATCCAATTTGGAATATGCAAATCAGTTTATGAGCTCACTTTTATTGATGTTAATTTAAAAAATTTAATGTATGCATACAACGTGCAAAATATTGGCAATATTGGTGCATAAAATAAAGAAAATAAACATCGCGTTGCGTTTTTGAATGCTAAAACAACCCTTTCTGTTATTTACAATTTTATTCCATTCCATTTAGTTTGGGAAAAACAAATATTAACATTAATTACGAAATCAAAGGGAACCTGACACTTTTTTACAGCATTATACATTTACAAACTCGTAAATATGTTATGAAAGTATCGCCGAATACCCGTTTATAGGTATAAACAAACCTACCGACAACCAATGTGATTATTGTTTCGTCCACAGTAACTGGCTCACATAAATTTGGTGGCAGTTGCATTGAATTATTTGTAATATAACACCGTCACCTAATAACAGGCAGCAGTCAATCGCCAGATTAATTGTGGTAACCATTTTATCTTGTTGCGAAAGCAATTTTTAACAATTTATTAATGACCTACCGGGTGTAAATGAAGTGTGGTACACCCCCTTTTTTTCTTTAGTTTTGATTTTAGATAAATGAAATTATAGACATATGATATGTGTAAAAAAACCTGTTTTTTGAGCACATGCACACAATTGTTTCACTTCCGGTTTCGCCGGAAATGACCCCAACTTTGTTACTTTAAATGTAACACCCTGTATATTTTTACAATTTTGGAAAGAGGAAGCGGTTTTGGATACAACTGCACTATTTTGGTTAATTTTTTATTGAGTGTGCCGTGAGGCCGTGACCTACACAAATTGAATTTTATTATGTCAACAATTGTCCACAAAACGTTTTTGTAAATTTTAATTGACATTTAGGTTACTTTAATCGGCTTTAAAGGTTTCGGAATCGGTTTTTTGACAAAAAGTCAATTTGTTTAAATTGAACTATGGTGGTACAAGCGGTAATTTAAATGGAGCACCTTCTAACGAATCCATCGATACCAATAACTTGTATTTTTATTAAGAGTCTGCTTCAAAAACTTCAAATTATTGTAAAGATTTATTAACAGATCCTGTCAATCGCAGTACACTGTGCATAACTGCAACAAAACAAAAACAAAGGTGCAATGAAAAATCGCCGTGGAAACAAACAAATGCTTGTTTACGTGTTTGTATCTCATTGCAGTGGTGGAAAAATTATTAGTCATTAAATTTAAACGTATTATTGATTAAAAATGTTTAAAAATTAATTATTAAAAATATTAATGCTGCAAAATGGAACGTTACTTGTACACTCGTACAGAACAAGTGGATATGCTATTAATATTTGGTGAATACGCTAAGGCAGCGTGCGTTTTGTATACTGAAAGGTACCCTGATCGTCATCATCCTGCTGTAAATTATTTTAATAGTATTGAACAGAAATTTGGCAATGTACCCGCCAATAATAATGAAAGAGATCATTTTATTATATCTAAAGAAACAGAAACGAATATTATGCACAGTGTACTACGATTAACAGGTTCTCTTAATAAATCTTTACAATAATTTGAAGTTTTTGAAGCAGACTTTTAATAAAAATACAAGTTATTGATATCGATGGATTCGTTAGAAAATGCACTATTTAAATTACCGCTTGTACCACCATAGTTCCATTTAAAAAAATTGACTTTTTGTCAAAAAAACGATTCCGCAACCTTCAAAGCCGATTAAAGTAACCTAAATGTCAATTAAAATTTACAAAGACGTCTTTTGGACAATAGTTGACATAATAAAATTCCATTTGAGCAGGTCACGGCACACTTAATAAAAATTTAAATTTTGGTTCAAACATTTTTTGAGGTTATAAAAATTAACCAAAATAGTGCAGTTGTATACAAAATCGTTTCCTCTTTCCAAAAATGTAAAAATATGTAGGGTGTTCCATTTAAAATAACAGAGTCATTTCCGGCGAAAACGGAAGAGAAACAATTGTGTGCATGTGCTCAAAAAAATCCGGCATTTTGCACATATTTTATGTCTAAAATTTCATTTATCTAAAATCAAAACTGAGTAAAAAAGGGGGTGTACCACACTTTATTTACACCCAGTATGTTTAGTATTAAATGATAAACCGCAATCAATGATTAATAGGAATTTTTGATTATGTTGAAAGTACAATATTAGCTCAATTTTAATAAAACGTTTAACGATAAACTCTGATTATTATTTATAGGACTCGCGATTGTGTGATGTTTCAAATAAAATTAAACCAAACACAAAACTGGCGAACTGGCAGTATAATTTTATTAACAAATCCATTCAACTATTAATACAAACTATCATTCGAATATTTTTTTAATACTTAAAACTAGAGCACATTTAGTCGTTATATTGTACTACAATTTTTTCCTCTTTTACTTTAAGTTGAAACAAGTCGAATAAGTTTTCAAAATAAACTTATAAAACAATATCATAAAATGTATCATTGTTATATATGTGCCCTCCATATCTTCCGACCGTGGTAGTTTTTATTTTTCTTAATGTGAGACTCGTGTTTCGTAGCGAAATTAATTCCTATGGGAAGTCTACTGCTCCAGTGAAGCAGTAAATTTTTGTGACGAGTTTAACACCCTTATCGCTTGTGAGTCTACTATCTCAAAGTAAGTTCTGAAATGACTCTTACATTTTACAACTTTTACAGTTTGTCGATTTGGGCCCAAGTACACCTAAACGAAAATTAAACCGCTGTAGAAAATACAAAATACTACCATTGCATTGTATAATAAATAGTCCATCATTCATTTTTAAAATGCAAGTAAAAGTTTACTTTTGACCGTAATAATTTTGTTGTATACAGAGTGATTCCAATTTAAGGGCGTTCATTGGAATCACACGTTCATAATTAGAGATAGATAGGTTTAAATTTGGCTAAATTTTATGCTTTTGATAATATTAAAAGAGAAAAATTAAAAATGCGAAAATATTTCTTTTATTGGTGTGGTAAACCATTTACGTTAGAAACTTTTCTAGTGGACTAATCAGCTTTTTGCTCAGTAAGTGCAATTTTGTTTTTTTATTGACTTTTTTTATTATGGGCGTCATATTTCATTTTTACGTAGTTTTTTCAGGGCTTCGAACCGGAACTGAACCGAAAACCGGAAAAAAACGTTATTTTTGTCGGAACGAAAACCGGAACTGATTGACAAAAAATATCGGTTTATTACGGTTCGTACATGTTCGACAAACTCGCGCGTTTTGTTTATATATGTTTTGTTTAATAAATTATACTATCATCATATGTTATATACTTCTATTTCCAATTATTATACCAAATAAAAACATTTAAAAAAAAAAAAAGTAATCACTCGGAGCTGAACCGAAAACCGAAAAAAACCGTTATTTTTTCCGGAACGAAAACCGAAACGAAAAAAATTACGGTTTGAAGCCCTGGTTTTTTTAACCGATTTCACAAATAATATCGTTGATCATTAAAAAAAACACACAATCAAGATACCCTTGGAAAGAAAACTAACCTATTTTGGTAACACATTGTCCAGTTTGTAATTTTTTTAAACTTATCGTTTAGTATTCAGTGCAAATAAATGTGAAAACTGAAAAATGCAAAAACAAATGAAATAAAAACGTTTAAAAAACAATCTCAATATTACATTGCATATGCAAACAAGTTGTACGAATTTTTAAAATCGCTTCTAAAAATAAATTGTTTACATATAACTTTACTCGTTCGAAAGATGTATTTAATATTCGTTCAAAGACGACATTAACCACTCCACGTCCGGTGAAAAATTTAAAAACGTTGTATTAACATTTTTACAAATTCGTCGTAGACCTAAAAATTTGCAGTAAACTCTTAACATGTCATATATCACGGTAAAAGTACAGCTTCGACAAAGTTCTGCACTTATACTACAGGTAGATGTTCATATTTACCGAAAAATCTGCACATTTACCTCATAATGTACATTTACCGTAACATATACGTATGCACTCCTGAGAAAATTAAAAAGCAGATATTTATGAAAACCGTAACATTGTAGAAATATTTTAAACATTTCAATCAGCCAACAGATTTCGGACAAGTAGATTATTATCAATCGAACTTAAAAATTCGCATCAAATACCGATTAATCCAATTATCTTTAAGTGGTTTTCATCTAATATCACTGATAAATAATGTTGATATGCATGAAAATCGCATTTGAAAGTTATTTATTGAAAATGTGTCTAAATTCTTAGAAGACAGTGATCTATACTCTGTTATGCCAATAAATTAGTGAAAAATTAGAGAAATGTTACAATTTGAATACATTTGAGTATTTTGGGAAAACCTTTTTGGGCCGGGAGCGGACAGTGATTAAAGGACCTCGCAGACCAACGCGATATAGCGGGAGCGGGAGCGGGAGCGAAAATTTCGCGCTCATGGCGAAAATAGGATATCGCGAGGTTGACTACACCAGCGCGGTTTAGAGGATGCGGGACATGTGTTAATCGCTATACAGATCCCGCGCATTTTTCGCTCCCGCTCCCGCTCCCGCTATATCGCGTTGGTCTGCGAGGACCTTAAAACTTTTAAAAATGTTGGTCGATTTTGTAATGATACATACATAAGTTCCTCATTACAGTCAAAATATTTTGAATACCATGAAATGGTAAAAGTAAAATAAATTTAGTTTAAAATCTTTTTATCTATTGAGAATCTCGTTTATAAACAACTAGAACTAGACCGGTTTCGAGAATATTGTATCTTCGTCGGTAGCTTTCTTAATTCTATTATTCTAATTAAACCTTTAAAAATCAATAAAAATAATGCAATCGTTGAATTCTCAAAAGAGTTGTAAAATGTATCTTCTGCAAACCACATGCACACAGACTGTTTTACTTAATAGTTAATAAATATTAGACAGATGTGAACGAACAAGTATTTAAATCCATAAGGATTTTTAAAAGCACCAAATTTGATTCAAGATTTACGGTAAGATTCATTTCAGTATACTTTCACTGAGGTATTCAATTTTTCCCAGCTGCCTTTTTATATTACTGAAAGACTGAAAGTACAAATATTTGCAAATAGTTGTGTTGACGTAGCTTTAACACAGCTGTTGTTCATGGACAAGTAAAATAAGATCACTAGGACATTGTCAAGGCTAATACCGGGCGTAGTCTTATTATGTAACGTATATTAACGTCATAATCTATTTTAAGCACAACGACGTACACAACCAGTATTTCTTGGGCAGCAAGGTAGAAACAAACAACACAAGATAAATGAACGAGCTTATTATTTATTTACAAAAAGGACGATCTCGTTTTAAATACCTTCCATGTAAAAAATAAAAAGATCAGAGTATCGGTAAAAATTATTTTTTCAAACTAAAGGAAATGGACTACGTTCTATTATTTCTCAGTATCTTGATGTTCACAAAACGAAAATTTCGGTAAATTATGTGTTGATGTTTAGATATAATGATATAAAACATTTGGGCCCTATTGCATAAAAGTTAAACGTCGAATTAACCCGATTCGACCACGTTAACCCTGGAACTAGGCAAAATCACAGCATAGTTGGCTCTGATATTGCCTAGTTGTAGGAATGTACATGTATTTTAACACCAGTCGTGCAATCGGGCATATGTGTTTTACTTTATATCTTCTAATAAGCATTGATTTAGATTTGTACCCCTCCCATAAACTCATATTAAATATATAAAACCAATAAAAATTCAAAGAAATAAAAAATTCAAGTTGCTTTCTTATTATTTAGGTGATCATTTGGGCACTTTTACTTTGGAGTATCATTTAACAAATTCTTTATTCAGTATGTTTTTAAAAAAATTAAATTTTTATTTTTATTGTGCAATTATTTTAAGTTTTCGACCGTATCTATTGTGCTGTCTTTCTTTTTAATGTAAAGTAATTATTAAATTTCCATATAAAACAGTAAGGTGGCCAATGTACTCTTTTGAAAGTGTTGTGCTTCTGTGAAATAGCCTTTATTTCTTTCTAAAGTTGTACTCCACTCAAATGTACCCCATGTTCACAAAAAAATATTGGCAGAAATACCAGATCAAAATTTTTAGTTATAGTGATGTTAACGAGTTCTCTCTAAGTAAATATAGTAGTAGTTTTTAAAAATATCAGTATTGTACTGGCTTTAATCTTATTTTAAAGAGCGATACACAATTTTTTATTTTTGCCTTAGGTGCTTGTAGGAAAAGATTTTTTTCTTGCTTAGAGGCTTAGAGCTACTCTGAACTTCTTTTGTTTTGTCCATTTTTACTAATGTATCTCTTAACAGTTTAGTAATTGCCCATGATGAATCTCTAATTTTAGAAACACACCTAACTGTATTTATAAAATTTAACTGCTTTTTTTTAAATAGGAGTCGGGTAAATGTTTTAAATGGAATATGTTGAAATTAAATTGATATAATTAAGCTTAATTAAAAAACACATCCTTTTTTTGAAGAATGTTTTGTCAAAATGCAATACCAGTTTCAAGACTCATCTCTTCATCAATTGCAGTTTTATTTATTACTTAATTAACTATTCAAATGTTAAAATTAAACGTTAATGGTTTTTAATGGCTGGCCAATTAGTCTTAACCAACGGTTCTCAAATTATTTCATCTCAGGGGTCCTTTCATTGTTGAAAATTACTGAGAGCCCCTAAGAACTTTTCTTTATTTGGGTTACAACTATCAGTGTTACCGTATTAAAATTGAATGTGAGCACTTTTAAAATATTAATTTATTTAAAAATCATGATAAAACCAATTTAGCATAAATAACATTTTAACACATTGACTGCCTCGTCACCCATATATGGTTGACACCACTGTATTCACTGTGCGCCATTTGTGGTTGACACTTTGATTTTCGTTGGAGCCATGTCAGTATATGAGAATTTATCTAGTTTATTAAAGAATTAAAGCGACGAAATTTTTCTTGCATTGGTTTTGGCCCTGCTTAAAAAATTAGACAAATAAAAGCAATTATTGAACTCATTCATCATTTTGCTTTGAAAACCCACGTGACCCCATAGAATGTTTTTTTCAAAAAAGCCGTTAAGGTCAATGTGTTACGAAATATAGCTTCATTTTTAAAACAAATAAAAGCTTTGAACACAGTGGTCATTATTTAGCAATTTTGAAATCTTTTTAATTATATCGCTGACCCTTGAAAGGGTCAAGGTCCATGAACCACGTTTTGAGAGTGAATATAAACTGCAAACAACACTAGTTGGAATGCAAATATTGATCAATTTATTGTTAATAATTATGTGTGCAAATGTTTAATATTCTATTATTGTTTCAGATGAGGTTGATGTCATCGGGTACACAAGTACCCAAAGTGATACTGATGACCACTCTAGTGTGCAGTCGGGATCCAGTGACAGTGGGGTGGCCATGTCAACCAGCCGCCTTACTCTCTCTGAAATGGAGGTACTGTAGGCAGACATGCCAGAGGCTGTCGACGCGTCCAGAGCCAGTACCAACACCAACGCGCGTCTCCTCTAGTCAACGAACATGTCTGTATTACACCACCTTGAGAATGATCATCATATTCACTATATAAATTATTTATGTATATTGTAAATACTTTAAATTTAAACCAGATAAGTAAGGCATAGTGTATTTTATAATGCGGTCTGATTGCCTGCAGGCCAAGTACTAGCTCACTGAGATTAGTTTATGTAATTTAATACTTGACACACCCTCCCACAACATTGTTAATGTAAAATCAGCCTGACATCCAGGTGGGTCAGAGCTCTGGAACAGCATTGTAGACCCGTGCACCCAGTCCTTCCCGAGCGCGGGTCCTTCGCCCCTCAGCATAAGTTGAACTCAAAATCTACTCCTTACGGAGTGACATATTATAATTGTATAAAGAACAAAAGTACTGTACAGTTTGTTAGTATGTCGACGGTGTAGCTGGCAGGCCACACGCTGCGGCAGATCTCCGGCCTGCCATCGCTCCCAACATCGGTTAGCATTCAAAGAGTACAAATACTTTATATGTCCCGATAATAGGGACCTTATATTTTGTATAAGCGGGGTTGGATCGTAGACTTGACATCACGGCCCAACCCGGCAAAATTGAGACTTTGAGTGAAGCATGAATGAAATTGTGTGGATGTAAGATTGGCAGGTGATTGATTGCACGAGTACTGATTTCGTTGGTAATTGAGCATGCAGCTCTCCAATTATTATAATTTCAGTTCAAAACTGTATTTATTATCTCAGTAAGTGTATTTTAACAACAGATCTGTTGTGTGGCATTACTAACTGGAATTCCCATTGAAATCGTCATTCAAATAATTAAACTGGCATAAAATAAGACAAATTTTATAGCAGTAAAAAATTCACAATGAAGTTCCATGTAAATATTTTAAAAGTAATATAATATATACACGATGACCCAGAAATTATGTCGTTTGTTTTAAAAATAACAACAAAAGTCCTCATAGCTTATTAAATTTGCCATTTTTTATTGTTCCAGTCACCTCATATATAAATTTTGATTAAAATATTACAATTGTTCAAATAGACAGCAACTGCAAGAGACAAGAGTCTTGAAACTTGTACAAGAACGACTTTCAAATCAATTAAATAATCCAAAAATTGATCAAATACTGGAAGTGCATTGAAAAAAGTTTGATCGCCTTTTTAAAATACATTGAAACTTTGAATATGTTTAAGTTATTACAAGCAGATTTTTTTATATTATTATAGTTGTTGGGGTCTTTTCTAGAAACAAACGAGGTAGTTATGATCTCTGGGATATCCTGTGTAACAAATTTCTAAATATTTGAATGTCATATATGACTATTATTAGTTTTAGATTATATCATGTTTGAATTAATATTGTGGCTGTTCGTCATATACTTTAACTTATGTTAATAACTGTAAATATTGAAAATAGTACCAAAAATTTTTTAAAGACAATAATAACAAGTGTGTTGAATATAAATATAATTCTTAATGGTAATGCCATTTCGACTGCTTTAATTTATATAATTATTATAAGAAACATGCACATGTGGTACAAATTAAACCAGTTTTATTGGTGTATTTATATTTAGTGAATGGTAAAAAACCATGACTAATAAATAATTTTAATCCGACCGTACTAAAGTGTACTGAGGAGCTGCATGCACTGTCTTGTCACAACTATAAATGTCTGCTTCTCTTAGCCTACAGTTGGTAAACCTATAGGATTCTTTCTGTATTTACTTACTCATCAAATGCTTTTTTGCCAAAATATAAGTGTACATTACTTACAAATCACTTGTGTTACTGATTAAAAGTGGTGGAACAGCTGCACTGCAGTTAACAGCAGCAATATGAATTGATACAGTGTTGTAATCACCACATCCTTATCACATGTATGTCTTTAGATGTCTCTTAGGTAGATAGTTATAGGGTGTAGGTATATTTCCCACATTCAAGACATTTTGCTGCTTTATGTTTAGGACAGTCGCTTTCCCCATGTAACAACCTCTTGGATGTATCTTGGCACATTTTTGACATTCCAATTTTCATGGAACATCGTGTACACTCACTTATTATATTTAGATGTGTTATTATGCTGACAGTTTTAATCGAAAGTTTGCTATTTCATTTTATTTATCTTATTATGATTCTTACACATTATGCTTCTATATTATATACACATGGATGTGAAATTGCTTACAGTTTGTACATCAATTTAATTTTATAAACTTTACAATAACTCAAGTCAACACTAAACTGTAACTGATCCAGTATTACTTATTTTTATATTAATTATATTCAAGTCCTGTACACTAAAGTCAATTTATCAGGGGCGAACTAACATTGTTAACAAATTATTTTATTTTTCATTGTGACTTTATTTAATAATATATTTTTATTAAACTTATACTTCCACAGAAAACTTACCACTTCCAGACACAGTATATTTTGTGGTAATTGTTACATATACATATCTACATCAACGATAAGTACTTCTATACATACACAGTATCATGCCAAATTCCAAATAAATTTGTTTACATGAATTCAATTTGTTATGTCAAAAAAGGTCAATAAACATCCACGAAAGTAACTAGTTTTAATGTCAATAATATAGACCAGCACTCCTGTCACCTGTTTCAACTCTTCATGGTTGTATGAGAAATAATTGTATATAAATACTTGTAACTATTCATATTGCATTGTTCTGTTCTATTTTATTTTTGAATTCTATAAAAATAAAATTTGTGTATTATTATATTTAGTTGTTTTAATTGTTGAAAATCAATCACCTCCTCAAAGTTGTTAATAATAATTAAAAAAATAAAATTGAATCAAAAATATTGTATTTTTTTGATTCTATATACGTCTTAACAATTGATTATTTTTTAATTTTGTGATTCTGTAACGAAATTTAAAAAAAAATGCTAAAAATGTACAAAAATAAATTATTTTCTAGAAACAAATTGGATCAAAAAAGAAGGAAATACATATTTATCACATTATGTTGTTGATTTTTTTTATAAGGAATCAGGTAAATTACATAATGTTGATATAAAGGGGGAAAAAACTTAAGCTGTAATCTTGAATTTTAGTGAAATTGTATGTTATCAAAATAACAAAAACAACTTATGCTGGCTTTAATTTTGCTTTTGCCAAGGATAGGATGCTGTATTTTTAACAAAAAGTAAGTGTATACAGTTGTCCCAACTATTTTCAGGTTTTTTTTATTAGAGCAACCAGCTGGGATTGTAAAAAAAAATCAAGTTACCTCTTCATAAATATCCGCCCTGCTAGTTATTAGCCGCTCTAAAGTTAGTGGCAAAGCAGTACTAATTAGGTTTGCCATTTCAGTTCTTAACGTTTACGACAATCATGTCCTTAAAAAACTTTTTTTTAAATGTGCTTTTTTGTTAAAATTCGAGAAAGTTGTTAAAACACAGCATTTTAATAAGAACAACAATCTTTTAAGATTTAAATTTCAAGAAAATTGGGAGTTATTTTCAAAAAAATTCTAAATTTTGATTTACTTTAATAACTAGTTTATAAAAAAAGATTTATGATTGACTTTAAGATGGACTACATTTCTATATAAATAAGGTGACCAACTTTTTCACAATGAAAAGGACACAAATAAATTGAAGAAAAAAATATCAGAAATAAAAGAAACATTTTATTCATTGCAACAATAATACACTATAATATGATAAATGCGCATAATAAAGACATTTGTAACATGTAAATATGCTTACATGCCTATTAATTATTTAAATGAGTACTTTTCCACTGAGTAAAAAGGCAGTTCTAGATTTATGAACGAATATCGTTCCTCAATGTCATTTCCCATACATTCTGTTCATTAAGCATGCATTACTTTTCTTGTATATTTTTAATCGTTTTAAACCAATAACTCAATTTTTGTGATTATCGATAAAGCAAAGGCTCATACATTAAAGACAGCCTGCAGTGGCGGACAGGGCCGGCGGGACACCGGGAGAAATCCCGGTGGGCCGGTCGCTCTGGGGCCACGATATGTTTGCCAGGGCCGTTGAGAGGGTGGGGCAGGAGGGGCTCTGAGCCCCGGGCCCGGAGGTAATTTAAGGACCCAGGAGTCCACATACGTTTTTAATTATGGTGCATTAAATATTCATAATTCACAATTCGTTTTTTTTTTTAAATAAATTTTCAAATAATTTATTTACTTGGGGCCCTTGTAAATTTTTTCCCCGGGCCCGGCGACGTCTCTCGACGCCTCTGATGATTGCCCTAACTTCTAAAGTTAGTGCACTTGATGTTCGGTGTTCAAAATGTAGCTAAAAGACTGGCGCATCCAACGATGTAAAGAAAGTGCAAATAAAACACTTTTTGATATCATCCACGGCCGTCTGAAAAAGGTCCGGCAATATGCCGAGAGTTCGCTCGCAAAAATAAAAACATCTCGGTCTACAAAAAAATTCGTAACCATGTTATTAGCCACCCGAAAATTTTGATTCGGTGTTCAAAATGTAGCTAAAAGACTGGCGCATCCAATGATGTAAAGAAAGTGCAAATAAAACACTTTTTGATATCATCCACGGCCGTCTGAAAAAGGTCCGGCAATATGCCGAGAGTTCGCTCGCAAAAATAAAAACATCTCGGTCTACAAAAAAATTCGTAACTCCGTTATTAGCGGGCCGAAAATTTTGATTCGGTGTTCAAAATGTAGCTAAAAGACTGGCGCATCCAACGATGTAAAGAAATTGCAAATAAAACACTTATTGATATCATCCACGGCCGTCTGAAAAAGGTCCGGCAATATGCCGAGAGTTCGCTCGCAAAAATAAAAACATCTCGGTCTACAAAAAAATTCGTAACTACGTTATTAGCGGACCGAAAATTTTGATTCGGTGTTTAAAATGTAGCTAAAAGACTGGCGTATCCAACGATGTAAAGAAAGTGCAAATAAAACACATTTTGATATCATCCACGGCCGTCTGAAAAAGGTCCGGCAATATGCCAAGAGTTCGCTCGCAAAAATAAAAACATCTCGGTCTACAAAAAAATTCGTAACTCCGTTATTAGCCACCCGAAAATTTTGATTCGGTGTTCAAAATGTAGCTAAAAGACTGGCGTATCCAACGATGTAAAGAAAGTGCAAATAAAACACATTTTGATATCATCCACGGCCGTCTGAAAAAGGTCCGGCAATATGCCAAGAGTTCGCTCGCAAAAATAAAAACATCTCGGACTACGAAAAAATTCGTAACTCCGTTATTAGCGGACCGAAAATTTTGATTCGGTGTTTAAAATGTAGCTAAAAGACTGGCGTATCCAACGATGTAAAGAAAGTGCAAATAAAACACTTTTTGATATCATCCACAGCCGTCTGAAAAAGGTCCGGCAATATGCCAAGAGTTCGCTCGCAAAAATAAAAACATCTCGGTCTACAAAAAAATTCGTAACTCCGTTATTAGCCACCCGAAAAGTTTGATTCTGTGTTCAAAATGTAGCTAAAAGACTGGCGTATCCAACGACTTAAAGAAAGTGCAAATAAAACACTTTTTGATATCATCCACGGCCGTCTGAAAAAGGTCCGGCAATATGCCAAGAGTTCGCTCGCAAAAATAAAAACATCTCGGTCTACAAAAAAATTCGTAACTCCGTTATTAGCCACCCGAAAAGTTTGATTCTGTGTTCAAAATGTAGCTAAAAGACTGGCGTATCCAACGACTTAAAGAAAGTGCAAATAAAACACTTATTGATATCATCCACGGCCGTCTGAAAAAGGTCCGGCAATATGCCGAGAGTTCGCTCGCAAAAATAAAAACATCTCGGTCTACAAAAAAATTCGTAACTACGTTATTAGCGGACCGAAAATTTTGATTCGGTGTTTAAAATGTAGCTAAAAGACTGGCGTATCCAACGATGTAAAGAAAGTGCAAATAAAACACATTTTGATATCATCCACGGCCGTCTGAAAAAGGTCCGGCAATATGCCAAGAGTTCGCTCGCAAAAATAAAAACATCTCGGTCTACAAAAAAATTCGTAACTCCGTTATTAGCCACCCGAAAATTTTGATTCGGTGTTCAAAATGTAGCTAAAAGACTGGCGTATCCAACGATGTAAAGAAAGTGCAAATAAAACACTTTTTGATATCATCCACGGCCGTCTGAAAAAGGTCCGGCAATATGCCAAGAGTTCGCTCGCAAAAATAAAAACATCTCGGTCTACAAAAAAATTCGTAACTCCGTTATTAGCCACCCGAAAAGTTTGATTCTGTGTTCAAAATGTAGCTAAAAGACTGGCGTATCCAACGACTTAAAGAAAGTGCAAATAAAACACTTATTGATATCATCCACGGCCGTCTGAAAAAGGTCCGGCAATATGCCGAGAGTTCGCTCGCAAAAATAAAAACATCTCGGTCTACAAAAAAATTCGTAACTACGTTATTAGCGGACCGAAAATTTTGATTCGGTGTTTAAAATGTAGCTAAAAGACTGGCGTATCCAACGATGTAAAGAAAGTGCAAATAAAACACATTTTGATATCATCCACGGCCGTCTGAAAAAGGTCCGGCAATATGCCAAGAGTTCGCTCGCAAAAATAAAAACATCTCGGTCTACAAAAAAATTCGTAACTCCGTTATTAGCCACCCGAAAATTTTGATTCGGTGTTCAAAATGTAGCTAAAAGACTGGCGTATCCAACGATGTAAAGAAAGTGCAAATAAAACACATTTTGATATCATCCACGGCCGTCTGAAAAAGGTCCGGCAATATGCCAAGAGTTCGCTCGCAAAAATAAAAACATCTCGGTCTACGAAAAAATTCGTAACTCCGTTATTAGCGGACCGAAAATTTTGATTCGGTGTTTAAAATGTAGCTAAAAGACTGGCGTATCCAACGATGTAAAGAAAGTGCAAATAAAACACTTTTTGATATCATCCACAGCCGTCTGAAAAAGGTCCGGCAATATGCCAAGAGTTCGCTCGCAAAAATAAAAACATCTCGGTCTACAAAAAAATTCGTAACTCCGTTATTAGCCACCCGAAAAGTTTGATTCTGTGTTCAAAATGTAGCTAAAAGACTGGCGTATCCAACGACTTAAAGAAAGTGCAAATAAAACACTTTTTGATATCATCCACGGCCGTCTGAAAAAGGTCCGGCAATATGCCAAGAGTTCGCTCGCAAAAATAAAAACATCTCGGTCTACAAAAAAATTCGTAACTCCGTTATTAGCCACCCGAAAAGTTTGATTCTGTGTTCAAAATGTAGCTAAAAGACTGGCGTATCCAACGACTTAAAGAAAGTGCAAATAAAACACTTATTGATATCATCCACGGCCGTCTGAAAAAGGTCCGGCAATATGCCGAGAGTTCGCTCGCAAAAATAAAAACATCTCGGTCTACAAAAAAATTCGTAACTACGTTATTAGCGGACCGAAAATTTTGATTCGGTGTTTAAAATGTAGCTAAAAGACTGGCGTATCCAACGATGTAAAGAAAGTGCAAATAAAACACTTTTTGATATCATCCACAGCCGTCTGAAAAAGGTCCGGCAATATGCCAAGAGTTCGCTCGCAAAAATAAAAACATCTCGGTCTACAAAAAAATTCGTAACTCCGTTATTAGCCACCCGAAAAGTTTGATTCTGTGTTCAAAATGTAGCTAAAAGACTGGCGTATCCAACGACTTAAAGAAAGTGCAAATAAAACACTTTTTGATATCATCCACGGCCGTCTGAAAAAGGTCCGGCAATATGCCGAGAGTTCGCTCGCAAAAATAAAAACATCTCGGTCTACAAAAAAATTCGTAACTCCGTTATTAGCCACCCGAAAATTTTGATTCGGTGTTCAAAATGTAGCTAAAAGACTGGCGTATCCAACGATGTAAAGAAAGTGCAAATAAAACACTTTTTGATATCATCCACAGCCGTCTGAAAAAGGTCCGGCAATATGCCAAGAGTTCGCTCGCAAAAATAAAAACATCTCGGTCTACAAAAAAATTCGTAACTCCGTTATTAGCCACCCGAAAAGTTTGATTCTGTGTTCAAAATGTAGCTAAAAGACTGGCGTATCCAACGACTTAAAGAAAGTGCAAATAAAACACTTTTTGATATCATCCACGGCCGTCTGAAAAAGGTCCGGCAATATGCCGAGAGTTCGCTCGCAAAAATAAAAACATCTCGGTCTACAAAAAAATTCGTAACTCCGTTATTAGCCACCCGAAAAGTTTGATTCTGTGTTCAAAATGTAGCTAAAAGACTGGCGTATCCAACGACTTAAAGAAAGTGCAAATAAAACACTTATTGATATCATCCACGGCCGTCTGAAAAAGGTCCGGCAATATGCCGAGAGTTCGCTCGCAAAAATAAAAACATCTCGGTCTACAAAAAAATTCGTAACTACGTTATTAGCGGACCGAAAATTTTGATTCGGTGTTTAAAATGTAGCTAAAAGACTGGCGTATCCAACGATGTAAAGAAAGTGCAAATAAAACACATTTTGATATCATCCACGGCCGTCTGAAAAAGGTCCGGCAATATGCCAAGAGTTCGCTCGCAAAAATAAAAACATCTCGGTCTACAAAAAAATTCGTAACTCCGTTATTAGCCACCCGAAAATTTTGATTCGGTGTTCAAAATGTAGCTAAAAGACTGGCGTATCCAACGATGTAAAGAAAGTGCAAATAAAACACTTTTTGATATCATCCACGGCCGTCTGAAAAAGGTCCGGCAATATGCCAAGAGTTCGCTCGCAAAAATAAAAACATCTCGGTCTACAAAAAAATTCGTAACTCCGTTATTAGCCACCCGAAAAGTTTGATTCTGTGTTCAAAATGTAGCTAAAAGACTGGCGTATCCAACGACTTAAAGAAAGTGCAAATAAAACACTTATTGATATCATCCACGGCCGTCTGAAAAAGGTCCGGCAATATGCCGAGAGTTCGCTCGCAAAAATAAAAACATCTCGGTCTACAAAAAAATTCGTAACTACGTTATTAGCGGACCGAAAATTTTGATTCGGTGTTTAAAATGTAGCTAAAAGACTGGCGTATCCAACGATGTAAAGAAAGTGCAAATAAAACACATTTTGATATCATCCACGGCCGTCTGAAAAAGGTCCGGCAATATGCCAAGAGTTCGCTCGCAAAAATAAAAACATCTCGGTCTACAAAAAAATTCGTAACTCCGTTATTAGCCACCCGAAAATTTTGATTCGGTGTTCAAAATGTAGCTAAAAGACTGGCGTATCCAACGATGTAAAGAAAGTGCAAATAAAACACATTTTGATATCATCCACGGCCGTCTGAAAAAGGTCCGGCAATATGCCAAGAGTTCGCTCGCAAAAATAAAAACATCTCGGTCTACGAAAAAATTCGTAACTCCGTTATTAGCGGACCGAAAATTTTGATTCGGTGTTTAAAATGTAGCTAAAAGACTGGCGTATCCAACGATGTAAAGAAAGTGCAAATAAAACACTTTTTGATATCATCCACAGCCGTCTGAAAAAGGTCCGGCAATATGCCAAGAGTTCGCTCGCAAAAATAAAAACATCTCGGTCTACAAAAAAATTCGTAACTCCGTTATTAGCCACCCGAAAAGTTTGATTCTGTGTTCAAAATGTAGCTAAAAGACTGGCGTATCCAACGACTTAAAGAAAGTGCAAATAAAACACTTTTTGATATCATCCACGGCCGTCTGAAAAAGGTCCGGCAATATGCCAAGAGTTCGCTCGCAAAAATAAAAACATCTCGGTCTACAAAAAAATTCGTAACTCCGTTATTAGCCACCCGAAAAGTTTGATTCTGTGTTCAAAATGTAGCTAAAAGACTGGCGTATCCAACGACTTAAAGAAAGTGCAAATAAAACACTTATTGATATCATCCACGGCCGTCTGAAAAAGGTCCGGCAATATGCCGAGAGTTCGCTCGCAAAAATAAAAACATCTCGGTCTACAAAAAAATTCGTAACTACGTTATTAGCGGACCGAAAATTTTGATTCGGTGTTTAAAATGTAGCTAAAAGACTGGCGTATCCAACGATGTAAAGAAAGTGCAAATAAAACACTTTTTGATATCATCCACAGCCGTCTGAAAAAGGTCCGGCAATATGCCAAGAGTTCGCTCGCAAAAATAAAAACATCTCGGTCTACAAAAAAATTCGTAACTCCGTTATTAGCCACCCGAAAAGTTTGATTCTGTGTTCAAAATGTAGCTAAAAGACTGGCGTATCCAACGACTTAAAGAAAGTGCAAATAAAACACTTTTTGATATCATCCACGGCCGTCTGAAAAAGGTCCGGCAATATGCCGAGAGTTCGCTCGCAAAAATAAAAACATCTCGGTCTACAAAAAAATTCGTAACTCCGTTATTAGCCACCCGAAAATTTTGATTCGGTGTTCAAAATGTAGCTAAAAGACTGGCGCATCCAACGATGTAAAGAAAGTGCAAATAAAACACTTTTTGATATCATCCACAGCCGTCTGAAAAAGGTCCGGCAATATGCCAAGAGTTCGCTCGCAAAAATAAAAACATCTCGGTCTACAAAAAAATTCGTAACTCCGTTATTAGCCACCCGAAAAGTTTGATTCTGTGTTCAAAATGTAGCTAAAAGACTGGCGTATCCAACGACTTAAAGAAAGTGCAAATAAAACACTTTTTGATATCATCCACGGCCGTCTGAAAAAGGTCCGGCAATATGCCGAGAGTTCGCTCGCAAAAATAAAAACATCTCGGTCTACAAAAAAATTCGTAACTCCGTTATTAGCCACCCGAAAATTTTGATTCGGTGTTCAAAATGTAGCTAAAAGACTGGCGCATCCAACGATGTAAAGAAAGTGCAAATAAAACACTTTTTGATATCATCCACAGCCGTCTGAAAAAGGTCCGGCAATATGCCAAGAGTTCGCTCGCAAAAATAAAAACATCTCGGTCTACAAAAAAATTCGTAACTCCGTTATTAGCCACCCGAAAAGTTTGATTCTGTGTTCAAAATGTAGCTAAAAGACTGGCGTATCCAACGACTTAAAGAAAGTGCAAATAAAACACTTTTTGATATCATCCACGGCCGTCTGAAAAAGGTCCGGCAATATGCCGAGAGTTCGCTCGCAAAAATAAAAACATCTCGGTCTACAAAAAAATTCGTAACTCCGTTATTAGCCACCCGAAAATTTTGATTCGGTGTTCAAAATGTAGCTAAAAGACTGGCGCATCCAACGATGTAAAGAAAGTGCAAATAAAACACTTTTTGATATCATCCACAGCCGTCTGAAAAAGGTCCGGCAATATGCCAAGAGTTCGCTCGCAAAAATAAAAACATCTCGGTCTACAAAAAAATTCGTAACTCCGTTATTAGCCACCCGAAAAGTTTGATTCTGTGTTCAAAATGTAGCTAAAAGACTGGCGTATCCAACGACTTAAAGAAAGTGCAAATAAAACACTTTTTGATATCATCCACGGCCGTCTGAAAAAGGTCCGGCAATATGCCGAGAGTTCGCTCGCAAAAATAAAAACATCTCGGTCTACAAAAAAATTCGTAACTCCGTTATTAGCCACCCGAAAATTTTGATTCGGTGTTCAAAATGTAGCTAAAAGACTGGCGTATCCAACGACTTAAAGAAAGTGCAAATAAAACACTTTTTGATATCATCCACGGCCGTCTGAAAAAGGTCCGGCAATATGCCGAGAGTTCGCTCGCAAAAATAAAAACATCTCGGTCTACAAAAAAATTCGTAACTCCGTTATTAGCCACCCGAAAATTTTGATTCGGTGTTCAAAATGTAGCTAAAAGACTGGCGCATCCAACGATGTAAAGAAAGTGCAAATAAAACACTTTAAGATGTCATCCACAGCCGTCTGAAAAAGGTCCGGCAATATGCCAAGAGTTCGCTCGCAAAAATAAAAACATCTCGGTCTACAAAAAAATTCGTAACTCCGTTATTAGCCACCCGAAAAGTTTGATTCTGTGTTCAAAATGTAGCTAAAAGACTGGCGTATCCAACGACTTAAAGAAAGTGCAAATAAAACACTTTTTGATATCATCCACGGCCGTCTGAAAAAGGTCCGGCAATATGCCGAGAGTTCGCTCGCAAAAATAAAAACATCTCGGTCTACAAAAAAATTCGTAACTCCGTTATTAGCCACCCGAAAATTTTGATTCGGTGTTCAAAATGTAGCTAAAAGACTGGCGCATCCAACGATGTAAAGAAAGTGCAAATAAAACACTTTTTGATATCATCCACAGCCGTCTGAAAAAGGTCCGGCAATATGCCAAGAGTTCGCTCGCAAAAATAAAAACATCTCGGTCTACAAAAAAATTCGTAACTCCGTTATTAGCCACCCGAAAAGTTTGATTTTGTGTTCAAAATGTAGCTAAAAGACTGGCGTATCCAACGACTTAAAGAAAGTGCAAATAAAACACTTTTTGATATCATCCACGGCCGTCTGAAAAAGGTCCGGCAATATGCCGAGAGTTCGCTCGCAAAAATAAAAACATCTCGGTCTACAAAAAAATTCGTAACTCCGTTATTAGCCACCCGAAAATTTTGATTCGGTGTTCAAAATGTAGCTAAAAGACTGGCGTATCCAACGACTTAAAGAAAGTGCAAATAAAACACTTTTTGATATCATCCACGGCCGTCTGAAAAAGGTCCGGCAATATGCCGAGAGTTCGCTCGCAAAAATAAAAACATCTCGGTCTACAAAAAAATTCGTAACTCCGTTATTAGCCACCCGAAAATTTTGATTCGGTGTTCAAAATGTAGCTAAAAGACTGGCGCATCCAACGATGTAAAGAAAGTGCAAATAAAACACTTTTTGATATCATCCACAGCCGTCTGAAAAAGGTCCGGCAATATGCCAAGAGTTCGCTCGCAAAAATAAAAACATCTCGGTCTACAAAAAAATTCGTAACTCCGTTATTAGCCACCCGAAAAGTTTGATTCTGTGTTCAAAATGTAGCTAAAAGACTGGCGTATCCAACGACTTAAAGAAAGTGCAAATAAAACACTTTTTGATATCATCCACGGCCGTCTGAAAAAGGTCCGGCAATATGCCGAGAGTTCGCTCGCAAAAATAAAAACATCTCGGTCTACAAAAAAATTCGTAACTCCGTTATTAGCCACCCGAAAATTTTGATTCGGTGTTCAAAATGTAGCTAAAAGACTGGCGCATCCAACGATGTAAAGAAAGTGCAAATAAAACACTTTAAGATATCATCCACAGCCGTCTGAAAAAGGTCCGGCAATATGCCAAGAGTTCGCTCGCAAAAATAAAAACATCTCGGTCTACAAAAAAATTCGTAACTCCGTTATTAGCCACCCGAAAAGTTTGATTCTGTGTTCAAAATGTAGCTAAAAGACTGGCGTATCCAACGACTTAAAGAAAGTGCAAATAAAACACTTTTTGATATCATCCACGGCCGTCTGAAAAAGGTCCGGCAATATGCCGAGAGTTCGCTCGCAAAAATAAAAACATCTCGGTCTACAAAAAAATTCGTAACTCCGTTATTAGCCACCCGAAAATTTTGATTCGGTGTTCAAAATGTAGCTAAAAGACTGGCGTATCCAACGATGTAAAGAAAGTGCAAATAAAACACTTTTTGATATCATCCACGGCCGTCTGAAAAAGGTCCTTTCAAAAGGTCATACTTGTGATACTTGTCATACTTGTGATCGCGTTGGCTATGAGATTGTGTAGGGAAAAAATCAAAGTTTGTTATAGTTTTTAATCAAGGAAAACTGGAAAAAAGAAAAGGTGCTCATAAAGAGAGAGAGAAAAGGCTAAAAGTACTTAACGAAGTTGCTAAAAAAAATTCAAGTTAAGTGATTTGTTTGCTTTAACTTCTAAAGTTAGTGCACCTGATGTTGAAAAATCATTGATCAAGAATAGCATTCATCAAATTCGACAAAAGAAGACCATCTAATCTGCCCCATTAAAACGGACAAAATTGAAACGTCGATTATCAACGCAAAGTCTTCATGTTCAAGTCTAACTTACCAAGTAACAAATATTTTGAATGCTTATCAGCTAGTTATTTCACAAAACCAACAAGTAAAAATTTTGAGTATTTTTTAACAAACATATCCTTGTCAGCCAACTATTGGTGATATAACTTATTGGCCATTTAAGCCAAATGTTATATTTTACAGAGATGATAAAATAAGCAGACGATGATTATCAAATCATATTGTTTAGAAAAAGAATCTCTATTTTGTTCCGTGTGCTTGGCATACAGTGATTAGCACGAATGTTGGTTTGTAAATGATGGAATGAAAGACTGGAAGCATACTCTGCAACGTGTTAAAGAACATGAAAATAAGATCCATGAAAATTGTGTTTATAGGCATATGCTTAAACTTAAAAGTAAAGATATTTATGGTTTAATATTCTCAAATGAAGGCAGCTTACGTCAAAAAAAAAATGCTCTTGAACGCAAGCAAGCATTGGAAAGAATTATAGATGTAAAACTAATTGGAAAAAGGGATTTAGCTTTTCGGGCTCACAGGAATCTGCTAATTCACTTTCATTAGAGCATGAGACTGAACATGGAATTTTTTTAGAAATAATTTTATTATTATCTAAATATGACAACATTTTAAAATTAAATTTTTTTGGATCATTCTTTTTTTGGGGGCCGGTCTAGCAGGTTTTTCCCGCGCCGGTTGAATTTCCCAGTCCGCTACTGACAGCCTGTATTTTATTTTAATTTAGCTTTCACATTGAAGAACAACTAAACAGCTTGCACTCTGTAGATAAAAAATGGAAAGTTCCATAATAATTATTTAATCATATTTTATTTATTCACATTTTAACCAAAAATAACCTATAATTTCAATCAAAACAATAACATTTCACATAACATGTTCATAACATAGCTCATAAAAATGTCCCTAGGTTGTCTTGGCGCACCATCAACTGAATCCGAGATATTTTCCTCGTCAATGCCAGTCTTATGGGATTTAGAAAATGAGTATCAGGATAACAGAAACTGCAGGAGGTCTTTGCGAGTATTTTGTACTAGTAATATTTACTTCTTAGGTTGGCGAACATGTATCGGCCATGTTGACATCAGCTGTCAAGATGAATAATTTTCAATGTTTAAAAATTGAGCTATTTTAAACAAATACAGGTAAAAATATTGTGCAAAAACCCAATATTGATTCATTTTATGCTAAACCAAACAACTTTCCTTGGTTATATGGTGTGTAAATGATTAAAACAGTGTGATTTGTATTTTAGTACCATTCGACACAAATTTGCCTACAAAACTCAAGGTATGGAATTTCGATGATTAATAAGGTTTTTAAGGCTATTATTAACCCCATTTAGTAACTTTGAACAATCCTGGACTGATATGGTTGCCACAAGTACATGTTGCTGTACATGTGACAGGAAGTCGCACAACTGGGCACGAATTAGTCTACAACACTTAAGGTATGAAATGTCGATAATATAATAGTACTTTTAAGGCTATAAGTAATCCAAGATGTTAATTTTTGGACCAATACAGCTGCCATATAAACAATTATGCATTACGTTTTACAGGTTACTTCGTTATGATTTTTCTTCAGCCGAGTGCTTAACAATATTCAATGGTGTTGGTGCAGTTACAGAAATATATTACGATTATCATGTCATGAAGTTAAGTAGTCAACTTTAAACTTGTTGAAACTACGTAGAAGGATTTGAAGACATCGTTTTGTTATGGCAATAAACAACTATTTTGAACTTAAGTTAAGAAAACACTAGGATGATACCAGAATGCAAATTTAAAAGGTAAGATGATAAGATTGTAAATCATAACTTAATAAATTTAGTTGTTTAAATGTGTTAATTTAGTCTTAAGGTAGTATAAATATTTAGATCTTGTAAATAGTAATTTTCAACTTACTCAGTATCATCATTTTATTTTGAGACTTCTAATATAAATTATTGTTTTCAGTTGCACTGGAAAGTCCTTCAATAACTTCTAAGCAATGGACTCAAAAAATGTCCAAGACGAATTAAACAAAACAACATGGAATATGAAGCCACCGTTGATGTGGTTTCAGCCAGGAAATCAAGTTATCTACGGGACAAATGCCGTGAAAGCCAATCACATAACTGAGTGGAAACTCTCAACACCAAAGTTCTCCTTATACATTTTGGCATTAATTTTTAAGACTTTATTTAAATATTTAATATATTTACACTTAACCCTTAAGTAGTGAGGTGAAATATGAGTTACGTTAGTAGTGAGGTGCGGTCACTGTGACCGCGCAGTTTTTACTGTTGCAAAAAATTGAAAAAGAATGTATTTTGTCCTATAATTCAACAATAGTGTTTGTTTGGGTATTTTTCAATGTTTATTGATAAAAAAGACAATGTTTAGTATGAAGCCTTATTATAAAATTAATAAACTGAACACAGTGTACCTAATAATAACGCATTTTGCGTAAGTCAGCGGACTATATGAATTATACAAAAAAAGAAAACTCGAAACCAAAATTTTTATGACTAAAGTGTAACTAAAGGGACCATACTAAACTTATAAATATAAAAAATTATTTCAAAAAAATTAAATCATAAAAACCGCAAGTCTTAAAATTTTACAATTTTCCATTACAGTTTTTAGATATTTTCTTAGCACACCAGACAATTTGAATCGAGTTTTTTCATAGAAGTCTTTTCATTTCTAGTTGTTTCTGCTTCTTCGTTTCCTAAACTGGATATAGCTTGTCAATAATAGTTTATGTTTCTTCCGTATCTTCCTCACCTGTATCTGATTGCATAGATCATGTATCATGTTCGAATTTCTTCATAAACGTCACTTACACTGCTGTCTTCATCGCTAATATTGTCTTCAGTTACCTCAATCCATTTCGATAGAGTTTCTTCAAATTTGGATTGTTTAAACGAACTCTTTTCGAAGGTCCTGCCTTCTCAGGCATGTTTTTTGCCTTTTAGCGCCTGCATGCAAAAAGTTACACTAACGGTGAGGTGCGGTCACTGTGACCGCGAATAAACTTTATAATTTTTTTTCGAGACAACGACACAACCCTCGATTTTTGTATGCTAGTCACGGACTAATTGTGAAGTAGTTTGAAGGTACCTAGACGGGGGGGGATGTACACATGACGAATTAGCTGTAGTATTAGATTGAAATTACCGTGCGGTCACCATGACCGCACCTCACTACTTAAGGGTTAATATGTTATTTGTTTAGCTGCAGATAATCTTTTATCCTATAAGGTAGAATTTGTCGCTCAAAAGTTGTTAGTTTATTACTGTTTTGTTAACACTTACTGATATAGTTTATAATTATTGTTAAGTTGTAATATCACTCAATAATTGTAATTTCTCTACGTTAATGTTGACTTTTATTGAAATATTAATAAAAACGTAACAAAATCTTGCGTTTTAATTTTAATGTATGCAACCCCCCATACAAGGAGTATAATTCCCAACAAAAAATTCAAATTAAGTTCATAAGTTGACCACCAGAGGGCCAAATACCTCCTTTAACTTCTATAATCCTGATACAAGAACTGGATTTTCGGATGAGAAATGAAGTAAAATTTTACAGATTATATTTCCTGAGAGCAAAATTTGATTCTTGTATCAGGATCACAGAAGTTAAAGCAGGTACATGGCGGTATTTGGTCCTCTGGTGGTCAAGTTTCAAACTAAATTTGAATTAAAAATTGGTGGGACTGACAATTCTGATGAGAAATGAAGCTAAATTTGATTTTTGTATCAGGATCACAGAAGTTAAAGGAGGTACATGGCGGTGTTTGGCCCTCTGATGGTCAACTTACAAACTAAATTTGAATTTAAATTTTTTGGTGGGAATCATTCTAGTACGTGGGCTGTGGGTTGCATACATTAGAATTAAACACAAAATTTTGTAATATTTGTATTAATACCTCAATAGATCTCAACATTATCATTTTAACAGCATTTCCACTTCTGTGAAAACTGTAATAACATATAAAATATTGTCTTAAGTACTTTTACATTGATCAATGGTGTCATTTATTTCTTACAACAAAATTATTTGTTTATACATACAATTTTACACTGACTTACTTTTAACACAAACACAAATTTATAGAATGATGATGTAATAATTATAAGGAACTTGTATATGCGTTTGTAAATTGTAATTTGTAATCTAGTTTTCTATTTTGTGTTTTATAAATAATTGTTTTGTTTGACTACTTAAAAACTATTTGTTGTTAATTCTGTCCAAAGATTTCCAAACGTATGTTTAAAATAAAGTGTATATGTATATACTTGTATTATTGTACTGTATGCAAACTAAACTATGGCGTTGTAATTAAATCATTTGTGTTAATGTAAATAAGTTTAATTAAAAATCATCCTTTCCCATCAACCCTTCTGTACAAACTTTACTAAAGACCCAATATCATCATCCTTATTTGGAACCTTTACCCTCCTTACAACATGTATTAAAACCCCAGTACTACTACCTATATTATTGAGAATAGCACATCGCACGAAAAAATGGACAAACCATCAAGAAACTGGAACGAATTTGCGACACAGTGTCTCATCAACATATTTTGCACCATGTAGTGGTCGAGCAACAACCAAGATATGAAGAATAGGGAAAATGAAGGTAAATAGTTATATCTTTAAGTATTATGCATTTGTTATGAGCATACGTAACTTTAAGGGTTTATTTTATTTCATTACAAATGAAATATTTTATTAACTAAATTCGCACGTTTAGTAATATAATTTTTAAGGCTCTATGGATAACTTATTTCAAAAATGTACAATTACGTCTGGCACAAACTTACACAGGGACACCATCGCAAAAATGGTCAAAACTTGTTGTTCAGGGAATCTTTAAAACCTGGTAAAATGAAATTTGATCACAATACTTTTGTATGGCGAAAGTAAAAATTTCGGTACACGAACAGTACCTAGTAGCCACAAACTGACCAGATAATAATGTAAGGGTAATAAAAAAAACTTTTATATAAATAAGTTATGAATATTTTATTTAAAAATTAATTTATAATAATAAATTTCAAGTTCTTAAGCTTATTTTACATAGTGTTGCACTGCTTTTAAATGTTACTATCACATTCAAAAAAAGTGCATTCTGCTAACGTACTGCTAAATTATTTAGAAACCAATAACAAAATATATTTTAGACAGAGACATATCTTGACAAAAACTGTTCGATAACAGCAATGATAAACCACAATATTACATTTTATGCAAATTTCAAACTGAAAACGCCATACTAAAGAAACATTTATTTAAGCAATAAAGTGTAGTGGTTGATTTTATGCAAACAGCCATACATAACTTCATATTATTTACTAACTACAACATGCTAAAGTCTGTAAATAGGCTAATTATATTCAGGTAGAATTTATATCGCCTGCTTCATTTAATATAAACCTAACTACTGGTTAAAATCAAATTTAATATTTAAATCAAGTTGGTTACAAATGACACCTTATACAGGAAACAGGGATAAGAAACAAGTTTAAAAAAAAAAATAACCAAAATGAAAACAACAGGTATATGCATAATGTCCTTAAAATATAAATGTAAATATTTTATCTACGATATATTTGAATCACAAGTTTAGCATAAATTCAACATAAGTTAACATGTCAACATGTCATTACATAACATAGGTACCACTATTTATATAAAGAATATATGTAGCGGTCGAATAATAGTTAAATTACACCAGCATATGTACCAAGTGCAGCAAAACATTTGTATTTATTTATTTTACTGCTAAGTCATAAGTATATGAAGGACATTCATGACTCAAAAAACTAAACACAAACAGCAGAGCAAACAGTGTGTAGAGGCTTATCACTACGAATGCTGCTGAATTCTGAAAAAAAAATACACAATACATTCTTTTAATAATGAAAGTTTACACATTTCGAACATTGCAAAAAAGTTATATTGATGAAGTAAATATTAAATGTTGAGCCTGACAACAAGCAAAGAACTGTTTATTTAAATAAGGATTTTTCCAAAACTATTTTAGCAAAAGCATTTATTTGGCTATACTAACAAGCTGCTCTCACATCAAGACAAGACCGTATATTCATATGAGTGGCACAGGTGGTCTAAATTCAAAATATTTGTAGGACAACAGGTAAGGAAAGTCTGATCTAGGTTCCTACAGCAACTTTTTTTAGATAAATTCAACTGTCTTGCCGGATTTGTAAAAGCAGTTTTCCTTTCTCCCTACAGGTAAAAATTTCAATTTTCATGATTTTGTAAAAACAATCATTACTTCTTTATTTTCAAAATTTCACAAATTGTTACAAAGGTTTTGGATATTTATAGGTTTGTTCCAACAAGCGATTTAAAACCAATTCAGGTATAAGTACATGAACTGGTTTATGAACTATGTACTAATAAATGTATTGGCCAGTATTAGCCATTGTTGGAACGCTTTTACGACTGGCCTAACTGCAATTGACATTTGTGTCTATTGGGTTCATAGAAATGTGCGGATCGCAAGGGTAAACACCTTAAGAATCCAGTGCTAAATGAGATTGGGAGGACGTTGCATGGCTACCTGCGCTGACGTTATTATGAACAGCGCATGCGTGTAAAAATTCAAAGTGCTGGTACATGCCTTCGTTCAAGTACTGTTTTGACCGTACACTGACTAGTTAATGTATTAATTTTGTAACAGATGGAACAACCGACTAAACCGTTCAGTGGTAAACTATCAGAGACTGTGATGGAACGCGATATCGATACTGCGCAGAATCCTGATAGTACATTGGATTGTACATAGCCTTGTTGAAACAAACCTTATGAGTAGAATTTGATTAATAATTCTGATTTTTTGTAACAATATTAATTATAAGAAGCATACTAATAATTCTTATACAGGGTGGTCCACTTTTTAGTAGCAGGACTTTAACAGTCGATAGAAAAACTTATTTTAAAGCGAATATTCCATATCAACATGGGTCCAAAAATGCTTCATTTTAAAGATACAGGGTGTTTAAATTTTCGAAAAAATAACGATAATGTTTAACCGTTTCTCAACCAGTAGATATATTTAAACCAAATTTGGTATACAGCACCACCTTACAGGTTACCACAATCGGTGAAAATTTCAAGTCCCACAAGCAACCAGTGGCAGAGTAGTGGGAGTTCAGTTTCAATAAATTTTATAAAAAACTATTACGGACCTGTTGAAAATCAAACTCGAACTTGTTTTCCGGTAGAGCATTTCATTCTTAACAAAAAGTGTCTCTTGAGTTTTCTTCGTATCTGCCACCGTTTGGCGCGGAATTCGATTTATTTTACTATTTTCGCGAAAAATTTGCTTTTAAGTTCAATTCAAAAATATCCCGAAAAGCAGTTTGCAGAGTAAATGCTCATTAACCGTTAATATAGCTAAACTTCTTCCCTTATTATTAGTATGTTTTGTTATTAAAAACTGCAAAAGTCGGTAATTACTTCTTTATTACGAATATTAGTTATATTTTGAGATCGAATTTAGGAGCAAGTTTATCGCGAAAATGGTAAAATAAATCAAATTTCGTGTCAAACGGTGGTAGATACCAAGAAAAGTCAAGAGACACTTTTTGTTTAGAATAAAATGCTCTACCCAAAAACAAGTTCTAGTTTGGTTTTGTATAAAATTTATTGAAACTGAACTCTTACAACTACGCCACTGGTAGCTTGTGGGACTTGAATTTTTTACCAATTGTGGTAACTTGTAAGGTGGTGCTGTATACCAAATTTGGTTTAAATATAACTACTGGTTGAAAAACGGTTAAACAGTATCATTATTTTTTTGGAAATTTCAACACCCTATATCTTTAAAATGAAGCGTTTTTGGACCCATGTTGATATGGAATATTCGCTTTAAAATAAGTTTTTCTATCGACTGTTAAAGTCCTGCTACTAAAATGTGGACCACCCTGCATATGGAACATGGCCGCCATAATTTTATTTTGTTAATTTTCAGAATATTGTATACGTTTACATATGTGTTACAAAAGCAAAGATATTGTTACACTTGTGAAAATTTTATGATCATAGTTATGCCAAACTCAGAAATGTGGTGTGGAGGAATAAATATGTCTTTTGGCAGAAAAATTCAAACATACTAACGTGCTGTTAGACCAAGAAAGAGTTATAAACACTCAGATTTCTACAGTAGATAAAACGTGAATGGGTAGAGAACCAAGTTTGCAAATCCGTGAGATGTGCAATATCCAAGAGACAGTAAAATTCTCAAGACAACACAGGAGAGCTTGGAATGAACATGTAAAAGGAATGAAGTATACCAAAGATTGCAAGACATCCGCAAAGACCATAAAGCCAGGAAGACCACCAAAGCATTGGCAGAAAATTAAGGAGGGTGTCATCATCAGTGAAGAGCTCAAATAACGAAGCAAGACATTAAAGTTCAAACAGGTAGTGGTCTAATAAATAGTAAAAGAAAAACAGTTGTGCCATAAAATTGTTTACAAAATTCAATATTTAACTATCAAAATAATATTAATTTATGGTTATCAGCATAACATCAATGTATTTGACGATATTTGTGTACTGCTTTAATGTTTTTTTCAGTTTTGGACTCCCAGGTGTATTTAGAATCATTCATAAGCGGACAATAAATAAATCTGTTAATATATGACACAAGAACTTTAATACGATATTTAATAGCTAGAAAATACTAATAACGTTAAGTTTAGCACTATTAGTACAAAATCGATAGTGCCCTTTTTGAATTTATGATGATGGTTTTGAAACCATGGGATACGACAACTATAAAATTTTCACAAAAGTAACCGTATCTTTGTAATTTTTGTAAAATATCGCACTACTAGAAGAACAGTGACACAACTTAAAAAATCATTTTTCTGAATAGTCCTGATAACTTTAAGTGAAATTTTTGACAGTCACTTAACAATATTAAATTTTTAAATCCTGATATAGAAATTTCAATTGCAATGGCTGCTTCAAAATTCAAGAGAGTTTTAATTAAAATTAGGTTCTTCCTCTAACCTGAAAAGTTGTATTTTTGTTTTTTTGAATACCTAGTTTTATTACGGAATCATTTCAGAGTCTCACAATCAGTCGTATATTGGTTTCATGCAAATCTTTGCAAACAATTGATAGTGTTGATATGAAAAAAGCCTTAAACAGCAATTTAGATCATGTTCATTCCCACTTTATTGTCTGCTGAACTACTGATATATGCCACATTCTACCAAATCCTCAAATTTTACTCAAAATATAACAATCAAAAGCGACAAAAAATATTAAATTAACAACTCAAAAAAGTTATGGAATGAAAAACACGCTTTACAAAATTCAACACTTAACTATTAAATCAAAGTTAATTTATGGTTATAAGCAGATTACATCAATGTGTTTTATCATATCGACAGTGGAAAGCAATTTTGCTATTAATTTATAATTATCAATAATTTTCGTTGTTTTAATAATAATCCATTTATTTTTTAACACCAACATTCGTAAAGTTTTTTTTTCAAGATTTAAAAAAAATTGTTTTTTTTCCAAAAACTTAATTGTTTTCTGTCTCTACGGTAAACTTGTAGTTTTGGCGTTTACAGCAAAATTGCTTACCACCATCGATATTTAGGTATTCAAAAGTATTCAAATTTATATTTTATAATGTTCTTCGATTATAAGCATAAAACAACACTATTGACGATACTGATAATAACACCCTGTATATGAAAAATTTTCTACGTGACAAAAATAACAACAGAACATGG
Source organism: Elmis aenea (assembly GCA_947652605.1). Taxonomy (NCBI): domain Eukaryota; kingdom Metazoa; phylum Arthropoda; class Insecta; order Coleoptera; family Elmidae; genus Elmis; species Elmis aenea. The sequence goes on from OX393576.1 coordinate 14,423,246, forward strand.
ATTACCTACCTGAATGAAGTTGGTGGAGAGTATTGCTAAAAAATATTACTGACAACATTGTTTGCGTACGCTATCTGTATTCATGGTTGGTTTTACATCTATAGGTTCTACATTTTGTGGTCGGATCGTATCTCCTTCGGGAGGATCTCGAATCTGCTTTTGAGAGACAATTCTGTATATTTCTGAAACACAAAATAAACTAATAAGAATATCGTCACACGGTCACGTGTCATTTGAAAATAATTGTGTTCATTGTTGTTATTTTCTCCATTTGATTAAATTGCAACACACAATCTATCCAAAATAACTAGATCACAAATATGTTTTGTAATTCTAGAAATTTTGTTAAAAAATACCAAATTGTTATCTCCTAAAAATTTCAAATGTTTGTTTAAAATTATAAACGAGATTTTGAATCAAATCAAAATTTTACACATTTTTAGATTTTATCTTACTGTACTTTTAATATGTATATTCTAATATCCCCAGGGCGGTCAAGTTAGTTTGTACAAGCTGAATTTTTTAATATTGTTTTATACAGGGTGTTTCACTTTTCCATGGGACACTATTGCTATCTCCGTAAATAACGAAAATACAAGGTTGGTTAAATGGGACAAAAGTTTGCTATTTCGGAGATTTTGTTTTGTTTAAAAATTGCACGGCTTGCGTGATATAACGAAAAAACCAAAATCGATCAAAATTTTCAAACTTAAATATCTCGGCTATTGTTGCGAATACACAAAAATGTCAAAGGAAAAACTTTTTGCAGATTTTGTTTGCTATAAGATGGCGATAGTCAGATTTTTATTTATAAATTACCGTGCGAGATATTTGACAAAACAACTTTTTTTAAAATAGCAGTCTTAGTAGGCGATGACTTAGATTTAAAGTTTTTTTTCTCTCTTTACAATGATATAATATTTTATATGTCTATTTTCAAAAATAAGCGAAATAACCTAAAAACATGCAAAATCTTGGGATAAAAATCAAGGTTGCCATGTAAAAAACAATAACCAACTTCATTTGTTTTATTTCGACCCTTGCTTGTATATTATAATAATTGTGTTAACTGGAAATAATGTAAATCGACATAATATGTAAATATTTTAAATCCTTTTATGCATCTTAGCAGACATATAAAATACATTCATATTATGACTATTACTATGATTATTTTAATTTTGCATTACATTTGTTATAATATCACTGTTAAAAGAAAGACGGGATAGACTAGCAAGGGTTGAAATAAAACAACTGAAGTCGATTATTGTTTTTTAACATGGCAAACTAGATTTTTAGAGATTTAGCATGTTTTTAGGTTATTTCGCTTATTTTTGAAAATAGACAAAATATTATATCATTGTAGAAAAAAAAAATTATCTTTAAATCTAAGTCATCACCTACTACGACTATTTAAAAAAAAAGGTGTTTTGTCAAATATCTGGCACAGTAATTTATAAATAAAAATCCAACTATCGCCATCTTATAGCAAACAAAATCTGCAAAATATTTTTCCTTTGGCGTTTTTGTGTATTCGCAACAATAGCCCAGATATTTAAGTTTAAAAATGTTGATCAATTTTGGTTTTTTCATTATATCACGCAAGCCATGGAATTTTTAAACAAAACAAGATCTGGTTTAAAATACACTCCTAAATAGCTAACTTTTGTCCCATTTAACAAACCTTGTATTTTCAATATTTACAGAGATAGCAATAATGTCCCAAGAAAAAGTGAAACGCCCTGTATAGTTATAACATACAAAAACGAACAAATTCGTACCAGTAAGTATATTTTGGAAAGCATTATCCACATTAGTCGAGTCAAGTGCTGAAGTTTCAATGAATGAGAGCCCATTTTTCTCTGCAAACGCCTTCGCCTCGTCAGTTAGTACGGCACGCAGATGCCTGAGGTCGGACTTGTTGCCTACCAACATAATCACAATATTTTGATCGGCATGATCACGCAGTTCCCTTAACCAGCGCTCCACATTCTCATATGTTAGATGCTTGGCTATGTCATACACTAGCAGAGCTCCTACAGCACCTCTGTAATACGCAGCAGTTATAGCACGGTACCGTTCTTGTCCTGCCGTATCCCATATTTGTGCCTTAATTGTTTTACCATCAACCTAAAAATAAAATTTCAAGTTTAGCACGACGAAAATAAATATTAATTTTTATATTATGAAATATTTAGTCAAATATAAAAGTAACGAAATGGGATAAACAAAATTTGTAAAACACTCTTAAATTAAAATCTGAATAATACACCCGAACTGTACAATTAAATAACTTTTAAGTGGCAGGCCAAGATTTTTATAATTTCACACGAAAACAACTTTTCACGTTTATTAAAGTCCATTAAAAAATTTATTAACTACTAATCTAACTAATCATTACAAAAATTGGCCTATTTTTATTATTATTAACAAAATTACAAAATAGAACTAATTACATATTTTTAATCGGCACGGATAAGTTGAATAATCACATTTTCGAAGAAGATACAATTTTAAAAATTTAATTCGTCTTTTTTACAGCTTCCATAACAGATTTTTTAAAGTAATTACATTTAATAAGAGCTCTTGGCTCGTAGGAAGTAAATTCAGGAATTGTTCTGAACTGCATAAGGGCACTTAAAGTGCTAGGAAGCAGGAATAATGTTAAACTGGTATGGTGCCCAGGGCACACTAATATACCAGGGAACGAGGGCAGATCGCCTAGCCAAAATTGGCAGCGAGACACCTTTCTTCGGACCAGCACCCGCAGTTGGTACATCCTATGGAACAGCCAAGCGGTATCTTAATGACATATTAATACAAGGGCATAATGCTCATTGGAAAAAAATTGCAGGACAACCCATTCTAAGGTTATCCGGTCAATGGTCTCTAAAAAAAAGGCAGAAGAAATGCTCAGCATGAGCAGAGCAGACATCAGAGCAGCCACAGGACACTGTGGGCTAACCAAACACTTCTACATAATAGGGCTCTCAGAGACTGATATATGCAGAGGATGTGGTGAAGAAGAAGAAACTCCTCTTCACGTAATATGCCAGTGTGAAGGATTCACACACTATCGGCGTAGACTTCTAGGGATGGAAAAAGCCAACCAAGAAAAGTTAAGAAACACACCCTTAAAGAAAATCCTGGAGTTTTTCAAAAACACAGGACTTCTTTAAGGGGCTATCACCAGAGGGTACAATAGACCAATAGGTCGCAGTACAGGAACCCGAAAGGGGACCACCTCCGCGAAAATAAAAAATACATTAAATAAATTACTGGATGTAATCTACACTATGGACAAACAGTAAATCTAATAACAGGCTACTAATTAACTAGTTAAAAAAATTAATTTAATAATTACGGACTAAACTGATTATAACTGGATAGAAATCAAATTGTAAAGTAACTTCATACCTGTATACTACGAGTCGCAAACTCTACACCTATTGTGGATTTTGATTCCAAATTGAATTCATTCCTAGTAAATCGAGAGAGTAAATTACTTTTCCCTACGCCTGAATCACCAATCAAAACAACTGAAACAAAAAAAAAACATGATTAAGTACAGCCCACATACCTTATCTGTTTCAATAATAATTAAAACACATTTAACAACTAAAGTACAGTTTCTTTTTTCATTATTGATTTTATGAGTATTGTCTGTCAGTTTTATGAAAAACCACCTGTATTTACACAGCTACAACAGTTTTGCAATCAGATTGATGTTATGAATAACATACTTCAATATAGCAACTGTTTTAACAAAAATTAATAAACAAAAACCTGGAACTTATGAGCAGCAAAATACTTTGGCTTTCAAAGTGCAATGAAATTAATTAAAATGAATTAAAACACAACAGATATATCTGACAAAACATGAAAAGTATTAAATAAAATAATTTCAGCTCGTACAACTTCCAAAATATAACTAACCCATTTTATGACTTGAACAGCACATTATGTTGAGTCGTAAACACTATTTTAAGAAGTTTCTCATACTGACTGGGTAAATTTATTAACATTTTATGAACAGAAAGCCACTTAAGAGTTCTTGAGACATTGCAGGATCTTTATTTGTCCAGCAGTTTATAAAATTAAAAATACTGTTGCTTAGCTAACAAAAAAACTATGAGCAACACCTCAAGTTTATTAGACGTAGTAATGCATTGGAATTTTATTAAGATTGAACAATACTTTCTTCATACTACGTATGGCGAAAGTAAAAATTACATACGAAATTATTCTAACAAATAAATGAAATTAAATACAATTAGGCTGTATAACACCAGCAGCTCTTCTATTACTTTTATGTGAACAAGACTAAAAGACTACCATAAGAACACTGTCCATATTCAGCAATATAATAAATTACCAGCTGAATTGACGCTATTTATAAAATTAATAAGAGCGCTTTAATTTTCCAAACAAATTACTAATATATATTTTAATAGAAATTATTTGTTGCATCATGTACGTACTATAAAAATTGCCAATGCAGTAAAATATGTGCTTTAAGTTTTACAGCAATATTGTAACATTAAAATGTTTCGAAATATGCAACACATCAAGTAAGCAATTTGCAACATTCAAATGTTCATTAATTGAATCCCTAAACCAAAAATAACTGTTAACAATTAGCCACAGTTGCGATTAACAATAACACAATTATTTGTATCACCTCACATAAAGAAGAAATCAATTTTATTTTATTTACAAATTTAGCGGTTTAATTAGCATTCAGTTTTAAATGAGATATTTTTAGTAAACGTTAAAAATACTCTATCAGTTAAAACATGTGGAAAACCACAGGAAATAAGAAACCTCAGTAAGTTTATTCATACCAACCATTAACGAATACTACAATAATTTACGACAAAATAAAATGAAAATTATTATCTCATTTGCTGCATATTTACGGAATGAATAGTGGTTACATCATATTTATCAAGATACACTAAAATAGCCTGAAGGTAAGTATAAACTAAAAATTACACACATGCATTTTACCTATACAGGGTGTTTCTAAAAGTTTGTCCAAAAATTCTAGTGCTAATTCTACATGAAAAAATAAGAAAAAAGCTCATATAAACATAGGTCCGAAAATGCTTCCTAAGGGAGCTAGAGCCCCTCGAAGGAGGTGTCGAAAAAGTGGATTTTATTTATTATCTCAGGAATCCGTTGAGGTACGGTTATGAGACTTGGTATGCAGTTTAGTAGTTATGCATGGTATTATTTTACACTATTGACAAAATTATCTTTAAACCATAGGCGTACGAAAATGGACCCTACCCCCCTTTTTTCTCATTATTTTTTTAATGTTTACTATTTACTCTAATTACGTTCAAGAATGTGATTCTACGAATAAAACTACCTTAAAAAGGTACTCTTTGTAAATTGCAATAGAACCAACCATCTTCAAGAAAAATAGGTTTAAAAAAGTTGCAGCAGAAAGGTTAATAAAGTGATATTATCATTGATCTAGGTTGGCTTATGTCAGTTATTACTACGTGACTTAAGCTGTGTAAATTTTATTTTGTTGAGTAAATAGTAAACATTAAAAAAATAATGAGAAAAAAGGGGGGTAGGGTCCATTTTCGTACGCCTATGGTTTAAAGATAATTTTGTCAATAGTGTAAAATAATACCATGCATAACTACTAAACTGCATACCAAGTCTCATAACCGTACCTTAACGGATTCCTGAGATAATAAATAAAATCCACTTTTTCGACACCTCCTTCGAGGGGCTCTAGCTCCCTTAGGAAGCATTTTCGGACCTATGTTTATATGAACTTTTTTTCTTATTTTTTCACGTAGAATTAGCACTAGAATTTTTGGACAACCTTTTAGAAACACCCTGTATAAACTTTAAGCAAGTTCTATCATGATTTAATGAAAACAAAAACAGTCTACAAGTACAAACGGCATAATATTATAAAAATTTTGGGAGTATTTTCTTACGAAGTATATTTACTTTATGCATGAAGTTTCTAAAGAAAATTTTGTGATTTTGTAAATTTACGGCATAAGCTATGGGTAAGTGCAGTTTGATATTTTTTTTTAAGTTAATAATTACAACAACGGCACTTAAGAAACCGTTAAACAAATTTTACATACAGATGATCGCATATTGCCACATATTATGATATTGGCATCTTAGTTATATTGTGATATTATCCTTGGTGTGGCTAGATTTCGTGCTAGAACGAATAAAAAGCAGCAACATGTATTTAAATTTAAATGCATGTCTTTTTAATACTCCGAGTAATATTTATTGAAATAGGTCACATTCTTATTATCCTACCATGTAAACTTTAAAAAAATGTTTGTGCAATTTTCTTATTATGCAATATTAATGCAGATAAACTATATGATTGTTGGTACATTTACTTACACTAAGTTGCAGCTAAAAAAATTAGAACTTATACTGATATTTCATATGTATCTAGGCCACTATTTGACCTTAGTGCATTTGCTTTATACACTATTTCCTGAGAAGCAATATCATTGTGGGGATTTTATTTTCACAATGAAACAATGGGTTTAATGGCATTTCTTTGTTGTGCAAAAATTTTACTTATCCTTATTTGTACTATATAACATATTGAGCGATTTTCAAGAGCTTCACGAATTCCTAAATAATCTGTATGAATCATCAAGGTGTCATACCTTGTTTAGGTCGTGAATAAATTATTTGGCGAAATTTTTTTCCTAAACTTTACATTGTTACACAAAAAATAAATAACAGCGTAAAATACAACTTCGATATTGAGTTTACTAGGGTACATGCACATAGCAGCAATTCAAATAAATTCAATTGACCGAATCACTTGACTCTTGACACTTACGTATGACTTGTCAGTGTCACTGTACGTCAAATGTCATTTACCTACTAAATGGTACGAATGGCAATACAAAGGCAAATGAATAACAATATATATACCAAAAACTGTAATTTTAAACCTACCTTTAAATAAGTAATCATACTCGTCGTCTCTCGTACTCATCTTTGAAACACTAACTGTTCAATCGCCCTCCCCAAAGATTCAATAATGTTCAAATAATTACACTAAATATTCGTACACACACTCTAATCTTCTTATCACAGATACATTTCAACTAATAAATTTCAGTTAGATCGACCGATGACAGTTATAAATTCGGCACACTTTACAACTGAATAATTCGTCGTCAAAATGGCGTCTCTGTCTCATCTATATTGCATTTGTTTGTTATTTCTCCGTTCGTAATACAGCTCATACGCATACGCCCCTTATGTCAACGTAGCAGCTAGTGCGCATGCGCCAAATATTTTATATTTGTATGTACAATTTTATTAAAAGAATAAAACACAGTTAAAATTTCTTGCAATAAATGTAAATCTGCATACAATAATTAAGTATTTTAAAGACACTGAAATTTTTTATTAGGATGATTATATCTCGTAACACACAAGGTCATCATTGTTTTTACAATTTATTTGTAAATGACTAATGATGAATGTCTTATCATAAAAAGATTCTATTAATCAACAAATATTTATAATTTAATCACACCACTAATTGTTTCTAGAAAGAATTGCGTTAGTAAACAACTAACTGTTTTAAAATTATTGTTTTAGTGTACTTTAATTGTAATTCCATTTGTACATTATTACTTCACTACAGAACCGGTCCTAGGGTTTGCGGGGCCGTGTGCGAAAACAAATGCGAGGCCGGATATTTTGATAAAGGGCCGAGTTAAAGTAAAATGTTACAAAAAACTGAAAAAACAGGCTGGTGATCTAAAAAAAAAGCACCCTAGACGGCTAGCGCGGTGCACACCCTGCCCCCCCTAGGGCCGGCCCTGCTTCACTAAACTTTTTTCGAAAGAGGCTCGACACCAAAGCAATTACATATGATATTAAATAATTCATTGATATTACGCATGTATAACATAGTCATCTCAATTACAACTTATTTTTGAGCTTTTGTATGCATCGCCTCAAAAAGCAAGCAATTACGAGCTATTTACTTTTAAACTGTTACAAGTAATCAAATGAATCACCAAAATGAAATTATAGTAATAAATAATTCTATTGAAATAAAATAACACATAAAGAATAAAAAGGCAATTTATTTTTCAGATTTCAGCAGTGGTACCAGCATTACTGATTTCATACGCAACAGTCTTGAAACCACACAACAAATATAAATAGAACTTACATAAATAAATACACATAACTCTGATACCTTTTTAAACTAGTACAAATTTAGATATATTTTCGTTGTTAAAACATATTTACCTTATTTATATTATTTACAAAACAGTTTACACATTATTCAGAATACAAAGCAATATATACTATTTTACATATTATACATTTATCAAGTTTAAATAAAACTAGATTTAAAATAATTTATTGTTCAATACTACATGTGACATATCCATAAAGAAACAGTGCTGCTTACAAGGCACGACTTTTAAGACACATATTTATATAAAATAATATCACGTAACCCAGTACTGAACTGTGTACAAAATTACGAAACAACTGTAAAAACATACTAAAGCGATGAGATATAATCTACAACGACAATAACATCTTTATGGATAGCCAATATATATCACATTTATCGTATATTAAAAATGTAGCACCATTATTCAAATTCCTTATTTAAGCTGTACAATAAAATTTATTCGATTATTTTTTCTTGCCACACGATTGTACTATTACTTTCGCTAACCCTTACAATTCCACATTATAATACACACAACAAACCATTTCAGAAATTTAATTTTTTAATGGAAGATAAGCACAATACTAAACTTCTTGTCATCTATAATACGGACTGCATAACAAAAATGTTTAGCACAAGGTAGTCTTCATTTGTTTAAAACAATTGTTTTTTTATTATCCCAACATCATAGTAGTCATGTACATACTAATGACAGGTCGGTTTAAAATAAGCATTAAAATATTGCACTTGCTAAGTTACAAGTGTCATCATATGTTAAGTCTTGTAGTTACACATGAGCAAACGAATTAACTTGTGCAGACAACATAACTTCGAAGGCAATTTTAAATGTTCAGCACAACGTTAAATAACAGCTGCGGAATTTCTACACTTAATTTTTTTTTATGGATTTTATAATCATCAAGTTGTATCATACATACAAGTTTATTTATATATGAGCCGCTCAGTTGCCAAATCGATTAACTCCACAAAACAAAAAGTAGAGAAAATTGACAAAATAGTAAAGCCTTTTTTTGAAATTCTTTTTTTAATTTAAATTCAAATAACCATTGTAGGATGTATTATTACAGGTGTATCTTTCATCCAACAAAGTATAAAATACATAAAATAGTATTTCCCAGAAAGAATTGGTTTTTGGAAAAAAAAAAGTTTATTATTTGACGGCCAAACGTTTTTTTTTGTGATTTAGTGGTATTAAACCTAATTTTTAAGCAAAGTTATTTTAAATATAAAAAGTTAAGCTTCAATCAAGAGCTTTGGCACTAAAATCTAAAAAAAATCAATAAGTGGAGTTAATCGATTTGGCCTATGAACGGCTCATATGTGAAACAACCTATTTCTTGATTTTGGTAACAATATTTGATCCTTAAAAATTTTCAATGTTGATATTGAACTTTACTGTCATTTATTTACTACAAAAAAAAAAGTGATTTAAACTGACAAGTTATCAATCATTATGTATGAATATACTACAAACTCGAAAAAATGTATATTTTACATGTATAAAACCCAAACTGTGTCATCTTCTGAAGTTTTGGTACTGCCTTAATCAACCTCGTGTAACATATTGCAACTATACAAAGTTCCACATAATGTAACAGGTTTCACAGAAAGAGATAACTGTAAACAAATTTCTTGCGTTAAGAATTTTCTTTGAACTTGAACTACTTGATTGCAGATTTTCAGAAATGGTTTATTCAAGAAAATCTAACAATGACACAAGCCATACAAGAAATTTGTTTACTACATGTATTACTTTATTACCATATGTGACAATTACTTTATTCTGACAAAAATATGTCTAAACAAATATATTTTTATTACCTTTGAACTACTACCAACTAATTATGTTTGTCAGCATTTTTTTTAAAATTAATACAAAAATCACTACATAACTGGTTCACAAGGAAGACATTTAAAAAAATATATATAATGGTACTTTAAAATTTTTACTCCGCAACAATGGCGATTAATTATTAATTCACTAGGATGGTTAAAAAATCTGCACCTATATTATCACAAAATTTAAAAATATTTGAATCAACTGTCCAGCAGTTATGAAGTTCATTAATCTCATACAGCAAACCATGATCAGATTTTATTATATATAAAATGCAGTAATAAAAATTACACAAACGCGCAGTTCCTTAACATAAAGACGAGCCATTCTCATCTAAAAGTTATGTACCTTAAAGGTAACATATTAGTACGAATTTAGTTTAAACAGCTGTTTGGAAAACATAAAGATACTTAATCAAATTAATGATTTCCAGTAACATAAGAGCAACGCTGTTAAAAGTAGGGGTGGGCGATATATCGATATATCGATAAATATCGATATAATTTTGATATCGATATATCGAAATATCGGATATCGATATATCGATATTCCGACATTCCGATATATCGATATTTTAAGGGCGAGAAGCTTTTTTTTTTTTTATGTCACCAGTCTCTTTTTTCACTTTTTTACCGACTTTTTTAGCTTCGCGCCGCTTTTATATCGAAATTTCGATATGTCGATATATATCGATATATCGATATTCCGATATGTCGATATATCGATATATCGATATGTCGATATATCGATATGTCGATATTTCGATATATCGATATGTCGATATATATAGATATAATTTCGATATCGAAATTTGGATATCGCCCACCCCTAGTTAAAAGCATAAGCAAGTTTTAGAATCACTCGCTATTGTACAATAATATTCATAGTAAACTCCATTAAATTGACATGACCAAACAAACGCTAATTACTTTATTACAACCAAACTCAGAATATTAGAAAGGTTGATTTTGGCAGCAGGAGTTTCAAAATATTTTTTAATTAACGCAACAATTGCAAATGTGAATTATGATTTGCAATGTGCTTTTCTTTTTTAAATTTTCACTGCTCCATTTAAATAAACTTGCCAACTTTTGATACAGGAATATTGCAGTCTCAGTTATTTTATTTTACTTACTTTAATAAGCAAGGTGCTAAAAAAAGCTGTACCAAGTCTATTAACATATTTCACTTCAAAATTAATACTTTTCCAAAAAAACGTGTTTAAATTCATAAATAACAACACAAAGATACCCAAATGATTGACCTACTAACACAAAAAGTACACTTCCCATCAATTACCTATGCCATTTTATAAAGGGTTACTGTAACAGTAAAAAGCTTAGGATGAAAGTTTTTTACATGTTAAATAATTTTAACTTTGCTATGTTAATATATAAACTGAATGATATTGACTGTTAACTGAAAATTATCGTTCAGCAAAACCTTGAAATTAACGGACCACAATTTAATGGATTTCAGAATCAGTGAACAGGATTCAATGTCAATATTTCCTTAATTATATGTATAAATTAAAGGCTACGTCTGTATCTTAACAGCTGTATTTTGTTGTTTTATAACAGGCCCCATTGCATAACGGTTAAACCTGGGATTGACCCCGGAATTGAACAACGTTAACCCAAGAATTAGGCAAAATCACAGCATAATTGGCACCGATATTGCCTAGTTTTAGGGATTAACTTGTATTTTAACACCAGTGTTGCTTAGTGCAATTGAGCCCGAGTGTTTTTTTAAATGTACGACATGTATTGTACTTGCATACAACTAAACTTGCAATTTTTAATCGAAAAATAGATTATTTTGTGCTTCAGAATATAAAATTTGTTACGTAGCAAACTTTCGATTTGATACAGGTTTTTTACAGACATTTAGATTTTACAGACAACTCTTCGAGCAATTAGTCCATTAAATCTAGGTTTTACTGTATTTACTTTTAAAAAACAAGCTAATGATCTTAAAATAACCTATCACATGGCTAATTTAGAGAGCTTTGGCAAATTGAAAATGTGCCACTTACAGACAAAGAAAATAAATTATATGCGCACGTACATTGCAAACGAAGAGCACTTTTGAATGAATACTTTTAAGTACTTTTAATGTATTACGTTTCTTAAATAACAAAATGTACACATATAAATTAAAAAAATAAAAACTATGATTTATGAAATCTTAACATAAGATAATAACATTTATTTTTACTGACTAGACATTTGTTAGATGACCTACAAGCAGGATATAAAATATACATAAAATGCTTGCCAGATAATTAATAAATTAATTTGAATAGGCTAGTTGTTGAATATTATGCAACTTAAAAGAAAGCAATTAATTCATTGTTAGAAGAAAACTTAAATATACACATGCTTTTAATTTTTATAAAAACATTAGTATATATGCATAGAAAGTTATATATTATTGCAAAATTGGTCAATTTAATTTCAAAAATTGTATAAGCAAAGTGTCAACAATGTAAGTTGAGAAATTTATTTATGATTCACTTAAAACTCATTTTAAACACATTTAGAAAATTTTGTAAATCATGTGGACTGGACATTTGGGAAAAAAACAGAAGATTATCAGCCAAAGTTTCTTTTGTATAAAAGATGCAACAAAGTTTTATTAATAAGAGGTTTTTAAAATAAAAAAATACCTGTGTACAACATTTCAGAAAGATCAGTTTATATCAGGGGTGGACAAAAACCGGCCGCGGGCCAAGTGTGGCCCTTTTAATTGCTTAAACCGGCCCGTTATGAAATCCTATGCAAGGAACATGTACAGGGTGTCACACAAAAAACGCCGCAAGCTGTAACTCCGTTGTTTGTGGTCCGATTTTGATGAACAAAAAAGTAAATGAAATGGCCCTCAAACACTATAAACTGAATTGGATTTCAATTTTTTTCAAGTTCAACTTAAATGTCAAACAATAGTCAATTTTTTTTTCAGATGGCACCATCTATTTTTTTTACTAATCCTATTAGTTTTTTTTTTTCTGAATTCAATGATGTAATAATAAGTTGATTTTAGTGCAAAACTAATAAAAAATAAAAGTTTAACAATAATAAGTTAGGTTTCACAAAATTTTCAAGTGTGCCGTGGAAAACAAAACATTTCTGTGTTATTCAACAGAAAATTAGATCAACAAAAATACCACACTGATGTTTAAATGACATTTGTTGATTAAGATTTTTTTGTTTTCCACGGTACGCTTGAAAATTTTGTAAAACCTAACTTATTTCTGTTAAACTTTTATTTTTTATTTCTTATTATTGTTGCACTAAAATCAACTAATCATTACATCATTGAATTCAGAAAAAAAAATATCTAACAGAATTAGTAATAAAAAATAGATGGTGCCATTTGAAAAAAAAAGTTGACTCTCGGTTGACATTTAAGTTGAACTTGAAAAAAAGTGAAATCCAATTCAGTTTATAGTGCTTGAAGGGCGTTTTCATTTTTGGAGTTTTTTGTGTGCCACCCTGTATGTGTAACGACATTTTTATCTCTTTCTTACTCGATTTTGTATGCAAACTATCACAATCAACAGTTTTTTAAACTATAAAATATCAAATTTAATGCATAAAATGCTATTTCACGTTGTATTCTTTTTACTCCACTCCCCCCCGTTGTGTCCTGGCAAAATATTGATTGAAGCAGCTTGTTACAGCTCGCTTGATGTACCAAAAAACCTTTCTGGCCCGTGCTTAAAAGTTTTTGCCCACCCCGGTTTATATTGATTTTAAAAGAACAGCATTATCAATTAACTAATGTTTTACATCAGTTAAACAAATTGCTTATTGAGTATTTATCTAAGTGGTTTTTACCACTTGCTGTTTTTTTTTTTTTGTTAAATCTCATTTTATCAAAGTAATGATAACTTCCTGTTATACAGGTACCGAACAACTTTTCTTTACAAATGTTGCACTTTTTACAAAGAGGTAACTTTTCCAGACAATAATATTTGCCATCACCTACTTTATTTGCAAAAATTAGAAATGTACTTAAACGGAGTTTTAAGTTAAGCAGAAATGAACCTCAAAATATTAAATTGAAAATCAAAAATTTTTGTCCACCACATGCAGTTTTGTTAAGCGACATACTGCATATGTTTTGCTTTGGTGAAAATTTGTATATGTTTAAAATTGTTTATTTTAAATTGACATGATATATGTAATTTATAATGCTATTCATATTAAATTTGCAAACTTAAATCAAAATAGTCCTTAGTAATTCAGTTTTACTTTTAATTCCCAAAAAAAGTCTTGCAAAATGTATTTTTACTCTCAAGAGTTTTTTATCTTGTTGATATTAACACAGTTTAATGCATGTTTGATATTCTTTTCTACCAAGATAATCAAACTTATTTTCTATTTAAAACGTTTTTTTATTTTGTTTTTTATCAGGCTCTGTTTGAAAAATGCACACAAAACCAATTCAAAACTTCAACTTATTTTATACCCTTGAAAGGTGCTTATTACATTTTCGAACACCCCTTTTTAATAGGTACGGTAAATTTTAACTTTTTGCTGTTACCGCAACAGTTTTTAAAAATTTTAATAAGTCGATTTCAATATTTTACATGTATTAAAGCTACTTCGTCAGCTCTTTCAATGACAAAATTATTATATCTATGAACAACATCATTAAAAAAAAACTAGATCATATTCAAAAGTGCTCTCGGTGCATGTTAACTATCATAAATAAAATAATGTCAATCATGCGGCCAACTGTAAAGTTAAACAAACCATCAAACGACTGTTTCGTTAGTTGTTGCCCAACATGAACTGACAATCGAGCGTACACAACTCCAAATTCGGTGGCAAGGACAAGGCCTGAATTTATCACTTAGGGTTCCACCCCATATTTAACACTACTATATTCACACGTACACAGGACCTTGATTCTCATTATTATCGTCTAAATTAATCCTATTAAACGCTGGTCCACCACCATCATCAAAAAACCTTCGAAATGTAAATTCAAAAAAGCCGTGAAAAGGCCTAGAATTATCTAATAGATCGTCCGAAGTACTAGAATCCATAGAATTAGAATTACGCAATTTATCGGGATCGACAGGATCAAAATTGGAAGTATCCGTCGGATATTCGATCTTAGGTATATGTGGTGCTGGCTGCCTGCGCAATCCCTTATCAAAGTCTATACCATTAAAAAATGGATGTGCCTTCACTTCCATAGCTTTTTTACCTAAACGTTTTTCACCACTAGTACACAATTTTAATATCAAGTCCGTACTTTCTTTAGAAAGATTTGCTTGCTTTGGTATATGTAATGTTGTCTCCCAGTTGATGACCTAAAAAAAAATGTATTCTTATAAAACTGCTATTTAAATGTGCTGCTATTCTATCTAGTTTTCAATATTATTAAATATCCATCAAAAATTGTTTGGAACTTAGTTGTAACTGTAATTTGCATTGATTGCACAACCAAAATTATTTGTTAATTTATTATAACAACCATTATTACTATTAAGTATGACAAAAAAATGTGATTCTAAATGGAAATTAACAAAATAAAACAGTTAAATTACACAAAATCAATGGATACTGATATTAAACCAGAATTTTCAATCATGATTGTAAACTTCTTCAGCCATTATCCATGCAGCTTTATTGTTTCTGTGTTAAATCCTGTGTGTATGCCTTAAGATCTCGTTTGGTGTAAGAGTAAGAGATACAGATTGAGTTAAATTAGCAAAATGTGACATACAGGGTGAGGCATCACTTATGACACCCCCACCTATTTTGTTATTGGAAAGAATTATCAAAAAAAAGTTTCAAATAAAAGTTGTTTGATACAGTATTTCCCAAAATATTGTCACGTCAAATTTCGTTTTCTTTTGTTTTTTTAGGAGTACGGCACCATATTTGTTTTTTTTTAAATAGCACCATACATATTTTTTTATACGGTTTGAAAGACATTTTCTTTCTCTTTTCAACGCACTAAAACTTTTGTATCCTTACATAACAAAATTTTTAAAAAAATCGCAAAAGAACAATTTAGTTTTAAAAGCGTACGGTATTAATTATTCGTCGTTCGACGTTCTTCGGTCGTCGTTCGCCCTCCGTCATTCGACGGCCGTCGTTTGTCGCCCGTCGTTCGATGTTCTTCGGTCGTCGTTCGTCGTCCGTCATTCGACGTTCTTCTGTCGTCGTTCGTCGGTCATCGGTCGACGTTCTTCGGTCGTCGTTCGACGTTCTTCGGTCGTCGTTCGACGGCCGTCGTTCGTCGCCCGTCGTTCGATGTTCTTCGGTCGTCGTTCGTCGTCCGTCGTTCGACGTTCTTCCGTCGTCGTTCGTCGTCCGTCGTTCGGCGGTCTTCGGTCGTCGTTCGACGTTCTTTGGTCGTCGGTCGTCGTTCGACGGTCATCGGTCGACGTTCTTCGGTCGTCGTTCTTCGGTCGTCGTCGTTCGACGTTCTTCGGTCGTTGGTCGTCGTTCGATGGTCATCGGTCGTCGTTCGATGTTCTTCGGTCGTCGTTCGTCGTTCGACGTTCTTCCGTCGTCGTTCGTCATTCGACGGTCGTCGTTCGGCGATCTTCGGTCGTCGTTCGACGTTCTTTGGTCGTCGTTCGACGGTCATCGGTCGTCGTTCGATGGTCATCGGTCGACGTTCTTCGGTCGTCGTTCGACGGTCATCGGTCGTCGTTCGACGGTCATCGGTCGTCGTTCGACTGTTGACGTTTGACGTTCTTTGGTCGTCGGTCGTCGTTCGACGGTCATCGGTCGACGTTCTTCGTCAGACGATCGTCGGTCGTTGTTCGCCGTCCGACGATCGTCGTTCGTCATTCGTCGGCCGTCGGTCTTCGTCCGTCGTTCGGCGGTCTTCGGTCGTCGTTCGACGGTCATCGGTCGACGTTCTTCGGTCGTCGGTCGTCGTTCAACTGTCGTCGTTCGACGTTCTTCGGTCGTTGGTCGTCGTTCGATGGTCATCGGTCGTCATTCGATGTTCTTCGGTCGTCGTTCGTCGTCCGTCGTTCGACGTTCTTCTGTCGTCGTTCGTCGGTCATCGGTCGACGTTCTTCGGTCGTCGTTCGACGTTCTTCGGTCGTCGTTCGACGGCCGTCGTTCGTCGCCCGTCGTTCGATGTTCTTCGGTCGTCGTTCGTCGTCCGTCGTTCGACGTTCTTCCGTCGTCGTTCGTCATTCGACGGTCGTCGTTCGGCGGTCTTCGGTCGACGTTCTTTGGTCGTCGGTCGTCGTTCGACGGTCATCGGTCGTCGTTCTTTGGTCGTCGGTCACCGTTCGACGGTCATCGGTCGTCGTTCGACGGTCATCGGTCGTCGTTCTTCGGTCGTCGTTCGTCGTCAGTCGATCGTCGTTCGTCGGTCATTGTTCTTCGGTTGTTGGTCGTCGTCCGACGATCATCGTTCGTCATTCGTCGGCCGTTGGTCTTCGTCCGTCGTTCTTCCGTCGTCGTGGGTCATTCGACGGTCTTCGGCCGTCGTTCGTCATTCTTTGGTCGTCGGTCGTCGTTCGACGGTCATTGGTCGACGTTCTTCGGTCGTCGCTCGTCGTCAGTCGTTCGACTGTCGTCGGTCGTCGTTCGGCGTCGTCGAACATCGTTCGTCGTTCGACGGCCGTCCGTCGGTCATCGTTCGACGGTCGCCGTTCGTTAGTTTTTTTATTTATTTACATACAATTTACACATATAAATAAACAAGTTTTTTTAAAGAAAAAAGGTATCTTGGTTACCAATCTATACGGCTAATTTTTTTGTCTGTCTGATGGTGTAAGAATCCAATATGGGGGCCATAAGAAATAAAAAAGTTGACTATCGCAACTTGAAATCTAGAAGGCTTAGAAAATTTCTGTTGACGTCATCAAAATCAGGACGATCAAAAACATACAGTTACCAAGTTTAAATTAAATAGTGTCAGTGGTAGGGAAGATAATAATATTTTTCTAAAATCACATTTTTTAGTTTTTTTATAATAAATCAAAAACGAATCAAAATATCTAGGATTTCTTTTCAGATTCTTAATCGCCATAAAAATGTGCAACTTTTCTCTGATCTAACCGACCTTGTATCTCTTACCGTTTCCAAGATAGCAATGGTGAGCATCGAAAAAAGCACCACCCTGTATAAAACATCTACCAAATATCATTCTCCTGCATTTAATAAAATTTGAGAAATACAATAAAAAACGAATTTTACCGCTCCCCTTTAGGAGTGTGTAACTCCGAAACGAGACGTCTAAGGAAAAAAATTTATATAACAGACCCCCCTTAATTTTCGATAAGGAATCATCATTTCCCAATTTTTTTCGCATTTTTTATGAAACACCCTGTATATGCATAACAAAGAGCGCTATAAAAAAATGATACCATCAATTTAGAAGATATGTAAAATTAACATAATGCACAAAAATTTAAAAAAAACTAATCGAAGTAGCCCTAAATGGCATACCTTGTATAGTGGTGGTTGAGTACAACAAGAAACAGCAGAATAGAAGTAAACCATAAGGTAACAAAATAGTGTACACTTGTTTTTTGAAAAGATTTTAACTATCGTACTTTCAATAAATATGACAAGAACAGTTCTTTGTAGATTAAAGATAGCATTTATTAAACCGTTACTGCTTCAGATTTCTATTGTTATTCTTTAAAAGTTAAAATTCAAATTGAACAGTTCAAGTTTGCTTACCTTATACTGAGTTTCTGCAGGGGAATTGGCAAGAAATGGAGGACTTCCAACTAACATCTCATACAATATAACTCCAACACTCCACCAATCACACAACTGCGTATAACCCGTCCGCTGTAACACCTCTGGTGCAATGTAATTTGGTGTACCTACAAGAGAATGAGCTAAACAGCGCTGATGTTCCTGTCTGCGTCTCCGTTCTAAAGGTTTCATAACTTTGCAGCGACATTCTTCATTATTCCAGTCTTCTACCGGTTCCATTGAATCTTGTCTACTGTGATCACCTGATAAATATATAAAATTACGATTACATAAACAGAAATAAATTAAAAGATAATGTGCAATTATTTTTATAATAATAAGTAATTCTATACCATTAGGTTGGTAATACTTCGAGTTATGCGTCCATCGAAACCCTGTGCACAGTCCAAAATCTGTAAGTTTGATATGACCGTCTCTGTCAATTAGAATATTGTCTGGTTTTATGTCTCGATGAATGAATCCCATTTTATGGACACTTTCCACAGCACAAGTAAGTTCTGCTATGTAAAACCTGCAACAAGCCAAAACAATGATTAAAAAAACTTTTGTTAAATTTACGTTTTTATATTAAAACAATCAAATTCTTATCATGTTTAATATTTAAACGTGAATTTTAAACAGCAAAACGACAATCGCTATTGTTCATGTAATAATAAAAATCAATAAACTATGTTATAATAATAATAATCATTATTATTATTACATGTCCGTAATTACTCTGAAAGGGATCGTTTTAATTTTCTGTCATCACAAAAATAATGCTGTTTAATTAGAAAAACTCAACCAACTTTTGGCAGAGTATTATGCAACCAGGCTTAAATGTTATGTATACAGGGTGTTTCTCAAGTATTGCAAAAAAAACTTCAGGAGGCAATTCCTTATCAAAAATTAAGGGGGGTCTTTCATATACATTTTTTTCCTTAGACGTCTCCTTTCGGTGTTACAACCATCTAAAGGGGAGCGGTAAAATTAGGTTTTTATTTTATTTCTCAAATTTGGATAAATGTAGGAAAATGATATTAGGTAGATGTTTTATGCTTATTGAAAGGTTTCCCATAGTAATATTTTTAATCATCTCCCTCCTTCACAGGGGGCTGAAAAGTGCTACCCCTGTTGGTTTTTTTATCAGAACTTTTTGGAAGCTTAAAATTTTTTATTTAAAAATTTGTTTTTCGAAAGCTTGATTTGTTTAGAAACTTTTTTTAATCTATAGTATTTTTCGTAAAACCTACCGTTTTTGAGTAAAAAATAAAATAAGTAAACATGAACCATCAAATATTCCAACATAAAACGATTCATTTTGGTGGTTGCCATGGTTTGTATATATTCATAATGGGTAGAATTGACGGGCGTCATGGGGTTGTCGTCGCGTAAACGTCAAAAATAAATAACATCTGTCAATTCTACCCAATATGAACATTAACAAACCATGGCAACCACCAAAATGAATCGTTTTATATTGGAATATTTGATGGTTCGTGTTTACTTATGTTTTTTTTTACTCAAAAACAGTAGGTTTAACGAGAAAAACTAAAGAATAAAAAAAGTTTTTAAATAAAGCAAGCTTTCAAAAAACCAATTTTTAGTTGCAAAATTTTAACCAACTAAAAAGTTCTGATAAAAAAACCAACAGGGGTCGTACTTTTCAGCCCCCTGTGAAGGTGGGTGATAATTAAAAATATGACTATGGGAAACCTTTTAATAAGTATAAAACATCTACCAAATATTATTCTTCTACACTTCTCCAAATTTAAGAAATAAAATAAAAACCTAATTTTTCCGCTACCCTTTAGGGGGGTGTAACTCCGAAAGGAGACGTCTAAGGAAAAAATTTAATATGAAAGACCCCGCTTAATTTTCGATCAGAAATCACCTCCAGATTTTTTTTGCAATACTTAAGAAAGACCGTGAATATCATATAACCAACATACATATAATTAATTATACAGGGTGTCCCAGCCAAGACGAATTATTCGATAGCTCTGTTATTAGTAATAATATTAGAAAAAGTTAAATATAAAAGTTGTTTGTAATCGTTTACTACATAACCTACAATTATTTTTAACTATACACAGTGTTTTGTTTTTGCGCTCTGATACCAAACATTGTTTTTTTATATAGAACACCCTGTATATTTTGTAATTTTTGGATGTAAAATTAAATTCTCTTTCAAAAATATTATAGGTTATTTATGTCTAAAATGAACCGTTTTTGAGTTATTAACGTTTTTTTGAAAATTTTGACAGATGCAGACCTTTATAAAAATATTTATATTTATTAACATAACAACACCAGAGCAATTTACTCTGGTAATTTATTAGACAATAGTGTCAGTGATTGTCGACTAGTTACATTTTTAAAATAATATACAGGGTGTTCGTTATACTCGGTCCATTTCGCTATACTTTAAACGCATTTAAATATATTTTTTTAATGGGACACCCTATATATTTTTACATATTCTTGTAGAAAATTTAATTATCTTTCAAAGTTGTTAAGCATGTTTTATGTCTAACTATAATATTTTTGAAGTTATTTGGTTTCTTATGATTATTTGCGAGTATTTTACCTAAAATATCGGTAGTAGCCAGAGCTGGGCAAAGCACCGACCCAAAGTGCTTGAAGCACCGAGCATTCAAGCACTTGTGTAAGTGCTTGATCTAATTAAGCAGTAAGTACTTTGGTTTTTAAAAATGCTTAAAAGCATCAAGCACTGACCCAAAAGCTTAAAAAAATTAAGCAGCAAGCATTGAGCATTTTGGAAATGCTTAAGAGAAATTTAAAATTTAAACAGTCTTGTAGCATACATGTTAAGGATTAAATACTATGCAGTAAGCATATATAAATTTAAAAAATGCTTATTAAGCACTGTCTTTCTAAAGTGCTTAATAAGTACCAAGTGTTCAAGAAAGTGCTTGGTGCTCTAAGCATCGAGCATCTGTTTTAGAAAGTGCTCCAAGCATTGTGCTCGAAGCATTAAAAGTGCTTAAAAAATTATTCAAGCATTCAAGCATTGCCCAGCTCTGGTAGTAGCCTTTGAAAATTCAAAACAATTTGTATGAACTGTCAACCAGAACAGTTAATCGGCACAATTTCCACTATTATGCCACTAAAAATCCATATTTTTTAAGAGTTGTAGATACACAGCAAAAATGGCAGCAAATAACACCAGAATGCTGTGTATCTACAGTTCTTAAAAAATATGGATTTTTAGTGGCATAATAAATTAAATTGTGCCGATTAACTGTTCTGGTTGACAGTTCATACAAATTGTTTTGAATTTTCAAAAGCTACTACCGATATTTTAGGTAAAATACTCGCAAATAATCATAGGAAACGAAATAACTTCAAAAATATTGTATTTAGACATAAAACTTGCTTAACAACTTTAAAAGATAATTAAATTTTCTACAAGAATATGTAAAAATATATAGGGTGTCCCATTAAAAAAAATATATTTATATGCATTTAAAGTATAGCGAAATGGACCGAGTATAACGGACACCCTGTATATTATTTTAAAAATGTAACTAGTCAACAATCACTATGACCCTATTGTCTAATAAATTACCAGAGTAAATTGCTCTGGTGTTGTTATGTTAATAAATATAAATATTTTTATAAAGGTCTGCATCTGTCAAAATTTTCAAAAAAACGTTAATAACTCAAAAACGGTTCATTTTAGACATCAACAACCAATAATATTTTTGAAAGAAAATTTAATTTTACATCCAAAAATTACAAAATATACAGGGTGTTCTATATAAAAAAACAATGTTTGGTATCAGAGCGCTAAAACAAAACACTGTGTATAGTTGAAAATAATTTTAGGTTATGTAGTAAACGATTATAAACAACTTTTATATTTAACTTTTTCTAATATTATTGCTAATAACAGAGCTATCCAATAATTCGTCTTGGCTGGGACACCCTGTATACTATTTTCAAAAGCGACCATATACAATTCATTAAAATAAAAGTTGTTAAATTCAAAAATGCAAAACGATCCTAAAATTTATTTACAGCAAAAAATAGAAAATAAACTTTTTTTTTTATGGCATCCTCAGTAGTTTTCGGCTCTTACTAACAACAAAAGAATAACTTTTACAATAAAAATGCTTTATAATTTTTGAATTTAAGTAGTCAGGATAATAGCATGAGTCAAGATAAATGAAATAATATCAATATCGGATCAAGTGTCACTCTGTATATTGTACAAATATTGGTTCTTTCAATTGTTTAATATATTTTTAAAACAAAGCAAACTAATTTTTAAAAAAATTGTTTTAAAATTTACATTCTCAATTTCAGTTACATAACAATTAACCAAGATTTTTTTTCACTTCTGCATCTTGGTTAAAAATAAGCACTAGTTTAGAAAACTAACCTTGCTAATCCTTCTTCGAAAACTCCAAGTTTTATTAGCAAAGACATCAGATCGCCTCCAGGAATATAGTCCATAACAAAATATAGAACGTCACTGTCTTGAAATGAATAATAAAGTTTTACTACCCACTCGTTATCAGCTTCAGCGAGGATATCTCTCTCGGCTTTCACATGTGCCACTTGATTACGTTTTAATACATCAGCTTTACGCAACGTTTTCATTGCATATAAATGATTTGTATCAATTTTACGTACTAACGTAACTTCGCCGAAAGCTCCGACACCTATAGGTTTAATTTTAGTGAACATGCTCTTATCCATTTTTGCCCGTTTCAATCTTATGTAGTTTGATTCTTTTTGGGACAACATCTTCCTCATTTGGCATTGAGCTTCTGGGCTTAAGCCAATCTTGGTCATTTCGTTTTCCAACTGCATACGTCTAAATACTCGTTGTCTGTATGCCTTAATAACATTTTCAACATGCTGTTCCATGAAAAATTTGAACGCTTGAGGAGAATAGTTTTTAACTTTTCCATCTCTCCTTTCTTCCTCCTTTTCTTTGCTAATCTTTTTCCTAACTGGTATGGGTGATTGATGTTCTATTTTATCTTCTTCCGTTTTGTTGGGATGTTGATTTTCCTTGTGTTCTGCATTACCATTCATCATAGGATGATTATTTTTGTTTTTGAAATTCACTGAAGATGATGCTAAAAAACATAAATATTGAAACCTGAGAAGCTAACACAACACTGACTTTATTACTATTATTTGTCAAAAAAAAGGGAAACGAGTGTAATTAGCACAATTACTAAACATTTAAAAAAATAAATTCACAGTATTTGAAGATAATAGGTTCTATTATTATAGTGGGAATTCATTAGGGGCATTTAAATTTACTCCATTCATGAATATATATATTTTTTATTTACTTATTTTAAAGGCAAAAATGAAAACGTCAGTTTATTAAATGCTGTGATAAATCATACTTACATGTAGGAGGTAAAGGAGGTGCACCATAATCTTGAGCAGAATGTGCAGGTGATGGTCTTCCTTCACCTGAAGAAGCTGACTGAGGACTAGCTGATCTTGAATTTGTACTATCTGGTGGCAGAGCAGGTGAAAACTTTCTTTGCAATGGTGAATGAACTTGTGGTGATCCTCTTGGAGAAATTATTGAATCAACTGGACCAAACTGAGCCAAACCGTCTTCAGGTATAGTAGCATATGGCGGAGGTGGAACAGGAGGATGGGAAATTCCTCGCTGAACAGCTTTAGCTTTGGCTTCAGCTTTCGCCTGCATTGTGCTGGCATAGCTTGGAGGCTCCGTTGTAGGTACTGACAAGTTACTCGAAGTAGAAGACGGTACTAGATGACTACTAGATGAAGGAAGAGGTGCTGCAGGTTTCGAAATATGTACTTGCTGTTGTTTCTGTTGAATGGAGGCATTGTAAGATGGAGGAGGTACAGCTGCAGCAGGTGGCGTAGTACTCGTGGGAGATGCCGGTATCTGAGGAGCTGTCGGTGCTACTGCTGTTTGTAGAACAGGTTTCTGTACCTGAGTACTTTTCACCGATTGCATTATAATAGGTGGCTGTGTTTTAGCTTGCCGAGCACCCCAAGCCTGTAACGGTGTGGGTCTTGCTAGTGCTGTAGGTGTAGTGGTAGAAACGGGAATAGGGCTAGGAGAACCTGCCGAAGTACCGCCAGAATATATTCCAGAAGACGGACTCTTCCTAAAATCTTGAGTCGGACTCTGACGATTTTGAATAGAAGCAGAATACGAAGGGGGTGGAGGAGGTGCACCAGAGTTATTTGAAGATATTAATGGATAAGGTGGAGGGGGCTCTGCAGTAGACGACGTACTACTTTGATACAAACTGAGCGCTTGCATTTGCTGAGTTAACTGTTGCTGCACCTGAGGGCCATTTTGCACAACCATCGGCTGTCGACCTGAGGAAGAAGATATACTACTAACAGGACTAGTACCCCTTTGCTGCGAGGCAGATGAGCTATATGTTGGCACTGCAGGTGGTGCCCGAGCAGGTAAAGCAGGGGCAGGGGACATTCGTTTAAACAATTGCTGCACATTGCTTGGCACAGGTTGATACGAAACGTGAGGAGGAGGTGGCGGTGGCGTGTTCCGAGGAGGAGGAGGGGGAGGAGGTTCACTGAAATTACTAGGAGAATACTGTCGACTGACCGGTGCATGTAACTCCGTTAACCTAGGACTATCAGATCGAGAACTACCTGCTCCGCTATCTAACGCTGGACTACCTCGATGTAAGCCCAGTTCTCTCTCTATACTGGGTTTACGTATTAATTTTGTATAACCACTTTTATTACTCGCATCGTACTGTTGCTTTAAGTAATCAATAGCTCCGTCTAACCGAAAACCTGATAACTGCAATGCTCTAACGGACGAATCCTGTAAAATAAATATTCCAGATTAATCTACTAATCCGATTACTCTTCTGATCTTTCATTATTGCCACCCTTTTACTTCAGTCATCTATTTTTAGTATACAGATAGGAAATACAAAATTGAATCTTATAATACTGCATGGTGCAAAAACAGGTACTTTTCAGTAATACATCTTTCTGATTAAATTATCCCCTAGACATCCTTGTTCACTAACAACTTTTACCAAGATATTTATGTAAATACAAACCTCTGAATAGCCCATGTTTAAAAGCTGAGCCAACATTTGCCGCAACTGGTGCAAATCTTTGTCAGTACCATTACTACCAGATGCAGAACTAAGTGAACTGACGCCACTAGTTGTAGAAAGAGTAGAAATGGTACTGGCAGCGCTGGAACCCACAACTTCACTGCTGCTTTTTGCAAATGGCAGCAGCGAGTTGTGGATTTCCTCCATGGCCTTCTGGTGATAGCCCGACGACCGGGCTGAAGTGCTGGGATTCATGTTGAGCTGCGACCGAGGCTGTTGGCCCATGCTGGGCCAGGCACCAGGAAATTCAAATTACATCTCTACTACTAAACCAGAAATTATGTTGTTTGCATATTAACATGGCTCTTTGCTCCAACTTTTATTTTTATAGTACTTTATTTTTAATCACAGGCTAGCGAAGAGTATATGTATAAGGCACTGCATATGAACACCTGAAAATGACAAAACTTATATCAAAAATAAAGTAGGTACATACAAAATGAAACTCATTAACATGTAACACACTGTGAGTTAGGCGAAATTCACATTCTTTTTATGTATATTTTATTAGAAATAAGAAATAAATACATGAAAACATAAATAAGGAGCACCCAGGTTTACACCAAAAAATTAGTTTTATGTGGATACATGTTAAAAAAATATTACATTGGGTTAACCAACAAACACTATATAATTACCATTTTGTACTTAAAGGGTAAATATTTTTAAAAGTTTTTGTACGCAATTACATAATTATTGGGCATTTTTAAAACTCTTAACAATCAATGGGCCAATAAAACCACATTCTATAAGTTATATTTAAACAAATTATGCTGATTTTATATTTAACTGGCGTATTTGTTAAATACTGTTTTAAATAGAAATTTACGCAAAGTAGGCTCTTATACTATATAAACACTAAAATGGTAATTGAAAATACATAAATTGTTGTTTCATTGGTTTGCAAATTCAGTTCCAGTAATGTAAGGTCATGCATGCTATAAACCGTATGTAGACTAACATGGAACTTATCATAAATGTTACATCTTTTTAAATATAAAGTCGGGAGAATTTCAGGAATTCGAGAATAAATCCTGAACGATAAAATAAGCGCACGTCTGTCAATGTGCAATACCACACAATGCCCCAGGCGCAGCTTGAGCTATGTGCCAAATTACGATCAAATGTCTCACTCGCACGGCATTCCAAGCATGCATTCTTTGGCATTGTGACATGTAACTAATCTGTTACTGTCCAATGCAGATTTCTCGTAAAATCACAAAATGTATTACACATTAAATATGCCAATTACCTATAAAATTTGGACCTATTCTCTTGAAATTGCATCACTATGTGACAGATTTAAAGTGTCAATCCATCTCGTTCTATATGTAATTTAACAACACTGCACTGACACTTTCTTGTTGCGACCAGAGGATGTACCAATTCCAGCAAAAATAATGATCTACACAATAAGACACTTTCACCAAACTATTATTTAATTACTAATTAACTTTTTAAGGCACTTAAATATTTAACAACAACAAAGAAAATTTAGTAGGATTCAGATATCGGCCATCTTACAGAGTGTCAAATTCCAGCAACTACCAACTTAACAATTTTACAAGTTTTCAAAAAACCAGTAAAACTAATATTACATTGCAACTCTTTCTTTTAAATACAGATGAATGATGAATGTTTATTTATTTAAGGCGTAATATAGCATTATTCACACATATGTAAATATTAAGAAGAACTATTTAATGTTAAAAATATTATTTTCGTATGTTACTATTGGTACTACGCTGTGGCTAAGAGATAAGAGTTAACATTCATAACCATAGCCGTGCACATAAATATTTGTTTAATATAAGTGTTAATAAAATATTTACGAAATTAAATGAAAAGTGGAAACATAAATAACAAAACAAACTAATAACACTTTGTGTAAAAATTAATTTTTGTTTATTATTAATTTACATTAACCGTTCTTGTTTTACAAAATTAAATTATGGAAGCAAAATAATTTTTTGAACGCCAATGATTTAAAATATTTTATATTTGGAAACAAAATGAGAGAAGTATCGTATTCTTTCTCCTTTTTTTCATGTTTATTTATGTGTTGCTAGACCACAGAAACTATAAATATGTGGATTTCCTACTTGATGAAATATACTTATTCTTGCGTTGAACTACAAATTTGAACCAAATTGTTAAACTTCTTATGGTTTTGAAGTAATACATGTCACATTTGAAGAAAGTTACATAACCTAAGTTATTAAAAGAGAAATAAAATGAACTGAGGGCTAATTTCATTGATAAATATAATTATTTTTGATATGGGTAAAGTTCTTTCGGTTGTATCAAAGTCAATTAGAAACTTTAATATTGAAAGTAGAGCACATAAAGTGATATCCAGAGATAAACCGATACCAGCTCCAAGACATAAAGCAGATGAAATAGTTCAACAACGTATGATGCAAGGTTAAAAACTACATTTAGATGTTTATATTAATTAATAACGATTAAAGTCTTATAGAAAAGCCGGAAGTATATCAAGAATTGCTCAGAAAGAATGAAAAATTAGATGGTTATTTAAAGCATGTTTTCGTATCTTCTCATGAATCAGATGTGAGTACAAATGTTATTTTAGGGAAAATTTATTAAACTCATTACTAGTAATAGCTTACACCTTTGGAGCAATTTTTTAAAGAGGATTGAAAACTATTTGAAGGTTTTATCGTAAAATTAGTTTTATGTTACATTCTTTTCCGCTACGCTCCAATTATGTCTTATGATAGATAAAAATTTAGTTTTCCAACTTTTAACGTTATTAGAATGATTTAATGATTAACACAACGAAGCCATAACCCTTGTACATTTATAGGTTCAGTCAGATACTGCATCTTCCCGACCGTTACCTCTAGACAGAAAAACTGTTGAAGATTTTGAATTTGGTATCAAAGAACCCATTAATGTTCCATTGGGCAAAGTAACATTACGTTCAGCAGTGAAGTTCATTACCGATCATCAAACAAATCCTCTTGTTTATACTTCAACGAAAATTGCAGAACAATATAATCTTCCCGAAGATACTGTTAGTATGTACAAAAATTAATCATATGTAACTTCAGTTTCATAGATTTCTTTTTGCAGAAAATATATTGAAATATTTTAAAGTGTATGAAATGTATATACCGCAAGAGCGTGATTCAAAAGCAACTTTCGCTGGACCTGCAATAGCAAGACGACTAGTATTTACAGAAAATCGTAAAACAATAGCACCAGGAAAAGACGATATAAAAGAAAAAGACCACACATGAAGTGTTTTTTTTTTTTTAATTAAATAGAGCTGATTAAATAATTACTTATTATGTAGTGCCTAATTCTAATATTTATTAAAAATGTTCAAAATCATTAACAAATGTTTTTTATCTGCAATAAAAATGAGTTGTTCTTAGATTCTATCCCATCGCCATACGGTACCATCATCACACACACAAAGCAATATGGAACCATCTCTGCTAAGACTTGTTTGTCGAATTGCGGTAGTACATCGTGGATGTTGTAATATTGAACATCTAGCCTGTGTTGGGTCAGGAACATCTAAATCCCACACGTACACTTTGCCAGACTGATTGCCCAAAGCAAGTATCTATAAATAAACACCACAGTTGCACTTTTGTAAACAGAGTTAGCAGTGAAATTTATCAGTAAGATAAAAATTAAATTAAGTTCATTTACGTGTCTAAATTTTTATTAATCTGTTCTCAAAAATAAGGGATTTTTTAATTAAACTTTAATATATTAACATTTCAAATGAATCACCGAAATAATTCTGACAATTATCTATTTGTTTATCTCCTAATATATTTCTTTAAATTACTTTTCTTTCAACAGCAATTTTATTACTTGCTAAAGACTACATACACGGATGCGCAAAAGTATGGAAACAGACAAATATCTAAAATACTATTGCAGATATAACAATGAAATTTCGTATCCAAGCGTTATTGTATTTTTCGGATTCGATGAAAATATTAAGATTACAATATGACTTCGGGTTCAACCGGAAACGGAATCAAACTTTGAAATTTTAAATGGAACACCCTGTATATTCTTACATTTTTGGATTCCTCTTAAAATGTACTTTAAAAAATGTTTAAGGTTATATGGGCCTAAAGTCAACCGTTTTTAAAAATTTACATTTTTATGAAGATTTTGAGCGATGCAGCACATTTTAACATTTAAGTTATTTAAAAAGGCAGTAGAATTTCGTTTGAAAATTAGATTAACAATAGATAAATTAACAATTTGCGCTAGCTACATTTTTAAAATATTATACAGCATGTTTTTACGTTTGGTCAAACTCGTGAAACTTTAAACATCAATAACTCGTTTTTCTTAAATACTACACCCTATATGATTTTACATAGTCATGTAGAAAATTTTATTGTCTTTCAAAAACATTATCCAGCATTAACCCAAAATCAAAATCAATTATATGAAAAATATTGTGGCCCTGATAAGAAACCTCGACGTAAACGTACGATTGGTAAAATTACACCTACATTATAATAAATTTCGAAAATTCGTAAGGAAATGATAATATTATAACTTTATTGTTTTTATCTTTTAATTGTTTCAAAATTACCACTGTCTACCTTCATAGCCTAATGGAAACTGGAAAATATTACGTTGCCCTAATAATTTACAATAAAATCGCGATATCTCGAAAAATATCAGTTTTAGGTATAAAACATGGTTAATGTTTTTGAAAGACAATAAAATTTTCAACATGACGATATAAAAACATATAGGGTGTAGTGTTTAAGAAAAATGAGTTATCGATGTTTAAGGTTTCATGAGTTTGACCAAACGTAAAAAATACCCTGTGCAATATTTTTTAAATGTAGCTAACGCAAATTGTTAATTAATCTATTTTTAATCTAATTTTCAAACCGAATTCTACTGCCTTTTTAAATAACTTAAATGTTTAAAAAAAATTGAAAGTGCTGTATCGTTCAAAATTTTCACAAAAATGTAACTGTTGTCTTTAGACCCATATAACCTTAAACATTTTTTAAAGCAAATTTTAAGAGGAATCCAAAAATGTAAAAATATACAGGGTGTTCCATTTAAAATTTCAAAGTTTAAGTCCGTTTCTGGTTTAACCCGAAGTCGTTTTGCAACCTTAATATTTTCATCGAATCCGAAAAACACCATAACGCTTAGATACAAAATTTCATTGTCTGCAATAGCATTCTAGATATTTGTCTGTTTTCATACTTTTGCGCAACCCTGTATAAGCATAACAGCATAACCAAAGCTGGAAAATTCCAAATACGTTAAATTTGGAGACTAATTTTCCATTAAGTAAAAGTTTTCTACCTTGTATGTAACACTTAATAACATTTAAGAACTTTGTGCGTGCTTTACAACTTAATAACACAATTTATTAGCTAATTTGAAGTGTAAAGATATATGAAATGATAAAATTATTGTATAAAATGTTCAACCATATCATCACGATCAATTTCTAAACTATCTGAATATATGTGTAAAACACTAATTAAACTCAAATTGTAACGAATTAGACTCTGCGGTGAAAAAAATGTGATTGTTCACTAAGAAGCTATTTTAAATACGCTTATTTTGTGTTAAAATTTGCTTTACAAAACCTTACCTTTTGCCAAAAATCCATTGCGAAACGCACAAACCAAATTTCACACTCTTTATAGTCAAAACGGTGTATCACAGTAGAACTAGTATCTCCTGGTCGCAACTTATCATCTTCCAATCGTCCTGGTTTCCAACAAACAATGCAATTTTCACATGATTTGCTAAACACGAAATTGCCAAACCATCTAACACAATCGACATAATTCCTGCAATACAAGACGG
Organism: Elmis aenea; assembly: GCA_947652605.1. Lineage (NCBI taxonomy): Eukaryota > Metazoa > Arthropoda > Insecta > Coleoptera > Elmidae > Elmis > Elmis aenea. The sequence goes on from OX393576.1 coordinate 14,455,004, forward strand.
TTCGAATTATTTGTCAGCTAACATCAGACAATTTATAAACTACCTGTGAATATCTCTTGTAGAGAAATCTGGAAAATGTTCTTTCAGTGAATCAAAAGGCCGTACACTTCTACTAGCTTGCCAATTGTATGACTGTTTAACGGCTTCATGCATACTTTCTTTATCCAATCTCCATAATTTTAGAGAATGATCCATTCCACAAGACATGATACGATTTCCTTCGAGATCAAAATCCTAGCAATAAAAATGTTGCATTTAGAATACTGATAAGACCAAATTGAACTCAATATTAGTACTTTTGTTGGTGAATTATCTTTCCTACAATAATTTTTTCTGCCACTTGGCTGATTATAAGCAGGGGTTTGGAGCAGTCCAATTTTTTAATTGCTCCGCTCCAGCATCAAAACGCTTGCTCCAGCTCCGCTTCATGCTCCAAATATTGTTAACATTTTTAAAACAAGTTTTTTAATTAAAAAAGAATTTTAATTTTATCGGATAAGTGGAAGTTGGTTAAAAATTACAATATTTGACCATAACAAACAAGTAAAGTTCAATAAATGTTAGAAAGAACAAATTATTGATCTTCAAAGGTTGAAAGAAAGAAAAAAAAGGTTTTTTTAAAAAACTGCACATAAACTAGCAGTGGAACAATCAAAATTATTTGCTCCGGACTCTGGGTAAAAACCCATTGCTCCAGCTCCGCTCCAAACCCTTGATTATAAGTCTTACTATTTAATTTACCCATAAAACCACAAGTAATGTGACACACTGCATAAAAAATACATTACATTTGTAACACTACTTACAGCACTTAATACTTCATCTCGATGGCCTTCAACTCCACCAAAAATTGCGATACAAACATCAGTCTTCACGTTCCATAAACGTAGAGCATGGTCTTTAGATACAGATAACAACAAATTAGGATCTTTGGGGTGAAATTTCAGTTCGTTTATGGCATGTCCGTGACCTATATAGTGACGAACACTGCTTATAGTTGCTGGATTTAATATACGTATTATGCCTCGAGAACCAGCAACTGCTAAAAGCGGTTTACCGGTGTCTTCATCAAACGACCATGCACATGTGTAATAATTTTCATCCAGCTTATAAAGTTAAAGAAAATGTGTAAAAATATTAGTTTCGTTTTTTAACTTAATAAAATACATGGTATCAAATTCAAAAATTATTTAGGTCTGTATAACACGAGGAAATCTTTTAAATAATAGAAAATATCAAATAAATCATACATTACTTAATAATTATTTTAAAGGATACATCAGGATCAGCATAACATTGCAATAATTTAATTCCATGGCCTTCTGGACATTCATATATTGAAACACGATTACTTCCAACTGCAGCACATATAAGCGGTTGTCCTTCTTTTAAATGATGATTAAACTGTGTTCCAAACAACGGTTGCCCATGATCTTCCTTGATACTACACCTTCATAAAAAGTAATAGAACTTACAACTACTTTGATTTATTAGATTAAACAATTGCTTACGTGAACTTGTACAACGGTTTTAAAACCTTTGACTGACTTAGCTTCTTTTTGCCTCGTCTTCCTTTTCGTATTCTGTTTGTTGGAGTTGCACTTCGGGAGGTATTGTCAGTAGTAGAAGTACTTCCTACACTTGAAGTTTCGTCCTGAAACAGGTTAAGTTAGAATTAAACTGTTTTGTGTATGACAAAATGTTAACTTACACACTCATCTCCTGATTCTTCTGTTAAGTTTGGCTCAACGCTTAGAGATTTTAACGTTTTTTCTTTCATTGTGCACTTAAAACATGAATAAAAACGATTAATCAAATCTATAGAAAAAGGACAAACTACACCACTGTTCCAAGCAAACACCATGAATACACCAGCGACCCATCCACAAACACAAGCAACTGTCAAAATAAGTTATTCACCGCGGGCTCCTTCCTAATTGGTCGAATTCGAACAACCAATATGACGTTTAATTGCACAAATTTCTAATTTTTAATAATTATCGTTTTTTTTATCCATAATTTTTAAAAACGTTACATAATTTACAAAGATATTCCTTATTTCATTAAAAGAAGTTTTCGATCTGACGACTTTGCAACTTTGCTATTTAACATTAACATTTTTTAACAATTATTAAAAATTCAAAAATTAATTAAATGTTTTAGCAATTATTACTTAAACGCTGTAAATGAAAAAATTAACGTCAAAAATTTGTAGTTTTATTTCAATACAAAATGCAACATTCAATAGAAATTAAACATCAAATAAACCAATGTTGTGTAGCTTATAACTTTAAATGTACTCAGGGCCGTGCCTGGGTATATGGCCGCCTGCGTGCCAGTCTGTATGTCCGCCCCCAGGATAACATTAAAAAAAACTACTTTAATTTTTAATGTTTATTATTATACACAGGGCATCAAACCGGGAAAAAAATCAGTTTTTGGTTAACCGAAATTAAGGAAGATTTTAAGTAATTTAATATTAAATTGCACTATTTTATTATTTATTTTAATTATTATTTAATTTTTTTTTTTTAAATTTTTTTTAATATTATTAAATATTTTTTAATATTTATTTAAGAATTTCATATCAAAAGGCCTTTTCCCTCCAAAAAGACCCGCCAAAATTTTACATTTTTTGTGTATTACCTTTTTCAGTCTTTGTCGAGTAAATAAACTTTTTATTAAATTTCACCACACGAACACACAACTAAAAGTTTTCAGGAATAAAGCAATTTATTTTTATTCGTTAAATCAGGGGTCGGCGCGACCGTGCACGATCGAGCTGATTTTCGAAAAGCTCCGCCTCCCACCACCCCCTTACGTTCTCACTTCCGCGCGATACCTACAAGCCTCCAGAGTCTATAGACTAATACAGGGGTGGGGAACCTGCGGCCTTAAGGCCGCATGCGGCCTTTTGATGATTTTCGTGCGGCCTTTTTACTGATTTCATCTTTTTTATAATTCGTTTTTTCGATTTATTTTACAGTTTGCTATATGACATAATCAAATGTAGCTTTTTTGGGCCATTTAATTGTAGATTCAAATTAAAACCCTATAGACCACATCACTTTGTGTTTTAAAACATACAAACATAGTATGTAAATAATTATATAGGAGTAATATGTACGGTAAATAAAATAAATGTATATTTAAGAGACAATTTGGGAAATTAACATTCTGTGCACAATTTTCAATATTTGTATTTATGTAAAATCGCAGGGGGGGGGGATAATAATGTGCGGCCTGGTTACAAATTCCGAATTGAGAAGTGGCCTTCCATAGTAAAAAGGTTCCCCATCCCTGGACTAATACGACTAATAAGACGAATAAGACCGCTTACGCGACGCCGGTCAATTGAAAAAACTATTTCGGCTCTTCGCTCGTGCAATGTTCGAAAAAATTCGGATTCGCTGCATGACTAGGTATATAAATACTACAACGACATAATCAGTTTTTATACATTTCTTATTTCTGAGAAACTCTTTTTAGATAGATTAGATTAGAGAAACTGTTTTTACTTCGTATCTTAATGAAAACAAACCGATTGTATTTTTGCCCAGTAAACAACTTGTAACGATTTGGCCGCCTCTTAATTTCGGCCGCCTGCGTGCGGTGCACGCAATGAACGCCCGTCAGGCACGGCCCTGATTATGTACTTGTATAAATTATGCACAATTTATAAGCAGAAAAAATGTTGCAACACAATCAAGATCTAAGTCGGACTTTGTGCACTGAATAAAATTATAAGTTTATCGATAAGGATTTATTTCTTAAAGCAAAACGTAATAAGATCAAAACAAATTTTATCTCTTAGGTCAAATTTAAAAATTATAGGTAATACAAATGCTGATTATTAGAAGATTGTAAATTTAAAACTTTCATAAAATAAAATAAAGTTATTAATTTAAAAAGTTAATTGAAAAAATAATTTTTAAATAACGTGATTGCATTTTGCTGTTTTAATATGTGCGCACATTCAATAATGATTATTAATTTGTATAAACGTGTTTTTATTTTTGTTGTATATTGAATTTATTTTTGTAATTCGAATTTAAGGCTTCTACAGTTTAAAAACCTGGACAGCAGTTGAAACTTCAAAAAAGTAATAGGTACATTCGAAGTAAAATATGTTTTTGTGCGATCGTACTAGAAACAGCTGTTTGACGGACACGTTAGCAACCATAAAGTACTGCATTACCGGCCCTATCCTTAGCAACGGCCGTAAAAGTTACTTTTTAGGCCGTTACCCTTAGCAACGGCCGAAAAAGTAACTTTTACGGCCGTTGCTAAGGAGAGGGCCGGTAATGCAGTACATACGCCGTCATCTGTCAGTGACAGAATGTCACGTAGTTTCTAACCTATAATTTTGAAAATTACTAAAAATTTAAATTGTTTTTAATTCTATCGCACAAAAAATGTAACATGCACCTCGGCCAAAACGTACTTTTTCGGCCTTGTCTGTTTGCTGGCCTCGACTAGACGCGACCGAAAAAGTTACACTTTTTGGCCTTGATACATAAATAACTATTTTGTGGCAAATTAATTGAAAATATTTTTTTTTAAATTGCTGTTTCTGTTTATTTGTATTTGCATTGAAAGTAGTTTATAAATGACTAATACTAACTTTTTAACACTTTGTATGTTTAATAAATTTTTGCCGCTTTCGTTGATTCATCAAAATTTTAAGTTTTTTCAGTGTTTTCCTAATGCTTACGATTACGATAGCTTCTATGGTTCTATATAGCAGCATTAAAAAATCGCCGTAAGCGTTTAAACTTAAATTTAAGGTTCTAATCCCGATTAGTAAAACGTAATTGGCTGATCAAATTTAACCTCAGATGCAAAATCCGACAAATCCCGTGATTTTTTTTGGTGCAAAAGCCGACATTCGACATTTCCAAAAGGTTTATAACGGCAGCGCACATTAATTCACATTATTGTGTTTATCATATGTATGTTAAGGGTGTTGTGCGTTTTTGTTAATAGCTATTTTAGTAAAACGTTTTTTTTTATGGATTAACTGGTCAAACTAAATAATCCAGGTCAATTGATAAATATTCAGCAGTGTGATGGCAATGTGGCTGGGAAAAAAATTAAAGGAGAAACAAAACGCGAGAAAGCAAAACGTGCAAGATACGGTATAGCAGCGATTCTTAACCGGGGGGCCGAGAGAGGTTGTAAGGGGGGTCGCGAAAAATTTATAAAACGTTTTTCCTTTTTAAAATATTGAGATCATAAAAAAAAAAATTTGTTCCTTATTTTACTTCGTTTTAAACTGGTATCGTTTTGTATTAGTAATCTGACGCCTAAAGTGCAATGCAGTGCAGATTGTGGAGATGAGACGATGATGAGACGCACCACGTACTAAAATAAAGGGAGGGCAAATACGATTGACTTACAAAAAATTCAAAGCTCATATCTAAAGCTCTACAGCTCTACAGCTCTATCTTGCCAAATAATGATTTTATAAGTTTTTTTGATTTATTTCATAGTCGATTTAAGCAGGGCTGCGGAGTCGGAAAAAAAAGTCGACTCCGACTCCTGATAATTTTAGTAGATCGACTCCGACTCCGATAAAATTTAATACTAAAACATTTTATGGTGTGTGTAATATAAAAAATAAAATAAATACAAAAAAATTATTTAAAATTTGAGTTTAAATTTTGCGGCAAGGTATCACCTCGCAATTTGTTGTACTCGGAGTCGGTACATTTTTTCTGATTTTTTCCGACTCTGACTCCGACTCCACTGACCAAAATTCCTCGTAAACTCCGACTCCGACTCCATAGCCCTGCATTTAAGTGAAATTATTGTCGATTTTTACATCTAGGCGACTGAGATATAACCTTCAACTATTGTAATTTTGAAACATTAATTTTTACTTGTCTGTTACTTACTTAAAATCATATACGATTGTTCATAATGGCACAAAAAATTATGCAATTTATTAAAAGTAAAGAAAATAGAGATTATCTTATGAGGTTTGTAGTAATATATTATTTTGTGTAACTTTATATCTACGTAATGTATATGTAGTACCCATTTTTGGGGCCCTATTTTCAACTGGAGTATACCAATAGCTGCTATAAGAGATTTCAGTAAGGATCCAAAATTTATAAGTGGAAACATGACATTCGGTAAGTGTTAATTAACAAAAAAAAATGGAAATTAATGGGTATATTTTAGCGCTGTGTATGTACTCAGCTATATTTATGAGATTTGCACTGAGAGTAACACCCCAAAATAAGTTGTTATTTGCCTGTCATTTCACTAATGAATTCGCACAGTTAGTACAAATGACTAGGTATTTAAATTACTCAAGCGGCATGGGAAAAGAGCCAACTAATTAGATAATCGCACAAAACAGGCGAGAAGAGACAATTTCGTAGATTTAACCCTTTACATGTTAATTAAGAGGGCCAATTAATAACAATTTTAAGAGTTAAAATTTTGGAAAGTTATAAACTAGATAATATTTTACATTTATTGATTTTAATATGTGCATGTATTAATTTTATAATTTTGTCAGATAAACGTGTTCTATTAATTTTTTTGAATTACGTAGTTAGTGTTTATAGAGTAATTGAAATAATTATGGTAAAACGAAGTTTTTTTAAATCATTTTCCTAATGCTTACGATTACGTTAGCTTCTATATAACAGCATTTAAAAATCTCCGGAAGGTGACTTGTCACACGCCGATTATGTCACTAGCAGCTGCTAGTTTCGACGTTCTCAGATATAACCTTCAACTATTGTAGTAATTTTAAAACATTAATTTTTATTTGTCTGATACAAAATATCATATACGATTGTTTACAATGGCAGCTCTTGGGCGAAAATTAGTTCAACAACTTAAAAGTAAAGAATTTAGAGAATATCTTATGAGGTTTGTAGTAATATGTTATTTTGTGTAACTCTATATCTACGTTATGTGTATGTAGTACCCATTTTTGGGGGCCCGTTGCAAACTGGGGTATTCCAATAGCTGCTATTGCAGATTTCAGTAAGGATCCAAAATTTATAAGTGGAAAAATGAGCTTCGGTAAGTGTTAATTTTAAAAAAATATTGGAAGTTATTAATGGGAATATTTTAGCGCTCTGTTTGTACTCACTTATATTTATGAGATTTGCATGGAAAGTACAACCCCAAAATATGTTGTTATTTGCTTGTCATTTTACTAATGAAAGCGCACAGATAGCACAATTATGTAGGTTTGTAAATTACCACTACATATCAAAAGACGCAGAAAAACAGCTAGCTGAAAATAAGATAATCGCACAAAACAAGTGAGAAGAAACAATTTCGTAGATCTAACCCCATACATATTAATTAAGGCATTAATAGTGCCAATTATTAACAATTTCAAGAGTTAAAATTTTGGAAAGTTATAAACAAGATAATATTTTACATTTATGATTTTAATCTGCATGCGTTTATTTTTTAATTTTGTAAGTCAGATAAACGTGTGCTATTACTTTTTTCGAATTACGTAATTAGTGTTGCTAGAAAAATTTAAATGTTAATAGTAAAACGAAATTTTTGTTTTGTAAATATTGTAATTCATTTTAAATACTATTGTATGTAAATTAAGTAACAAACCGGTTAGCTTATTTATCAAAAAAGTCTATTTAAAGAAACATATTTATCATGATGATCGTTTAATACATAAGAGAAATGATTTCTTATGATACAATTTTATTTGTGATTAGTGTTCAATGTTCAAAGTTAAATATTAATATATAAACAAATACTCATATTTACTTATACTATTTTCTATGAAATTGTAAATAAAGCTGATTGTTATGAATAGTGCTCAATTAAATACCTTAGTTGTAGTAGATGTTTATAGTTAATGTTTGGTTTGAGGATCAAAAACAAATCACTTACTTATAGGTTACCAATTTTTTATTCGTTAGGCTACCTTAAATCTCTTAATTATGACATTTTAAATGGTGCAATGGTTTTTATAGGTGGTTTTGCCAAAAAAATGTAGACAATGCAAATTGTTTTTATTGCAATGCATTATAGTTATCTAAGACAAAATTTACTTTCAAATATATCAAATATTTTAACTTAACTTAGATCTGTTACACTAAACTTTAATGTAAACAGTTTTATATGTATGTATTGTATATTTAATACTAATACGATGAATTGAAAACTTGTGAAGTATCAATTTTTACTATAGCATTGTTGTGTGTTTAGTAATATGTATTTGGTTTTGCAGTAAGATGAGCATAGTTTTTTTTGTAGTTCTTTCCTGTTACAGTACTTTTATGTTTTGGTTGTAATATTTAGGGCACTAAATTAAGTACATTTATATTTCGGGTTTGTTGTACTGAAGAAAAGTGCCATAATTTTAATATAAGTACATACTTTTTATGTTCATAAAAATTATGTGTGTATATTTTGTATATTATGCATATTTGTAGTTAAACAGAAACCGTTTGAGGTTTGAGATTAACCATATACTACTTGAAAAATAAAAGTAGACACGTGAAATAAATGAAGTCTTTCATGAGGCCTGTAATTAGAGGTGGATGATATCGAAATTATATTAAACATTTTTGATTCAAAGATATATTATGTCTACTCACCTCGGATTCCACAATTGCTAGGTATGGCCCTATTTATAGACAGATTACTCTAATTCTAGCCTTACTTTAAGAAAATAAGTTGATTCTCTAACTTTGTTGCTTTTCTGTTCATGCTATTTTGCCATTGTTTAACCTCTTAACGTGCAAGCTCGAGTATGCTCGGGCTGGTGATACTGTCCGAAATAAGCAAACCTGAGTATACTCGGGCTGCGTCGCATTTTATGTGTCCGTAATTAACGTGCTCGCATAAATACAGGCAATGAATTATAATCTCAAGAAAGTCATCATTGTATTAAAAAAGAATTATTCTTACAGTATTTACAGTTTAAGTCAATTTTTAAAATTTTTTGGAACTTTTCGTAAGCCTAAAATATCATGATTATTTACGTACCGTACGTACACTCATGGTCGTTTTGTGTGGGGGTGCAAAATGAGCGGGTTCCTTGCTCATTTTGCACGATTTAGGCGACGATAGATTTGTAGGAACATAGATAGGAATATGTTATGTTGGTTATCAAAAATCAAATATGTCGGCCACAAGGAATAAAAAAGTTAACCATCATAGCTTGAAATTTAGAAGGCCTAGAAAATTTCTGTCCACGTCATTCAACTTAGAATGGTCAAAAGCATAAGGTTACCGTTTTATTAAAAAAGCGTCAGTGGTACAGAAGATAATTTTTTTTTTTAAATTTAAATGATTATAAATCTAAAAATAGTCAAGATATCCGCGATTTTTTTTCAAGATTCGTAATTGCCATAAAAAATTGCGACTTTTCTCTAATTTAGCTGATCTCGTATCAAGATACCAATGGTAAGCATCGAAAAATTCACTACTTTGCATAACTTAAAAAAATAAAATAGTTTTTGATTGAATTTTTTATTTTTTCTCCCCATATATGGATGTGGGTATTGTATAAAAATATGTTTAAATAACGATTTCCACAATTTAAAAAAACTGTTTTTTTTGACGATTTTTTAAAATAAAAAGCGTGCGTTAAGGGGTTAACATGAAATGTTTTGTGTATGGCAAACATCAGCAGTATTTTAATATAAAAAACTAAAATTTGTGTTATTTTTAGTTTTTAAGTAGGATATTTCCTGATAATGTAAATATATTTTGAACAGTTGTAAATATAATTAGCGTAAAATAATTAAGTCATGTATATTTCCTTGTTAATAAACAGTTGTTATCTTTAATTGTTTTGTGTCCTTAAACCAATTAGTGCTTTTCTGTGGTAGTTTAAGAAAGAATTAACCTATTTTATTAAGAAACTTTAATTACTTCTATGCAAAAAAAAGTACTAGTACAGCAAAGTTATATAACTGCAATGTGTTTAGTTACGTAAATAATTATCTATTCATGATTCAACTTAAACAGATATTTTTTAATTGTTAGTTGCAAAAGATAATTAGTTTATTTTAATATCAACTGATTAATGTAGTTATTTTTAAATTGTATAATTTTTAACACCAATTCAAACAGATAAAGTTTATTAATAGTTTTTAAAAGCAAGTTTGGAGCATATAAAAATGAATATTTAACATAAAAAGTTCAACACAGGCATTGAACTTCTTTTTCTCTTTCCCCTATTTAGGACTAAACGTTTTGGAAGGGTAAATAACAATCCACTGCATCAGCCAAGGTCTTTTAGCTTCACAATATCAAACAAGAAGCATTGACAAGGATGAAATGGGTATTAAAGATTTCAGAAGCAGACATAAAAACAACATAATGTGTAAAGTTGAAAAAATAGAAAAGTTGTTTATGCAAAATAAACAGAGGTGTTCTTACAAAGTAAACTTGTAGGCAAATGGGAAAGATTCAGGTGTTTTAAATCCATTGAGGATTAAATCATTATCTTTCTGCATACAGAACTCCAGCAAAGTTTTTTTTTTCAACAAGAGGATGGTTATATCAATTTTATTTATTTGTATTTAAATGTTTATGTATGTATCTTAAGAGTACTTTTCGTAATATTTAATATTTTGGCACAGTTTGTATTAAATTTCATGTATTAGAGTTCACTTGGGTATCTGTATTAAAGTAATTTTAATCATAAATGTATACGCATCTTTTATTTTATCGCTTTAATAAATTTTAATGTAATTATATGTTGCTATATCACTTTTTTTTTAAATATAATTTTAATAGATTTAATTAGATATACTTTTAATGAGGAATGAAAGATATGTTTAATAGAACTGTCAGTTAAGACTTGTCACTTTTATTTAAATATTGCAACAAAAATTCACTTACTATAGTTTATGAAGTTACTATACTGGGTTTTCACAATATATTCAGTAATACTTATTATTGTGTACATAATAGTTTTGAGTGTTTTGCTTCATATACAACATGTACTTGAAAATAATACATGAAAATGCAGACATTACTGACATTTTACATCTTACTTAATATAAGACTTTTCATTTTTTGAACACCTGCACATTTGGTTCTTGTTGTTCTGGCAACGAAAACAAGTTACTATCAGTTTGTTCAAATTATTTTGCAGTTTTGGTGCTGAAGAGATTAAATTCAAATACTGGAAAATTGGTTATTTGAAGAATAAAATTGTTTGAGATGGTGGTGTTCTGTGAGTACATTTTATTCTCTGTAGTATTAAAATGCTTAAAAGTGTGGATGAGCACAATTTTGCAGTAATAAGAAAATTTACATTGAAAGGCAAGCAAGTTAATATGAACATCAAACTGTATGTTAAAAAAATTTTTGAGTGACAAATTCTGTTTTAAAAAAGCCAATTGTTAAACCTTAGATGTTATGATGTCGACATGAACTGAATCTGTTCACGTACGTAAAATCATGGTAACAGTTTCGAGGGTAACATTTTCAAGATAACATTAGACCAATATTGATAATGTTCTATGTTGTATAGCTGTCTCTTAAATCCTGTAAATGAGTAGTTGTAGCTAGTATTTAATTTGGTAATGCCCGCCCTAAGTTAATAGTAGCACATATGATTATTTCAATTTGGTACAGCAATGAGGAAATTTTTCCTTGGAGTTTGTAAAATATTAACGACACTACAAGTTTTGATATAGTTTAGTGAACGTAATCAATATTTGCTTGGTATTAGACTAATACTTATTTTAACACGGACTTTTTATTGAGTCTACTGAAGTCTGTATTATCTACTATAATATTAACAGAATTTAGGGATGCTCTAACTCAGGGGGTTTCCAAAAACCTAGCAACACCTATGGGAAACAGAAAAAAGGTACAATAAATGAAGATTAGCTGAGAGGGGCAGGGGATCACCAAATTTTGAAATATTGCCATATACAAATGATTCCTAAAATTGTTTCTAATAAGACATCACAATTTTCTTTTCCAATCAATGTATAAATCACCAAGGGCGGATCCAGCCCTCCATGTAAGGGGGGGTAATTAAAATTTTCAGTGCACCCTTGTCAATTGGCCTCCGCTGAATTTTTCTTCCTTTCAACTTTAATCAGCAATTGTTTCGCTTCGCCCCTTAATAATTGTAATAGTCAATTTTTCAATTGATAAACAGGCCTATGGCTAAAAGTATACGGGAAGTGTAGAATAAATATTACTATTTTTGTAATATATAGTTTTAATTTAGGCAATAATACATTGAACTAAAACTAATTCTATTAATACAAAAAGTAGTTTATTTAATTGTAAGCGATAGTAAATATACGCAGGGCCGGTCATCTATATGTCGGGGCCCTGGTGCAAAAATTTGTTTTGGGATCCCCTATTAAAATTTAATTTGGAAAATTTTTACATTGAACTAATAAAATTTTAACTATCAGATATATACATTCCCTTATCCAATATTTCGGGTTGGTATTTACTGCAGTGGATAAGTTTATTAACAACAATAAGTTTTTATTACAACACAACAAAACCACAATAATTTAATTTTTTTTTAAAATTCCATGAGATCGGTTTTAGATTGGGCATTAAACGCAAAACGCCCATTTTTCAATTATATCTTCAAAGTTTCTCATTGTAACTTCTCTTTTTTTCGATGGATAATATTGCTAAAAAATTATGTTTCTCTTGAGACATTGTATATTTGAGGTATGTTTTAAATAATTTTAATTTACTAGACGAGCGTTCTGCACTTACCACAGTGACCAGAAGTGTTAAATAAATCCTAAGTGCAATGTAAATGTTGGGGTAAACTATAATACATAAAATTCGGTAAATTAAAGCAGATTAGTGGTTTGATATTAAATTAGGATTTTTATTCTATTATATTTAATATTAAAAAACTTCGTTTGTAACTTCTTTCTCATTTAAAACATCCAATTTTTTTTTTTTGTAAAACTTATTTACATATTTTTTTAACAGTTCAGGCGAGCAAGTTTCTTTAACAAAAAAATCAGTATTTTATATTTTTGTAAAATTTAAGGAACTGACTTAAATCGTTCGTCTATTTGAGAAATCAAGGTGTCTATTAGGGCGCAAAACAAAAAAAAATCTAATAACCTGTTACAGGGTCATCTAAACTTTCACCAGTACCTATCTCATCGAAAAAAAGTTTTTATTTTACATATACGATGCGTAGGAATTTTTGCACTTCCACCTAGTCCTTAATCCTTGAAAAATTATTTACTTTATCTTAATGATTTTTCGAATTCAATATTTTTAAATGTTAAGTAGGTACGTTTTGCTCTGACTTTATAAGTAAAAAAGCTGATTCTGTCATGTCTTTGAACCTAATAATTTATTATTATCCTCTTATGTATATTTTGTTTCAATTTCTTTATTTTCGCTTTCCATTTCAAAAACGATATTATGGCCTGTACAATTTGAACTGTTCCTGCCCTTTTTATCCACTGTTTTAAACAACTGTTACTTCTCATTAGTTTTTAATTTTAATTTTAAAAGTTTTCTTTTCATTACAACTGATAAATTATTTTTTATCGATTGCCGTTTTGGGGTCCTCTACGTCGGGGGCCCGGGTGCATTGCATTTTAAAGTGGGGTATATGTCGGAGTTACATTTTTTATATGTTTCAAAAGCATTGTCAGGTACATTTTCGTTTAACTGAAATTTCTTTTGCCATTCTAATGTCCAAAAATCGATTTCAGATTTAAGCTTTAGTTTTATTAGATCGTCGTTTTCAAATACTTTACTTAAATAAGTGACCATTGAATTTATAAATTCATTTATATCTTCACTAGACTTAGTTATAAAAAGCAGCAACGCAGGAAATAAAATATTTGTAAAACTTAATTTTTTTAAATATCTTAGTCTTAGGGGGGGTAATTACCCCATTTACCCCCCTGGATCCGCCACTGTAAATCACCAGATCCGCCTTGGTAAACGCTATGCAAGCAACGATTTTAGTGACACACAATTAATTTGTCGGTTAAATAAAAGATAATGTTATAATTATAACGTTTATTAAATGCAATAGAAAATTACAACATAAAATCATTATAAAATAGTAAAATATAATTTTGTATCAAACAGTAGAGATTCGTTACACATTTACAACGGACGGAACAATATGTACGTCAGTGCTTTTGTATATAATTACAGTGGAGAATAGTCAGACACTTATTGTACTTACAACTACCATACAAACTAAAACCTTTCCGAAGGCACATTCTTAAATCATTTCACTAACAGTGGCGTTAAATGACGATGCAAATTATGACATATCAAATAGGGAAGTACGATTATCCTTGCAACTTTAAATGCAAGCACTGAACATAAGTTTTACCTATATACACGTATGTTATCACAAACATAATATTATGTACTTATTTTGATTATTTCAAAATTTGCATGTGTCAATTGATAAAACTGTTAAAAGTGCACTTACTCATTAATAATTGCATCTCGGCCTAAAGCGATAACAATCTTACAATATTTGTTAAATACAAATGATATTAATAATCAACATCAAACTAATTACATAATTACGCACGAAAACATGACAACATTAAATATCAGTATCAAAAGTTTGTACGCTTTACGAACGCATTTAATAAAACTAACTAAAACAAGTCCCATTTGGTAACAAAAAGGCATACAATTAATTTCAGTTCATAAAAAATCGCATCCTATCTAAAAATTAAAAACTATCAAAAATTGTCGATTCTACAATTAAGTATGTTTTGGACGGAATATATAAAAACAAATACAAATAAAAAATCTTATTTTATACTGTTCATGAATAACACCATAAAAAACATCTTCAGTACTTACCAAAAATATCAACAGTTTGCTAAATTTTACAGAACTTTGTCATCACCTATCTAAGTTTATAAAAAATCAGAACGAATATTATACTGAAAATTGTTATAAAACTGGCTTGTACACTACTAGCACCAGCTAAACGGCACTTGAACATGTTAAAACGAGTTTCATTGTTATCAACTAGGTTACTAAATTCAGCTTCGACAAGTTGTCCATCGTAATACGTTATCAGATCTTCAAAAGGATATTCGTAGCCTTGCTTGCATTCACACTTATATCCACCTGTTTCAAAGCCTCTACCCAATATTGGTACGCACTATTAAAATTTTTTATGAGTACCTAATCAACAATTTAAAATGTTTATTCTACTTACGTATGAACTTTTTAAGTCGCATTTATGTGTGTCCTTAAAAGCATTCGGAGTGTAATGTTTGTCCGGACATTGGTTTATATCTAGAGCTTTCAGATCCATTGTAACTGCCACCACACCCCTAAAAACATTGTTAATTATACAGTGTGTCCAAAAGCAATGGAATATGCTATATATCTCAGTAAATATCTACTTAAGGGAAAAATGTCGTTTGGTACCTAGTTTTCCATCATAAGACAAAATTTTAATTTTTTTTTTCGAATAACAAAAGCGCAATAAAAAACAATTGAATTTTTTTAAATGACAAGGTATCCCTATATTATACTCATTTGATAGAGAATTTTTTTCTCTTTTCAATGATGCAAAACTTTAGTACCCTTACTTAAGCAACTTTTTGAGAAAAACGCAAAAATTATTTTAATTGATTAGTATTTATTTCTAACAAAAACATCATAAGAACTAATTTTTTTTGACGAAATCTACAATAAGTGTTCAAACTGTGAACCATTTACAGCTTGGCAATGATAAACTCGATTTTTAAACCCGTTTATAACATTCCCAACCATTTCAGGTGTAATTTCTCTTATACGATCTTTTAAATTTTCGATATTCTCTGGCCTCTTAGCATAAACTTAATTTTTAAGGTGACCCCATCATTGAAAAGAAGAAAAAAATTTATTAAATGAGTATAATATAGGGGTACCTTGCCATTTAAAAAAATGCAATTGTTTTTTATTGAGCGTTTGTTATTCGAAAAAAAATATTTAAATTTTGGCTTATGATGGAAAACTAAGTACCACACATTTTTTATTACAATCATTTTTCCCTAAAGTAGATATTTACTGAGATATATAGCATATTCCATTACTTTTGGACACACTGTATATAACGAATTATTTGATAGCCTTGTAACGATTATAATAAAAAATTTGATAAAAGTACCTACACAGAATGTTCTATTTTTGCTCACGGTAATGAAAATGTAAAAGAATAACACGGCTATTTCATTGTATTACATCTTTTTTATGTAATAAAACCAGACTCGAACCACAAAATGAAATTAACCGGAATTTTCAACAGAACAGGAACAAAAAACTACAGAATTTAAAACCCGAAACCGGAATAAAATTTTATTACGGATCATTTTTGTTCGAACGAAGAAAAAAATTACAGTTAATTTCACTTTAGAAAGTTTAAATTTTTGGCAAAAATACATCAATATTGTTATTCGGAGAGTATTGGTTCATGATGCTAAATGCTACTATCCCCACCAGTGTTGTAGAACAATCGGTTGAGTTGCTATTACCTATCTAAATGAAAAGCAAAATCTGGTGTAATGTCCCCATATAATAGATGACCCCCCATTGAAATGCATGAATGCCCGCTCTTCCTTCTGTTAATCGCATTTCAATGAAGCATCTATTAACCATTCACAATTTTCTGTTAATTCCGGTTTCCTACTTATTATAACGAGTTTAAAGTCATTAAATTTACTATGGGTTTACTGAAATTTAATGATTTCTATGTTCCAGGAAGTTATAAACTCTATTGAATCTGGTTTTCAAAATCTCTTTAGCTTGCTGATAACTTGCTTTTATTTTCTGTAATTAAACAGTTGTAACCAAACTTTCAAATCGTTCGGTTGCGTTAAAGTGTTAATAAGTCCATAAATTATTCATTCTGTTCACAGACAGTATTGTACGTAGTAATCATTTTGCATTTTGCGTATCACACGTGAATTGCTTGTGTTTTTAAGTAAACTGATATTTTATTCGAGGTTTAGTCACCAACGGATTAAACACATCGAAGGACCTTTTTTTTGTACCCCGGTAAAACAGCACGGATTGTTATTCAAACCGGAACCAAACCAAAATTTGTAGTCGAAAAAACATTTACTTGATACGTAAGTGTAAACCGGAAATAAAAAATTCGGTTTAACTCTCCAAATAAAACTGCAGTTGACTGCAGATAGAGTGCTGTCATCCGCAATTTACTGTAGTTATGCTTTTTTTAGTCAACTTGTAGCCACATTGTAGGATTGTTATGAAAGTCATTACTGCTGTATATTTTTCTTTGGAACTACTGTATCATATACAGTGTGTCCAAAAGGTATGGAATATGCTAAATATCTACTTTAGGGAAAAATCTTTTGAATAACAGTTGTTTGGTACTTAGTTTTCCACCATAAGACAATTTTTTTTTTTTCAAATAACAAAACCGCAATGAAAAACAATTGAAATTTTTAAATAGCAAGATACCCCTATACTCATTTGATAGAGAATTTTTTCTCTCTTCAATGATGGGGTCACTTTAAAAATTAAGTTTATGCTAAGAGGCCGAAGAATATCGAATATTTAAAAGATCATATTAGAGAAATTACACCTGAAATGGTTGGGAATGTTAAAAACGGGTTAATAAACCGAGTTTATCATTGCCAAGCTGTAAATGCTTCACAGTTTAAACACTTATAGTAGATTTCGACAAAAAATTTTAGTTCTTATGATGTTTTTGTCAGAAATAAATACTAATCAATTAAAATAATTTTTGCGTTTTTCTCAAAAAGTTGCTTAAGTAAGGCTACTAAAGTTTTGCATCATTGAAAAAAGAAAAAAATTCTCCATCAAATGAGTATAATATATGGGTACCTAGTAATTTAAAAAAATTCAATTGTTTTTCATTGCGCTTTTGTTATTCGAAAAAAAATAATTTAATTTTGTCTTATGGTGGAAAACTAAGAACCAAACAACTTTTATTCAAAACATTTTTCCTAAGTGGATATTTACTGAGATATATAGCATATTCCATTCCTTTCTGACACACTGTGTGTATCTATGTATATTATTTTAACAGAAATTAGTACAATGAAAGAATCAACTTGCTGCAATAAAAAATTGCTTTTTAGACGATTAATAAAATTTTGTTAATGAAGTAAGTATTTTAATGTTTTAAATAATAGCCCACAGTTTAGGGTAAAGTTTAACACGTTCAATGTCCAAGCATTTTTTAAATTCGATCACACGTCCACTTATTTTAACAATATATTCAATTGTTTTTGGAATTATGCCCATAAGACGTTCATGAATCATATGTGATACAAGATACAGATACAGATAACCTTCCTTCTCTTCACATCCTTCGACCATTTTAGAGCCTTTAGATTGCACGTTTATGTTGATATTCACATTTGACATTTGTCAAATGGGTCACATATGTTTCATGTACGTCCAACTGAACACGCATCATGAGTCATATATGACTCATTGACAGTGAATGTGTTAAGCAAATTATCATAGAAATAGAATGGTGAATAAATAAGTTAACAGCACGATAGAAAAATAATTTGTTTTAAAACATGCTGTGACCGAAATAAGATTAATTTCGGTATTGTGAAACGTTACTTTAACTTTATCTACATCAAATTGCAATACAAACTTAACCTATTCAAAAAGTATATAAAAGATACTCACTTGAATTCCAATTTTGCTTTTAAGCTATCCCATCCAAAAAAGGGTGCAGCGTATTTAATTTTCCACATGGGAACTTTACCATAACAATCAAAGTACGGAGATGACCAATGGCCGTGGTGTAATTTGGCGGCCATATAGAAATTGGGATAACGTTCATATTTCTTTGTTGTTTCGCCAGTTTCATTGAACCGCACTCTTATTTTCATGTAGTATTTTTCTAAACTGTCGAAATTGGTGGACCAACGTTGCTTCAAAAATTGATACCACGGTTTGTTTAGATATACTTCCTCTGTTAAAATAAATCACATTACGGCTTGGTTATTTATAAATTACTTAATTGAACTAATATTACAGAAATTATTGTGTGTGTAGATGTAAAAGTATTTAATGCACTTGTAAAAAATTAAAATGGTTATGTACCTGTACTATTTAATCTTGCAAGATCCTCTACTTTAAATTTCCTTGTGTTTAGTTGTAACTTGTAGGCGTATGGAGCAAATAACGTGCGATTGGTGAACTTATTTCTGTCCCAGTAGGTTCCCGCTGACCATATACGACTGTCACCTAACATAAGGGACAATGTTTCTCCAATCATCTGATCTTCTGTTAGAGCTTTATCTGCAACACGTTTACCTGAGAATACTTCTTTTGGATCTGAAACCTGTAAAAGGAAAACAAATTAAATTGATTTTCTGCAAACACTCAGCAAGTGTAATTATATCAAGCTGTAATTTAGTGCACTTGGGGTCTGCCGATGTTGGTTGGAAAATTTATACAGGGTTGCGCAAAAGTATGGAAACAGACAAATATCTAGAATATTATTGCAGATATAAGAATAAAATTTCGTATCTGAGCGTTATGGTATTTTTCGGATTCGATTAAAATATTAAGGTTGCAATATGACTTCCGGTCCAACAGGAAACGGACTCAAACTTTGAAATTTTAAATAGAACACCCTGTATATTTTTACATTTTTGGATTCCTCTTAAAATTTAACTTAAGAAATGTATAAGGTTATACAGGTCTAAAGTCATCTGTTTTCGTATAATTTAAATTTTTACAAAAATTTTGAGCGATACAGCACTTTCATTTTTTTTTAACATTTAAGTTATTTAAAAAGGCAGTAGAATTTAGTTTGAAAATAGATTATTTAACACTTTGCACTAGCTACATTTTAAAAATATTATACAGAGTGTTTTTTACGCTTGGACAAACTCGTGAAACTTTAAACATCGATAACTCATTTTTCTTAAATACAAGACCCTATATGTTTTTACATAGTCTTCTAGAAAATTTGATTGTCTTTTAAAAACATTAACCATGTTTCATACCTAAGACTAATATTTTTCGAGATATCGCGAATTTATTGTAAATTATTCGGGCAATGTAATATTTTCGAGTAGGCTATGAAGGTAGACAGCAGTAATTTTGAAACAATTGAAAGATAAAAACATAAAGTTATAATATGTATTGACTTTCCTCACTTATTTTCGACATTTCTAATAATGTAGATGTAATTTTAACATTTTTACGTTTAAATAGAGGTTTCTTAAAATTTTGCATTTATTCATTGGATCAGTGTGATGGGACAATTACTAAATCCTATTAACACATTTTTTGTGTTTCTACAGTATGATTTTCGGTAGAACCGGATACGGTTTCAACCCTAACAATTTTTAAATTTGAAGATAATACTGGTCAGTGACTTTTGTTTAATCAGAGTTATTTTCGCGTACTCAATACGTTATCAATCGGTTTTTAAGACTGCAAACGATCACAATCAATTATATGGAAAATATTGTGGCCCTGATAAGAAACCTCGATATAAACTTAAGATTAGTAAAATTACATCTACAATATACAAAATTTCGAAAATTCGAAAGGAAAAGTTACTATTACAACTTTATTGTTTTTATCTTTCAAATGTTTCAAAATTACCACTGTCTACCTTCATAGCCTACTCGAAAATATTATGTTGCCCTAATAATTTACAATAAAATCGCAATATCTCGAAAACTATTAGTTTTAGGTATGAAACATGGTTAACATTTTTTAAAGACAATCAAATTTTCTAGAAGACTATGTAAAAACATATAGGGTGTTGTATTTAAGAAAAATGAGTTATCGATGTTTAAAGTTTCACGAGTTTGTCCAAGCATAAAAAACACTCTGTACAATATTTTTAAAATGTAGCTAGTGCAGTGTTAAATAATCTATTGTCAATCTAATTTTCAAACTAAATTCTACTGCCTTTTTCAATAACTTAAATGTAAAAAAAAATGAAAGTGCTGTATCGCTCAAAATTTTCATAAAATGTAAATTTTACGAAAACGGTTAACCTTAGACCCATATAACCTCATACAGTTTTTAAAGTAAATTTTAAGAGGAATTCAAAAATGTAAAAATATACAGGGTGTTCTATTTAAATTTATAAAGTTTGAGTCCGTTTCCGGTTGAACCCGAAGTCGTATTGCAACCTTAATATTTTAATCGAATTTGAAAAATACCATAACGCTCAGATACAAAATTTTATTGTTATACCTGCAACAATATTCTAGATATTTGTCTGTTTCCATACTTTTGCGCATCCCTGTATTAACGGATTACATTTAAATTTAAAAATATTTAGGACTACATAATGTAGATTTCTGCTAGCTGTTTGTTTCAAAATAGTGATATAAAACTGAGTTTTACCTGCATAAATGCGCTAATAAAATTGGCCAATCGTAAAGCCATTTTCGCTTCATTTTCAAAGAATTCCTCAGCGCCGTAGCTAACTCCACCAATCAACGTTAAGTCTTGGGGTTTATAATTTTTACAGTTGTCCTTGTTCACACCTAAGATGAAGTCCAGAGCTCTATGTACGTTCATTTTATGCATTTTCAACGATTCCGGACCGCTACTGAAGTTTTTATACTCGTAATATTTTTCCATGTAATATTCACGAAGATAAGGCAATGATTTTTCCCACTGCACGGGCATCTTTTGTATCCCTTGAGAAATAAAATAATAAGAAACTAGCTCAATTGGTTTTCGCGTTAGTTCTTACATCCTATCTTTAGACAATCGAAGCCATTGTAGTATTGTTCCGATGATGCTCTTTCGATTATTTCGCCGAGATACGGTCGTCTTACTTGATATGGTAGCCTCCAACCAGGTTTACATCGACACTGATAGCTTCCTCTTCGATATCCCCAGCCATGTATAGGTTCACACTAAAACGGGTTCATTTAAAACCGATTGATAAAAAGTGGCACAATTTTACCTCTGTCGTTTCTTTTTTACATCGTGCGGTATCGGCAAATCTATTCGGTCCACTGTTACCTAAACCTTTCGGACACTGATTTATGTCTATCCGATCAAAATCCATTTCAACAACAGATGCAGCAGTATATCTGCAAACAAAAATGTCGGTACAATACTTAAACTTATTGATTTGACTTCTTTATTTTAGTTAATAGTCCTACTGGATTCTCAACAACTATAAATGCTACATAGTCTTTTAGAACAGCCTTTCTAAAAGTGCGGTCCGCGACCCACAACTTTACACTTCGATGCGGCATTTGTAGGCTCACCTCTGGCAGTAAAATAAAGTCCTATCTTTAAATGTGAGTTATGGGAGGGGCTTGTGGACCACTGGGTGATTTGCTTTGTCCAAGTGGGTCGCGATCAGAAAAGTTTGAGAAACACTGTTTTAAATAGCCATAATTTAAAGCGAATTTAAAATACATAAATTTGAAGATATGCTTTTTTTATATTTGTCTTTTTGTGCTATTTCACAAAAATCGCTTCTTTTGCGTTGACAAACGACTAATCAAACGGTGTCATGTTTTTAAATATAGTATGTTCAAAAACCGGAAATTTTTATTTTCCCCTTATTTATCATGCAATGTATGGGAATTTTGGCTTAAGCTTTAGCTAAAACATTAGGCTATTATTTAAAATATCTTGGTCTTGATGTTATAAAACGTAAATCTATTTTTTGTAAATAAATTTATAAAAGTCTGTTGTTCTAAGATAACATAAATTTCTGCTACAATTTAAAATGTGGTATTTTGATTGTTCAAGAGTTTGTTTTGTATTTATCTCTGAAACTACTCAATCATTTTCAAAAATTTTCTTTATTTATTATTATTTATTAAACAGTAATTTAAAATTATATAAAATCAAAAAGTTACAGCCTAATGTATTGAATAAAGTTGAATTCCAAAAACCATGTAAAGTATAAAAATTATAAGGATTTTTTTGCCCATGTTATATCTATATAAATTTGTTCTTAATAATGATAAACCCATTTTTTCGTGGATACCATATCGCTTTAAAATATATGTATATGGGCATATTTTCCAGTTTCGTGCTTTTACAGGGCGAAATACATAAATTCTAGTGTGTCTTTTATTCCCTATGGTCTGGAATTCTTCAACTTACATGCTCTACTCTGTGTTATTAATGTTTGTAAAATACTTACGTCGGATATTCAACATGTCGAAAACCAGTATGACGTGGATAAATATCAGCAATTGGAACTACAGCAGCTACCAACCATCGGTTAGAACGTCCACAATCGAAATACGGTCTTGTCCATTTAATGGGTCCTGGAATTTCATCAGCACCAGGTGGTCCGTGGAATGTGAATGTTTCATTAGTATTATTTGCATATCGTATCTGTACTTGATAAGTTGTTTTCGTGTCATGACGGCCGACGACATGATCAGGAAGCCAAAATTTGTACCACTCATTAATTCTATAATAATCTGATGTGTAGTCATTGCTTGTGTCCAGCGGTACAGACCCCAAGTCCTGAACCATAAATGTATTCATCGTTGATATTCGTTCCAAATGTAGAGGATCATTAAAATCATCTTCTCGATATGTTCGCGGTGCAAATCTTGGGAATGTTTTATTGAAAAATCCTAAATAAGAAGGCGAATAAGACGTGTTGGGTGAAAAATATATTGCACTAGCGTTAATGTTTGGATTGGTCGATACATCTGCAACTGTTGATAGGAAATAGTACATCATACCAGGATCATACGTATCATTGATAGCAGGTCTTATAAAACGACTCTGTAATATGTAACTCCAAAAAAAGGCTCGACTTAAGGCTAAATTATGTAGATGTAATAGTGCTGTTCTATTTGGGAATACTGGATTAATGTTAACATCTTTGATGTCGGGCAAATGAGATACTGCATCTTCAGGCAGATACAAGTCTCCAACATGTTGAATTGGGCAATTATCTTTAGTCACTTTATCCATCTGAAGGCGAACTTCGTCAAAAGAATCCCGGGTTTGCCATTCATATTGGCCGTTCACACCCAGAAATAGTAAACAAAAACAAACAGTTACTACCTGCCACATTGTAACTAAAATTTTAGAGTTTTGAATAAACTTTAAAAATTAAAACTCATTATTTTAAATAAAGACGCCACAATTACACCACATTTACTTCCACAATTCTTGTAAACTATGATAAGGTTACGTTTATGTGCCCTGCCCACTAAACGAAACAATCATAACGCCCCCTCCATGGGTATTATTCACCTGTTAATCAACAAGTGTGACGACATCTTAGCCCCTAAGTATAGGCATATTATTTACGTATATGTTGGGTTGGTGGTATTTAATGAGCAGGAAATTTAAAATCCGGCCCTGTTGTAGGGGTTTAGGGTCACTTGGTCCAAGCTCCTATCCCACGGCACGGAGATCCAAATTAATTAAGAGTATTTAGATAGAAACAAGAGCGCGCTCCTCCTAATCTCCTCTAGAATGGCGAAACCAGTTTCTAAGGTTCCTAGGGTCCCTGTTCTTCTAACATTTCGGCAAAATATAACTTGCCATTTTCAGATGATTTAATCTCTGAAAATGGCAAATGACGTGTTGGCTAAATGTCGGATGACCATAGGTTTCAGGGAACGCATTAGTATAAAAATCGAGGACAAATTTGTATGCCCTTCTCCCTTAAAAAGGGCCACGAATTCCGTTATCGGATGTCCTGGTTGTCCGTACAACCTAAATAAACGAAATAAATTTTTCCATTTAATAACACTTAATAGGAGCTCTAAAAAACGTCCCATTAGAAAAAAAAGATGCTGCTAAAATAAAATAATGTAAAACGTTAAGATAGAAAGTTTAAATATTGATTATTTATTCAGTTTTTAATAGGGGGTATTACCTTGTTTTATTTGCTTGCGGTAAATGTATAATTTCGTTATTCTACAGAATGCCAAGGTATTCTATGTAATACCCTAATACCGCGTGGAATTTGGAAAATTATAAAATAATAATGATCTAATATATCATACATTTACTGGTCATTATGGTATAATTACGCATTTTATAAAACGTCGAATGTTAGTTAGATAGAGCGTAAAGTAACTTTTTTTAAAAATAAGAATCAAAACATTTTTATTTTCTCACAAATAAAAATAACAACAACAACAATAATAATCTTATGAGTATACTTTATTTATTGCAATGCATTAAAAAATAAAACTTTAAACAACCTTTAAGCTGACCCTCTATTACTGATCAAGTGAACGAGAGGGTCAGGTTAAAGGTTATAATTACATTTTATACTTTGCCAAATTCCACTCGGCATTATAGAGAATGCCTAGGCGTTTTGTAGAATACCGAATTATACTCTTGTATACATTTGAAAACTGAAATAGGAAACATTTAATACATCATCAAGATCACCTAACCATTGGTGATTGGTACGTACTACCAGACCACCTTCCCGATTTGTTTAATAAGAACTTAAACGATATGTAAAAGGTTAACATGTGTATTTTGAAGCTGTCAAACTTGGTCAGAAACCCCCCCCCCAGGTTCGCAATAAGTCGTTTTAGAGCCGAAGAACTGTAAATTTTGTGCTAAATAAAAAGTCTTCGGCTCTTTTTACCGTTTATTAATCCACCCCATGATGAAACCATCAAACATCCTGCTGCAAAAAAACTTAAAAAGAGAGTGGTGACCTAAAAAAATAGGTCCTCAGCTCTTTTTGCGTTTATGATTCCCCCCATGGAAGCATCCTGCCTACGACACTGCGTCTAAATGAATGAAACAATACATTTGTTGTTGGAAATACTAAAACCTTTTTTTTTGTAAAATCAAAGCAGGACTGTCCAACATCTATATAAGTGTCGTCCATTTATTTTTCTTCAAAGTTTTAGCGGGCCACTATTGAATATAAATCTAATAGGCGCAACGAAATTTGATGTCTATATCGAATTAAGGATTAATTTGAATAATTTTTTTATAAGATGTTTGGGGACCACACAGTCCTTTCGCGGACCGGATGTGGCCCGGGGGCTGCCAGTTTGACAATCCTGATTTAGAGGGTGGCAAGTCCTATTTGGAAATGGTTTTGGCTTTTAAATATATGTACTTAATTTCATGAACTTTGAATAAGGAATATAAAATGATCAATGAAATTTTAAAATAGAATATCTGAAAAACAGTTGAATGTATTTGGGCGCCAAAAACATCTTAAGAAAGATTTTTACTTTCGCCATACGGACTGGATAAATCTTACTGAGACCCTGTATATTATTGTAAATAAATCAACGACTTGTTTAAACAATTTCAAATTTATCAGAAAATGTGTGATTTCGTGTTTATTGTGCCACCTGAAATGTGTCTGTCTGCCTACAACTCTAATGATACAGAAATAAAGTACATATTTAAATATAAGTACTTACAACATTAAGTTAATGTTTAGTAATGCAATAAATGTGTACCTGACGCATCTCATTTGGAAGATGTGTTTAATAGCTTAATAGTACACAATAATTAAATTAACGACCTTTTCTAATCGTTTTTACACAGCAGGACCACAGCACTTGCAAATTATACATCTCCTAAATTGTGTTTATGATTTCTATCTGAACTGCGAGATATAATATACCTACTGTTCTCCTCAGTTTTTAGTTGAACGATTATGAATTCAGTGGGCGTACATTGATTTAATAATTATTGAGTGCTTATGAATCAACTTTGCTCACCAAATTTTTCTTGCTAAATAAATAAAGGCAAATACATTTAGAATGTCTGTAAAAATTAAAGCTGGCTGTGCGTGTCTGCTGTAGCAAGTTAAAGCTCATCACAAAATAAATATAGAAGCGTCAACAGTTGACATTAAAATGGAAGATGAAAGTTGCAGTGTCAAATATTATTCAAAGAAATTGAACAAAAAATGTGTATTATGATGTCATTCATCCAAAAGCACACTCTTTCGGCTGGTTGATTTTAAATGTCGAGATTTTTATTTGAAATTTTATGATGCTTTTTTATTTTGGTCCTTCATACACGCATATTTAAAAAAATGTCTTATCACCGTTGAGTTTGGGGAATGCAATGCCTAATCAATGTTAACTGTTGTGCGATAGAACCTAATTTATTAAAGTGTTAAATATAGAGCATGTGATCGTTTATTTAATTAACGCCAAGTAGTGATTATCAATTCAAAAAAGCATTGCAGCTAGTGGTACATTTTAACTATTGTGTCTACAAAAGTAAAGATTAAGGATATTGCAATAATAAAAATAGTTTATCGAAGCAACTTTTTATTTTCTATAAGTCGCTACAATTAGATTTGGTAATGTAAGTTTTGACTATTTTGAATCATCATCATCAACTTTATTACTTACAGGCATCATATTCGATTTTTGTATAAAAACTTAGTTCTAAAACTTCCGAATGCAATGATATATCATACTATAGGTATAATTTAAAAAATGATCGCAATAATGCAAATTATAAAATCAACTCTGCTAGAAAACAAAAACCATCCAAAATGTAAAAAAAAAATTAAAAACTGATAAATGTTACAACTGTTATTAATACTTTTACAGTGATACTACAAATTGTATGCAAATCGTGGTTGCCAATATTAAAAAAAAAATAAGTGTACTAAAAATATAGTAATGGTCAATTTATTTTGTAAACCACAACTGTTTGTACTATTTTCTTGCATTAGATTAAGTTTAAGACGAAATCGTTAAGGTATAATTATGACGAGATTTAAAATTAAGTTTATTATTGTTTGTAATCTAAATCAGTTTTATTTGTATCTGTATACAATGGGATTGTTGCTTTAAGACGACTACATATTGTAAAGAACGAATCAAGTCAAATTGATATTTTAATACAAAAATAAAAATGCTGAATAATTTTGCCGTATTTTACAGTTACTGATTAATATAAACATAAAGTTATGACATTACTACAATATTTAAAAAAATACTTGACAACTTTTAAAATGTTACATTGCAAACAGGTTTTGTTTTTAATAGAAGTGTTGATGTTATGAAAAATCGATATTTTTGTATTATGCGGTTATTTTTTAAATTATACTAATAGGTACATAGATAGTATGACAATACATACATCATTGTACTCAAAATTTTGAGAACCACTTACAAATTCTAAAATGCAAAATATAAGAAATAATAAAGTTGATGATGGTCCAAATAGGAAAAACATGTGACACAAAATCTAATTCTAACATCATAATATAGATAATAAAAATTTGCTTCAGTTAAGTGTTTTTATCGATAAAAATAAAGGAAATAGGTACAACAAAAAAACATGGTCATTTTCTTCAAATTTAGATTCAGTACCAAATATCGCAGCTTTGCCCCAATGTAACAAACTTTTTTGCTATCAAGATTAGCGAGATACCCATGTTGTCTCTTAGTTGGAACACCCCGTATAAGTTAACAAAAATTTTACTGTTTTTATCCTTTAAAAATTTGAGTATCGCTGACAACTTTCATGAAATCGTAACAAATCTATTCCATTCAACATTTTTGTAGCTCTTAATGTTCTTTCTGCGAAATTCCGGTAGTGTGTTCGAACTCGAACAACCCTGTATAAGCATGTATTACAAACGTGGAGGGTAGAAATGAACGTACAAGTTGATACTGTTTCTTGAGATAAAGATTCCTTTATAACTGGATGCAACGGTCAAAACGCAGGCAAATAACATACAAATTGTAGCACAAAATATACTTGGTCAAATAACATTGACTGTTATTAAATATTTCTCGGAGCCTAAAATATGGATACTCATATTATATACACTGGATTTAAATTTGAGTTCTAACATGGAGATCTCACTTATTATAAGAGCTAAAGCATATTTATATCAATTCGGCAAATTACTAAATTGTATGCTAAGCGATAGTATCCAAACGGATTTTATATATTTGCAACGGTTTTCAAACAAATTTTAATAAATCTGAGAAATTGACTTCTCGTTTTTTCGCTGCAACTTTTTATAATGCTTGCAATTGTACATAAATTATGTAATTAAAATTTGATTTTTTTTAAACGAACTTTGTTTTTTATGGGAGCCTAACTTGATTTCGGCATACAATTTTTTAAGAACCGTTTCGTAACAACTTTGTATTCTGCATTTAATAATCTCAACGGCTGCTAAAACAATTCAATTTTCCTACAAATTTAAAAAAAAAAATGTTATAATAAAGAAGTTGCAGTAATCAAGAACATTTTGGTTAAATAGCATGAGAATTTAAAAAAAAATATATTTGTTTTACGTCCATTTTTGAGAATTTTGTACAAGCATGTTACTGAGAAAGTTATTTGGATCGATTTTATTTTGCGTTGGATAATTCCTTTGTCAAGTCAAAGTTTCAGTTACTTTTATTTGTTTTTGCACAGCAATATGATCGGTGTAAAACTGTATGAAGCAATTACATATTTGGCAAGTCTCATTTTAAATATTGCACTATTTCAGTTTTTTAAGACGTACATTAATTCGTGAGTTAGAAAATATTTCAAAGGCTTCGTATACATATACAGCAACAGCTGTTATAAAGTTTGATGTTCTATTATATTTTTACGTTTTTATCTGATGTAGTTCAATTCAACTAGTCTAGTATCTTAATCTAAAAAAAAAAACGATTCTGCTGTATAACAAATGTAATTTGTATCCCCGTACAATGACAGCATAAAAATTTAGGTAAAATAAAAATATGAACATAAGCGGATAACAGCAGTAAATATTGGTGATTTTTTTGATATCTCATAAAATAGAGCAAACAAGTGGTTCATTCGGTACCGTGCAATATAGACGCAAAATTGACTAGTCGTTACACAAGTCGCTATACAAGCTCGTTTTAGCCGTTACAACGATATGAAGAAAAATACACCGTACATAACGCCTGTTCTTTGTTCGAGCACTTCACGATTATATTCAGCAAGTGCCATAAGGCATTGCGACGACGAGCGAGGGGAGAATTTGCAAAGCAGCTGTTCTTCAGCCACGATATCGTTAATGTTCGTCCGCCATTCTTCTTCTCATCTATAGATAGATATACCGTGCTATGCAATCCTATAGAAACCAGTTGCTACGATTTTTAACCGCCTCCGCCCCTTTAGAAATTAAGTTTTTATGCATGGAATAAATCTAGAATAACCTGTTTACCCTTGGCGGGAATTGCAAGCTGCTGAAAGGAATATTCGCGTATTCGGTTAGATTTTTTTTGCAAAGCGAAGAGTCACTGAACGTGATGAAAATTTAAAAAATCTTGTAATAAAAACAGTAATCAACAAAAATTTGCCAATGTTAAATAATTATCTAAATAATTTATTAGGTTTTTTTTTGTTTCTCACTAAGATGTAGATGCTAAACTTTTTTTTTTAAATAATTTAAACGGTGATAATGTAGCAGACATGTGAAATTTGGCAAAGGAAGTGAATCAGACGCTGGACAGATTGAACAAAGTTGTGTTTATTAATCTTGAGCTAGGTAATCCACAGCAAGTATGCAAACGAACATAGACTGGTTTGCAATTTGAGCGCGAATTGTACAAAGCGCATGTCCGTTGCCCGCGAACAACCCGAATGCAAGTGACGCGCCGACCAGACGGGTTGCAAAACAACGAATTCGGAGAGTGCACATTGCGATTGCATTTGGCTGAACGCCGCGGGAGTCGGTACTACACCAAAAATTTCAGTTAAACAATAACATCTAAATTAAGTTTGTTTTTATTAATGCTTTAATTTTTAAGTAACTATTTAATTATTTTTGTTAAATAATAGATTTTTTCAAATATTTTAAAATGTTTGTGTTGTTTGTTAAAGTGCATTAGTGTATTGAGGATTTTAAGTGGTAGGTACCTATTTTTATTTTCTTTGTTGTATTTTTTTGTGAATTTCCAACGCTCCATTTAACTATGATGAGATTTGCTATGATCATTATATTTGATCAATGTGAATTGTGTTTAATGGACCGCCTTAGCTTAAATTCGCATTAATTGAAATGTTTGGCGGTATACGTTATCGCTAAATATAAGTGGGTAGCGCGCTTGGGGTTTTTTTTTAAATTTATGTGATTTCATTGTCGATGTATTATAATCGATTCAAAATTGAATAGTGAATGTATTTTATCGATTTTGCTCTATTAAACCGCAAAACTACGACACTGCAGACATTTTCAAAGCATTCTTTTTGAATTCTTTTTTCTGTAGGATGGCAGAATGTGCACTGGGTTCGAGGCTAAACCCGTGCGCGTCGTTTTGTGAACCCCGAAAGCTGGCGGGCGGTCACGTTGACGTTGACCATTGCCTGTAGACCGCCATTTTATATTTTATAAATAGTTTTTTAACCAAAAGGTATGACAGATAATTTAGTGACATTGTAGAATAATTTGAATATGGTACTTACAAGGTATTTTTTAAAATCTGTAACGCTACTCAGCCTAAACGCTTTAAAACGTAGACGATTGCATTAATGACCATATAGTTCGGTATTTGTTGGGCTCTTAGTTATATTCTGCCCTTTAAAACTTAACAAAAGTTGAGTTAATTATCTCTAATGTTTGTTGTAACGTTTATTATACGTAGGGTGCATGTACATATTTGAGAACTATAAATCGCTTTTGTATTACCGGTATTCGTCAATTGCCGGTTGAACATGGCGTAGGTTTTTAACCTAAGAGTATTTGGCGGGAACATTTAAATTTATTATTTGTTCATAATTGCATATTTTTCGGTAAGTTATAAAAACATAACTAAAAGTAGTGAAAACAAAAGTAAATATTTAGGAAGGGTAGTTAAGCACATCGAGGGTTAATTTAAGTTTAGGTTTTATTGGCTTTTGAAAGTGGTTGCTTCAAATTAATTCTTAGTGTTTGAAGTATGCAATGTTATTTTTAGGTTAGCTTATTTTTATCTTGAACGTTTTGCTTTAATTGAATAATCAATATATTTGGGATTGTATTATATTGGTATGTACAAACTGTGAATGTCTTTAGTGGTGGTATTTGTGTGAATATCATAAAATACTGTTCTGTTAAATTGTAATAGTGTATTTGCAATGAAAATGCAGTTTGATTGTACAACAAGCAGTGTGAGTGAACGATAAAGTGTTTTACAATAAAAACTTTTAAAGTGTGTTTGTGGAATAGGATGTTAAAAGTGAGTTTATAAAGCCTTAGACTGTTTGTTTTGCTAAGTGCAACAAATTATATAATGTTGATCATCACTCGTAATGTTGATACAAACTAAGCTAAGGTGAATGAATAAAATTGGATTTTTCTGAATTGAAAAATGCATGTCTACCTGGCTAAAATTTTGCTCAATGTGTGTAAAACTTAATTTAAAGCGGACGTAATTGAACAAAAATGTATGTTGTCTACATGAAAATAGTGTGTAATGAAAAGTTTCCTATAATCTTAAGTATTAATGGGCACCGAATGATTCAGTCATGTATAGTAATTTAGGCATGGATCTCACTGTTGGCTATTAGTTCAGTCAGGTCGACATAAATAAAGTTTTTAACGGTCTGTTTAATTGAAATTTTAAACATAAGTGCACCAATTCGTTTTTTTTTAAAGTTCTAAACAATATATCTACAAGTGTGCAGTCTTAAGCCGTACTATGTAGTAATAAATATTACAAGAGGAACTTAATAACTTTTCGAAAAAATTTTAATTCAACTGAATATCATTTCTATTTTTATATAGAAAGGCAGTGGGCAGTATGATATTAACCAAAAGATTATTTTTTTTATAGGAGTATGTTAATCGGTAGTTTTATAAGGTTTTCAAGAAATTGTAATTTCAGGTGTTGCTTTTAAAAAATGCTTGTAAATGATGCCTGTTTAAATGCGAGGGTAGTAAGATGAGAATTAAAAAGTAAATGCCAAGTTGATCAACTTAAAATAATTGTTATAGCTATGGCAGAAGGTAATGGTGAACTAGTAGTAGGAGAATCAATGAAGATCGACACAGATTCCTCTGAGAGAACTGAAGACTATCATAAATTAATTGAATATGGCCTAGATGAGAAAGTAGCGGCGAAGTTAGATGAGATCTACAAGACTGGTAAATTAGCGCATGTGGATCTAGACGAACGAGCCCTCGATGCTCTCAAAGAATTTCCGGTTGATGGTGCCCTTAATGTCCTCGGTCAGTTCTTGGATTCGAATTTAGAACACGTTTCCAATAAGTCGGCGTATCTTTGTGGTGTTATGAAGACCTATCGACAGAAAAGTAGAGCAGGTTCGAGCCAGGGACCTGCGGCGCCAGTAACTACACCAGTTAAAGGACCCGACGAAGATAAAATAAAAGCAATTTTAGAACGTACAGGCTATACTTTGGATGTAACGACAGGTAACGTTTCGCTGCTAGAGTTGATTTAGTTTAGAGTTTGTTGTTGTGCTCATTATGGTTAAATATTGTTAGGCCAGCGAAAATATGGTGGTCCTCCACCAGGGTGGGACGGTTCAACACCAGGTTCAGGATGTGAAGTTTTTTGTGGGAAGATACCTAAGGATATGTATGAAGATGAATTAATTCCGTTATTTGAAGAATGTGGTACGATTTGGGACTTGCGATTGATGATGGACCCAATGACTGGTACTAATCGAGGGTATGCGTTTGTCACTTTTACAACCCGTGATGCCGCACAGATTGCCGTCCAGAAGGTAAGATATGATGGGTAACGGTTACTGAAAGTTGGTGTCTTTAGTTTTTGTGTTATTATAGTGAATAATGCAAGTACATTATTTAGTGGTGATTGAGTTGTAGGGGTCATTCAAGTAGTTAATACATAGTGTAAGTTAATTACATCAAGATCTATTCATGTTGATATTTCTTAGCAATTCTATTCAGTTGTACATTTCTTGAAAGTCCCCAAGCTACTATATCTTTGAATTTATACAGGCTGGATTTGAGACCTATGTGGAAATTGTACTAAGCCACTATTAAAAAAAAAAAAGTCTTAACAAAATTAGAATGCCTAACAGTGTTTATTTGTTCTAACTAACCTACAGCTTATCACTAATATGTACAAATATTTTTATAGTAAATGCTGTAAACTTGTTGGAACGTGTAAATTGCTGTTGGATATTGCACAGAAGGGCATTGGGAGTTGCAGGTGTGTATTTAGTTGTTCATCCCATTGCTCTTCTGGCACATGCATCATAATTGGCATCTTTGTTGTAGTGATGTGTGCCAACTGTTGTCATAGCCGGCAATTGAGAGCTCACTTTTGTTGCAGCGGCTCTGACCACGGAGCATACGTTCTTTCCCTGTAGATTTTTCCTCCATCAGAGCCCTTGAGTGACCAAATTGAGATGATTTGACACTCGGTGTCACAATTGGCTCTAGACAAGTACTGGTGTGTGTTTGGCAGGATTAAAATTTTTTTTCAGGTCTCCTCTTTGCACAAGGGGCAAAATTGAGACCGGAAAATTCCCAATAAACTCTAAATTCCATTTAGTGGCAGTTTGTAGTGCATTGGTTTGGGAGTAGCGGTACCAGAGTTCCAGGCGCCAGGCGGGTTACTAAATCTAGCGAGCATGCCAACCGCCGGTTCAGTAGTTTGTTGGTGCAAAATTGTTCTTTTGATATACTAAATTATTTTAAGCATACTCTTAAACTGATGTGGCAACCAAATTCTGGCATGTTTTGTTTCTTGACCCACAGCTCGATAATTTCGAAATCAAACCCGGCAAGACTCTGAAAATTAACATTAGTGTTCCGAACCTTCGGCTTTTCGTGGGCAACATACCAAAGTCTAAAGGCAAAGAGGAGATTCTGGACGAGTTCAGTAAATTAACAGGTAAAGTGCATCAGTAGCTAGTGGCGGCCGGCTGCCGGGCTCAGTCCTTTCCTGCCCCGTCCCACCCCCTTGCCCAAGGCATAATTGGCTACCCTTCCACTGTTCTTGCAGCTGAATGATTATGAGATGCGAAAAGGCAAAAAGATTGGTGTAACCATATCTTATAACAATCACCGGTTATTTGTGGGCTATATTCCAAAGAACCGGGATCGAGACGATCTCTTCGAAGAGTTTTCCAAACACGCACGTAAGTTGAGAACCCTTAATCCCTGGAATGCGTTAGTCTGTGCCTGAGCAATGGGTAGGGCAGGGCCGCTACGAGCATGGGAAGGGTAGCAAGGTCCAGTGCGAGTAGCGTTGTGCAGTGGCTTCATAGATAGTGCAATGGACTTTGGTGCTCATCCGCCGTCCTAGTTCTCATTATTAGCCGGTTGCTTAATCTCTATTTTTGTATAGCTGGCCTAATGGAGGTCATCATCTATAGTTCCCCTGACGATAAGAAGAAAAATAGAGGGTTTTGTTTCTTGGAATATGAGTCTCATAAAGCTGCGTCCTTAGCCAAACGTCGTCTCGGAACAGGTCGTATCAAAGTCTGGGGTTGTGATATAATAGTAGATTGGGCCGATCCCCAGGAAGAGCCGGATGAACAGACCATGGCCAAAGTGAAGGTGTTGTATGTGCGTAATCTTACTCAAGAAATCACGGAAGAAAAATTAAAAGAATCTTTTGAAACGTTCGGCAAAGTAGAACGGGTAAAGAAAATTAAGGATTACGCATTTATTCATTTCGAAGAACGAGATCATGCAGTGAAAGTAATATTTTTTAAGTTTAAAATTTGGCTCGCAAATTCATCAACTGCGTTTATTATTAGGCAATGGAAGATTTAGATGGAAAAGAAATGGGAGGCTCAAATATAGAAGTTTCGTTAGCCAAACCTCCGTCCGATAAAAAAAAGAAGGAAGAAATTCTAAGGGCACGTGAACGAAGAATGATGCAAATGATGCAAGTGCGAGGCGGGTTAGTGTAGCATTTACAGACATGGTTGTGCAGGTGGATTTCAATTTTTATTCTGTTTAGTACCATGATTCCTGGAGCTATGCCAATAAGAGGAGGGCCACCTGGACAAGGACCAAGAACTAGTACTTCTGGAGGAGGCACAGGAGGTGGTATGCGGGGACCCATGGGACGTGGTGATTATGGTAAGTGACCAACCAGTATGACAATTGTGATCTTTAATTTACCCAATCCCTCATAATCAGGAGACATGGTCCTTAGCGTGCTTGTTTTAGTCAAGTAACTATTCTGTTTCGCTACATTTCATCCAGAAATTGACATAATTCAGAAATTTTACTAAAAGAAATAATATGAATTGCAGTAAATTGTATGTGGTGGTTCCAGATGTTCAGCTCAAGTTTGTTGTGTAAAAGAAACTTTTGTTTGGTACAGTTTCTGAATTGTCATAATTATATATAAAACAATGTTTTTTGCTTTTCATGAACTTAATAATTTCTTAAGCACATGTCTAATTATACTAACAAGTAAATGTGTATTGTATTTGAAGATTCATAAACATGTAGTTATGATGTTTGGTATTTTCAACTATCAAAGATATGCTTAAAATTTGATTTCATCTTCTGTCTTTTTCAAGTTTTTCTTGCTTCCCAGGTAATGATTAAGAGGTATTAGTACTATAATGTATATATGTTGAATTTATTGCAGGTCTGAAAGTAACTGACTGATAATGATTGTCAATTGTTTAAATTTCAAGTTCCTTCTTACTAATTACTACCACACGGCCCAGATCAGATAATCATTTGTAATTTGTAACTTAATGACTTGTTGAGGTAGTGTGAGAGTGTAAGAGCGTGCATGTGGGGCACCAGCAGGCAAGGGCATCGTACGGCATTGCACGCGCTCCAGACTCTCTAACATTGCATGTGTCTGTCTTTCTGTCACTTGTGTTTTTCTAATGTCATGCTTGCAGCCAGGAGTTGGTAAGTACACGCAGTGGTGTAGGGACTCTCAGTATTAAGCTAGATTCTGGCGAGAATCGTTACTTGACTCTTTTCCCGGCATGCTAGTAGTATCTCCAGGCATTCGAATTGGACCAAGTTGGCTAAATTGGGACTATTATTGTGTGTTTTATAGATTATGATTACGACTATTACGGGTACGGGGATTATCGAGGCGGCTACAGCGATCCCTATTATGATGAATATTACCGGTACGAAGATTACTATTATGATTACCCGCAGGCGCCACCGCAAGCCCGAGGGAGAGGCAGGCAGCCACAACCGGTGGGTGGCCCTTTAAATTAAACCGTTTGGTGAAATAATGCGGTAGTTTGATTGTGGCATAGTGTTGGCAGCTGCCACTAACCGAGCCGCTCTTAACCCCTAATTTTGCCCGACCCGCTTGCATGGTCGACTAACTAAACACTTGCCACACTCAAATACCATCATATCTGAGCCAACAGGCTTACTAAATTGTTCAGCGCCGGGAAAAGTAACATGAGTCAGGATGCCAGCCACGCCAGGGCTGGCTCAGATATGATGAGCTCTTAGTTGCAGGGTTATCCAAAAGTGGGGCGAGGGACGGCGCCGCCACGCCGACACTAACCTTTCATTTGATTTGCTTTAACCGCAAAGTGTCTAGAAGACTGCAGCTTGTCCATGTGTCCGTGTTATTGCATTGTCTTCAATGACCCCTAGGGGCCGCCATGCATCTTGCTTTTGTCTTTGCTTTTTGCTTAATAGTGCTTTTAGAGGCTTAGCTTTTTTGCTTTGCTTGGCTGTTGCCAGCCCCAAGCTGCGTAGCCAAGCCGGTATTATTTTGGATAACCCTTTTCTAAAGCTTCCGCATTGGATAGACAGACTGTTATTTGTATCGGATTTATCACACAACGTGCAATAAAAATAAGTGAATGATTAAGTAATGTGCACGTTGTGTGATGAATCCGACAGTTACACGTTAACAGAAGGATAAGATGTATCCAGTGCTAAGTGTTGTCATAAATAAAGCAGGTACTGATGATATGTTGACACTTAGGAACTGGACGAAGGAATCACGTTGAATTCTGGCAGTGTGTACTATGAAGTGAACAGTGGGACACAGGTTTGTTCAGCCCTTTCTACTTGACCTTCCTACCATACACAATATCCCCCTTAAACGCATCTGGAGACAGGTATATGTTTTGAATTTTAAAGTATCGTCAGAGGGAGATATACGTACATACATACATATTACAGTTTTTTTGTTACATTTTGGGTGCTAAATATGAACTTTTTAAGTTAATGTTTGCATTTGCCAGTTTATTTATGTATTGCGTGTGTGAAATTATATATGTTGAAACCGTAAGTTAGTTCCAAAGTCATGTTATTTTATTCATATATTCGTACATACATACATACATATTGGGCTATATATTTTATGTGACAGACCTGTTTTAAGGATTGTTTTGTTGAAGCTTCCTTTTTTTAATTTATATTATGTTGGTGATATTCGTTTTCATTTTAATTGGAGGTTAATGCTTGGTGTGCTTACTGATAATTGTAAACAAATTTTGATTCTTTCACAGATTGCTGGTAGTCGATTTGTCGGTATTGATTTATTCTAATAATTATTTAATGTGCTTATTCAAATGTCCATGACTTTTGGGTCACGTGTATTTTTCTGAATGAAATTTGTTTACATATTTGCATTGCTTATATTTTGCACAACTAATAAGGTGGTAAATTTAAAAAGAACAAACTAGACATTTGATTGTTGTTGAGAAGAGATTTATCTCGGTGCCAGTTTTATTTGGTTGTGGACTATTACAAGAACTTGATAAATTTTCACCTCTTGAACATTTTGCAAGAATGCGGTAAATTTAAAAGAGATTTTTAACTTGATTCAGTTTTAAAGTTCAAAAATTGATATCTGTGTAGCAACATATATTATTTTGTTTTTATTGATAAATGTCCATTGTGGTAAACAAATAGTAAAAAAAAAATCGTGCTTAAAGTCTGATTTATACTATACTATTTTTTCGTTTAAGAAAATCGTATACGATTTTTAATACAAAAATTTCGTTCACGAATTTAGCATGGAAAATATGAACCATTTACATTGTACTATTTTTTTGGTACGAAAACTCCAATATATTTTGGTTACTTTTTAGTAACTTTTATCATATTTTGTTGGCACCTTGAGTAACCATGTCAAATGTTCAATTTGATCACAGAACAGAAAGCGAATCATTTTCAAATTTAACGTATATTTAACGCTTGTTCCATTCTACCTATTTATTCCTACAAAATAAATTGTGAGGGATTATAACCAGTGGTGAGCTGTAGGGGGCTCGCGCGAGCCCTTTGTTAAATTATTTCTTAATTAGCGAGCCCCTTGTTCTTCTTGTTAACTCTTACAGGCACATAAAAAGCAGACATATTTTTGCCCGTGCTGCACACAAAATTAAAAATTATTTATTAACAACGAAACTAAATGCATTTGAAAGAGGATGCAGAATAAAAAAGAAAAATATATGTTTTAGCATCCTCGTCGGGTTCAGCAACTCCTGGTGAGGTGGTACACCCTATGTACCACTATGCCTGTAATGCGAAATTTTGAGTAGCTTGGTTTATCACAAATTGTAATATTTTCTTTTATTTTACTTCTTTGTGCGTACAGATTTGTTTGAAAAACTATATTTTCAATAATTTTTTTCGGTTAACAGTAAACTAAATATTTTATAAGGTGTAGGATCAGTAACTTGATAAACAATATCTGTAATTCCAGCATAATATTCAAACTGGCCAGAACAGCAGCTAGTCAAAGATTCGTCCATCTGGGTGCCTCCTGAATGTTATTACTTGTATTTTTGTAAAATGACAGTGGCATATTGTTATCAGAATCTGACTAATCAGAATAATTTTGATAAGTTTCTAAAGTATCCATTTCTAAATTAACTTCCCTTTCGTTATTTATCTGCTCTGTATCATCTAGTTCAACAATTATAGATTCTTGGTCAGTCGGAATATCTTCAATTTTCGCAAGAAATTAATCCTTTCAATTTAAATGGCAAGTCTTCTAAACTGTATAATGATTTTAATAGTGATTATTTGTTTGAATGTTCACAGTGGTACAAATAACGTACCACCAAATTATTGTCAAATAAACACAAGAAAAACTTATTTTAAATATGAAAACAATGTCAAGTGCAAACCATACCACAAGCAGACAGATTTAACATAAACACAATTATTTTATGTTAAAATTACACTAATTACAACAAATTATTTTTGTACACTTTACTGGGGTCCAAAATACAACTAAAATGAGTTGACAGACAATCAATGCAAGCAATTTCTATCGGGTTCTGACCTGCAGCGTAAAGTTACGTTATGTCAGTACATATTGGCATAGGTGGTACAGTTTTTAAGCGATCGTGCAGAACAGCAGAAATATTAAATTAGGTGGTACAATTTCAGTACCACCATGCAGCATTGGTAACAAAAATGGTGGTACATAACGTGTACCACCATGCCTGTAAGAGTTAACCATTTTCTCAAGAAAAAATATATCTTAAAATCATTGTCATTACATACATTTGTAAAGCGACGAAGTCATGCCTATATCAAGCAATGACGATTAAATTTAGAATAACCCGTCGCACAATAGAATTTTTTGAATTATGTACAATCACTCGATTATTTACGTTTGAATTTAAAATGCCATTTTTTTCCCCACATATAATTAACATTATTTTTTTGTTTTTATTTAACTATGAGCGAGCTCTTTGTTAAAAATTTCATAGCTCATCACTGATTATAACGGTAATAATTAGTATTTAACATCGTTTGATTGTTTCAATTAACCTAACCCATAAATGACATGCGGTCAGATGCAGTTACAGTAGAATACGCATGCGGGCATGCTAAAATTCAAGATTTTTAATTTCTGATTGACACCGTACTAGAAAATCGTATACGATTTTCTTAAACGAAAAAATAGTATAGTATAAAACAGACTTAAGCGTTAAACCTCTGCATATTTTTTTTAAGCATAATAATGGACCTTAAATGGTGATTATTCAAGTATTAATATTACAGTATAAAACTATATTTTTGAATACCGGAAAATTTATCCTTTAAATATAAGAACTTCTGTTTGTGAAGTACAATCACTCTTAATTATTAAATTTTGTTCTCACAAGGTTGTGGTGCTTCTTCTTGTAAACAAATTTAACAGAGCTGTTGATTTTAAATAACCATTTAGGTGGGAGAAAGTGTTTGTTTAATAAATAGAAATTGTCATTCGCAACATCGGGTGTCACAGTAGTCTAAACATTTTCATCGTTAACAACTTGTTTTTGTTGAATGTCTTAATATTTTTTGAGATACATGCTGGGCGATATTTTCAGAACACAATACAATAACGAGTAGAAATAATTTTTTTAAATTGCAACACATTGACTGTTTGCTGTAAAAGTGATGTAAATTCATTTTTTTTTGTCGAGATATTTAAGGGTTTCCGTTTCAGTCGATATAAGTTTGTCTATGTTTCTATGAATTTAAATAAATGTAAGTTCATTAAGCAAATGATTAAAAAAAAAAATTGAACCTATATTTTTTGTTTTGAGCCATACATGGATTTACACTGTTATCATAATTATTGAATTGTAAAAATCATTAAATTTTAATTATTTAAATTTCACTTGAATTACAGTTTTAGTCCGGTTTTGTTTATAAATAAGAACACGAAACGAAATACTGTTGTTTAATCTCAATTTAAACAACTTGTCAAGCATATTCGCATACAGAAGTCATGATTAGATTCCGTTTAATAAACTTATAGATTTTCGTATTACATAAATAATTATGCCATGTCATTTACTAACGAATTTGCAGTTGGTCTAAGCTTGTGAATATTTTGAAGTATAAACTGTAAATTGTCTACAAATAAAAATTTCACACTAAATTAAATCTAAATTACTTGTTTTTATATATATTTTTTTAAATGGACTTAACACCATTTTTAATGAACTGTCCATTGGTTTGATTTTAATTTTTAATTTGACCAATTCTATTGGTTTTATCTATAGCTGTTACAAGGTTTTCATTCTACTTTATAGAGTTTTATTGGATCTGAATTTAAAGTGTTAAAATTCTGGAAATTATTTTTAAAATTTATAGTTTTCACTGTTTAAATGGATCGTACCATGTGAATTATTTTGTTTCAGAAACAATTTAACAAGTAAAATGAAATCTGTTGAATAGTTGTTGTGCAGAACTACAATTACGTTTGTTATTAAAAAAATTGTATTTGTTTGTTGCGAAATACATGTGGACAATATTTGCAACAGTTGGCAATTACATTTTGAATGTTTGTTTTTTTTATATCAACAAAAAATTATTTGAATTATGCCCATTTCTATTTACCTGTTAAAAAGTAGATCTGTTAAATTAACAAAAAAAAGTTGTGTGCTATTTGCAGATTTAAATTTTTTGGTAAATTACGTTTCATTGGAATTAAGTCCAGTTTATTTAGTGTTAAAAATTTTTCAAACTTTTGGAAAAGGTGTTTTTTGTTACATATTCTTTTGGTAAAAGGGTAATTATTTGTTTCGTGACTACTGACAAATTTTTAGCATTGAACAGCACTGAAGTTCACAGTAAATTGGTTCCCAAGATGGGTAAGTGTTTTTTTCGTTTTGGTTATTATGTGAATTATATTACTTAAAAGGGGTTTGTAAGATTTAAGTAAATTTTTGAAATTTTAATATTTAAAAAAAACTGTAGCTAGTAAGCAAACTAAAAGGCTGATGATCATATCTTAAAAGAGTTTTATAGCGGTTATCACGAAACAAGTAGAGAATTTAAAAGTTTGTGTTGGGGAAGCCTTGCATTTTTCAGCACTTTTACGGTTCAGTAACTGAGTTTTTACTTATTAATCTATTTTCAACTTACAATTTCATAAGTTAGTTTGTTTTATAAAAATTAAGGTAAAGAATGATTTATAAATGATAGTTTGTAGGTGTTGAGAAAAATTGCTTCAATCTGTCACAGGAAAATATATAGTCACGATCATATGTTTACTAGGACTAAAGTAATAGTGCTAACGTTTTATGTATACTCGAAAATTTTAAATGCAGAAAGTTCATATTAGAGTAATAGAATACAAAAATTATAACAAATGCAGTAAATATGAGCAATAGTAAATTAAAAAATAGTTTTATTCATGTAAGAATACATTTATTTGACTATTTACTAGAACATATTGCAAGGGTGGGATTTTCTCCAGTGTTGTATTGTGCCCATACCATGAATTCCTTGAACTGATACTTTTTTCCTGCGTTAATAAAGAACTAAGAAATTTTTAGTTACACTTTATGTTGGCATGCAATCCAAATTATATTTCAATGCTTCAATAGTAAGCTATATTGTTTAAATTTTAAATAAATATGTGTATGTTATCGTTAAACACGTTAAATTGTCTTTGGTAAAGTGCAACAGTTTTCTTGGGTCTTGTTCATTTTAATAGTATCCCTTTATTTTAGTAGAAAGGGATGGCAGCTGTTTACTGTAGCTCTGCATTTTATGTCAACCTGTGATATAGTGATGTAATGAATTTGAAGTTAATATGAGATTAAATTACATTATTTGAAAGATATAATGAAATATTAGGCCATATAAAACTTCAATATTTTTATTACATCACTTAAGATGTTTTGCATTAACTAACTTAATTTTAATTAATTAGGCTGGCCGTGGGCGTGGGGTGGTGGCACGTGGCCGGGCCGGTGGACCCCCGGCCCGTGGGGCGGCGGCCAACCGGGCGGGCCGGGGCGGAGCAGCAGGGGGACGTGGGGCAGCACGGCAGCCCGCTCGTGGGGGGGCCCGCGCCAAGGGAAATTTACAAGGTAAGAGTTTAAATGTTGACTATCGAAAATTTTAAATTTTGCAAATTGTAAAAAGCTGACGCAACATATTCGTCCAATTCATATTGTTGTTTTATTTCAGCTGTTTTGTTAGGGGTTGCTTAGTTTTCTTGAACATCTATATTTCTTCACGGAGTTAGGATAGTTCCTTACCTATACCAGTATGTACCTGTTCCTATGTTCCTTTATCACCATAATTTGCACCTTATTTAGTAGAACTACCATTGTACAATGAAATAGTTGACCCTTTTAACATGGGAGATTTTCTTTTGGCAAATAAATCTAAGTGCAACTATCAAAACAGCTTTTTTAAAACACTTGATTGTTAAATGAATCTCCCATGTTCACTGCTAATTTCAAATACTAAAATAAATGTAATCTCATTTAGGTAAGCGGAAGTTAGACGGGGGTCACCAGAACCAGGGGGAGTCAAAGCGCAGATACCAGAGCAACTGGGGCAGTCAGCCCCTGGCGCAGCAGCCTCTGGGAGCAGCGGGTGTCAATGGAGATCAGCAGTGGTACCAGGATTCGTATCAGTCCTGGAGCTAAGTGAAGGACAGTGCAACCCGCAGTGGACTGAGTGCGAGTGGCCCTGCGTCTGGGCAGTGGGGAGGGTGCGCAGCCTGCATGCCTGGTGTGCGCCTGCACCCGAGGTAGTAGTGGAACCCATTTGTATATAACAGCTGATGGTGTCCCCATACCTTTCTGCATTAGTTTTTACACTTGTTGATTTGGTTAATAATCGTATGTGTTGGGTTTTTCAAAATTTTTTAAAATTGTAATGTTTTCGAAACAAAAATTAAATTGTTTAAGTTGTTTTTATGTTTTAATGTTGTTTTGTGAATGGCACTGCGTCCCTTTGTTCTGGAGACTACATCGCAGGGGCGCTGCCCAGTTTTAGTCTAGACGCCGAGTGGTCAGCGGCAGTTGACCACTGGACGTGTTATTTTAATTAATTGCGTTTATTACTTAATCCCCGACATCCCAGGTGTCACATCACTGCATTTTATTTGGTTTTAATCATTACGTTAAATCTATTTTACACTGTTATACACTGACAAGTGTGGGTTTGGC
This sequence comes from Elmis aenea, assembly GCA_947652605.1. Classification (NCBI taxonomy): domain Eukaryota; kingdom Metazoa; phylum Arthropoda; class Insecta; order Coleoptera; family Elmidae; genus Elmis; species Elmis aenea. The sequence continues at coordinate 14,499,731 of OX393576.1, forward strand.
ACTGTAAGGGTTCGGCACCGAATTGTTGGGTTGCCGTGCCCGGGCATGGAGGGACTGCGCTCGGTTCATGCAGTGTCCTGATTGACCATTGCTCATGAAGCGAGTGAATTTTTTATTATATGTATAATATAAATATATTTTATTCCTGCAAATAATGCATTTTGCATTGTGATGTATTTTAGCAGTAATTTAAGGAGTAAGCATACTTCTGTTTCTAGTAGGGATATAATAACTCTGGACAGCTCCGAACAATAATATTACAGCTAAAACATTCATCATTTGCAAATTTTGTTCTGTTGATTTAATAATTATATTGAATTGCTTTTGCTTCCCCGACTTGTCCCTCTACACTGTAACAATCTGTCCTTATTATTTTTAGTGTGATGTAGCTAATGGTAAATTTGATAAAAAAAAAACTGTTTGTTACTGGTTCTCTTGTGGAGCTACTATTTAGAAGCTTCAGTTGGAATTGTTATCAATCATTAAACGACTGATGTACATGTCTCAATAAACAGTTGTATGTGTATTACATTTGAAAGCGTGGTTTGATTTCTCCACCCACCCCTGCGGAGTTCGCGCGCGCCGCCGCCGCCCTGGCCAGCGTCGTGGCCGCTCCCATTCCGTCGGTGCGCGTTGGGACGGCTGCATGTCGGGTGAGAGCGGGCGGCCGTCTGGCGATGTCACGAGACTGGGCGGGGCGGGCTGTCACCCGTCGGGTGTCTTGACGTCTGCCGTGCCGCGTGCTAGTGTGTGATGAGTGCACCTTTTGTGACTAGAGATTATTATTGTGGCCCATTCGAATGGATAAGATGGCTGCCGCCAACACGGCGACCAGCACTCAAGGGTAGGTGTGCACATTGACCGACCCCAGACCCCAGCCCATACTACACTCGGAACTCTTTGACGGTACACTTCCACGCAATTGTTTTCCTGCCCAAGCCCAAACACTGCGCCAAGTTGCAGGATTATCTATCTATTAATTTGAGAGTCCGTTCAACACAAATATGTGTGGCCAATAACTATTATTGTCGCAAAACAATGAACAAAGTTGTCAACTAATAACAAAGTATCCAAACGAACGTTTATTTTAAATCTTATTGATCAGTATGTTTACTAGTGCAAAAGCTAGTTTAGCTTAAAAGTTTGTTAAATGTGCTAGGATAAGGGGCGTGGTTTGTAATAGCCGTCGATGACGCGCTGAAGACCGAGTGATGATTGTCTTGTATTGGGAATCTGTCTAATATCTGATAATTGCATTGCACGATAAAAGAATCTTAAGATCTCGACAGGTGACACTATTATTGCTTATTGACTCCTTTGTTGTCACGTTAAACTCGTCACTCGGCAAGAAATTGTCGAGTCTCGTGTATCATGTTGATAAAATTGCACTCAAAATCCTTTTAAGTGCCTGATAACTACTCTGGATGCTCTCAACATTTTAATAGAGACCCTTAAAGATGAATAGTTTGCATATAAAACATGTATAAAGGAATTTTTCGTCGTTCTTTTAATTTTAGATTCAATTATCACCCAAATGTTTTGATCATCTCCATCTGTAGATAAAGAATCAGTTTCAAATTATTTAAAAGAAAATTCAACCACTCATTGTTTAGTTTCAAACAGTTTTATTAGTTATCATCACGTAGTATTTTGGAGTCTTCGTACTAAATATGTTTTGCCTAGAATCTTCTGTGAACAGTGTAGATAAAAGATATAAATTCAGTTTTTTAAACTATTTTATTTGATTGTTGAAGCATCCAAATTTGCAAAATAAAGGAAATTTAAATTTTTTGCTACTTATTTTCGTTGCGTGAATTGTGTAATAAATTTCGTTATTCACTGTCACGCCCAATCCAAATGGGGTGTACTCCTTTAACGCATCGTGTCTGATAAGTGTTCCAGAGATACCGTCCAAGTACTTGTCAGTACTATTTTATAGATGTGGACAGACATGGCGTTATATTTGTTCGATTTGCGCACTTTATGTAAAGAACTCGTTAATAATAAGAGGCCCCGCAAAAACTACATGCGCTTGGCCCCACAAAAACTGGGTTGGTCCTGCTTATTTACATGTAAAAGAATACGGAAAATGTGCCACAGATTCAAAGATACTTCTTGCAAAGTTAGATTTTTAAAGCTTAGTTTACTATTTGTAAACAGAGAAGATTATTATTAAAATTATTGCCAGGCTCAATTTTTTTAAATTTTATTCATGTAAAAACAATATAGGTATAAGGAGTTATTCAATCAGAAACGTGTATATTTGTTTTTAACGGTGATGGACGATGATGTAAAAGGTACTCCCTGTTGAATAAGTAGGTAAGTTTGATAACTATCTACCATAATAAAATTATAGTTCCTAAAGACGTTTAAAAATAAAATATGCCCACATGTTTTGATAAAAATTATGCGGTCAAATTAAAAAGATAGCTTAATACTGGACTTCAAAAAAATAATTAAGAATTATAAATCTGTACAGTCCTAGATGTTGCTCTGCTTAATATGAAACTTTGATTTCTTAGGTTCATCAGAAAGCATCAGCTTGTCAGCTTGATTCAAAATTAGCGATATTTGCCCAACATCTCTATAAATTAATAAAAGGCAATAGAAATGTATTAGAAAAAAAATGAGCTTGAATTAAACAGTTATGAAATGAGTTTCATATCGTACAAATATTATATTCCAAAAAAGTGTCCCCTAAAACGTTTCCAAATCTTATACTGGTTTTCAATTATGTAACAACTGTCTCAAATAGACTGCGTGCTTTTCCTAAACCATTATACCATTACACCCTAATAGTCAAGGGTGCTATGTAGTGGTTGTCCTTGGAAATAGGAAATTCAGAGAATGACGGATGGATAATGTGTTCTAGTCACCTTAAATCATTGCAAACCGAAATCGATCGCGACATACTTTAATCCTAAAACTAACATTACGTTTATAAAGTTTCTATAATGAAAACGTCAGGTTTCTATGAAATGTATATTTGTTGTGTGGTACGAAAAAGTTCAATTTTGTTTTCGTAATTTTACACATTTTGTAAAACTAGCACCTAAAATATTATGTAAAAATAATATAAGACTAGGGTCCATCCATATAAACTGTCAAATTGTCAATGATATTAGGCATCTGTTAACCGTTTTGTGATTATTTATTAATTTTTTTGGTACAGATGACATTTTAGAAAATTAATGTTTACATTTCATCAGGTGTTTTAGTTTAATATTGGTTGGTTAAAAAATCGTACCTTTCGTAACGTAAAAGCATACTTATGACGTAGTCGAACACCGATTCCTGACTGGTCAAACATCTGACAAGGGAGGGTCACGATACGTTGTCGCTAGAATTTGATTAAGGCTGTGTTTATCAAGGACATCAAAACTAAATGTTTTCCAGAGTTATACGTGCCACTGACCATTTCCTTCGAAAAAACAGGACAAAAACTGAAACATTGGTATAAAAAGGTAATTTTTGCGATTGCGTTGGCCATGAAACCGTCAGGAACAAAATCTAAATTCTCCTATTTACCAATGCGGGCATCCTTTGCAAGTAAAATGGTGCAAAGTTTTTGCAAAAATCTTGAACAGTTTCGGAGAAAAACGTCAAAAACGAAACCCCTGCATAAGCGCTATGATTTGAGAAGTTGTGGTATATCTGTTATAGCTAAATCTATGCGACTTGCATAGGCGTTTAACATAGGGAAACCCGATTTTAAAAAGGCCTTGTTTTTCGCGTTTTTTTCTGGAACCGTTTAAGATTTTTTCAAAAACTTTGCACCATTTATTTTGCAAAGGATGCTCTCATTGGTAAATGGAAAAATTTCGATTTTGTCTCTGACGGTTTCATGGCCAACGCGATCGCAAAAATGACCTTTTTAAACCAGTTTTTTCTCTATTTTTTCAAAGAAAATGGCCAGTGGCACGTATAACTCGGGAAAACATTTAGTTTTAATATCCTTGATGCAATAAACACAGCCTTTATCAAATTCTAGCGACAAACGTATCGTGACCTTCCCGGGTGAGAAACTTTCCGTATTTAATAGGCAATTTTATGAAACCTATTGATAAAGCTAAAAAGGGAGATATGCTATTCAAATTGCTACAGTTTGTTTTAAAATGCATCTTTACAATTTTGGTACCTATTTTGATTATAGAAAAACCTATCTTAATAAATCCCAATTTTATTTGAACTGCAACCAAATAGAAATAATCAATGAATTGTCAACATAACAACCATTAATAATATAATAACATTTACTCTATTGTACTAAAATAAAGAAACACACGTTCTTTGCGCTGTCAATCATGTTAAATTTCTCAAATTTAAACATACAGAGAACTCAAAAAAATCAAACCAATAATCCGAAACGACAAAAAATCAATAAAGAATCCTAAAGTACGATCAAATAAATGATAAAACATGTTTATAACTTGGGTTAACGTTGATGTGGTCATCTTTTGACAAAATATACATTTTTTGAGACCATGAATATTAAATATTCACGAAAGTATATCTTCTTTAGTTTGTATAACATATACACGATTAACATGAGATAACAACAACATTGTCGGAATCAGCAGTTATGTAGTATATTTCTGTTTATCTTATGTTCAAAATTTTTGATGTTTATCTCAACAACAAATTTAAAAACCTTGGTAACCTGTACCACGTGAGCTTTAAAAGGTTTTACACCTTGTTTTTTTCTTTTTTTTCACAGCCTATGATTTTCTTTAAAAAAAAAAAACTAAAAAACCTTCGTAACTTGCGTATTATTGAAAACAAATACATCAACCCTTAAATATTTGGAATGAGAAAAAAATAAGGAATTTAAATAGGTCATAGCCGACTATCGCTCCTATTTAGAATAAGGTAAGTTTGTGTCATAACTTTTTAACGGCGAAAGTAATTTTTTTTTTGTAGTATAATCAAATTAAACATAAAAATATCTAAAAATAATCTCCATAAATATTTTCGTTTTTTTTTTTTTTTTAAAAATTGAAAGATAAATATTCAAATCCATATGTGTATGTATTTGTCATTTATTTCATAATCTGAATAATATTAAAACACATGAATGTCGCTATTTTAAGGATCGTAAAATAATCTTTTTTTTTTAAATTTGAAACTGGCAATGAAGATATTTAAAAATTTAAGAAAAAGATCCATTTCAGTTTTTTGTTTATAGCAGTGGTGCACAAAATATTTTCATTTCCGACCCCCCATTTTGTGTAAAATTTTGTCGCGACCCCTGGATAGACAGTAGACGTTTTTTTAATCGTCAACGTAAAAGTGAAATTTTCTTTGGGATTGGCGCTTATTTTTCTGCCTTATTAGAGGTCTAAATAAAACACATACCTAATTTAATGATTTTATTAATGCGTATGCCGTATGGGTATAATTTTTTTTTAATGAAAAGTGCTTTTAAAAAACTACTTCATAAGAATTCTATGTGAGGTATATGCGCTTGCAAAGAGCTCATGGTTGCTTCTATGTACGGATCTCTATTGGAAATCGCAAGCCGTAAGTCATACTCTGGATCCAATCGACATCGATATATTGTTTTAATGGCAAGTAATTTTGAAAAGCCGGTTTCACATAAGTAGGCTGATGCAAACTGAATCAAAATATTTTGCCTTTTTCTTGAAATCGGCTAATTCGTTTCCAATCGATAACCAAAATTTTGGGCAAGTCAAAGACTTGAAATCGCAGTGTTTTGTCGCTTGAAACATCAATTAACTACTCTTTTTCATTTAAAGGGATATTGGAATTAAAAACATCAAACGAAAATGGATCACGGATCTAACTTAACTCATTATCTGGAATTTTTCGAACCTTTTCGAAAAGTTTTCTTCCAATTTTATCATATGACGGGAAATAACAAGAAATCTATATTATTTTCTTTAGTAAATTCTGAAAAGCACGGGAACGTGTCTGTGGTGTATTTGTTCAATTATCGTTGCCAAAGTATCAGCTTATTCTTAAAAGCTTCAATTTTACTGCGCACAGGATGCAATTCTTCAACAATATTTTTTACAATAAGAGCTTGTCTATGTATCACGCAATGGTTGAATACTATATGGGGAGCAATTTTTATTATTAACCCTCTTAGTCCTCTTTTACTACCTGTCAATGCTGCAGCACCATCAGTGCAAACCTCGACACAGCGTGTTCAGGTAAGGTCTATTAATAATTTAAAATATTTTCTCTCCATTTGTTTTTCCTTTTAATTTTTCACATCAAAATTCTTCTGATATGTTTTCTTCGATAACGTATCTCACATAAACAATTAATGGAGACATTTTAGTAATGTCGGTGGTTTCGTTAAGTTGTAGAGCAAATACAGGAGAGTTTTGTATTCGATTTAACAGAACTCTTTCTTTATTACGTGATATGGCGAAAATTCGGCAAGAAACGGTATCTCTTGATAATGGTATTGTTTTTAAATCATCATATTTTTCTCCGTGCATAATTGAGGTCATCTTAATTGCTGAAGGAAGAATGAGTAATTCTCCAATTTTATGTGGTTTCAAATTTTTTCCTATTAAATATGAAATTTCTAAGGATGCCCGTAAAGCCTTCTCAGGAATTGTTGTATATTTTTTCAAAAATACATTTGATTTTTCATACTTTCAGCTCGTTTTTTAAAAATTTTTACTGGTACCTGAAACTTGTTGAATAAAAGCCTTGTATTTTTTATTGTCAAATAAATTTCTTTGAATTTGGCGACCCACAAAAACTTCCTCGCGGCCCCTCTGGGGGTCGCGACCCATGGTTTGCGCACCACTGCGTATAGCCATCTCAGAATTTAAGACAACAAATCATAATCATTCATCTAATAATTAGATTCTAATTATACTTAAAAAACTTGTATAATACTTGGTTCAGTTTTTGAAGATAAGGTAGTTGTGGTTAATTTTCTAAATCTGGAATATTTTTCAATTTTTGTAGCGGAAGGTTGAAATGCTACTGCAAATATTTATGTGCATATTTTGAAAAAAGCCCTATAAATAAACATTGACATTATGTTAACTATTGTAATTATTTACTGAGATATCCTACAAAAACTTCGATTTTGGACAAAATATATCTGACGATGCCAAAGTAAAAATTTAAGTTGATGTATCTCAAAAACAAAACGACGATTTGAAAGCTTTAGTTATATCACAGACTTAATAAACTTCAAACTTTTTTATTCGACTTCTATGTTGTTTAATAAAAAGTTAACATTGATCTGTTTCTTTTCTACACAATTTCCAGTGAACACCCTTAATATTTTTTGAGTAGCAATGGTTCTCAAATTTCTCCTTAGTTTCTTGTAGATTAATCATAAATATTTCCGTTTAGTTGTTGATGCGTTTAAGCTCACTAAAGTCGTGTGTAATTAAACTCGTTATTTTGGTATTAGAAGTGTTTGGCAGAGCAAGCGTGAACGTATATTTCTAAATTGTGAAAATTAACAAGCAATAAACGCACGCGTTGTAATCGTTTGACAGCTCATCAATTGTGTTAGTCGATTATCAGATACCCGCAACTCTTTTTTCTGAGAAGGTTTAATTTTTCTCTGAATATAGGAAATAAACCAAATCGCTTTTAAAATTAACAGTTGTGACACAGGCGTTAGCCTATGCCTATGGGTCTTTAGTAGACATACTTTTGATAAATGTTTGAATTTTTTAAGCGATTCATTTTAAATATAAGAACATGCAAGCTAATTAATAATCACTTACCTTGTTTCAACATTAGTCACACCTTTAATAACAGTATTAATAACACAAACATGTACATTCCAAGATGCTGTTAACCTTCTTTCACAGATATAAAAGATAAAATACAAACAGCATAGAAATATGTTACACAAAAACTGAATTCTATATGTAACTGTATAAATAGTGTTACGGATAAAATTCCTTACGAATCCGAAGCGATTTATAAAAAAAAAAAAAAACTTGCGCACTAATGAGATTGGTACCAGTTTATTTTTACGTACAGAATTGAATCTTGGTTGAATATTTCATACTGCAGGACGCAGGACATTTTTGGTGTTCTGCAGAGTTATACGTTATTTTCATTTTATAATCCTTAATGCTGAAGACGCCGATTCGCATAAATACGTACAAAATGGTAAAAGTATGTACAAGCCAATTTCAGAAAGTCTTGGAAATTGTGTCCTAATCACGAGTAAAAATTCATTTAACGGTTTCTTGGTAAACTCAAGTTTTAAACCTGTATCGCTCGATAACTCGGCAAATTTTTATCTAGCTTTTATTGGCAAATGACTGATGTCTTTCATTTTAATTGGGTTGGTTTTTGAATCCAGCTTAATTTTTAAAATCAAAATTTCAATTTTTGAAATTGTGTCTGTCAATATCTTTCCTATGGGTTTGTAAAATTTTGTTAACACTTGTCATATATGTATTTGTCTTGATCTACATATTTCTTTAAAAATATGTCGAACGTATCTAATACATATTTATGTCTAAAACGCTTTTCGTCCAAAATTTGCTTATCGTAAATGAATATAAAAAAACTGCAACAGGTCATCTTCGTGTTTGTATCTTTGCAGTATATGTTCGAACAAGATTGTCCATGGGATCTACACGTGATTTTGTTTTATTGTAGGCTATTATTTGTGTTTTTTTGTCACCTTTAGAAACCTCACCAGTTTCGTGTGCAGTTGATTTACAATTTTTCCCCTTTTTGGCAATGAGACACCAAAATAGCGTCGTCTTGGTAGCCAAATTTAGTGGAACAGAAGTCTCTTCTACTCGAATCTACTAATTCCTGGCCTGTTTTTCCGTACTGTAATAAGCAATGTTAAATTCTTCTCTTTCAAATCTCTTGCAAGTTCAAGACTCAAAAAAATGATCGTTGACCACATTTATTCCTGATTTCTCTAACCCTATTAACATTTCTAAAACGACTCGTTTGTTTTGATTGTGATCTCGCTGGTTACCTGTTTTACCACTGTACTGGCAATTGTAAACGTATAAAATTTGACTATCGCCGGATGCCCAAATCTTTATGCCAAATTTTCCTAGCTAAGCCAATGGAGTCACCTATGCGCTACACATTGAACTAGAGTGTCTAGTAACACACGATCAAGTTAATAAGTTTCTTCTAATTTTCATTTTTCCTTTGTATACAGTGATGGCAAATAAGGTGAGGCCCTCAGAGGGCGAGACCCCGAGCATGCGCCTAATGGTAAATGCGATCCTGATTCTTCCACGTGTTATTGTTTTTGGGACATAAATATGTTACTATTATATCCTTAAAGCAACACTTTTAAATCAATGAGTTGTTTAAAAAACGTGAAAAGTAATACAGTTCTAATAGCCATAAGGTCATTGTGGAAAAAAATCAACAAAACCGGATTTCTGCTCAGTTAAAAATATATTAACTCCATCAGAAACTTTTTATTATTTAGTCATGAGTCCTTCTACTCTTAGGTGTAGGACCAGAAACTTTTTACTGTTCCAAATGTTTTGTAAACCCCACATTCTGTTACCTCAAAAGGGGTCGCCTCCCACAGTTTAAAAAGCCCTGGTGTAAACGAGCACATTCGATGTACCAAACCAAAGCAAACAAATGAAATTGTGGAACATTCGTATAACACCAAATATTAATAGATTTTCATAAAGTTACAGTATTAAATAAAAAAAAAGAGGAACCAAAGAATATTTAGAGAAAAAAAAATTTAACACAAATATTCAAGTATGAATAGTGACCAAGTTATATTTTGGACACAAATAGGGAAATGTTATTTTAATATTTAAAAAATGCGTTCATATATTGTTTTAGATCGATGTCGTTGCCAAAGATGATCGTTGCTACGACAAACACATGTGAGTAATAAATGAATAAGAAAATTATATATTGATAAAGAGACGAGCATCTCGAAACCGGTATAGATTAAAAGTAAAAAAAAGCGAAAAAATAAGACGAGTAGTTTTTAAATTAATTTTTAAATTTATCATGCTTTTGTTGCTTAAAAAGAGTACCATCAAGTAAAATGTCTACAAATAAAAATTAATCTTCATATGATGAGCAATTTTTAGTGTAATTATTTATGGATTGGCTTACACAAAATTATTCTATTCAACCCTTGAGGACATTCCACTAGACTGCATCAAGTAAATAATGCCAGGAAATCTGTTATTAGGAAGTTTTTATGATACCATAAAAATAGGTCTACAAACGGAACAAAAAATGGTACCGTCGCGCGGGGTGACTTGAGCCACTTGACAAAAAAATTGTTTGATTAATAACTGTAAATATTATTACTCTCTAATAAAGCATTTCTAGGACAACTTTTCGTGCTCTTTCTTAATAAGTGGTTTAGAATTCACCTAATTTATTTCTATCTATGCCAAGTCTGCTTATTCTGTAAGGTGCAAGTTTTTGAGAAAAATACCAGTGATTTATATATATTTTGATATTCTTAGGTAAATAGTCGCAGTTTTTATTAAAACACTGTGGGTGGCTCATTTTACCTCAGTTGGGGGCTAAATTTGCAGTTCCGGAGAAAAACGTCAAAAACGAAACCCCTGCATAAGCGCTAAGATTTGAGAAGTTGTGGTATATCTGTATAACTATATATATCTATATATATATCTATGCGACTGGCATAGGCGTTCAATATAGAGAAAACCGTTTTTACAACGGCCTTGTTTTTCGCGTTTTTCTCCGGAACCGTTTAAGATTTTTTCAAAAACTTTGCACCATTTTACTTGCAAAGGATGCGCGCATTGGTAAATAAAAAAATTTAGATTTTGTCTCTGACGGTTTCATGGCCAACGCGATCGCAAATTTTACTTTTATTATCCAGCTTTTCAGTTTTTTTCCCTATTTTTCCGAAGAAAATGGCCAGTGGCACGTATAACTCTGCAAAACATTAAGTTTTGATGTTTTTGACGCAATAAACACAGCCTTAATCAAATTCTAGCTACAACATATCGTGACCTTCCCTGGTCAGATGTTTTAAAGAGCATTACGCAAATCAATGATGTATCTTTAAACCTATTGTTTACACAAGTCATATTACTTTGTCCAGGACAAACTTTTATAAATACTGACAACATTTGGAAGGAAAACTTGTGTCACGCGACATGTCCGTCTGACATAAGCAGTCGACATTGTTACATGATTAACATACCATAACTTCGAGGGGTACTTAATAATGTATATTATATATGTAGTCTTGTATCAATAAATAAAAACTTTAAAGATTATAAGTAATTTTTATTAAATAGCATTTTTATGTTTAACCCTTATGTCAATAACCGAAATTCACAGCTTTGTTCAATGACCGGGGATAGAAGTTTTATAATAAATTATATACAGGGTGATTGAAATTCGAGTTTAAGCATGAGGATCTCGCTTATTATAATAGCTAGAGTATACGGTTAAATGTGGCAAAGTTGCTAAATTTGGTACTCATTAATAATCCGAAGAGAAATTGGAAATATCTCAAACGGTATCCGAGAAAATTAGGAAAAACCGGAAAATACGATTTTTGAAAATAGTCTTTGGAGTATAAAATAATTCAAATGTGTAAAAACATTGCTTAAGCAACTTTTTAAGCCGCATCAGATAGTTTACTAATTTATTCTGGGTCGATTCGTTTTTGTTTTATGACAACCAACTTTATTTTTTCTTATGGGCGCAATTTTTGCTATAAACATAATCAAATAGATTTATTTTTTCTGAACTCATTGATGTATCACACATGGTATTTTACGTCTACATTAATTGTCAAATTTGTAAAATTGCGTTTTGGACAACAATTTCTATAAATCAGGCAGCCTGGTCGTTGTAGTTTATGTAGTTACCATGACAACCAATCAATAAATTCAAAAATTTGAAGTCTTATTACTTGTCATCGTAATAAGTTCGTATAAATGAATTTTAGCAACGAAGAAAAACGCGGTATGCTGCGAATTTTTTATTCGTTAAATAGGAATTCTACGGTGTCAAGTCAACGATATGCAGAAACATATCCGGAAAGAAGACAACCCTTGCACACATAGTTTTGTACGTTGGACAGAAACTTGGGTGAATACGTACCAAGCATGTGAAAAATGTATTACAATACTTAAAAGAACGGTATACTAAACTTAACAGTAACATAAAAACAAAAACAAATTAGAGAAGATGTTCAAATAAATTTCCTCCTTCTGCAATGCATAACCGCAAACGTTTCTTAATGTTGCTGTCCAGAACCCGCGCTATTGTTCTTCGAGGAATTTCCTGAATGACTCGGCAACCTGTATTTCTTAGGTCATCTAGGGTGTCATAGTTTTGATTGTGGACCTTGTTCTTAACATATCCCCACAAGAAGGTATCTAAAGTATTCAGGTCGGGAGACTGGGCGGGTTAGGGCACAGGACCATGAGTCCCGGGTACCCGGTTATTGACATACGGGTGAAGCAGTAAATGTAATAATTTGAGTATTAAGGAACGCCTCTTTCTCGTAATACTTCTTTTCAACAACCTAACAGAGGGTATACTTTTTTCAATTTTTGACAAATGCTCATTTTTGTAGACTTCCTGGTTATGCAAAGCATAAACATGAACAGACAGAAACACTTTAATTTCATGTACATAATATGCAAAAGGGAACAATGTTACAAATAAAAAATTAAAGAAAATAAAAGCATTGCAATTATTATTATAGAGTAAAACTAATTTAACAAACTATCGAAAAAAATGATTATGGCAATATTACAATCTGTATGTGATAAAGCAAGCACAGCAATTTATTAGAATCATACTATCTCATAATATCTCGCATTAAACTTGAAATGATTTGTCTTATGTAAACGAAAAGCTTAAAAATAATTATTTGTTAAAATAGTTCAGCATTGTTAATAATTTAAACCGTGCAGATCAATAAATGTGTGAATAGTTATTTGTTATCATTCGCTTCCATCAGAAGGCCGAACATGGGCATATTTTGTGTATGTTAGTGGCTGTGAGAATGTGATGGTTTCATAGTGTCTAGTGGCTAAATGTCAGTGCTAATCAAATTTGCCAAATAAGATTATATGCTTTGTTGGAGGGAATGATTTATTAAATTAGTTATTGTTGCCTACGAAGTACATTATGTTATTATAAGAAAATTAAACCCTATTGCACTAAAGAAAATAGGTTTGATTTTTGAGTAACGGTATTAATTTTTGGTATTCATTTAACGTTAGATCGACAGTTTGTTAAAAGGGCAGGTAGTCCAATGAATAGGTATATTTAATTTTAATACAAATTAACGCGTCTTAGAACTGTGGTAATCTAAATTTAAAAAAAAAACACTGATTTTGAAAATTGTTACCCTGGTCATGTAATTTATTTACCATCTCGTATCACTATTTTAAAATGTTTTTCCATTAAAAAATATTTAAGTACTAAACAAACATTTGAAATGTAAACTTTGACTCTCATTACATAAATTTTCTTTGTTCACTATCATGGAAGTTAAAAAGGATGTGACACATGAGATTTACAGTCTTTATTCAGACTGTAACACAAGATAAGCGCAGTAGAAATAACTTTTTAACGAAGACTTATAATTGAATCATTTGTAATCTACCAAATGAAGAAAACGAGGGATAAAAACGCAGAGATTTTATAAAGATCTGCACTCCTTTAGCAACCCGAAGTAAAGTAGGTTTTGTTATTTGCATAGAGCGAGTTGTGAAAAGTATAATATTCTGAAATATTTTCATATGGAAATACATTATTTTTGTAGAAATCGTTTCGAAATGAAGTTTTACTTCTAATTTGCATCCTTATTCAATTTTAATAATGCGAATATTTGTTCATCTATTGTATTCACTTAGTGTAAATTGCATTTTCAAAATGTAACCTGTGCTATGCAAGTGTTAATTTTTAGGTAAAAGCGAGACATTAATTACATCAGTTTATATGTATAAGCAGAGCCAAAGATAAATAAATTTGTTTTAATATGGGCATGGTTTAAAATATAGTTAAACTCATTGTATGATAATCAAAATTTGTCATTTTTTTTGTATTGATTTATTACATTAATTTTATTGTTAATAAATAAAGCGTATTTAAGACCAGTATTAATGATGGTTACCAAAATTATCGTACGTTGGGAATTTGATGTTATTGTAACTTTCCAGTTTGATTCAAATAGTGTCCCAAAAATGTATACACTCTTTGGCTATTAATAAGTTCAGATTTTATTTAATTTTAATTTAAAAGTCTTTCAGTTTGAAGTCAAAGTTTGAATAAATACAGGGTGACAGTGTTTGTTGTATGGGTAACTTTGTTATAAGTCGGTTAAAGTAGCAAAAAATTTCAAGAAGAATTTAATGTCATTTTGACATTTGGCCCACACCTTTTAACTTATTTTAAATATTTTGATACAACTAAAAAAAAATACTGTTATTTCAATTGTAAATAATTCCATAGCCACCTATGTTAAAATCAAAATGTGAAATAATTCCTGTAGATATTTTCACGTAGAATTAAAAAAAAATATCTAAAAAGTCATGGCTCTCTTGATTTTTGAGATATAAGCCGAACTTGCTTTTTTTAAATGGCAACCGTATGAGTTCATTAAAAAAAAACTCGTTTTATTGATGGGTTGTTAGTTTTATCTTTAGAAATAAGCAAGCTATTATATATATAATATTATTGTATTTATTAAGTTTAATCTAGGTGGCCACTGAAAAAAAAAAAGATTATACAGGGTGACTTGTGGGAAACGGACGTTTTTTGAATGAACAGAACTCGGTTGATTTTCAAGTTTTTTTCTTGTTTTTTTTTGCGAAGTGAAGAATAACATTTGCCATTTGCTATAACAAAGTCAAGTATCCTCTTGAACAAAAAGCATACTGCAAACGCATCCATGGAAGTTGTTAGAAACACGTTCCCTGGCCGCGTCATTTCGCGTTTCGGTGACTTGCCGTGTCGCCCAAGATCACCAAACTTATTTTTCTGCAACTTTTTCTTTTGGGGGCACTTAAAAGAACGTGTTTTTGCTCACAAACCGCAAACACTAAGGGAGTTGAAAGATGCCATTACAGAAGAGACGCATTTAATTGACGCACAGCTGCTAGACCGAGTCATGAATGACTTCAGGCAGAGACTTGAAACTTGCATTCAGGAGGGTGGCCGCCACCTGATGGATATAATTCTCCATAACTAAATAATCATGGTAAATCAAATAGCATATGTTGTTTTTCAATTTGTAATAAATAAGTTTGCTTTTTCTTGAAAATCAACCGAGTTCTGTTCATTAATTTGTATACTTGATTAAAAACAAACAAAAAAAAACAACTTTTCGTTCAAGAGCATACTTGACTTTGTTATATCAAATGGCAGATGTCATTCTTCACTTTGCAAAAAAAACAAAAAAAAACTTGAAAATCAACCGAGTTCTGTTCATTTAAAAAACGTCCGTTTCCCACAAGTCACCCTGTATAAGTAAGCTAGCTGTATTTAATTAATCACAAAAAACTTAAATAATTTGTGATATTTATAACATTTCATAATAATTTGTGATTTTTCACTTACCATTACTATAAAATCTTAATTATATCATGTGTTGAAAGTGTAGCCCTCTCTCTATGGGCAATACAAATTTGTGATCTGCACTTTGTAGATAATAATGTTTTCTTAGTCATTTTTTTATTGATAGACTGTCCATAAAATAAGGTGACCATTTTTTCCCCGAAGGACACTAAGCTGGGGTTACAAAAAAAAAGGTCCTGGACTAACTTTCATGAAATCTATTTTCCCACATTTTAAAACGGGGATATGTCCAGGAGGAAGGACGTGTGGTAACTCTGGTAACCCTAAGTAACCTAACATAACCTAATCGGAGTTGACACTTTATTGCACAAACTGCTCCCCACTCCAGTTTTCGTGGCCAAAAAGCGGTTACACTGTTACAATGTTGACAAACTTACAGATTTGCATAATTTGGCAACAGTGAAAGTACCATACATTCGTTATTTTAAATGTGTATAGAAAAATTATGAAAATCGGGGACAAGAATAATTCGGGACTTGAGTCTTGTTTTGGGGACTGTCCCCGAAAATCGGGGACGAGTGGTCACCCTACCATAAAACAGCTAATCTTAAAAAGACAGTTAAATACAATTGATGAATTAAGATTAGCTTTTATGGCACAATGATATGTCCATTATTATACAAACTTATGTAGTTAAAAATGTTTTTTTTTTGATAATTTTTTCTAATTTCATTGTTTTTCATACTTTTTATGCTGAATGTTACTACATAAACCCGTCGTTTCACATTCATCATTAATGATATTTTGTAGTTTTTTAGATACATAATCTTGTATAATAATGGACGTACCATTGTACCACAATAAAAAAGTTTTGAAATACACTTAAATTCACCAAAATACAAAGTTACTTTTGAGTCTTCCTGTATAATAAAGAAATTAAGTCAAATCAAATTGTGTCACAATAAACACATTTCATGAGTCCCTTATCATAAAATCTGATTGTTTACATGTAAATGTCAATAATCGGCCAATAAAGTAAGGCCGATTAATTGGTAATCGACCAATTTGCTTATCGGTGCAAATATCAATTAACGTATGTGTTGCAATTGTGCGGAAATTTTTTGGATGACTTGCCTTAACTTCTGTAAGGGTTTTAAGTAAAAAATAATGAATTTAAAATTAAGTAAATAAAAACAGAAATTATTAACACCAGTGTATACAAGTTTTTTGTGATACCCTGTATTTACCGCTAAGAGTAATTTCATTTTCGTAGCTAAATTTGTACTACCAATAACAGTAGATTAATTGCATATTAAGTCATTTTTATTATATACAATTTTTATATTACTTAACGTAGTTTTTTTTCAGAATTTAAAAGTTTGTATTTTAGTGCATTACAATTTATTAAATATATTGAAAATCCTTTTTATTGCTATAGCTGAATGGCGTGTTTTATTTTTATTATGTCCCAAGCTCAGTTAAAAGTTTCTACATAATCGTTCGATACATTATGATTTTAACTTTTTCAGAAACTATATGCGAACGAAACATTACTTAAATTAAGCATTAAACAGTAAAAATAAATACACAACTGTCTGATCTTCACTTTATATATTTGGCTTGGATTATTTTGCATTTGCTTTTGCTTTTCTGGGATACCAGTTAGTCTTGCGCTTCTTATCGATTTTATTTTGAATAGCATCGCTTTTTATTGTTGTTTCAGTCTTTTCGGCTCTCGAAGAGTTAAAGTCTTTTATCAGAGTATACAATTGTAATTTGGTTATAGTAGTTTTTTTTATCAAAACGACTTTAATATTCTCACTTTTTTGGTCATAATGACACCAATGGCGTAACTTCGCAATGAGGAAGCAAAAATACAATTTCATGTCAATAACGAGAAAAACAACGAAAAGTATATATGATACTAAATATCGTACATGGATCAGGGAATAAATAAGAATTAATGTTAAACTAAAATTATTTTCTTAGTTTAAAAAAAAAAACACGTGGATAACTATAATAAATGCATTTGTAGAAAATGTATCGTGCAAAAGTTCTTTTTAAGTACTAAACATATTTATACAAGTATAACCAGTATGACATGACTGTAATTATCATTTTTAATATTTAAGTTAAGGCTAAAGGATCAAGTGTATTAAAAAATTATTTCTAAAAGGAACCAGTTGTTGACTAGTGTGATTAGTTTTAGCTCTGTTATTTTCATTTATTTTTCATACTAACTGTCTTAAGTCATTAAAAAAAATTCGAAATTTGAAAGACCCATAAAAAATCTCAAGTGGAGCAAAACGTTTTTCATTGATCTATACAGGGTGTGTAAAAATTGGCGATGTTCTTCGTAAAATTCTAAGTCGAAAATCTTAATACGAAAATGTTGTACCATGCTTGCTGTGTCTGCAAGAGGTCCTCAAAGTTTTGACATTCAGTCTTTTAAAAAGCGTTATTATTTAATACTTGCAAATGAAAAAGCTGCGATTTGGAATAAAAATAAATTTCGAATAGTATTTTTTCCTAGATATTGTTCTTCCTTTTAAAATTTGGTGTTGAAAATATGTAAATCACTAATTTGAATGAAAATAATACATATGGCAACATTGTCATTAGCTGTCATCTCTGTTTTTCTCGTAATTATTTCTAGTTTGTGTTTTACGATACCCAAAAGTTTGCAGCTATGTTTACGAACTGAAGGCTTTCAGTTCGAACAAAAATTGTAAATACCTAAGTAAAAATTGCTGATAAAAAAATGTCCAAACGCAAATCAATGTATGCAATGTTGCCAATTTTTTTTTCTTTAAATGGTTCCTGAGGCCATAGGAAGCATGGCACAACATTTTTGTATCAAGATTTTCGACTTAGAATTTTACGAAGAACATCGTCACGTGTAGCGCTTCCGCCAATTTATACACACCCTGTATATTGACGAAAAATTGTAACAACGGTACATAGAAAAAATTCCATAAAAGTCGTTATACAGGGTGTCCCAGATTACATTTCCAGCATGGGGATCTCGCTTATTATAGGAGATACCTACAGGTTTGTTTAAATTAGATGAATTAATCCTTAGTATGAGAAGAGCCACAATCAATGTTAAAAAGTATACAATTCCGCGTACTTCAGATGTAGCAAAAAATATGAAAATGTTGAATTTCTTTTTTCTCTCGTAACTTTTTTGTCTTAATCATGAAATCAATTTTATTTGTACCTTTTGAAGGTACTTTTCTATGTAAAATGTAAGTAACTATTATCTTAGATTTTTTATCACTTTTTATTTTTGAGATTTTACCCCCATCTTCAATTTTTTTTTATGGGTCGTATGGAAATGTAATCTGGGACACCCTGTATATGTATTAGTACGTAGCGGTTAATATCTACTTTCAATTGTTTTCTTTAAATACGCATTTTCAGATCTTTACGTTTCTCTGATATTGTTGATTGATAATTTAATTTATTTTTCCACATATCAAACTCGGTAAACATAATTATCTTTCATTGACAAGACAAAGGATTGTTTGATTTTTTCAAAACCTGTTGTGGTTTTAATTTAAAAAAATGTGTGACATGTTTCTGGGCGGAAAAACAGTATATATCGATTAACAAATGAACGTCGTTTCATTTCATAGAAACCAACATCTTTAAAATGTGTGATTAATGGTTGTTACTTCAATATTTTAATTTTAAATAGGTAATTTAAATAGTTTTTATGGGTAGCACGTGTTTTATTTTTAAATTTAAGAACAGATACGTTAATTAATTAACCTTGATTATTTTATTTTTTGTTTTAAATAATCTTAATAAATTTCATGTAATATTGAATTTGGGAAAACGGTGCAAAAAGACCTAAGAAATCCGAAATTTTAAAGTATTTGTAAAATACGCATTTTTTCCTTCAAATAATACCACTGAAGTTTTTTTTGGCAGAATTGGATAATAAACGTTCTACTTTACATGGAAACCTCTTGATGATAATTTTTTTGAGAAAAATTTGAAAATGTAAGGTACTAATAGATGATAAAGACCTGTTAAATGCCCAAACGAGCTAAATGGTTTTGATTTCCAAAGTGAAATAAAGTTGTATTATATAAAACCTTCAAATAAAAAAAATAAAAATTCCGTTAATAATTTTCACTTAAGCAACGAATTGTCTTCATAGCCTCCTGATACAACTAGACACCATTATAAAAAAATGTTATCAAAAGTATTAAAATATTCACATGATAAGAACATGTTCTATCTTATTATTAGACCAAAAACCATACTAGTGCCGTTCAAAACAAAAGTTAAATAATTTTTATTTTTATTTACAGAAAAATTTGGGATATATTTTAATTTTTAATGTTATCGAATGCTCTGTTACCATTTAATAAGGTGTAAAGTTTATAAGAGTTATTTATAAAAAAAAGAACGATGTGACAAAGGTGATAATAATCTCTGATACTCTCTGTTTAGTTCAGTAACTAACATTAAGTGACAAAATTCTTTATTCAAACAATATATGTGAAATGTAACTTTAATTTTAACGTTAAACTAATGTAAAAAACGAATAAAAGTGCTTAGTTTTAAAGAAAATGTAATAGTCCAATCCATTCTACAATTATATGACAACTTTTAAGACCCCGCTGTGCTTTCCTAATGATTATTATCATTAATCTACCACAAAAGAAGATTCTAAGTTTAATCTTAACTATATCGATTTGGCATAATTAGAGTGCAAAGAAGGTAAGATAACTTTATTATAGGGTCTTCTGTTAAAGTGTAGGTAACGTTTTACGTAAGAAGTCAGGAATGGTAAGTTGTAGCAGGGCGCGGCATTGCTATTGATCTACTCTGCGCCCCACAGTGACACTCAAACAGCTGTTCTACTACCTCATAACTTTATTATCTGTTTATTTGGCATCTTTTTCGTTATATCTCACAACGATTTCAATGATTTTAATAAAGTTTTTAATTGTTGTTTCGAATCACTTTTAATAAATATTTCGTCTGTAACTCTGAAATATAGCGTGGTCCAAAACTTTTTCGTAACTTTTTGATACATGATTTTTTGATTAAACAACGGGCAAAACTATTATTTCAAATATAAAAATTGTATTTTTTGTCGTTTTATTATTATTTTAATTGTTTTTTTTTTAAATAAATGATTTTTACTAGGCGTTGGCTGTGAAATTACATAATTTAATATTTAAATTTTGAACATCTGTGAAAGGTTTATTATTCATAAGTTTAGCGGTACAAAGTTTTTGAAAACTTCCACAGCATCTTTAGCAATGGCTTGGGTAACGATCTTAAGGTGTAATTTTGACTGGCTGAGGTGGAAAAGACAGCTGCATTGTAAAACACTGACGAATCGTGGATGACCGCACTTTATATACAGTCAGCGATGCGCTACTGTTTTACGCTGACGCTAAACCTAGTCATTTGATAATTGCAGTGTAGGTTGGTTATGTAATACATTACTATTTTGAGTATAACTAATAGAACGAATGGCAATAAAACTTTAATTTGGTAGGCTTATGATAATAGCACTGGAACAAAATTTAATAATTTTAACAGCAAAGAAAATAATTTTAAAGTCCATGTGTTTTAATCAGGGACTAAAAACGAAAAAAATTCCGTTCGTTTCTGTTCGGAACGAAACCGAAATATATCGTTTTCGTTCTAACCGAAAAAATTCTTTTTTCGTTTTCGTGAACCGAAATAATAACGGTTAAAACCGGTTTTACAATATTTTTTTGTCGTCAAAAAATCAATTTTTTTTCTAGTCACCACAACCCTCTATAAATACGATAACAATATTTGCGTCTCATCTCAACTAAAATATAAACGATGACGATGGGGTTTGATGCTCACGGACATAATATTTTAGACTGGCGAACCGTCGCCATATTAAATTTACCAAATCGTTACACACATTAACATTTAACCATTTTATTAAGTTTAACACCCGTAAGGTGCAAAAACACAACGTGATTAGGTTAAATTAGACACACGATCTTTATCTAAAAATATGAAAATATAGCAAGTGCTGTTTTAAATTTGTTTTAGTACTAAAAATCTATGCATTTGAATTAAATAAGATCCTGCTGTAATTATTTAAAAAGACAAAAGAATGAATTCAAGTGGATAATTTACTAAATGTTATAAATAAAAAAGATATTAAAAAAAACTTATATTAACTTGAAATATACTTTAACTTTATAGTTTGTACATACAATACGTACGTTTGTATATACAATATACATTTTCACATTCCGTTAAATCTTACTAGCAACACATCTTCCAATAAATCTTCTGTTACATTAGTCCTTTTCGAAGTAAGAATAAATTTTACTATTATTATGTCTAAACGCAAATAAAACATACACATTGATAACTAATATATATCCAATCAAGAGTATATTCTATATTGATGATCTAAAAAACAAATTAGAAAGAGAGAATATCTGTACCGTTAATTGTGTTACACGAAATTGCAAGTATAAACAATAAAGTTGTTAATACATATTCACGTAAATATATGGAGAAAAGTGAAGCTCACTTATTTCAAGTGAGATTTTTTACTGCCTCGTGGAGTCTCCCCAGCACAGAAGGTAAATTCGCGTTTGTGTTTAACAAATAAAATTGAAATAGCGACAAAACCGGTTAAAACCGGTTTTGGAAAATATTTATTTCGTTTTCGTTCTTAAAAAAATTTCGTTTAACGTTTTCGTTCCGTTCTCAGTCCCTGGTTTTAATATAAAGATTTTTTAGGAAGCTGTTCACATTTTGCAAAATCGAGACGTAAAAATGTTTATGTAATAATTTGACGAATGTTACTTAAGTTTCAGCAAAACAATAGCACAAATTCGATTGTAAATAACAAGTTTTAGGCAAGAGAACAAAAAATTTCTTTAGAACCACCGTTGATAAAATCTGCAAATAACTATCTGCAGTCTGCACCATAGCCGCATTAAAAATAAGCGAAAAAGTAATTAAAACTTTCAAGTTAATTTTAATTTTAAACTTTTGATTGTGATTCATAAAACAAACCAGGAATAATCACTTGGCAATAAATATTTAGTGCACTTGTATAAAAACAGTGCAATGTGTTTATATTTTCAGACTGTAAAAATCGCATTGCACACCCGGTGTTTCGTTGGGGTCGCCGAAAAAAACTGGACCGCATACAGCCCGCCAGTTTGACGAGCTTAGTTCAAACTGTGTTATAAGCTGAACGGACAATACAACTTCAAACTTTATGTTTATCGAAGGGTTAATGTTTTTCAAATGATGAATTAATTAATCACTACATTAACCAATAGTCTGTGAAAAACAGAATTCGCAGCTTAATACAGGGTGAATATTATGTTCCAGGCCGATGTTGTTTTTGTATAACCCGAAAATGAATCACATTTTTTTAAATTTGGATTTTTTTATTCAACAGTAGGCTTATGACAATTATGTATGGAATATGACATCGCTCAAGTGACCACCTCTGGCAGCGTTACAAATGCCTGTTCTTTTAATAATATTTTTCATGACATTCTCGCACGTTTCGCGTGTTATTTCCGCAATTTCATGTCGAATATTGTCCTGAAGCATTGGAATTGTTGTTGGTTTGTTAGCGTAGACTTTTCCTTTTAGGTACCCCCACAGAAAATAGTCGGGTGACGTTAAATCGGGTGATCGCGGGGGCCAGTCTACTATACGTTGAATCGTTGACTTGCCTGGCACATGATGAAGTCCAAAAAATCACGCAGTTTTCTTCGCGTATTCACAATTGAACGATTATTTAGATAAAATGTTTTAATGACTTCAACACGTTGAGGCGTCAGATGCTCCATAATAAATTGTAATTGACTACTCTTTAAGACTGCCAATTACTAAATGTCAAATGGCCCCCGCGATCACCCGATTTAACGTCACCCGACTATTTTCTGTGGGGGTACCTGAAAGGAAAAGTCTACGCTAACAAACCAACAACAATTCCAATGCTTCAGGACAATATTCGACATGAAATTGCGGAAATAACACGCGAAACGTGCGAGAATGTCATGAAAAATGTGATTAAAAAAACAGGCATTTGTAACGCTGCCAGAGGTGGTCACTTGAGTGATGTCATATTCCATACATAATTGTCATAAACCTACTGTTGAATAAATAAATCCAAATTTAAAAAAATGTGATTCATTTCCGGGTTATTCAAAAACAACATCGGCCTGGAACATAATATTCACCCTGTATAATTTGGTGTCATTTTAGGTGTTATCGTCCAAGTTAAGATGGTTAGAATCTAGTTTATTAATTTCTTGAATAGCGGAAGTAGTGAAAAAATGGAGTGAATCCGAGAACATTTTCGAATTATAAATTATTACGTTTTCAAAAGGGCGCAAAGAAAGTTTAGATTCGGCTTTTGGTGATCAACCGGCTCCCTTGGCTATAACTTATCGCTGGTTTAAAGAATTTGAACTCGAAAGGATTTCTGTTCAGCATCAAAAAGGGGTAGGACATTCTCATATGACTGTTAAAAAAAAAAACAGTTGCTGGTATAAAGTTTGCTGAAAATGACAATAAAGACACCCATGCGGTAATAGATTATCAACCTAAATTGGATCTTCAGTTATTAGAACCATCCTTGACGATTATTTACATTTAAAAAACATAAGAGATCCTTTAAAAAAGTAATTTTTAATTAAACCAAATAAAAAAACAATTCATATTGATAAATGGATATCTTAAATAATTTAAGTATTCATGAATAATCTTGCTTTACACTTTTTATCACTCACTGTTAAGTTACATTGTTGAGTATTGTGTTTTTACTGTAATAACTCCCAACAAATATTCTCATTTATTGTTACTAAAACAATTTTTGTTCATTTAGTCTTCTACATTCATGCAATACAAATGATTGATAGATAGGCGATCTGATGGAGCGTAAAAAGCTGAATTAAAAAGCTATATGCTTTCATTGTTGCGCGATCAAGCTTTTTTGAGATACTTTAAATTGAAAATTCAGTAGCGACGAATAACAGTAAAATTTCCAAATCACTGACAGCTTTGGGGTTTTAATTAATAATAAAATGTGTCATATCAATGTAATGTATTATAATTAAAATAAAATCATTATTAGTTTGCCAATTTATTATAACGATATACATTATACAAGATACAATATTTACAACGAACAATGATTATTGGACATCGTAAGGGATAGAAAGATGGTTAAATTAACAAAAACGTGCGGTTTTACATTTTTTATTGTGATTTGGATTAAAAATTTTGATATGACGTTCATAAAAATTTAGTAAACAAAAATCAAATTGGGAATTTTTTTAAAATCGGTTATAAAAATAATTTTGGGGAAAAAGTTGTAGATTTATTGACGCACTATAAAATAAAAACATTAATTTGTTTTTTAATTGTTTAAATTCTTGGGTAAATTACAAACTTGCATTTTTTTCAATGGAAACCATACTTGGCTATGACCTTGTAAAGAGCTTTTTTCCCCTCTTTTTAATAATATAAGGTTTAATGTATTTATTTTGATCTTAGGCTCAGAACAAATAAAATTCTTTAAAAAGTCTCCATGAAGCTATAGAGTGCCATGAATATAAATAATATTGAAACAAATGAATGTTTTCATTTTACAGTGCGTAAAAAATCTACGACTTACCCCAATAATATTTTTGCACCATCAAGTATAACCGAGTTATTAACGATTTAAAAAAAATGCCTATTTTGATTTTTGTTTATTAACTAGCGTGCCATGGGACTATTTTAAAACATTAAAGCATCACTGAATAGGTCTCAGAAAGGGAACAACTTGTCTAATATAAACTTCTTTCCCAATAGTGGCCCTTTTATGTGGACCACCCTGTATATAAGACCTACAATTGACATTTCTCAGATTTTTAGAATATTCTAAGAGGAGGACATTTTTACATTTTCAGTAAGATTCTTTAAAAGAAAGTAAAAAAGCAGTTTTGCAAATCTAGCTATCCCCTATTTTTAACGGTTTTAGAGATCCCCATGCTTCTAATGATGAATCATACAACCTGCACATATAAACAACTTACAACAGCAGAACAATAATGACTGTATTTGCAAGGGTAATATCACAAGAGGTGAACATTTCTTGGGAATCGTTTGTCGTTTCCATGAAAACTTCCAACAATTTCTCGCTACAAAAGTCATGAAAATTCCATGAGTCAAAGTTGAGTGAAATTTTCTGTGGCATTTTTTAGAATTAAATAGGTCAAAGTTTTCATAGAAAAGACAAGCAAGATATTTTCATTTTGAATGGTATTTAGGAAGACAACTTTACGATATATATATGTATAGGGTGTATGTTTTCACGTGAACAACATGAGAATTTCAGAATCTGTTGGAGATAGGAGGATGGTTATATTAGCGAAGCAATGTGGTTGTGTGTGCTTAGTAAGAATCTTAAGTGAAATCGTGCTAATAGCGCTCAGTTTCTGAAATATCCTGAAAAAACTGAAAAACGTAATTTTCTTGTATGTGAGAACATCTCTTCTTAAAGGACACCCTTTTCATCGGTGTATGACTTTGTAAATGAGCTTTTTCGGCATTTTTAGGTTCCTGTTACGTATTTAATAAATTTTTATCATGTGTCGGTAGTAAAAGTAATTTTATAGCATTAAGTTAAAAAAATTATGAATTGTAGAGTTTTTTCACCACAGTAAACTTTTAGTTTCTTTTCAAGAGCATATAGATTGTGTGTTTAAAAAGATCTACTTTATGAATGGAACAGGAATAATTAAGAATTATACATCTTAAATTTAATAAGAAAAATACACCCTTGCAAACTATGTAGACGTAAATTAATTATGGCTCTCTTGAGAAATAAAAAACCTGTAGTGGGGAGAAACAATACCCAATCTACTTGTCGAAAAGATTATGCATTATAATAAGTTACCGCAAATAAGGTCCTGCAAAATGTTAATTTTAATATAAATAAATAAAAAGTGATAGACTGTTAAGGAATGTCATTTTGTAAATATGTTGAACTTTTTTTATGATTTTTAATGTAACCGATGTAGAGACGATGTTGCAACACCGCTGAGTTGTATTTTATGCCATTTTATGGTAGGGTAGTTTACCACCGCTAGAAGTGTGACAAAAAACGCGGGAGTAAGAATTCTACAGCGAAGCAACTCAGATGTATCTATTTGTACCATTTATTACGAATAAAAGTTGTGTTACGTTGTGCTTTAATTACTCAATCAATTATTACAATTCTATTATACGATTAAATCAATCACACACAAACATTGGTCCTTCGAGCACGGATTGGAACAAGTTCCACTAAAAATCAATTAAAAGTGAAAAGTGCCCGCCAGACGCCAACTTCGTCCATTTTCCGAAGACTACGTGGCTCTTATCGGCAGGTAACATCACGCAAACAACCAGGCTTCATTGGTCAGGTATTTATCCAGCTTTTTATATCCTCTCCCTAAATAAAAATGGCATCAACAAAAGATTTAATCAAAAGACGAGGGGTAGTCAAACATAAATTGACATCTTTTGAAACCTTTTTAGAAAAAATAGTTCCTCCTAATCAATTAGATGAGTATATAATTGAACAATTAAAAATTAAAGTAAATCTAGCGGAAAACTATTTGCTAACATACGACGAAATAAATATACAAATTATTGATAAATGTGAGGAGGGGACTGAGGGGAATCATTTGCAAGATCAGACGAAATTTGAGGATGACTATGTAGCCGCTATGGCCAAAGCCAAAAACCTATTAAAAAATTATAACAAAAAATATGTGGACGTGGATTCAATTTCAGTCGCGTCCATTAATTTAAACTCGCAACACGCGGTTATAAATGACAATAATTCTATTATAAGGGATCAGGGTGCTCCCATAAACGATTCTGTGCTACAAGCGGTAAAATTACCGACTATTCAGTTACCGAAATATTCCGGTTCTTTCGACAATTGGTTGGAATTCAAGGATTCTTATGAATCGTTGATTCATCAAAATAATTCGATTAATAAAATTCAAAAGTTCCACTATTTACGGGCATCGCTTGGTGGTCAAGCAGCACAATTAATACACTCATTAGAGTTCTCCACCGCTAATTATGATTTAGCGTGGGATTTACTATGCGAACGTTTTAATAACTCGCGACTCCTAACACACAACCATATAAAAGCAATTTGCGAGATACGTCCTATTTCTGATGTATCATCTACACAATTACGTCAGTTAATCGACAATACCACAAAACATTTGCGTTCTCTTGCCATATTAGGGCATTCCATTCAATTTTGGGACCCGTTACTAATCTATTTATTGGTGAAAAAACTAGATTTAGAGACAATGCGCAAGTGGGAGGAATTAAATAAGGGAGCTGATAAACCAACAATTAAGGAGTTTCAAGATTTTTTAAATGAAAGAGCAGATTTCTTAGAGACTTGCGAATTAAAGCAACACAAGGTCCGACCAAAACAAAAACATAGTGCGTTATTAGCTGCAGAAGTCAAGTGCAATAATTGTGGAAAAAATCATTTAATTTATTCATGTAACGATTTTTTGAAATTAGATATACCGGAGAGACAAAAAAGGGTTGACTCATTAAAATTGTGCGTAAATTGTCTCCGTACAAATCACACCGTACATCAGTGTAGATTAAAATCTTGTATTAAATGTAATCAACGGCACAATTCATTGTTGCACACTGAGTTAACACCACAAGATAATGCACAATCAAGACAAAATTCAGAAGTTTCATTAACCAGTCAGATTCATAACCAAGGGGTCATTCTAGCAACTGCTGTTATATATGTTTTAAATTATAAAAACGAATACATTAGGTGTCGATGTGTCATGGACAACGGCTCACAGTCCAATTTTATTTCAAGTAGTTTGTATAACAAATTACAAATACCATTAAACGATGCGAAAATTAGCATTACAGGAATCGGAAAGATATCCACAAATGTAAAGGGACGATGTCAGATTAAATTAAAGTCGATGCATAGCAATTTCAATGTATCAATTTCGGTTTTAGTGATTTCAGCTATTAGCGAATCAATGCCGTCTAGTTCATTAAACGTGTCAAATTTGGACCTTCCAAAAAACATTCACTTAGCAGATCCTCACTTCTTCGAACCAGGTCCCATTGACCTACTCATTGGTGCAGGACATTTTTGGGATGTTTTATTGGGAGGAAAGATTCAATTGGGCAAAAACATGCCAGTTCTAGTGAATTCCAAATTTGGGTGGATAGTTTCGGGGCCAATTTCCGAGACGCCACAACAAGTTTATTGCGGTGTATCAATGAGCAAAGAATTACATTTTGACTTACAAAAATTTTGGGAAATTGAAGGATCAGCTAGTGATCATTCAAATAACAATGATGATCAAGATTGCGAACAACAATTCATCTCAAGTGTTTCCAGAAACGATTCTGGAAGATTTATTGTTAAGCTTCCATTAAGGCAGCCAGTATCAAAATTAGGCGACTCTTCGATAACAGCTCTTAAAAGATTTTTGAATTTAGAAAAGGGATTGGGTTCCAGTCCTCACAGAGACGATTATGTAAGATTTATGAGGGAGTATGAGCAATTGGAGCATATGTCCAAGGTACCACACCCAGATTTAAATTCAGTCAGCTATTTTCTACCACATCATGGTGTTTTTAAAAACAGCGATACTAACTTAAAAATCAGAGTTGTGTTTGATGGCTCAGCACAATCATCTTCAGGTTATTCCCTTAACGACCTACAACATATCGGTCCAAAAATACATGGCGATATATTTTCTATTTTAATTCGTTTCCGATCGCATAATTTTGTAATATCGAGCGATATTTCTAAAATGTATCGTCAGATACAATTACATGACGAGCATAAACAATTGCACCAAATTTATTGGCGCGAAAGTCCGAACGTTGATGTGGCAGTGTACCAATTAAACACTGTCACGTATGGCACGAAAGCAGCACCTTATTTAGCAATCAGGTGTTTGCGGGAATTGTCAAGTCAAAACAAAACCGAATTTCCATTATCATGCGACATCATTGACAGAGATTTTTATGTTGACGATGTTCTCTCAGGGGCGGACACTGTGCAAGGGGCACAGTTAATCTGCAATGAAATTTGTTCAATTTTACAAAGTGGAGGTTTCGAGATGCATAAATGGCGTTCTAACAGCGCTGAAGTTTTAAAATGCATTCAAAATAAAAACGATTCAAATGATGTAGTAACATTGGGCGAAACAAACGATTCAAAAATTTTAGGGATCCAATGGAACAGCAATTCAGACACTTTGTCATATAAAATACATTCTTTATCAGTATCAGAAAATTGTGATACCAAAAGACAAATACTGTCAGAAATATCTAAGTTATATGATCCTTTGGGATTAGTTAGTCCGGTAATTATAATTGCAAAAATGATCATTCAAAAATTATGGTTATCAGGAGTTTCATGGGATGACACAATTTCTCAACCCTTACTTGATCAGTGGTACCAAGTAAGAAATCAATTAACGATTTTAAATAGTTTATCAATTCCACGTCAAGCTATCTTTAATGAATCTGAAATAATTGAACTGCACGGATTTTGCGATTCTTCTAAAGAGGCTTACGCCGCTTGCATATATGTAGTATGCAGTCATTTTGGTTCATATACATCGATGTTGTTATGTGCCAAAACAAAAGTTGCTCCATTGAAGAGTCTTACTATTCCCAGACTGGAGTTGTGTGGGGCGGTTTTACTTTCAAAATTAATGAATTCAGTTACCATTTCATTGACTGGTAAAATTAAAACCTTTTATTGGTCTGACTCGCAGATTACTTTATGTTGGATTCAAACAGATCCCAATCGTTTGACCACATTTGTAAGTAACAGAGTAATTGACATATTAAAAACAAGTAAGCCTTCATGTTGGCATTATGTTCCGTCAAAGGAAAACCCAGCAGATTTGGGTTCACGGGGTTTATTACCTACCAAATTAAAAGATAACAGTTTATGGTGGAATGGCCCTCAGTGGCTAATTTCGCAAGAAAAACCAATTATACAATTACAAGAATTAGACTCGGTTGCGGAATCCCTTGAATTAAAAAAGAAAGTTGTGCTTGTAACTAATGTAACACCGACTTGTTTTCTATTTGACAAGTTTTCAATTTTTTCAAAATTAGTTAGAATTACAGCGTATTGTTTAAGATTCATGAACTATTGTCGAGGAACAAAAGTAGATAAAAGATGTGGGCCATTAACCACGAATGAACTGAACATGAGTTTAAAAAGATTAATAAAAATATCACAACATGAAAGTTTCAGTACAGAAATAGAGATTCTAAAAATGAACCAATCATTGAAAGGTAAACATTTTCTTTCGTCATTAAATCCATTTCTTGATGATGAAGGTTTGTTAAGAGTAGGTGGTAGACTACACTTCTCGGATTTGTCTTTTATTCAGAAACATCCATTTATTATATCGTCGAAACATAAATTTACAATTTTATTATTCCGATCAAAACACATGGAATTATTGCATTCAGGCCCGCAGCTATTGTTAGCTTCAATACGGCAAATGTTTTGGCCGATTAATGGACGTAATTTAGCAAAAGAAACCGTGCGTAAGTGTGTACGGTGTTTTAGGAGTAATCCAAAACCGCAGAATCCCATTATGGGAAGCTTACCTAAGCATAGAGTTAGCATAATGCATCCGTTTCAAGTTTCGGGCGTGGACTATGCTGGTCCGTTTTATATTAAAGATAGAAAAGGTAGAGGATGCAAGGTGACGAAGTGTTATTTGTGTCTTTTTGTGTGCTTTACCACCAAGGCACTGCACTTGGAAATTGTAACAGATTTAAGTACGGAGTCTTTTATGGCAGCACTCAACCGATTCATAGCAAGGCGAGGTAAACCATGTCATGTATATTCCGACAACGGAAAAAATTTTGTGGGGGCAAATAAGGAATTAACAGAATTTAGCAAATTTTTAGCGAATTCAAAGTCACATATTATGTCAGCTCTTGCAAATGATTCTATTCAGTGGCATTTCATACCACCATATTCTCCTCACATGGGGGGAATCTGGGAGGCAGGGATTAAAAGTGTAAAGGCAAATTTAAAAAGGGTTATTGGCGAAACTATTTTAACTTTTGAGGAACTATATACGATTATTACCAAAGTTGAAGCTATTCTTAATTCACGACCACTCCATCCTTTGTCCTCGGATCCTGCCGATCTTGACCCTCTAACTCCTGGTCACTTCCTTATTGGAAAGCCACTTACAATGCTGCCTGAACCGAACGTTCAAGATGTCAAAATCGGCACGTTATCCAGATATCAATTAACCCAAAAAATTATACAACACTTCTGGACAAGATGGTCCAGAGAGTATTTAATGGAACTGCAAAAACGAGTTAAATGGAAACAAAATTCCAACAACGTACAAATCAACGATCTGGTATTACTTCACGAGAACAATCTTCCTCCTTCCAGTTGGGCAATAGGAAGAATAACCGAGCTTCATCCAGGACATGATGGGCATGTTCGTGTAGCTACCGTCAAGACTTCCCACGGTTGTGTAAAACGTGTAGTGCATAAGCTGTGTCTTTTGCCAAAATCAAGTGACTCAAGTGAGTGATTACCAAAAAACCAAATTCAAAGTGAGGTGATTAGTATTTAAGATGCAAATGACAGTGATGGACTTACCTAATATTTCACAAAATTTATTAATACCTACTTAATTGCCAACAATAAGCACAATGAATAATGCATGTTTAATTTACTTGTACAGAATTATGATTTTTTAGTTTATGTTCTAGTGTATGTTATGTTTAGTATTTTATTGAAAGATACCCTTTCAATGGGGGGAATATGTTAAGGAATGTCATTTTGTAAATATGTTGAACTTTTTTTATGATTTTTAATGTAACCGATGTAGAGACGATGTTGCAACACCGCTGAGTTGTATTTTATGCCATTTTATGGTAGGGTAGTTTACCACCGCTAGAAGTGTGACAAAAAACGCGGGAGTAAGAATTCTACAGCGAAGCAACTCAGATGTATCTATTTGTACCATTTATTACGAATAAAAGTTGTGTTACGTTGTGCTTTAATTACTCAATCAATTATTACAATTCTATTATACGATTAAATCAATCACACACAAACATAGACAAAGAGCAAGAAATCAATTTTTCAGTTTTGCTGATATGTAAATATGTTTCGATGTTATTATTCAGCATACAATTTTTTGCTTTAGCTTTTATAAAAGCTAGATCCCCATTTTAGGACTCGAACTTTAATCAGGCTATGTGTACAGCGTTGTTCAAATTCGATGGGATTACATGGGGTATCTCGCTTAATAGTCAAGATAGAGAAACGGTTAAATTACCAAAAAACTGCAACTTTTTGAGAGAAACTCAGGACCGTTTTCAAAAATATCATTTCCGGTTTTTAAGTTATTAGAAAAAAAAAGTGTTTTTGTCATAGATATTAATAATGTGTCATATTTCCGTTATTGTTGTAAATAACGAAAAAATGTATTGAGATTATTTTTAGATAATTTTATGATACTGAAAAAATTTTTTTACGTTCGCCATTAAAAAGTTATGGCACAACTTACCTTTTTTTAAATGGAAGCTTTAGTTGGCTATGACCTATTTTAATTCCTTATTTTTTCTCATTTCAAATATATAAGGGTTAAGGTAGTTATTGTCAATAATACACAAGTTACGAAGGTTTTTTAGTTTTTTTTTAAAACTAAAACATCATAGGCTGTAAAAAAAACAAGGTGTGTAACACCTTTTAAAACTTATGTGGTACAAGTTACGAAGGTTTTTTAATTAGTTGTAGAGATAAACAATATAAATATTTGAAAATAAGATAACTTCAATATAGTCGGAATTAGCAGTTATGTAGTATATTGTTGTTTATCTTATGTTCAAATATTTATAATGTTTATCTGAACAACAAACTAAAAAAACCTTCGCATCTGGTACCACATAAGTTTTAAAAAAGACCTTCGTAACTTGCGTAATATTGAAAATAACGACAACAACCCTTGTATCTTTATAATGAGAAACAAATTAGGAATTTAAATAGGTTATAACCAACTAAAGCTTCCATTTATAAAAAGGTAAGTTTGTGTCATAATTTTTAAACGGCAAGCGTAATTTTTTTTTATGGATCATCGAATTTTACATAAAAATATTAAAAAATAATCTTCATAAATTATTTGCAACAATAACGGAGATATGACACATTATAAATATGCCAAAAAAACTTTTTTTTCTTCTAATAATTGAAAAACCGGAAGTGGTAGAATATTTTTGAAAAAGGTTCTGAGTTTTTCTCAAAAAACTGCACATTTTTGATAATTTAACCATTTCTCTATCTTAAATATTAAGCGAGATACCAATGTAATCCCATCGAATTTGGACCACCCTGTACTTATTAAGTTATCTGTTATTTGACTAAAAAAAATATGAATTTGTAAAAAAAATATTTGTTAGCACTAATTTTAGTAAAATTTTAATGGATCATTTGGATGCTACTAATTAAAATTTAATTTAAACAAATTAAAGAAACGAAGTAACTAAAACTCTAATGCATTTTGTTTTTTAACTGTTCGAAGCACGCCTCGAACGGAATAATGTATGGCATCTAGAAGTAGTTCGTTTCAGGCAATTTGGACCGCTTGCCAAAGTTCGCCCAGGTTTTTCTCGGGACAGCGTAAATTTGTAAGTCGCGTACCGATCATAACTTATAAATGTCCTGTGAAGGATAAGGCTTAAAAATCTCGTCATTTTCTGTTTTGAAACTACCACATGACTCTCACGTTTGTTCGATCATACTAACAAATTACATCGTACGAGGCGGGTTTAGCATATAATGGTAGCTGGAATACGTTTTTTTAATACGAAGTAAATGGCTGATCCCGAAAACATTAAATTGGCAAACGAATTTTACAAATGTTGATACATTTAATAAGCAGGTTTGAGTTCATTTTACAATAAAACTTTAATTCATTGTAGGTGGCAATACTATGGTCCGATTGCATAAAAGATGAACCTGGGAATAACCCCGGGGTTAAACCATGTCAAACCTAGAAGTAGGCAAAATCGCAGCGTAGTTGGCGCTGATGTTGCCGAGTTTTAGGAATTAACTTGTATTTTAACACGAGTGTTACTTTGTGTAATTGGGCCTAAGTAATTCAATTGATAAAAATAATACATGTGGATATTTAGTGTTTAAACGTAAAGTTAATCTGAAGTTTACAAGATAATATTTTATAAAAAGCAAGGACCATAACTGATCTTTTTTTTTTTTGTGAAAATCGTACAATGGAATCCAGTTGTATTTATTATTGTTTTTAAACTGTGATTTTCTTTGTCTACCAATTATTGACGGCTTGTAGCAAATGCATACAAGGTGTAGTTTGGAAGCTTTAAATGCTTTGTTTCGATGAAAATTCATTTAAAATTAATAGCGAAGTCTTAATGAGATTATAAAACAACGGTTAGAATCAGCCTCAAAAAGTAATTAAGTGCCGTTATTGCATTGGGTGCAAAAACTTTAAGTGCGCTTTCGAGTGGTTTTAATGAATTTCGTATTGAATCGACAAAAGTTGGAAATTTACGTATTGAAGTCAATTAATTAAAGTTCATATCGAATACGATATTTCACAGGAGATGTTTATGAAATGGATGCTTCCCATTAATCTTTTTGCTATTTCAAATTTGATGAAATATTGTCGGTCCGGAATTTCTGACAAATGCAGGAAGTTTTTCCTGTTTTTAAGGAGTTATTTATATAGTTCTGGTGTATAGAGCTCTATTATTTTGTCAAAGATAATTCCAGCTTGATGGAAAATGATGGTAACTGTTTTATGAAATAGCGGGATATTTTATTTTCTGTTTATAGTTATTAGTTTTATTTCTACTCAAGAAATGTATTTAAATTAAATTCCTTAATGTTTTCTTTGATTTACGAGTTATGTTTTATATTTTTAAATAATGGGTTTTAGTTTTTTTAGTATTCATGCAAAAAACGCTTAATGAATAAACAAATAATTGGAAATCATATTTCTCAATATGAACTTAAAATTATTTTATTGGACCAAAGTTTTCACTGAAATTCAGTCCTGTCCAATTAGGCTCGTGTAGGATATAGAAACTCTTAAACATTAATCTACTATAATTTATTTAGTCATAATCTGATTTTTTTAATTTAGGGGCTTGAATATTATTTAGTAATTAAATTATGTTATTTCAGGTGAAATCGGAGGTTCGGGCCAGTCATTTACCTCCAGCCCTTGCCCCCGACTCTGACGATATGGTAAGTTTAATTTTAATAAATTCTTTAATTTCTTTAAATACTTAATGGCACTAGATCAGCGTCTTTCAACCTTTGTGCCTCGGTACGCTAGTGTGCTGTGAGCATCCCTTAGGTAAGCCGTCTCCAAACGTTTTTGGTCGTGCACCCTTACGCAGGATAATGTGCACCCCAAAATTAAAATTCACAAAAGTTTCATCATAAAATATGCAAAATTTTGCTGTGGAAATAAAAATATTATTGTGTGTGTATCAATTTTTTTTAAATGTAGGTATATTGTTATATTTATAATTTTCTCTTTATACATGCTTAAAACATACATAAATTAATAACACATTACAAGTACATTATAATGCAATCAAAAATACTAATACAATGATATATTAAAAAGTGTGTCGCGACATTAAAAAGGTTGAAAAACACTGCTCTATATGTTAACGAAATAAACGAAACTTCCAAACCCTAAATAGCTCAATTGTAGTTGTTATGTGTTGTGTTGTAGTTGTCAATGGCAATAAGGAAATTGTTATGCCACAAGGCAAGGTTATATTCGTTTGTTTTATAGTCTTTATAATCAAAAATGTATGACAAACGGTTGGCTTCAGCGTAATCAAAAAGCTACTTTTATCCTATTTATAATAATATTCTTTTACTTATTCATTTTCATATTTGTATGTACTTAAAATTATTAAAAATGTTTAGTATCTTAAAGTTGGAACGATTTTTAAACAAATGAAATTTATGCTGCGGTCTAATATGTATTCGCCATGAACAACTAAATAATTTCGTAAATGTTTTAAAAAAATGTATAAACTCCAAAAGAAATTGACAAACTTAGAAACCTTAAGCAACATTACTTAATTTAATGGAAAGTAGGTATTTAATTTGTTTTAATAATGTTTTAAAAATAGGTAACAACATATTCGACAATCTGTGATAAAGTTGATGGCAGTTTAGAAAGACTGTATTCAAATTAATAGCAAAATATTGGGGTGCAATAGATATTTACAATCTTCACCTTACTTAATTATTCACTTTATGAACTATAAGTGTAGAAGTGTTATGGAAATCAGTTGTTCTAGAATGTTACAAAAATAAAGTTTTTGTAGTACTTGTCTTATACGTGGCAATATTTAAAAGTATACAGTGTGTCCAAAAGGTATGGAATATGCTATATATCTCAGTAAATATCCACTTTAGGGAAAAATGTTTTGAATAAAAGTTGTTTGGTTCTTAGTTTTCCACCATAAGACAAAATTTTTTTTTTTTCGAATAACAAAAGCGCAATGAGAAACAATTAAATTTTTTAAATGGCATGGTACCCCTATATTATACTCATTTGATAGAGATTGTTTTTCTCTTTTCAATGATGGGGTCACCTTAAAAATTAAGTTAATGCTAAGAGGCCGGAGATATCGAAAATTTAAAAGATCGTATTAGAGAAATTACACCTGAAATGGTTGGGAATGTTATAAACGGGTTTAAAAACCGAGTTTATCATTACCAAGCTGTAAATGGTTCACAGTTCAAATTTTTTTAGTTCTTATGATGTTTTTGTTAGAAATAAATACTAATCAATTAAAATAATTTTTGAGTTTTTCTCAAAAAGTTGCTTAAGTAAGGGTACTAAAGTTTTGCATCATTAAAAAGAGAAAAAAATTCTCTATCAAATGAGTATAATATAGGGGTACCTTGGCATTTAAAAAATTCAATTGTTTTTCATTGCGCTTTTGTTATTCGAAAAAAAAAATATTTTGTCTTATGGTGGAAAACTAAGTACCAAACAACTTTTATTCAAGACATTTTCCCCTAAAGTGGATATTTACTGAGATATATAACATATTCCATACCTTTTGGGCACACTGTATGTTTAGAACTACTTAAATGTCTTTTTGGTTAAAAAATTTTAAAGAAAATTCGTTTGTTTTAAATATGTATTGGCTCTAAAAAAGTCTGTTCGTTTTAAATGTGTTTAATATGGTTAAAAAAATACAATTGTTGTTTTAAATATATGGATCAGTTTATATTAAAGTAACTTATCTTATTTTTAAGCAAAATCTTTTCTTGAGAAATATTGACGTTAGTTTCGAGACTCTCGCCTCGTCTTTTTGGTTTTAATTTTAGAATAAATCACGTTAAAAACTTTTAACAAGGCCGTTTAAAAATCCTTTATGGTTTACCATCCTGTAAAGTAGTTTTTTTTGAGGTATGAGTATAATCTAGTACAAAACCGAATAAACTCTGTATCTGCAAGTATAATAGGACATTTTTAAAACAAGACAGAGATGTTTTTGCGATGACCTGACGAGGTTGGTCCGATATAAAGTCAATAATCGTAGTCGATAAGACACTATGAATAAATCTTTACGAAACGAGTTTTTTTTTAAGTCAACTACAACTGGTCATTTCGAGCCAAATTTTTAAAGTTGCTCAAAAACCATTTACGGAAAAATGAAAGATAATACGATATATTCGTGGTTAAAACGAATTTATTTTATATTTTACTTTTACTATTCTGAAAAAAAAATAATTTGTTATTAACTTATAAAAAACATTTGAAATGTACCTAAAAGCAACTGCCACCATTATTGCTTTCATTTAATGACATACAACGGTCATTTTCGTTAATTTACCCAATAAATAAATAATTATTTCTGTTAATTTTGAAACAGTGCGAGATTTCACAAATTTGAAAAGAGATTTAAAACCATCTCAAAATTTTTGTTATTTAACCACCTTTGTTTGTAGCTCTTACAGTTTTTGAGAACCTGCATGGCGATCAAATTATTTTGAATAAACTGTTTAATAAGCGTAGGAAAATATGCGTACATTTTTATAGAATCCTACTATCATTTAGATGTAGAGATCGAATAAGTATTTGCAATGGTGGAATATTTTACATTAAATTCAGTCTAAAATACGCTCGGGATCATTTTTTTAGAGCTTTAGTTTTACTTGACTGCCTTTTCTTCACAAGCAGCTAAAATGCACATCTTTTCTTTTTAAGATGAACAGAAACGTTTCAGGAAACAAGCAATTTGTTGGTGTAAGCTATACATAAAATGAGGCTTCGTAGCTGGCAAGTCTCATCTCATGCATATAATACTCAAAGGGACAACTGTGCGGTGAAACATTTATTTTAACCCATTAAGTAACTTCTAGTATTTTCATCTGGGCCAAAAAAAGGTTCTAAAATGATTTGCACATAACTTTATTCAGAATGCTTCCAGTTAACCATTATTTTATGGATAAAATTATTTTTAATCGAAAGTAAAATTAATATTTTTAGTTCTAAAAAATGACAACTGTTATGCGAATTTGTGCTTTCGAATTGTATGTAACCAAATACCTTCAAAGATTAAATTGATACTCTATTAAATGGATTTCATATACTCTTTAAAACAAAGACACTTTTATTTCATCAAAAGTACCATGCTGAAGAAAATACACAAAAATTGATCTTTAAAATATTTTTTTGTACGGATTCACGTATTTTTCTGTAAATAATTGTTTTTAACAGTAACGAGTTTGACGACTTGTTATTTTTTAAATTTCATGGTTCACTTTTGTTCACCCAATTCTATTTATTCATTATATATACGTATTGTTATAAACATCATCATATTATGTATTTTTTTTGTTTAAAATATCTAATAACAAGCAACTTATTACATCTTATTTATTCAAAAAAATAGATGTAGTCTGTCAGACTGTCACTTAAAAGAAATTCATTTGACGTTGCTGTATACAAACAAATACAAAAATATAACGTTACTCTAGCAGTTTAGCGACTCATGATAAATTACATGAACTGTAACTGCTGCATAATATGGATGTCCGACAGAGATTGATACAAAGTGAGCGTTAGACGATAAAAACACTTGAAAACATGTGCTAACATAACCGAAACGGGTACTCAAAAATCATTTTATTGCCAATGTCGTTACGGTTAATTAAAAAAGGGAGGTAACCTGATACATCGACGATATACTCGTCAAAGTATGTTATATCTTTGTATATCTTTTTACTAAATACAATAGAGATTTTAAATTTCCAATTTATCGAAAGCGTTGAAAAGTAGGTTAAATAAGTGTTCAACTTTCAGGGGTAACTATGATATGCTATTTATATTTTTAAATATTACATAACGTGCTAGATTTTGATAAAAATACTGCATTTTACATTTAAAATTACCTTTAAATATACAGGGTGCGCCAATAGTGCGTTAAAGTCCATTATTGCCCTCAATGTCAACTTAATAAAAAAAGGCTTTTAATGAAACTTATAGTATTTCTAGACGTCCATGTTTTAAAATTAGTTTCAAGTATACAGGGTGTGTCATAAAAGTGGGGCGTCATTAAAGGTATTTTTTTTAAATTGAACACCCAGTATATTTTTGCATAATCGAATTCAGCAAGAAAATCTCCATATGACAGTATTTTGTTTTTTTCATTTTTTTGCGACGTTGCCAATTTATCTCCAAAAATCTTTGAATTTCCAGAAAAACAGGGTACAATACTTGTCAAGAGCACAACGTTATGAATAATAATTGGCAAATGATATTTTGTACATACAAAGTCAAAAGGTGTAGTCATAGTCTAAATACATCAAAA
This sequence comes from Elmis aenea, assembly GCA_947652605.1. Lineage (NCBI taxonomy): Eukaryota > Metazoa > Arthropoda > Insecta > Coleoptera > Elmidae > Elmis > Elmis aenea. Next base: position 14,540,168 of record OX393576.1, read on the forward strand.
TTAATTTGTATTATACAGGGTGTTTCTTATAGATGTGCCAACTTCCCAATTTTCAAACATCAATAACTTAATTTTTTCAAATGGAACACCCTGTATATTATTACGCCATTTTGTTGCATTTTTGTTTTTCTTCAACTTTTTTAATACTTACCTATACCTAAAATGAATATTTTCTGTGATATTTACATTTTACTTATTCTTATAAGCGTTGTGTAGGAATTTCCTAGTTTTCTCGAAGTAGGCTCCGACTTTGACAATAGAAACAATAATTTCTGTTGTAACAAATGTCAGAGTAAATTGCTGTCAATTGTTAAAACATAAATAAATGAGTATAACATATTCAATATGAATTTTCCAAAAGAAGAATTGATTGATACGGTCTATGTTCAGGGTGGCGTATTTTCGATGCCCATACAGGGTATCTTGGTTATTATCAGAGATTTAAAAAAAACAAGTACGTAGTCCCAACTTCTTTTTTCGAGAGGAATTCATTGTCGTAAACAGATTTTTGATACCTTTTCTAATTTTCGAAATATAGCCAAACACCGATTTTTAGCAATTTTTTTTAGCAATTAGTAAAGTATTAATCAATCATGTCATTTCCATAGCGACACCACCACACTGACATTGATATAAATAAAATTATAACCGGCATACGAAATATATTTAAAATTAATTTTTGTACCATTCTTAGGCTTTTATATACTTCCACCTACCCTTACCTTATCCACCCTTTCCTTGTTTACCTCCCCCTCCTCCCGGACGCTAATGGCCAAAGTAGTTGAAGCGTTGTTAAACCAACAATTAAAAAAAAAAAATTAATTTTTGTACCATTCTTAGGCTTTTATATAAAATGCTACATTACAATTAAAGTATTTGATTAGAATATTAACGCAATTTTAGTTTATTATGAGTTTAAGCTTAAAAAAATCGTAAATTTTACAATTTGATATTGACATTGACATTATTTTCGCCACTAAACTTTTATGTAGAGTAGGCAGTGAGAAAATGACAACTTTCATATACATGAGTAGAAAAAAGTATTTAACTGTTAACAAAATAATAAATAAAAATTGAAGTATTTTATATTTTAGGAATTTGTACATTTTCAGTTTAGATTCTTACTGAACACGTTGCAAATTTAACCATCTCTTTCTCTTACGTCTTCCTAGATCCCAATCATACTTAGTTATAGTTTTAACGTTGCGTTTCTCCGCATTTTTGCAGTATTATTAATGAATTTAATTTGTTTTGAGTTTAAATATCTGAATAAATAAGCGCAGTTGTGTAGTTTTGACAAAACAAGAAAATAAACTTACTGGTTGTATAAAAACCATGTACTCTATCTGTTGGAAAAAATTTCATGTTGTGATGTATCTCAGAAAACAGAAAATAAACAAACAGACGAATATAGCCCCTGAAGCCGAGTTAAAAAAAGCTAAATTCACAAATGTCGTGGCAGAAATCGTTCAACTTCACTTGTAATCGAAACAAGGCTGCTTTGACATCAACACGATAAGTTGTATTGACGACTTAAACACGATAATCACTCTAATTTCACTCAATGTTTTACAATCCCAAGATTGCATTGTAGTCCGATACAATTATTGCAGTCGCGTGCACTCAATTACATTACGACTGGATTGCCAATATTTAAAAAAACGACCGGATGCGATTTGATGCTAAAATTACACCTAATTAGTATTTGAGTAACGCTCTACTCATTCTGTAAAACGATTGAAACTTAGCAGCATTTTGCTAAAGCACTTTAACAGCCACAAAAATGGATCATGCTGTGTTATTTAAAACATAAGGATAAATTCTGTACTCCCTTCTCCTTTCTTAATTCTTGTTTCACCAATAAAAAGTGATATCGTTTATTGGATCCTATAGAATTATTGAAAAGAAGTTACTCACCAGGAAAGGTCACGATACGTTGTCGCTAGAATTTGATTAAGGCTGTGTTTATTGCATCAAGAAAATCGTAACTAAATGTTTTCCAGAGTTATACGTGCCACTGGCCATTTTCTTCGGAAAAATAGGGGAAAAACTAAAAAGTTTAATAATAAAAGTAATTTTTGCGATCGCTTTAGATGTGAAACCGTCAGAGACACAATCTAAATTTTCCTATTTACCAATGCGCACATCCTTTGCAAGTAAAATGGTGCAAAGTTTTTGAAAAAATCTTAAACGGTTCCGGAGAAAAACGCGAAAAACGATGCCTTTGTAAAAACAGTTTTCCCTATGTTAAACGCCTATGCAAGTCGATAGATAAGGTTATACAGATATACCACAACTTCTCAAATCATAACGCTTATGCAGGGGTTTCGTTTTTGACGTTTTGCTCCGGAACCGTTAAAGACTTTTTCAAAAACTTTGCACCATTTTACTTGCAAAGGATGCGCTCGTTGGTAAATAGAAGAATTTTGATTTTGTCTTTGATGGTTTCATGGCCAACGCGATCGCAAAAATGACCTTTTTATACCAATTTTTCAGTTTTCCCTCTATTTTTCCAAAGGAAATGGCCAGTGGCACGTATAACTGCAAAAAATTTAGTTTTTATGTCTTTGATGCAATAAACATAGCCTTAATCAATTTCTAGCGACAACGTATCGTGACCCTCCCTTGTCAGCTGTTCAATAGTCTATGTTTTTTTGAATGATATTTGATAAATGGGTAGTCCTTATGTGAGAATGTGTTCACTATCAATCGTATAAGATTTGTTTTCTGCAAACTGTCACATAAAATCTGCAGTTTTATTGTAAGAGCAGCCGATGTCCTTAAAATATAGATTAATTCTTGTTGTCATTTACAGTACTGTAAATAATTCTTAGACCGTCTTTAATGAGTTAGTCAATTAATTGTGGAACTTTTTAATCAATTAATACAGTAAATAAATTAAAAAATTGTATTAAGAATAATATTTTAGCAAAATAGTGAAGAAAATTAATTATAATTAAACAAAGAGCATTGTGTGCCATAGTTTTATTAACTTGACTCATCTATTTAGGAAATGGGTCAAATCATTTTTGGATAAATTGGTTTGGAGTTTCATCAAATTCGTCCTATAGCACATTCTTTGTTACTTTTGAGCCGTCTTTCAATCTAATTTCTATCTATGTTTAAATCACGACTTTGTAGTGACCAGTTCATGATTTTTAATATTCCTTTTGCTAACATTTCAGTCACATAATTTTTAATGGGATTATTCCTTCTGCCGCGGTTTACAATTTTTACCTTCAAACGACGACCAAATATATAGGATGATTGTTTACTATTTCAAGGTGCATTTCTTTAGTGAGTTTTTCCTTACCAATACCAGGGACTGATAACAATCTTCCACGAAAACAGAATCACTACCATGTTTAACTGTGGGCTTTAAATATATCGATTTGTAGGCTTCTCCTGTACTCCCACATATTGACGTGTCTCTAAACACGAAATTTTAAACTTTCTTCCGCTGTATATGCTTTATCTGCTACTGTAGTATTTTTTGTTAATTACTACGCCGTAATAAAAGTTAATAATTAGCAAAGCAACCTCTAAGACCTTTCTTTGTTAACGGTTTTCGTAAGCAGGAAGGTGAAACAGAATATCCTGTTGCACTTTTAATATCGCAGGCTAATTGTTTCGACGTTTTATATGTATCTTGTAACAGCGTACGTGTAAGTGTATTAGCCAAAAAACCGGTTAGATCGTATGTATTATGTGATCGTAGAAAAAGTATGCTACATAACACGAGTTTTAAAAAGCAGTTACGCACTCGTGAAAATACGCCCTCGTCGCTACGCGGCTCCGTGCACAACTTTTCCACTCGTGCTTCTTACAACTCTTGTTACGCAATATACTATTTCCACTTCTTTTCCCGTCTCCAACTCAACTGTGGACATATGTTTATTGCATTTTGTATGGCAGATGTTAAACATTTTGATATATTTGTTTCAACGCTTGTTAATATAAAATCTGCTTTAGCCATTATAAGCCCTTTTTTAATATTAATTTTAGCAACTTGAAATATTACAACACAATTATTGTGTTTATGAGGAAATTTACAAACGTTTTTCAAAAGGTAATTTTTTGTCATCATTTGGGTTTTCCTAATTCATTTGATCTAGTCTTTTTTATTTCGAAATGTTTAAAAGAACCCATGTCCTTAGACCACTTTGTTAACGAACAGTCCATATGTAACTTTTTGCTTATTTAATCGATTCTAGTTTTTTTCTATCAAGCAAGGCCCCCACAGTCGATCGAATTAAGTGGTACACCCTGTACATACAGATATATTTACGTGTATCATAAACCTAAAACGACTTAAAAGTAAATTTTTAAACTACTTGCCAATGTTAACATGCTCATTAGTAATGGACAAACCAATATCGCGAATATAGTGAAGACTGTAAATATGATATTAGAGGCACATCGTTATTGAGGACACGAAGAGTAATCGCGTGCGTGACTTGTACATAATTCAGTTCTTGAAATTGGTGAAATGTAAACGTACTTCTTACATAGCTGTACCTTTTTGGAAAGCATAACAAAGCCAACGTCCAAATTATACGACAAATCACCTTGGCTTAGTATTGTTATTATAGTTGTTGCCCAGCTAATGTTCCTTCCTTGGTTTTGGTGCGAATCAGACTAGACCAATTTAAATTTAAATGCGAGGATAAAAGGGAGTAAAGACGATTTTATACCAGCAGTTCGTGTTGTATCCAAGGCACGAACGCATAAGATAATGTATACGGGGTCATATTTTAGTGGCCATTTAATGCAGCCTTTGCACAAATGTATAAATGAGCTGCCTTTTTAAACGTTTTCAGTAAAAGTGTTATTGTAATTTTTATGTTATAGCTTGTTTAAACTTTTACACTGTTACTTGATTAGTTGAAAATTTTGTTAAACGAAGTTAGGGGAGAATAATTTTTATGAATTTGTTCGAGTTAGGTAACTTTAAAATGATAGAAGATTTATATTTATATTTTAAAGTATTTGATTCAGATTAACTGTCGCACTCCGATAACTTTGTATGCTTAGGAAAACATTATTATCTACAAAGTGCAGATCTCAAATTTGTATTGCCCATGGAGAGTGGGCTACACTTTGAACGCATATTGTTAATTAGATTCAATAGTAATAGTAACTAAAAAATCATAAACTATTATGTATAAATTGTAATGTAATAAGTATCTTAAATTATTTAAGTTTTTTGTGTTACAGCTGGTTTACTTATGTGATGTTTTATTTTGTTTATTAAAGGCCACCTTGATTAAACTTAATAAAATCAATAATATTGTAATAACTTAGGTACTTATTTTTAAAGATATAATTACCTAACAACCCATACATTAATGAAATGAGTAGAAAATTATCTTTTTAATGGTGTCACAGCCAACTACAAATTAGCCAGTTATAAGTAAAATTTGAAAACGTTTCCTTTTTGTTTCTATGAATAGTGCAAATAATATTCATTTTTTTTCGATTTTTTTTCAGATAAAATAGTTGCTCTTAAAGCATAGATCATTTTGACCCATTTAACCAAATTTGTATCTCTTACCGTTTACGAGTAGGGGATTAGTATATTAGATTGGCGATAGTCAACTTTGTTTAAACTACATAGTATTTTTTTAAAATTTTATTTTGATAGATTAAATTCGATCAGGCATTTTAAAAAAAAGAAGAAAATTTTCGAAATAATTGAGTTTCAAAATTGTGTAGGTATTATTTTTCACAAATTTAGCGATTTTTGTTTTTGCAATATGTTATGAATTTGATTATGAAGGTGCTTGTGTTCCAAAAATTGTATGTAGCAATTTCGCATTGAAATTTCATGATAAACCGTAATGAAGCTTTTGCCCGATAAGTTAAACATATTATTAATAAATAACCATTTCGGACACGTTTGATGGTTGCTTGACGTCGTTACTTAGAAAGATTAGTTATGAGATTAGGGTTACAAATGAGCCTGGAATGACAAAACGATTTCATTATGTTGTGTTAGCTAAGGGTAGCTAATATATAAAGTATCTCGACGTAATGTTGGTTAACGCGTTTTTAAATATGGTTAGAAGTAATCGATTGACTTTCATTGAGTGTAGACGTGCTGAGTGAAAAAGTGTCTACGCCAGTGATTACGTGCGAATAATGTTTTGATATCATTGGACGCGAGTGATATCGGACGACTCACCGGTCGGTGACCCGTCAAAGCTATCGCGTAAAAATGACGACACGTGCAATACCGTGTGCCCTACATGCAACCGTTGCAGTAACGCCACAACGGAATGCAACACCCGCAAAAACAATAAACACGGAACCAACTGAGGTCACCATACTGAAACAGCAGCTCAAGATTGCCCGAGATGAGATAAACGAATTAAAAAAATTCATAGAAACAGCCCAGTTAAAAATTAATTATAGTCCGGCAAATTCTGATGAGGAAGAAGAATTAGTAGCCAAAGAAACAGAATGGCTACTACCTAAAAATAAAAAAAGAAAAGCTACAGCGTCGCCCGAAAAAAGCGAACCTAGCGCTAAAGCTGACCCTAAAACAAAGTTAAATACGACACGTAAACCACCACCTGTGGTAATAAGCAATGTAGACGATTACAATACATTAAATAATACTCTTCAGACAGCAAACATTAAATACAGTAACAGTTTAATGAATAACAAACAAGTAAAAATTAATGTAGAAACTGAAAAAGATTATAGAGAGATAACAAAAATAATGAATGAAGCAAATGCGGAATGGCATACATACGAAAACAAACAGACTAGGCCTATAAGAGTAATGGTGAGAAATCTGCATCCTACATGTGATACAGAAGAGATTAAAGCAGAATTGCAAGCCAGAGGTTTTAAGATACTGGAAGTAACCAACAAAATTAGCAAGAGGACGGTAAATGAGAAAGTTGTGACAACCCACTTGCCATTGTTCATGCTTACATTCCATAACGAGGAGGACATTAAAAAAATCTTTGAAATACAGGATATATGTCACCTAAAAATCAAGATTGAAGCACTAAGGAATAACAAACTAATTCCCCAATGCAAAAGATGTCAACGATTCGGGCACACTCAAAAATACTGCCAGCGCGTAGCCACATGCGTTAAATGCGCTGGTAATCATCTGACTGCAACATGTACCAAACCTAAAACTACACCAGCTAGGTGCTCTAATTGTGCAGAAGCACATCCAGCCAATTATCGTGGCTGTGCTGTTGCCAAAGCACTGCAGAAAAGAAGAGAAGAAAGTCAAAAGAAACCATCAAAAAGGCAAGAAACAAGAACCTTTACATCAAAGAAAACTACAGGTCAAATTTCCTATGCTGATGCAACTAGCGGAAATAGAAATACACAAGCTGCTAAATCTCAAGCACCCAACTTAAGTGAAAGCACATCTATGCAACAGATGATGCAGCAGATGATGAATATGCTTAACAAAATCAATGAGAGAATAGACACACTGGAAGCAAAAGCAACGGGAGCTATCCCAAAAAGGAAATAATTCATGGAGTATAAAGATCTACGAATTGTTACATGGAATGCCAATGGATTTGTCAGTAAAAAAGCAGAGATAGAAGTCTTTCTAAACGAACAGCACATTGATGTGTGTCTGATCTCAGAGACACATCTCACTAACCAATCATATATAAAAATAAAAGGCTTTAAATGCTATCACACCATTCATCCTGACAATAAAGCCAAAGGAGGAAGTGCGATAATCATTAAAGAAGCGATCAACCATTACGAAGATCATCCAATCCAAGATGAAAGTATACAACTAACTACGGTGGTGATTAAATCAACAAAACAGGATATCAAAATTGGAGCTGTCTACTTACCACCAAAATACAACCTCAAAACTGAAAACTATAAAAACCTCTTACAACACATGGGAGAAAGATTCATATTAGGTGGGGATTTTAATGCCAAACACTTAGATTGGGGTGCAAGAATAACCAATACAAAAGGAGAAGCTCTAAGGAGAGCCATCAGAAGTATAGGAGGAAATTTTCACTCAACAGGTAAACCAACTTACTGGCCTACCGATAAAAACAAAATACCAGACCTTCTAGACTTTTTCATTTCTAAAAAAGTCTCACCGAATTTTATTGAAACTAATGAATGTTTTGATTTAGAATCTGATCACTCAGCTGTTGTCTTGACACTAAGTGAAAAAATCATTAAAAAAGAAGCAAAACCAACACTTGTCAACAAAACAACGGACTGGGAAAGCTTTAGAATTAATTTACAAGAAGAAATCAATTTAAATGTTCAATTAAAATCAACTGAACAACTCGACATAGAATCAGAGAATTTTACCACATTATTACAAAAAGTTGCTCTCAAAAACACCAAAGAATCGACTCATATCACAAAAGGAGTGAATTACCCGGTTGAAATCCGAAACCTAGTCAAAGAAAAGAGAAAAGCAAGAAGACGGTGGCAACAAACACGTCAACCTTCTGATAAGACAATATTAAATAGTAAAGCACAGCAGTTAAAACGTGAAATTTACAAATTGAAATTCGATTCTCTGAATTCGTTTCTTACGAACTTAACAGCTGAGAAAGAAACTGACTACTCATTGTGGAAGGTCACAAAAAGAATAAAAAGGCCAATTATGTCAATACCGCCTATCAGGAATGGGCCAGGCGATTGGGCTCGTGAAGATCAACAAAAAGCGGATTTATTTGCCAGTTATTTAGCTGACGTATTTACGCCAAATCAAATACAAAATAATTTTACACCAACGCACGTAGAAAATATTATATCAGAAGAAATTGCTCCAGTTACGCCAAAAGAAGTAGCTAACGAAATTAAAAATAATCTGAGCCCGAAAAAAACACCAGGGTTTGATTTAATCACAGGACAGATTCTGAAACAACTGCCAAAAAAAGGAATTGTCATGCTAACATATATTTTTAATGCTGCGATTAGACTAAAATATGTACCGGCAAATTGGAAAGTAGCAGAAGTAATTATGCTGCCAAAACCTGGTAAACCTCCACACGATGCCAAATCATATAGGCCAATCTCTCTGTTGACTACAACATCAAAGTTGTTTGAAAAATTAATACTTAAACGATTAAAACCAATCATTCAGAATGCATCACTAATTCCTGATCATCAATTCGGATTCAGACCTAAACACTCAACGATAGATCAAGTACACCGTATTACCGCTATAATAGAAAAAGCACTAGAAGAAAAGAATGTCTGTTCAGCGCTATTTCTTGATGTCGCACAAGCCTTCGACAAAGTGTGGCATGAAGGATTAATCTATAAACTTAACAAAATATTGCCCTACCAATATGTAAAAATTTTAACTTCCTACATTTCTAATAGACTTTTTAGAGTAAAACAAGGAGAAGCCTATTCGGAATTGAAAGAAATACAAGCAGGAGTGCCACAGGGGAGTGTCCTTGGACCTGTCCTGTATCTACTCTACACCATTGATATACCAAAACTGAATCAAGTGAAATTGGCTACTTTCGCGGACGATACAGCATTGCTGGCAACAGGTAAAACAGATATAATTTCCACCAAAAAACTACAAACAGCTAGTGATGCCATACACGAATGGACCAATAAGTGGAAAATTAAACTAAATGAAACGAAATCAGTCCATATCAACTTTACAAATAAAAGATTGAGAAACTCTCCAGCAATAACAATCAATGAAACCATTGTCTCACACGCAAACACTGCAAAGTATCTTGGTATGACTCTTGATGCTAAATTAAGGTGGAAAGAACATATTAAGAAAAAAGAAAAGGAGTTTAAAATTAAAACCGCACAATACAGATGGCTTATTGGTAAATATTCCAAACTGTCATTATACAACAAAATTTTGATTTACAAACAAATTATTAGACCTACATGGTTGTATGGAATACAACTATGGGGGTGTGCAAAAATTACAAATATACGTAAGATACAAACTGTTCAAAACAAGGTGTTACATGAAATGCCCAACGCTCCCTGGTTTGTCAGAAACTCCGACCTTCATCGAGACCTGGGTATCTTAACCGTTGAAGAAGAAATCAAAAGATTTGCAAAGAAGCATGAAGCCAGGCTTCACCTACACGAAAATCCAGAAGTTCTCCAGCTGCTAGACAACCAAAACCTATGTCGTAGACTGAAGAGAACCAAACCGTTCGAACTTTCTAAGTGATCTGTGTAAAAGCAGAGCATTGTGCAAGTGTTAGTGTCTTTATTTCCCTAAGAATAACAAAGTCAACTAAAATACGTCGCTGGACTGATTTTAGCTAAGTAACTTAGATTTAAGATTTAACAGATACAAACTAATGGTTGGTCTTACTTCTAGACCAGTTTTAGTGTTTAAACACCTAGTGTTTTAATTTAAAAAAAAAAAAAAAAAAAAAAAAAATATGGTTAGATGTTATTGCCTGATTCATCATCGCCCATTTTAAACTTATCTTTGCTTCCGCTACTTCAGCATTCTGTGGACGCAGTTTAAAACTTTAGAAATATCTTGCAAATGAATGATGTTGAAAAATTGAGACTGCCTGATGAAAATGGATGTAACTTAATGTTGATTAAAAAAAGTTATTCTGAAATAGTTATTCTTAAAAACGTATTAAGTCATTAATAGTTACAATGAGAAGAATATACATTTTTGTATATTACATGCATAGATAACAACTATGTACTACTATTTAAAACTGATTTTTTTAGACGATTGCCAAATAAATACTTACTGAAATCTTCTTTGATTCAGCGGGCATTCATTTTCCCTTTTTTTGTCTTTTTTATTAATTCGGACTTTATTTGGAACTCCTCTTAGTACCACCGATTTCATAATTTTTTTTACTTTTTTTTCAACAGAAACCGTACGTGTTGAATTTATATTTTTTTATTTAAGCAAGTTTTGGGCACACTTCCCTTTTTGTGAAGGATTCCACTACACAGGGTGTCCCGAATATCATTTCCAGCATGGGGATCTCGCTTATTGTAAGAGATACGACAAGTGATATATCACTAAAAAGAGGAGAAGAAGCACATTCAACTATTTCAAAGCCAACTGGCTTGTTTAACATGTTTTATTGTTGTACTTTTGTAACATTGGTAAAATATGATTTTCTTGGTTTTCCGAGTTATTAATTTAAATACGTATGATAAGTGATACATCATTGGAGAGAGGAGAAAATAGCCATATATAACTATATCGGCTCGTTAAAACAAACGAATGTTGCATTTTCGTTCCGAAAGTCAAAACATCCAGACGAGAAATTTGAGGTGTATTCACAGTGGAAGTTGAGGATTGCGTAGAAAATGGAAGTCGACTGATTTCTCCGGAAGGCCAGCAAAAGATACCTGGAGCGGATGGGGAAAATGTGTTTAGTGGTCTCTCCAGAAAGACAGTTTTCTGGAAATTGTAAGAGACACGTAGGGTGTGTTTACAGCGGGCGTTAACGTGTTCGGTGCTTGCTCTGCGAGGTTGGTTTTTCAGAACGGGTAAGAGATACGTGGTATGTATTCATACTGGAAGTTGAGATACTCGGAGCGAATAGCTGCTCGCTACGGGATGTCGGATTCCCGAAGCAGATAGAAGACAAGTGAAGTACGTTTGCAGCAGGAGCTAGATATCCGGAGCAACGGCCGTCGTTTGTTGTAATGCTCGCGGTGGATCCTGGAGCAGTTGAGACACACGTGATATGTCGTCACTGAGATACTGGGCGTTGCCTCGTGTTCGTTTCGGGGGGTCAAAATACCCAGAGCGGATAAGAGACACGCTTATATTCAAGGAGTATATCTACAGCGTGACAAGAAATTTCCTCGTCTCATTGTCTTTATAATGCATAGACAGTCGGTTAAATTATCTAAGTTCGGCAAAATAATATTATTTGTGAAATGTTTAACGAATCAGTTTTCCTGAGCAATTTGTATCAAATTGTAAAATGACAAAAGTTTTAAACACAGTTTTAATCAAAGTAGATGGAACGAAATGGTTAGTAGGAAATTTTTAGAGACTAATAGTAATCATTATTATTATCTTCCTAATAATTTTGTTAGTTGAACAGTTACTGCTACAGTAAGATCTTCCCTATCCCGTTTTTAAAACATTATACAGTCTTGGAATTTCCCGTTTAACCTTTTCTTCGAACAATCGAAGTAGCGTATGAAAAATAACAAAACAAAAATTAGTAAAAAAGTTATTAGAACACCGATAAATTTTTAAAAATTCAGTTAATTAACATGAGCATAAATTAATTCATTTATAAAACTAGCTGAAACTATCTTTTTTTTGTATATATAATTTATGTTTTTGTTTACAATATGAACGATACGTTCATTCTTAACAGTTTGTAGAAAACAATTCCTTTTTTACTACTTTCTGTAGTTTCCTAATTTTTTATAGGCTACTTTGACTGATATAATGTTTGCTATTGTCATAAAAAAATTCTCATAAAAGATAGTTTAATTAGATAAAACGTAGTAGGAAATTTTTAAGAGTTTTAAAATGATTGACAAGTATATGGTACTATCAAATAAATTAAATCGACCATATTTTTTTACATTTTTATTCAATTAGGCTTTTGTTTCTATTGTTAAGAGTTCATCGAAAACTGCTACTTCCATTTGACTATCTGTTGTCGTTTCCTTATATTCTACGAATTTTTTTGATAGTATGTTTGCTTCTTTCACAAAAAAAGTTTTTCCCAATACATATGTAGTTAAATTATAGTGTGTCCAAAAGGTATGGAATATGCTATTTATCTCGGTAAATGTCCACTCTAGGGAAAAATGTTTTAAATAAAAGTTGTTTGGTACTTAGTTTTCCACCATAAGACAAAATTTGAATTTTATTATTCCGAATAACAAAAGCGCAATGAAAAACAATTGCATTTTTTAAAATATTATACTAATTCGATAGAGAATTTTTTTCTCCTTACAATGATGTAAAACTTAAGTACCTTTACTTAAGCAACTTTTTGAGAAACACGCGCAAATATACTAGGTATTATATTATTTTATTTTTATCAAAAAAAAAAAAAACTCGCTCGCCGGATTTAAGTCCGTTAGACATTTTTCTTTGGGGTCACCTTAAAAATAAAGTTTATGCTAAGAGGTTGGAAAATATCGAAAATTTAAAAGATCGTATTCGAGAAGAGACGTCTATTATATATGAAATAGTTGGGCTTGGGAATGTTATTAACGGGTTTAAAAACCGAGTTTATCATTGCCAAGCTGTAAATGTTTCGCAGTTTGAACACTTATTGTAGATTTCGTCAAAAATTTTAGTTCTTATGATGTTTTTGTTAGAAATAAATACTAAACAATTAAAATAATTTGAGAGTATATTTTTGCGTTTTTCTCAAAAAGTTGCTTAAGTAAGGGTACTAAAATTTTGCATCATTGAAAAGAGAAAAAAAATCTCTATCGAATGAGTATAATAGATACATATATGGGTATCTTGTCATTTAAAATAATTCAATTGTTTTTCATTGCGCTTTTGTTATTCGAAAAAAAAAAAAAAATTTTCTTATGGTGGAAAACCAAACAACTTTTATTCAAAACATTTTTCCCTAAAGTGGATATTTACTGAGATATTTGTATAGCATATTCCATGCCTTTTGGACGGACGTGTATCATGTGATAAGAAATTTAAAATGGGGTAGGTATTTAAAATTGTAGAGGGTTATTGGAAATTAAATAAAAACCAAATTTTTAAAGGTTAATGAGTTTAAAACTTTATAATGAATTTATACTGATACTCGTTTAAAATATAATACGAGCATCATATTTGTAAAGGACTTAGACCCTTTCTAGTTTGTGGTTTGTGATAAACACAAAATCTTTATCTCTTACAATAAAGAAAGGACTAGGCTGTGGAGTTCTTTCTAGGACGCCTTTCTAAATCAACTTAAATGTTGTTGAATTATTATAATTCTTTTATGTCAATGATATATGGGTTGTCGGATTGTTGTCGATAAATCTAATAATCAAAAACTTTACCCAAATCCGCCCATCGATGTAACCTGCGCGATAATGACGTTATCAGCAGTAAAATTATACATAAAGGAGTTTTCCATTTCCAATTGGTGAGCCCATTCTTTTACATCTCCGTTTTCAATCCCCGAGGACACTTTTTAAATATATGTGAGAGATAAACGGCATCCTTGTCTTAAACGTATAGTTCAAAGAATCGGTTGAGATCGTCTCTTCCTTCTTTCTACTTACTGTGTGATATCTACGTAACGTTCTTTTGTAATGGATATTATCAATGCATTTAAATCTATTTGTTTAACGTTTCCCAGAATTTGATACGCGATATTAAATCGTGCACCTTCTCCGAATCGATAAATCTCGAAAGTTTTTCTTGTCTCTTTGCCGTTCTAGGTAAACTCTTATGCAATAAATAAAACGTTTCTACAGAGAACGCCCTGGTATATAACAATTTTGTCCCCATCAAAGTAAATAATTGTACACCGTCATTCAAAAAGTCTGCAACAAATGGAAAGGTTTTTTATTATCGATTTTTCAGAAAATTTTATTTTTGATAAAAGTTGGTGCATGGTCTAAAACTAATATTAACATGGAAAAAAAACAATAAAAAGTCGTAGAACACTAGATTTTAGCGATTTTTGAAATATTCGCATGAGTAAAGTGCCCTTATTTTAAGAGATACAAAAAAAAATATAACAAAGCGTTATTTAAAACCTAAAAATAGGGCTAAATTTAAATGTTGACGGTCATATTCCTATTTTTATTTAAGAAATTTTAAGCTTTACTCTTGCGAATATTTCAAAAACCGCTAAAATCTAGTGTCCTATGACGTTATTAAACTTTTTTTAATTTTAAAATTAGTTTTAGAGCATGCACCAACTTTTATCAAGAATAATTTTTTTTTAGAAATCGATAATAAAAAACTTTTCCATTTGTTGCAGACTTTTTGACTGTTAAAATTTCTTAAAAAATTAAAATCGAAATTTGACAGTGAAAATTTTAATCTAGCCCTATTTTTAGATTCTAAATAACTCTCTCTCATAAAAATTGTTTGTATCTCTCAAAATAAGGACACTACTCTTGCGAATATTTCAAAAATCGCTAAATTCTAGTGTCCTATGACTTTTTATTGACTTTTTTTCATCTTAATATTAGTTTTAAACCATACACAAACTTTTATCAAGAATTAAATTTTCTGAAAAATCGATAATAAAAAACTTTTTTATTTGTTGCAGACTTTTTGAATGTCAAAATTTCTTAAAAAATAAACATCGCAATTTGACCGACAAAATTTAAATCTAGCCTTATTTTTAGATTCTAAATAACTCTTTCTCATACAAATTTGTTTGTATCTCTTAAAATAAGGGCACTACTCTTGCGAATATTTCAAAAATCGCTAAAATCTAGTGTCCTATGACTTTTTATTGATTTGTTTTTCATCTTAATATTAGTTTTAAACCATGCAGCAACTTTTATCAAGAATACAGTTTTTTGAGAAATCAATAATAATTTTTTTTTCTATTTGTTTCAGACTTTTTGACTGACCCTGTATATAATATGTTACATTTATACCGCTTATAATTAAGTACAAATCGAAGTAAAATTAAAGGTCTGTTATTGACAAATAATATTTGTAAAATACCCTACTTTATATTTGTATCTACAACGTGATCAATTTGAAGCTTTGAAGGACCCGAAACATGTTTAGGTTTTCTTGTAAAGCATAGATCTTCAAAATAGCATGGTAGCATCATTTATTTTGTCTTTGTTAAATAGTTGGAGAATCGAATTTGTCATTACATGGGTAAATATGAAAGTTGAGACATTTTATAGTTGGTAATAAACTAGAATAGCATTCAATAACTGCATAGGTACATTTGTCAATAGACGAAAAGGAATTTTTTGACTACAAAAATGTGTACAGTAATTATTGACAAGTGAAATAAATATTTTACTTTTAGAGTTGTTTAAAAATTTAGTAAAATTTTTAAGATAATAGTGTAAACAAAAGCGGTTTAGAAAATTATTTTACGAAATTTCAATTGTTTATAGTACATGCATGATATGAAGTGGCACTGAATAATTCTGATAGTGAGATAAATATTGAGAAAAAAAGTGTCAATATTAGCTATATCTCTTAAATAAAGTTTATTTTATATGTGTTTATAATAGTACACATATATTTTTACTTATTTTCAAATTTAGGGCGAATTTTGTACATCGATTGTTAATTTTACGCTTAAAATATGTTTTTATAATCAGTTCAATGTGATCTAATTTTGTATGTACAATCTTGTGTTTATTAGGTAAATCTATTTGTCGTGAATAGGTTTTTATCCTCTGAAAATCGCCTATCGATTTTTTTATACTTCTCTTGCTTTACAGCTGTAATAGGAGATTAAACACTCGTAGTGGATGGACGTTAAGCTGACACGCACGATGACAATCAAAGAAAAATATAAGAAAAACTGAAAATAATAAATATCGGGATAGAAAAAAAATCTCTACGATTGGCGATGCTGTAAGATTAAAAGCTGTAGTAAAAATAATGAATTGAGAAATATCCTATACATAACAAAATTGCATTGCAAAGGTCTCAACTTAGTTTATATAGGGTGTCCCAAATTCAAGAGGATCTCGCTTATCTTAAGAGCTATAAAGTCGGTTAAATTGGGGAGCTGATAAAAATTGTAAATATTTTAAAGAAAGTGTCTATTCTATATTTTTAACGTTTAAATAAAATACCGAATAGTATAGCCTTTTTTTAAAGTTATTACAGATACGAATAATTAAAACCATTATCCTCATATCAAATGTTACCGAATTTATTTTTAAAACAATAACGTTAATATGAAACTTATTGAAGCTTCTAACCCCCCTGACCCCTCCCTGTCTACGCCACTGATTTCTTAAATAGGTTTTGATTAATTTTAGTTTTGAAAAACTTCGTTCAGCTGTCGCTGTCTTCACCGGTAAAATTAAAAAAGGAGGCAAAACGATAAATAAAATATGTTGCCGAAGAGCAACACTGCAAAACAGCAACATTTATTTTAGGTGCAAATTACTTTGTTATAACATAGAGCCACGCCATATTTTTCAGTTTGTAACTAATTCCATTTTATTTTTTAATTAATTGCATGACGTTACTCACTATAAAATGTTTTTTCATGCAAATAACATGAAAATTATGCAACGCCAAATTTGTAATAAATGCAAAATGTTGCTATTTGGCATTTGGCACCATAACTTTTATACTACTGCTACATACGGAGGTACAATATTGCATTATAATTCGATAAACTTGACTTTGATCTGTTACAAACTTTTTTCTTTGTTAAAATATTCTTTAATTTAAATACAAAAATACTAAATCTTTAAAGCTGTAAGAAAACATGAAAATTAGGTTATGTTTTGATAATCAATTTTCAAAAGCTACCGCCCTTTGTGAAATTGTTTTTTTCACATATGCATTACAAGAAGTGTTGTGATTTGTGAATCATCAACAAGTAGAATTGTGCCAAAGTTATTTTTATGGTTTTTACATAATACAGTAATACCTATATGTTGCCAATCGGCAACACTGCATTTACGGGTTTAATCATCTTTTGTTGCAAAATTAAATTAAATGTTATTCTTTATGTTGCAACCTCAATTAACATAATAATTAAAAACAAACCACTTACTTATATACGTCTGTGAATCCAAAAACACACTGTACACAAGTAATTTAGTAAAATAATAATCATAAATTGTACCAAGTCAATTACACAGAACAAACAATTAAATTAATACTAAAAAGATGTACAAGGTCACTAAAACAGAACAATAAATTACAATCCACAGTACACTCAAAAAGTTTATGTTGAAAGACCTCCAGATATGTTCCATATAAAGCAATCAAGACATAAAATTTATATAATACTGCAATCTACAAAGTGATGCACGAATTTGATACAGTGTCAGTTCGTAATATTTTAAAATTGCGCCACCTATGTCAATTTACAGGAAATATAATTTTTATTCCGCCCTTTCTAATTTTGCGCCCTCAGGATTCGTGCGCCTGGATCAGTTTGATCCAACTGCTCCACGATTGCTACGCCACTGGCTTGATAAGTGATTGACAAAATACGATTGTTACTAATTTTTAGAGTTATTTGCAAAAATAGATATAGCAAGTGGTATCTTATTAAAAAGAGCAAAAAAACATTTTTCAATCCAAAACCAACTTGACGGCCCATAAAAAAAAAGGAATTAGGGGTAATATGTCCCAAATGGTAAGTTTTTAATAAATAAACTGCTCAAATTATGGAACCGTAAATGTGAATTTTAGTCATGCCCGGTGTCAAAATTCTCAAAACGCCTGAGTAAAATACAAAAAAAGGATGCAACAAATATTTTTTAAATTAAAATACTTGATGTATGTATCGCAATAAATATAAAATGTGTTGAAGTTATTCATTAAATCGTTCAAACTTGTAAAGTAACGTAATTGACTTCAATGCAAAAATTGATTATATGTTTATGTTGATACTTGTAATAAACTGTTGCTTGTTAGTTGCATTTTCGTTAATAAATGGTAAAACCTTAAATTAATTCACTGTTTGTAATTGCAGTAATCATTCAAATTATGTAAATGCTGAGAGCTTTCCTCACAAAGAGTGTCGTTGCCATTTAAAGTAACGAACATCCGGAAGTTATTAACCGAACTTAACAATCCAGTAATATTATAAAGTTTTATCTCCCTCGTTTATTCCAGTCGCGTGTATTGTATCTTGGGGTACAGAACATTATAGCCATTAGGTTGAGCAAAAAGTTCGTTCGGATTTTGAGAGACAACTTAAAATAACTATTAAATGTACAGATACACCTTTATTCGATTATGTATGAAGCTTTATTTTCGATGAACTAACTGAATCCGTTTTATTGTTGTCTATTTAGTTCTTGATCGATTTTAAGGTTCAATTTTTTTTTTAATCCTACAAGATGAGACATCGGCTCGCACTGTTGAAAAAGAGTATCTTCTTATTACTCTTATATTTATTGTTGTTAATTAAGGCTCGTGATCGTTTTTGTTATGTGGTTAGACCCTCAAACGTTGTTTTACGTAATGCACAGGTCTAGAGCAATTATTACACAGTAAGAAACAAATGAAACACAACAATGGAAATTACTTCTTTATTTTTTGACTGGTTGTACATTTTTAGGAGGTTGGTTCTTAACTATCTAAGATTTTGGGTCAACTTGGCCCTCCTTAGTCATAGTATTGTTGTCATTGTATCCTTTAAGCACATATAAACCGTAATATTTTACCGTTATTTTGATTTTTTAAAGTTGAAATTCTTATAAATTTCTTTTCAAAGTGTTACATGTTCAAGTAAAATGATGCGTCAGTGTTTGTATAATGTTATTTATTTAAAGTAATGAAATAACACTGAAGTAAAATAAAAATAATTGATGCCAGCCACAAAGTCCACAAGTTTAAATTTATTTGATGCGGTACATGATATATCATTAAAATTGAAATTAGTCCAAAAATATTACTTAAGACACAAAACATCCCCAATATGTTTGAAAGGCAATTAAATTGTTGGCAAAACAATGTAATTTAAGGAATTAACATATTCGCTTTTGAAGTCTAGGAATGTAGAACGACCATAACAAAGACACTGTGTTTTATTTTAGAAGTTTAATTAGTCAGATATAAGAGTATAAAACATTTTTTTTTTGCAATACTTACAAGGGAGGGTCACGATACGTTGTCGCTAGAATTTGATTAAGGCTGTGTTTATTGCATCAAGGACATCAAAACTAAATGTTTTGCAGAGCCGTACGTGCCACTGGCCATTTCCTTCGGAAAAATAGGGGAAAACGCGATCGCGTTGGCCGTGAAACCGTCAGAGACAAAATCGAAATTCTTCTATTTACCTATTTGCGCATCCTTTGCAAGTAAAAATGGTGCAAAGTTTTTGAAAAAATCTTGAACGGTTCGGAGAAACACGTCAAAAACGAAACCCCTGCGTAAGCGCTATGATTTGAGAAGTTGTATATCTGTATAACTATATCTATGCGACTTGAATAGGCGTTTAACATGGGGAAAACCTCGTTTTCGAGTTTTTCTCCGGAAACGTTCAAGATTTTTTCAAAAACTTTGCACCATTTTTACTTGCAAAGGATGCGCAAATAGGTAAATAGAAGAATTTCGATTTTGTCTCTGACGGTTTCATGTTCAACGCGATCGCAAAAATGACCTTTTTATACAAATTTTTCAGTTTTTTCTCTATTTTTCCGAAGGAAATGGCCAGTGGTACGTATGACTCTGCAAAAAATTTAGTTTTGATGTTCTTGATGCAATAAACACAGCCCTAATAAAATTCTAGCGACAACGTATCGTGACCTTCCCTGTTATATTGTTGTTATAATTTCAGTAAGATATTATAGAATAATACACTTTAAATAACTGTTTGTAACTCTTTATTCGGAGCGTCCCTAGCACACATGTACACGTTACAAAAAAAAACAACTGAGTTGCCACGACAACTGGTCGTGCCAACCTTACTGCCCTGAACATCCCTAACATCATAACATTCCCTGGCTAGAAGTTTTCCTGGCGAATCTCTACATACATAGATAAATGTTCATAATTTCTTAAGTTTCGTATTGTTGGTATATTCTGATAAACGTAAATTTCTTTGATTGATTTTAGCTGTGCAAAAAAGACAATTTTATTTGGAATTATAAAATGCGAAATATTTACATAGATCCATTTAAAGTAATAAAGCTACATATTGATGTTGGGTAGTAAAACATTTGGTATCATAAAAAACAATTTTAGGCAATGTAGCTAATGATCACAACCAACTTTTGTTGAAATAATATTTTTTGTTTTTTACCAATAACGAAGTTATTAGTAAATTCTTCTTGGCAGACACACCCTGTATACGCGTGTCGTAAACGACAGAAGTAAAAATGTGTATCGTTAGGGTATACGCACTACCTTACGCTTGGAAATGTTGCGCGTACTTTGAGAAGTATTAATAAGTGGCGTGTAACTCATTTAATATAGGCTGTTGACCCTGTAGTTTTATTCCTTGAGCGGTGTTAATGCGGCAGTGTATCATTAGTTAGTTGAACGTCGAGGGTATCCTTTGTCTGCCGACGCCGGCGCCGAGGCGCTGTACCACGCCCCGCTTTGGCCATTCACTCGCGCCCTCCCGTAATGCACTTTGAATGTATGTCTTTCGTAAAAATGGTTATTGTACGTCGAATTGGTGTCAAAAACTTTCATTTTTGAAAGTTACTGCATTTATTTTGAAATTCCCTGCTATCGATATTTCACGCCGTTAATAACGAAACTGTATTATACGATGATAAGCAAAATTTTTGGTTAGTTGTGTAACCAAGATTGCTTTTAAATTTTGTGTAATATGCATGAAGGACCACCATATGTGACAATTAAATTATTATTAATGAATAAAATTATTATCCAATCTACACATCTTTATTTCAGGCCTAATTAAAACAAATATTATGAAATGTTGTTTGCAGCTGTATTGTGTAGGAAATGTCATACCAAAATATATTAGCCATTTTTGTTTGTTAAATACAAAATTAAGACCAGATTGCACAAAGTAACACTGGTGTTAAAATACGAGCTAATTCCCAAAACTAGACAACATCACAGCGCCAAGTATGCTGCGATTTTGCTTAGTTCCAAGGTTAACGTTATTTAACCCAGGAGTTAATCCCAGGTTTAACTTTTATGCAATCTGGCCTAAGATTTTCCCTACATGACTAATTGTTTGACCACAAATATATGTATACAGGGTGTGTATAAATTGGCGGAAGTGCTACACGTGGCGATGTTCTTCGTAAAATTCCAAGTCGAAAATCTTAATACAAAAATGTTGTACCTACTATGCTTCCTATGGCCTCAGGAACCATTTAAAGAAACAAAAATTTGGCAACATTGCATCCATTGATTTGCGTTCGGACATTTTTTTATCAGCAATTTTTATTTAGGTATTTGTAATATTTGTTCGAATTGAAAGCCTTCAGTTCGTAAACATAGCTGCAAACTTTTAGGTATCGTCTAACACAAACTAGAAATAATTACGAGAAAAACAGAGATGACAGCTAATGACAATGTTGCTATGTGTATTATTTTCATTCAAATCAATGATTAACATATTTTCAACACCAATTTTTGAAAGGAAAAACACAGTATCTAGGAAAACATATTATTCGAAATTTATTTTTATTCCAAATCGCAGCTTTTTCATTAAAAAATATTAAACGATAACGCTTTTTAAAGGACTGAATGTCAAAACATTGAGGATTTCTTGTAGACACAGCAAGCATGGTACAACATTTTTGGATCAAGATTTTCGACTTCGAATTTTACGAAGAACATCGCCACGTGTAGCGCTTCCGCCAATTTGTACACACCCTGTATTGTTTGTGTTTAAGTGTCTTTATGGCTTTTTGCTTGTAGTAAATGTAAATTAGCTATGACCACCAGTGGCGTACGCAAGTTCGGTAAATTATCCCACAGATGGCGATAAGTCTAAGAACCGTTCGCTATAAATTATCGCTAGATGGCGATAAGTTTAAGAACCGGTTCGTGCACAAGATTTTGACATAGCCAGCGAGATTTATAAGCTTCCGCTTAAAAATTTCGCAAAATTCGAATTTAATCAATCGGAGGATGTATATAAAAATGTTTTAACTGAATTTTTAGATAAGTTTTGCTCAAAATAAGATTCCACCTAGTGCAAGCACAGGTTCTTAAATTTATCGCCATCTAACGGATTTTTATGGCGAATGGTTCTTAGACCATCTAGCGGAAATGCATGTCGAAAAGTTTCAGATGTTTTGACAGGCTTCCAAACCTTTGTAGTAGACCGTTGCTATGATACATGGAAATAGAAGCATCATATTTGTCAGTACTGAAAACTGCGTAACTTAACGCAATTTAACAAACTTCCAAACGCCGATAATAATACATATAGTCAATAAATCTCACATATATTGTGACCCTGTATATTTAGATCGTAGAAATAGCTCGTTTTTATTAATAGCTAAAAAATAAGTTTATACTTTTAGTACTGCTCAATAAAAAAATGTTACAATTTGTAACTTAATGCTATCAATGATATGTAATATAAAGCAAGTTTGTTAATTATACACAAAATAAATTAAAATGTCGGATTAACGTCCCTAGTTATTTACTGTGATTTATAGAAGCTATTATTTTTGCGTCAATTCGTTGCTGTTGAGTTCTTTGTGAAATTCTTAAACAAATTTGTATTAGAGACGAGATTTTTAATTGAATTCAGTCACTTATCTCTGAGTTACAGTCACATGTTCGATACAACTGCAAAGTAAATATTTAACACTGGTGTAAAGAGAGTTGTTAAATGAAGAGTCTTTTTTATTTTAAGAAAGTTGCGCTGAAATCATACTAGTCCTAAACAAGTCGGAAATAAAACTTAATATTGTGGGTGTTGGCGACTTGAGGAATGGTTAATAATATAATTCATTAAGCTAAGTGAGATAAGTTAGAGACTCTGACCACCTGAACGACGGTTGCTGTTCTTATATTAAATTAGGTTACAAAGGGTGTCCCATATTCGAGATTCAACATGGGAATGTTATGAAGGGCTGCGAATTTGCTTAAATGTCTGTATGGTTGCCTAATTCTTTGCTAAATAATTATTTACAAATTTTGTAGTTACTTTTAACATTTCATCAAGTACCACACTGTTATCATCGCATTTAAACCATTTAGTGTACAAATTTATTATGGTGTTCATAAGCAATAATGAAGTTGATGATGATCTGAAAACGATTAAAACAAACGTGCAGCAAATTATGAGCTTACACAAATAGTTTTTAGTTTTTCTATAATCTAAAATATGAATGAAATTAATTAAAATTTTCGTTTCTAGTTTCTATGAACAACTTTTGAAGTGTGATGGCTATAGTATTTTTGAAATTAATCACCAATTACGCAATTATGCCCTAATCAGATCGACCCCATGTTAAACCTTGGGTTTTAAACACCTTTGTATATCGGTATGAATCAGTTGTTACTCTCATGGCAGTGAAAATATACAAACGTTGCGAAATTAAATTTCCTGAAACGTGCACGAAATATTGCAGTAGTAACACTTCCTATCATTTAGACAGGTGTCATATGGTGGAGGCGTCGCGTCGGGCAGTCAAATTAATCTTCGTTACACTAACGTGAATAGAAAGAACATGTAACAGTCAATGTCCATCTCCTTTAGTCATTGAATTGATTAAAATAAGGCATTGTCTCAACGCATCCTTAATAAGTTTATTATATCTATCTATCTAAGGGCGAGTTTGAATACGGGGTTACCGCTGTCCCCGTCTCCCGCATCGTAGTTTCCATTGTAACGTGTCTTTCCAATCATCTTCATTTAAGTTTCTTGCAGACATTCTTCCTTTACTTCCTGTTCCCAGTTTTTTCTTGGTTGACCTCTTCGTCTTGTTTGTGGCGGCACCCAATTCCACATTCGTTGTAGGTGCCCATACCGTCGTAATCTTTTGAATTCTATAGTATCTAAATCTACACCCATTTCGTTTCGTACATGCACCTTCGTGATTCGCCGTTCGAATTATCAGCTTCAAGTTACGTATAAGATTCTGGAGTGTGTTGCAACTTATCAAGAATCCTTTTTTTTTCAGTTCATTTTAATTTGGCTTTTGCCAACTCACACAAATTTAACGAAATATAATTGTAAGATATTGAGTACATTTCTTGCCTTTTTTTTTAAATAAACGGGACCTGCAGCATTTTCGTCGTAATGTGCTGATAAGACCAAACTAATCAGTTGACCAACTGAATGATTTTTCGCACAAAATATTTTGAAACGGTATATATAGCAGTTTTAACTTAAAGTGGACCGCGAGATGCGCAAAGAGAGGGGATGGCGGTTGAAATTTTGACTTTGCTAAAAACGTTGAGTAACTGTTAATGAATTTACAGGTTAGAATCACGTTGCTGAAGGAGACAAATGTTTTTAGGTGGCGCAGTAATAAACGCTTTGGACTAGTTTTGGTTTCTGCGCCACAGTCCACTTTAAGGTAAAACAGCTTTAGCACACCAACTTTCGTGCAGGGCAGCACTGATTTATTTTTTCTGATGGGCAAATGTACGCTCAAAACCTTAAATTAAAGTAGCAAGTTTTGCTGAAGTCTATTCTGCCACCTACAAAATACTTTACTGACAATATCTTTACCTATCTTGCAACAGAATGACTTGTTGGTAGTTAGTTATTTTCGTCTAACGTAAACTATGTTTATCGCCAATGAGATTTAGATTATCTGGATTAGTTTTTGATTGACTTTGTAATGGGATGCTTATTCTTTGGGAACAGGGGCGGTCCATTAACTTTGGGGACCCTGGACTAACACTGTTTGGGGGCCCACCCTATTAACCCAAGTTTGGGTTAGTTGTAGCGACTAATTTGCCATTTTGTCGAAATTTTTAAATAGGAACAATTATAGGCTACAGCAATTTTTTTATATTTATTGTTTTTTATTTCATTTATGAGGCACGATGTGTTAACTACTCATTTATCCCCAAACTTGTTATAACGACTACGAATGAATAGATTTATTAACCAACAGTAATCGTTTCATTGATTAATAATTTGAACTAAAGAGTTTTTATTTTACAATAGTATACAATAATTTAACAGTAGCAACATTTGCTTAAATAATATATTTTTAAAATTGTACTTTTAAAACTCATGACCCTCTCATTAATTTAATTTAATTTCTTCTTTACTACGCTAAGATCAAAACAACCTAGTTTTAAGTATAGTTGCTAGTTATATTTTATTACTACTGTGTAATTTTCATTTTCTCGACTATTTCTCTCAAGTCAGTGTACTTCATCAATTCAGATAAACCAATACAAATGCGGTTCTTTGTTCCTGTTGTGTATTACTTGGAGATTGCATTCTCTAGTGGCAATTTATAAATGAGCTTCCAAGAGTATTATTGGAAATCGTTTGTAACCAAAATTGGTATAGAACATGGCAACAGTATTGCAAGTATAAGCGTCGACAAATAATTTATGAAAACGAATTACGAAATGCAACTGAAGTGTTGTTGGAAATAAAGAAAATATATTCTAGTAATATTTTGTAACGAAGATGGTGTGTAATTTGTTATATAATGTAAAAGTTAAATAATGTCGTCACTTTAAATGTGTTGCTGCAGCAAACAAATAATTACAGCAATTCTGTATTAAATTGAAAAAATGTTATTACAGTAGCCATTATTAAAAATATATCTGAATAATGTACATACATAAATACATAATTCTTTTGCCGTAGGTTTCCGTGACGCCTTGCCTGGCACTAATTACTTTATTTTTCTTCAGTGTTAATTTACTTTTAAAATGAACAATAGGAAACAAACACTGACGCATTATTTACGTAAATATGTAACGTTTCAAAACGACCAATTTACGAGGATTTTAACTTTGATAAAACAAATTAACGTTAAAATATTGGAGTGTATAACGTCAATGTTTGGATGTTGTCGATCAACAAAGGATTTGTTGATAAATTTGTACATCATAAGTAGAACACACTACTCTTGCAATATGTGCTTATAGGAAAGAATGACAAGGATACACATACAATGACTACGGAGGGCCTTATGGATACAAAACCTTAGGACAGGCGCGCTTAGGTAGTTGAAAACCAACCACCGAGAAATGTACACTCAGTCGAAAAATAAAGAAGTGCGTTTTAATTGTCTCAGTGGGTAATAATTGCTTTAGACCTGTGTACTACGTAAAAAAAGATTTGCGGGTCTAACTACAGTATAAAGACGATCACGAGCCATCATTAAAAATTACAAATATAAGAGTAATAACCTTGACTATGATATGGTAATAAGTATTCTTTCCCTATAGTTTTCAATAGTCCATCACTGTTCTTTGTATTGGACGAGTGCAGATTGACTAGTGTAGTTTTTAAAATTATGATAGGTGTAGATCAGTGGTCCAACCCCGTGTCCGGAACATTCTTCGCCCACAATTCTTCGCCCACAATTCTGCGCCCACAATTCTTCGCCCACAATTCTTCGTCCACAATTCTTCGCCTCCACAATTCTTCCCCTACAATTCTGCGCCCACAATTCTTCGCCCACAATTCTTCGCCTCCACAATTCTTCGCCCACAATTCTTCTTCCACAATTCTTCGCCTACACAATTCTTCGCCGCCACAATTTATCGCCGCATACAAGCATATCACCAATGTTGTTTGTAAATGTCGTTGTTTTTATTTATAACGTAATTTTAACAGTATTTTACATTAGGTTTGGTTAGGTTAGGTCAGGTTAATTTAATTTTTATTCATACTATAAAAACATAAACAACATTAAAAATCACAACATACGCTATGTATGTAGCAATTTTTAAACATAATATTAAAAGAAGAAGTATTAATATACAAGATGCATTTTTAGGCTAATGTAAAATAATCTGTAAAAATTACGTTATAAATAAAAACAATCATATTTACAAATAGAATTTGTGATATGCTTGTATGCGGCGAAAAATTGTGGCGGCGAAGAATCGTGACGGAGAAGGATTGTGGCGGCGAAGAATTGTGTAGGCGAAAAAATTGTGGAGGCGAAGAATTGTGGGCGAAGAATGTTCCTAGACCCCTCCAACTTTTTGTGATCTAGGATCACTTTTTATGTCAAATTCGTACCTGAGATCTACTTTTGAAAAATTATAAAACTATGGCCGCAAAATTGTATTGTTTATTTAAGTATTGCATAGCATAACAAAGGTAAATATGGGAAAAATTAATTATTAAAAATATAAAATCCTTAAGATCGACCAGTGAGGACGTCGCGTCGACCCATCGATCGCGATCGACGTGTTGCCACTGGTTGCCTGTTCTAGATATCTACGTCATTCACATGTCATGTTAGTTCAAAATAAAACAACAGGCTCTACTGTTCACTTTGCGCATCCAGGCATATTACTGCCGCAACAATTACTTGATTATAGCTGAATAAACTTAAGGTATATTATCAAAATAATTCACTAAAAAGTTAAAAATCAATTATTAATGGTACATGTTATAAAGAAATATAAAGAACTACCTCTTGTGCATTAAATTTTTAATACTTTTTTGCATTTTTATCCGATTTTGACAAACTATAAGTTGCTTTCGTTAATAATTTTAACGATTTTGTTGTCATGACTGATTTGAGTGATTTATGCGTGTTTATTTTTATGCCCAAATAATAAAGATAAATCATAGATTTATATGATTAAAAATGAATTATAAATCGCCTCTTTATATTTCTGTACTTTTTTCGCAACTAACCTACCGTTTCGCCATTACCATAATATTGAACATTTTTCTGCATTTGAAATCTGTTGTTTTAATCAAAACTAGTTAGCTTTTATTGCAGTTTTCCTTAAAATAATGATCAAACTATAGTAATGTACGTTTAAAAATAAGATTCAATTATTTGACGTCCTTTAAAAGGTGTTGGGATGGTGGTCTTTTCGCTACCTCACTCGTTGCAGGAACTTTATCTGAATGCAAACCGTGTTTTGTCTTTTTCACGACTTTTTTAAAAGCTCTTAAACGCTTAAGGCACTGCAAAGTAAATGAAATGGCTCATGTACCCATCCGGTGTGTAGATTACATGAAACTAACTAACAGTAATAGTCTAAATTTTAAACTACAAATATATAAATTATTTTATAACGTCATTACAGAGTTAAATATAGACCAGTGTAAGTCGGCTTGCTGTACTTGAATAAAATGTTAATGACAATTTTATCCAAAATGAAACTTGCCGCTTTTTTCCATTTGGTCAAATTTGTGTCGTATTAATTTGTATAAGAATAACACAGAAATATAAGGTACAGTGCAAATGACAAAGAACGCAGACAAATTTTATTGATATTAGTAGCAAAACGTCATTGAATTAACGACTTTTGTGTATATAATTTAATAATTTAATCAACTTATGTTGGTTTTTTCAAAAATAGTGTTAAATATTAGAAACTTCAAATCTTAAACACGGCAGATTCAAAACAATTATTGTAAAGGATCTACTAAATACAGAAGTATTTTTTTCATAGGGGTTTAGAGCAGTCCAATTTTTTAATTGCTCCGCTCCAGCTCAGCTCCGTGCTCCAAATATTGTTAACATTTTTAAAACAAAGTTTTAATTTTTTTGGATATGTGGAAGTTGGTCAAAAATTACAATATTTGACCCTAATAAACAAGTGAAGTTAAATAAATGTTTGAAAGAACAAATTATTGATCTTCAAAGGTTTTTTTAAATTGTACATAATAAACTGGAGCAGTGAAGCAATCAAAATTATTTGCTCCGGGCTCCGCTCCTGCTCTGGGCAAAAACCCATTGCTCCACTGCTCCGTGCTCCAGCTTTGTGCTCCGCTCCAAACCCCTGGTATTACTATTACTATTACTTAAAATGTCCGTTCTAAAAATGTTCAAATTTGACACACAAACTAAGGCATATAATATCTAATTTTTCCTTTAGACAAAATAAACAAATTATGAGTGGACCTATACAGGGAGATTCAGTTTGACTATCGCACCCTTATAATTTTGTTATTTTAAGAGGAAACCCCCATAAACCTTATATTTTGTAAATCGTGGAAAATTCTTTATCGAATGACGTTCAAATGATTTTTCTACGATAAAATATGTCAGATTGGCGATAGTCATCTTTTTTTTTTAATTACATGGTATACTTTTTTTAAATTAATTTTGACAAAGAATTAAATTCTAAATCCGACACTGCATTAAAAAAATTAACATACATAGAATTTTTTTTGAGACAAATGATTTTGAAAGTTATTTATCATTTTTCACAAAATCGTTGTAATCGACTTAAACAAAACACGTTCGCTGTAGTAATCGACAATTTATAACTTGTCTAATTGTGTTTTATTATTTTTCGACGAAAACTTATCGTTTTGTGAGTATAAATTAAAACGCCTCAAGTACCTACACAGTACACACTAACAGAAGCGAATTGACAGAAGGTCCATTTTCAATTTAATACTTACAAGTCTTACAACATAATGATTTTTCGTCGAAGAATAATAAAACACAATAAGACAAGTTATAAACTGTCT
Source organism: Elmis aenea (assembly GCA_947652605.1). Lineage (NCBI taxonomy): Eukaryota > Metazoa > Arthropoda > Insecta > Coleoptera > Elmidae > Elmis > Elmis aenea. The sequence goes on from OX393576.1 coordinate 14,570,326, forward strand.
TACTACAGCGATCATGTTTTGTGTAAGTAGTCAAATACAACGATTTTGTGAAAATAATAAATAACTTTTAAACTCACTTTTCTCAAAAATTTTCCCATGTATGCTTTTTTTAATGCACTATCGGATTTAGAATTTAATTCTATCAACAACAATAAAAAAAGTATAACATGTAAAAAAAAAAATTGTTGACCATCGCCAGTCTGACATATTTTATCGTAGAAAAAACATTTGAACGTTATTCGATTGAGAATTTTCCGCTTTTTACAAAAATATAAGGTTTATGAGTGTTTTCTTTTGCGACAGTTAAACTGAATCACCCTTTATTGTCTCAATTTCGTATCATTTTGTTGTTGTTTTTATTTTAAATGTGTACCTAGTATTAAAATATTAAAAATACTAATGTAGTTATTCAACTTTTCAACTATTGGTACTGGAGTTTTTTTATTCTAAATAAAGGTAAAGAAATAATAACTATAAGTAAATAGGTTAAAATAATAAGCAAATAAATTAGTTTACCTAGAACATGAAGCAGGCATTAATTTTTAAACTAATTTGAATAGTTTAAGTATCGCATTGCAAGTAGAAACTGTAATATTAGAGGAAAATGTACACTGCTTTTGCTGTTTAATTACGTATTCCTCATATTAACTTTGGTATAATGCTGTGCACTTAATAACATTTCTTGGTATATGTCTTTAATATTGATTCAAAGTTAAGTTTATTGTATTCCGCAAAGTAATATGTCTTGCATAATGCTTTAGTTCTCCGATGTTGGATGATTCTTTTACAAAGACAAATACATTCGTTTCTGTAATTAAATTTTTTAAAACGTATGGCTTTAATATGATTTATGAAAAATATGCAGTGCATTTTTACTCGACTAGAATTTCTTACTCAATATAATTCGTCTTATGAATACGATCGTTTAAATTTAATTCTGCAGGTTCTTTAGCTCTAAATTTATGTAAATATATATGTATAATATTATTACATAGAAAGCGCCAATTTAACGTCCTACTTTTTCTTTAGAGTTTACTGTTATAAAAAAAAGTTTGGCGTTGAATAAATTATCAAAAAAAGTACATATTCTATAAATATTCCATATACTTACTCCTATAATTTATGAACCATCTAAAATAACCATGTGACTTAAAAACCGATACTGAGGGTAAACAGTGTTTATATCTATTGGCAACTTAAGTTAACATAATGGTATCATAAAACAAGTTACATAAAAAGTTTTTATATATCTAGTCTTTTACAGACTTTTTGTATTACATTTATAATAGACTGTAAACGCTTAAAAGCAAACACAAATAAAACATTTTATGCAAGTTATACGTATCACATCATCCTTATTAAAAATCAAATAAGAATCACATGTATTAAAGAGTCATTGTAAATTAGTAAATGTTCTCTTATAAGTAAAAGTTTTGACCACATAACCTTCTCCTTTTATATACAGTTTATCCAAAGGGTATAGAATATGCTATATGTCAGTAAATATCTACATAAGGGGAAAATGTTTTGAATAAAAGTAGTTTGGTACTTAGTTTTCCACCATAAGACAAAATTTAAATTCTATTTTTTTGAATAACAAAAGCGCAATGAAAAACAATTGATTTTTTTTTAACTGAGAAGATACCCCTATATTATACTCATTTAATAGATTTTTTCTCTTTTCAATGATGCAAAACTTTAGTACCCTTACTTAAGCAACTTTTTAAGAAAAACGCAAAAACATCATAAGAACTAAATTTTTTGACGAAATCTACAATAAGTGTTCAAACTGCGAACTATTTACAGCTTGGCAATGATAAACTCGGGTTTTAAACCCGTTAATAACATTCCCAACCATTTCAGGTGTAAAAGACCTCATTTCTTCTCTAATACGATCTTTTAAATTTTCGATATTCTCGGGCCTCTTAGCATAAACTTTATTTTTAAGGTGACCCCATCTTTAAAAAGAGAAAAAATTCTTTATCAAATGAGTATAATATAGAGGTATCTTGTCATTTCAATTGTTTTTCATTGCGCTTTTGTTATTCGAAAAAAAAAAATATTTTGTCTTATGGTGGAAAACTAAGTACCAAACAACTTTTATTCAAAACATGTTTCCCTAAAGTGGATATTTACTGAGATATATAGCATATTCCATTCCTTTTGGAGACTCTGTATGGTGGCATTAACGTTTTCCGATCTCAAACGAAATTTTTTTAAAATAAGAAGTTACACCCATAGGTAATGTTGTTTGTTTAATGCAATAAATTAAATATTATTTAAGATTTTATTTAATAAATTTTCTTTTGATCTTTTGAAATCCACAACTGTTTTTCAGTTTTCTGTAAATTCCTGTGTCTTCTTCTTCGTCGTCTTTTTCTTTACTTTAAAGTTTAGGCAAATGGCCTGTTCCGCCTTCTTGACACTACATAGTTGTTCCGATCTCTTCATGGATCTTCGTACTTCTCTTTTTCCTTTTGGTTTGTACTGTCTTATCAGCTTTAGTGATATTTGTTGTTCCAGTCTCTTAATGTGTTTCTCTAGGTATTCTTTAATTTTCTCGCCCAAATCTTAAATTTCTAGCTGTTCTCTTATATTTAGATTTATTTTTTGGACCATTCACGTACATCCTTTGATTTGCTCAGTAATATCATTTCTGCTCTCTGTATCTTATTCAGATCCTGTTGTATGGGTAGAGGATCTAGGTTTTTCGGGGCCTAGGGCTTATTGAAGTCCAATGGGGCTTCAATTTTTGTTAGATTAAGAATCTTTGAGTTGGGGTTTAAAATTCATTTTTAATAACATCAAAATCAGAGTTGAAATATATTTATTATATAATTAATATTAACTATTTTTTACTATACGATAAGTGCTCATTGTTAATGATGAAGTATTAAAATTTCATGCCAATAATTCATTTTTTGTGAGCCCTTGACACTTGGGGGCCCAGGACTTAAGCCCTATTAGTCCCTATGTAGATCCGCCCCTGTGTGTGGGTACTCCAGTTTTGCTGCCGTGCATCAACATGGGTGTGGCCATTGTTTTATAGTTTTATTCTTGTATGCTTTCTCTATAAAATGAAACAGGATTCGATTTTTCTTCAATAATTCTTCAAAGCTTGTTTTAATATTTTTTTGGGTTTATAACATTTCCCTTCCACTAATGAATCTCTTGTGATCACTTGCAGCAAGAGATATGGTGAATGTTGCAAAAGTTACGAATTAATTTGATGGATTTTTTTGTGTAACTTTTACATTGTTGCTTTTATTAATATATAATTAATCTTTTCTTCACAAGCCCAGGTTGTTTTTGCGCTAGAATTTGCAGTAGAGGATGAACAGTAATCGTTTGATTGGGATTTAAATCCTCAAAACCTCAGCTAGCTCACAAAATACAAAAGTTGTTCAAAGAAAGATCTATGCGTTTGTTAGGAACCCTTCGTTATAATCTAAACAGTTCATCTTAACATTACCGTGTGGATAACGAAACATGCTTCGCAAAAAAGTCGAAAATTACTTCACTTTATAACCCAGACACAGGGATTTAAAGAAAGTGTGAATATAATGAAGAAAATACACTGTAATAATAACATATTTTTGTGAAATAATTGATGTTTAATTGAATTTTTGAACGAATAGACATTGCGTATGATTATATTATGTTGGTCTACTTAATTTGAATTTAATTGAAATTATAGTCAAGATTAATTGTTAGATTCTTCGAGTAATTCCTTTATTGATATAAATAAGCTTAATTAAAATTATTCATCTTTTTTTTTTTGTAGAATCTCTTGTGAAATGCGGTATCAGGTTCAATTTTAATTTGAATAAATAAGAATGCAACTAACGAAGACACGAGAGTCTTGAAATTGCATTGCATTTCGACAAGAGATTCTACAGCATAAGTAATTTTTAATTAAGTTTATTTACATTAACATTTAAGATTACTTCAAACTTGTAAATGATGTTTTGCTGCTGGTTTCATTGACTTTTATCTTTATTCGGTACCTAAATGTTGAAATCATGTGAATGATCAAAATAATGTTACTCAATTTAACAACTTTTACAGGCAGTGATGGGTAGCTTAAAATGTTTTAATGTTTTGTGTAAATACAAGGGATTTATTCTCTACTCAGGACTTGTTCTGAACTGCACACGGGCACACAACGTGCTAGGAAGCAGGGATAATGTTAAACTGGTATGGTGCCCAGGGCACACTAATATACCAGGGAACGAGGGCGGATTGTCTGGCCAACATTGGCAGCGAGACACCTTTCTTCGGACCAGAACCCGCAGTTGGCACATCCTATGGAACAGCCAAGCGGTGTCTTAATGACATATTGATACAAGGGCATAATGCTCATTGGAATAAAGTTGCAGGACAAGCCCGTTCTAAGACTATCCTGTCAATGGTCTCTAAAGAAAAGAGAGAAGAAATGCTCAGGATGAGGAGAGCAGACACCAGAGCAGCCACAGGACTCGTCACAGGACACTGGGCTAAACAAACACTTATACATAATAGGGCTCTCAGAGACCGATATATGTAGAGGATGTGGTGAAGAAGAAGAAACTCCTCCACGTAATATGCCAGTGTGAAAGATTCACACCCTATCGGCGTAGACTTCTAGGGATGGAAAAAGCCAACCAAGAAGAGTTCAGAAAAACACCCTTAAAGAAAATCCGGGAGTTTTTCAAAAACACAGGACTTCTTTAAGGGGCTATCACCAGAGGGTACAATAGACCAATAGGTCGCAGTACAGGAATCCGAAAGGGAACCACCTCCGCGGTAATAATAATAATTAATAAATTGACTTTTATCTTCATTCGGTATCTAAACGTTTAAATCTTTTGAATTATCGAAATAATGTTACTCAATTTAACAACTTTTTCAGCCAGTGATAGGTAACTTAAAATGTTTTAATGCTTTGTGCAAATATAAGGGATTTATTCTTTAGTTCTAAATTTCTTATTATTAAGTTGCTAGCTGGAAAAGCTGCCCAATAAAACAGAGTAATAAACAAGTAGAAGGGTACGTTAGCAACGCAAAAAATATAAAAATGGTATGTTCTTTAATTAGGTATCGTATAAAATGCAAATAACTTGTGCTAATGTTTGGGTATTCATGCTGCGATAAACAAAATGAAATGTATTGTGAAGTATAATAACCGTTTCACAACCCAAAGCAATAAACCAAAAACGGATTGAAAAGTTAGTAGGGTTAAATTGTCATTATTTTGTTCCGTGGAGGGTAGGCAACTACGTGCGCAGGCGAAACCTTTGTAAGTTCTAACGTAGCAGGACTCGATTTTAGTTCCTGCAAAAGGTTCAGAGAAAGGTGTGGCCCGACAAAAATAGCAGTATTACCCAAGAGATGGCGTGACGAACAACAAATATAAGTGTATGAAGCTTAGGTCTGGCAAACTGGATAAAGTATATCGATCTGTGTGCTAGAGACCATTAAAGCCTTTTACACCAGCTCTCTGAGAGTTTGTCATTATGGCACTAACTAGTATATGACGATAACTTAATTATAAGTTCGTTATTAAAGTATCACATTGGCAAGTTTTCGTTCGCAACCTTTAAAAGCTGTTTCAACACTTCAATTTTGATAAATGTTGGAAAACACCGTATACGTGTTGGAAATACTTTTCCCATGTGACAAAAGTAACATTAAAATTAAGTTTAAAACTTACAATTGGATGTATATGATACAGAATGAAACAATTTCAAACACAACTTGTTAAATTTAGTTTTTTAAAGTTTCCAAATTTCATAGCTTGTAAGATAAAACGTCTTATACGGAGGCTGCGAGTCTTTTCAAACGAGGGGGTTCCCCTGAGAACATTTTCAAATCAAGCACACTTCAAATTCGGATGATTTTTTTCAACCTGAAACGTATTTCTTCTCTTTGTTAAAACTTAACTGATTGATATTAATTAAAAATGGGAATTAGCAGTTAGTTAAAAATGATAATGATGATGCGGCCCGCGGGTACCAATTCCTGGCGAGAACATTAAGGATTTTTGTACGAGAGAAATCGTCACAAAAATTATTTTATGGATAAAGTCAGAGTTTTCCTGATTTGTTAAAGAACCGCTCATTGAAAAAGTAAAAATCTGCATCATTTAAATTTGTTCAGGTGTGGAAGCTCGTCCTGAGGGTCAGTTATGATCCTCACAGAAAATACCGATATGAAATAAAGTAAACAAACCAATTCTTCAAAATAATCGTTCGTTTAATTTAAGCAGAGCCTTATTTAGCAAAAGGATAATTAAACGTCGTTGAATATATCATCAGCTTGCTTTTGTTTTCCATTGTAGTTTAAGTAACACATAATTAATAATTAATGTTGTGGTGGGTTTTGATTAGCCAAAATGACAATGTTGCTCAGGATATATACAGGGAGTTTGATTGTTAATCACAAGATAAAAAATCTAAAGAGAAATAAGAAAGTTGACTATGGTGTTTCAAAAACTAAGCAGGGTTGGTCAAATTATAACTGCGATTAAGACCTTCTCCGAAACTATTTCAATTTCTTTTTGTTTATAATTAAAAAGTTATACAGGGTGATTGAAATTCGAGTTTAAGCATGGGGATCCCGTTTATTATAGTAGTTAAAAGTTGTTTTATGCAAAGAGATGAAAACACTCATACTTTTGTAAAACAAACTCCACCTATTATAAATAAGCGCAATTAAAATGATTTTATTCGTACTGCAATGTTATACAGGGTAATTGAAATTCGAGTTTAAGCATGGGGATCTCGCTTATTATAATAGCTAGAGTATAGGTTTAAATTTGGCAAAGTTGCTAAATTTGGTGCTCATCAATAATCCAAAGAGAAATTGGAAATATCTCGAACGGTATCCGAGAAAATTGGGAAAAACCGGAAAATACGATTTTTAAAAATCGCCTATAACTCCTTTGAATTATAAAATATTTCAAATGTGTAAACACATTGCCGAAGCAACATTTTAAACCGAATCGGATGGTGGTCACAAATTTTTCCTAGATCGATTCGTTTTTGTTTTGGGACAACCAGCTTTATTTTTTCTTACGGGCGCAATTTTTGCTATTTACATAATCAAATAGCATTTATTTTTCTGAATCCATTGATGTATCACACATGGTATTTTGCTTCTTTGTCAAATTTAAAAAAAAAAACGGTTTTAAACAAAAACCATCATAAATCAGGTAGGCCGGTCGTTGTAGTTTATGTTGTTTCCATGACAACCAATCAACAAACTAAAAGTTTTGAAGGCCTATTACTTGTCACATTAATAAATTCGCAAAAATGAACTTTAATAACAAAGAAAAACGCGATATGCTGCGAATTTTTCATTCATTGAATAGGAATTCTATATTGTCACACACCTATTTTTGTACGTTGAATAGAAACTTAGGTAAATATGGAGCTTTTGCCAAACTTAGAAAGTTTTAATCACCCTGTATATAAGTTGAAATTGAAGTGACTCACATTTTTCAGGATATTCAGGAACCATATGCACTTTCTGAGTTTGGATCTTATTAAGAATTTTAAAACTTATTTCTTTGCTGGTTAGCCATTCTATTATCTCTAGCGTTTACCTAAATCCTCAATAAATTGTTCACTTTGTATAAGGTGCGGTTTGAATTCAGACGTCTAAATATCCCGATGTAAAACCACTTTACTTTAAGATTACATTTTAATTATCTGTTTTAGATTTCTTTATTGGTCTGTAAGCCAAACTTTAATTAAGCAAGTCTTTGCTCACCGCTTTTTATTTTGTACGAATAGTTTTCCTGAAATGTAGATGATTCATCAGACCTAAGACTTGGAGCTTTAGTTCAATCCAGAGTGGCCGCTAAGGGATTCGTGTTCTTAAGAACACTAATATCTAATCTAAATCAGTCTGAACGAACCTAGGGGCAACTCCTACTAAGAATTACTGAGTTCGGTCATTAATATTGACTTGGGCAATTGTAATTACACATGATGTCACAAGGCGAATGTCTTGCTTGCCCAGCACTCGTAAATTATCGTGCTGTGCTCTGCACCATCTGCTGTGCCGAACAACTTATTGCACGTACTACTGCTTGAAAATACTGCCTAAATATTGGGAACTTTGCTCATGTTTCGTCGGCTCCAGACCCAATGCGTGCTCTGAATTCATTGCTGTTCCATAATTCTCTATATTTCCTTCATATCGCCCTCAAATAACACTTGCTCGCTTGATATCTTACACTTGCATATAAATTACGCAATTAAAATTTATAAACCAGTCTTGCGCTCTATTATTGTACCATTTATAATAAGAAAATCTACCTGTTATTAATCGACTTTAACTAAATTATACAGAAATAAAAGCTTAAGGAATCGATTACGGTGTAATTAAAGAGTAAAACAAAATAATCTATATTAAAAAAAAATAATAACAATTATCTCAACAATATCGATTTAAAAAAAAAAAGTTTAGGTGGAAAATTATTAAGTATATAAACTTTGGAACTCTTACTTAAACAACTTACGGCTTAGGAAGAAAAATAGCGAAATATTTGGTGAAAATGATCTTGTTTCTAACTCGCTACACTTATCCAGCGATATTTAAGAGCCTTCATTATGGACCGATTCATCTAACTCTTTAAAATAGGCGTTTGTTGCAGCATACACTTCTAAATTTAACGCGTGCTTCTTAACAGCGTGAAACTTTTCATGTGCGGAAGAAAACTAAAGTCTGATGGGGTCAAGTCTGGCGACTAGGTAGTAGGAGGCAACAATTTGAAGCTCAGTTCATGAATTTTAGCCGTCGCAATAACATACTTGTGACTTGGTGTATTATCCTGATGAAACGGAACATTTTTGTTCGCTAATACAGTCCGTGTTTCGCGCATTTTTTGGTCCAGCTGGTCGAGTAAGTTGGCATGGTACTCTTCATTTATTATTTTACGTTTTGCAAGAATCAAAAGAATAGTTTTCGTATCCAAAATTACCGTTACCATAACTTTTCCGGCCGTTGGAAGTGCTTCACCTTCTTTAGAGCTGTCTACTGCTTTGTTGTTTTGTCTCTGATGTATAATGGTGGATCCAAGTCTCATCCATAGTTACGAATCGGCGCTAACGTCTTTTGCGCTTAAACAACGCCAAACACTGCTAGAAAATAGTCACATGATTGACCTTTCGTTCTGGTGTGAGCAATCGAGGTACCCATCACGACTTTTCATGCCCAAAACTTTGCATAACGTGTGAGGTAATCGCTGATTCGATATGCCTACAGCCTCAACCATCTTGGTCGACTTCAATCGCCGGTCGTTCAATAAAATTTTTGGACTGTTTTTCCAGAAATAGCGGTCTTTGGCTTGCCCGAACGTTGTGCTTCTTCAGTGACTGTTGAAAACGCTGGAAAAGGCTTACCAAAAGTAGAAACCAGCTCAGATTTTATTTCGGTTGGATATAAAAATATATGGAACAGTACCCCCAACATCGTCGGGGGTACTTTGGTTTACTCCATTGTTCTCTTTGGATACCGTCAAATGCAAACTACTTGGCATAACACTATGAAACTTTTAAGTCAAACTAACAAAGTATTTTTTTTTAAATTTACGCTTGTAGCGTTCTGAAATATTAAAACTGGTCTATAAGAGACCAATAATTAATTTATTTTTCAGATCTTAAAACTAAAAACTTAAATACTAAAGTTCACTCATTGGTATCTTTGAGTTTCTGCTAATAGGCACACGGCACTATAATTTTTGCACTGTACTCTGCTCTTTGAACACTAAAACTAAATCATGTGGCTTTGTTCTTTTCAGTCTTCTGTTCAGGTTATTTACATCGAGAAGTTGGATTGCCTCGATATTAACGTGCTGATTTAAGTCTCGCCTCATGTTTAGCTGCATATCTTCTAATTTCGCTGGCCACATCCTTGATACCTAGATCGCGATGATGTCACAGTTGCGTACGTACCATGGTGCATTGACGATGTTACGCAGCACTTTATTTTGGAATTTTTGTATTCTACTAATATGACACTGTTTAGCACACCCCCATAGTTGTTTGCCATACGCCCAGGCTGGTTTCAAGATCTGATTATATATTAATACTTTGTTGTATATTGACAGTTGGGAATTGCGCCCCAACAGCCAATATAATTTCCTATATTTTAGACCCAACTCAGCTCTTTTCTTTTTTACGTGTTCCTTCCATCTTAGTTTAACGTCTAGTGTTATTCCTAAATATTTTGCAGTGTTTTCGTAAGGAACAGTATTATCATTTATAGTGATAGGCAACGGATTCCTGATAAAGTATGACATTGATAAAAACTCTAGACAGTTCCTTACAATTTGCGTCCTATGTAGGCTAGGCCGGAAACTATTCACCCTACCCTTGTACGTATTTGTCTATAAACTTTTAGTCACCCTGGTTTCTATTGTTCTATACGGTTCATACTTTTATAAAACACCTTACTCTTTCGATAGTCCAAAATACTTAACAGTTACAGTTTATTATAAGCGCTACGAAGTCTATTAAACGGAAAAGTTTTACAGTTTTAATGCGAAAGTTTAAATTTTTTTAAATTTGTTGCTAACAATCTTGTTTGTTATAATTTTTATCATTACGTTCTTAATTGCTAAATACGAAACATATTCAAAATTACTGTTACAAATGTGATTTAATAGAAGATAATTTATTTGTTTGGATATCAGTTTCTGTGTTGTATAAATAAATCGGAACATTGCTTAATATCAAAAGTATTTATCTTTTACATTTGAAGAATCGGCAATTATTTTTTATTAGTCAACAAACATGTGTTTGAATAATGTTCTAATTATGGGTGCGCAATAGATTTAATTATTTTAAATGTCTGTCTTACATATATACTTTTGCTGTTATTGATACTTGTAATATAATCGTTTTAATTCAAATGTTTTAAAATGTGTGTTACTAAAGCGTATTTGTTTTTTTACAGGACACAGTATGGCCCCAGCACACCGGCACACCTCAGGGAGAAGTCTTGTTCTGTCAATCTTCTATTTACAATTGTTATTTTTTCAAATTACAAAGGGTAAGTTTTTAAAAATATCATGTACAGATTTATCTTAAGAAGCTAAGTTTAATTCTTGAACAACCATTACGATATAAATAAAAAGTTAATATCAAAATAACTAAAACGAATCGACTGAGCAAAAACCTGATAGTACCATAAGTTGTTCCATGATAGTATAGAGTTTTATAGAAATTAAAAATTTTCGTAAATAAGGTTACAACAAGTTTTAGAGATATTAAAAAACTAAAAACACCTTTTTGTATGCTATTCGCTTATATATTAAGATTTTGTGTAGGTGTGGCGTCAATGTTGGACTATAAATCAAGGTTTATTAAATATTTTGAATAAAAAAATTAAGAAAAAAATATTTTTTAGTTGTTACTGAAAACTTCTAAGCTGAGGGGGCTATGGCGCTTTTCTTTTCAGATTGAAATTCTGTACCAAATTGCGTAATTTTGTCCCAATATATTCTAGCTTTTAAGATTAACGAGATCCTCATATTGTCCTCGAATTTGGGACACTATATTTATATGTTTCATATATCTGAAAATAGTTTTGGTAGCGTAAATTAGCTTTAAATTTTGCACTGATATCAAATTTAATCAAACACATTCTTTATCTCTAATAATAAGTGAAATGGTAATAATTCTCTATGAATTTGTTTATCCAATGCTCTTAAATAATTTAGGGTAGTTGAGTGTTAAAAAGAATTGCAACGAACGAATAAACTTTACCTACATTGTAGTTCTTACAATGATAATTCCACTACTGTCATTAATGTCAATGCACACGATTTATCACGTTTGCTAGCGGATAAATGGGTCAATCTAAACAGATGAAACTTCCTTAGGTGTAAACACATTTTACTGTGGTTACCTTTGTTAATAACAATCATAATCTCAATAGCAACAATGGTAATCACAGTAAAATGTGTTTACACCTAAGGAAGATTCATCTGTTTAGACTGACCCATAAGAACCTTACTATTTGCAATCGGATAAATTTTTGTTTACCTTCACCATGGCAACGCAATAACATTTTAGAATCTTTGTTTACTTCACCATAGCAACGTTTAGAATAACGTCAAAAGTTAAGTTTTCAACGTGTTTTATTGTTTGAACTGAATTGAACTGAAGAGCTTTTAATTTAAATAATAACTAATATATTTAAAAATGTGCGAGTCAGCAAAGAGATTTGGTACTGCAAACAAAGAAAGTATAAATTAATTAATATTTGTATAGGTAATTCTTATCAGTCGTGGAATTTTCGCTACAAATACCATTCGAGGTTAAAATTTTAGCAGGCCAAATTTTTATTTGTAACACTCGTTATTGCTTTTCAATTTTAAACTCGAATAAATTGACATTTGACATGGTATTGCCGCCGACAATTAACGGTTTTTATTCGTTATTTTTTTTGTCACGAAACCGAAATACATACTCCCATCTGTTAGCTTACATTACACTCGAAATAAAATTAATTTATAATTGTAGTTAGCAATTCGTAAGTAGACTTAAAAGTTTATTTTAAGTTAAACAACAAAAAATATCGTTTAATCTGTAATGTGTTTATTTGGTGTAGATAATTTTTCTTACTGTGCCAGTGTTTCCCGTGAGTGTCTCATGTTATTATTCTAGGGCTGTATTAACTTCCCACACACTGCTTTGTCCCTTATAATCAGCCTCTTTAAATTCTAATTCCTTTAACTTTGACTCAATTCCTCTGTGTTTTGCTTTTCTCAATTCTCTACCTTCTGGATGTGATCGTAATACTACCTATCTCTTGTCTATAAAATTCGAAAGGTTAAAGTTTTTATTTTTGATTTTCTTATTGCTTTCTACGTTTCTACTTTCATAAATAATTAGTTTTACTTGATACAGTATAAGTTTTTGTCGGTATCCAGATTCGTTCTCCATATTAACTTGTTCGATTTTTTTTTCTCTTTCACGAAGATCGTATCTTCATGGTTGACGGTATTTAAGGCTGTTGTGTGAAATATGAATTCTATAACGTGTTTTCTAATTAATCTTAGCTTATTTGTAAACATTATCAAATTTTGATGGTTATATTTTTATCATTATTTGGCCAAATTTTAAGTGAATGGTAAATCAAGTTAGTTTTATTCAGTCTGTGACGCCTGGAGCTAATTGTTAAACATTAAAAAAAAAAAACGATTATTTCCAAAAAGCATTTCGCTGAGCTGTAGGTAAATAGTTGTTAGGATATCTGTGATGAGTATGAAGCAACTTACTTTTTTTCCAAATAAAAGTTAAATGTCGGTAGTGTTTCATTTTTTCAATTATTTATAGAATTTATTTTAACGTAGTTTGGCCAAAGTATGATTAAATAATTGTCATTTAAGGTTTTTTTAATGAAAAAATTAAGGTCCAAGGCTTTATATTTGAGTTTATAATTAGGAGAAAGAAAATACAAAATAATTATTTCAAAATTTTAAAAATAAAATATAATAAAAATGCATTAATAAAAATTATAACATCTAACGAAGACCTTTAGTCAAATCTTTGAACCTTATGGTGCCTGTCCACGTGAGAGTAAACTACTCTCGATAGCAGCGTCGCCAAGGATACAGCCCCTGAGAGTAACTCGCGATTGGCTGTATCCTTGGCGACGCTGCTATAGAGAGTTATTTACTCTCACGTGGACAGGCACCATTAGACCATGTAAAATATTATTACATCGTGGTTGATCGTACGGTATACAGTCAGCAGTTTTTTTAATAAATCTTTGTATTATTATTATAAGCTTCATCCAGGATAAAACTACAGCTGGCTTCGTTTGCAGTCATAATTGTTTCACGTGCTGTTATGCCTTTTTTTAGTTCATTTAATTCATACCCACAGCTAAAAATTGTTATAAAAGTCATTATTGTTTGGTATAATTGTTGAACTAAAGTTCATCATCCTTCGATTGGTAGACACATCAGTAATAAGCAGTGGCGTAGCTAGATTTGTGCCGCCCGGGGCGGTCCCTGAATTTGCCGCCTCTTTAAATAAGGGTTGCTAACTCTTGATTTTTCTAAAAGCAAGCAAAGGTCGACACAAAAACGTGGGAGAGAGATAAAATGCGCCGAGGCGTTTTTTTTTTTAAATTCTAGTTCAAACGTGTTTTCTTTTATGATTTTTATTATTTTAAATCAGATCGCCCCCCACCCCCACGAAATTATTTTTAATAAGGGTAAAAACTTTCACTAATGTTTTTCATTTAGGTAAAGGAACACATACACAATATATTGTGCAAAATTACAAACAAGTAATAATATAAATATAAGCATAAAATTCATATGAATTCTAAAAAAGTAACATCATATTTAAACCAAAAATTTAATTTAAAAAAACGGAAAAACGTCAGTTTATGCTATAAATTTATATTTTTGTTTGTTCGAATAGCTCAAAAGTGCTCATGAACAAAAAGCCTACATTACTATGAATTTCTCCAAAGGCACTTCGCCTTGCCTAGACACGACCCCAAATATAATATAAATAATAAAAGATTTAATATACCTGTCAAATTGCTTTAATTATCACACACATAGGTCAGTCGCGTACGACCAATATTTTTATCACGTGCTTAAAAATCTCCCAAGTACAAGTAAGGAAAATCGTCAGTCTGTTTCTGGTGCCCTATGATTTGAAAGTTCTCATACCACTGTTCAAAAGTTTTGTACATCTCCATTTACAAATACAAATAATTGAACGAATGTTATTGCTATGCGACGATTGGTTAATATAAAAAGAGATTTATACCTCAAACGAAATGTTTGAAATAGAACGAATGTGAAAAATCCCTGTTTACAGTAGAGTTTAAACTGCATGGAATTTTATGCCTCAAATAAATGAAATGTTTCATAATTTTATTGACTTCTGTCGTTATGAGGGGGCGGGGTTTCAGTGTAGCTATGTCGACTAGCCCGTTTTATACTCTAACTTCGATAAGAATTATTTTTTTTAAATGAATTTAGTGCCGGTACTGATTGCTATATTTACTGATCTTTTATTACCCCCTAGATTTTTACCCCATCTGGGTAGACTAAAACTGCCTCCCCAAAAAAAGTGCCGCCCGTGGCGGACCGTCTCCCTCGCTTCCCCCCTAGCTACGTCACTGGTAACAAGACTTATAGAATTAGAAAATTTCAAGAAAAGTTCGTATAATTTCAGAGCCAATTTTGTTTTTAAAGGTGTATGTATAGTACTATTTAAATTAGGTCGTAGCATGTGGTTTAAATTTTATCGTTTAAATAATGGTCTGTTTTGGTTAACATTTAAGTCAAAAATCGGATGACAAGAAACGTGTTGTAAGCAACAAAAAAAACATTTAATATGGATCACGTTATATGTAGTTAAGTTCTGTTAGTACTGTATATTCACTAAATTGAGTGTAATAAATGTGGTAACCAAGTACACTATTGTTGCGAGTCGAGTCAGAAAGTTGTGGTAGATCTGCGGTGATAGGTGGATCATCATGTTAGTATGAAAAACGGTGAGAGCTTGTTTTGATTAGCCAACTGGAAACTGTAAAAACTTGTTAAACCTTAGTCACGCTAGGCGCTGTAACGTCTATCTAAGAGATAACAGATTGCGGGTGGCAGTGGATCCATCGATTGGCACCTCGAGAGCGCGCTCTTGTGTCGCCACCCGGCCTCGGGCTTGTAACTTTGGCCATTTGCTAACGCCAAGGGCCACCGAATCAATATTTCATCCCCGTGAGGCGGGGTGGGGCGGCACCCGAACATTTGCTCGCTCGCAGTACGCGGCGCGCCAACGCACACCATGGTGGCCGTCGCAATCTGCTGTATCCTATTGCTTCTAGCCGTCTTCATAGTGATCATCATCGTGGTTGGACAGACCATGGGGGAGCCAGAATCCTAACCCCATGTTATGTCACAGCTGATACAGCCACAACTTGCTCGTCGTCTTCGCTCACGTCTTCCCCGTCCTCCAGGCGGCGCGGATGTGCCATTGTTTGTGTCATGTGGATGTGCCATTGTTTGTGTCATGTGGAACTTGAAATGAAAAAAATAAAATTCAGTTCCGATGTGTGTAAATGGTGCCGCTTTGACAACTATTAAAACCATTCAGTAATGCAGAAATTACTTAGTAACAAGCGCCTAGACCTCAGGAAGATTCATTGCATTTTTCACGAATGTGCGTAGTTGATTGTCGATTACAGTGATGTCTAGAAAACGTTACAAACGTTGTCATAAAGCAAGCACATCGATGTTGTTCGTGTAAACACTAGTGGTTACTTGTAGTTTTACACGTTGTTAGATGCGATCGACAATAGATTTAATATAGCGAATGTTTCCCTAATTAAGTTTATGATTTGTATATTTGTAATATGGAACACTTAATGGAATAAAAACCATTTATGGTATACAATGTCGATATTTAACCGAATGTGATTAATGAATTGTTAGATGTTGGTATATTATATGTTTACAAAGTTTTAGTAGCAAAATTTTGTACGTGTACGTAAAAAAAAGATAATAAAATGTATATTTGTACGATATTTAATTTTTTTAATGAATTCTCAACACGTGTTTGCAATGCTCTTTATTTTAAATTTCTTAATAGATTATTTTAGCACAGGATAATTCCGTTAGTTGCAATTTCTGTGTTAAAAACAGATATTGAACAACATGACATTTGACATCTACATCGATTTAATATTTTATTTACCAACCAATCAAAAACATTTCGACTTGAATATTTTTCACGCACTAAAAAATTAAGGAGCAATGGTGGCACCATGAATGAGTATTGCTTTATGTTTAATTTATACGGTTTTTCCCTGATATCATTCCCACCTCGATTATCGCGTTTGTTTGTTGAATTAATATTAAAAACAGTGTTATTACCAAAATTATGTGGTACAAACATGCACAAAACATCGTAAATATATATTCAAAATTCATCTGTTTTTCAAAAGGGCGTTATTCGATTTTTTTAATGGCATAAATATGGTTCAGAGACAAAATCAGATTGGAGATAATCTTATAGTTACAGCATGTAAACATTAAAACCCTTGTTAATATTTTTTTCAGAAGATGATAGTAATAGGAATGACATTTTACATATTTTAAAGTTAACCATAATCCGTTAACTACAAGAAGAAAAAAATATGGCTAACCATTTTTGTTTATGGACATGAAATGTGTATATCGTCTAATGATGTATTAAAATTATTGTTTGTTCCGAAAAATTATTATCAAAATTATGTAAACGGAAAAATAAGAGCACTTATCGAGTTTGACTTAATTAAAAGTATATAAACAGAAACAAAAACCAAACATTAATTAATAACGTATTTAAAACAAATTAAAATCACTTTTTAAAATCGTAAAAATATTTTTCTGCGTCCGGCCAAAAAATCAGTTATTACGATCAATATTTATCCTGGAAAATACATCTTTACTGGACTAGTCCAGTAAAGTAGCAGGTTGCCATGGTGATGCGTTGTTTTGTTAAATTGCGCTCATAGAAATTTGCGCTGTCAAACAAATGTCATTATACCACCAAGTAAGTTTTCACCTGTAGTTTGTTAAGTTATTGTTTAATTATGGATTTTGACGATAGTGATTTCGTCAATGGCGGACGCAGAAAAAAATATTGTACATAACATACCCGTAAAGTGTCTTTACTGGACTCGTATGCTTTCAGGACTCGCCTACGGCTCGTCCTAAAACTGTCACTCGTCCAGTAATGTACCACTTTCCGGTCTTGTTACGTAAATAACTATTAAAATTAAAATGTAATGAAATTCACAAAATAAATCCAATAATGGGCTGATTAGTAACTATTTTTCAGTTTTGTAAATTTATTAACATCTGTGTATTATGCTAACGCTTATTATTAATTAATCTGAAGTATGAAAGAAGTAAATCTAAAATAAATATTATTTAGATGACTACATTACCAGATGTGTGTTACCAAATGTTGTGCCATAATGAAAGTCGTGTCCAGTGGGCAGAAACTTAGATAAGCTAAGTTGTGCTCTGTTAAACGGAAACAGAATCCATAAAGTGAACTTGCATGCTACTAGGAATTTGAGACGAAATTGGAAACAAAACGCTTCTTGTAGTAGTTTTTTGAAAAATATGGCTTTGACAAAATCAGTATATTTATCATGTGAAGTAATAACGGTTTCTTTTTTCTTTTAAAATAGTCGGGATACTTTGCTCTCATATATCTACCGAAAATAAAGTGTGCTTGACTGAAATCAGCAATAAATTTTGATTTTATTGTGACGTTAATATTTGGTCTAAAAATATATGAACTTAATAAATGATGTCAGGTTACTTGGAAACTATTATGAGTAACAGAAATTCTGTGCAACTCATTTATCATACTTGGCTCTAGGTTTTTTCACTACGCACTACGCAAAATAATAATTTAATTGTTTCCTTACTTTACAACTTAGCATTGCAACTTAAACCTCTGTTAAATTGTTGGAATATTTAATTAATTAATTTATTACCCTGCTCGTGAACCGTGAACCGGAACTTAAGCTTTTATTAATAAAATCACAAAACCGCAAAATCTAACCGAACCGACTGGTATGAACCGGTTTAAACCGCTTCAACCGGTTCACCCAACGATTGGGTCTAATTATTTTTTTAATGGCATTGTAAATTTTTTATTTTCGTAATTTTGATTACATTTTGTCAAAAATGAAAACATTTCAGACAGTTTAACTCACTTTGCATTGAACCGGAACCGGAACTGATACGTTGCCGCCTAACCGCTTACCGAATCATTATAAAATGAAAACCGGTGGTTTGGAACGTAAACCGAAAAGTTAAATTTATCGAACCGGTAACCGGAACTGAACCGTTATTCTTTACGGTTCGGGTCCCTGTTTTAAATACATTTAACCATACAATCAGTCCCTAAAACACAGAGGAGGACAATAGATATTTCTTATAACAAAATAATCACAAGATTTAATTAAAACCTCATGTACATCTTTTTGTGTCAGATAAATATCTGCAGTGCATAAAATGTACGACCGAGACTTTACTAAGGACGGATTTGTCAATAGATCAATCTACAAAATTAATTGATGGCTTTGCGATACTTTACAAAGTCTGCGAGAGAACGGTGTAGAACAAATTTTTCCCGAAGGCTCTAGATTAGCTGAACCCGTAAATTTAGATACCGGCTCTCTTGAACGACGAACAAGAAAAGATAAAAGAATATGTCTAGACGAAGGTAAAGGATCTAAAATGACGTCAAAGGAAATTATTTATAATGCAAATAAATTGTATCTACGATGCTCTTTTATCAATGGGTCGATTGAGAAACTTCTTTGCACATTTTAGTTCATTTGTGCTTAAATATAAGAAACTTAATATTACCTTTAGTAATTTTCTAGCTTTAAATAGGTCCTATGACCTGGTTGGATTATTTTAATGGTTCGTTTATTAATATAAATTGTTAATTGAAAACCATTTATCTTTTTCGACAGATCTAGTTCGGAAATGGAAGGCTAGTTTTAAGACTCCTGTCTATTCTACAGTGGCAATCTTATTTATTTCGATGAAAGATACTTAAAAAAATTATTAAACTTGTTTGTATGTTTGTTCACTGTTCTAAATTAATTTTAAAAAGTGTATATTGCCGCCTAAAAGTTTGAGATCACCTCAGTTATTCTAGAAAAGTGAAGTTAAACACAAAAAATATTCTTTAAATATAAAAGAAAATTTTACTAAATAACGTAAAAACAGAAAATGTAATTGAAATCATAAAAATCAATTACATTTAAAATTGGAATTACATAAAATAAGCAAAAGTACTACAAATAGTTGTTATACTGACTTTTCGTCAAAAAAAGCCGTCTTTGCATTTTTGTCATTTTTTTACCAATCTCCACATGCGTTCAAATAATTTTTGTATTGTTTCTGGTGAAATACTCCTCCATTGATCTAAGAACGTGATCCAGAGCTCTTCTTTTGACAAAGGACTTTTTTCTCAAACCTTTCCATCGAGGTCTTACCGTACAAGCTCTTTAGGATTTAGATTTAGAGATTGTTGTGGCCAAATCATGTTATTCAGGAAACCTTTTGCTTATTTTTGTTTTTAATAGCCTCTGCATAATATTATTTTGTGTTTAAGGTCATTATTTTGTTGTATGGTGAACTCATCACCAGTTGGCCACAGCACAGATGGATGGTACAGTGTTAAGTTCCAAACTTTTTTTATGCTGTTCTTTTTTTAGTACTTCTTCAATTTATACCAATTTTGCAACTCCATAACCAGAAAAACAGCCTTAGATTATTAAGAAACCAACCTCGTGCTTCACTGTTGACACCACACAGTCAGGCAACATTCTTTAGCCCTTACTGTGACGAACATAAATCCATCGTTTTGATCCAAATATTTCGAATTTGGATTCATTGGACCAATTTGTTTTTAAATATGCTGATATCCAAAGTCGGTGTATTAACGCCAACTGCAAAATTTTCTTCTTATTTTGAGAACAAAAAGTATATTTTTCACAGCAATGCGCCCAAACAAATAAGCCTCCCTTTTAGTCTTCTTCCTTAAGACCCGGACACAGTTTCCGAAGATTTCGATTGAGTTGTGCGCAAATTTCCGGTGCTGTAAGGAACTACCTGACTGTGGTGCCTATGGTTAGGCACGGGGTTGGTTCCTTAATAATCTGAGGCTGTTTTTCTGGCTATGAAGTTAGAAAACTAGCACGAATTTGTGGAGTACTAAAAAAACGACAATATAGAAGAATTAACGCTGTACCATCTGGGCTGCGACCAACTGGTGATGGGTTGACCATACAACAAAATAATGACCTTAACACAAATTAATTTTGTGCAGAGGCTACTAAAAAAAACAGCAAAAGGTCTCTTGGATAACATGATTTGGTCATAGCAATCTCTAAATCTAAATCCTAAAGAGCTTGTACGCGAAGGGCTCGATGAAAAGGTCAAAAAAAAAATGTCCTTCGTCAAAAGTAGAGCTCTGGATCACGTTCTTAGATCAATGGAGGAGTATTTCACCAGAAACAATACAAACATTATTTGAATGAAAGTCGAGATTGGTAAAAAAATGACAAAAATGCAAAGACGGCTTTTTTTGACGAAAAGTCAGTATAACAATTTCTTGTAGTATTTTTGCTTACTTCATGTAATTCCAACTTTATATGTAATTAATTTTTATGATTTCAATTACATATTATGTATTTACGTTATTGAGTAAAATTTTCTTTTATATTTAAAGAATATTTTTTGTGTTTAACTTCACTTTTCTGGAATAACTGAGGCGATCTCAGACTTTTTGGCGGCTGTGTTTATTTAAATTTAAGTTACCTAATTTTTAATAAAGATATTTTAGATCGCGGTAATTGTAGACTAGAAAAAAATTGATAAGTAATCACCATCAATTTGAAATTAATTTTATTTGCCTTAACTTCGCGTGTCTAATTAAAAATCACTCAAACTTATCATTCAGCGTTTCTTCAATTGTCAAAGTGTCACAGCTGTTTCATGGGTAGAAAAACTTTTTATGGTTATTTTTTTTTGTAACTTTTTTTCAGTTATAAGCAATGGAACGATTTGTTTTTTGAGAAATATTTAACGACTAATGTAGCAGTTACTAATGAATGTTGTTGAAAGTAAAGCAGGGTTAAGGTTAAGATAACGAACCCCGTACTACCTTGAATGTACGTAATTCTTCCGTAGTTGTCTGCACGAAAGTGTAATATCAAAGCGTTTATTTAACAGTATTCATTCTTCCAAGTTATAAAAATAGATGGATGTAGGTAAGCACGTCAGTTTGATTGAACGAATTTATAGCGTGCAGGTTAATCGGCACTCCCCTAACGTTGCCAGCCACAGTTCTAGCCACAAATTCACTCTTTTATGGAGATTATTATCATGAAAACATTTGTTATGTATATTAGTTAAACCATAAAGTATATGTAGCGGTGTTAGTACCTTTGTCGTTTTAATTTTAGAACAAGATTTTATGCTAATCTTTACACGTATTTATTAATGTAATTAGAATCGAATAACTGTTTTTCCCTTTTATTTTTCGTAGTATACAGAGTGGTAGTAATTTAAATGTGTCGTATGGGTAACTTTGTTATCATAAGAGTTACATAGTCCGTTAAATTAATAAAAAAGTTGGGCAGAATTTCTAGACGAATTTAATGCCATTTTGACATTTGACCTACACCTTCAACTTTTTTAAATATTTTAAGAAAACTAAAAACACTGTTCTTTTATTTGTAAATAATTCCATAGCCGCCTATGTTAAAATCAAAACTAAAATGATTCCTGTGGATATTTTTTACGAAAAATTAGAAAAAAAAATTTAAAAACTGCAAGAGAAAATCACAACAAACCTTGTGTCATTGAAACGAGAAAAAAATTATCTTTTTAATAAGGTCACAGCCAACTATGACTTCCATTTAAAAAAATGCAAGTTTGCGCTTTAACTCGGAAATCGAGAGTGCTATGAAAATTTCGTTAGCATATTTAAAATCTATTGTTCTAGATCTAGCTCATATGGTTACGGAATTATTCAAGTTTGAAAAAATCGACCTTTTTTAGTTTTTTCAAAATATTTCAAAAAGTTGATGACATAGGTCAAATTTGAAAATGGCATCATAAGATTTTCCTTTAAATTCTGCACAAATTTGCTAATTTAAACGTTTCTGTATCTTCCATATTAACGGAGTTACCCATACGACAGGTTAGAAAAATAGGCACCCTGTATAGATGACCGGCCCTGTAAACATGCATTGAATATTATTTTTCCAAAGCTTTACAAAAACTTACAAGTTCCTTATTAAATTTATTAAAGTCTTAGATTCTTAAATACTTCTTAATTTATGAAGGTCTTAATTTAAATTAGATGTGTTTAATTAACTAGTAAGTGTATGCTGTAGTCATTAAATAATGCTTACTCGGTGGATTAAAATAGTTTCAAGGCACTTTGTTGATGTATTCCTTCGGATTTCATAGATAATCTCAAGTCATTATTTACTCCAATGTAAATTAAAGTTATACGCGTTCGTAATCTCATTGTCTCCTGAAAATTGAATTTATTTTCGAATTCATTACTGTTGATGGAATTCTTGAATTAGGCCGTAACTTACTTTAAAACGTCTTTCGTCAGATTCAAAATGAAAAAGTCCTGTCATCAATCTCAACTATCATTATATACGCATCTGTAAAAATATTAGTTTTATCAGTCTTTTGTTGGCTGGATTCAGAATATTTAAAAGGCACATTTCGAACAGTTTTGAAATTCTGTTTAATAGAAGATATATTAAAGTGATTAAATTATAGAACTACGTTCCATTTAATACAGTTCGCATGTAATTTATTTCAAAACAATAATTACGTTATCTTTACGTAATACACTTTTATATCATGACACTTTACGATTGCAAAGTTGTATATTCTCGTAAAATAGATTAACAATTGTTAAAGATTTACATTCAAAACGGTACCCTTTTTGATATTTTTTGGGATTTTTCCAACAATTTATACCGAGACCCCGCAAAACCTTCAGTTAGCCTTTTATACAGTGTGTCCAAAAGTTATGGAATATGCTATACACTATACAGGGTGTCCCAAATTCGAGTAAATGCATGGGGATCTCGCTTATCTTAAGAGCTACGAGGTCGGTTAAATTAGGGCAAAGTTGCTAAATTCGATGCTCATTAATAATCCAAAGAGAAATTGGAAATATCTTAAACGGTATCCGAGAAAATTAGGAAAAACTGGAAAATACGATTTTTGAAAATCGTCTATAACTCCTTTGGAGTATGAAATATTTTAAATGTGTAAAGACATTGCCGAAGCAACTTTTCAAGCCGAATCGAATAGTGGTCACAATTTTTTTCTAGATTGATTCGTTTTTGTTTTATGACAACCAACTTTATTTTTTCTCATGGGCGCAATTTTTGCTATTTACATAATCAAATAGCATTTATTTTTCTGAATCCATTGATGTACCACACATGGTATTTTACTTTTTCTTTCATTGTCAAATTTCAAAAAATACGTTTTAAACAATAACCATTATAAATCAGGTTGGCCGGTCATTGTAATTTATGTTGTTTCCATGACAACCGATCAACAAACTAAAAGTTTTGAAGGCCTGTTGGTCGTAAAAATGAACTTAAATAACGAAGAAAAACGCGATATGCTGCCCATAAGAAAAAACAAAGTTGGTTGTCTAAAACAAAAACGAATCGACCTAGGAAAAATTTGTGACCACCATCCGATTCGGCTTAAAAAGTTGCTTGGGCAACGTTTTTACACAGTTAAAATATTTCAAACTCCAAAGGAGTTATAAACGATTTTCAAAAATGGACTTTCCAGTTTTTCCTAATTTTCTCGGATACCGTTTGAGATATTTCCAATTTCTCTTTAGATTATCAATGAGCATCGAATTTAGCAACTTTGCCCTAATTTAACCGACCTCGTAGCTCTTAAGATAAGCGAGATCCCCATGCATTTACTCGAATTTGGGACACCCTGTATATTTCAGTAAATATCCACTTTAGGGAAGAATGTTTTGAATAAAAGTTGTTTGGTACTTAGTTTTCCACCATAAGACAAAATTTAAATTCTATTTTTTTTCAAATAACAAAAGCGCAAAGAAAAATAATTGAATTTTTTTAAATGGCAAGATACTCCTATATTATACTCATTTGATAGAGACTTCTTTTCTCTTTTCAATGATGGGGTCACCTTAAAAATTAAGTTTATGCTAAGAGGTCGGAGGATATCGAAAATTTAAAAGATCTTATTAGAGAAATTACACCTGAAATGGTTGGGTATGTTATAAACGGGTTAAAAAACCGAGTTTATCATTGCCAAGCTGCAAAATGGTTCACAGTTTGAACAATTATTGTAGATTTCGTCAAAAAAATTTAGTTCTCATGATGTTTTTGTTATAAATAAATACTTATCAATTAAAATAATTTTTGCGTATTTCTCAAAAAGTTGCTTAAGTAAGGGTACTAAAGTTTTGAACCATTGAAACAAGAAAAAAATTCTCTTTCAAATGAGTATAATATAGGGGACATTGTCATTAAAAAAAATTCAATTGTTTTTCATTGCGCTTTTGTTATTCAAAAAAAAAAAAAAAATTCTTATGGTGGAAAACTAAGTACCAAACAACTTTTATTCAAAACATTTTTCCCTCAAGTGGATATTTACTGAGATATTTAGCATATTCCATTCCTTTTGGACACACTGTATATGCTAGTTTGTCTAACTTTTATGTTGTTGGTTTCATTTAATAAACGTTAAGTGTATTTTAATTTTCGTGTAATTAAATAAGGCTTAACCTGGCTAATTTTATTTATTTTTTTTTAATTTTCTTGTATTATTATTATTTTATGTGTTGTGAAATGAGTAGGTACAGAAATAACATAACATACGTACAACATATTTTTAATTGATTTTAAAAATAAACAAATAACGAATCAATCAAATGATTTAAACATTTAAAAAGTTTGCTTACTTTCAATTAAACATAAAGAACTATGATAAACAATAAGTGACATAAAATAATACGAAACAAATTTTTAAATTTGTTTATTCAGCCATAAACAAAACAACTTTAGTATTACCAATAGACTAATATTAATAACAATGTAATCCAACAATTTACATTGTACTAGACATTAAATATGATCGATTGTTTTAAAACCAAATCATCAAATTATGTATTATACATACTTACTTCAATAATTTTTTTAACACTTTTGGGTGCTTGTATTATTGACTTTACCTTATTATGCACGTATTTATTAAGTAATAATGAAAGCTCAATTTAACCGATAAACTTACAATTAGTAGTAAAACTAAAACAGCATTTTTAATATAAATGACCCTCTAAAAGTAACAATTTTTCAAAGACAAGTAACTACGTTGAAGATAAATAAAACTTTAACGTTTAACAGTTAAATAATATACCATTCGATTAAATTGAGAACAGGAGAAGATATCTCCAAAGGCTCAAAAAAGAGTTCATCATTTTAAATTTTCCTCGTTTGTTGGTTCTTACCTTGTTCTCTGTTTAATCAAAGGGATTTTTCCTTCATTTTGGCTCAATAAAATGTGTTGCAATAGACTGTTTTTTATTGGTTTTATCCGTGTAGTAGGTCTTTATAATAAAAAATATCTGCTCGTAGTAGGAATGGTCGCTGTTATAACAATTAGTTATGAAAGTTTAACTATTCTTCAACAATATCAGGAACTTATAATTATTATACAGGGTGCCCACCTAGTGCATGTTTTCTTTATATCTGGTTTATCATTCAAAATAGAAAACGAAATTTAAAACGAAATTTGTTTGGAAATCATGAGTTACATAACCTAAAATTATTTTCAGCTATACCAAGTGTTTTGTTTTCGGGTACCGATGTATATCTTTTTTATTTTAAATACAATATCCTGTAAATTTTTCACTTTTTAGATTTCAGATTGAATCCTCTCTCAAACAGTATAAAGTTTTCTGCGCCTAAAATGAATCGTTTTTGAATTACTTAGGTTTTTTGAAAATATTGACGATGCAGATCTCAAGCAAAATATTAATTATTTAGCGATTTAATAACGCCAGGTAAAATATTTTGGAAGTTTCTTTCACAATAGTTAAACTTGTAAAAAATAACCCGGGTGTTTGTTTTGTTTCGTTTATTTTGCTGAATTTTAAACATGATAAGTCAGTTTTTTCAAATGGAACACCTTGTATGTTTTTACATTTTCGTGTAAACAATTTAATTGCAGGATGTTCTGTCTTAAACTAATATTTCTAGAGTTATTTATTTGCCATTTTACTTGTAATTCCAAGCATTCTATATATTTGTTTTAAAAAAAGGGAATACAAGAATGACTGTAGGTGATTTGAGTTAATTGTGTTAAGGATAAAAAAGCCTTGGTTTGAATAGCGTGGCTATTAGAATAATTACAGTACCTGTCAGATTTATTTTTAAAAGTTCTAGTGGATTGCTACCCGGCTCCTCCGTCATAAATATTTCCTAAGACTTCTATTGTATCCGAATCGATCTAATTTAAAACCAAAAGTAACATTTCTATAGACGCTTTTAGTTCAGATAAAAATAGCAGTAACAATTTTAACACATTATGAAATCTTGATAAATCATATGTTTCAAGGTGTTACGATTACTTACATTTTAAGACCACTTATTCATAACACATAGGTACACTTTATTCTAACTAAGTCCAGCAACTAATTAATTCTAATTGAAGCGAATTCTGTATTAGCAGTACTACAACATGTGAGTACATAACAATGCAGGTCACTAAAACATTAATTTTTACATGGAACTTTTTTTTAAATTTACAATTTTATAATTTAATTTGTTTGATGAAAAATTCTTAAAATTAATAAGAAAATGTATAGTCTAAACAAGAGGTCGAGAAGTTTAAGGGCACATAAAACTGATTTAAACGAGAAATAAGTTTATGTAACAATTTTATCCTAAAATCACTAATATAACAAATATTTTATGTGACAAATACATACATCGCCAATAGTGTGATAAAGTTCATTATTGCCCTTAATGTCAACTAATGAAAAAAAAGTTTTTAATGAAACTTAAAATTAATTTCAAGTATACAGGGTGTTTCATAAAAGTCGAACGTCACTAAAGTTTGTTTTTTTTTTAATTGAACACCCAGTATATTTTTGCAATATCGAATTCAGCAAGGAAATCTCCATATGACAGTATATTGTTTTTATCATTTTTTTGCGACGTTGCCACTTATCTCAAAAAATCTTTGAATTTTCAGAAAAACAGGGTACAATACTTGTTGAGCACAACATTATGAATAATAATTGGCAAATGATATTTTGTACATACTAAGTAAAAAGGTGGCGTCATAGTCTAAATACATCAAAATTTATTTATATTATACAGGGTGTTTTTTATAGATGTGCCAACTTTCCAATTTTCAAACATCAATAACTTTAGTTTTTCAAATGAAACACCCTGTATATTTTTACGTTATTTTATTGCATTTTTGTTTTTCTTCAACTTTTCTTAATACTCACCTATACCTAAAGTGAATATTTTCTGAGATATTTACATTTTACTTATTCTTATATGCGTTTTGTAGGAATTTCCTAATTTTTTCGGAGTAGGCCCTGACTTTAACAATAGAAACAATAATTTCTGTAGTAACAACTGTCAGAGTTAATTGCTGTCGATTGTTAAAACATAAAGAAAGACCTTAATTTGACTTTGTATATACGAAATATCATTTACCTATTATCATTAATAACGTTGTACTCTTGACAAGTATTGTACCCTGGTTTTCTGGAAATTCAAAGATTTTTTGAGATAAAGTGGCAACGTCGCAATAAAATGATAAAGACAATATACTGTCTTATGGATATTTTCTTGCTGAATTCGATATTGACACCCCACTTTTATGAAAGATCCTGCATACTAGAAACTAATTTTAAAACATGCACGTCTAGAAATATTATAAGTTTCATTAAAAACTTTTTTTTAATAAGTTGACCTAAAGGAAATAATGGACTTTATCGCACTATTGGCGCACCCTGTATATGCATATCAATATTGTTGCCATAAATGTTTGAATGGGAGGGTTTTAAGAGATGGGCTTTTAAGCCCAATTGTTTTAAAAAAATGGACTGAATGGTGCAGGTTGCTATAGCTTAATGAAATATTAGGAGATTTTTTTTGAGTCAAAAGATGAAGTTATCGACTGGTCTGGCTGTATATGCAACTTTTTCTAGCAAGTAATCAGAAAGCTTTTTGACCGATGGCGCAAGTGTATCCAGATGCAGGGGGATTATATTAAAAAATAATTTTTTTGAACGCTCCTCGTATATGATTTTTTTTTTTTTAAATTATTATATGCACTTTAAATTCTCGAACAGTTTTGTTAGTACCTAGTACACCACTATAGTGAGCAAAGTTTTCTTCCTCCTAATGTGCCTTGTAACTATATTCTTTTTATGTCTTATATCCCAAATAAAATAATAGACTGCATACTTTCAATTGTTTTTTACTACATCCAAATTTTTTTAATGACAACACTGACCAAATGAACTCAAGTTTTTATACAAAAACATGTAAAAATAAGTTTTCAAACACATGATCATTTGTTGGATGCGTTTTATGTTTATGTTTATGTTCCGTTACACAAGCTTAGTTTATCGAACGGACGTGTATTTTGTAGTAGCCAGTAATTTAAATTTTCAATCTAAAAACTCATTGACATGTCGGTTTAGATAGCGGTACTAATTGACCTTCCTAAAATCGATATCTGACTGAACGTACCTACCGACCTGTTATTATTACCTGTAATTGAATGCTCACGTCCGTACTGCTTAGTGAGCTTATCCTGAACCTGGGTTAGTAGGTCGATAAATTGGAAGATCGGCATCAAGTTTATTGAAAACAAAATTTAGTTATACACGAATATAATGGAATTTAGAAGTAACTGATATCTTCACCGTCAGGGCAGAATGGTCGTCGATTTGCAAATTATGTTGTAGATTATATGAGACGTACGAAAATGTATAGACCAGAGTTCTTGTTTTATGCAAAGAGATGAAAACACTCATACTTTTGTAAAACAAACTCTACCTATTATAAATAAGCGCAATTAAAATGATTTTATCCGTACTGCAATGTTATACAGGGTAATTGAAATTCGAGTTTAAGCATGGGGATCTCGCTTATTATAATAGCTAGAGTATAGGTTTAAATTTGGCAAAGTTGCTAAACTTGGTGCTCATCAATAATCCAAAGAGAAATTGGAAATATCTCAAACGGTATCCGATAAAATTAGGAAAAACTGGAAAATACGATTTTTGAAAATCGTCTATAACTTCTTTTGAGTATGAAATATTTCAAATGTGTAAAAACATTGCCGAAGCAACTTTTAAAGCCGAATCGGATGGTGGTCATAAGTTTTTCCTAGATCGATTCGTTTTTGTTTTATGACAACCAACTTTATTTTTTCTTACGGGCGCAATTTTTGCTATTTACATAATCAAATGGCATTTATTTTTCTGAATTCATCGATGTATCACACATGGTATTTTGCTTCTTTACTCATTGTCAAATTTAAAAAAAAAGGTTTTAAACAAAAACCATTATAAATCAGGTAGGCCGGTCGTTGTAGTTTATGTTGTTTCCATGACAACCAATCAACAAACTAAAAGTTACGAAAACCTATTACAGGATTATAATAAAGAGCAATAAAAATGCTGTTAAAAATTAAATAATTTAGTCAATTGGACACGCAAAAGAATAAATGCTGCAATCTGCTAAACTATTATTGAATTTGTTTATGATAAAATAATACTTTCATATATGTTATCAATATAAAATATCTATAATTGTTCAAATAAACTTTTAAATTTGTATATTAATTAGAAGTGCACCGATAAGCAAATTAGCCTATTACCGATTATACAATTCGGCCAATTATTGACTTTCAAACTTGATTTATTGGATTATGTAATTTTTGCAGATAACATGTGACTAAATTTTGATTTTCTTCCTAAAATATACGTAAAACAGTAAAAACCTTAAATGCAAGGCATAGGTTACGCCTTGAATATGGAAAAACTCCTATGTTTCCCCCTTATAATTCAAGGGAAACAGAATTTAAATATTTTTATTAAAATCGTCTTTAGTTATCATTTTTTTATTTGATATTCCAAGATATTTTTTCTTATTTGTAGTAGCTTAATAATTTGTATGTGCCTGTTCATCAAAATCCTTCGTTCTTTTATAGTGATAACACATCAATAAATAATGATATTAATAGCCAGACACTAAGAATTTGGCTAACATTAAAGAAGCAAAACTATTTCCATCAAATAATTCAATTAAATATATTTATATTGGCTTGATTAAATTAAATGAAAACCAGTTTATCGGTCAACAGGCCCATCGCCGATTAATCGGCAAAAGAGCCGATACGGCTGATTATTTATCGAATAATTCCTAATATTAATATTTAAACTTTGTTATTATTTACATGCATATGGAATATAGATATACGAATTGAATTGTTCTTAGTATACGAATGATCTTTTTTTTAAAACTTTTTTTTTGGTAGACGAGTCGTGATAGTGATCAAAATTGGCAATTTTTCTGTCTGGTATATTTAAAATTTATTGCTGTCAAATATTTTATTTATTTATTTATTTAGTCGTAAGTCCCTCTACCGTCAGGTGTAGGACTGTTGAGTTGTGTTGGGCAGACTTTCTTTCACGTCTTTCTGTCTTGTCCTAGCTTTTTAATCTCTTCCCATTTGATTTTTTGTCTGTTTTCGCTTTTTTGACTTCGTCGTGCCTAATTTTTCTCGGTCTACCTATTTTGTTTTTTCCCTGTGTCGTTGCTTTATAGGCTGTTTTGGTTAACCTTTCTTCTTTCATCCTATAAATGTGACTCAACCATCCCAGCTGTCTTTCTTGTATTTTTGTTTTAACTGATTTTTTTAAAATTGTTTTTTAAATGTTTTTTTCTAATTCGATCTTTTTTTGATTTTTCCTTGGATTTTTCTTAGAAACCCCATTTCTGCTGCATTCACTCGGCTACTATTTTTGTTTTAAGTGTCCATGTTTCATTTTCGTATAAAAGTGCTGGAGTTACTACTTTTTCTTCTACTTTCGTACTTCTCTATTTTCAAAAAATGGTCATCTTAAACTATTAAATATTCTTCCCACATTTCCTGGTCTTTCGCTCATTTCCTTGTCCATACCTCTGTTATTCTCGATGATCACTCCTAAATATTTAAAACTATCTACCTGTTCCAACCCAAGCCCATCTAAAGTAATGTATGCCCTTTGTCCTCAGTTGACCCGATCATAGTTTTGGTTTTGTTTATATTTATTTTCATATTGATTTTTTCCAATTCCTGGTTAGGGGTTTAAAGGTAAAGTTGTAGATTCTTTTCTGATTCCGTGACTATGACCATGTCGTCGGCGAACGTTAGCTCCGTTGTGTTACTTTTTTCCATTTTTCAGTTGCCCAGCTGTAACGGTCTGGTTTTTGTTTTTCTTCCTTCATTATCCCATTTATAACTACTGAGAATAATAGTGGACTGAGCACGTCAAATATACCGCAAACAATCTATCTGATCGCATTATTCTGTAAACGATAAAATATATTTCTTGTTTTGTGACACCCTGTGTATATAAAATATATAATATAATTTTCTTTTTAAGAAAAATGTGAGCATTTGTGTCAGTGTAACATTAAATTTTAATTTCCAAAAACACTTCGTGTTAAAACGATTTCATACTTTAAACGTTAATGATCTATCTCACAATTGAATTAGCTATAAGTTATAAATTTATTTAAGAAACTTCTATTTGCGTAGCTAATTATGTTTGCTTTGTTTAGTTCTTATTTTGAACGTTAAGGCAATTAGTTCATTCGAGTGAACACAGTTCTTCTGTTTCAACTCGAGCGGGAATAATGTTTGCCTTTATCGGAAGAGAACAAATTCATAGCTAAAGAAATTTTATATTGTCGGAAAAGCGCCAGATTTTCCTAAAGGTAGTACGTGAGGTTGACTCAATTTTTCACTACTTCAACCATTGTAAGAAATTAATATACTAGACTTGACTTTAACAATCAAGTTTAATTAGACAATTAATTTAATATTCTCAAATCTAATGACTATAGCAGTTTTAACTTAAAGTGGACCGCGAGTTGCGCAAAGAGAGGGGATGACGGTTGAAATTTAGACTTTTCTAAAAACGTTGAGTAACGATAAATGAATTTACAGGTTATAATCACGTTGCTGAAACAGACGGATGTTTTTAGGTGGCGCAGTAATAAACGCTTTGGACTAGTTTTGGTTTCTGCGTCACAGTCCACTTGAAGTTAAAACAGCTTATTATGTAACCCTTCATAGAATACTTGATATGTACGTACGTCATTCCTAGAACTCAACAAATTATGAAATTATTATTCTGTGTATAAAATATTCCGAATGTGAAATAAAAAAATCTATTGACTCTATTAAATTATATAAATATTATAGTAATGATTTTCTTTTTTTCAGAGTGTGACCAAACATTCGTGAGCAGGCCAGGAGGTCCCCTTAACGGCACCTTCCACTCTCCGGAATTTCCGAATCCCAAAGGTCATTCGCGCCAGTGCGTTTACACCTTCATCGCAGGTCCTGGTCAACGCGTTGAGGTCGTGTTCACTAATTTCGCGCTACGCGGGACTCCGCCTGAGTTAGTATTTTTTGAGCTTTGTTAATAATAAATCCATCGCATTTTACTTTCAGGCGTTTTCTATAAATTGTGTGCCATAATTTATATGTTGATACAAATTGGTCGGTAAAACGGAAATCGTTGTACCTGTAACTTTTTATTAACCGATTTTTTGGTTAAAGTTTAAGTAATACATTAGACTTCACATCACATTTTAAACTTTTAACTGTGTTTAGCATCAAGAACCTAATGCATTTCCTCTGGGTTAACATGCTGCGTAAAGCACTTAATAAAATCGGACCAAACTTATATTTCTTTATCTCCTACTAAATGTCAATCTCAAAGTAGATTAAAAAAAAATTTTTTTTTAGTTTTGAGTCCTGTTAGGTGTAGGAAAATATTTTGATCTTAAATTGTAAAGATTTCTGTTGCAATATTAAAATTTTGTCGTAGTTTAAGTTAAACAGGGTGTAACTGACCAGGAAAGGTCACGTTGTCGCGAGAATTTGATTAAGGCTGTGTTTATTGCATCAAGAACATCAAAACTAAATGTTTTGCAGAGTTATACGTGCCACTGGCCATTTCCTTCGGAAAAATAGGGAGAAAACTGAAAAGCTAAATGATGAAAGTAATTTTTGCGATCGCGTTGGCCATGAAACCGACAGAGACAAAATCAAAATTCTTCTATTTACCAATTCGCTCATCCTTTGCAAGTAAAATGGTGCAAAGTTTTTGAAAAACGGTTCCGGAGAAAAACGAGGCCTTTGTAAAAACGGTTTTCCCTATGCTAAACACCTATGCATATCGCATAGATTTAGTTATGCAGATATACAACAACTTCTCAAATTATAGCGCTTATGCAGGGATTTAGTTTTTGACGCTTTTCGCCGGAACCGTTTAAGATTTTTTCAAAAACTTTGCACCATGTTTTTTGCAAAGGAAGCGCGCATTGGTAAATAGGGGAGTTTCGATTTTGTCTCTGACGGTTTCATGGCCAACGCGATCGCAAAACTGACCTTTTTATACCAATTTTTCAGCGTTTTCCCTATTTTTCCGAAGGAAATGGCCAGTGGCAAGTATAACTCTGGAAAACATTTAGTTTTGATGTCCTTGATGCAATAAACACAGCCTTAATCAAATTCTAGCGACAACGTATCGTGACCCTCCCTTGTGAGTTCTGCTACACCCACTTTTTTTCTGTGGTTTTGATTTTAGTTAATGAAATTTTAAACTTCTTATATGTGTAAAAAACCGGATCACTTGAACATATGTACATTTTTGTTTTACTTCCGGTTTCGCTGGAAATTACTCTAACTTTTTTATTTCAAATGGATCTACCTATATATTTTTAAATTTTTGGAAAGAGAAAACAATTTTGAATACCACAACAATCAAAACTAAAGAAAAAAACACGAATGTACCACTGTGGTACCATACCACAACTCAGTTACACCCGTGTAAAAGTCAAGAAGTTAATATTTAAATGTTTTTTAAGAATAACCTAATGTTACGGCTTAAATTTAAGCTAAAAATATGAAAATATCAGATGGTAAGTAAAAAGTTACAAGCACAATAACAGATTTTGTTTTTTTTTCTGGTCAAGATGTATTGGGTGGTCCAAATTCGATGGTATCACGCAGGTTTCCGCCTTATCGGTAAAGTTAGAAAATAGTTAAGTTTCCTAAAATATGCAGTTTTTGAGAAAAACCCAAACTATTTTCAAAAATGGTTCATTGCCTCATTTTTGAGTTATTTTTAAAAAAGTATTTTTTGGTCATTGCTATAATGTGTTTTATCTCCGTTATTATAATAGATATTGAAATAACTTACATAGGTTTTTCATTTACTTTTTTTGCACACATTCTAACGGAGTCAATGACATTTTTAATTTATAGTGTTGATTTATCTTGATAAACTGCACAGTTTTAGTAATTTAATCATTTCTTAATCTTTAAAAATAAGCAAAGAATTGGGGCCACCCTGAACATAATAGATATACTAAAAGAATTTTTATCTTGGTGAAATAGTAACTGTTATCGATTAGTTTCTAGAACAAAGCTATATTAAGCTATCTGCTTTTCCAACTACCTAATTCCTTAAGAATTTCTTTTATATTCAATGGGAATTACACTTCCGGCTTTGTATGTATAATTGTAACTATTAATTAGAAATGTATTTCAAGTTTTTATATAGTTTCAGCCTGCTTTTAATGTTTAAAAATACAAAATCTTTTACGAAAAAATATCTTTCTTTGTATGATATATTGATAATATTCGTTATGACGTAAGAAGTACGAATGTAAATATAGAGAACATGGAACCCTGCGTGATTCTAATGTGTGGGCGTATCTGTATCGAAAGCTTTCTAAGGATGCATTTTAACTAACGAATTGCGTGCTGTTACGAATTTAGACCACACTACTTTTTGCAATCTTAATGTTTCGCCAATTTGCAAGGGTGCAATACGTCACCAAACGTAATTTATTTGAAATACATCGGCTACATTAGCTCCTACGATTATTTTAAGTTTTAGGTTTAGCTAGACGCAAATTTATATACAGATAAATATTAATGTCTCATATTATTGGTGTAATAGTTTTTTAATATTAAAATTTTAATCAGTTTAACATTGCATTGTTTAAACGTTTTTTATTTAAAATACTCTCGTTTTAAATTCATTTTAGGGTTATGTTTTAAGGTACAGAACATGGGGATCTCAAAAACCGTTAGAGATAGAGGGATGGTTAAATTAGCAAAGAAGTGTGCACATATGTACTAAGAATTAAAACTGAATATATAGTTCCAGCGGTCCAGCAAGATTATTCCAGTCCTGTAGCTTCCTTATTTTAAGACAGAGTGCAAAATATTTGTAATGACTTTTTTTTAAACACGGTGGTCCACATAGAAGGGACACTATTAAGATCTCCTAAACGGTAAGAGGTACAAAGAAGTTTAAATTAGACAAATTGTTTCCTTGTCTGAGACCTATTAATGATGCCTACATTTTTTTAAAAACTTCCATCGCACGTTAGATAATAAGCAAAAACAAAAATGGACATTTTTTTAAATTCGTTAATAACTCGGTTATACTAGATGGTACAAAAATGTTTTGCGAAAAAAAGTTGTAGATTTTTCTACGCACTGCAAAATGAAAACATTCGTTGGTTTCAATATTATTTAAATTCTTAGATAAATTACAAACCTTCATATTTTTAAATAAAAACCATAGTTGGCTATGATCTCATGAAAAACCTTTTTTTTTCTTTTCAATAATACTTATAAGGTTTAATGTATTTATTTTGATATTAAACTCAAACAATAAAAATTAATATTAAAACAAAGTCATTTTACAGTGCGTAATAATATCTACAATTTTTCCTCCGAAAATATTTTTTACCAAGTTATTAACGATTTAAAAAAAAAATGCCCATTTTTGTTTTTGTTTATTATCTAGCGTGCCATGGAACTTTTTTGAAACATAAAAGCATCACTGAATAGGTCTCAGAAAGAGAAACAATTTGTGTAATTTTAACTTCTTTGTAGCTCTTACTGTTGACCGTTTACGCTCCTATGTGGACCACTCTGTATATCATTTAATTTTACATACAAATTGCTCTAGAATTATTCGATTTTAAAAATAATTTTTCAATTTTAAAAAGCCTTTTAAATAGCACGCTATATTTTCGCATACATCATTTGAGAGCGCTTGAAATAAATATCCTATGACATAATTTGAGTGACTTTTGCGAGACATTTATTAAAAAAGCGAACATCAATCAAAGTAGCTTGTGTAAAAATATTAAATAGTGAAAAGTAAAAAAAGTAATACTCTGTCGTCGATAAACTTTAAAGATATAAATAATGTAGCGATAATAAATATAAGTGTAAATTAAATAAAAATAAAAAACTTATTCACGGTCTCCAGTTTTAAAACATTTTTTTTTCCCACTTTCTAAATAGCGTGGCGTAGGCTTCTATGGGGGGGGTTAATAAACGCAAAATGAGCTGAGGACCTTTTTTTTAAGGAAATTTACAGTTCTCCAGCCCTATATCGACTTATTGCGAACCTATGGGGGTTTCTGACTTCCCCCTAACACCCCTCTGCCTACGCCACTGGCTCCATCTGTTAAAATAAAGAAATTGCAGGGATGGATAGTTTTTTCTGGGACAACCTGTGTATGCATTTAGACCGTTTCCCGAAATATCGTGAAAAACTGTACCTTTCTAGTTTTCTTTATACATTTGTTATAATCAGTAGCGGAAGTAGCTTAGTATTATTGGTTTAGCCAAAGGTTTTAATTCTATGACGCTTTTATATCTGCCACAGTTTGCTTAGTTTTTGAGAAAGAATAGCTTCGATAATTGATGTTTGCGCCGTATTGAATATTTATGCTATCAAATGACAAATCATAGGTATATTCGGTGCTCTGTTTTTAAATCGTTATCGTAGAGAGTTACTGAGGAAGTTTTAAAACATGAAAATTTTTAGGTGAAAACGCTCTTCTTTGCTAATTTATCCATTCGTCTATTTTTTAAGGTTTGCGAGATCTCTATTTCTTCATGATGAATCTAACATCCTGTACAAAGTTTTCCTTGCAAGTATTTGTTTTTTTATCGTAGGGATTTAATACAATAACTAAAATATGTCTGGATTATTAGTGTTGTAAGATTGTTCATGTTAACTTGCGAGTATTTAAAAATACTTCAATTTGCTTTAGATATTTTGATATTAGATGTTTGATTTAGAATATAGGTATAAGCCAAAAATTATTTTAAATACCCATCACATTGGAATAATTAGATTTAGTAAAGCTGTAATTGTAAAAGTTTTAATTGTTAATTTTTATTTAACCCATCGACTTAAAGTATTAACATAATCTGTAGGGTTGTTGCTTAATGTGTATTAAAAATAACTTGTTTGTTTGCAAAAGTATTAATATAAAAAATGTTTTTCGATGAGAAATAAAAATTTACACCAACACTATGAAAATAGGGTTAGCTTAGGCTTTTGATGATGTCTGGCTTATATTTGTAGCTGTTGGTGTAGCAAAATAAATATATTTGTGGATGCGGTGGTAATAAGCGATATATGTATTAGAAAGTTATGTAAATGTTGTCTGTACACACCTATAAAAAGTAATTTTACAACTGCTCGTAGTGTCATGCAAAATAATGAATATTGCTACATTTTTGCAATTTATTACAATTCATTAAATACTTGATAAATTTTTAAATGTTGACATAAGAAAATGTGATATTAATGAAAATGCAAAGTTTGATTTTTGATTTTTGAATTAATGAACGAACCATTTAAATATTTAAATAATTTTTGTTTAACCATAAACTCCTGAATTTTACAGATCTTTTTAATAATTGCAGTTGCGGGTTGTATCTTAGCTGAAGCATGTTCGCAATTTGTTGTTAGTATTTCACTTTGTAGATGCAAACTGCAATAATCTATGAAATGCGTTGCGATTAAATTATTTTGGTAGGTTTTTCAACATGAGCAACATATACAGAATCGGAAACTTTCTTTTTAATTTAAAATATATGAAATGCATTAATCAAACCGAAACAGTCAATGAATATTTTACACAATATTTTTTACATTTCAGTGTTTGGCGAAAAAAATTCTTTCCAACTTGAAAAAAAAAACAGAATATTTCAGAAGGTTACTCCACGCAATTTTTGGTATTACTAAGTTTT
Organism: Elmis aenea; assembly: GCA_947652605.1. Classification (NCBI taxonomy): domain Eukaryota; kingdom Metazoa; phylum Arthropoda; class Insecta; order Coleoptera; family Elmidae; genus Elmis; species Elmis aenea. The sequence goes on from OX393576.1 coordinate 14,609,291, forward strand.
AAAACATGGGTCTAGAGAAGTTATATTTTATTTAATATAATTGGTAAAAAGAGCAATGCACCCAAAATAACGACGGCCATGAAATTTCAGAAAATATAAGAGCTATTTATTTGGTTAATGAATAGTATTTTGAGCTGAGTTTTCAAAAATGATCTGATGCATATATGGTAAAAGTTATTTTGACCAGCCTGAGTAAACACATTTTTGCTGTCATATTTTTAAATTGTATGTTATATTGTTGTCTTCAGAATGTATTTGACAGATATACCCCACTTATTCGTCAAGTTAGGGCAGTGTTTTTCAACCTGTGTGTCGCGACGCACTAGTGTGTCGCAGGAAATAAAATCATTCATACATAAATAAAAAGACATATTTTGCAAGGATGCGGTGTTGGAGATTCGAGTTTAAAGTTTAAATTTAAACATGGGGATCTCGCTTATTATAACAGCCAGAGTTTAGGTTTAAATTTGGCAACACTGCATATTTGGTGTTCATAAATAACCTGAAAAGAAATTGAAAATATCTCAAAAGGTATCTAAGAATTAGGAAAAACCGGAAAATAGGATATTTTAAAATCGTCTTAAATACATATCAAATATGTAAAAACATGGCCTATGCGTTTTTAAGCCGAATCGGATGCCAATCACTCATTTATTACTTGGCATTGTCATAAATTCTTATTAATTAACATTGCGGAAATTCTTAGAAGAAAAATAGCGCGGATTCTAGACCAAAACATTTGCAGTTATGTATTGCAGAAGGAGAAAGTTTATTTGAAAACAGTCTTTAATTTTATTTTAACTTTTATAAATTTTTGTATTATTGTAAATTTAGTATACCGCCTTACCGCTTAGGACCTAAGCGGTAAAGCGTTATACTAAGCCTTAGATTTTGTAATATGTTTTATATACTTTCTGTTTAACGTAGAAAAATTATATTTTTTCCAGATATTTTTTAACTTAACACAGTAGCATAGCAAGAGGGGGGGGGAGCGGTAGGCCCAGGGCGGCACTTTTTTTGGGGCGGCACTTATAGTCTACCCAAATGGGGTAAAAATGAAAATCTCGGGGTAATGAGGGAACAGTAGATATAATAATCAATACTGGCAGTGGCGCTATTAAATTCATAAAAATTAATTTAAAAAAAAGGAATTTTTATCGAAGTTAGAGGATAAAACGGGCTAATTGACCTTGCTTCACTGAAAACCCACCCCCCTGTAACGACAGAAATTCCAAGTACCTAATAAAATTTATAATACGGTACCAACCATTCAATAAAATTATGAAACAATTCATTTATTTTAGGCATTAAATTCTATGCAGTTTTAAACTCTATTGTAACAGGGATTTTCACCTTTATTAAAAATAATTTCGTGGAAGTGGGGGCAATCTGATTAAAGAAAATAAAAATCAGAAAAGGTTCTACAGTAAAACTGTAATTTTGGAAGATGGTAAAGTATTCTATATTATCTAACTTTGCATTAAAACACGTTTGAACGTCTAAAATTTAAAAATTATCGCCTGCGGCGCATTTTGTGCCCCCCCCCCACTTTTTTGTGTCGATTTCTACTTGCTTTTGGAAAAATCAAAAGTTTGCAACTCTTATTTATAGGGGCAGAAAATTCAGGGACCGCCCCGGGCGGCTCAAACTCTAGCTACGCCACTGACTAAACAGTAGAATTCCTATCCAATCAATTAAAAATTCGCAGCATATCGCGTTTTTCTTCAGTATTGAGGTTCATTTATACGAATTTCGTTTGTTGATTGTTTGTCATAGTAACGACAAAAACTACAACGACCGGGCTGCCTGATTTATAGTGGTTGTTGTCTAAAACACAATTTTACAAAATTAACGTGAATGTAGAAGTAATGTACCATGTGTGACACATCAATGAATACAGAAAAAAAATCTACTTGATTATGTAAATAGCAAATATGCGCCCATAAGAAAAATTAAAGCTGGTTGTTGTCAAACAAAAACGAATCGATTTAGAAAAAATTAGTAATTACTATCTGATTCAGCTTAAATACACATTTTAAATATTTTGTAATCCAAAGGACTTGTAGAATATTATATTCCGGTTATTTCTAATTTTCTCGAATACCTACTGTTTGTGATATTTTCAATTTCTCTTTGGATTATTAATGAGCTCCGAATTTAGCAAATTTTACAGATTTAAAATACTCTAGCTCGGGGGTGGGGAACCTTTTGACTTTGTTAGGCTACATGACACTATAGATTTTTCATAAGGCCGCAAACCTTTACTGAAGGAATTATTTTTCCCGCATAAAATCCACAAGTAAAAGCAAAAGTGCTGATTTATAGCACAATCGTATGCGAGAAAATATTCGAAAAGGCCGCATCCAAAATCTAAAAAGGCTGCGTGGGGTCATAAGTCTACAGGTTCTCCATTCCTGCAGCTATTATAATAAGCAACATGCCATGCTTAAACTCGAATTTCAAACACTCTGTATATAGTGTGCCGCGAAATTTAGCGTTGTTAAAAGTGTGTCGCGACATTAAAAAGGTTGAAAAACACTGGGTAATGCCTAATTTACATTGGTATAGTAGCTAATGCAAGTAACTAAATCAAGTAACTAAATTTAGCTACTTGCACGGTGTAGACAGTTTTGTTTAGTACTTGCGCAAGTAAACAATTCAGTGACTTTTTGAGTAAAGTAAATAGAAATCATTACTATTTACTTGAAGACTATACTTCATTTATTGTCAAATACTAAACAATTTCCTTAAATTGGGTGTAGACCACGTATATATTGTGTAAACACACACTAAACCAAAATTTTGACAAGTTTTGCTACTTGATTAGTGACTTGCTTTAGCTACTTGATTTAGTAACTTGCTTTAGTTACTATACCAATGTAAATTAGGCATTAGGGACTGAGTCACCGGCCAATAGCGAAAAACAACAAGTTACAATTTTATCCCATTAACAGATTTCATAGCTCTTAAGAAAAGCCAGAACTTCATGTTGAGAATTTGGGATTTTTATATCGTGTGTAGGTACTATAGACTCATGTTCTTAAAAACTAAGAATTTTTAATTACTTTTTACTTTAGGATCCTGAACTGTGAAGTAGTTTTTTGAAATATTCGGTATTATAAGATTATAACGCAAAAAAAATGTCCTACGAGTAGTTGTAATTGTATTGGCGGTGGATGTGCACGAGCAAACTGCAATTGCAAGTGTTGACTGACTGTTCTTATGTTGTCGCAGTGGAGCAGCCGTGGGAGACCTCCCTGCGTGAGTACCTCGAGTCACTTTTGTTCACATTTTACCTACTTCCTTCCTTAACAAGCATGTCAATAATTTGAAGATCATGTTTACACGCACCGACAAGCAGCGGATGTCTTTTGAAGCTGATTATCAAACTGAAATTGTCCAAAAAGCAATTCATGAACTTTTGATCATACTCTGCTAGATTGAACAAAATTCTTTTGATGGTATTATTAAATTAGTGTAAACATCATGTTTCAAGTTTTTTAGTAGACTTAAGTGATTAAAGGTTTTTTTTTATACATATAAATTCGTGTAGTCAAAGCCAAGCCAATCTTTTTAGAAAGTAGACAGCGGTAGAATATTTAATGTTCAAAATCCCTTAGGTCTGCAAAATTTTTGATGTTTCTATAACTGCTATAGAAATGTTGGGATCTTATTCATAAATTTACCTTAACGGAAATATCACTACATAAAACGAACAAAGACGGTCATCTACTTACAACTTTTCTATGTACCGTCATATTTTTGTGATTTTTGGTTTAAGCTTCTGCTAAAAAATTACATACATTTTACTTAATTTATATCACTTCCTAAAGAATCGAAGTGTTTTTAACACGTTGTTAGTTACAAAAATTTGTGTTGAAATTTTATAATTAGTTATCTACTCATGACTTTCATGACAGCACAATGTTAGTGTAAAACAAACAGTAACGCATTGTGTTGATAGTACTGTAACACTTTTTTTTTACGTCTGTCCAGAAAATCAGCTTTGTCCGATCATTCTTAGGCTGAAAAATACATCTTTACCAGCTTAGGCCAGAAAATTTCTGGTTGCCATGGCGATGAGTTGTTTTGTTGATTTGCGCTGTCAAACAAGCGTCGTCTTACCACCAAACGAATTTTCAGCTGTAGGTTGTTAAACTATTGTTTAATTATGAATGGTGACTCGTATGCTTTCAGGACTTGCCTACGGCTCGTCCCAGAACTTGCTTACTTGTCCGGTAAAGTAACAGTTATTTACGTAACCAGACCGGAAAGTGGTTTACTGGACAAGCAGGCAGTTTTGGGGTGAGCCGTAGGCGAGTCCTGAAAGCACACGAGTCCAGTAAAGACACTTTACGGGTATGTTATGTAAACTCGCTTGTTGGTATAACGACTCTCGTTTGACAGCGCAAATCAACAAAATAAACATCACCATAGCAACCAGCTACTTTACTAGCCTAGGCCCGTAAAGATTTGTTATTACCATAGCAACCAGTTACTTTCTAGGCCAGTAAAGACGTATTTACCAGCCTAAAAATTGATCGGTAACAACTGGTTTTCTGGCCGGACGCAGAAAATAGTTATTTACGTAACAAGACCGGAAAATGGTTTTTGTGCGATCGTACTACAAACAGCTGTTTGACGGACGCGTTAGCAACAATAAAGTACTGCATTACCGGCCCTATCCTTAGCAACGGCCGAAAAAGTAACTTTTACGGCCGTTGCTAAGGAGAGGGCCGGTAATGCAGTACATACGCCGTCATCAGTCAGTGACAGAATGTCACGTAGTTTCTAACCTGTAATTTTGAAAATTACTAAAAATTTAAATTGTTTTTAATTCGATCGCACAAAAAATGTAATATGCACCTCAGCCAAAACGTACTTTTTCGCCTTGATACATAAATAACTATTACTGAACAAGCAGGCAGTTTTGGGACGAGCCGTAGGCGAGTCCTGAAAGGATACGAGTCCAGTAAAGACACTTTACGGGTATGTTACGTACAATAGTTTTTTATGTTCGCCAATGATACCAAAATCGCTATTACATTATAAAACTACACGTGACTGCATTTGCTGCGCTGTCATTCACGATGCCTTATTGTTTTACAGTAAAGCTGCGCCTTTTTCAGCCCAATAAATTCGAAATAAAGATAGCAATGTAAGTCTACTTTACTTATCTTAGTAAGTGCTTTAATTTATTTCACTTGCGAATTGTAAAACTATCACATAGTTATAAAATCTCAACAGATATTTGTGTAATTTCAGCGCTAACTTAATTTGAAAACATAAAATTTTGAAAGTTGTAAAATCAAGGCTTTTATTGTTTTAAATAATGGCCCAATGTCCTGACTAAAGCTTAAGTCAAAAATTACATGAATTGGATAATAAAATGAACAACAAAGTTATAAGTAGAATAAAAAAAATCACGTTTTTGACCCCGCTGTAAAATAGTTTGCCCAGTATTGTGTTATTGCACTTTGGTTCATATAATGGTAATGTGAATAAGATGACAAATTTCAGGTATTTTTTTTGTGTCTGCAAGTAATTTTTCACAATTTATTTTAAGCATGCCATACGTATCTAATAATAATTTTTTCAATCACTTTTTATTTAAGTATTGTGATCGTTTAAACACGTAATCCCTTATGTTTCACACGTGTTGTTTAAAATTATACTTTGCTTGCCTTAGTTCAATTGTTGATAGAAAACAAACTGACACAAGTCTATGCGTTAACAATTATTTGGAATTGGTAGGTACTAGAATGAATTATGCTAGTAGTTAAATAGAGTATCTGTGTAATTGCTGTAGTTTAGAACTAGTAGCTACACTTTTGAAAAAAGATGTGATTAACAAAGTATTTAATAGTTACTCTCTTTGGGCTAACATTGTGACTTCTGCAGTATGCAAATTATATACAAATCAGCATTTCATGAGCATTTTTCATTACATCCGTCGAGCTCTTAAGGTTTAAAAGCTATTTAATGATAAAATAAAATGATACTTTTGTTTTATACGCTTCATGACCAGATATATTTTTATAAGCAAAAAATCCTAAATTGGCTGATACTTTTTTTGCAGTGTTACTTAATTAAGATTTATTGAGGTATTTCAAGAGCTGCGTGTTGGCAGTAAAACTTTATTGTTATACATTACTTCTGTAAAAGACAACTTTGTATTTAGCTTTACTTTTTAAAGTAAAACTTGTTTTTACTTAAAATTATACAGATCATTATTAGGATTTTTTTAACTGTATTGTTTTTAAAGTAGTAACGGCATATAGAAAATTAAATCATAGATTGTATAATTGTTAACATAACATTTCTTATTCAACGAACTCTGAGCACTAATAACAATTATATGTTATGATGATAAAGATGGCCATGTAGTTCTAACCAGATTTGTACGCATTAGATTATTTTGCCTTCCGTTTTAACGAAGCTATGCAAGTTATAGTGGTTAAAATAATTTAAAAAGTCGTAATACTCTCATATTTTCTATAATAGAATTAATAGAAAGTTAATAAAACTGTACGTAAAAAAATCGAATCTCATCTTATAATATTCACGTAATACACAGTTTTTGTTTTGAACTCGAGGGAAGTTGCTTGCAAAGAGGGCAATCCAGATACATTTTCATATACAGTGTGTGCCAAATAGGTGGAACACTATAGGAATCTACAACTTTTTCGCAGGTAAATTTTCTGTGAACAACTGCAACGGAGATATTTAAGATTGAAAAGAAGCTAATTTTAATTTTTTGCTTGTATCTAGTGTGTCATGGATTTCAAAAAAATCAAAGTGTTACTGAGCAGCTCGCTAAAATAGGTACATTTTTCTAATATTACCGGCCTTGTATCTCGTACCGTTAACGAGATCTTTAGTGTTCCACCTATTTGGCGCACTCTTATACACAGGAAACCAAAAAATAACCAGAATTTGTTTTTGCCCAGTACTTTGGATTTTAGTCTCGCGATTATAATGAAAAAAATGCATTATAATTTGGGAGTTTTAAAAAATCGAGTTTTTGAGTTTTTTTTTTTAAATTTTATGCTCTAAGAAGCAAACATTTTGATGTTTTATAATGTTTTGGTTAAAAGTGAAGTTAAAAGTCACGAAAATTAATAAGTAAGTGAAAAATTTACGACCCAGTGTACATAATGAACCTGTACAGAAGTTTTGATGTTGTTAACGTAAGACTCGTACAAATGACATATTACACATTGCTTCAAATTATGTTTAGTTGTGGAAGTCAGCATGTTAGTTTGTAGCAAATTAAAACTTTTAGTGCATTGCGAAAAGCCTAACGCTTTAATGAGTTATGTCTTATATGACTTATTAAAATTGACGTAATTAGAATTCTAGTTGCTAGAAAACTAAACTCTGTAGGTATTACTATAAGATATTTTGTCCTCTTTCAGAAAACAAGAAGTTTGTTGTTTGTAGCACTTGCTGATTGCGTTTCCTTTGTATACTAATTGTTGTTTAATTATTGATTTTTTAATGTAATTTTATTACGCAGCTGTATCCACGAGTACATGGACGTGTACTCCGAGGTGGTGCAGCCGGATGCCGCAGAGTTGATTAACTCCCCGTTCGGAGGAAGATATTGCGGCCCTATACCTCCACGACGTCGGGTCTCGCTATATCGCGCTATGGCCCTTAGTTTCTACACAGATAAGAACGTTTCCACGCCCGACCTGTTCAGTGGCAGATATATATTCATTAATGACTGTAAGTTTCATTTTTTACTATAATCCTTTACTCAATTCTGAGTCCACTATCCGTTACGATTTTGTGCGTACAAAGATTTCTTTGTTATAAGTAAAAGATAACGTACATGACCTTAAGAATTTTATTTTTTCTCATCACATTCTTCTTCATTTATGTACTTCAGGTGCAACACCGATTTTCCGGCAACTTATGGTCCGGCACCTCCTTTAGTCCGTACAAAATTACGAGAGGAACTTTGAAATTGTCGTGGCCATTAGACTAGTTTACTGGACGGCCGTAGATGGCGTTGTGTGTAGGGCGCGCTTTATACATTTGGAACCAAAAAAGCCAGAAAATCGGTGTTGTACCTGTTCTTTCAAATTGTGTACCATACCGGGTGATTCAGCTTGACTGTCGCAACCCTATAACTTGTTATTTTAAGAGGAAACCCCTATAAACCTTTTTTTTTTTAAATTGTACAATATTCTCCACCAAATGACGTTAAAATGTTTTTGCTACTATGAATTATAGCAGATCGGCGACAGTCAACTTTTTTTGAAGTTACATAACGTGTTTGTAATAATTTTAAAGTAATGGACCATGTTATCGGTATAAATTTTGTACAATGAATGAAAGTTAAGTGCTTCGGATTTTACTGGAGACAAAACTTTCTTGTGTTTCCATTAAAGGAAATTTAGGTTCGTTTAATTTCTATGTTCTAATTTGAATTTAAATGGCAGTTTTTGCACGAATTAAAATTCTTAGGTCATTCTGGGCCATCGAATTGCCATCGAACTTCGAATTGAAATTATGTTGTTATATTTTTCCCTGCACCGCAGTTATTTTCCAATGAAGAAGTTTCGGCAAAGAAAATGATAGTATGTAGATACTTCGATATTCAAATTTAGTATTCATTTTGGCATCAAAAACTAATCTCATTAGTCCTAACTACATACGGTTACTACTTACTACACAGGTTTGAAAGCCTGACAAAAAATCTGTAACTTTTTGCCATGTATTTCCGCTAGATGGCGATAAGTCTAAGATCCGTTCGCCATAAAATTTCGCTAGATAAGTCTAAGAACCGGTGCGTGCACTAGGTGGGATCTTAATTTTGTTCAAAACTAACTTAAAAATTCGGATAAAGCATTTTATTATAAGCATATTATATACTGATTGATCAAATTAGGAGGTTGTGAATTTTCATAAATCTCGCTGACTATATCAGAATCAAGATGTCCAACCTTGTGCACGAACCGGACTTATCACCATCTAGCGGAAATTTATGGCGACCGATTCTTAGACTTATCGTCATCTTTCGGATAATTCCCGGAACTAGTTACCGGCCTCGGTTGGTTTTATATGGGAGTTTCCCAACCTGTGTAGTAGACCGTGGTCGTAACAAATCATTAAAACAACTTTGTCCACATGTCACAACTAATTGTCTAAAAAGATTTAGCATCACACATCTTTTGTTTCATAGCTAGTTAGATTATATAAAAATCTACTCTCATTAATCTTAGTGGACCAAGTTATATGTGATGTAAACTTGTAAACACTGCCATAATATTTTATCTTTATTAATTATTAACGTGTAATTAAACGCGATTAATTTTATATGTGGTCTTGTTATATCCAATAAATATATTGACATTAAACAACATGGTTAACTAAATAATTACAAGGTTTCATTACCGCTGTAAGATCGATCGACGACGCAAAAATTGAGTGAAAACATTAAAAGTACATTGAAATCGTTCACCATAATTAATTGTCATATTTTGATTTAATACATAATATTACACTTTGCCAATATAGCTGTTTGCTTTTAATATTAAATTGAATTTATCTGACGTTGGTAGATACTGTAATTTCCGATATGTCAATAAACTTATTCATCATTTTTCGTATAACCAGAACTGACTAAGCGGACGATAATATTATTAAATGTATACCAAACATAAGGTGGAAATTTGTTTTTTGTTAGTATTTATAACTGGCAATACAACTGCCATCAATTTCAACTACAGTTCTTTCTGTGATTTTTTATTCAAAAGATATCGGTTTTAGATAGTCAGTTTTGAATATAAATCTATAAATTTTAATATAATTTCAATAATATATTGCAGAGTTTCTCAAACTGTAATCCGCGGAACACTGAAGCTTCGCAAAGAGCTCTAGAGTTTGCGAAATACCGAAAAACAAATTGGTGCTTAAGCAAAATCAAACAATGAAAGTATTTTTCATTATCATAATAAATTTTACATATTAATGTGTTGTGAACTACCGTTGGAAGTATTCCTGAAGCAATAGACAACGGTTTGAGAATCACTGTTATGATGAATTTACTATATTTGTGTTTTAATATAACAAAATTATTATTTTTTAAAAATTAGCATTGTAAAATATTTTTGTTTTAAAAATAAAAAAAAATTTTCAGTACATAATTAAATGTTATTTTTCTAGCCGAATACGAAGTGGGTACGCCGGTAGCGAATACTCCTTGCAGCTTCTTAGTTAAAGGTGCAGTAAAACCTACAGGGAATATCATGTCGCCCACATACCCTGGTGCCTATCCTAAGGCCCTTAATTGCATGTATCAGTTCCTAGGGACACCCGGCCAAAGGGTGCGACTGGAATTTCGAGATTTCGATCTCTTTTTCGGTGGACCTCAGTGAGTATTATTAAGTTTTACTAAATTCTAAAATCTGTTATGATCATGACAATGAAATATTTAATCGTGAATAAGTTAATTCGTTTTGCTATAAAATTTTGTAATAGTAGTAGGCATTTTCTTTGGTGTTTTTTCTGTTACTTTTTGTGTAGGTACATTTGAACAAATAGCAGAATTTGTAACATGCAATTAATTTTTGTTTTAGTTGCCCGTTCGATTACGTAAAAGTGTACGACGGTCCGGACAACACCTCGGCAGTTATAGGCACATACTGTGGCCAACAGAGGAACCTGGTGCTCTACTCCTCAGAGTCTTCATTGTACGTAGCTTTCGTCACCCTCCCACGCACTGCCAATACTCAGAATAGAGGCTTTAAAGGAATTTTTGAGTTTTCAAACTCATTTACTAAATTAGGTTAGTATATAATATTATTATAAATAAACGATTGCTCGGCCGTTCTGGCATAACAAATTTTGAGAATATGTTGTAAAAGTAAATTTGGTGATATATTTGTTCGATTTTTAATCTTCTTTTTGTCGATAAAATTTAATACCTTGGACATCAGTTTTAAAGTTAAAAAGTTATATTTTTCTTAACTTTGTAACTTGTTTATTGTCCACCCCTACCGTGTTAAAACATGTATAGTTTTTTGGTTGGTGCACGTATATGTTCTTATTCCATTTTTTTTAGTGTTATGACGTGAAGCAGTAATCACCCACAGCGATGCAAATAATAAATTTTTTTTCACTACTAGTAATATAGCGTAGCATTATGACGTATATTAGAATGCCGTGAAATTCAATTTCTCTACCTATGCATGGTTACAGGTAAACAATTTTTCATTATTAACCACTGGTGAATAATGAACAAATTTATATTTTTTGATAATGCTGTTGTAGTTTTAAAGAAAAAAAAATTATAGGACGATTTAGTATGATGGAGAAATTCTCTTTATTGGTATTTTAGCATTTAAAACGTTGTTTAAATAAATTAATTTAATTTTAAAAACTTTGGTGTAGTTCGCGCCGTAATGAATGACGGTTGTCAATATCCACACCGTCGATTGACACAACGTAAAAAAGAGAAAAGTTTTAATGTCAGTATTTTAGATGAAACCATCGCTTAAAAACAATGTTTTTTAATAACAATAGTGATTTAGCAAGATGAGTAACACGCAGATTCAATATTTCTGTAGATAGTAGATAGGTACTTAACTTTTTATATTTTAGGTTAGAAAGTGCGTACATAACATAAATGGGTTTGTCTTACTAGTAGTGAAAAAAATAGTATATACACCACGGTAGAGAAGTCTTATAGCCTTCGGGCCCTTAGATCCCTCGGCGCTTCGCGCCTCGTGATCTAATCTGAGCTCTCAGGCTATAATAGTTGACTTCTCTACCTTGGTATATAATATACTATTACTCGCTAGATACAGACGAAAAACTGAAATTAGCTTTTTTTTTAAACATTTAATTTCTCCGTTGCACTTCCTCATAGACATGACTTGCTAAGGGAAATGTCATTTGTTTAAACATAATTTAGATTCTGAAATAAATGACGAAGTTGCATTTTTTAAATGGAAAGCATAGTTGACAGTTAAATAATTAATAAGCGATTTTTTTTACAAAGAATAGGTGGTTTTTACTCTTTGTCTTATAGTTAATAATAATGCTCTTAAAAGCTAGTATGCCATAAAATAGAAAATTTCTCAAAAAATACTGAAATAGCAACTGATTTACTATTATTTTACGGAATCATATTCACTAGGGGTGGGCAATATCCAAATTTCGATATCGAATATCGATATCGAAATTGTATCGATATACAGGGTGTCCCAGCCAAGACGAATTATTTGATAGCTCTGTTATTAGTAATAATATTAAAAAAAGTTAAATATAAAAGTTGTTTGTTATCATTCACTACATAACCTAAAATTATTTTCAACTATACACAGTGTTTTGTTTTTGCGCTCTGATACCAAACATTGTTTTTTTTATATGGAACACCCTGTATATTTTGTAATTTTTGGATGTAAAATTAAATTCTCTTTTAAAAATATTATAGGTTATTTATGTCTAAAATGAACCGTTTTTGAGTTATTAACGTTTTTTTGAAAATTTTGACAGATGCAGACCTTTATAAAAATATTTATATTTATTAACATAACAACACCAGAGCAATTTACTCTGGTAATTTATTAGACAATAGTGTCATAGTGATTGTTGACTAGTTACATTTTTAAAATAATATACAGGGTGTTCGTTATACTCGGTCCATTTCACTAAACTTTAAACGCATATAAATATTTTTTTTTAAATAGAACACCTTATATATTTTTACATTTTCTTGTAGAAAATTTATTTATCTTTTAAAGTTATTAAGCATGTTTTATGTCTAAATATAATATTTTTGAAGTTATTTCGATTCTTATGATTATTTGCGAGTATTTTACCTAAAATATCGGTAGTAGCCTTTGAAAATCCAAAACAATATGTATGAACTGTCAACCAGAACAGTTAATCGGCAAAATTTCCACTATTAAGCCACTAAAAATCCGTATTTTTTAAGAGTTGTAGATAAACAGCATAAATGGCAGCAAATAACACCAGCATGCTGTGTATCAACAGTTCTTACAAAATATGGATTTTTAGTGGCATAATAGTGGAAATTGTGCCTATTAACTGTTCTGGTTGACAGTTCATACAGATTGTTTTGAATTTTCAAAGGCTACTTCAGATATTTTAGGTAAAATACTCGCAAATGATCATAAGAAACGAAATAACTCCAAAAATATTATATTTAGATATAAAACAGGCTTTACAACTTTGAAAGATAATTAAATTTTCTACAAGAAAATGTAAAAATATATAAGGTGTTCTATTTAAAAAAAAATATTTATATGCGTTTAAAGTTTAGCGAAATGGACCGAGTATAACGAACACCCTGTATATTATTTTAAAAATGTAACTAGTCAACAATCACTATGACACTATTGTCTAATAAATTACCAGAGTAAATTGCTCTGGTGTTGTTATGTTAATAAATATAAATATTTTTATAAAGGTCTGCATCTGTCAAAATTTTCAAAAAAACGTTAATAACTCAAAAAAGGTTCATTTTAGACATAAACAATCTATAATATTTTTGAAAGAGAATTTAATTTTACATCCAAAAATTACAAAATATACAGGGTGTTCCATATAAAAAAACAATGTTTGGTATCAGAGCGCAAAAACAAAACACTGTGTATAGTTGAAAATAATTTTAGGTTATGTAGTGAATGATAACAAACAACTTTTATATTTAACTTTTTTTAGTATTATTACTAATAACAGAACTATCGAATAATTCGTCTTGGCTGGGACACCCTGTATATCGGAATATCGATTAAAAAAAAAAAAAAACGCTTCTTGCCCTCAAAATATCGATATATCGGAATGTCGGATATCGATATATCGATATCAAAATTATATCGATATATCGCCCACCCCTAATGTTCACTATTCACCTTTTTTATGAAATATTTTAATTTATTTTTTATCGTGGTTTATCTTAAAATAATGCACACATTATCAACTTTTTTTTTTTTAAATAAACTATTAATTGAAATTGCAATGCTAAATTATTTTTTTTCATGGCACGCTTGTTCTTTAGGGTATTTTTATTAATTTTAACTGCAACGGAGATATTTAATATGATTAATTTAATAACTTAATTGTTTTCTAAAATAAATCCGTTTTGTCTAATTTAACCGACGTTGTATGTCTTACTGTTTCAAGGGCGGATCCAGCCCTCCATCTTAGGGGGGGGTAATTTGTCTCTCAACTTTAATCAGCAATTGTTTTGCTTCGCCCCTTAATAATTGTAATTATCAATTTTTCAAACGAAAAACAGGCGAATAGTTAAAAGTATACGGGAAGTTTGGAATAAATATGACTATTTTTGTAATATACAGGGAGGTCCAAATGCGACGGGATTACAAAGGTATCTCGCTTAATAAAAAGTCAAGATATAGAGAAACGGTGAAATTACCAAAAATGTGCAGGTTTTTGGGACAAACTCAGAACAGTTCTCAAATATATCTATCAATTCCGGTTTTTCTTATTATTTTTTATTTACAGCCTACTTTTTGTTTCTCATCTTTAAAAATATTAAAAAACTTTTGTAACTTGCGTATTATTGAAAATAAATACATAAACCCTTATATATTTGGACAGGGTAAAAAAAGGAATTTAGGTCATAGAATAGCCAACTATAGCTTCCATTTAAAAAAGGCGAGTTTGTGTCATAACTTTTTAGCGGCGGGCGTAAAAAATTTTTTTTAGTACTATCAAACTACGTAAAAATATCTAAAAATAATCTTCATAAAGTTTTTCGATATTTAAAACAATAAGGGAGATATGACACATTATAAATATAACTAAAAAACATTTTTTCTTTAATAACTCGAAAACCGGAAACGATAGAATATTTTTGAAAACGGTTCTTAGTTTATCCTAAAAAACTACACATTTTTGGTAATTTAACTGTTTCTCTATATTGACTATTATGCGAGATACCCATGTAATCCTCTCGAATTTGGACCACCCTGTACTTATAGTTTTCATTTAGGCAATAATACATTGAACTAAAACTAATTCTATTAAAACAAAAAGTATTTTATTTAATTATAAGCGATAGTAAATATACGATCCGGCTTTTTAAAATTTATGTACTAAAATTAAGTTTTCTACATTTGGCTCCAAATGTATTTATTATATTGTCTATGTTGACATCTATATCTTTATGAATATGAAATAAAGACAATCCCGTTAAACGTTGTTGTGTCATATTAGATCGTAACCACCCTTTTAACTTTTTTAAAGACGAAAAACTCCTTTCTGCCAAGGCAACGCTAACAGGAAGAGCGCATAAAATTTGCAAAATGATTTTTAAAGTGGGGTATATTTAGGCATTACATATTTTATACGTTTCAAAAGCACTGTCAGGTACATTTTCGTTCAACTGGAATATCTTTTGCTATTCTAATGTCCAAAAATCGATTTCAGATTTAAGTTTTAATTTCATTAGATCGTCGTTTTCAAATACTTTACTTCAATAAGTGACCATTAAATTTATAAATTCATTTATGTCTATCTTCACTTGACTTTGTTACAAGCTAAAGCGTCAACGCAGGAAATAAAATACCTATTTGTAAAACTTATTTTTTTTAAATATCCTAGTCTTAGGGGAGGGGGGTAATTACCCCATTTACCCCCCCTGGATCCGCCACTGTACTGTTTACTAGATCCCTATAATGTTCCATCTATTTGGCGTAACCTGTATTTTAAAAAATTCAATAGACCTAATATAATCCGAGTAAAACAATATTAGTTATATTGTTATTAAATCAGCGAAATTATGTGGCAGCCGATATTTTATATTTAATTACAAACAAAAATGAGTATTTAGAAAACGTTTAGTAAAGTAATATTGGCATAAAAAAATAAAGTGTTTAGTATATTTTTAAATCATAATATTATTGTTATCTTTATTTTCCCAAGCTTTTAAGCTTATTGGGATGTCACTGTCATAAAGACAAGTGGGATTGAATGATTAATGGTGTCGTTTCACAAAAAGAGATACGGGTATCGGAATGTATTTGTTACCCATTAAGCGCTTCTTTTTACCAATATATTTACGGATATTTAAAAGGATTTGTTGTGTTCATCAAAATTAATTACTCGCACGCAAGTAATCTCGAATAATTTTAACTATACGGAAGAGAAAAAGTGGAAGTAGCGTGCGATGTCATTAAAAACTTTTCCTGATAAGTTTAAAATCAGGATCAGTAAAAATTCTACCAGTTAAAGGAAGCTCGTCCCCTAGGATCCGTTATTGATTCTTTATGAAAGCATAAAATACATGCACAATGTAATATCAGACTTTGCACTGAAAAAAAATACGTCAGTTGTAAAGATGCGTTGGCATTACAAATTTTAAATATAGACCGTTTATTATTATGAAAGTGGTGTAGGTCCTTTGTTCTTTGTTTCGAGATATTTAATAGGGGTTTGCATTTCGGTCGATTTTAAAATGCTGATGGTTTACTAATTTTGCCCACAGTGGCGTAGGCACGAGGGGGTCAGGTGAGGTCAGAACTCCCCCCACCTAGAGTCGCAATAAATTGTTAAAGGGCCGGAGAGCTGTAAATTTTGTGTTGAAATACTACAAAAAGCAAGCTTCTTATACACGTTATTTATGGCCAAATTGAGGATTATTAGCCTTAGAATAATTTTTTAATTTTTCGTGAAAATTGGGAAAAATCAAAGGCACATTTTTTGACCACAAAAATAAATTTTCTTAAAAACTAAATAAAGCAAATCGCTTAAACTTCTTATACCCGTTACTTATAGCAAAATTAAGGGTTTTAGTCCTCAAATAACTTTTTTAATTTTTCGTGAATAGGAAAAGTGCAAAGGCTATACAGGGTGATTGATAAGAAATATATGAAGAACGAAAACAACTAGAAATTTTATTTTTGACCATAATGGCATATGATCTGTTTAATAAAAATATTTTCAAGATGGCGACACTTCCGGAAATACCGGAAGTTGACATCTACTTTCTTATTTCAAATACAATGGTGTATTTTTTATTGCATTTTTGGATTAAACACGATATGTTAGAGGGACTTTTGATAGCATTTCCTATGCCTAACAATCGAACCTCACTTGATGGTACTAAAGTCGGTTGATGGGACTAAGATTTTCCGAAAGAAGATCGGTAATGGAGAAGAGTACCAACTTTTTTGGCCCCGGAAACTCGAAACTTACCGTTGAAACTCAATTTATGTTTTCAAAAATTGCTTAAAATAGGTTAAATACCAGGTGTAAATGAACTCTGGCACACCCTCTTTTTTTCTTTAGTTTTGATTTTGGATAAATAACATTTAAGGCACATGATATGTGTAAAAAATCGGATTTTTTGAGCACATGCACACAATTGTTTCACTTCCGGTTTCGCCGGAAATGACCCTAACTTTGTTATTTTAAATGGAACACCCTGTATATTTTTACATTTTTGTAAAGAGGAAGCAATTTTGAGTACAATAGTATCATTTTGGTTAATTTTTATAACCTCAAATAGCCAGAGGTCATTTACACCTGGTATTGCAGATTTTCTTTTTATTTAAAAAAATCATTGTTATTTACGAATTCTTACTTTTAAAGAGAAAACTTGGATCTTGTTAATAAAACAAAAGCATTATGATTTAACAATAACTATTATATTTACTAGTTTATGTTTACTTCAAGTGCCTCTAACAGTTTAACGTATTTCGTGCAATTTTTGAAAATAAATATTGAGTTTCAACGGTAAGTTTTAAGTTTCCGGGGCCAAAAAAGTTGGTACTCTTCTTCATTCAGGATCTTCTTTCGGAAAATCTTAGTCCCATCAACCGACTTTAGTACCACCAAGTGATGTTCCCTTGTAAGTGCAGTCGTTTTTAAGATTTTTGTTTTAAATTTTCATCTAGATGCTTAACATTATCTACCACCGCCATTTTTGAATCGAAAACGCTCAAATTGTGACTATGCATAGAAGAAGCCTTGGAGTTCATACTGGAATTTTTGCAATCGATGCATTGCTTACAGGGTGCCCAAAATTTAATTTTCTTTTAATGCAACTTTACACCACAAAAACTCGTTTTTTTCAAATACAACGCCCAAATTATTTTTCTAATGCAAAATTACATTCTGCATCAATCTGTATTAGCATTTCCTATACCTATCTGCAATAATTTTCGAGTTATTAAGAATTTTTGATAAAGTTAGAGAAAATTGTAACATTTTTAAATAGTAAGCCTTGGAAATGACAACAATTGCCAATATTAATAACTGTCAACCACTTTTATCGAGTTTTGTGTTGGAGTAGACATGACTTTGTAAAATTTCGTTGTAGCGTTTTTTTGAACTTTTTTTTTCATTTTTTCCATTTTATTTTTCAATTTTTCTCGATTTTAACATCTTTGTATAGCGGAATGTGGCAGCCCAGGAATTTAAAGTTGCTTACTTGTTCTATCGGTTTATCCCCCAGTATTACTTTCGATTTTATTATTTCTGTACCTAAAAATGCCATTGTTTTTGTTTTTTCCGGAGATATTGCTAGTTCGGTCTAGTTTATGTAGTCCCAGTTGCAAACTGTTTTCTGAATCTGTTCGCTACCAATACTTGGTCGTCCGCGAATAACATTGTAAAGGTAAAAGTAGCTTACTTGCAGTACGCGTATAATTTTTCATTGAATTGTAAATATCATTACCTTTTAATTATTAAATTTCACTTTGAATTACGCCGTGTTAGTCAGTTTTTTTTGTAAATAAGAACAAGAAATAAAATATTACTGTTTAATCTCGATATGTATTTACTTTTTGTAAATGACATTAAAGTTTTTTTTTACAAACACGTAGATCACATGACGAATGTATTCGTAAAATGGCACGGTTTTATTTCTTAGCTTACTTATAGTTTAATTAGACTACGGGAAATGGAGTTGAACCATTTTCATTATAAATGATTACGCAATATCAGTTACTAACTTTTCAGTTGGTCAAAGCATTTTGAATTTTAAACTGTAAGTTGTCTACAAATGAAAAGTTCACCCTAAATTGTATGTAAATTACTTGTCTTCTCATTTTTTTTTCCAAAAATGGTTTACACCACTTTCGTCATAAACGGTCTATACAGGGTGTGTATAAATTGGCGGAAGCGCTACACGTGACGATGTTCTTCGTAAAATTCTAAGTCGAAAATCTTGATACAAAAATGTTGTACCATGCTTCCTATGGCCTCAGGAACCATTTAAAGAAAAAAAAAAATTGGCAACATTGCATACATTGATTTGCGTTTGGACATTTTTTTATCAGCAATAATTTTTACTTAGGTATTTACAATTTTTGTTCGAACTGAAAACCTTCAGTTCGTAAACATATCTGCAAACTTTTGGGTAGTAAAACACAAACTAGAAATAATTACGAGAAAAACAGAGATGACAGCTAAAGACAATGTTGCCATATGTATTATTTTCATTCAAATCAGTGATTTACATATTTTCAACACCAATTTTTGAAAGGAAGAACACAATATCGAGGAAAAAACACTATTCGAAATTTATTTTTATTCCAAATTGCAGCTTTTTCATTTGCAAGTATTAAATAATAACGCTTATTAAAGGACTGAATGTCAAAACTTTGAGGACCTCTTGCAGACACAGCAAGCATGGTACAAAATTTTCGTATTAAGATTTTCGACAGAATTTTACGAAGAACATCGCCACGTGTAGCGCTTCCGCCAATTTTTACACACCCTGTATATTATTTTTCAACGGGAAACGAAAGTTGTACAGAATTTGATACGATTCACAGAGAAATTGTGCATCAACTTACCACAAACTGACCAATATATTTAAATAAAGGATTTACTATTGCATATGTGCTACACGCTAACATAACAGAAATATGGGACCCCAACTCATTCTACTAATTAAGTACGGGAATGGTTATATAATAAATTCATAAACGAGTGATCTGGTTCGCTTAAAATGAGTTGATGTTTCATGTATCATAAATTGGAGTTGAATTAAAAACAATGGGGTGTTTAATATTTATTTTGTTAAATGCGTGAAACATGCAGGGACAAAAAAAGTAGTGTTGAAAACAAATGGGGTGATCAATTTTTATTTTACAGCTGATACAAGACTTCAAGTTCATTGAGTTTATAAAATAACTATTTTAATATCCAAAAATAAGAGTTCCATTTAAAAAATTTGTTTTTTTTTTATTTATTAGGAGTAGAAAAATAGAAAAAAACGGTTCAAACAACCCCGACTTGAATGTTTTGCATTAGGGAATTTTTGCATCCATACAATCTTTGCATCATCAGCATGCACCAAATACAATTGATGAGTTAATTCAAAGTGTTCAAAAAGCATTTGAGGATTATGAATATACCAAATTGGACAATATTTTTCTAACGTTGCAAAGTTGTATGGATTGTGTTGTACGGGAAAATGTGGCGAATAGTTATAACATACCTCATTTGAAAAAGGAAAAACTAAGAAGATAATCCAATTGCCAATATCTTTAAAATGTTCACAAGAAACAATGACAATATTCCATCAACATGGCTAATTGAAGTAATTATGTAAATAATAAAGTTTTTTTTTTGCAATGGTCAGTAAAACTTTTATTTTGTTGTTTGTTTGTTTTAAATGTCCTTCAATCCTTAGCATTGATCCTTAGTCTCGAATAACACTGTTAAATTAAAATGGGACTCTTATTTTCTGACAAACACTTCATACACACGGCTTTGGAAAGAGTAAAAAATGAACTTTGTTATTATGTGGGTTGTAGCGTTTTAGCGGTTTACGTAAAAACAGAGTTAAAAAAAAAAGTTTGTGTACTGCTACACCTGCAAGAAGCATCGTAAATATTGAAGATGCAGTAAGTAAACTTTCAAAATAAATCAAGTTGGGATTCAAACGCAATTACAAACTCTGATATAGTTGCGAATAGTTAATTAATATTTTCTATAAACAGAAAACAAGTTTACGAGGATTTAGTGTTGGTTTTAATCAAAACAAAATATAAAAAACTTGCCTTTCGAGGATTTGCGAAATAAGACAAAATCGTTAAATAAAAGAATGAAAACAAGTGTTAACACAAAAATATTGGGTTTTTCGGAGTCCATTATACAGGGTACAGGGTGTTTCTTCAGTATTGCAAAAAAAATTCAGGAGGTGATTCCTTATCGAAAACTAAGGGGGATCTTTCATAAAAAAAAAAAAGGAGAAAAAAAAGGAGACTTCGAAAGGAGACGTGTCTCCTTTCGAAGTTACACCTAAAGGGGTGCTGTAAAATTAGGTTTTTATTTTATTTTTCAAATTTGGATATGTGTTGGAGAATGATACTTGGTAGATGTTACAATCTTCTTGTTCTTGTTTAATTAAAAATATATTTTTTCAAAGCTTGATTTATTTAGAAACTTTATTTATTCTCTAGTTTATCTCGTAAAACCTACCGTTTTTGAGTAAAAAATAAAATGAGTAAACATGAACCATCAAATATTCCAATATAAACCGATTCATTTTGGTGGTTGCCATGGTTTGTTTATGTTCATGTTGGATAGAATTGACGTGTGTAATGCATTTTAAGGTTAACGCGGCGACAACGCTATAAAGCCCGTCAATTCTACCCAACATGAACATAAACAAACCATGGAAACCACCAAAATGAATCGTTTTATATTGAAATATTTGATGGTTCATGTTTACTTATTTAATTTTTTGCTCAAAAACGGTAGGTTTTACGAGATAAACTAGAGAATAAATATTTTCTAAATAAATCAAGCTTTAAAGAAAAATATTTTTAATTAGGAAATTTTAACCCACCAAAAAGTTCTGATAAAAAAACCAACAGGGGTCGCACTTTTCAGCCCCCTGTGGAGGTGGGAGATGATTAAAAATATTACTAAGGGAAACCTTTTAATAAGTATAAAACATTTACCAAATATTAGTTTCCTAAATTTATCCAAATTTGAGAAATAAAATAAATACCTAATTTTACCGCACCCCTTTAGGGGGGTGTAACTTCGAAAGGAGACGTCTAAGGAATCTTTTTTTTATGAAAGACCCCCTTTAATTTTCGATAATCAATCACCTCCTGAATTTTTTTGCAATACTTAAGAAACACCCTGTATACAATAAATTATTTTAAAAATCAGAAGAGTCTAATGAAGTAGATAATTATAATCGTTATTTATAACCCTTCTCCAATGATTATGCACGCTTCTGATGCCTTCCCGATAGAACAGTTAAAAAAGCCAACTAACCAGTTGCTGTTCCCAGCATTATTGTTGAATATATTTTGAAGAAGCCTTAAAAACATTAAGTGCGAAACGTCGGATTTTTAACCAAAATCAATAAAAACCGTCCTGTAAATCCAGAGTTTTTAATTTCTAAATATATTTTGCCAAAGATGAAAGTTCCAGACGCAGAAGTTGCAGTAATCGGTTGACGCAAAATCAGAGCTATACGGTGGGTGACGTAGATTTCTCTGATCCATATCCCTTATCCAGTAGATTTTTCCTAGTGATTTTGTGATCTCGCGTGGGAGTTTTTCAGGAAACTTTTTCAGCTGACCACAGTAGTAGTCTATGTTGGTACCGTGTTAATGTGGGAGCAGCTCAAAGTAGATCACGCGTTTTAACTTCCCATCATAAGCATGATATGATTTTTTGACATTGAGCATCAGTATCGGCCCTTTGCAGTATCTAGTATTTCGTCTCCATTGCCTACCTAATTCGGCCAGTCTTCCCTGATCGTGTAAGAAAACAGAACCCATTGACCCAGCTTTGCCTATTGGAGCAAGACGCATAACAATGGTAAATAAGGCGTTTTTTCTTTCCTGTAATTATTCATCATCGATTTCACGTGAATGACCGAATCTTGACTCATTTTTCCTACTGCAGTCCTCAAACCCAACGATTTAACATCTATTTCGCTCTCCTTTCAGAAATTACATGTTGTTCAAACCCAGCACAGAAGTGCTGAGCCTATTTAGCTGCTGTGTGGCTAAATCAGAAATTTTAAATAGAACACTGACGTTTGGTAGTCTTGTTTAAGTTGAATTTAAAAGTTATGATAACGAACTCAGAACAACTAATCTACTGGAACGTAACTATGCTTATGAACCATTTACACTGTCGTTGTGGAAGATTCAATAATGTACCTTTTTTTACTTTCCGATAAATCCATTAGAGTATTGACCTAAAAGTAGTTCATAGTACCTATAAAAAATTAAAAGTCAGTTTTAATGCTATAAAGTCTTGTCAACTGTAAAATGCCGTTGCATAATTCTTATTAAAGACTGTTCTGTTCTTTATATTTTGACTAAATTGTACTAAACAGGTTGAAGGCAGCTCATTCTGCCAAGTTGTGAACTTTTATGAAAAGGCCATGTCTGAATATTTCTTTATCTTTTACTGGATCTTCTTATCATACAGTGCTTGAGGGAGTTTTAACTCGCAACCGTCATTCCGGAAAACTGGGGTGAAGTCGATATATTCGTGCCGGGAAGTATTCATGACCAGAGTAAATCCAGGGACGAACTGTGTAGATGATCTTTGTAATATAATGCTTTTATGCTCTTAAACCTCTTGTCAACATGCATTATTGGATTTGCGTGGAAAGGAGAACGGTTGATAAAGGCGACGTGTTTTGCTCTACTACGTCAACAGACTTAAATAGTAATACATATTATCATTAAACTACAGGAAAATTTGTAAAACATAGAGTAACTACAAATTTTTGGCGTTTCGGCTAAATTTAAAAAAAGGCTTGTTCCTCCGATCCGATTTGCAAAACTAAAAATAAATATGCATATATGGAGTTTGTCTTATTTGGTATCGCATCAGTAAAAAAATTGTATTCGTAATTGTACATTATTGACTGCTGTCACCTTTGAAGTTGTCCGCTTGTGCATCTATACACTAATTCGGACGGTTCCCATTTCTGGCCTGGAACTCTTTTTCTGGAATACACTTGAGTCCCTGTATCGCAATGCACTGGATATCAAAAAATCTTCGTCCTTTTACCGTAGTCTTTAATTTCGGGAACATATGGTAATCACAGGACACTAAGTCAGGTGAATAGGTAAATTAATTCAAGTGATTAATCGATTTATTGGCCAGAAAGTCTCTCACGGTGAGTGACCAATGGCTTGGCGCATTGTCGCGATGGAAAGCCACAATTCAGGTCGTTTTCTTATTATAATAGAATTTCGTAATCTTTTCAGCACCTGCAAATAACATTGTTGGTTGACCGTTTGTTCCTGTTTAATAAATTCATGTTGAACTATTTCCTTGTGATCGAAGAAAAACACCAGCACGGTCTTGAATCGCCGAGTGTGACAACCGGGCTTTTTTCAGGCTTGGTGAACTCTGTGATTCCATTGCACGCTCTGTGGTGTCGTTTCGGGGTCACTGGAAGAACAAGGTTTCGTAGCCCATAATTAGTATCAGAAACACGCACTTATTTGCGGAAAGAGCAGTTATAACTTGAAGCCGCCGACAATCCATAATTTTTACACCAAAGTACACACGCAGATCCCTATTGTTTTTCCTATCTCTTTAACGAATGGCTCTATCTGCTTGAGGTTTAGGAAAGCATTAGTCAAAACACTACAACTAGTCATGTGATTCTAACCAAATCACTACACATCTGACAATACGCGGCCATTCCGGAAATTCAATTGTCGCACCTCGTACAGGGCTATTTTATTCTTTTAATTCCTTCTGGACCTCCCCTAACGCTTAGTTTCGCTACTGTTAAAAACAAAAAAATCGGATGTAATTAGTTTGAATACAAGACTTTAATTGTAGTCCGACCCGTAATTACTTATTTGCTTTATTTGAACCGATTTAGGGATTTTAAAAGTACGAATTTCAAGTTTACTGAGTTTTAGTAGGTACTGATCTAGTATAAAAGGCTTTTATAGTTTATACGCCATAAACACCCCAGATAACGATAATTAGGTGAAAGTGAACATAATGTTTCAGTTACGTCATGTATTGTAAATATTGTTTCACTAGTGCATCATAATATTGCAAAATATTCACTTACATTGCGATAATATGGAACTAATATGACAATTATGTAAAATATTTTGAACTGAATGTTCCTTTGTCACAAATTTCAAAAAATTAATTTAAAAAAATAGCAAATTTTGGGTTTTAAAATTATGCAGAATTACCGTAAATGTTGGAAGTGGCGTAAATTGGCATCGATTGCTTTAAATTTAGGTTACAAACATAAAAAATTTAAACACAATGTTAACTTCTAACCAACATTTCATAAAAAAAATCAGTAGTGCAATAGTTTCTCCGTAACTACAGTTTCTTAAAGACACTCTGGTTTTATAATATTGCGAAATAACTTGACAACTGTATCATTTTAGTTCGGACTAAAATTATAATGGTTTTATAGACCATAATACATAAAGGAAATTTTTTTGCTACCCAAATATTGATCAAAATATGAAACACTGAATTAATAAATGTTATTTGGAGTAAATAAATTTTAAATATACCTATTACAAAAATTATTTTAAGGTTCTTATGAAAGTGGTGGACATCATTGGAAAATTGAGAATTTACATACAATTTAGTGTGGTCTTTTTATTTGTAACCAATTTACAGTTTATATTTTAAAATATCCACATGATTTGACCCATTGAAAATTCGTTAATATGAGACATTGCCTAATGAAAACCTTCAAATATCTCAAAACAGAGAAAGATGGAGTTATACTACTTTCATAATAAACGGTCCATATACAGGGTGATTCAAATTCGAGGGCGACCATGGGGATCTCGCTTATTACTAAAGATAGGGGGTAGGTTTAAATTTGGTAAAGTTGCTAATTTTATGCTCATTCATAATATCAAAACATATTTGAAATATCTTAAACTGTTCTTAAAAAACTTGAGAAAAAAACTGAAAAAATGACTTTTTGTTTTTGCTATAACTTTTTTATTTATAATTCTTTTTATTCTGTAAAAACTTTTACCTACATGGCCACTTTTTATATCAGAAAAAAAGTTCTAGCCAACTAGAAGAAAATCAAGTTTGTCGCCCATAAGAAATTTAAAGGTTGGTACAGTTGGTACAAAAGTTAAAACAAAACGGAATCGGCACAGCAAAAAATTGATGGCACCATTAAAAGTTAAATAAAAAGTGGCCATGTAAAAGTTTTTACAGATTTTAAAAAAAGTTATAGGAAAAAAACAAAAAGTCATTTTTTCAGTCTTTTTCATTTTTTTCAAGAACAGTTGAAGATGTTTCAAATCTGTTTTGATATTATCGATGAGCATTAAATTTAGCAACTTTGCCAAATTTGAACCTACCCTCTATCTTCAGTAATAAGCGAGATCCCATGGTCGCCCTCGAATTTGAATAACCCTGAATAGGATGATTCTTTTGACCTACACCATCAAACTGATTTTATGTTATGGTAAAAGATATTATGAAAGTCAAACTTGAGAGAAGTTGTGCTTGTTTATGGATAACTCGTACTACAGTTAAACTGTTTTTGATGTAATGAAATTGTATTGTTATTTATGCACTTATTCAATATTATGTAATTATTTTGTTTGCAGATTTCATAAGTAAAAACGATGGAGAGCATATAAGAGGATCTGAATGCGATCAGAAGATTTTAAGTAAAAAAGAATCTAGTGGTTTTGTATTCAGCCCAAATTATCCCTTTCCATACATACCTAAACTAGTCTGTCGATATTTCATATACGGAATGCAAGATGCGCAGCATCTCGAAAGAGTACGCCTTGAATTTGTGAAATTCGAAATTCCAAAAGGACCTAAGGGCGAGTAAGTATATTTTCAAGTTTTTTTACACATTGTTTTTTTTAATGCAAGATTTTGATTTAAAAAAACGAGTATATTCAGTTTCTATTTTGATCTTATAGATTAACTAATTTAGTTGTTGGATATCCAAAAAAAAATTAACAGTTTTCATTCGGTTAACTGTTGACTTAATAAGATGGTTATAAAAGTTCTTTCAAAATTTTAATGAAATTTAGTACATACGATCTTTAGACACAAAAAAGGAAGATGGGAGGAAAATGTCTCAACACCATAAAGAAAGGTTTAGAAAAAACTATGTTTCTTTTTTTTAGAAATAAATTTTGCAGCAAGATAAAACTTTACATTAAAAAAATTCGTAAGGGGGTTGATAGTTTGAGTCGTTTTAAGCAAATCATTTTAAATATAAATACGTATCTACATATTGAAAAATCCACATACGAAGAAACGAATGTCTCTTAACTAATATAAATACAGTGGGGTATGCTACAATGACCGATCCTACTACGAAAAATGTTACAACGAACAGTTATTAATAAAATTCGGGATTCTCCAACGAACACAGATGCTACAACGAACCCTATCGACAGACAAAACACGCGCTTGCAAATGATGTGTATTTTTACAGTTGTACTTTTGATTTTTTGATATATTTTTTCCTGCTTAATGGTTTTGTTAATTGGAAACTTTGTCTAGGATGTTGGTCTGGAACGGATGCTAGAACGAACGGATGCTATAAAAAATTATGTTCTTGAATCAATAATTCGTTCTAGCATATCCCACTGTATTCTTAAAGCGTTTTTCTAGAAATAAAAGTGATTAAACTCAAATGTATTTACAAAGAGCTTATCTTATTTTACTCATTAATCATAAGTGAGTCAATTTGGGCCAAATCCAAATGGCTGCTTGACCTAATACAGAATCAATCAATGCTTAAAAAAAAAATGCTATAATCACTGATAATCTGTATATTATGTACCAAAAAATTAATTATTTTTTATTATGTTTACAGTTGCTCTGACGGCTATTTAAAAATTTATCTCAAGGGTCAAGAAGTAACAGATTCCTACGATAAGTTTGATTACGAGATGTGTGGAGAACAAAGCAAACCACCGATAGTCGTTTCAGATGGACCGCGCCTTGTTATGGTGTTCAGTAGCGGTGAAAATATGGGGAGAGGTTTTAAGGCTAACTATTCCTTCGAGACTGGTAAGCAAATGAAAATTAATTAGAAAAGATTTTCGTTTAAATTAAACTCGGCTTGACACGTCCTTCAACAGCTTGGCGCGTACTAGCTAAATGCTGTGACAATTGCACGAGAACTCGAGAACGAACAACCGAGTTGGACTATACGGTTTCCGTGTTTGAATAAGAGCACTGTCCAACTCTTTCCGGTATTTCGTGTTTCTTAGCGTTTTTGTTTCCGGGAAATTTTGAAGCAAACTTATTTGTGCTCGTTCAATTTTCAAAACATAGATATACCATGTTGAGTCAGAGCGAGCACGCATGTATGTATGTAATACGCAGACGTGAACGTGTATTCACGGTTACGCTAGGTACGCGTCTCGATAACGAATACCGGCGAAGGCGCGTGGCGTTTTATTCGTTTTCGATTTTTATTGTACATCAAAAGCAATATGCGATGTATACGGGTTCAATATGGACGGGGAGAAACAATTTTGCATTGTGACCGTTCCGATGATCGGACCAATGAATATGCACGTACATATGAAATAAATATTGGGTCGTTATATATGAAATTGGAAATTAAAATATTTTAAAGCAGTTGAATCTTCACAAAAATGTTCTGGGATGTAGTTTAAACAATATACAGTGGAACCTCTATATTCGTCAGTCCCTATATTCGTCAAATCCAATACATCCAATACGTCACATTTTTTCGGTAAAAACATGCTGCGATATTTGTCCAAAAATCCAATTTTGTCACGAAATTTTAAAAAATAGACAAAAACAAACAAATTTAGACAATTTCTGTGTTAAATCAAGTGAAGTGAATTGTCGAGAAAGGGACAAAAAAGACAGCGATCGCGAGAACTGGTGTTACGTGATGTTTTTTTAATGGAAAGTGACTCCCCGTCGAAACAATAATTTCATTGTATATAAGTTGTTTTCGGGTTGGAACCGCATCGAAGGTTTCTTCATAACCGACGTTTCGTCCTCCTTTATCAGGGATCTCTTCAGTGTTGAACAGAGTGCCTACCTAGCTTCAGGGATAGTATCCCGCTTCAAACCAAGGGTGTTTATAAAATACTCTGCACATGCGGCAAAGTCTACATCGGGGAGACACGAAGAACAATCAACACGCGAATCGGTGAGCACGAAAAAGCGACACCAGACTAAAACATATCACTCAATCAGCATTAGCTGAACACAAACATAATACCGGCCACAACATCAAATTCGCCGAAACAGAAGTGATATCGAGAACATCACGATACTTTCCCCGCAAAATTAGGGAAGCCATAGAGATACTCAAAAACCCAAACATCATCAACCGAGACAACGGCTACCACCTCCATAATTCTTGGAAGAGGCCGATAACCAGTAGATTACACGCTATAAGCGCCCGTCACACATCATCAACCACAGCCAAATATAAATACTCCACATGAATAACTCGCGAGTTGCTGTTTAACCAACAACCCTGAAGATGTCCCCGATAAAGGAGGACGAAACGTCGGTTATTAAGAAACCTTCGACGCGGTTCCAACCCGGAAACAACATATACATTAGACATCGGCCGCGGAAGCCTACCACATAGAATTTCATTCCTCCTCTTAAGCTTTTGCCATCATCGCTCCTCAGTAAAGCCCCTTCTAAATAATAACACCTCATTGATTATTGTTTGGTGGACAACGAATGGCCTTATTAATCGGATGTTCTAACATTCAAACCAGACTGTTAGTTAGGAAATCAATTTCTCAGAAATGGGAACTGGATTATAAAATGATTTGAAAAAACAACTGTACATGATCAAAAGATCCGAAGTGATTCTGTTGCACGTACCCGCGTAGCACAATAGACCATTAATAAAATTAGTGAACTTTAATCTGAAGCTCTTGACCATTCTCTCTATTCCCTAAACTTAGCTTCCATTGATTTTTTTTTACATTCGCATTTTATGAGAAATAAACGCTTCCAAAATCAAGAATAATTCGACGTGTTTATAACCTCCAGTTCAGTTTAGGTATATGTATGCTTCCAGAACGATAACAAAAATGTATGAAAGTACATGGAGAATAAAAAACTGACTTAACATTTAATTATTTAATCGTTTTAATTGACAACGTTTATTTTCTATTTCTAATCTAACAACCCAATAAAACGGAAATTTTTATTTTGAGCTCGCACACATGCATAGACGACTATATTTGCTCTTCCTTTACGTACAGGCATGGGCGTCCACAGGGGAGGGCAAACGGGGCACTCGCCCCTCCCTGGAATCGAGTACTCCATTAATGACCAAATGAAAGAGGGTCAAGTTAAAAGTTCGTTAATATTTTACTGCAATCCTTTGCAAGCTTTGCGTCCCCCTGGATAATTTTCTGCGGACGTCCATGCGTACAGGTTACGCCAGTGGTTTCCAACCAGTGGGGCGCGCCCCCCCAGGGGGGCGCGCAGCTGTTACCAAAATATCATTTTTGAATACAAACAAACAAAGAACTTTCTTTATACAGAATATGGTGTATTGTTTTGTAGTCCATTAAATAATTCTTATTTATCAGCACAGTATTTATGAAATTAGATTGTTACGAAAAGTGAGGGGTGCGCAAAACAAATTTTATGAAAAAGGGGGGGCGGAGGTACAAAAAGGTTGGAAACTACTGGGTTACGCATTTAAAGCTGGACGCGGTTTCTAGTTTAATTTTCGATTGAACACACGCTCTCTTCCATGACTGACTACCTTTGCCCAGTTAATCTTATAAAGTTTTTTTTTTTTATATAGAATATCGGATTCCGGGTACACCGGCTCCGGATGGTAGTTGCACATTCACGTACCGAAGCACTAGTAAGAAAAGAGGCGAATTCAATTCTCCTCGTTATCCTTCGAATTATCCCAGTGACACCAACTGCACATATTTATTTTTGGCCACACCAAACGAACAAGTCAGCCTCGTGTTTGACAATTTCAAAGTTCGTGCCGATTCTGCCAATTCTTCACTTGGCTCCTATGGGTAAGTCAAAATAACTATTATACAAACAGACTCTTAATCCCGCTATAATTAATGTTTTCAATTGCCCGTAATAGATTTGTGATTTTTCGTTAAAATGGCACGAATTTGTTTAACAGAGCTTCCGTTTGTCAAGAAGACTGGTTGGAAATTTACAACACCTATCGTGACGGTACTGAACAAGCAATAGGACGTTATTGCGAAACTACAGCACCTGGTCCCATCGAATCAAATCGTGGAGCAGTAGGCCTAAAAATAATACTGCACGCTAATTCGGAAGGAGTGTACAGTGGTTTCAAAGGTAGATATACTTTTGAAGCGGCTAAGTCCATATTTGGCGACTGCGGTGGAAATGTAAGCAGTTTGGAATCAGGAATTGTTACTAGTCCCAACTTTGGTACCGAAGAAGTGAAAAATTACGAAGGACCCCTTAAGGGGCAAGCCTCGAAAATCTGCAACTGGTACATCAGTGTTAGACCTCAACACAAAATATTGCTTACTTTTGATTCATTTGCCGTTGAAGGGGATCCCAAACGTAAGTTGAATTTTGAAAATCTATTAATTAATAAAGTGTGTTATTATTAACGTAAAGGCAAAAAAAAATATAAAATAGCATATTTTACAACAAGAGATGAAAGTCCAGTTTTTTTCGTGAGGTGAGATTTGTTCACGAGCCGCAAAACACGAACTAAAAAAAGTGATTTCATCTCGAATCGTAAATGCTATTTTTTCTACGAAATTAAAATTATATTATAGGACGAACGTTAATGTAAACGAACCAAATGACAGTTATTATGTATAAAGTATTAATTAACCATTTCATTTCCATAGCGACACCACCACACTGACATTGACATAAATAAAATTATAACCTGCCAGCGAAACATATTTAATATTCTTAGGCTTTTATGTACAATGCTACATAAAATGGACTTTCATCACTAACTTGTTGTAAAATATACTATTTCGCCACTAGAGACGAAGGTAAAACTTTCATGTAAAGTAGGCATTGAGAAAATGACAACTTTCATATACATGAGTAGAAAAAGAATAATTTTAGCTTGCAGAGGGGGGTTAAAGAATATAAAATGGAAAAAAATCAGCAAAAATTTGATGCTTAATCTGTATTGGGGCGCTAAAATTGAGTTTCGTGGACTCAAAATTTGCTAGCTAACTTGCAAATCTTATGCAGTCCAACCCAAGTTGGTACATCATTTTAAAAAACTCCATGCATTCCGTTAGTGTTACAAAATACTTTTAAACATTTGCGTAATTATTTAAACTTTGTTCTTTTATCGGGTTTTTATAGTGCAGTTTCACGTTGTCATTCGCCATGGTAAAAAATGAATTTTATTCATGAGTATTAAACGTTGATTTTATTGGGTCAACTGCATGCTAATTTTTTTTTTGCAGTGCGAGGATGTCCAGCCGCCGTTCTTAGATTATGGTTGAATTTAGCTGAAATACCAAGAGAATTATGTGGAGTGAAAATTGCTTCGGATAAATGGGAGTTTATTTCTGAATCCAATGCCATTAGACTTAGGTAAGAAATCTTTAACAATAAAATTATTTTAATTAGTAATAAAGTGACGCAGCAAAATGTTTACCAAATTTGCTCGTCGACTCGTATCTGATAGTTTTTTTTAAGTTTGCTGATTTGTTGTGTTTTATTACTGTGGCAGGTACTAAAGTTGATTTTAAACAACATTTCTTTATAAAATCATTTGCAAAAACCAAACTTTATAAGACAGAATATTAGTTTCTGCTTGACTATGATTAAGAAAAAATACAAATAAAAGAGAGTTTGCAGTTGCATTTCGTGAATCAACACTTTACCTTGCCAGGCCATAAGTTCTGTTTCAAATAAACAAAGACATTTCGATAAAACAAAAACAAGAACTTTACTTATGATTTACACATTTTTTAATATCATACAGTGTATTAAAATCAAATTCACTTAAAAGTTCGTCTTTATATCCGATACGTCGATCGCGGTACGCAAACCTCCAAAGGTACTAATGCCGTTGTGTTAACCAAATCGTGTTATAGTTCCTACATTCTACATATACAGGGTTCTCGTTTTTCGAGGGCCACTATGGGGATCTCGTAAACGGTAAGAGTTACGACTTCGGTTAAATTAGGGCAAAGTTGTATATTCAGATGCAATCAGAACTTATCTAGCTGTTTTAGTTTTTGAGATATAGGGAAAAAAGTAAAAAAGTGGATTTTTGTTTTTTGCCCGTAACTTTTTCATTTGATGTCGAATTTCATTTCTATCAAAACTTTTTTATGGCCACTTTTTGCAAGGAATCAGAATCCCTAATTATATTTTCTGTGCAACGTTTCGTTTTTTTAAAACCATCATAAGATTAATTTTTTCTTATAGACGCTATATCTGATTTTAACGCCAATTTGTAGAGCATTTTTTTCTGAATTCGACAATGTATAACACTTGGCACATGTTTGAAACAATAGTTGTTAAAAATGGCAAAAACTAATATTTTATTTAAAACAAATCCTAATCGGCATGGTCTTTGTATTATAGATTGTCGAATTCAGAAAAAAATGCTCTACAAATTGACATTAAAATCAAACATAGCGTCCATAAGAAAAAATTGATGATGGTTTTAAAAAAACGAAACGTCGCACAGAAAATATAATTAGGGATTTTGATTTCTTGCAAAAAGTGGCCAATAAAAAGTTTTTACAAAAACGAAATTCGACATCAAATGCAAAAGTTACGGGCAAAAAACAAAAATCCACTTTTTTACTTTTTTCCCTATATCTCAAAAACTAAAAGAGCTAGATAAGTTATGTTTTCTTCAAATTATTAAGCACCTGAATATACAACTTTGCCCTAATTTAACCGAAGTCGTAACTCTTACCGTTTACGAGATCCCCATAGTGGCCCTCGAAAAACGAGAACCCTGTACATAGTAGTCCTATGTGTATTTGTTGTTAGATTGTTCGAGTCCTTAGTTATAAGTGTTCAGTATTTCTGATGGGAATGCTGCAGATCATTTCCTCAAGCACACGCCCTATTTTATAATTCAGCGTTTGTGGGCATCCACTTCTTGGTCTATATTTCACGTACACAGTTGGCTATATCAATTAAAGATTCTACGGGTGATATACGTCCGTTATTTTTATTTGTTTTAACAATTTGAACATTTCATCTACTGTCTTGCCACACTTCTGTGGTGCTATCAACACAAGAACACAACATAATTGTCTTTCGCACGTCACTCCATGTTAAAAGTTTGTTCCAAAACAAAGTTTCAGCGGATTGGTTAGATAGGATAGACCTGATTGATGATTGCTGATTCTAAAAATATCGTTACCTACCTTATTTATCCTGTTTGATTCAAAATTTAAACATATTTTCACTCGCGCGACAAAACTTATGGCATAACTGTATACGTATTTATAAGTGGTTGCAAATTTGATTTTTAATTTATTTTCAGTTTCATAACTGCCGACAAAGCAGTGGGAGCACCAGGTTTTAGAGCGTTTTGGACAGAAATCTACGAAGGGCCAATCTGTGAAGAATTCCAGTGCGCGAAAAGTGGCTTTTGTATATCTAGCAAGCTTAAATGCAACCTCGTCAGCAACTGCGGAGGTGACGATGACTCCGACGAAGCCGACTGTGAGTGATACAATGGTTACTATTTTAATGATACCTAATGATAAATAAAAATTTGCGAGTTCGCAAATTTCTTTTGTTAGGTACAAAATATAAATGTAGTCATTTACTGCATGGGCACTTTATCTTTACGTAATTTGATTGGGCTAGAACGCTACATTTTGATTAACATTATTTTTGATAATCTTAGGGTGTAAATAGTTCAAAACACTCTAGCAATTAATTGATTATGCACTCAAAAAAATTTAAAATTATTTTCATTTGCATTATTTATTATTTATATCACTGACTTAAAAACAGTACAACAGACTTTTGAGACATAACAAATCACAACTAAAGTATAATGTTAAAGCTATTACAAAAGCTAAACTTTAAAAAGTTACAAAGTACTAATAACTTTAAATTGAAATTATTTTTCGTTATTCCTCTTAAATTAATACAGGGTGTCCCAATTATACACCGCCAAAAAGTAGGTGCATATTCCTGAGTGACAATGATGACCATTTGTCAAATATTTTGTTATCCGAAAATGCTTCCTTTTAAAGTTAGAGACCTCCAAAGTTGCAAGAAAAAAAAATCAAAAAATCGATTACGTCCTAGCCGTTTAAGCTAGAGCTACCAAACTTGGCCGAATGTGTAGGTGTTTTCCATTGACTTTGTGGGATAATTGGAAAGAAAACACGTAATTGGATGTATGATTTATAGTCAGGCCATCCGCTTACCATCTTCAGAATTTTTTTCTCTGTAATAAAATTGAAAATGTCATTCGTCCATAAAAAAGTACGACTTAAGAGGAAAAAATTCGTCCCTCTTTGTTTTTTGCTGTAAACGTAGCCGTTTTCGAGAAAATTAGCGCTAAAGATGCATCGACAAACTCTGTTTATACACCTCAAATATTTCTTTTACTAAACTTAGTTGGCTAATGTCATGCTTGAAAAAAATTCTGAAGATGGTAAGCGGATGACCGGACTATAAATCATACTTCCAATTACGTGTTTTTTTTTCCTAATTATCCCACAAAGTCAATGGGAAACACCTACACATTTCGGCCAAGCTTGGTAGCTCTAGCTTAAACGGCTAGGACGTAATCGATTTTTTAATTTTTTTTTCTTGCAACTTTGGAGGTCTCTAACTTTGAAAGGAAGCATTTTCGGATAACAAAATATTTGACAAATGGTCATCATTTTCACTCAGGAATATACACCTACTTTTTGGCGGTGTATAATTGGGACACCCTGTATATGTTACGCCAAATCAGTGAACTTGCTGAATTCGTGAAATATTCAATTTTTTGCTTAGTACGCGAAATCAGCATTTGCCTTATTTTCGAAATAAGTAATGCATAAAATAAACTTACCAACCTGACCCTCATTAAGTTGGTCAGTAATAGAGGATCAGGTTAAAGGTTGGTCAAACTGTTATTTTTTAAAAAGAATATTGCATATTTCACGAACTGGGCAAACCATGTGCCTATTTTACGAATTTGGCAACAAAACTGCCTATTTTTCGAACTGGGCAAGTTCGCTAATTCGGCGTACCTAACATATAAAAATATATCCTGATCGCATTACTAAAAAACAGTATTGCTTTTTAAAAATAAATTTGAAAGTTGTTTTTATCCAAAACTGGCACGAAATTGTGGTGCTTCATAAATGAATACCATTTTACTTTTTGCAGTAATTACTTAATATTGAAAATTCGAAGAGATGGGATTATTAAAAGCAACCTTTTTTTTCTCAGAGTTAAAATGTGAAAAGTACAGATTAAGTCTTAAAAATAACTTAAAATTAGATAAATTAGAAAAAATCCCAATAAATTGAGCACTTCGACATATTTCGCGTAAAATAGTAATGGTTTTTGTTGACTTTGAGACCATCAAAAGTCTGTTGTAATGTGTAAATAAAATTTATAGTGCTTAACATCGATCACTGGAAACTCTTTAAAACTAGCGGTACATGCTAGTGATTCAAAAGCTTTTGAAATTTAAATTCGGCCGTCAAACCATGGATGGCAATATTTTTATTTTTATCGATATTTTGGCAATGTTGTCTAAACATTGATCGATGTTTTGTCGCGTTAATGAACAAGTGGTGGCAGGTGTTATGTGTACAGGTGGGTCGTATGCGCCCTCTGTGACAGCGCCCCTGCCTCTACTACTCCTGCCACCACTGTATTTGGTGGCGCTGCTGCTGGCGTGATGCCCTCCAGAAGCATGATACTCTCACATTCACGTGAGTCTATTCTTACCTCTTTTCTCTTTAAATTAGGTTTCCACTTTCATTGCACGTCGTTATTTTTATTTCAAGGAAGTGAAGTAGATATAAGATATTTTTGTTTTCTAATCATTTTGACTTCATTGTGACAGTAGTAGCGTTCATTTCCTCTATTGTTTGCTGCAAACAGAACTGAGAATGGTAAATATCACAATTGTGCAAGCAGTCTTTTTCAAGTTATTTTAAAATAAAAAAATATTGGTTGTACTTGGTCTTTCTTCCATCATCTTACAATTAGATTTTTTTAAATCGTTGATATCTTACATCACAATATAATAGCTGACCAGACAGGGTCACGATACGTTGTCGCTATAATCTGATCAAGGCTCTGTCTATTGCATCAAGAACATCAAAACTAAAAATGTTTTGCAGAGTTATACGTGCCACTGGCCATTTCCTTCGGAAAAATAGGGGAATAACTGAAAAGTTGAATAATAAAGGTAATTTTTGCGATCGCGTTGGCCATGAAAGCGTCAGAGATAAAATCTAAATTCTTCTATTTACCAATGCGCGCGTCCTTTGAAAGTAAAATGGCGCAAAGTTTTTAAAAAAATCTTAAACGGCTCCGGAGAAAAACGTCAAAAACGAAACCCCTGCAAAAGCGCTATGATTTGAGAAGTTGTATAACTAAATCTATGCGTTAAACATAGGGGAAACCGTTTTTACAAGGGCCTCGTTTTTCGCGTTTTTCTCCAGGAGCGTTAAAAGATTTTTTCAAAAAATGTGTACCATCTTAATTGCAAAGGATGCGCGAATTGGTAAATAGAAGATAGGAAAAATTACCTTTATTATTCAACTTTACAGTTTTTACCCTATTTTTCCAAAGGAAATGACCAGTGGCACGTTTAACTCTGCAAATCATTTAGTTTTGATGTTCTTGATGAAATAAACACAGCCTTGATCAGATTCTAGCGACAACATATCGTGACCCTCCCTTGTGAGATACTTCTGAGACAAGCGAATGGTTTGTCCATCCGTAGCGCATCAGGAGGGAATGTCCAACAAATCGTTTTTAAACAGTTCTTTAACGATCACCCCCCATTGTTGACACCCTACGCAAGAACCACCCCTCCAAAAGACACGCCCTTCTCCAACCTTGGTCATTGACGACACCCCCTAAACAAAACTTTTTATGACGCCCAAAAACTTTCGTGACTTTAAAAGACATCTGCACTGCACCTATCAAGGACACGATCATGGTACGCTGCAGATGGAGCCATCC
Organism: Elmis aenea; assembly: GCA_947652605.1. Classification (NCBI taxonomy): domain Eukaryota; kingdom Metazoa; phylum Arthropoda; class Insecta; order Coleoptera; family Elmidae; genus Elmis; species Elmis aenea. Next base: position 14,647,418 of record OX393576.1, read on the forward strand.
GACTGTCTCAGGAGCGCCCCAGCTGGGCTTCTTACTCCCTAAAGTTCCAGATTGTCCCTTTTCGTTCTTGCAGAACTCACTGCATGTGACAGCTGGTCTTACAATTGTTTTATGTGTAATCATTTTGGTATTTTGAGAGATGGCTTTTAATCCCAACTTAATCATAAGGGTCTCACTATGTAGTTAGTTCTTAATTGATGCAATATGGGGTAAAAATGGCTTGTAACCTCAAGTTCTGAATGTAGCGAACAATAACTTTTTAAAGTAGTGTATTGTTAATATTATTTAGATTCAGCAGAAACGTTTGCTTATTCCTAAGTTTGTCATAGGCAAGGGAGATGAGCCAAAAGAAGATCATACCCTCTTGACAGTTTGTGTAGCAGTAGCTATTGTGATGGTGCTACTAATGCTGTGCGTTTTGTGCCATCGAAAGCGGCGACGACGCCAACGACGTTTGCAGCGTCCGTTTCCGTTACCCGTCCCCGCGGGTTCGTCACGAAGACCTCCTCAGCACGTATGCGAAGAGTTGGGCGAGCGTTTCGCTAGCGTCGATAGTGTCTGATGGTGGCTGATTCTCCATTGTTATCGTTACTGCCGCCGCCAGCAATACCTTACACTTACAGGGTCGCGTACGACTTGAATACATGTTTTTACTCATTAGCGGTTGGCTTGTTTTAGATGTTCAGTTAAACTAAGTATATCGTTATCAACGTTATAATAATAATAATAATAATAATAAGGCGTTGCTCTCAGGTTTGCAAATTTACTACAAACGATAAGACAATCTAAGAAACTGTCCTTCTGTAACGTGAATTCAACAATAAGCAAATAACTATTTTTTACAAAGAGTAAGTTCAAATGCTATTTAATTTTGTTAAAGGTTTTTTACACTTACTTGAGTATTCGTGGTCTCCCAATTTCATACGCTTACCAGTGGCCAATTTTTATGTGTTCTATGCGCGAAGCGAATATATTTAATCAAAAGATCATGTATGTTTATTTTTGAAGGTTCAAAAAAACACAGGATTGCGTTTGATTTCACAAATTTTTCCCGGTACACAAAACGTTCTAATCATTCGATTTTGGTAAAGGTTTTTAAGGATTTTAAAACAAATTTGAAGGCAAAATTTTGCGTTAATTTGCAAATTAGTTTAATAATGTAAACATACATTTTATTTATATTTCCCATCTAAACTGTGGGCTCCAACATTCATATTTTAATGAAAAAAGAACCGCTTAGAGTGATTTTTGCAAGCTTTTAGGTCATCGAAGTTTTTGCCGTTAAGGGAGTATTGCTAAGGCGTACACAAAAAGTGATCTAAAGGTACTACATCAGGTGATTACGGTGGAACGAGTTGATGAGTTTCTGCATTAAATACATTCAGTATAGGTACGCACGGGTGATATTCAAAATATTTAACAATCGGTACGCATGGGCGTTCGCAGGATTGTTCGCAATGGGGGGAGGGGGGTGCAAAACTTTTGGCAAAATAAGGAAAGCCATATTACACTTTTGTTTTGCTAGAGCAGGCAACAAAAAAAAGTATATGCCGATACATTTAAAGCTTTATGAATAGTTTTTTTACACATTTATTTGTTTATTTATGATGATTTACATACATACTATTTAATAATGTCTTTAAAAACCGGTACGGAAAACTTTCAAAATTTTAACAACCGGTAAGGCCGTACTGTTGCGTCTGGCTGAATGTCACCTGGGTATGCGTATCATTAAAAAATTAAATAGAAAACAGAACCGAACGGCTGAAAGCTGTTTTGTTATAAAAATCTTTCCAAAAGTTTAGTCGCAAACAATACTTGAAAACCGGAAAACCTAAAAAAATCTATTGACTATCGTTGTTTCATTTTTACATGCGAAAATTAAGCATCGATTGATGTGATTTTAAATCTCCAAGAACATACTAAAATTGGATAATTCCACGTCCCGTTGTAAGACGAAATTGGGTTCTCGTTAATTTTGTTGAAGTCATTTAAGTTTTAATATGCACTAAATTTAATTTACTGTTGTTTAGCGTTAACTATAATCATTTAAGATACAAAATAAATGGTATTGTTATGTTACTGTTTGAAAGTGATGCACAGACGGTAAAATTTTAATTTTAATCAATAATAGATATAACGTCCTACGCTAATAAAACGAAATTTGTAAATCTGAGAGCGAGTCTGACTGTTGTTGGTTGGACAATCACCGTATTGCTGACGGCTGGCCGGTTTTCCGTCTCGGCCTCGGCAACATGTGGAGTCAATAAACATTGAAAAATAATAGGACTCGTTCGAAATATTTTTTAACAATATCGTTAAATCACTATTTAAACAATAATAATCACACATCACGCGGATATAACCTCAAGAGATAGTTGTGTTAGTGCGCGACGTATAATGCGAAACGTAGTTAAAATTTTGTTCGTATAGCTACGTAATACTGGCAGCTGGTGAACAGAAGTTTCATTTTTGAATGTTATTTAAAACATAACGATTTTACTATTGGTTGATGTTTTATTTTATAAAACAGACTTCGATCGTACTGAAGTCGAATTTTTGTACGTCGATAGAAAATGATGCGCGCATAACTCACAAGTTCCCTTAAAAATTTCAATAATAGTTAGATTTTGCACAATCGCACAAATATTTAAACAGAAAACATTTAGAAATGCTTCCGAACTATCGACGTTCAAATTGTTGTAACTTTTAAAATACAGGTGCTCTAGATTTTATTTTTACAACGAATTCCATATTCCTGGCTCACGTATCTGCAGAACACCAGCTTATGCAAACTACAGGATGTGACAGTGGAGTGATAGATTTTATGCTGCAACACCTACTGCCGTGTGTATAATTTATATTTGATTATAGTTTTGGTATTAATAAATGACATTTTGTGAAAAGACGTATCTTGGCGATGTTTGTCAAATGTTGTTATTAAATGCTGACTGAACGGTGTGCTCTACTTCCCGTCACCTAACAAACTTCCATATATTAGTTACTTTCGACGAATGTGCGTCACTTGTTTCAATATGTCTTTCGAGAACAATATTTTAAATGTAGCTATTGTATCATACTCGAATATGCTCAGTTAAATTAATTTTGACTCGTGCAATTTTTTAACTCATTATTTCAACATAAATCCACTGGAAAATGCGGAAAATTCAGTAAAATTTCAATTGCTTTCAGTTTCAGCATCCACAAATATTTTTCTTCATTCAGTCTTACAACACGTGAAAATCACCTTTTACGTGTAAACAATTTGTTACAAATTATTAGACGATTTGGACGGCTACTGATTATTATAACTGCAAACTTAAAATTTGTGAATTTTCACCATAACGATAATTTCAGCAAACAATTTTTACTTTTTTGACAGTTTAATGCTCCTAAAATTGATTATCATATCATTTTTAAACAATTACTTAACCTTTTGTCAATCTAGTTTATTCTTAAACTTTTATTACACCAGTGACTTTTTTAATTTGTGAATTGCATTTCTTCCCCTTGAAATTGATTTAAAAAGATAAGAACACCTCTCGAGTTTGGTATGTTTTTGATTAAGGATCTTGTGTCAGCTTATTCTCATTCATACATATTGTAACGTGTACACAAAATTTCCGTAATAAAATCCAGTGGGTTTTCAAGGACGGTTTATACTAAAGGATTGCTTAATTAGCATTTAACTAGAAAAAAATCAAATTTTACTGAAAATGTAGGTTCATAGTTCATACATCAATTTCTTTAATTTTTTTAAATATTTATTACTCAGTAAAAACAAGTTCTAAACAAGAACTTAGTTGACTAGCAGAATTACGCAAAAACATCCGTAAACTAGTGCAGTTATTTCATAAAATAAGGCTTTATAATACCCAACGACTAGCTAAGTGCAAATTTGAAAGCTAATTAACTCTGTATTTTATTTGATGTAATGTCAATATTATTTTTGTTACATTAAAACAATGTTAAATAACGTTTGTGAAAAAATTTAGTTGCAGCTGCGATGTTTGGCTATTAATTGCGAATCAGCTGTGTTGCGAATAGGTCACTTTGTGACGTCACCGGGTAACCAATAAGACGGTTTTTGGCTTGAGCGATCCTCTTGTAAACAGTTCTTGGTGGTTATTATATAGCGAAAAGTATGTTCATATTTACGTATAGTGAAGACCATTTTGAATAGTTATTAATACGTTATGTCTTGTTATCGGGCTTCCTAAGATCTCCATCTTAAACATTTAACCACTCTACCACAGTGCATGCTGCTGCACAATTACTACTGCAGTACAACGACTACTTTGGAAGTCACTGATAATTTAACTGAGTATAACTAACTTGGAAATATTTTGTATGGAATGTACTAACTCAATTAAAAATTCAAAAAAATGCGATTAGTGTGTGTAATAACTTAAAAGTTAGCAAGCAAAGTATATAAATTATTGTTGTATAACTGTATCTGATTGTCTATTACGAATCAAAGACCTTTTGTAAACATTTATTTTGACAAGGTTAGGTAATTATTAATGTAAAACAATACGCGAACGACAATTTATTTCCAAGTTAATTAAGTAAATGGGTATTGTTTTTACTGTATTATTAATGGCACCGCAGAAAAACGTTGTACTAATCAATCTAGATAAATAAATAAACTCTAGTCGTGAGGCTGATATAAATCTGATTGTGTAAAAATATCTGTGTAAAACTAATATAAACGTGTTAGAAATAATGCAATGACTGAAAATTTTTGTATAAGTAATATATTCCTTAGAGTATATTATAAGGTCCTAATGTTTTATATGCGTATATACAGGGTGTAATATTAATTGGGACATTTGTTAGTTTAAGTTGTATACAGGGTGTGTATAAATTGGCGGAAGCGCTACACGTGACGATGTTCTTCGTAAAATTCTAAGTCGAAAATCTTGATACAAAAATGTTGTACCATGCTTCCTATGGCCTCAGGAACCATTTAAAGAAAAAAAAAATTGGCAACATTGCATACATTGATTTGCGTTTGGACATTTTTTTATCAGCAATAATTTTTACTTAGGTATTTACAATTTTTGTTCGAACTGAAAGCCTTCAGTTCGTAAACATAGCTGCAAACTTTTGGGTAGTAAAACACAAACTAGAAATAATTACGAGAAAAACAAGAGATGACAGCTAAAGACAATGTTGCCATATGTATTATTTTCATTCAAATCAGTGATTTACATATTTTCAACACCAATTTTCGAAAGGAAGAACACAATATCTAGGAAAAAATACTATTCGAAATTTATTTTTATTCCAAATTGCAGCTTGTTCATTTGCAAGTATTAAATAATAACGCTTATTAAAGGACTAAATGTCAAAACTTTGAGGACCTCTTGCAGACACAGCAAGCATGGTACAACATTTTCGTATTAAGATTTTCGACTTAAAATTTTACGAAGAACATCGCCACGTGAAGCCCTTCCGCCAATTTTTACACAACCTGTATAGTTGAGTATCATGTCGGGCAAAAATATATACTCAACTTGTGTCAAATATTACTTGAATATTATATACCTATTGGTACTTTCAGTTTATATACTTTAATAATTTTTATTAAATCTCCGGAGAAAATTTGACATTTCGTTATTTCGTTGTGTTATTATTGAAATATTCTTTTTTACAAAACACAAACACCAACTCTTTTTGTTTAAATAAAATTTACTTGTAATGTTGTCTTCCTACCCAGTCATTGTATTTTTTCGCAATAAAATATAATCGATATTTAGGATAGTTTAACAATATCCTAACTGCAACGTTGTCCATTTGCCTTGTTTATTAATAAATAGTTTGAATAAACTGTGGTATGACCAGAGATCTTGACTCAGCTGCAAATATATTAGTAATATTTATTATTTGTATACGAATTGAATTGAGTCTCGGGCTAGACCGTCTAAACGTTTTTTGAATTAAACGAACAATCTGAAAGAAAACTGGTTGAACTATCTGGAAAACCGCTTTGGAAACAATTGTTTAACTTAAAAATCAAAACTTAGAAATAGCAAATAAGAGAGATATTGTTGGTTTTAAAGATTTTCCATTTTAAATGTATCCGTTATGAAACTTAATTAGAGAACAAGTTTATTTTCTATATTGGACAAACAGAACTATGGACAATCTATCGGATGCTATTTTTACTTAATATTAGCAAATTAACCGCGCTACAATTCTGAAATTGATCATACGTTGCAATTGTTATAAAGTATAAAAGTACTAGTGTTTAAATTATACTGTGTTGAAGGCTACCGCGGCCTATGTCCAATGGGTTGGCTTGATTTTTGGATTTGGACAGCAATAAGTTTTTTTTAAACAACTTTTCGTCCGCCTTTATCAGGGATATTTTCAGGATTGAACCAACAAACAAAAATTGAAGGTGTCCCTGAAAATGGTTGATGAAACGTTGCTTACAAAAATCCTTTAACGCTTTTTCAACACGGAGGCCAAGCCTAACCTCTTTTACAATTATTTTCGTTTTAAATTTGAAACTTACACCAAATTACGTGGCCATTAAAAATGTATGCTGTTTAAGCGCTTAAGTTAAATCATGCTTATTAAATAATTACGTTAAATAGAATACTGTTTATTAAAAAGTTTTTTATGATCGTTATGTCTTTGTCACCAAAGTTCTCACCGCGTATAATTTATTTACATCGTTTTTAAATATTAGTATTTGGTCTCTAAACAAACTTGTGATACATGTTAAAACACCAGATTTATAATTAATGATAACCTATTAATCGATGCCAGTTTTTAAGTTTTCGTGTAGACTAAGCTTTTAAAACAGACGCAATAGTTTTGCAGCAATGTGAGGATAAACGGGAGTCGGTGAATATATAATTAAATCAAATAAACACAATCATGCACCACAGTCTATTCAATTTTATTAGGAAGATATGATGGATTCGGTTGGTTGCAGTAGCAAATGCACTTACCAGTGTGTATGTGGCTTCGGTCACACATTGTTACTTAGGATAAAACATTATTTTTAAATATTATCCACTCGCGATAGATATTTATATATTGTATATGTAATCATACATATGCAGTTGTGCCGTAGAGATGATGTTAGGTAATAGTCGGTCACTGTCATGTACACAATATTCACCAGTCAATTGCTAGAATAAAGAGACTTGACCACGTTCACAATTGGTATGAAATCTTAAATTTAAAAAAAGTTTCAATTGTTAGGTTAGTTGTTCTTCATCGATATAATGAAAGTTATTGTTGCTCATATTTACTTAATTTTAAGTTATGCTATAGTGATAACTGTGTTATTGTTAGGGGTGGGCGATATCAAAATTTGTATACCGAAATTAGCTTTATAATATCGAAACATCGATGTGCAATTCATACTTATAGACTATGTTTTTTGTCGTCTTTATCGTTGTTTTTTCTATTTTTAGTCGTTCATTCGGTTTCATTTGTCGATACATCGATTCTTTAGGCCTCAATGTGGTTTCGGATATCGGATTCATCAATAAAGATCTAAATATTGACCACAGTCCGATATTCTAGATTTTTTCATTTCGATATATCGACTCTAATATCTATGCTTTTTTTAAATCGTCGTTACATTTTTATAAACACAAAACCATTTTCTTCACATTTTTACATCGATATTTGTAATTTTCCGTTATCGAAATGAAGCTTTTTTATTCTTAGTCAGGTCGAAACATTTAAAAAATAATTAACGTTTTTTTCAATTTTAATTGTCAACGACGTTTCGTATGTCGATGCTTCGATTAATATCCATAATTATTTACTAAGTTCCAGAATTTTTAGCTCTTATTATAAAACAAACCAAACATATTATGTAGCAACAATAAATTTATCTGTATAGAAAATACGATAAATCTCAAACGTATTATTATTATAGAAAAAGTATCGAAATCGCTTTCCAAACATCGAGAATAAGCTTTTTTTTGCATTTTGGCCGCACCTTTCTAACCTGTAGAACGCCATCATATGAAAAAAGTAATAAAATTTTAACATTACATAGGTATTTTATTTTTTATTCTTTCATGCGATGATTATCATGAATATTTTTCGACAAATGTATTATTTGTTACGATGGCCTGCCAAGTTCGTAGGCGCCGCGGTTACATATAATCACATTCTATTAAAAACGAATTATTTGAGAAAAAGTTCATCTTTCATGGAATGAAAGAATAAAATATTTAATGTTAAAACTGTATCACTTTTTTTATATATGATGGCGTTCCATGCTAACCAGACCAGCTTTGTGTCATTCGTATCAGTGACGTAGGCAGGATGCTTCCGTGGGGGGGGGCTAATAAACGTACAAAGAGCTGAGGACCTATTTTTTTTAGGTCACCGCTTTCTTTTTAAGTTTTTTTGCAGCAGGATGTTTGATGGTTTCATCATGGGGGGGGGGTTAATAAACGGTAAAAAGAGCCGAAGACCTTATTTTAGCACGAAATTTACAGTTTTCCAGATTTATAACGACTTATTGCGAACCTGTGGGAGGGTTCTGATCCCCCTGACACCCCCTGCCTAAGCCACTGTTTCGTATTGATTTTAACACTCTTTGGGTGATTTTAAACGGCCACAGGCCGATTTTGCTGAAACAACTTGTGGGGTTTGATCGATTTATATAGTCCAAAACGCACTATGCTAAGATAAACACGGCTATCAAGCAAAAAAAAAAAAAAAACTTTTTTTTTCATTCAAGAAACGATTTCTATATTTTCGCTTAATAAATACGCATTATATCGAGCAAATACGACGGAAAATAATGTTAACTTCATTGTTAAGTGTAGTAAACCAGTATCAAAGATATGTTAGGCTTTATTGCGGTTATTAACTATAAACCTGTGAGTTATTATAAAATTTACAGTTGTTACAGTTGGCACTTTTGTGGAAAAAGAATGTTTTTATTATAAATGTAAAGTAGTTATGTCTTATGAAATTTACGGGTCTGTATTAAGTTACTTGAAATTATCGATTGTCTATTAAATCGTTTGTTATAGTATCGCTGTGATCACGTCGCTGTTTATAAAACTGAAAAAAAAAATCGCTTAAAATTCTGTCATAATTTTAAAACAATTGAAACGTGCTTCCATATTTGCTATGACACAGGTATTCGGTTCATTCTTGTTTGAATTATGATCGCTGTAGCCAGAAGTACACTGCGATGTTTCTTTGTAAAAATTATTTTCCAATTGTCAATAATGTAATTGTGTAATTGATATACTAGCTGAGTATCAAAACTATTTTGTCTCTTTGAAGTTTGATTTGTATATGTATAGTTTGTAATAAATTTATTTATAAGTGTTAACTCAAGATTATGTTCTAGCAATTGACATAATTAAGCACCGCGCGGCTTCCATACTAAAACCACACGTGCAACTGCGCGCACCTTGTTAATGACTTCTAGTCAGCTCAGACGAGCTTTTTTAATACCAAAAGTATGTGAATACGCATGAAAAACGCACAGGAAATATTTTTATATTATAATCTATTAACGTGTTAAAATTACAGACTCCTTATTTGCAGCATTTTCACTACTTCATTAATTTTATCACATTTATAACGAGCTAATATAGATTTTTCATAACAACATCTAGCAAAGCATGTATTCGAGTATTACATACTTTTGGTGATTTATTTAGTCTGCAGGAATAATTGTTGTCAGGTCTTTAAGGTGTTTGTTATTGTATAAGCCTCAACCTGTAGTCCTGAAAATTGTTTTTACTGCAGAATTACGTAATTGTATTTCAAATTCTCATCTCCATCAATATGTTATTTGTTAACCTAAAAGCTGTTAAGTACTGTTAAGATTGGTCGCAAATTGTAATATATTGTATCAAAATGCTCACAGCGACTAGAAACGAGTAAATAAAAGTGTACTCCACTGTATTTTCTGGTTTTATTATGTTTCCATTAAAACAATACAATAAACCCATCGGCTCAGTGGCAGACTAGGCCTTTGTAGAGCCTGCAGCGTAATTCTGTTAGGGGGCCTTTATACATAAAATATAAAAAAATCCAAATTTTAATTAACTTTATAACCCACTAATACATAAAAATGTTTAACATGTAACGTTACAATAGTTAAACAAATAAAAATATCATGTAGAATACAGAGTGTTTAAAATTCGAGTTTAAACATGGGGATCTCGCTTATTATAATAGCTAGAGTATAGGTTTAAATTTGGCAAAGTTGCAAAATTCGGTGCTGATTAATAATCCGAAGAGAAATTGAAAATATCTCAAATGGTATCCGAGAAAATTGGGAAAAACTGGATAATATGATTTTTAAAACGACCTGTAAAACGTTTCAAAATTTTCAAAATTTTTAGTTTGTTGATTGGTTGTCATGATAACGACATAAACTACAACGACCGAGTGGTTGTTGTCTAAAACGATTTTTTTAAAATATGACAATGAATGTAGTGTAGAAGTAAAGTATAATGTGTGATACATCGATGAGGCGCCAGAAAAAAAAAACTATTAGATTTATAATTGGCAAAAAACTGCGCCTATTAAAAAAAATAAAGTTCGTTGTCACAAACAAAATCGAATCGACCTAGAAAAAAATTGTATCCACCATCCGATTCAGCTTAAAAAGTTGCTTCGGCAATGTTTTTATACATTTACAATACTTTATAATTCAAAGGAGTTATAGACGATTTTCAAAAATCCGGTATTTTCTATTTTTTTCGGGTATCGAACAGAATATTGGAATATTTTCCGAACCGTTTGTTCTTAATGAGTAAGTATGACATGTCCTGAAAATTTCAAGTCAATATCTTAAGCAGTTGAAAAGTTATTCGCGAATATGTTTCCAAACGAGATTAATAACAAAGAAATTTTGCTTTGTTGAGTTAATTTTTGTAATTTCTTACAAACAGAATATTGGAATATTTCCCGAACCGTTTGTTTTTAATAAGTAAGCATGATAAACATGTCCTGAAAATTTCAAGTCAATATCTTAAGCAGTTGAAAAGTTATTCGCGAATATGTTTCCAAACGAGATTAATAATAAAGAAATGTTGCTTTGTTGAGTTAATTTTTGAAATTTCTTACAAACAGAATATTGGAATATTTCCCGAACCGTTTGTTTTTAATAAGTAAGCATGATAAACATGTCCTGAAAATTTCAAGTCAATATCTTAAGCAGTTGAAAAGTTATTCGCGAATATGTTTCCAAACGAGATTAATAACAAAGAAATTTTGCTTTGTTGAGTTAATTTTTGAAATTTCTTGCAAACAGAATATTGGAATATTTCCCGAACCGTTTGTTTTTATGAGTAAACATGATAAACATGTCCTGAAAATTTTAAGTCAATATCTTAAGCAGTTGAAAAGTTATTCGCGAATATGTTTCCAAACGAGATTAATAACAAAGAAATTTTGCTTTGTTGAGTTAATTTTTGAAATTTCTTACAAACAGAATATTGGAATATTTCCCGAACCGTTTGTTTTTTATGAGTAAACATGATAAACATGTCCTGAAAATTTCAAGTCAATATCTTAAGCAGTTGAAAAGTTATTCGCGAATATGTTTCGAAACGAGATTAATAACAAAGAAATTTTGCTTTGTTGAGTTAATTTTTGAAATTTCTTACGAACAGAATATTGGAATATTTCCCGAACCGTTTGTTTTTTATGAGTAAGCATGATAAACATGTCCTGAAAATTTCAAGTCAATATCTTAAGCAGTTGAAAAGTTATTCGCGAATATGTTTTCAAACGAGATTAATAATAAAGAAATTTTGCTTTGTTGAGTTAATTTTTGAAATTTCTTACAAACAGAATATTGGAATATTTCCCGAACCGTTTGTTTCTAATAAGTAAGCATGATAAACATGTCCTGAAAATTTCAAGTCAATATCTTAAGCAGTTGAAAAGTTATTCGCGAATATGTTTCCAAACGAGATTAATAACAAAGAAATTTTGCCCTGTTGAGTTAATTTTTGAAATTTCTTGCCAACAGAATATTGGAATATTTCCCGAACCGTTTGTTTTTTATGAGTAAGCATGATAAACATGCCCTGAAAATTTCAAGTCAATATCTTAAGCAGTTGAAAAGTTATTCGCGAATATGTTTCCAAACGAGATTAATAACAAAGAAATTTTGCTTTGTTGAGTTAATTTTTGAAATTTCTTACAAACAGAATATTGGAATATTTCCCGAACCCTTTGTTTTTCATGAGTAAACATGATAAACATGTCCTGAAAATTTCAAGTCAATATCTTAAGCAGTTGAAAAGTTATTCGCCAATATGTTTCGAAACGAGATTAATAATAAAGAAATTTTGCTTTGTTGAGTTAATTTTTGAAATTTCTTACAAACAGAATATTGGAATATTTCCCGAACCGTTTGTTTTTTATGAGTAAGCTTGATAAACATGTCCTGAAAATTTCAAGTCAATATCTTAAGCAGTTGAAAAGTTATTCGCGAATATGTTTCGAAACGAGATTAATAATAAAGAAATTTTGCTTTGTTGAGTTAATTTTTGAAATTTCTTACAAACAGAATATTGGAATATTTCCCGAACCCTTTGTTTTCCATGAGTAAACATGATAAACATGTCCTGAAAATTTCAAGTCAATATCTTAAGCAGTTGAAAAGTTATTCGCGAATATGTTTCGAAACGAGAATAATAACAAAGAAATTTTGCTTTGTTGAGTTAATTTTTGAAATTTCTTACAAACAGAATATTGGAATATTTCCCGAACCCTTTGTTTTTCATGAGTAAACATGATAAACATGTCCTGAAAATTTCAAGTCAATATCTTAAGCAGTTGAAAAGTTATTCGCGAATATGTTTCCAAACGAGATTAATAATAAAGAAATTTTGCTTTGTTGAGTTAATTTTTGAAATTTCTTCCAAACAGAATATTGGAATATTTCCCGAACCGTTTGTTTTTTATGAGTAAACATGATAAACATGTCCTGAAAATTTCAAGTCAATATCTTAAGCAGTTGAAAAGTTATTCGCGAATATGTTTCGAAACGAGAATACTAACAAAGAAATTTTGCTTTGTTGAGTTAATTTTTGAAATTTCTTACAAACAGAATGTTGGAATATTTCCCGAACCCTTTGTTTTTCATGAGTAAACATGATAAACATGTCCTGAAAATTTCAAGTCAATATCTTAAGCAGTTGAAAAGTTATTCGCGAATATGTTTCGAAACGAGATTAATAATAAAGAAATTTTGCTTTGTTGAGTTAATTTTTAAAATTTCTTACAAACAGAATATTCGAATATTTCCCTAACCGTTTGTTTTTTATGAGTAAGCATGATAAACATGTCCTGAAAATTTCAAGTCGATATCTTAAGCAGTTGAAAAGTTATTAGCGAATATGTTTCGAAACGAGAATAATAACAAAGAAATTTTGCTTTGTTGAGTTAATTTTTGAAATTTCTTACAAACAGAATATTGGAATATTTCCCGAACCGTTTGTTTTTTATGAGTAAGCATGATAAACATGTCCTGAAAATTTCAAGTCAATATCTTAAGCAGTTAAAAAGTTATTCGCGATATGTTTCGAAACAGTAATAATAACAAACAAATGTTGCTTTGTTGAGTTAATTTTTGAAATTTCTTGCAAACAGAATATTGGAATATTTCCCGAACCGTTTGTTTTTTATGAGTAAGCATGATGAACATGTCCTGAAAATTTCAAGTCAATATCTTAAGCAGTTGAAAAGTTATTCGCGAATATGTTTCAAAACGAGATTAATAATAAAGAAATTTTGCTTTGTTCAGTTAATTTTTGAAATTTCTTACAAACAGAATATTGGAATATTTCCCGAACCGTTTGTTTTTTATGAGAAAGCATGATAAACATGTCCTGAAAATTTCAAGTCAATATCTTATGCATTTAAACCTATACTCTAAGCAACTCTAGCTAGTATATAAGTGAGATCCCTATCTTAAACTCAAATTTCAAACATTTTGTATAGATACTACTCCTATACACTAAAAAATATCATTTTATATGAACATAATAGATAAATGTTTCAAATTGCCTCGACTCCGGCTAAATCTCGAATAATTTTTGATTCGTTATAATACAGAGAACGAACGTTCCCCATTTGCATTGGAAATAAATATGCATAGTAAGAAAAATATTTAATATTGTTTCTACATTTGGAAAGATAAATTGCAGTCCGTTAATTAATAACTTATTTCGACAAAATTTAAAATAAATTGAACAAATTATTTACAGAACAAAAAATTAACAAAATGTCATAATTCATACTTAAATATGACAATATTAAATATTTTATTGAAGTCTTTCCAAAATAACTATAAGCTACAAAGTCTACTAAATCAGCAAATATGTTCGATCCGATTTCTAATCAATATTCAAAGGAAAATAAATCGTTATTTTCTATTCGTTTTTTAAACAGAAATCAGGCTAAAATTTGCTAATTATTTCTCGTTTGGCAGACCCTACAGTTCTTATATTTTTTTACTTGCGGTCAAGTTGTTTTGGATATATTGCACACAAAAGCTGCTGACTTTTTTTTTTTAAATGTCGATACGGATTATATGGCCATCACCACCGCCAGCGTATAAAATTCCCGGGTCTCCTGCGACCAAAACTGTTATACAAACATCAACAGAACAGTCGACGACGTGTTCAATTTTATCCTCGACTAATTTCCATTGCTTAACAACTTTATCCCATCCACCAGTAAATAAAAAAGTGCTGTCACCATGCAGCATTTTGCATAAACCATTTATAATCATATCGTGTGCTTCCTAAAAATTATTGTTAAAAATTAACATGCACATTAAAATACAGCGTGAGTCAAGTTGTCAAATGGGTGACCTTTTTTTAGACAATAATAGGCATCGCTATATCAGGAATTGGCGCCGAAAGCGATTGTTTTACCCTTGACTACGCTACGGTCCTGTTAATAGCAACAACCAATAATTGGTTCTAATTATTAGAATTTGGATAGATTTGACAACCTTCATTTTTAAGATAATTGAATTATGTTACGAGTTTTTGTTGTGTTTAGGTTAGGACTATACCGGCTTAAAATACTTAATTCGCCAAATGCGATAAAAATTCATTTTTCGAAAATGACTTCCCATTTTATTTTGATACCTTGGGTATCTATCCATTAAGTGCAGGGGTGTGCAAACTTTTTATGCCATGCCCCCATTTTTTTCAGCATGTCAACTTGCAACCCCACAATTTTTTTTCGCTTTGAAACTAGGAGGCATCAATAATTTTTGATCAACCGATACGAAATATTGGAGAAATACAACATGGTATACAGAAAAAATATATGAAATGTGAAGAAAACTTAATTTTTTCTTTTAAAATTACATTATGGCTGTCGTTGCGCGCCCCGCATCATTTGTCGCGCCCCCCTTGATCTAGTGCATACCATATCACATTAATCATTGTGGGGAAAAAAAATTATTTGAGCACAAAAACTGCACAACCTAAAATTGTTTACAACTATAGTGGGTTTTTAATACTTTAATTAAAATACCAAAAATTTTTTAGATTTCAAATCAATAGTTATTTATGTACCAAGGCAGTAAAGTTCGACTTTTTATCACGAGGCAAATAACCACGAAAGTGATAAAAATGAACTTTACTGCCGAGGTGCATATTAAATTTTTTTCTGCAATCGTCAAATTTTGCCACAATCGACAGATAAATAGCGAAAAATCAAGCAAATATATAAAGTTTTACTTCATCTCTCAGATTCTCATTCACCTGTCAAATATGTATCTTTAAACAAAAGTACGCTCAATTTTTCTAAAGTCAACCAATGAGCGTAGCGCATTTTACTTTTGCCTAGGCAGTAAAAATGATTATTACAGCCGCTTGTGGGTACTTATTGAGCTAGTTTAGTGACGATTGCAGAAAAATATACTTTTTTTGATTTTAAATTATACAGGGTTCTCGTTTTTCGAGGGCCACTATGGGGATCTCGTAAACAGTAAGAGTTACGACTTCGGTTAAATGAGAGCAAAGTTCTATATTCAGGTGCTTAATAATTTGACGCACTTATCTAGCTCTTTTAGTTTTTGAGATATAGGGGAAAAAGTAAAAAAGTGGATTTTTGTTTTTTGCCCGTAACTTTTGCAAGGAATCAGAATCCCTAATTATATTTTCCGTGCGACGTTTCGTTTTTTTTTAAACCATCATCAGGTCAATTTTCTTATGGACGCTTTATCTGATTTTAACCCCAATTTGTAGAGCATTTTTTTCTGAATTCGAAAATGTATTTACTTGGAACTTTTTTGAAACAATTGTTGTTAAAAATGGCAAAAACAAATATTTTATTCCAAACAAATCCTAATCGGCATGGTAAATAATTGTCTTTGTCCCTTTTTCCTTAAAAGCACGTAAGTAAACCGTATGAAATTACTATTAAAGGGATTTAATTTAAAAAAATAGGTAATAATAAATATGTTAGGAATGCATTAACATTGTTCACTTATTAGCAAATATTTTTAAAATATTTTCTTTGGTTAAGCAATAAATTTCTCTAAAATGTGTATTTAATCCTTATTTGGCATACAATTATTTGTAACAAAAAATAACGAGTTATGCCTTTTATTTGCGTTAATGACTTCTAATAAGCAAAAAGCGTAAACAGATTTCTGGACGTTTTTTGTAAACTATGAAAACTTGTATTATTTGATTACGATTTTTTTTTTACAAATAATTGTATGTCAAATAAGGATTAAATACACATTTTAGAGAAATTTATTACTTAACCAAAGAAAATATTCTAAAAATATTTGCTAATAAGTGAACAATGTTAATGCATTCCTAACATATTTATTAATACATATTTTTTTAATTAAATCCCTTTATTAGTAATTTCATGCGGTTTACTTACGTGCTTTCAAGGAAAAAGGGACAGAGACAATAATTATTTACCATGCCGATTAGGATTTATTTTAAATAAAATATTTGTTTTTGCCATTTTTAACAACAATTGTTTCAAAAAAGTACCAAGTGTTATACACTGTCGAATTCAGAAAAAAATGCTCTACAAATTGGCGTTAAAATCAGATATAGCGTCTATAAGAAAAAATTAATCTTACGATGGTTTTAAAAAAACGAAACGTTGCACAGAAAATATAATTAGGGATTCTGATTCCTTGCAAAAAGTGGCCATAAAACAGTTTTAACAGAAATGAAATTCAACATCAAATGAAAAAGTTACGGGCAAAAAACAAAAATCCACTTTTTTACTTTTTTTCCTATATCTCAAAAACTAAAAAAGCTAGATAAGGTCTGTTTACGTCAAATTATTAAGCAGCTGAATATACAACTTTGCCCCAATTTAACCGAAGTCCTAACTCTTACGGTTTACGAGATCCCCATAGTGGCCCTCGAAAAACGAGAAACCTGTATATTCCTTTAGAAATGTTACCGTTATATGTCTCGCATCTTTATGGTACTGGTACATCTATTTGTTCGCATTAAAACAAACCTTTTTTTGCATAACTTCTTTATATCGCAGTTCTGAGGTGTTTTCGTGCATAGTTATGCCTTTTCCATCTCTGCTACAAAAGCATAATCTGTTATTAACTGCACAAATTGGAGCTCTTCCAGCGATTGGTTTTACTACAGAAAAACGTAGCTGTTTCCCTGTTTATAATTTAAAATATAATTTTAAACAAAGTCATTGACGTTAGCAGCTTTACCATAATGCAATTGTGTAATGACGACATACGAATCTCTTGCTGTATACAATAAGTCGCCCATCACAATCATATCTTTCACGGGTTCCAAAATATTTAAAACTGCTTCCAGTCGGCCATCAACAAATATTCGAACCTAAAACTTGGATAATTATAAAATTATGTTTTCACATCAATGCATTTTCATTAAGAAATCTATAAATACGTTAACAAATAATTTTGAATGAACTCGGTTAAAATTTATTTCTAAAATCGTTAAATCTAGTGTTTATGAATTTGTAATGATTTTTCTTTTACTTAAAATTAATCTTAGAGCATGCTTCAAATTTTCTCAAGAATAAAATAATTTGAGAACCAATAATAAAAAACTTTTCCATTTGTTGCAGACTTTTTGGATGTTAAAATTACTATAAAAATTGAAATTTTAACAATAAATTTCACCTTAGGTCGTATTTTTGCATTCTACTTATACAATCTTTCTCTTTGAAGTTTTATTTGTATGTCTTAAAGTAAGGCATTTTACTCTTGTGAATATTTCGAAAATCGCTAAAATCTAGTATCGTTTGAAATTTTATGAAATTTTTTCCATCTAAAAATTAGTTTGTCATCCACCAATTTTTATCAGAAATAAAAGTTTCTGAGAAATTTGTAATAGAAATCTTTTTCATTTGTTGATACTTTTTGAATGACGCTGTATAGGAGATAATTATACTGTAGTGTGAATAATGAATAAATTAGTAGCAAAAGGAAAAATAGTCAAGTTTCATTTAAAAAAAAAAAAAACGTGATTTTTTTGATTTTAAAAAATTTAAATCAATGATTTTTGATTTTTTTAATAAAAATCAAATTTTGCCCAACCCTGCTCCAGCTTAATTAAATTCTAAGGTAACCATTGGAATCTCGCTTATTGGAGGCAGAATTTCACCAACAACTTTTATACAGTAAAGTAGATAATCTGCTCTTTAATTTAATTAATTTTATTCTCCATGACGAAAAACAACTCTACGAATGCGCTCTTTGATGTATTTTTAAAAAAGAAATCCTAACCATTGTGTGAAAATCAAATATAGCGCTCATGTGAAAAACAAAAGTTATTAGAAGAAATAATTGAAACATTAGTTAAGTTAAGAAAACTTATTACAAAGTTATTTAATGATTAGATAACGATTATTAGCCATTAAATCAATTAAATTACTATTTTTAATGCAAAGAATTGGCAAATTTTTGAAAACCTTGGTAACTTGTTCCACATGAGTTTTAAAAGGTTTCACACCTTGTTTTTTTTTGTTTTCCAGCCTACTATGATTTTCTTTAAAAAACAACAAACTAAAAAACTTCGTAACTTGTGTAATATTGAAAATAAATACATCAACCTTTATATATTTGGAATGAGAAAAAAATAAGGAATTTAAATAACTATCGCCCCCATTTAAAAAAAAAAGTTTGTGTCACAACTTTTTAACGGCGAGTGTAAAAATCTTTTTTTAGTATAATAAAATTAAACATAAAAATATTTAAAAATAATCTCCATGAATA
This sequence comes from Elmis aenea, assembly GCA_947652605.1. NCBI lineage: Eukaryota > Metazoa > Arthropoda > Insecta > Coleoptera > Elmidae > Elmis > Elmis aenea. The sequence continues at coordinate 14,666,652 of OX393576.1, forward strand.
TTTTCGATATTTACAACAATAACGGAGATATGACACATTATTAATAAGACAAAAAAACACTTTTTATTCAATAACTCGAACGCCGAAAATGATAGAATATTTCTGAAGACGGTTTTGAGTTTGTCTCAAAAAACTGCACATTTTTGATAATTTAACCGTTTCTCTATCTTAAATATTAAGCGAGATACCCATGCAATCCCATCGAATTTGGACCACCCTGTACATTTGGCAAAATTTCAAAATCGTTAAAGAGACTTAAAAAATTTGTATAAATCGTTTTTCAACTTAAACTTATTAAATACCTTATTTATACACTAAACAACGATTTATTATACCTCAAATCAACTTTATTACGATTTTAAAATTTTCATGATAAACGGCAAAAGTGCAAAGCATTTGGAAATGTTTGATTTAAATTAAAGGTACACATTTAAATTTGAAAGTGTGTATTTCGGTTTGATTTTAACTCATATAAGGGCATTGTGAAAATCAACAGATTAACAGTTAACTTACTAATCCAGCATCATCCCCGGCAAATAAAATGTCATCAAAGTAGTAAAGTCTCCAAATTTCGCTTCCGCTATCTTCAAATATTGTACCTTTTTCTGAAAGTTCATTTAAACACCAACGTTTGATACTTCCATCATTCGAACATGAATATAACACATCTTTACCAACCACAAGATGATATACCGAACATGGATGAGCTTGTACTTCTGCAGTTAATTTAAGGTCGATATCCCAAATCTAGACAAAACGCAGTAAGCAATTCATTAAACATCCTTTAGTTCATTTTATTTAGCACCTTAATTTTGCCATCGTCAGAACCGCTATACAATTTATTATTGTGATATAAAAGTGTAGTAATATCATACGAATGCTTATCGGAATCATTTGTCCGAGCTCGTATTTCCATCGGCATTATCTAGAAATAAAAGCAAAATACAATCGTAAGATAATTTATAAACGAAATATAAATATGTTTTAAAACTTAACAAACATTCAAAGCCGGTTTTAATCTTCAGCTGTTTTGTCTTGGTGTACTATATTAATGCGCGTTATACAAGAGGTATTTTTAGATATTTTTGCGTCACTTCCAAAGCGTTTGAAAACATTTTTGTTGAATTTCATTTCTTGTATTTTAAGAAAATACCTACTATTTGCATGCAAATGTATAAAAACAATTAGTTTCAAATCAAAGGCATATTGTCCAAATTTTAATAAATCAGTAATGAGAATTATTGCGTTTTAACATATTATTTAAAATGTTTAAAATAAGCGATGTATTAGACTTATTATGGAGACGCTATTAATCAATTATAAATCCTCAGATTGAATAAGTTAATGGCTTAAAAATGCCATGAAATAATAATAACGTGCTTTGACTATACAAAGCGTCCCAGTTAAAAACTCTCTAGAAGTTATATTGGCACATATTTATGCAAGATACGCACAGACGCATGGATATTTTCTTTTAAAATGTATACCAATAATAAGGATAATTGTAGTTAAAATTTGTAATTAATGTTTTTAAATGTACATTATTTTTATTAATTACAGTTTTTGGGCGGTTCTAATTACTTCTTATCGTTTAATATTATTTTTCACGGAAAACAAAGGGCATTCAAATGATGCATTAAAAAATATGCAGTGCTTTTAAATTAAAACAAAAAAAGATAACTTAAAAATGAATGAAAAGTACGTAAAAGGATTTCAAAATGTTTAGTTTGTTGATTGGTTGTCATGTTAACGACATAAACTACATTGACCGGCCTACCCGATTTATAATGGTTGTTGTCCAAAACGCATTTTTTCAAAGACAATGAATGTAGAAGTAAAATACCATCTGCGATACATCAATAAATTCTGGAAAAAAAAATCTATTTGATTACGTAAATGGCAAAAACTGCGCCCATAAGAACAAAATAAAGTTGGTAGTCATAAAACAAAAACAAATCGACCGAGGATAAATTTGTGATCACCATTCGATTTGGCTTAAAAAGTTTTTGCACATTTAAAATATTTTATAATCCAAAGTAGTTAAAGACGATTTTCAAAAATCATATTTTCCGGTTTTCTATATTTTTCTTGGATACCGTTTGAGATATTTTCAATTTCTCTTAATAATTGAGCACCGAATTTAGCAACTTCGCCAAATTTATAGTATAGGTTACTCTAGCTATTATAATAAGCGACATGCCCTTGCTTAAACTCGAATTTCAAACATCCTGTATATTTTAATATAAATTAAAAACATGCCAACAAAACTGAATAGTAACTGTTTTAATAGTGAATTTATTTGAAGTGAAAGCTGGGTGGATTTTCGACTTTTTGAAAACGATGAAATAAAAGAAAAAATATAATTATAAATTAATTAAATATGAAAATTAAAAAACATATTGCACAATTTTAATACACACCATAAATATAAATATACACAATATAAATTATTACAGTAAACGCCGTTTATTGTGATCACCTTAATTAAATGATTATATTAAACAGCAATTCTAATAACCAAAAATTGGAAATATACCAGCCAAGACGAATTATTCGATAGCTCTGTTATTAGTAATAATATTAAAAAAAGTTAAATATAAAAGTTGTTTGTTATCATTTACTACATAACCTAAAATTATTTTCAACTATACAGTGTTTTGTTTTTGTGCTCTGATACCAAACATAGTTTTTTTATATGGATATATTTTGTAATTTTTGGATGTAAAATTAAATTCTCTTTCAAAAATATTATAGGTTGTTTATGTTTAAAGTGAAGCGTTTTTAAGTTAATAACGTTTTTTTGAAAATTTTGACACATGCAGACCTTCATAAAAATATTTATATTTATTTATATAACAACGCTAGAGCAATTTACTCTCGTAATTTATTAGACAATAGTGTCATAGTGATTGTTGATTGGTTAAACTTTTAAAATAATATACAGGGTGTTCGTTTTACTCGGTCCATTTCGCTTAACTTTAAACGCATGTAAGTAATTTTTTTTTTTAAACGGAACACCCTATATATTTTTACATTTTCTTGTAGAAAATTTAATTATCTTCCAAAGTTATTAAGCATATTTTATGTCTAAATATAATATTTTTGAAGTTATTTCGTTTCTTATGATTATTTGCGAGTATTTTACTTAAAATATCGGTAGTAGCCTTTGAAAATTCAAAACAATTTGTATGAACTGTCAACCAAAACACTTAATCGGCACAATTTTCACTATTATGCCACTAAAAATCCATATTTTTTAAGAGTGGTAGTTCTGGTGTTATTTGCTGCCATTTATGCCACAGCTTATAATAAGTTGTGTTTATGCTGTTTATGCTGTGTTTATGCTGTGTATATTATACAAAACGCAACGCACTTAGCAGGTTGCGCCTACATAGGTATGCAATGTGCTTCACAAAACGCCTACTTTCGGCATTTTCAGGCAACCCGCGTAGCAACAAGGTCAAATTAATTACATACCAATGTAGGCGACATGTACAGTATGCTACCCATTGAACGTTGCGCCTATTGATAGGCAACCACTACACAAAACGCCTACATAGACATGCAACTAATTTGACATAATAGTTACGCCGGTTGTCTAAAAATGACAAAAGTAGGCGTTTTGTTCAGCACATTGCATACCTATGTAGGCGCAACGTGTTAAGTGGGTTGCGTTCTGCATTTATGAATTGCAATAAAAGCTAAACAATACTGTTTTTATGACAAACAAAATTAATTTCTGCAGTATACAGTACCAAGGTAATCGTAAACTTCAATAAAAATCAAAATAAATAAAGATTAAGTTATTACAGTTTTGGACCAGAACTGTCAAAACACATTTATTAGTAAAAATCCAATAAAAATTTAACAATGCAATATTTATGTCTCAAATATGAATTTATAAAGTATACTGCACTAACTCAATTGAAAAAGAAAATAAAAATCAAACCATATCTAGTAACGATTAAGTTATTCTCTATTTTGTTTTGGATCAGAACTGTGGAAACACATATATCAGTAGAAATCCAATAAAAATGAATTGATACAATATTTATGTTTCAAATATGAACTCATAAAGTATACTGCACTAACTGATAAATGAAATAAATATCAAAATATATCTAGTTATTATTAAGCTATTAGAAACTTTGTTTTGGTTTAGAGCTGTCGAAGCACATGTATCAGTAGAAATCCAATAAAAATTAAATGATGCAATATTTATGTCTCAAATATGAATTTATGAAGTATATTGTACCAAGTCAATCGGTAACTTGCTTAAAATTTAAAATATTTATGGTTACGAATAAGTTATTAAGAAATTTGTTTTGGACTAGTGTTGTCAAAGGACATTTTTTAGTAAAAATCTAATTAAAATGAAACGATGCAATATTTAAGTCTCAAATATGAATTTCTGAAGTAAACTGTACTAAGTCAATCAAGAACTTGAATAAAATTTAAAATATTTAAGGTAACGAATGAGTTATTAAAAAATTTTTTTATTAAATATTTCAATACGACATTGCTATATTAAGACTTAATAGAGACGTCGTATTCAACGGTATAAAAATTCTTCACAGTGAACTTACATTCGTGCTTTAATATTAATGATTCAGATCGTTTTTCACAAATTTTTACTTATAACAGAGCATTTGAATAATTCGTCTTAGCTGGGACACCTTATATAAGTTGTATAGCTTCTAAAAAAAATTAATTATCCACCCTCAAATTGTTCAAAGTACGATAACATTTTTTGTCAAAAATTAAAAAAGAACAAGGCTAATTCTATACTGATCTGATCATTATTAATCAATAACAATTGGTGCTGCAGTGTGATGACAGGCTCACGAGCTAAGAACGACTGTAAAGGACTAAGAATCTCATTGTAAGAAATTGCGTTAAAAGTAAATAACTAAATAAACCGGGAAAGCACATTTACCAAAATTACAGAAAATTAGAATATGCTTTTGATCAATTGTAGTGCTACAGTGTAATTAAATATTTAATATAATATTTACAGTTTGCACAAGTAAAACCACATTTATTTAAACATATTTTATTAACATTATATAAAATTAGAGTTTATTAAATGTACTTTACTGATGACATACGGTTCATGAATTCATCTTCAAAATTACAAAATATAAAACAACTACAACAATTTACATTAAAACATTATTCTCTAAAAAATAAAACCTCGTGAACTATGTAGGTCCATTAATATCAAGTAAAAACGAATTTAATAAATGACAGTTCTGAACAAAGTACAATAATTTGTGCTAACAAATACCTACAACACTAATATTCAAATAGCAAAACAAAAATTTACATCATGTAATTGTTTCATATTAATGAATGTATCAATTTCTTCAAAAACAAAATGCAGCCAATTCCAGTGTTTTCTTAATGAAAGTATATGTCTATATGCTGCTTATTGGTTGACATATATTTTCACAATTTAAATATAATTCTTTACTATTCATTTAGTCAGTCGGTTTCAGAATTAAAAAAATAATCAAACATATTACAGTTACAACTAAAATTTGTACACACAAAAATTCACAAGATGATTATCTATAATTATTAAAAGTAAGTACATAGTTATTATCACTATTTAAAATGTTTAATTAAAATTTTATCACTGTTTAAAGTACTTAATAAAATTTGGTAAAACACAATCACTGACATCAGTTACTGTTTTCTGTAAAAAATCACTAATAAAAAATGTATTTAGACAATAAATCCCCTGCTTGGCCAAGGGAATAAAATCTGCCATATTCGAAACTGATTTTGTTTCCAACAGACAGTGTGTAGCATGAACCGTTGATTCAAATGGAGGTCTAAAATAAAAAATATCATTATTAGCATACACTATTCAAAACATAGGTAAAAGTGCATGGCTAATAAACAATAATATTTAATAAGGATAGATTTGCTGTTCGTATTTAATAATTAAAACACTAATACTGTTTTGGTGTTTGATTAGTAGTACTTTTTAAATATACTATAAAGGTTTACATAGTTATTTAAAATAATTTGAACGTTACAAGGGTTTTTAAAACTTTATTAAAATAAACATAGAAATAAAAAGTAGGCTGTGAAAATAAAACAAAAAACAAGGTGTGAAGAAAGATTAACAATAGGGATCTAAGTTTGTCACAAAAAACTGCATATTTTTGGTAATTTAAACGTTTCTCAATGTTTAATAATAAGCGAGATAGATACTTCTATATTCCAATTGAATTTGGTCCACCCTACATTTTGCAGTTTGTTTAAATTGTCTAAACTTCAAAAGTTTTGTCCTTAAGTTAGTAATTAACAGTTATTTAACATCAAAAAACTGTTTTAGGTATTGACATTGTATTTCTATTCTATTATATTTAATATTTTTAGGTATTGGGTTTTCATGATTCTTTTTAATTGGGGAAAAACAATGAACTTTTACATCTTTTAATTTGACTTCAAGTGGTTAATATAAATTTGTGTTAAAAAGATAATTGACCATTTTGTAAAAATAATTCATTTTCTAAATTTTAAATTAAATTATTTTCATTAAAAAACCAAACGATTTGCTCTTTGTGCAACGGGTTCATCTTCTAAAAGGTTGGGTAAATCAAATTTAAAAAGTGTGATCTGTTTGGTGAAACAATTGAGCCTACTGATCTTCTAAAATGCTTTTCGGACATTTTAAGAATATTGCGAGCTTATAATTTGTGTACAGGGTGGTCTATTTTCGATGCCCATACAGGGTATCTCGGTTATTATCAGAGATAGAAAAAAACTAAGTACGTAGTCATCGCCGTAAACAGATTTTCGATATTTTTTTAAATTTTCGAAATATAGCCAAAAACCGAGTTTTGGCACTTTTCAAAAATGTTAAATATCTCGCCTAAACAAAAAGATAGAGAAAAACTTTGAAGACATTTTTGGCATGGTTTTCTGTCCTTAATAAGATAGCAATGTTCAATTTTATTTTACTCATACGAATATTGATATATTACACCTAACTTTCTTATTTTAAATAGCAACCATGGGCAAATTATATATTTTTGAAAAGCACAAAAAGTAGGCTTTCGATTTATGTCAAAGCCAACTATGGTTGCCATTTAAAATAAGAAAGTTAGGTGTAATATATCAATATTTGTATCAGTAAACAAAAATTAAACATCGCTATCTTATTAAGGGCAGAAAACCATGCAAAAAATGTAAGCTTTTATCTATCTTTTTTTTTAAGCGAGATATTTAACATTTTTGAAAAGTGCCAAAAATCGGTTTTTGGCTATATTTCGAGTATTAAAAAAGATATCAAAAATGTTAAATATCTCGCTTAAACAAAAAGATTAAAAAAACCTTTAAAGGAATTTTTTGCATAGGTTTTTGTCCTTAATAAGATAACGATATTCAATTTTTTTTACTCATACAAATATTGATATATTTCACCTAACTTTTTTATTTTAAATGGCAACCATAGTTGGCTTTGACATAAATCGAAAGCCTATTTTTTGCACTTTTCAAAAATATGTAATTTGTCCATGGTTGCTATTTAAAATAAGAAAGTTAGGTGTAATATATCAATATTCGTATGAGCAAAAAAAAATGAACATCGCTATCTTATTAAGGACTAAAAACCTTGCCAAAAATGTCTTTAAAGTTTTTCTCTATCTTTTCGTTTAAGCGAGATATTTAACATTTTTGAAAAGTGCCAAAAATCGGTTATTGGCTATATTTCGAAAATTAAAAAAGATATCAAAAATCTGTTTACGGCAATGAATTTTTCTCGAAAAAAGAAATCGAGGCCACGTACTTAGTTTTTTTCTATCTCTGATAATAACCGAGATACCCTGTATGGGCATCGAAAATAGGCCACCCTGTACATTGTATCTCCAAAGTACTGCAGATACATATAGGTTTATAAGCTTTTTTCTTATTTAGCGAGTGCTACATGCCTAGGGTTGCTAGATTTGTGAATACAATAACCGGTAAAAAGGGGAGATCAATCACAAAAAAAGGACTGAGGAAATGTAAAAAACCATTTTAAAGGTTTTTTTAAATAAAAATCATTTAGGAATGCGATTCCACCTCCTCCCTTGTACCTGTCACTGAACTTATGAAATCTATTAAGAACTAAGCACAATTTCCTAAAATTTGTATCACTAATTTTGATAAACCGAGATATTTGGCACAAGTATTCGAGGCCCCAAATCAGAACAATCCCAGAAAACCACGACGTCTGGCAACCTTATACATGCCCTAAATATTTTCAACCTTTTTTTGACCACAGGGTATACTTAAACTCTATAATAACATAACACACTTACTTGGCTTCAACTACCATACCGCCACCAGCTTCAATTACTCGACTAATTGGATCTACTTTTTTAGCAACAATAATAGCTCTCATATCGTGAAAAGCCCCATATCCTCTTCTTGATATTTCTTTGCGCCACCAATGCATAGCTTGCACACGTGCTTCATTTTCTTTGTCTGCCTGCATATGTACATTAACGGCCGTCTTTGGATTTCCGTATTCAAAAGCCTCCTCCTAAATAATAAAATCAATTAATACTAAATATGTGTAATAAACCAGTTATTTTAACTGTTTCATTACCAAATTTGTTCAGTATGTTTGACTGTATTCTTAAAAACAATCAATAAACGTTTTTTAATTTTAGGTGTTTCCACTTTAGTATACTTAAAGAAATAATTTATGAAGGCGTTTACGTAGGTAACTGTTGGATAATTTTGTAAAATTAATAGTTTTGAGATATAGACAAAACATATTTTTTAAACGGCAACCACAATTTGTTCTGACCTTTTTGCAAGGACCTAAACATAAAAAACTAGTAATAGCAAGACTTATCACATACATCAATTAGTTTTCCAGCAGCGACGCAAGCTTTCACAAATGATGTGTGCAAAATCCATTTTCCTGCAGCCATGCACGCAAGTATTTTTTCATTTCGAGATGGCTTACAACAAATTAAATGAGTTATATGTGGCTCATAATTGGTAGAATGAGAAACAGTAGCGCCCAAACTCTCTAACTGAGAAGCTATTAGATCTCTATCTTCATTAACGGATGAAAACATAAATATGGGTGATGGTTTGGCACGTACATCAACCTACATGAACGAAATAAATGCTTAAAATAGTTTATCCAACAATTTATAGATTTATTTCAACTTACAAATACTTCTTCGGTGTCCATGGCATCATCATCCCAGCCCACTGTACAAGGTTGAGAATCTTGTACTTGTGAAGTTGCTAAAATAAAACAACATTATTATAGCTGGTGACTTAACAGTTTTCAGATGATAGTCAGGGCCTTTCAGAGTTAATGAGAGGCCCAGGGCAAACAATGTTTTTGAGGTCCCTCAAAATTAAAAAACTAGGAGGAAAAAATATAAAATGTTAATGGTCGTTCGATAATATATGTTATAAAACTGTTATTTTAACTACAAAAATATTATGTTCAAAATTGAAGCCCCTGAAACTGCGAGGCCCAGGGCATTTACCCCTCTTGCCCCCCCCTCTTCTAAGGCCTGTGATAGTTATCTGAAGTAAAGATAATTTTTAAAAGGCGTGCTGATTTCTAAGACTAACATAATTTATTTATTTACTTTACAATTATTATTGTACCACTTTTAAATAAATATCCTTAACCTTTGTTCATAATTGTCTAATTTTAGCGCAAATGAAAAATAATTACAAGGGTGTACATACCTGCAGCAACAGGAATTTCTGATCGACGATTTTTGGAAGCCATGCGATTGCCACCACTAGAAATGACCATTTCTTGCAACTGCCGTAGTTGACTAACAAGGGCAGCATTATCTGCAGAAATCTGTAAAACAAAACAGCTGAAAAACTACATACTAAGGGTGTGCGATATCAAATTTTAGATAATTATCCTTGCTGTTATGAATCTGTACTGAGTGGACCAAATTCGAATGTTTTACGGAGTATCTCGGTTACCGCAATAGATAGCGAAAATCTGATTCCGGTATCTTGGGCTATTGTTTTGAGAAAATAACGCCTATGCAATCAGATTTTTTCTATCGGATTCCATTTTGGCACTACAGACGAAAATTGAAATTTCATCATTTATGAAATTTTGCTACAATTTCTTTATTTATTAAATTAGAGCAAAATGTTATATAGGTTTTTATACAGATTTTTATGCTTAATTGAAAAACAAAAGTAAATTTTTTTTAACCATCTTGACTTTCGAGATATGGAGTAAACTTACATTTTTTTAAATGGAAACCCTAGTTTGCCATGATTTTATGTGAAAGAGTATTTTTTTAGCTTTTCAAAAATATATAGTTTTATATATTTGTTGCAAAAAATAAGCGAGATATGGCCAATTTTGTAAAAATTCGATCATCAAAGTTTGCCATGATTTCGTAAACAAGTGATGTTTGCAATTATTAAACAACTAAACGTCATTTTGAAGAAAATTCTGCAGAAACCGCTACGTTTTTATAACTTACAAAGTAATATTCTAACATTAAAATTTTCAAAAAGTTCAAATTTAGCCATGTTCACAATAAACACTTATAAAATACAAAAGAATACACGGATTTGCTTTAAAGTTGACAAATGTACTTCAAATGACAAATTACGTAAAACAACATCTGAGGGTCCAACCATCTTACAAAGACGATCATGAGCCATAATTAAAAACAATAAATTTAAGAGTACTACGTACTCTTTCTCAACAGTGCGGCCATTGTACAGTACGGTCCGTCACCATTTCGACATTTATTTTAAGCCTTACTGTTTTGTTTGTTCAAAATAACTTGCCCACCATACAGATCTCAGAAACTGTAAGAGCAACAAAGTTGGCTATAGGATCCAAATTTTATTAACCCCTTGAATGTTACATTAAATTCCTGGGTTTATGCATGTGACAATGCCGCGGCGGCAGAGGCTAACCTTTTTTTATGTTGCTTCTGTAATAAAGCGGTAAAAAGGCCCAAATTTAAATCGTAGAGTCTCGGTATTAGCGCGAAAAGAACGCCCGAACTCAGTTCGTAGAGACCAGTCAAGGGGTTAATTTGTGGGCTAATTTCATTCACAACTGTTTCAAAGACTAATATTTAAATAACTTTTTTTAATGTCACTTTTGTTTCTACATGTAAATTAACTACAATGGGGATTTTCGTGTTATGAAACGCGAACTATCACACCATAAATATTCATTCCTAAGCATGTCAAAAATTAAAAATAGGAAAATGTGTGCCCACTTAACAGATTCTAAAGTTCATATGTTTTTGGAGATCACCATGATAGTAAAGTTATTTTGAATATACTATACATTTATTTGGTTTACTCACAGTTTTTGCTTCAGGAGTCGTACAAGTTTCACTAAGATTTTTTCCAGTATCATCATCTTCGCTATCAAAATTTAGTTGCTGTGGAAATTGTTCTTCACTGTTTTTTGTTGGGCAAATTTTTTCCCACAACTGACGTTTCAGCTCTGAAAGAGGCTGAAAAATAATTGTGTATTTAGATTTTGCCACTTATTACACTTAAATATTTTTATTGTTACATTCAACTTTCACAATACTTGGTTAACTACACTAATACAACTTACAGTGCTTTTTCTTCTTTCTGGCAGAGGTTTGTAGTCCGGAAGTTGATTAATCCATCGTAGCATTTCTTTACGTAAATGGGGCGACGGGTTTGGTCTAATGAAAGCACCGTATGGTGTTTCAGGCGTATCAACGTGATTCCACGCTTTAGGTGTTACTGGACATTCGGCACCTAATAAATGGTTCAATCGTAGTTCTTGCATGATTTTATTAACCGGTGTGACTTGGCTAGATGCTTCCGGTGTACTCATTGCATTATTTATCAATGTGTTTTTTGGTGTATTATCTGTAATTGAAATACGTCATAATATAATAAAAGCAGAAGTCGCAGAGTTAGATAAAATTCATTTAACATTGTTAATTTAAAATAAAAAGTACGCAATGACGACATTGGTTAATTGGTAACACGGTCTAACCTAGCTTTTGTGGGGCCCTTTCCAAATATTGACAATGGGGCCCTCTCCAGCAACGATAATATTTTTCTGCCTCTATATCTTTATATTTCTGTTGTACACAAATATAATATTCGGTCAGTTTTCAATTTTCATTAACAAAAAATAATTAAAAATACAAAAACTTTGCAAGTTTTTCAAATGTAAATGGTTAAACATTACATTAAAATTAATTATAATTGAAATAAAAATACATAATAACATCTTTTTGATAAACTATTAAAAACAAATACGAAAAAACATGTTTAAAAAAGGTTAAATAATGTATCAACTTTTCAAAAATATTTAACATATCACATGTTCAATAGTTTTGTTTTTATCACGATCAAATTGATTCAACAGAAATAATTCGGCAATAAATCGTTCAGTTTTTACCACATTATTTCATACAGGAGCTTTACCACTGTGATAAGTTTTGATCTACCTATACATTCTACACTCTTACAATTTTACTTAACAAGCTAAGATCGTTATACCGACTTTACATTGGCATAGTAGATAATGCAAGTAACTAAATCAAGTAAGGAAATTTATCTACTTGCAACGTGTAGACAGTTATGTTTAGTACTGGCGCAAGTAAACAATTTAGTGACTTTTTGAGTAAAGTAAATAGAAATCATTACTATTTATTTACTTGAAGAATATACCATTCTTTTGTCAATTACTAAACAATTTCACTAAATTTGGTGTAGACCATGTATATATTGTGTAAATACTCACTAAACCAAAATGTTGATAAGGTTTGCTGGTTGATTAATGACTTGCTTTAGCTACTTGATTTAGTAACTTGCATTAGCTACTATACCAATGTAAATCATATATTAAACAGAAAGAAGTTTGCCATGGTGTAAAAGATTTATCAGATACTAAAATTTAATCGAACAATGTAAGGTGAGAAAATAAAAACCTTAGTTCAAGGAACATTACTTAATAATAAGCACAATATCGCCAATACACTTTAACACAAAGGGTTTTAAAATGTGGACTCAATGCTGGGGCACAGCCTTAACGCTAGACCTAATTATCAATAAACTATTAATAGCTACTACATTCAAAATGTACTCATTCTCACGTACAGTTCAGAAACTTGGACACTAACTCAAAAACAAAAATAAAGAATACAGGTACAGGAAATGAGATTTCTGAGAAGAATAGAGGGATGTAGATTGATCGATAAAATCAGCAACGAAAAAATTCGAAATAACCTAGGAGTAACAAATATTTAAAAAAAAGATGGAGACGAATCAATTAAGATGGCTTGAACATCTACTACGCATGCCAGAAAGTAGATATGCAAAAATAGGATGGAAAATGCAGATAGAGGGAAAAAGAAATAGAGGAAAATCAAGAATAAAATGGGAAAAAGAAGTGAGGCAGAGACTAGAAGAAAAAGGAGTCAGCTGGAGAGATGTGCCACAATTAGCTAAAGATAGGCATGAGTGGAGAAACATAAAACAGATATAGAAAAGCATAGTTCGATACCGGAAGGTACAAAAGGAACCGATTAAGAAGAAGAAGTCATTCAAAATTTAAAATCAAGCTCACCTGAATCAGTTTGCATTTTGTTCTCAACAGGTGTTGAAGTCTGTTTAGTTGTATTGTTATCAAAACGTGTTGCACTTTCTTGAATTTGTATAGGCCTCATCGGAGAAAAAGTTTCTTCAGTTTTACTAGTTCCAGGTTTAGGTGTATCTTTAGTGTTGTTAGATTCGTTAGCCTTTTTACTCAATTCTGAATGTATTGAGGTAGTCACGAATTGAGCATTGCTTGATGTGTTTGTATATAGTTGTCCTAACGATGTTACATTATCATCTGAGGAGAGTGAAATACGTTTATAATAAATGGAGTATTTAATATGTGATGCATGGAAAATTGGTAGAACTGTTGTTTTCATCATTATTAAAATGATTCATGAAATCAGATTTTTTTTTTAATTGGACAATTATTATAATGTATATGTTACACTCTGAACGTAATGTATTAAATTAAAATTATTAAATAATTTAATAAATAGCACAAACATTTTCATAATAAACAAAATAGGTACTGTTTTATTTACCAACAATGTTTAATCTAAATAACTCAATTAGTTGTTACAATTTTATTTAAATATTGGCTTTTCCAACTCCAAATGGGATTATATCGGTTGATTCAGTTTGACTGTCGCATTCCTACAACTTTGTTATTTTTAGAGGAAACCTTTCACACACAGTATAAGTGACATTAGGCTGGGCAGTTGTCATAGCATAATTCCAAGGCACTACCGATTTTTGTCAAAACGCGTTTTGTAATTGCTCAATTTTTAGTTATTGGAAAACGAAAAAGTAATATTGATTACATTTATGGATACAGAATTTTTTTCTCTACAAAAAACGTATTTGCACCTTTTTTCCAAAATAATTAGGGGAGCAAGAATATGACTTTTAAAATTTTACCATTGAAATTGCTATGTTGCGTGTTCCCAGTCTACACCCTGTATAGTGAATAGCATGGCGATCTCGTAAACGGTAAGAGATACAGAGTTTGGTTAAATGGGTCAAAATGATCTATGATTTAAGAGCAACTGTTCTATGGAAAAAAAAAATGAAAATAAATCAACAGTTTTTGCGCTATTGATAAAAAACAAAACACATCAGGTTTTTAATTTTTGCTTATAACTTGCTTATTTGAAATCATACTCAAAATATTATTTGACATTATTCAGGCACTTTTTTGCGTAAGATTTGAAATTTGTCAACAATTTTTACCTATCTTCATTTGCTTTTATTTATTTAACATGTTGATGTTAGAATAACAAAAACAAATGGAGATAGATTTGTTGAAAAATTACAAATCTATGTCAAAAAGTGCCCGAACAATGTCGAATAATATTTTAAGTAGGTATGATTTCAAATAAGTAAGTTATAGGCAAAAATTAAAAGCCTAATGTGTTTTGTTTTTTATCAATAGCGCAAAAACTGTTCATTTTTTTCCATTTTTTTTTTTTATAGAACAGTTGCTCTTAAATCATAGATCATTTTGACCCATTTAACCAACTCTGTATCTCTTACCGTTTACGAGATCGCCATGCTGTTCACTATATTTGGGACACCCTGTATATGAAGGGACACATGTTGAACTGGTGATTTTCTTTTTTTTTTTTTTAATTACATACTTATTTTTTTAATTGATTCTAATAAAGAATTTAATTCTAAATTTGATCATGCATTAAAAAAATAAACATAAAGGTAAATGTTTGGGAAAATTGAGTTTCAAAATTATTTACTATTTGTCACAAAATCATTGTATTTGACTTAACAAAACACAATCGCTGTAGCAATTGACAGTTTATAACTTGTCTAATTGTGTTTTATTGTATGACAAAAAAACTTTGAATTTAAAAACCTTGAATACACTTTCACACAAGCAATTCAACAGAAGGTCCATTTTCAATTTAATGCGCAATTTAAGTGAACTAAATCAACCGGTACGTAAATTTATAAAAACAAAAATTTAGTTGCTAAAATTTTCAAATAAAAAAGCTAAAAAAATGTTTAAAACATTTATATTACCTCCAGTACATCCGATAGGAAACAGATCCTCACGCAGTCGCGCTGAAAATCGAGCACATTCAAAAAGCCAGTTTTTACTAACTACGGGTAATTTCCACTTTATTGCAGCTGCATATTTTCTACCCGTACTTTCCATACTGATTAGATGTGTAGACTTCAACGCATTTTTCTCAACTGACGTGATCCGTGCCAGTTGTTCTTGAGATTTTCCACCAAGATAAATAATCAAATTTTTTATAAAATGACGTTCATAACCGACGTAGCCACTGATCGCTATAACGCAATTTTCCAATGGTTTTATTTCTTCTCTAACTATTACGGGTCGATGGTAATACATTAACTCTGGAATTTCGCGTTCATAAAAACATTCGGTTAACCATAAATCTGTTACTACTTCAGTAGCTTCAACTCGCACTTCTGGTCCATATGCAGGGACGATTGCGTAATCGGGTAAACCTCTATACGATTCGTTAACGATTTTTCCAGATAACGATTTCACATGGTTTGTTACAGCAAGTTTCGATTCGGAATCTTTAAAGCCAGCAATAACAAACTTTAAGCCTTCAAATAGTGGCTTTGTCTCTAAACTATCATCTCCACTAACGGTTGTATTTATATCGTTTCTGTTTCCAATATCATCGTTTATTGTTCTGCTTGAACTTTCACTTTTATGATTGGATACTTTGTGTTCATTTTGCAGATTTTCTACTAGATCGCTATTAGCATGTTTTAAAAGTTGAACCAAAGTATCTTCTTGGCCTAAATTAGAAATGATTTATTGTACTAATACACGATTATTACATGTAAAGTAAAATTAAAGTTCAGTGAAATGAAAAACAATTAGGTGTTAATTTTAATTTGCATTTAAGGGCTTGGCATCAGTTATTTTTATTTAAATTCAATGTTATTTGATTTACTTTTCAGCAGGGCTCGAAACCGAAAAAAAATCTGGTTAACGGTTAACCGAAATCGAGAACTTTATTTTTATAACGGTTTTTGTTGAAAAACCGGTTTTATTCGTAAAAAACCGGTTTAGTGTAAAAAACCGATTTAAATTATAAACCGGTTAAATTAACCGGTTTTTAAAATTATTTAGATCAGGTATGAAAAGATAATATTATTTATTTATAATTTTATAATAAATGTACAATCAAGAGTTCAGTAATGACTTTTGGTAAACTAATCGCATTTACTACAGATTTTGTATTTTTCATCGTAATTTTTATTAAAAAAAGATGTTAAAAAACCGGTTTTTTATTATTTTGGTTAAAGGTTAAAAATAACGCTTTCGGTTAAAAATAACTTTTTCTGACAAAAAATAACGGTTAACCGGTTTTAAAACCGGTTTCATGCCCTGCTTTTCAGAAGAATAACATGGAACAAATACTAGCATATCATTTACTAAAACATGTAACACTTCAAAAAGGCCAATTTATGAGGACTTCAACTTTGATAAAACAAATTAACTAAGTAGAACACACTACTCGTCCAACATGTGCTGATAGGAAAAAATGACAAGGATGTAGCTACTATAAAAAGAGAAAACAACAGGTACAACCAACCACTGAGTAATCTACAGCCGGTCGAAAAATATAGGGGTTTGTATTATTTGTTTCTTACTGTGTAATAGTTGCTCCATATGTGCGTATTACGTAAAACAACGTTTGAGGGCCAACCCCCTTATAAAAACAATCACAACCCATAATTTAAAACAATAAACATGAGAGTAATAAGTACTTGTTCCCAACTACTTTCTTGTAAGTAGAGGTTGACCCCCTGTTTGAAAGAAATAAATAAATAAATGTACTGTATCGTCCATCGCAGTACCAATAAAAAAATGCTGGAGAAATGATTCATCAAAAACAATATCAAATAATACCTGCAATTACAAAATAAAATACTAAGGAGTTAAAAAAAAATTACCAAACCCTTAAAACCCTTAAAATAAAATCTTACTTGATGTATTGGGTTGTAAATACTGTTTTAAAATATCTACTTCCATTTCTGCTTGAGGTGAATGTGACTTCGCCGTCACTTGTGCTGCCGTTAAGGAAGCATTTTCTGCCCGAAGTATATGTAAACCCTGCAAAAATTTGATAAATGTTAAACTTGCCCTAAAGAATTTCTATGCTAATAAATTCATATGTTAACTCAGCTAACGAATTATCAAGCAATCAGGGATGAAATAACGTTTTAAATCGTTACGTTATTGTATAACGTTATTTATTATTTGTTTTTAATACATAATGTTATAAATAACTAAATGTAATGTAATTAAAAAACAATGAGTTATTTCTTTTTTTTTTTGACAAAAGATGTTACATCAATTCAGCCATGTGTTTTACATTTTTATATCTTCTTTGTTTCGAATAATTACTAATAATTACTAAAATTATTGCTCCATTTACCACCACTTTTGTAAGTATTAATGTTAATAAGTATAAGAATTTTTAGTGTAATTAATAATAAATAATAAATTATAGCCCTGAAGAGGTAGAGAAAAAATACTCGAGGAGACATGTTGGAATAAGAGTGTAAAGTGAACAATAAAAAATACCTTTTTAAACCAGCATTTAAAAAAACCATTGTTATTTAATTACATTACATTTAATAATTTAAAAAAAACAGGATAACTCAAATTAGTTATAAATAACAATAAAAAAGTGAATCGTTATGTTTTATAATGATACGTGAATAATAATATAAAACGTTATAAGTGTAAATTTTAATAAATAGTATAAAATTACCTTTAGATATTTTATTTCAATTTTCATATTTGATATACAAAGTATATCTTAAGCTTTAAAAAAAATTAAAATTTAATTAATAAAAAAAAAACGTTACAAAATAACCTTTTATGAAACGTTATTGATTATTACGTTATTGTATTAGAAATTATACTCGAATCGTTTATAACGTTATCGGTTATCGTTACGTTACGTTTTTCATCCATGCAAGCAATAAGATTTTACCTTTTTACTGAGAGGTGATCCTGGTTCATTCTCCAAGTTGCTTTTTATATTAATTGAATGCAGATCTTCAGGAGCGGGATGTTGGTTGTTAATACTCTGAAGAAGCCATTGTATAGTAACAATGATATACTGATTCACTAATCCTTTGCTCTGAATAATTTTCAGTTCGTTACATAACGGATCTCCTGCTATGACATGTGTAATTCTCTCTGATAATTCATCGTATCTTGTGGCACCTCCAAAATTTAATATTTTGCACAATTTTTCTCGTTGTTCTGAACCAAATCCCGCAATATATATCTAAAACAAAGAATTATAATAAAATTTGATCACTCACGTAAGTAGTTGCATAATATTGCCAATGATTGATAATATATGTTAATTTTTTTTTTGTTTGAACCCTGAATATGTTCCATGTGGACATTCGGTAACTTGTATGTGGGAGGTTGTTCACTGGCAGACTCCTTTAAGTTGCAAAAGTGTATACAATTTTTTTTACTAGTTACAAATTTTACAACTTGAAACAAAGTTTAAAATTTTTAAATGTTTGTTTACCAATGTGAATATATGCACTTAATATAATAATAATAATTATCGAATGTCACCCACTATACCAGATGATTCCGTTTGACTGTCGCACCCCTATAACTTTGCTATTTTAACAGAAAACCCCTATAAATCATATATTTTTGTAAATCACAGAACATTCTCTATCAAATGACATTCTAATGATTTTTCTACGATAAAATATGACAGTGGCGATAGTCAACTTTTTTTGATATTACACAGTATACTTTTTTTTACTGATACTGGTAGAAAATTTAATCCTAAATCCGATAGTGCATTAAAAAACTAAACATGCACAGGAAACTTTCTGAGGAAAATTAGTTTAAAAATTATACAGGGTGTTGCTTTTTTCGATGCTCACCATTGCTATCTTGGAAACGGTAAGAGATACAACGTCGGTTAAATTAGAGAAAAGTTGCACATTTTTATGACGATTAAGAATCTGAAAAGAAATCCTGGATATTTTGATTCGTTTTTGATTTATTACAAAAAAACTGAAAAATGTGATTTTAGAAAATCATTATCTTTCCTAAATAAAAAAGTTGACTATCGCAACTTGAAATCTAGAAGGCTTAGAAAATTTCTGTTGACGTCATCAAACCCAGAATGGTCAAAAACATAAAGTTACCAAGTTTAAATGAAATAGCGTCAATGGAAGGGAAGATAATACTATTTTTCTAAAATCACATTTTTCAGTTTTTTTTGTAATAAATCAAAAACGAATCAAAATATCTAGGATTTCTTTTCAGATTCTTAATTGCCATAAAAATGTGCAACTTGTATCTCTTACCGTTTCCAAGATAGCAATGGTGAGCATCGAAAAAAGCACCACCCTGTATATTATTTTTCACAAAATCGTTTTTAACTGGACAAAGCCCGTGTAGTAATTAACAGTTTATAATTTGTCTGTGTTTTAAAATAATATATACTTACATTACAACCATCCAAAAAACTACCAGCTTTTTTCACTTGTTTCAAATCAATAGAATTCACGACATCATTATATTCGGTGGATGCACCTAAAATTTACATAAATTAGTGACATATTTTGCCCTACATAGGTCCACCTTTCATTCAAGAGTTTGCAGCCAACATTATTGTTTACAAATCTCTACATTATACATTAAAACTGTAAATAAATTATCTCTCCAATTAGCGTTTTTAATTTTTTTATTGAGACTGTATTTGGTATTACGATTAATGCCCAGAATTGTTTTAAATCAGGGATGGAATAACATTTTAAATCGTTACGTTATTTAAAATTTGTTTTCATTACATAACGTTATAAATAACATTAAAAAAATGAATTGTTATGTTATTAAACGTTACATAAATAATGATAAATAATGTTACAAAAATAATTTTTATTCGTAGCTCTGAAATTATTTTTAGGGTCCGTAAAATGTAAATTTAAAACATAGTACAAAATTAAGTTAAGATATTTTATTTTCATTTTTATTTATAAAATACAAACGAAATATATCTTCTTCTGAAAATAAAAAAAACGCTATATTAAAATTTAATTTAGAGAGAGTAACGATACAAAACAATTTTTAATGAAACGTTATTGGTTATTATAACGTTATCAAAATATCATTACGTTATTGTATTAGAAATTATAGTTGAATCGTTATTATACCGTTAACGACTATTGTTACGTTACGTTTTCCATCCCTGTTTTAATTCAGCCCTGTTAGATCGTTTTATATAAAGTCTCTGATTCAGGCAATAAATAATTGACGAAAGCAAAAATTAGTTGGAAGCATATATTGGTTTGATGCACTCTTTCGCATTTTGTTTCTACCTTTTTTTTAAAACTTTATTTGTGGGTTTAAGGACACTTCAACTACTGAGGCCATTATCGTCGCCTCTACCTTGGACACAGTGTATTTTTATTGTCATTTAAATAAAAGTTTACAGCAAAATTATCGATTTGAGTAAAAATTCAGTTTCTGAATAAATATTGAAACTTTAAAAAATTAAAATTTTTACTTTACTCTTGTAAAGCTCAAAGTGTTGAACTTTCATCTAATGTATGGTATTTTCTTTTCTAAGCAGAGCAACAATCTAGCAGTTTCTCTGTATATTATTTATTTAAGTTTCTCAAAATATTACAATACGATTAAATTCAAAAAAATTATCAAAAATTTAAATTTGTTTTATTCGTATATTTTAAATACATTTTTGAAAACTAATAAAACTTTCACATCAACTTAACTTTGTGAAGTAAAAAGACTTTTGACCTATCGCTATAAAGAAAAAATACTTCATAATAATTTTTTACGAAAAATTTACCATGTTAATCTATATTATAATTATTAAATCATCCTTTAAACATACTTGGATAAGTTTATAATGTGGACTTACTCTTTCTTTTCCTTGACAGAGCTTTTTCTTGTGCAGAATTGACTGGTGTTAACAAACCAGTTAAATTTGTGGAATTCATTGTTTCGGAAAATTCCATATTATTTACAGTGGTAGATGCAATATTACTTATCATAGAAAAATTTGGATTCAAGCTTTCATTTTCCTTAGTTGGTGTTGAAGTTAGAACTTTTATAGGATACAAGTTTTCCGGTAATGCGTATCCTTTGACGATACTGTCCTTTAGCCATTCTATGGTAACACATTTTACTGTGTTAGTTTTTCTGGCAGCTTTGTATTTTGCACTTGTGGTTCCTCTGCAAATTATAATTTTTGTTAATTTAATATTAGAAAAATCTAAAATGTTTTCAACAGTATGGAATAACATTACAGATTAAGAAATTTCATTATTTGAACTAATTTATTTTCAAAAACAGATTAAACTAATAGTATATTACGCATCAAGGGCCATAAGTGACATTTTCGTGGTTGAGAATACAAAATACGCACGCACAATGTCTTATCTATGGCACAATGTAAAGAATAATCTAGAACAGGGGTGGGCAAACTTAATACTGGTATGATCGACATTAATTTTTCTTATTTATGCGCGATCGACTTCGAAAAATGGGTTAAATTAAAAACAAATAAAAATTTAATTAAGGTCTTTATCGATAATAATATATTAAATACATTGTATTTACTATTTTGTGCAAAGTACTTTATTGATAAATATTTTTTACTAATTTTTTGATGTAGATGCATGACATTCCATTTCATCAACAAAAAAATATTTAAAATCAACCTAGTAAATTATTTAAAATGTCTGCGATCGACTGTCAAACTGTTCGCGATCAACCGGTCGATCGCGATCAACCGGTCGATCGCGATCGACCGTTTGCCCACCCCTGATCTATTATAGAAAGTTCTAACATTTGTTGTGCATTAATGCCAATGTATAAAATGATTGCTTCTCATGGTTGTGTTGTAAAAGTGTCTCATATGTCGAACTATACTTTTAATATTACATACAATAAAAATTAAATCGTTCCACATTTGATTGAACTTTTACACTCCTGTGTGCATTAATAAATATTTTATCTACATATGATAAATATTAATGCCCTGCAGTTACCATTAATTGCCTTGCAATAACCATGACAACCGGTAAACAAATGTTATACAGGGTGATTCATTAGTGCGTCGGGCTTTCATAGCGCCCCGCCCGTAGGAGATAGAAAAAAAAACTTAAATACATAAAATTATTGGTTTAAAAAGATCTACGTCGTAAAATTATTTTCAGCTATACAGGGTGTCCCATTTTTGCGCTATAACAAAAACATAATTTTTTAAATGGAACACCCTGCATATTTTTAGGTCTTCGGATGTCATTTTTTAACCTCTACATGAATGGGTTTATTTTTTGATTTTGTGCCAGTGTTGCCAACTTATTAATTTTTTTTCGAAAAATCTTACATAAGCAGGCTTAACTTTAAAAAATCGTAACGACCTTGTTTTTTAAAGTTAAGAAATAAGTTTTAGCAATAATGTTGGTCCAATTAGGGAGCAACATTTTAATAAAAAATTTAAATTTATTTACACAGGGTGTTCACAAAAAAAATTCCAAACTTTCCAAACTTCAAAGTGACATAACTCATTTTTTTCAAAGGTAAACACCCTTATTTTATTTTACTATTCGGTAGCTTTTTTCTCCCCGTCAATTTTTATTAGAGGTGTCCTATGTCTAAACCCCGTAGTTGTTGAGATATTCAATACTTTTTAAAAAAGTAGCGTTTAATTACATTTTTATGCACCGAAGTAGGCAGCACTGATGCAAAACAAGTGCCAAAATATAAGCAAGTGTCAGCTTGAAATTTGAATACACACTTAGGGTTACCAGACATCTCGGTTTTCCGATATTGTCACAAAAAGAGGTATCGGGACTGTCGAATATTTCAGTTTATCAAAACTAGTAAAACAAGTTCTAGGAAATTGCACTAAGTACGTAATGGATTGCATAAGTTTAGTGACCGGTACAAAGGGGGAGGTGCAATAGCACCCCTAAAGGATTTCTATCCTGGGAAGGTGCAATTATACCCCTTGTCCCCAGAGGATTTTTATCCTAATTGAAAATACTTTTATAATTGTTTTTTTTTTAAATTTCGTCGGTCCTTCTTTCAGGCTGGGATCCAGATCGCCCCCTCTCGTCCCAGTTATGATATTCACAAATCCTGCAACCCTACCCACATACATATATATTTTTGATTATCAATACCAATTTATGAAAATTCTCACTTGGCACTGATGTCGATCCACATTTATATAAAAATAGTGTAATATTAACTTACTGCTTGCAAATTAGGATATCTGTGTTAGCAAGATTCAGTTGACCTTTATATGTTCCACCGTTTTGTGTAATTAATTTTTCAATTTCAGTTCGTTCTACAGAATTTGTGAATCCAGTGCAACTCATTATTAAATTGTGAAATGGAGGACAACAATATTTTTCAAACTGTTGATCATCACATTTAATGTTTTCTTTACAACTTCTATTCCATATTTCATTTATCCAAGAACTTAACACTATTTTTACTCCATTCTGTGCAGCTTTCTGTAACAAACAAAAACCTATCAGAACAATTTCAATATTAAAAGACCCATCGTACAAAAAAAAAAATACAAAATTAGATCAGTTATGACGCTATCTTTTTTTATTTTTCCATAGAAAAGTTAATAATTGTGTAAAATTAACTAAGTGATTATTTCGAGCTGTAAGGTTAACTTACAATGTATTTTTCAGATTTCACGGTGTCCGTTATAAGATGTGTACTGCACTCCATTAACGTTGAAATAAATTGTCCTCCCATATATTCAACCTTAGTTTGAATGTCTTTCTTGACTACTTTATGAAAATGCGAACAACTTATAAAACAGTTGTTCATAGCTACGTTATATATAGGACTGGTCGAATTCGGAATTGGAACTCCCTCTGTTAAACATGTGAGCAAACACCATGGACCAACAGTTCTGCTGCACATAGAAACTTGTTAATAAGTATAAGAGTGTAAAAGCTCAATTTTAAAATTAAAATTTGAACTATATTAGACCAATATGACATGTTTATGTTAAGTGTTGGCGTAAAACCGTTAGTGCAGAATTAAATTATTTATAGAGATAAAGGAATTAGTTAATTAGCATATAGGCTGTAGTAATTATATCAGAGGAAAAATCATTAGTCCGAGATAGTTCAAAGTTATCAAATTTCATTTTAACTTACACACTCCGGGCATTTTTTACACTTTCAAATGTTGGTCCTTCAAAATTCTGAAATACTATAACATCAGTTTTTTGTAATTTGTAATTAAGAACATCTTTTTCTAGTATCCATTCCAAATCCAATAAGTTTTGCCTGCATAGCTAAAAAATACATGAATGACAGTTAGCTCATATTTTAATTAAAACCAATTTATAGTCAAAAATAATGATTGTAATTAATAAATAACTTACTTCATATGCCTGTTGCATTTCTACAGACGTTTCTAATTCATCTTTACAATCAGAAGGTACAACAAATATAACTCGTAAAGATTTATCCATTTTTCTAACCTTATTATTTGAGGTTGTAATGGATGATAACGACCTTTATTAGTAACGAAAAAGCTGGTATAAGCACATAATATATCATAAACACTTTATTTTCTACTAATTTAAGACGTATACTTTATTTTATATACTGAAATAGTTAATATCTAAATTAGTTTCAACCGTTGCTAATTTAGTAACTGTAGCACAATGTAGTTAGGTTATGTTGACAGTTACAATTTTGAAATTCAGGTCTAGCAACTGTACAAAAATAACTAACTTTTACAGTTGGCCAATCAATTATTGATTGGAGGTCCTCCGGAATAGTCCGGGTAATTCCGGTGAATCCTATTTTAGGGTTTTATGTAATATTTTATCAAATAGTAGTAGATTACGATGGTTTTTAGTTGGGATGAGACATTTATACATTAAATTACCTGAAATTTGTTAGAACAAGCCCTCAAATACATAATGAAAAGTCAAAAAATATGTGCGATGTAAATATTTTAAAAATTCAAATATTGTTGAATTTTAACATAAAAACAATTTAAAAATGTAGTTTATTTTAAGCTTAATTTAAAGGTAAATTACCCCACTTCGTTTTTTGTAATTGCTTACCAAGTTTTGTATGTTTCAGGGGCGTGCCATGTATTTGTGCCAATAAGTAATATTTACAGTGCCAAAGCAACGAAATATTTAAAAAATAATTAATTTTTCAAACATGTTGGGCAGAAAGCAAAGTATCAAGGGAGAACCTGTACTTGCAGATTATGGCCCAGAAGAAGCTTTTAATGAAAGTGCCGATATTGAATGGGTGAATAAGGTCAGTTCAAATGTAAAGTATATTTTAATACCAGCGGCAAACAAGTTTATTTACCATTATTTTTTAGCGATGGGTTCGTCGAGTGATGAGGCTGTGTGCTCTTGTAAGTTTAACTTCTGTGAGTTGCAACACACCCAAAACATTTGAAAGACTGCCTCCAATGCAAACAATTACATTTATTTGTGATTGTGTCGTAACATTTTTGTTTACCGCAGAAATGATAGCAAAAATGCACATACGTGGCATTTTAAAGGTATGTATAATGGTGTGCATGTATGTAAACTTTGTAACTAACTTTTAAAAAAATCAAGTATTTTTACTAGTATAAAAAACTTGATATATACAGGGTGGTCCACATAGAAGGGCCACTATTGGGATCTCGTAAACGGTAAGAGCTACAAAGAAGTTTAAATTAGACAAATTGTTCCCTTTTCTGAGACCTATTTAGTGATGCTTTAATGTTTAAAAAAAAAAATTCATGGCATGCTAAATAATAAACAAAAATTAAAATGGGCATTTTTTTACAATTGTTAATAACTCGGTTATATTTGATGGTACAAAAATATTTTTGGGGAAAAAGTTGTAGATTTTTCCATGCACTGTATAATGAAAACATTCATTTGTTTCGATATTGTTTAAATTCATGGCCCTTTATAGCTTCATAGGAACTTTTAAATCAATTTTATTTGTTTTGATCCTAAATATCAAAATAGCAAAAATGCACATACGTGGCATTGTTAAGGTATGTATAATGGTGTGCATGTATGTAAACTTTGTAACTAACTTTTAAAAAAATCAAGTATTTTTCCTAGTATAAAAAACTTGATATATACAGGGTGGTCCACATAGAAGGGCCACTATTGGGATCTCGTAAACGGTAAGAGCTACAAAGAAGTTTAAATTAGACAAATTGTTCCATTTTCGGAGACCTATTCATTGATGCTTTAATGTTTTCAAAAATTTCCATGGCACGCTAGATAATCAACAAAAATCAAAATAGGCATTTTTTTTAAATCGTTAATAACTCGGTTATACTTGATGGTACAAAAATATTTTTGGGGAAAAAGTTGTAGATTTTTTTACGCACTATTAAATGAAAACATTCATTTGTTTCAATATTGTTTCAATTCTTAGATAAATTACAAACTTGCATTTTTTTAAATTTGTAAAAATTCGATCATCAAACGTCATTCCCAAGTAAATTCTGAAACAGCCGCTACGTTTTTATCACTAACAAAGTAATATTCTAACATATTAAACTTTTCAAAGAGTTCAAATTTAGCCATGTTCACAATACCACAATAAACAGTTATAAAATACAAAATAATACAGGGATTTGCTTTAAAGTTAAAAAATTTACTTCAAAATGACGTTTAGTTGTTTAATAATTGCAAACATCACTTGATTACGAAATCATGGCAAACTTTGATGATCGAATTTTTACAAAATTGGCCATATCTCGGTTATTTTTTGCAACAAATATATAAAACTATATATTTTTAAAAAGCTAAAAAAATACTCTTTCACATAAAGTCATGGCCAACTAGGGTTTCCATTTAAAAAAATGCAAGTTTGTAATTTATCTAAGAATTGAAACAATATTGAAACAAATGAATGTTTTCATTTTATAGTGCGTAAAAAAATCTACAACTTTTTCCCCAAAAATATTTTTGTACCATCAAGTATAACCGAGTTATTAACGATTTTAAAAAAATGCCTGTTTTGATTTTTGTTGATTATCTAGCGTGCCATGGAAATTTTTAAAAACATTAAAGCATCAATGAATAGGTCTCCGAAAATGGAACAATTTGTCTAATTTAAACTTCTTTGTAGCTCTTACCGTTTACGAGATCCCAATAGTGGCCCTTCTATGTGGACCACCCTGTATTACAAAAAAATATTTGTTTTCTAAATGCTTGTATTAAATGTGCAATTTTTTTTTAAATGTTTGTTTTGTTAGACATTAATACCTGCATATATAATATAATATTAATTAATACACAGGGTTATGAGAAAGTACCGAAACAGTTGATCTTAGTTATTTTCAAACTTTTTTTTTTTTATTTGGCTGGAGTATATTGTCAAAAACAAATAATTTGTTGATAATATTTTCAATTTTTTGGCAACCACGATTTAGCAGGAAATGATCCCAACTTACTATTTTTTAATGAAACACCCTTTACAATTTGACATTTTGGGATGCATAGTAAAAAACTGCATTCAGAA
The DNA here is from genome assembly GCA_947652605.1 of Elmis aenea. Classification (NCBI taxonomy): domain Eukaryota; kingdom Metazoa; phylum Arthropoda; class Insecta; order Coleoptera; family Elmidae; genus Elmis; species Elmis aenea. Next base: position 14,694,783 of record OX393576.1, read on the forward strand.
ACATCATCGAGGGTTTTATTTCAAAGTAAAGTTAATAAAATAACTAAAAAAACTATCATAAAATCAAGATAGATGTCTCTGCTGTCAGTAACCCTGTATAATAATAATATTACATCAATTAAAAATATATTAATAATTAAAATATAATAGTAATATATAATATAATAGACAATTTATAGAAATTAATCAGTTTTGGCACTTTGTTGTATTTGTTAAAAATAAATCATTTCTACTTTTAAAAATTTTTATAACGGCCTTTCATATATTCACATATTTATGAATATGTTTGTCATTTAGGATATGTATCATTAAATTTATACTAAATCATTAATATAGATAGAGACGAGCTTATTAGAAAGTTTGTAAATTCTTATTTATGGGATATAAACAGAAAAGATTTGCATGGTTGTTTAATTTATTGTTTAAGGGAGATGTTCCATATTTAAAAGACCATTGGTGCCAATTTGATGCCAGTATGGTTTTCTTCCTTTGGATTTCTGTTATATTACAAATATTTGAAATATTGGGTATTGTGCCAAGATTTAGTTATTTGTCCATTTTAAGAGCACCAAGGCCTCTTATAATGATAAGGTTTCTGCGTGTGTTTCTTAAATTCTCTATGCCAAAATCTAGGATTAACCAAATTTTCAAGTATGACATTTTAATTTACTTTAATATGTTCGATTAATTAATTTTTAATTTTATTAATAGGCGTTCGAGTCAGCAGATTTACAATGTCACATTATTCTTCCTCTTTTTCATGTCCTTGTATGGATTATTAGGAGTGCAGTTCTTCGGCGAACTAAAAAATCATTGTGTTTTAAACACCACAGATCCAAAGTAGGTAACATTTTTAATATTTTAGTAGTGGTTATTCGACTTTGACATTTTTGTTTTATTTTATTTTATTTATTTTAGTATTGATTACAATGTTAACTCATTCAGAATAATATTAAAAATTTAATAAAAGTATATGCTTGTGTATTTTTTTGTAACAACAAATGTAATTGTCATTTAAAAACATTGATCAAATCTTATCTCCACAACTAATTGTTGTATTTGAAACTCTTATATATTTATTACTTTTTTTTAATGCCCATAGTACTTTGATTTTATTAAATATTTCATGTTTACCCATAAATTATCATGAAAATAGTAATAACTCAAGAAATATTTTCATTATACACTGAGTGTACTCATAATCTCCTTTTTTTTGCTTTTTAGAGGCAGTAAATCTTTTATATAACTAATTTGTAGGCATTTTTTGTTTATATTACAGTCTCTTACTGATATTTATATTTGAATTTCAGTTTAATAACAATCAACAGCCTTGCTATTCCAGACACATTTTGTTCACTGAATCCAAATTCTGGATATCAATGTCCTATTGGAATGAAATGTATGAAATTAGAATTATCTCGGTATATAATGGGATTTAATGGTTTTGATGAATTTGGTAAACTTACCATTGATATATGTTTTTTTTATAGCATCAATTGTATGTTATTTCAGTAACCAGCTTCTTCACAGTTTACCAAGCTGCATCTCAAGAAGGCTGGGTTTTTATTATGTACAGAGCTATTGATTCATTGCCAGGTTGGCGAGCTGTTTTGTATTTCAGTACTATGATCTTTTTTCTGGCTTGGCTGGTAAAAAATGTATTCATAGCTGTTATAACTGAGACTTTTAACGAGATACGAGTACAATTCCAACAAATGTGGGGCGTTAGACAACATATACAGAATAGTACAGCTTCACAGGTACAAGTTTAGTAGATATTTAAAAAAAATAAATTGTATATCAATACTTTTACAAGTACCCGGTGTCTCCAAAATTCTCTTAACTTCTAAACCATAGTAGATGCAAGTTAGCTTAAATGAGACAAAAGAGACCTAGGTATAAAAAGCAGCTTAGGGATGCTTCTGTTTTAAACATTTTTGCAATATTGATTAAAAAAGGTTGTACATATTTTTACGTAGTATGAATTAATTAAATTTATTTGTTTAAACATCGTTTTGATTGAAATATAAGTGACAAATTGCATATTTTGATTAAGTTGGCTTTGACAATAATAAAGAGCTTATTTTGGTCTCCAACCAGTAATGTTTAGTATGTAGTTTGTAGTACATGAACTGGTTTAGAGTGCTGTGAAACAAAAAAAATAATTTAAAGCTTCATTTCTTAACATAAAGCAGTGGTGGGACTGGGCAGTTCTTGCTAGGACACTGTAAGTTCAATAAAAGTGAAATTAATTTTTTCTTTTAGATACTGACTGGTGATGATCAAGGATGGAAGTTAGTAACATTAGATGAAAATAAACATGGGGGCTTAGCACCCGAAATATGTCACAAAATATTGAGATCACCACATTTTCGGTTATTGGTTATGGGAATTATTCTAGCAAATGGCATTGTAACAGCGACCATGCGTTTTAAACATGATGAGCGACCTAGAAGTGATTTCTATGAGAAGTACTATTACATTGAAATCGGTTTTACGGTCGTCCTTGATTTAGAAACAATGTTTAAAATTTGGTGTTTGGGATGGAGAGGTTACTGGAAGCATTCGATTCATAAATTTGAACTGTTGTTAGCTGTAGGAACAACAATTCATTTAATTCCGGGTTTTTACATGTCCGGATTCACCTATTTTCAGGTATTGTACATTTATTTAAAAATTTTGCGTTATTTAGCTTCATAAGATTAATACTTAAGGCAGTGGTTCTTAACCTGTGGGGCATGTTCCCTAGGGGGAGTGCCAAATATCTGAAGGGGGGTGCGAAAAAATGAAAGAGAAAACAATTTATTGAAACAACAAGTCATCGGTGTGAAACAGTACAGATCTAAAAACAATTGAAGCAGCATATTTTTTAGTAGCCACTGCATATAACGGTTGAAAGGAGGGCGCAATAAAAATTGATGTGTAAAAGGGGGGTGCAATTAAAAATTATGGAAAGGGGAGTGCGTTTAAAAAGTTTGAGGAACACTGGCTTAGGGCAATAAATTGCCTACTTTTTTATTTAACAAAATGTTAATAATGTCTTCCTAGAAACATGTTTTTCAAAACACTTTGGCTCTAAAAATATACAAGTTTTAAATAAAATTTTAAAATTCTGTTATAGTCTGATTATTCTGGTAGACAAACTCTTTGTTTGAGAAATAAAAAGTTTACTTTGTTAATAATAGCCTTACATATCGAGGAATATTAAGAAAAAAATTTAACTTTAAGCAAGAAACTTGTAAACAATATAAAAATTTTAGTTTTCGTGAGCAAACTGAATATTGTTTAATATTAATTTTTTTAGGTTCTTCGAATTGTTCGTTTAATTAAAGCGTCACCTTTATTAGAGGATTTTGTTTACAAAATCTTTGGTCCAGGAAAGAAACTTGGCAGTCTAATAATATTTACCATGTGCTTATTGATTATATCATCGAGTATATCTATGCAGCTGTTTTGTTTTTTATGCGATTTCACAAAATTCGAAAGTTTTGCTGAAGCATTTATGTCCATGTTTCAAATCTTAACTCAAGAGGCTTGGGTGGAAGTTATGGATGAAACTATGTTAAGAACTCGTCCAACACTTGCACCTTTGGTGGCCGTATATTTTATTTTATATCATCTGTTTGTTACCCTGGTAAGTATTATTGAAATACTTTTAAAAAATTTATTTGTCTGTGTTGTATAAATGGTATAGAACAATTTAAGTAACAATTTTTGGTTTAATTATTTTTCCACAAACTCTAGAATTGGGACTCTATTACTAAGTTTATTTTAAGTGAGTAAGCCACAATAAAGTTCGTTGAAGCTTTTTTCTTTGTGTATTAGTTTAAGCCTTTAAATAGCTTGAATATTTTTTTTGTCTATAATTAAAATTATTTAATTGTATTCGTCAAAATAATTGTGCCCTACTAAGTGACTATAAAAAACAGTGAAATTTATTTCAGATTGTGTTAAGCTTGTTCGTAGCAGTAATTTTGGATAACTTGGAGTTAGATGAAGATATTAAGAAGCTGAAACAGTTAAAATACAGAGAGCAAAGTGCAGAAATTAAAGAAACTCTTCCGTTTAGGTTGCGAATTTTTGAAAAGTTTCCTGATAGTCCATTAATGGTTACTCTACATAAAGTACCATCTGATTATAATGTGCCTAAGGTAAAATTTATTATGTGCGGTGTGTCTAAAATAACTTGGGTTCTAAAAAACTGTAAAAGTTGAAGAGTCAGTTAAGTGTAGAATTTTGAGCTGATATTAAATCTGTTTTCAAATTTTAGATCATTCGAATTGTTGCAAAAATAAATAGAAATAATGCAAATTTCAAATTTTTTTCTTAACATTTTTATTTTAGAGGTAAGTATATAAAAATGAACATGTTTATGTTAAACAGTGCAAAGAATCGAATGGTGTAGTTTTTTTAAATATACAGGGTTCTCGTTTTTCGAGGGCCACTATGGGGATCTCGTAAACGGTAAGAGTTACGACTTTGGTTAAATTGGGGCAAAGTTGTATATTCAGGTGCTTAATAATTCGATGCAAACAGAACTTATCTAGTCTTTTTTAGTTTTTGAGATAAAGGGAAAAAAGTAAAAAAGTGGATTTTTGTTTTTTGCCCGTAACGTTTTCATTTGATGTCTAATTTCAATTCTGTACAAACTTTGTCATAGCCACTTTTTGCAAGGAATCAGAATCCCCAATTATATTTTCAGTGCGACGTTTCGTTTTTTTTAAACCATCATCAGGTCAATTTTTTCTTATGGACGCTATATCTGATTTTAACGCCAATTTGTAGAGCATTTTTTTCTGAATTCGACTATGTATAACACTTGGCACTTTTTTAAAACAATTGTTGTTAAAAATGGCAAAAATAAATATTTTATTTAAAACAAATCCTAATCGGCATAGTAAATAATTGTCTATGTCCCTTTTTCCTTAAAAGCCCGTAAGTAAACTGCATGAAATTACTATTAAAGGGATTTAATTAAAAAAATAGGTAATAATAAATATGTTAGGAATGCATTAACATTGTTCACTTATTAGCAAATATTTTTAGAATACTTTCTTCGGTTAAATAATACATTTCTCTAAAATGTGTATTTAATCCTTATTTGGCATACAATTATTTGTAACAAAAAATAACGAGTTATTCCTTTTATCTGCGTTAATGACTTCTATTAAGCAAAAAGCGTAAACAGATTTCTGGATGTTTTTTGTAAACTATGAACACTTATATTATTTGATTACGAAAATTTTGTTACAAATAATTGTATGCCAAATAAGGATTAAATACACATTTTAGAGAAATTTATCACTTAACCAAAGAAAATATTCTAAAACTATTTGCTAATAAGTGAACAATGTTAATGCATTCCTAACATATTTATTATTACCTATTTTTTTAATTAAATCCCTTTAATAGTAATTTCATCTGGTTTACTTACGTGCTTTCAAGGAAAAAGGGACAAAGACAGTGGTGAGCTGTAGGGGGCTCGCGGGGGCTCGCGCGAGCCCTTTGTTAAATTATTCCTTAATTTGCGAGCCCCTTGTTCTTCTTGTTAACCATTTTCTCAAGAAAAAATATATTTTTAAATCATTGTCATTACATACATTTGTAAAGTGACGAAGTCACGAAGTGATGCCTATCAAGCAATGACGATTAAATTTAGAATAACCCGTCGCACAATAGAATTTTTGGAATTATGTACAATCACTCGATTATTCACGTTTGAATTTAAAATGCCATTTTTTTTCCAACATATAATTAACATTATTTTTTTGTTTTTATTTAACTATGAGCGAGCCCTTTGTTAAAAATTTCATAGCTCACCACTGGACAAAGACAATTATTTACCATGCCGATTAGGATTTGTTTTAAATAAAATATTTGTTTTTGCCATTTTTAACAACAATTGTTTCAAAAAAGGGCCAAGTGTTATACATTGTCGAATTCAGAAAAAAATGCTCTACAAATTGGCGTTAAAATCAGATATAGCGTCCATAAGAAAAAATTGACCTGATGATGGTTTTTAAAAAAACGAAACGTCGCACTGAAAATATAATTGGGGATTCTGATTCCTTGCAAAAAGTGGCCATGAAAAAGTTTGTACAGAATTGAAATTCGACATTAAATGAAACAGTTACGGGCAAAAATCAAAAAGCCACTTCTTTACTTTTTCCCCTATATCTCAAAAACTAAAAAAGCTAGTTAAGTTCTGTTTGCGTCTAATTATTAAGCACTTGAATATACAACTTCGCCCTAATTTAACCGAAGTCGTAACTCTTACCGTTTACGAGATCCCCATAGTGGCCCTCGAAAAACGAGAACCCTGTATATCTTCAAATGTTTTTTATGAGATAGTAAATTGTTTCTGTATCATATCGATTGGATTCCATTTTGGATTTTCACATTTATTACTAGCAAATTAAATTCAGAACACAAGAAGATCAAACCGAGGTTCGTTACTAAAATGTCAAAAATTAAAAATATAATAGTATTAATTTTTCAATCTAGTCATTCAGGAGACAAAAATAAATAAATGCCTACTTTTGATAGCTTATATCAGCTCATATTTCATGATATAAAAGTACCTATTTTTATTAAATTATCCAAAATGCAAAAGAAGTACCTGTTAAGGAAATTAAAAATGGAATTTTTATTTTTGATCATAATTTTTGTAATAATTTGAGTAATTTAAATTTTGAAATTAGTTAATAAATCTGCACATTTTTGTCCTTGTAGCTCTTATATTTTCTAAAATTCGCATGGCGGTGATTTATTTTAGATCACTTGTATATTTACTAAACAGCATTTTAAGTATGTTTTTATATAGGTGCGAGAAAGTTTCATGAGGCAATTTGTTTATGAAACAGAAGATGATGAGAACTCTGAAGGAGTTGTTAAAAAGATTAGCGAAGAAATATTCGATTCCAAAGTAATTTATCGCAAACAAAAACCATTGAAAATACTCAATAATCTTCCAAAAGTTCGAGTGGTAGATTCTAAATTTAAAAAAGCTTCAGTTGCCCACATTATAGAGTGCGTTTAAATGATGTATATGCCATTGGCAAAATTTATCAGTGCATGTTTTAGCGATTCAAATAATCAAAGACTGATGCTAGGTGATTCATCAATGATACCGGTTCCTGGTATTAAAGGACCTCTTAAACCTCAAGGAACCGTGAACAGTATTAAACAGTGAGTAAAATAATTATTTAATTATGAAAACTTTCAACTGTTCATTGGGGTGTAACTATTTTGTGAATTTTGTTTTATATGTTGGTGTTATGTTTTATTTTTGTATATAGATTTGGTTCAAGATCTATCAGAAGGAGTGTTCGAAGTGGTTCAATAAAATTGAAACAAACCTATGAACATTTAATGGAAAATGGTGATATAGGTGTGAATAGAATGAGTTCAGCAAGAGCGAGACCTCATGATCTGGACATTAAATTATTGCAAGCGAAAAGACAGCAAGCAGAAATGAGAAGGTAAATATAATTTTATTTTTATTTAACAAATTTTAAATAATAATTATCATAATTTTCGTACTATCGACCATTTATTATACCAACAGTCTCAAAACTTTTTTGATCGTGCACCTCTAACTGTAAATAATATGCAACACCCCTGGTTATACTATACAGGGTGGTCCAAATTCTGTGGGATTGCATGGGTATCTCGGTTAATATTGAAGATAGAGAAACTGTTAAATTATCAAAAACGTGCAGTTTTTTGAGACAAACTCAGAACCATTTTCAAAAATATTCTATCATTTCCGGTTTTCGAGTTATTGAATAAAAAGTGTTTTTTTGTTATATTAATAATGTGTCATATCTCCGTTATTGTTGTAAAAATCGAAAATATTAATGGAGACTATTTTTAGATATTTTTATGTTTAATTTGATTATACTAAAAACAATAATTTTTACTCTCGCCGTTAAAAAGTTATGACACAAACTTACCTTTTTTAAAATGACAACGTCAGTTGGCTATGACCTATTTAAATTCCCTTTTCTTTTATAAAAAAACTAAAAAACCTACGTAACTTGCGTATTATTAAAAATAAATACATCGACCCTTATATATTTGGAATGAGAAAAAAATAAGGAATTTAAATAGGTCATAGCCAACTATCGCACCCATTTAAAAAAAGGTAAGTTTGTGTCATAACTTTTTAACGGCGAGAGTAAAAATTATTGTTTTTAGTATAATCAAATTAAACATAAAAATATCTAAAAATAGTCTCCATTAATATTTTCGATTTTTACAACAATAACGGAGATATGACACATTATTAATATAACAAAAAAACACTTTTTATTCAATAACTCGAAAACCGGAAATGATAGAATATTTTTGAAAATGGTTCTGAGTTAGTCTTAAAAAACTGCACATTTTTGGTAATTTACCCGTTTCTCTATCTTAAACATTAACCGAGATACCCTTGCAATCCCATCGATTTTGGACCACCCTGTACATAACATGTATTTACTGATAATTTAGCATTTATTTATGAATTGGTATTTTGATTAGTATTGTGGATCGCCTCATTCACCTCTAGGCGTGCATGCAGTCCTCCTTGAATACTACTGAATTATACTTATGATTTTTCGTAGAAATCAGAGAGAAGAAGATTTACGAGAAAATCACCCATTTTTTGATACTCCGCTGTTTGCAGTCCCTAGAGAAAGTCGATTTCGTAAAATATGCCAGTTGATTGTTTATGCTAGATATGATGCAAGACTAAAAGATCCTATAACTGGAAAAGAAAGAAAAGTCAAGTATAAAAGTTTGCAGTAAGTTTATCTAATAAATAAATAAATCATTCAAAGTGGTGGTCTACAATTAGTTTATCAAAATGTTTTTGAGGTAAAATTTTATTTTAGTCAGCTTAATTATTTTTTAGGTTGTATTGAAGTTTCTGTTATAAGTAGGTACCTTTTTTTGGTGGTAAACAATTTTATGGACAAATTACATTTATTTATTTTATTTGCTCATGAGCTACCATTTGGTAATTGCTCATACTAAAATATTAATTTTTACCCTGTTATACAGCAGATTTGTTACGGTATAATAATCTAATTGTATGTTTATTCACAGCAATTTTTTGGGATTGGTAACTTATTTGGATTGGATGATGATTACAATGACAACTTTATCTTGCTTATCCATGATGTTTGAAACACCGTACGATCGTGTTATGGAAGATGTCTCATTACAAGTTGCCGAATATTGTTTTGTTATTTTTATGAGCATCGAGTTAGCCCTAAAAATATTAGCTGATGGTCTGTTTTTTACACCCAAAGCATATATCAAAGATGTGGCATCTGTTCTGGATGTTTTTATATATATAGTAAGTTTGTTAAATAGACTTTTTTACTTAAGATATACAGTGTGGCCTATTTTCGATGCCCATACAGGTTATCTTGGTTATTATCAGAGATAGGAAAAAATTAAGTACGTAGTCTCGATTTCTTTTTTCGAGAGGAATTCATTGCCGTAAACAGATTTTTGATATCTTTTTTAATTTTCGAAATTTAGCCAAAAACCGATTTTTGGCAATTTTCAAAAATGTTAAATATCTCGATTAAACGAAAAGATAGAGAAAAACTTTAAAGGCATTTTTTGCATGCTTTTTTGTCCTTTATAAGATAGCGATATTAAATTTTTTTAACTCACATAAATATTGATATATTACACCTAACTTTTTTATTTTAAATGGCAACCATAGTTGGCTTTGACATAAATAGAAAGCTTACTTTTTGTGTTTTTCAAAAATATATAATTTGCTTATGGTTGCTATTTAAAATAAGAAAGTTAGGTGTAATATATCAATATTTATAAGAGTAAAAAAAAATTGAACATCGCTATCTTATTAAGGACAAAAAACCATGCAAAAAATGTTATTAAAGTTTTTTTTAATCTTTTGTTTAAGCGAGATATTTAACATTTTTGAAAATTGGCAAAAATCGGTTTTTGGCTATATTTCAAAAATTTAAAAAAATATCAAAAATCTGTTAACGGCAATGATATCCTCTCAAAAAAAGAAATCGAGACTATGTACTTAGTTTTTTTCTATCTCTGATAATAATCGAGATACTCTCCCTGTATGGGCATCGAAAACAGGCCACCCTGTACAGGTTGTTCACAATAATTTGACCACCATAGAGATATTTTAAAGGAGCAAAAACGTGCAGAATTTTAAGCTGATTTAAAATACGGTTTTATGTTTTAGATAACACAAATCGTCCTAAAAATATACAGATAAATTAGAAAATATTTTGTTTTTTTAATATCTCTTCTGTTTTTAAAACAATTTAATAAAAGAAGGTTTTATCGAATTTGGATTCATCAAATGTAGAAATTTGTTTTTTAATACCTTTTTAGTTATTGGTAAAGAGTTAACAGGATTAAAAAAATCAATCATTCGATTTTTAATTTTAATATTTTAGTAACTAAAAGTTATGGTGTGATAAACTATTGTTTTCGGAATTATATTTTTATTTATAGGTTTAAAAACTGAACTTTAGGAAAAAGTTTCTTGAAGATATACAAATAAGCTTATTTAAAAATTGCTTATCTTTTATTAAAGGATCTCTTATCAAAATGCAATACCAGTTTCAAGACTCCCGTCTTTTCATCAGTTGCAATAGTGTTTCCTATAATCTCTTGTTGAAATGCAATACTTGTTTTAAGACTCTTGTCTCTTCATCAGTTGCAGTCTTATTAATTTACTATGATCTCTTGTCGAATTGTGTCAGTTGCATTGCAGTTATTTAATAATAAAAATAAATAAGAGTGCACCCTATGAAGAGACGAAAGTCTTGAAACTGGTATTGCATTTTGATAAGAGATCATTTGAAAAACAGATAAGTGATTTTTAATTAATCTTATTTATGTTGGTAAAGGAATTACTTAAAAATCCAACAATTGATCATTTAAAGAGATATTGACTGTTCTATAATTTATCCCTAATAACAAAAAACAAAAAGAAATATCAAGGAAATGAAAGATTAAGTTTTTGTTTAATTTTGAAATTTATGTCACTTCAAACATACAACCAGATTTTAAATCAACTTGAAATTCTCTGTTATTTCTTTTTTATCTAAGATCTCTATGGCTGTGAATTGTATACTAAAAAAACTGAAAAAAGAGACTGGTGATTAAAAAAAAGAAAACACTGATTACAATATTAAATTAGTGTTTTTGTTATATTTAAAATAATAGAAACATCATGTAATATATTTGCAATTTTGAAACAATTTGTTGTAGGTGAGTCTTGTGTTTTTATGTTGGATGCCGAAACAAGTTCCATCAAATTCTGGAGCTCAGTTACTTATGATACTGAGATGTCTCAGACCATTAAGAATATTTACGTTGGTACCTCACATGCGGAAAGTCGTTTATGAATTATGCAGAGGTTTCAAGGAAATTTTGTTGGTATGTGGTCGTCTAATATTGGTGTTGCTAATTTGTGAAAATTTCATAAATTACAGGTATCAACATTATTGATTCTGTTGATGTTCATATTTGCAAGTTATGGTGTGCAGCTTTATGGAGGTCGTTTGGCACGATGCAATGATCCTACAATTCTGAAACGAGAAGATTGTGTGGGTGTTTTTATGAGAAGAGTATTTGTTACAAAAATGAAACTTCAGCCTGGTATAAATGAATCTTACCCTTCTATGTTGGTACCGCGAGTATGGTAAGAAAATAGTGTAATAAAATACTTACTTATGTGCAATTGTGCATGTTATGTAAAGAAGACATTTTTAGAATTTTTTTGCAATAAAACTTATGTTTTTTTGAATCTTACTTGTGTTTTATTAATTTAGTCTGTTCAAAATAACTTAACCATTTATTTTTTTGTCTAAAACAGAGTTTGACTTGCATCTGATTCTGATGTTAAACAAAAGTATTATCACAAGTTTTTTTTTTAAATGTAAAATGATTTAAACTTTTTGTTGCAGGGCCAATCCACGACGATTTAATTTTGACAATATTGGTGATGCTATGTTGGCTCTTTTTGAAGTTCTTTCATTTAAAGGATGGTTGGATGTACGAGATGTGTTGATAAAAGCTTTGGGCCCGGTAAGAGTTTGTTTCTACCATTTGTTTAATAATTGTAGAGTTTTTGTGATAAATCAGTTATATAGGGTGTTCCAAATAGCTTGTCCCACTATCGGTACTTCCCTCATCTGAAAAGCTACAGGGTCAGTCAAATTAGATGAAAGCTGGTCAGTTTTATGTTAAAGAATAATTTTTTTCTCGACACCGAAAGGCCAAGAGAAAGATAATTATTTAAAAAAACTATGGTTTTGATAGTTTTGAAGTACGTAACGATAATAAAAAAGTTGGTTATCTTTTTTGTTTTATTTCTTTAAATTTTTTTGATTTATTGAAAAACTAAACGCATTTCTTTAAAGTATTGTTTTATTCACTGTTTGCTGATTTAATTGGTTTTTGAATTATACGTTGTGTCATGGTCGTTTATTACTGCTTATGGATGTCATACTGCATTTTGCCTTGAGGATATGTTGTACAGGGTGATTCAAATTCGAGGACGACCATGGGGATCTCGCTTATTACTGAAGATAGGTAGGTTCAAATTTGGCAAAGTTGCTAAATTTTATGCTCATCAATAATATGTAAACAGATTTGAAATATATTCAACTGTTTTTGAAAAAATTGAAAAAAACTGAAACAATGACTTTTTGTTTGTTTGCTATAACTTTTTTATTTATATTTTTTTTAATCTGTAAAAACTCTTACATGGCCACTTTTAATTTTACTTTTAAAGGCGCCATCAATTTTTTGCTTGGCCGATTCCGTTTTGTTTTATAGGTACTAACTTGTTAACTTTTTATGGGCGACAAACTTGATTTTCATCTAGTTATTAGATATGTTAAATGAATGAAAACCTTTTTTTTCCAAATAAATACGTTGTTTATGTTAATAACATAATCATGAAATACATTTTTGAAATTAGAAAAACAGTTCTAGCTAACCAGATAAAAATCAAGTTTGTCGCCCATAAGAAATTAACAAGTTAGTACCTATACAACAAAACGGAATTGGCACCGGAAATAATTGATAGCACCATTAAAAGTAAAGTAAAAAGTGGCCATGTAAAAGTCTTTACTGATTTAAAAAAAAATTTAAATAAAAAAGTTATAGCAAAAAAACGAAAAGTCATTTTTTCAGCTTTTTTCAATTATTTTAAAAACAGTTGAAGATATTTTAAATCTGTTTTGATATTATTGATAAGCATAAAATGTAGCAACTTCGCCAAATTTAAACCCACCCTCTATCTTCAGTAATAAGCGAGATCCCCATGGTCGCCCTCGAATTTGAATCACCCCGTACATACTAGAAATTATGAATACTTCGACGTAGCACACCTTTGATGAAATTTTAAATACAATTTCTAAATTTATAAAGGACCGAACTTTCATGAAATCAGTGTTGCCTTGGAAAACAAAACCTGCGACAACCTGTATATTGTTTAATATTAGTAACTTATTCATTTGTTTTCAGGTTCATGCAATTTACATTCATATATACATATTTTTGGGTTGTATGATCGGCTTGACGTTGTTTGTGGGTGTGGTAATTGCCAATTATTCCGAAAATAAAGGCACAGCACTCTTGACTGTTGATCAGAGAAGATGGTAAGATTATAATTTGAAACTTAGACTGCGGTTTTAATTTTTTTTGTGTTTTAGCAAGTTATTATTTTGCATGATGATTAATGTAAGTTGGAATTTTAATTTGGTTTATTTATATTAATGAACTTTTGGAATAGTTATTAACATTAAGTAATTCATTCTTGTTTATCCTAATTTTACCATTAATTTTTAATTATTATTTTATTAATTAATGTAAGATAAAAAAAATTGTTTGGTAATGTGCCAGTAAAATTATTAAGTAAATATTATGTGTTGCAATTATTTTATGAGTGTTTGTAGGTGTGATCTAAAAAAAAGATTAAAAATTGCTCAACCGCTGCATTTACCACCAAGACCAGATGGAAGAAAATTTAGAGCATTTATTTATGATATTACTCAAAACATCAAATTCAAACGATTGGTTGCAATAATGGTCCTAATAAATAGTTCTTTATTGGGAGTTACGGTGCGACGAATTCCACGACTTTAAAACATCTTGTATATTGAATTAATTTATATTTCAGTGGAATAAAGATCAAGAACACACAGAAATATTAGCTACAGTGGGGACAATATGTACTCTTCTATTTGTGATAGAAGTTGTGATGAAAAACATCGCATTCACACCTCGTGGTTACCTTCAGTCCCGTAGAAATAGATATGACTTATTCGTGACAATTTTAGGTGTTATATGGATTATTATACACGTTACGTTTAAGGTAGACTATTTATAAGTTGTGGTAATTATACTGACATATCATGTAATTATTCTTCTTCGTAGAGCGAACTTTCCTATTTTATTGGCTTCATGGTAGTAATATTGAGATTCTTTACCATCACTGGCAAACACGCTACACTTAAAATGCTTATGCTAACAGTTGGAGTATCAGTATGCAAAAGCTTTTTTATTATCTTTGGAATGTTTTTGCTTGTATTTTTTTACGCTTTAGCAGGAACAATCTTATTTGGAACTGTTAAATATGGCGAAGGTATTGGGAGGTAAGTTTCTCCAATATTAGGTCTTATGCTTAAATTACGTATATCTTTCAAAATTACATCTTTTCTGAAAAAAAAAAAAACCAAACAAAATGTTTATGAATTATACAGGGTGTCTCAAATAACTTATCCCACTGCTTATTTTAATAACTGTAGGGCTGTGGCGTACGCAAGGGGGATTAGGGGGATAAATCCTCCCCGAAAATTTGAAAAGGACTAAAATTATAATTGCCGCATTTCCAAACATATAAAATATAGTATATGTTTGTATATTTTACTTATAAATGCTATTTTTGGGTAGGTTTGACCTTGAAAATTTAAAAAAATTGCCTACGGCGCTGTTACCCGGGGGCCTGCCGCCCCCCTGGGCACTTACTTGCAACTCACTTTTTGTGTTTAGCCTCATAGGTCATTTTCTAGTTATATCATTACCAT
Organism: Elmis aenea; assembly: GCA_947652605.1. Taxonomy (NCBI): domain Eukaryota; kingdom Metazoa; phylum Arthropoda; class Insecta; order Coleoptera; family Elmidae; genus Elmis; species Elmis aenea. The sequence continues at coordinate 14,709,875 of OX393576.1, forward strand.
GGCCTTGAATTTAGTCAGTATTATTTTTGCAAATTAAAACAATATCCCCCCAGAAATATTTTTCTACGTACGCCACTGCTGCAGGGTTGGTTAAATTAGATGAAAGTTGCATAATTTAATGTTCATCATTAATCAACAAAGATATTATCACAGCATTTTTAGTTCAAAAGTTATTTAACAATACTGAAAAAGCCGGTTTTACTTTTTTCATGCTATTTTATTTCTAGAGATATCAAAAAAATTGATAAACCTAATACAGACTGATCTAATTGGACTTTGTATGATATGTGTTAAACAATTTAAAGTTCGATGAAAAGTGTGATAAAAAAAATAATATTTGAACTAAAAAGCTTATGAAATTATTTTTAGAATAATAATGAGCATAAAATTACAGTTTTCATTTAATTTTACTGTAACTTAAGATAAAGCCAGCTAACAGGCTTTAGAGTAGTATGAAAAGTCGCTTGAAATACCTTGTACGTAATTTTTTGAGAATAACTGAGCTCATACAATTAATGTGGTACAATTTTTCACAATTATCTTCAGCTTAAAACAATTTAACTATATATTTAAATACTTTTCGCTTGTATATACTTGTAGTGACAGCTTACATGAACAGTAAATTCAGCTTTTTAATTTCCAAAGACAAACAACTTTAAACAGTAACGATCTGAAATGGTTTATACTCTTTTATGAAGTGTTATCATAATGCTGTACTTCCTTTTAAATTTAAGTGTGCTTTTGAAGGTTTAAAGTAATTAAACAATATGTAAATATTTAAAAAAAAATCTGTAGAAGGTTTAGTAACCCATGTTGCAAATATTAAAACTACAAGTAGTTTTTGGTTTAGTTTATTATTGCTTAATTTACTGCAACATGGACAAAATTTTATAAATTATAAAATAAAAATACACCATTTACAACACTATACATATACATTTGTATATAGAGTACCTACCTTAAAAGTAGTGCTTCTTGATACAGTTTTCCCGTTACATATTTTTCTTCTTAGAGTAAAAATAAGATGACATTTAAGCCTTATGGTTTTCGAAACTTTAAGATCTTAAAAAAAAGTAAAAATATTTTTATGAACTTTTCTTTGTACAATAATATAACAATCTAATTTTGGCATAATAAACTTTTTTAGGCTTTACAAATATGTATAGTTTAATATAATTATCTGTTTACATAAGTAAAGTAAAATAATTTTTTATTTAATTATAATAATTGATAATAGTACTCCACAGTTCTGACTAAAAACCGTATGATTAATGAATAAGGTGTACGCAGTGGTTTATTTTTGGACCATGCTCTTTATTTTTTTAATTAAATGATGCAAATATAAGTAATATTATTATGGGTTTTCCATGTAACCCCCTTGGTTGCGTTATACATTATACAATTAATAGCTCATTATTTTATTGGTAACCATGAAATTTATTTCACATCTGTAAATGCATTCAGTTGAAGTTAATCAATATTTTTAAAAACTTTTCAATAACATTTGGGCAACCGGTTTATAGTAAATATGTTTACTCAAATTAAAATATATTGTCTTATTTTTACTGTTTTAGCAAATATTACTTACAGTAAGATAATTGTCAAATTTTATTTTATTTAAAGTGAAGGTAATAGCCTTTAATAAGCTGTAAGCCATGTTGATTTTTAGACGAGCTAACTTTGAATCTCCTGTGACTGGCGTTGCCATGTTATTCCGTATTGTAACTGGAGAAGACTGGAACAAAATAATGCATGACTGCATGATTCAGCCACCGTATTGCACTCCTGCTGATAACTACTGGCAAACTGATTGTGGAAATTTTACTGGATCACTAGTATATTTTTGTACATTTTATGTCATTATAACATACATTGTACTCAATTTACTTGTGGGTAAGAATTTTACATTTTTAACACACTCAAAATTTGATGTTTTTTGTGAGCATCAATTTCACCGTGAATTTGAGGCTAATATTAATATTTGTGCCAATTACAGCTATTATCATGGAGAACTTTTCCTTGTTCTATTCGAATGAGGAAGATGCTTTGCTTTCTTATGCTGATATAAGAAACTTTCAAAATACTTGGAATGTTGTTGATATCCACCAAAGAGGAGTTATTCCTGTTAGAAGAGTAAGTTCTTGTGGTAATTTTTATGTTATATTAATAGTATCTTATCAACTTTAAAGAAGAATATTCATATTTACTGATTAATTAATAGCTTTTGACCTCACGACTTTAAATATTTTGTTCTTTTAGGTCAAATTTATTTTACGTCTCTTAAAAGGGAGACTAGAAGTTGATCCTCAAAAAGATCGTTTGTTGTTTAAACATATGTGCTATGAACTGGAAAGATTGCACAATGGAGAAGATGTTACTTTCCATGATGTTATAAAGTACGGCATTTTAACCAGGTTTTTCAATATAAGCATGCAATGCAGAGCGATCTCGTATGATTCAAATTCGAGGGCGACCATGGGGATCTCGCTTATTACTGAAGATAGAGGGTAGGTTTAAATTTGGTAAATTTGCTAAATTTTATGCTCATCCATAATATCAAAACAGATTTGAAATATCTTCAACTGTTTTTGAAAAAAAAGAAAAAACTGAAAGAATGACTTCGTTTTTTTGCTATAACTTTGTTATTTATAATTTTTTTTTAATCTGTAAAAACTTTTTCGTGGCCACTTTTTATTTTACTTTTAATGGCGCAATAAATTTTTTGCTGTGCCGATTTCGTTTTGTTTTATAGGTACTAACTTTTTAATTTCTTATGGGTGACAAACTTGATTTTCATCTAGTTAGCTAGAACTTTTTTTCTGATTTCAAAAATGTATTAGATGATTATGTTATTTACATAAACAACGTATTTATCTGAAAAAAAAAAGGTTTTCATTTATTCAACATATCTAATAACTAGATGAAAATCAAGTTTGTCACCCATTAGAAATTAAAAAATTAGTACCTACCTTTAAAACAAAACGGAATCGGCACCGCAAAAAATTGATTGCACCATTAAAGGTAAAATAAAAAGTGGCCTTGTAAAAGTTTTTACAGATTTAAAAAAATATATAAATAAAAAAGATATAGCAAAAATACGAAATCATTTTTTCAGTTTTTTTCAATTATTTTCAAAAACAGTTGAAAATATATTTTAAATCTGTTTTGATATTATTGATGAGCATAAAATTTAGCAACCCTGCCAAATTTAAATCTAACCTCTATATTCAGTAATAATCGAGATCCTCATGGTCGCCCTCGAATTTGAATCACCCTGTATGTATTTAAATGAATAAAATTAAAGCAAATACCTTAAAAATTGTTAATGTAAATGAAAATGTGATATTCAAATACACATAATTTCAGATTTTTATTTTTTAAACTAGAAAAGATATTAGATACAATAAAAATTTAATTTTTTGCTTTTATCAAGTTAACTATGCTTTTTTCAAAATAAATGACTATCACAACATATTGAGCTCTATTATATCTAACTTTTTGCTGCTATATACTATATACTAATCTCTATCTCTAAAAGCTGTATTAAAAGCTGTATTTATATTAACTGAGATCCCCATAATGATACACCCTGTACGTAATGTTTTGCAATTACTAATTATTTTACTTTTAGTATGCTATCATACAGATCTGTTGATATTCGAAAAGCGCTACAATTAGAAGAGTTATTGGCTCGTGAGGAATTTGAATACATTATTGAGGAAGAGGTAGCCAAACAAACAATAAGAACATGGCTGGAAGGATGTCTGAAAAAAATTAGATCAACAAGTGTGAGTTGTGATTTTTGCCATGTTTCTCCAATTTTATTTAATCTAATGTGGTATGGTCATATTGTAGAAGCACCACAACAGTTTAATAGCAGGATTAAGAGCGACAAACGAAGCATTACCGGCTCCAGATACAGTCGAAGAAAGTAAGCACACACCTCCTGATCGTGAAGCTGAAGGAGAAACAAAAGTATGTAATAAGTTGTTAAATAATAAATGATTAAAAATGAGCTAAAAGTGAGTGTGGAAATATCTAAAAAAAAGGGTGTTTGGATATTCGTTTCAGATCCGTCCCTGTTGAAGTCGGAAAAAAGTTGAATTCAACTTTTCTGTCACAATCAAATCTAATATTGTTTTTTTTTGTCCATTTTCGCGATCAATCTTTGTTTTTTAGAAGTCTATGTAGGAGTTTCACAAAATTGAATATTTCTCCCTTGTGCTGTGGCCCTCGTGCCACTATGTTATGTGTTTGGAACTACTTTAAATAATAAAAGATTGTTTTATTGAGTATTATATAATGTGATATAACTGTGTAACTTTTGTTTTTCAAGGAAACTGAAATTACTACAAAGAAACAAAAGGTTATCACACTGCCTCGATCAGATAGTATAGGTAGTAGTTCTGGAAGAAAATATTTAGCACCAACCCTCTCTGATCCTGCAGCGAGGATTGAAAAGGAAAGGATTGCAACTAAGAAGAAAAATAATCGACAAACAGGTAAAACAAAAAAAAATCAAATCACAGGTCTAAATCGGGATCTAATGGCAAAACCAAAATTAAATAATGAGATGAAAATTTAAAAAAAATTATACTTTTTATTAATCTAAAAACAAAATCAATAATTTACAGGTTTAACTTATTAATTCCTCCTACTTATTTTTTATAATTGTCGTTGTTGAGATTATACAAGGTTACCAATATTTTATAAACATAGTAAGTTATTGTTTTTATACAATTCCATTATGTACAGTGCGCAAAAGTATGGAAACAGACAAATATCTAGAATACTATTTAAGATATTACAATGAAATTTGGTATCTGATTGTTATCATATTTTTTGGATTTGATGAAAATATTAAGGTTGCAATACGACTTCCGCTTCAACCGGAATCAAACTCAAACTTTAAAATTTTAAATGGAAGACCTTGTATCTTTTTATAATTTTGGATTCGTCTTCAAATTTACTTTTAGAAATGTGTAAGTTTATATGGGTCTACCTACAGTCAACCATTTTCGTGAAATTAACATGTTTATGAAAATTTTGAGTGATACTGCACTTTCAAAAATTTTCAACATTTAAAAGCTGAAAAGGTAATAGAAATTTGTATGAGATTTGGATTGACAATAAATAAATTAACACTGCAATAGCTACATTTAAAAAATATTATACAGGGCGCTTCTTACACTTGGCTAAATTAGTGAAAAATCAAACATTAATAACTCATTTTTTTTAAATACAACACCCTATATTTTTTTAGACAGTGTTTAAAAAATTTAATTGTCCTTCAAAAAGATTAAGCCTGTGTTATACCTAAAATTGATATTTTTCGAGATACCCCGATTTTATTGTTAATTATTAGGGTAACCCAATATTTTATTTAAATTTTATTTTCATATATATTTTCAATTTGTTGTCATATTTATTAAATTTTTGTTCATTTTGTTTAATTTTCAGTTGTAAATAAAAACCTGCCCCATTTAAATGAGGGTGCCGAAAGCAGTCGATTACCGAGGGATATTACTAGTAGTAAGGCAAGTGTTCCGAAAATGTCAAACACCACCCACGAAGTTCGAGATTGGTGGAACGAACAGCTGGCATATATATCTGAGATAAGTGATGAAGATTAATTAGTATAATTGTTTTCATAATTGTTAATTGGATATTTGTTTTGCAGTAATTAGTTTATTGTACCTAAAAAATGTTGTAGTGATCATTAATTTTTGAGATTTACCGATATAACCCTTAATTATTTAATAATACGAGGTATACTAAAAATCATTACCACCTTAATTAACTGTTTGACTTTAAAAATAACTTCTTCCAACAAACGTTATATATCATAAAATGGTGAAAAAAGCTGCATAACTAGTTTGTTTTTTGTTTGTTAAAATTTGATGAATAGAGTGGCGGACTAAAAACGGTTGACACGTGGGGCGGAGACTCCCCCGACACCCTGGGCGAACTAACCACCCTCCGCCCCCCACCCCTAAATCCTAAATTCGCCGCTGGATGTACAATATATTCCCTAACCTCTCCAGTCATGTAAACTTTATAATAATTTTGATAATTTTGATAATTTCTTTGATATATCAAATATCAGTAGGGCATAGAAAAACATATGTGCATAAATGAGAATTTTTAATAGAAACTTTTCGGTTTCTAAGCTTAGATCTTTCAAACCTAAAAAAAATTGTTACCTACTAATTCTCATTTCTGCAAAAAGTTTTCCTTTATATACTGATACTAGACGTTTGACTTGAAAACAATTTTAAACAAAAGTTTTAAGTGTTTGGATGACTGGAAATATAAGAATATAGCTGTATAATTTTGACCTAAAAATATTCTAGATTTTTTTGAAAATGTAAATTTGAACAACACTTTTTTGGTATATATTAACATTTCAAATATATTATGCTATTGCATAGAGATCTTTACACCATTTATTGGTATATGTTTAACAGGTATATATTTAAAAACAAACTACAACTATATTTAATTAGCCAATACTTTAAGGGTAGACTAATGGGCAAATCTGTTAGATCAATTAAAAAATAATTAAAATGTACTTTTATGTATTACTAGACTGATTTTATAATGTGATCATGCTTTTGTATAAGACTTCAAGTATTTTTAAAAACAATGAAAAACTAAAAAAAAATTGTTGTTATGTTATTGTGGTGTTGATAAATATTTATATTTCTGTTAGTAGATTACGTCATAAAATATTTTTAACTGTTATTGTTGCTATAAAAGGGTTATCAGAATTTCATCCTTAATAAATGATTTTATATGAATTTATATTGTCTTTATAACTTTCAACGTTGTATATGGTTTTAGTTTTTTAGAACAAACAAATAATCTTTAATTAAGAAACCCCATTGACTTTATTGTATTTATTTTATTTAAAACCAAACTTTTGTGTGCATATTATTTCATTTTAAATGTATATCAGAATCAGGATGTCTGGTAATCCTATGATATTTATGTAGTAATGTATATTGAATGGTTATTGAAATATATAATTATATGTTATAATGGATGTGTTACTTACATAGAGTGTGATAAATAATAAATAACATGAAATTGTGCAACTTTGATTTAATTTAATTAAGATCCCAACAGTGGGCAAGTTATTTGAGACACACTGTATTACTTCAATTAATTATATCTAGCTCAGCAAGGCATTTAGTACACATACATACAAATATAAAATTTAAATGTGCATGTTATATTTATACCCACAAATCATTATTGGTCCCATATTTAATTTATTGTTACAATGAACTTCTGAAAAAAATTTTTTTTTAAAGGAAACACAAAGAGTTAACAGAAAACCTTTAGAAAGTACTCTAAAATATTTACCTAAAACCTGTTTTTTCTCTGTAAGTTTTAGTGAGAGTATATTTGTTATTTATATTTAATAAATATAATAGATAAAATTATTTCGGTATGCTAATTTAATATTTACCCTATACAGGTTACTCGTTTTTCGAGGGCCACTATGGGGATCTCGTAAACGGTAAGAGTTACAACTTCGGTTAAATTAGAACAAAGTTCAGGTGTTTGATAATTTGATGCAAACAGAACTTAACTAGTTTTTTTAGTTTTTGAGATATAGGGGAAAAAGTAAAAAAGTGGATTTTTATTTTTGCCTGTAACATTTTTATTTGATGTCGAATTTAATTGCTGTAAAAACTTTTTTATGGCCACTTTTTACAAGGAATCAAAATCCTCAATTCTATTTTCCATGCGACGTTTCGCGTTTTTTAAACCATCATCAGGTCAATTTTTTCTTATGGATGCTATATCTGATTTTAATGCCAATTTGTAGAGCATTTTATTCTGAATTCGACAATGTATTACACTTGGCACTTCTTTGAAACAATTGTTGTTAAAAAGGGACAAAGACAATTATTTACCATGCAGGTAAGTAAACCACATGAAATTATTATTAAAGGGATTTAATTAAAGATTTAACGCAAAACGAACACGTCTTGAAATTATTTTGTTCTTAAACAAGAAATACCTGAAAAAAAGGTAATTAATTTTTAATTAAGCTTATTTATATTAATGAATAATCACTTAAAAAATCAAACAATTTATTTGTGATGAAATTTTATTAATTAGGAAATAAATATTCCTCAAATTAAATTTCGTTTTGAAGTTTTTTACCTTCAAAAATTGGTTTTTGAGATCACATTCACAAATAAATTAAATTTAATAACACGTAAAAACGCTAACGAAAATTTGCGATAGTTTTTACTGATAAGTGTTTTATAATAATTTCACCCTTGAAAATTTAATAAATCTGAATACATATTATTAAAGTTTTTTTTTTACAAATTCATGCTGGTGAAACCCAATTACATTTTTGTAAATAATCAATAGATACAAAGGTCTTTGATTTTTAGAAAAAAACTTGTCTAAATTAAATACATTTTTTAATTTTTTGTCGTTATCAAACCATTGGGCCAATTTTGTGCACTTTTACCTAATTTCCAGATGTTATGACAGGGTAACAATATTAATTATGTTTTAAAGACTTGCAAGTATGACGTCAGAGTATTCAGAGCAAAAAATCTAACAATATAATTTTAAGCATTTCAAGATGAAATAAAGCAATTTTGCTTGAAGAATAAACATGTAAACAATAACAGTTTAAATTACTAATTAAGAAAGTAAATTATTTCGCTTTTATTACTTGGAGATTTTTTTTAAGCATAATTTTATTATATTGTATAGGTACCTAGTATAATTTAATCAAATGTTTAATTTGTGTTTACATAATTAATAAATTAATGAGTGCTATAATAGTGCAGTGGAAAAAATAACTTAAAAAATTAAATAAAACATTAGTGTTATCAAATATTTTTGATGTATGTACATTTTAACATAAAGAACTTGGTGATCTCGTTAAGTATTTGATTTCAAAAGTGAATGAAATAACTTTGAAGTAAAATAAAAATAGTTGAATCCAGAATTTAAAATCGAAAACTGAAGTTGAATATCTAAATCCGTGTCTGAGATATAGTCCAAAAATTATATCTGGATATTGTTAAACTTGATCCCCTAACTCTTTTGGTTTTTGATATAGGTATCAGAACTATTTTTGAAGATTCAAAGACTATGTCCTAGAAGTAAATTTTGGCCAAGAAAAGCACTTGTTATCTTGCGTTTACAAGCGCTTAAACCCTTTTTAAAATCGTAATAAATCATAATTCGAAAATGCTCTTGGATTAACTCGATCTACTATTTGAAGAAATTAATAAATTTGTAATATTACAAAAAAAATTAATAACAATTTGTATAGTTGCTTATTAACATTTGTTTTGCTGAGATTAGGTGAAAACTTATATAAAAATAGAGACGTATTTGTGGAATTATAAGACGTTTAGAAAGTAATTAGAGTTATTTATTTTTGTTATCACAGTAAACATTTTATATAATCGAAAACCCGTACAAATGTATCCTTCGCATCAGTGGCGTAGCTAGGGTAATTTGCGCCCGGGGACAAGACACAAAATCTGCGCCCCTTCTCGTATCGAGAGTCTGGAGACTCACTGGGGCCGGAGTCCCCCAAAAAATTGTTATTTTCAGTTTATATTATGGTTCATAAATAGAATAAAAACTAAAAATTCTTTTTATGGATTGAAACAATTTATTTAATAAACACTAAAATACTAAAATAAATACTAATTAATTATTAAAATTACTAGATACTAATAAAAACTAAATTCTATACATATTTATTGTACTGGTCCGTGAGTGTGTATGTGTAGTATATATGAATTGGAATTCTACTATAAATTGATCTTCCTCGATTTGACTGTCGCAAACTCATCAATTACGTAGTCAAAATTAATAGAATCAAGGGTTTGTCTTTCGATGCTAAGGAGTGCAAGATCACTCAGACGATCTTGTCCCATTGAAGCACGTAAATATGATAAAATAAGCTTTAGTTTGCTGAAAGACCGCTCACAACTTGCAATTGAAACAGCAATTGTTAAAAGAATTTTTTAGTTTAAATCGATCCTCATTTTGGCGCCCCCTAAGCTGTGGCGCCCAGGGACATATGTACCCCCTGCCCCCCCTAGCTACGCCTCTGCTTCGCATATTTGCGGAAAAGTAGTGCCATATAAATATACTAGATGAGCTCAGTGGTGTGCTGTAGTGGGCTCGTGGGGGCTTTGTTAAATTTTGTGAAAATGTTGCTAGCCCGTTGCTAAAATGATAACTTTATACAATTTAGAAAAAATAAATTATTTTTGAGTATACATATATTATATAAATAACCTTAAGCATATAGGTAATTTATCTCATCAATTAAAGAATTAAAGAAAAAGGTAGTTTTTAGGTTTGGTTACTGAAATTAAGCCGGTCGCTAATGGCAATAATTTAACCAATGAAATACAGTATGAATGTATTAGATTTACCTATGTTTACAAAAATTGTGAGCATGTTGATAAAATATTCCCAGTACACCACTGAATGAGCCCTTCCATGAACTATTTCCACAAATTTTTGGAGTTACAAGTTACAATATATATTAACCGATAAATTCTTATTGTTTAGTTTCCGCTTATCATCATTCACTAGCACAATGAATGTAAACACAGTGGTAAGTATATTTAAATTAATTTTATTTTTAATTAATCTTAAACATTTTGTTCTATTATTTTAATAAATAAATAAGTTATAGTACATTTTCAAAAATTATGAAATTTCATTTTTTGTCTATAGTGCCAAAATGAAAAGCGATATAAAACATCTGATTACACAGGCGTTCTTTTCTCAAAAAATAGACCAAGAGACCGAAATCAGATTTTCGCTAACTATTACGGTAACCTTGATATCCCGTAAAATATTCGAATTTGGTCCACCCTGTATTGTATCATTGAAAATGCAATTTATACGTGTTTATTGAATTTTATTTTGTAGTGGATGGTTTTAGCCATGGTTGTCGTTGTAGTGGCCCAGCAGCCCTACTACGGCTTACCACACAGAACCTCGGCCGGTGAACGGTTCGTTAAAGTTAGTGGGAGTCTGCTTGAAATAGGAAGCGAATTTGGAGACACCTCTGAAGGGGCGGCGGTTGATTTAGCGTCTTTAGAAGAAATGCTGCAGCGACTTCGCGCAGACGAATTATTCGGAGAACCAGAGATAGCATTTGAATCCCCTCCTAGTGAGGAAAAAACTCAAGTACCACCATACTATCAACAATCATATCCATATCAGGCTTTCGGTGGCTACCCCAGGGGCCCAAGTATCACCTACGGAGTACCTTTCAGCTCTTACGGAGTCCCTTAATAAGTTTTTGAGTAAAAAACAAAAACTAAAACAATTTTTACTGTGCGCAATAACACTATTTTTTTATGAACAGTAGGTTTTATTAGCTATATTAATAGTCTGAAAGAATATAAGGACAGATAATTGTAGGTGGCTTCTGGAATGTCGAGTTGTGCTGATGCAAATACCACTGCGGTCTACAGTTCCTAATTATTCAATCTATAGTAATAGTGAACAGCAATGGTAAATAACCAAACAAGTGAAAGTAAAGTCAGTGCAAATGTAATTAAATAAATGACTATAGTTATTCCATAATGTTTTAGGTATAGTTCGTTAACTAGTATTAAATTTGTAGTTGTTTGTAAAATAAATTACTAAATAATACGTTATATTATCATTTTAAAAGTTATTTCATTTAAATATTGTACATTTTGAACTCACAGGTGTTTCATTTAAATGTTGTACATTTTGAACTCACAGGTGTTTCGTCACTTTATGTCATAGAACTTAACGTTTTTAAGAAACAATGAAATCGTTAAAAATATATTAACAGTTTATGACCGAATTTGTTTTTTAAATTGTATTTTAACTTCACTGAAACACTCTGTATATAGAGTTTTGATAAATATTAATGTAATTAATAAGTTTAACATGTCAGTTTTCTTTTATTGTTCCGTGAATAATTGAAAATTCTGTAAGCGTTACTGGAGAAGGAAGAGATGTTAAAGGTATAAAAATATTTTAAATAGTTTTTATTGTTTTGTTTACACCCCCGTTTCAAACAAACTGCATGAGAACATATTGTAGCATTTTACTGATCCTGCCAATAACACAATTATGTAGCAGATGTGTTCAAGTCAAACTGAATTAAAATAATAATATACGTCGCTGCTGCGCTGGCAACCTAAAAATTATTTCTGTTAATAGTTTTAAGTATAAGGTGTACTCAAGCAAGTTTAAATATTTTTAAAAAAATAATTTAAATTTTAGTTTAGTTAATTAAAAAATATTTCAATATGTACTTTAAATTCTGCATGCTTTACTTGTAAAAGTAAGTAGGTGTTAAGTGAAGAATTTTTCGTGATTTATAAAATATTTACATCGTAAAAGTTCCAATGATCTAATTACAGTAGGCTCTCAACTTAACGGAGTAACTGGTGGCATGCCGAAAGTCCGTTAAATCGAAAGTAGGTATTTTAAATTGATTAATAAAGGACTTAAAATGTACTAAGCGAATGTTTCCACCATTTATTAAAATAATTTGTTTTAACCCTCACACAATGTAAAGATTAATCGGTAAACGGCCAATGAACTAAGGCCTATTGATCGGAAATTGATAATCGATTAATTTGCTTATCGGTGCATCCCTTATATGAATATTAACTCAATTAACAAAAAATATCAGTTAAATCCAAATTCTGTTAAATCGGTATAGGTAATTTAAATCAAGAGCCTGATAATCACTTCAAATATCATCTGAGGAGTATGGTGGATATGAAAGAATTTTAAACCCAGATCATAGACCTTTTATAATGCAAAAGTTACCTAAAAACATCAACGTGTATCATATTGACTGGAAAATGTTGCCACATACACCAAGAAGATGTTACTTTATCAAGTGATTAACACATATTAAGATCATTGGAATATTACCTTGGGTGAAAACAATTATAAACCATGAAAATTTGAGATCATTAAAACGAACGACTCATTTTATCAGCAAGACATTCAAAATATTAAAGAATGGAGAAGACAAGTTGTAGATAACTATGGGTATACAGGGTGTCCCAAATTCGAGTAAATGCATGGGTATCTCGCTTATCTTAAGAGCTACGAGGTCGGTTAAATTAGGGCAAAGTTGCGAAATTAGATGCTGATCAAATATCTGCAAAGAAAGTTTTCATAGCTATCTTAGTTCAAAAGTTATTCAAGAAAAACTGAAAAATTTGCTTTTCGTTTTTTTGCTCTATTTCCCACATGTTTTAAGATATCGACAATCTGGAAGCACTTCTCCATGGCAACTTCTTACCCTTTATATTTTGGGATAATATAAAATTTCCAACAACGTTTTGTCTCTTCAGAACCACCATCAACTTAATTTTTTTAAATACGACGAAAATATTGTAATTTTATAGTCGGATAGCATTTTGTACTCTGATTTCAATGATATATGACACTTAATATTTAAAATGATATTTTACCACGAAAATTTGTAAAATATCATTTTTAATATAAAGTGTCATATATCATTGTAATCAGAAGACAAAATGCTATCCGACTATAAGATTACAATTTTTTCGCCGTATTTAAAAAAATGAAGTTGATGATGGCTCCGAAGAGACGAAACGTTGTTGGAAATTTTATGTTATCTCAAAATATAGAGCGTAAGAAGTTGCCATAGAGAAGTGCTTCCAGATTGTCGATATCTTAAAAAATGCAGGAAATAGGACAAAAAAACGAAAATCAATTTTTTTAGTTTTTCTTGAACAACATTTGAACTAAGACAGCTATGAAAATTTTCTTTGCAGATATTCGATGAGCATCTAATTTCGCAATTTTGCGCTAGTTTAACCGACCTCGTAGCTCTTAAGATAAGCGAGATCCCCTTGCATTTACTCGAATTAGGGACACCCTGTATGTAGGTAATAGTTTTTTTTTAATAAGTGTAGTTAAATGTACTTTGTGAAAATACATTACATTACATATACATGTGTCTTAATCTAACATCTAATGTTTAATACAAACCGAAAATATCAAAGTGGAGTCCACCACAAACCAACCAGCAGCTGTTATTTTTAAATCTTCGTGAAGCAGTTGTAAGGAAAAACTTTTGATCTAGAATATGAATTAGTAATTTATCCATATCGTATAGGAAAACTGAAATAGATGCTTACCAATTTTTCGGTGTGACGATTATGATTAATGTTCAGAAGTTGGGGCAGTATCTTTTTAATTTTGTTACCCTGAAATCAATTATTGTAGGGTTAATAATTTTTATTTTATATTAGCAACTATAAACATGGAAATACAACCAAAACCTTGATTATAAATAACGCAAATAAGAAATTCATTGTTTTACAAGGTAGGTAGTTGTATTTTAACAATTTTAAGTAAGTGTTCATTTTACCATATTGTGTAAATAGTTGCTTAGGAAACAGAAGGGACAGTAATTCATTGTAGATTGTAGGTACTTTCTGTTTTGTAGATACCAGTAACAAGCATATTTATTTAGAATGACCGTGTTTTCCGGTCCGCAAGATTGTCTTTTTTGTGTTGGAACAACTGATCGTTAATTTACCTGCATATGTTGATGTGGTTGTGTGCATGAAAAATTTTAATTCTTTGAAAATCAGTGAAAAGGAAGAGTACTAAACAGAAGACATTATTTTATGAACATTACAATTACAGCATTTACCTCTAAATCATTTTTGTTGGAATATAAATATGTCAAAAAATATGATTTACTAGCTGGGGTGCTTTTTTTTAAACACCCAGTATATTTTTAAAGGATTGGAAGTGTACTGATCATTCTCTTTACTTATATAATATTGTATTACTGTTCCTATCTGATTTTATGTTGAAAAATGAGAAACTACGGAATTCATATGAACAATATTCTTAAGGGATTTGGGTTAGTTATGTAAGCAAACGAAAAAAACCAAATTATTTCAGCTTACATTTCTGGAATGTAATGAAAACAGCCATATATCCAAATGCGTAATATCATTTAGAAGTCAATTCTTTTGGTGAAAGGTTCGTGTAGGCGAACGCGCAGCTTCCGTTTATTTCAACAAAAATTCATTTAGGATATATAAAGTGTTTTTTAATCCATGTCAATTTTTGAAGAAAGCGGACAATATTGAATTTATTTCACGTATTCAATACGACTAACCCGCAGTTAACAAAATTGGAACGTCTCGAATACATCCTGTTCATATTCCAGTCGGATGTTGCATTTTGGATTGCAAAGAAACTATCGTTATGGTGTAAATATGTTTGATTAAAAATCGTCATCTTTTTTCGGAGGATTTCTTGTCGAAATAAATAGATAAAGATTTAAATAGAAAACAGTAAAATGCAAAAATGATTTTAGAAAGAGTACAAATTAAATGCTCGGAAAATATTAATATTTTTACTAAATCTTTGTATCTATAAAAAAGCAAATAAAATTTTTGCTATAAAAAATAATAATTGCTATAAAAATAATTAGTTTGCTATAAAACTTAAGAAACACTAAATATAATCAATAAAGACTATAAAAATAAAGAAATTCGTTTTAAAAATTGAAAACTCGTGATTATTTTTATTACAGAAAATTTTAGGCCAGGTTAGGTTAGGTCAGGTTTTCATGTATTTTGGTAATACCATTCTTTAAGAAGCTAAAAACGAATCTAAAATCTTCTGTTGTTTATGAACTACAAACTGCAATTCCATAACTATGGAAAGATCGATAACGATCACTTCTACCTATCACAAGGACCGGAAATCCGTGTCAATTTAGTTTATATGTTGCATCTGCATATGTTCAGACAGTAATGCATGTTGTAAAAGCTTTTTTGACGGCATAAAAAATCTAAATTCTTTATTATCGTAACAAATCTCATAGGCGACAATAAATGGCTTAATATCATCTTCAGGTAAAACTACGTTTCCAAAATCTTCTTTTCCAATTCGCCAAATCTTTCATTTCTCAAATCTCGCAGATACTTATTTCACTGAATTTTTGTGGGCAATTTAAATTCTTTTTCAGCCAGACGTTCTAATATTTTTTTGGTTTAATTCTGGTATCGTTTTCAAATAGTCTTTTGATTTGACTTTTAATTGCATCACTTATCTTATGTTTAGATAAGTTTGAAAGCTTATTGTGATTATGTGGAAGATTAGATCGATATAAAGTAACTTCATTGTTTTTAGAGTTGAACACTAAACAAATACCTGAATCACACTGAGGCCCGTATCGTTACGTATTGCAAAGATTGTACTTTTTATGAAGTTTGCATTTTTTTTGTTAATAGTTAAATAAGATATTTATTATAACACATACTTTAAATTTTATATAAAACATTTATAATTTTATAGCAAACCTAGTAAACTATTTACAGCAAAAACTATTTTTTTTTTATTGCAAAACAACTTATTTACAGCAGTTTATGACGAGCCTTTTAGAAAAACTAAAACGCTGTAAAGTATATTTACATTTGGGCGTTTCTTACTATTAGATGAGCTTTGTGTATAAGGTCATAAGATCACCATGTTTAAGGCTGACCCAACTAAACGGCATGATGCCCTAAATAATGATTTTGGAAAAATGGTCCATATAACTTGATATTGAATCGCGACTATTATAAAGTAAATAAATTTTTATTACTTACATTCTTGGCGCAAAGATGTGATGGAACAATGACGAGTAATAAATTTGCAATAGACTGTAAAATCCAGTAATAAGATAAATAAATCGAAAGCGTCCAAAATAATCTGGTACTGTCACTTCCATACAGTTTGGAAACCACGTTGTATAGATGTACTGTTAATATTACAAAATCCGTCCCAATCATTATTAAAATTTGATAAGAGAAGCTGCTATTGGTATTTCTAACTAAGCCACACAATTCCTGATGCAATTTAGCATGGGTTTGTAAGTTACTTTGAAAAATAAACTGTTTACTTTGAAATCTTTCGTTTTGTAACAGTTCGACTATGCTTCTATTAAGTTTATTGAAGATTATTTGTAGCATCGTCAAAAAAACAAAGTAATGAATTTTTTCTGCTAGAATGAAAAACTCAACAAGAAATAACGTTGTTATTTCCATCCAGTCGATGGTAAAATCACTATGTCTGTGAATAAGTATCAAGACAGTAGAACATAAAAACGATTTAACGATACTTTGAAATAATAATGCTAGTAGAGCTATGTTTTTTACGTATTTGTAATTTAAATGTAATCCATACCATTGCAATTTTGTATTTATATTCCATAACATTTTCCAGTTATTCTTCGTGTTGCGTTGATATAATTTACTGAATAAGAAAATGGTTGCAATATGTACTATTCTGGAGTTTATGCAAAATTTGAAAACGTATATCATAAAAGGAGTAGACTGAAACGTTTGCTTGAAATTCAGAATGTAAATAGAAGTCACAACAACAATTACATGTATAACGCAGAAGATTTTGTTATAGGTAGGTGTTTCTATGAACAATTTTTTTGATTTCGAAAAACGGAAATTTAACAAACCTGTTATTCGCAACAAATAATAAACTGGACGTAACACGTTAAAAATGTTTAAATCCATATCATACGAGTACGTTTAAATGTTACTGACTAAACCGTTGTTATAATTGTTACTGTAAAGGTACCAGGAAATAATAAGCAGTTTCAAATACTTAACTAAAATTAATGGTGTTTTCGTGTATAAAATATATCTGTATAAGATCGATTTAATAATGCGTGTATATTGTTATGAAAAACGTAATAGACGAATGAAGTGAATGCCCTGGCTTTATATAAGGAGGTCACGACCTTTTTTCTATAACTAATTGCATAATATTATACGCTGTCATGTGTGTTGTCGTCTTCCTAGTAACGTAATCATATTTTTGTAAAAAATGATTATATTTTATCCATTTTTATTTAACGCGTCGTATTAAAATCCTTATAAATTTTTACTTTAAATGTGCATAGAGAAATCTATTTTTATATTGTATGATTCCTAATGAAGAGCTTGGAATTCGTAAGCTTTTTCAGCATATTCTTTTGAAAATGAATTGTAAACATGAATAAAATACACAATCTCTATGAATAACGTACATTGTAAAATGTGTACAGTGACATTGCGTTTTTTTGGTCTAAAAATCTGCAATAAGTTTGTATGGAGCGGCATTGCTGCAATGATATAAAGATATCACAAGTTACAACATATTTTTCTTTGTGCATGTTTTTCAAATTCTAGCTTTCTACGTAAGATCCCAATTCTTTGTTGCTGCTTTGAAAACATGACGCATTATCGTATATTTTTGGGAAACGATATTATAAAACTGTTTTGCGCAAACCATATTTAAATACAAAAATTAAGATTTCACTGTTTTTGCTACAAGCGGTATTGTTTTTAGGTTAAGGAATAAATACATTCCTAGGAGGTAGAGGCTGTGCTGTGGCCAATTATACCTACATAAACAGTTTGAAAACTAATGACCAAAGTATAGTATATCATGTTTTTTTTTAACAAAAAAGCACCTTTAACAATCATTGATAGCAAAATATCTACAACCAAATATACCGGGTGTACCAATTAGGTATTCGCATCCCTACATATTAATATTTTGCACTGCTGTATTAACAATGAAATTCGCTTTAAAATTCACTTCCGGTTTCGCCGAAAATGACCCTGTTTGTTATTTCAAATGGAACACCCTGTATATTTTTACATTTTTGGAAATAGGAAGCAATTTTGAATACAGCTGCATTATTTTTGTTAATGAACCACTACCACTCCGTTTAAAAAAAATGACTCACACTTAACAATAAAATATATTTTTGGCCAAAAATTATTTGAGGGTAAAAACATTATACAAAATAGTACAGTTGTATTCAAAATTGCTTCCTACTTCCAAAAATGTAAAAATATACATGGTGTTCCATTTGAAATATTAAACTTAAGAACATTTCCGGAGAAACCGGTAGTGAAGCAATAGAGTACATATGTTCAAATAATCGTTTTTTTTTACAAATATCATGTCAAAAATGTCATTTAATTATACGAAACTAAAGAAAAAAAAGGGGGTGTCTAGAACAGTGGCGTAGCGACGAGGGGGGCAGAGGGGTATCGATGCCCCGGGCGCCGCGAAGACAAAATATTTTTGCATTTATTTCACTTATTTAAAGCCAGAAAACTAAAATGCCAATATAATTTTAAAATTTGTACTCATTTTCATTACAGTGTATTTGAATAAATAATACAACATTATTGTCCTTAAAACTAACAAAGTACAATAAAAATACGACCAAGGGGGGGCGCAAAAAAATAATATGCCCCGGGCGCTGTTTACCCTCGCTACGCCACTGGTCCAGAACTCAGTTACATGCGAATAGGATTTTAAATGTTGTAATGATTTATGTCCAATGGATTCCAAACTATATTGATAATGTGATAATCAAAAATTTTGTTTGAGTTAAAAGTATTTTTTTAGAAAGATAGTTAATCTTTCTAATTATGCAATAAAAACCGGATGGTTCCATTTAAGTTTTTAAAGTTACTTCCGGATTGACCACTTCCGGTTTAATCACGAAAACCGCTATAGCGTCAGTCAATTCTGGATATGCACTATTGTTGTAAATTTTTTCCCCCATCTCAGACGTCGCATTTTCGAATAAAAGCGCTGGTACCGGTGGTCTGAAACACCCTGTATAAGCCTACTAATTTTCATTATCCTACAATAAATGGTTTAGTACTTATGGGGGTGCGATATCAAAGGGACGCGCAGTATTTAACCCGGTTGTAGGTCAATTTTTCCATTCACTTTATTTTCAGATGATTTCTTTTCCGAGTATGACTATCATTTTATATCTTACGTACTTACATTGAAACTATTATATTAGCCATAATGTTCTATAATGTTTTATAATGTTACTTTTAATAAGCGTTTAAACTTATAAAAGACAGTTTTCCGAAAAAACATTTTTAGTGGCGATTTGTCAACTGACAATATTTAAATAGTTCGCAAAAACAACATTTTTTGTGAATAATATCTGGCTAATTCCATTTCAAAATAAGACAAGTTTTCTTGCAAATGAGTCAATTAACGTGAACTTGGACCTTTTATACATGTGTATACATCCGACAAAATCCTCACTTTATAAATAGGAATTGTAAGACGTCATTGCTAACGTCATTAATATCTGTGGTTTCGTCACGAAGATGAATTTCGTCGGATGAGCCTTCTCGTTCACTTTATAATCCTTGGGTAAAACCTTTTATTGCACAACAGACTAAAAACACACATACAACTTTTGTACCCGCTGCCTCCACCATATATTATGATGTTAAATATCACAATGAAAAAGACTGCGCTAGATTCATGATTTTATCTAAATACGATATCTACTAACTTTATACTGTAATTATGTGCAACAAAAATGGTAAAACAGGGTTTAAAAATATTGTAAAAATTAAAAATATTCCAAATAATATTTGAAACAACTTGGTTAATAAATGATTATTAATTTGTTGCAAAAAAAAAGATCGTAAAATAGCACAACTCGATAATTTTGATTTTATACTGCGCGGTAAATAGAATAGATTAGAGATTCTCAACAGGGTCGATGGAATTTGGGATATCGATTTTGGGTGGGTGGACAAGTCAGATACTTATTGTACTGTTAATAATTTTTTGTGGGAATATCTTTAAGTGATTTAATTTTTTATATAGAGTTAGCGAAGCAAAGAAAATCTTAAGCTAAGGGGATCGATTGAGTTTTTTTTTTGTGAGATTGAAGTAAGCAAAAGGTTGGGAACCCCTGGAATAGACGAGCAAAAACTATCGTGTATAAATAGTAAAAACAAAGTCTGCAATCATGTTTAAAAAAAATTTAAATAATAAAATGTTATCAAAAAGGCTCATGGGGAGCAATACTAAATAATTTACCTATTTTAGTAATTAACTAAGTATAATAATTACGTGAAAGCATTGGTAGATAAACTTTTTGTTGATAAAAATGTTAATTACTTTACTCACATTAATTAGTCACCACTTCCTAAATAATTATCGATTTATCATATAAAATGTATTTTTATCGACAATAATGTCTTACCTTATCTTTTAATGCATCAAGAGCCTAAATTTAAATGGATGTGTTCAATTTAATTTATTATGCTGGTTTAATTTTTTTCTTTATTAAAACAATTCTCAATGTTTTAATAGGAGCCTTTATGATTGGCTTGTAAAATATCTATATATTTTAATAATATAAGTAAAATTTCAAAACGACATTCGTTTTGAAAAAGACCAATGGTCGAAACGTCAACTTCCAAATATAGAAGACCCGGTTCCAAACCCGGAAACGAAGATTGTTTCAAGGATAACGGCCGCGAAGCCTTAAGAATAAAATAAGTAAACTTTACTACAATCTTGCACATGCTTAAAAAATTGTAACCATGTGTTAATAAATAGATTGCGCGAAATCATAATTTTATATCAAATTAATAACAAACGTAAAATGAAAGGACGTTGGCCAATTTAGACGTTTAAGATAACAGAGTCCCATAAAAAGTAATAAAAGTTCATTAAAAAAAAAATGTGGGTGTTTATGTTCATTCTTAAACAAACTATATTATCCAAAATTATGAATATTGCAACTGATTAACTTAAAGCATAAAAGTCATACGTCGATGGCCAACTGAATTACAATAAACGAAATTATTTTCCTCATCAACTTGCAAAATCGGACTTCATGTACTTGTCTTTTATCAATACTTACTTACTTATAGGTAAGGGAGACTGTTGTACCATGGAACACTTTTGAGATTTTATTTTTTTAAACTTTTAATAATAATTTTTTTGAAATGAAAAAAATATGGTTTTAACTAATGAAGATTCCTTTACAACTTGCGGTTTGTATTTCTATGTTTTACAGCTCTATTAACAAACAAAAAAATAAAATATGATGTTATGAAAAGTGTTCCATGGTACAACATGGTCATGTACCATGGTCTAGTACTTTGGAACATGGGGAAATGGCTGTAAAAAATAATTTAAAATACAGTTTTCAGTTCTACAAAGAATAATATTCCGGAATTGCGAAATGTGTCTTGACAAAATAGCCAATTTAACAATGTACACTTTGCAGGCTTCTGTAACTGATGTTTTTGTTCCGGGAGCAGTCAAAACTGCTTCTACAGCTTTTCTCATAGCATCTGGATCAATTGGGGCCTTCTTAACGCAACTCTTACTTTTTGGCATAGCGATCTGTTACAAAAAAAATAAAAAAGGGATGAAATTGTATCTATTGGAACGTGTTCCATGGTACATGATGTTGTGTTTTCCAAGCAGGGATGGAATAACGTTTTAAATCGTTACGTTATTGTATAACGTTATTTATTATTGATTTTCGTTACATAACGTTATAAATAACATTAAAAAAATGAATCGTTATGTTATATAACGTTACAAAAATTATGACATATATAGGATGTTTCTTAAATAATGCAGAAAAAAATCGGGAGGTAATTCCTTATCCAAAAATTAGGGGGTTTTATTATATAAATTTTTTTCCTTGGACGTCTCCTTTCGGAGTTACACCCCCCTAAAGGGGAGCGGTAATATTAGGTTTTTATTCTATTTCTCAAATTCGAATAAATGTAGGAGAATGATATTTGGTGTGTTTAGTACTTATTTAAAGGTTTCCCATAGTAATATTTTCAATCATCTCCCACTTTCACAGGGCACTGAAAAGTGCGACCTCTGTTGATTTTTTTATCAGAACTTTTTAGTGAGTTAAAATTTTGATTTTTTTTTTGTCAAAGTTTGATTTATTTAGATTTTTTTATTTTTTAACTTTTTTCGTAAAATCTACAATTTTTGAGTAAAAAATTAAATGAGCGAACATGATGTTTAGGTTCATATTGGGTAGAATTGACAGGCGTTTTAGCGTTATCGCCGCGTAAACGTCAAAATGAATCGTTTTGTATTGGAATATTTGATGGTTCATGTTCACTCATATAATTTTTTACTCAAAAACTGCAGATTTTACGAAAAAAGTTAAAGAATAAAAAAGTCTAAATAAAAGTTTAAAAAAAAAAAATTCAAATTGCAAAATTTCAACCCACCAAAAAGTTCTAATAAAAAAACCAACAGGGGTCACACTTTTCAGCCCCCTGTGTAGGTGGGATATAATTGAAAATATTACTATGGGAAACGTTTTAATAAGTATAAAACATCTACCGAATATCATTCTCCTACATTTATATCCAAATTTAAGAAATGAAATAAAAACCTAATTTTACCGATCCAATTAGGGGGGTGTAACTTCGAAAGGAGACGTCTAAGGAAAAAATTTTATCAAAAAGACCCCCCTTAATTTTGTATAAGGAATCACCTCCCGAATTTTTTCGCATTATTTAAGAAATATCCTGTATAACAAAAGTACGTTGAGATATTTTATATTTATTTTCTAAAGTATTTCTAAAATATGAACAAAATATTATATCTTCTGAAAATAAAAAGATGGCCATATAAAAATTTAATTTATAGGAATAACGATACAAAATAACGTTTAGTAAAACGTTATCGGTTATTATAACGTTATATAACGTTATTACAATATCGTTACGTTATTGTATAAAAAATTGTAGTTGAATCGTTATTATAACGTTATCGGGTATCGTTACGTTACGATTAACAACACTCGAAATATTTACTTTTGATACTTCAAAAACGGTTTCATCTACTCAACGCGCGTTTTCGAGTCAAACAAGACAGATCTTCTGTCAAAGACACCTAGCGTCATTCTTCACATCATGGTGATGGATTTAGCCCATCAAGTGCCAGCACTATTTAGGATCCGCAAATGTTCCAAGGTACACTATGCTCAAGGTACAACAGTCTCCCCTACATATTTCTTATGTAAAATGAAACTATGCTCTTTTATAAAACAAAACATAAGCATTCTACAGAACTTAACAGTCGATAATAGTATCTGGATAATTTAGTTTATCTTTAAACAAAA
Source organism: Elmis aenea (assembly GCA_947652605.1). Classification (NCBI taxonomy): domain Eukaryota; kingdom Metazoa; phylum Arthropoda; class Insecta; order Coleoptera; family Elmidae; genus Elmis; species Elmis aenea. The sequence goes on from OX393576.1 coordinate 14,733,888, forward strand.
ATATTTTTTAATATGTCACTTTTGCTTTGACGTAACGACACTTATCATGAGCTCTAAAATTTATCATACGCATTCATTCCTAAAATTACAAGACATTCTTAGTAGGAACATTTGATATATTTTCATTAAAATTAAGAAGTGGTGATATTAAAAATATATACTCCCACGTAAAATCATTGCGAGACAATGCAAATTTGAAAAATTAAAAGCTAGGAACAACGGAACTCCTTACACACTGCTAGTCGTTTGATGTCATTGTAATTAAGGATTACAAAGAGTAACAAAGAAAAGGATCGAAACCATGAAGTACGAAGTATAAATAATCCGATTAGAAATTTATGTTCAGTGGTATTTATAAATAAAAAACATTTTTTGAAGGAGCTGCAATTAAGATGGTTAAAATTTGTGTTGGGAAAGACTTTTGCCAATAATGGCGATTAAAGTATTTTAAATAGAAACTTTATTATTATAACTTGTTCTCAATTTAACAAAAAAAAGACAGCGTTGTGGCTCAGGGACTCTATTAAGGATACTAATTTAAAGAAATTGGAAACTATCGTTTTTAAAGTTTTATAGATTTTGTGAAATGTAAAGTTTGAATATCCTACTATGCACATACAAAATTACAATTATATTATTTTTATTATTATATTGAGTGGCCCAAATACAAAAACAACCACTACCTGGGTATTCGAATTTTATAATCCTCTACTTATTAGGCACAAACAATTTTTTTATTTGCAGGATTGTAAGGTATACTTGTATTTTTCTTTAAAAAATATCAGTAGTAATATAACAAGTGCATTGAAAATTATCGATAATTTTTGGTAAGTATGCCCGAATGCAAGTTGAGCTGAAAAAAAAACACCATTGCACGTAGTGCACGAGTAATTTTTTCTGATTCAACTTGCATGAGTGAAGATTTGTCAAACATTATAGATTTGCAAGACACGAGTTATATTTTGTCAGAAAATTTCCTTCACCTAACCTACCTGTTTAATTAAATGTATGTTATATCAAATTTTACAAGTACTGTCAGAGTGGTGCGTCAGGGGCGTGGTTTAATCTATATTAAAGTAACGCTACTGGTCGCCGAAATTCGTCAAAAAATTAACAAGACCAAAATATTTAATTCCCTCTCCAAATTTATATTTTCGACCAATCACAAACTCAGATTCCTTAGAAACGACCAATAAACGCATGAAAATCTGTTAATTGCAAAAAGGATATTATCAGTGTATGATTATGTTTATTGGTCGTTTCTAGGAAATCTGAGTTTGTTATTGGTCGATAACGTAAATTTGACAGGAGGATCAACATCTGATAGGGGAATGTAAAATTATTACTGTGTAATAATGCTCCTATTGGTAGTCTCTAGGTCTAGATTATTTAAGATTACTGATTGGTTGAAGACGCAAATTTGACAGGTGAAGGAAATTTTCATTAGTAAACTTTTAAACCGAGTTACAAATATGTCGGTATTCATTCTTAACTGTGGCACCTGTGGATGCATTACACACATGTATTAGGTACGTATGTTTTAAAATTTATTTAAAAAAATATGTTTTATATTTCTCTGAAACTATAAACATATTCGCACTTAGTTTTTATATTAATCAAGAAAATAAACTTACTTTATAATAATTATTGCTTTATTCAACAAATATTAGCACCGGTTAAAATAATACATAGAGCAAATATTGATTATGTGTATAGCGACATTTGGGCATCTATCCTTGTATATTTAAGAACTGAATTTGGTAGCTGGGTCTCTAAAAAAAATTATTTAATTTTACCATAACATAATAGGTTCTGTATACTTACATTTCGATGGTAGCAATATGTGCCACCGCATGCATTTTGGCAACATTTATAACCACTTAAACATCCATAAGTAGGACAAGTTCGTGTACAAGATCCTCCCTGTGGTCCCCATGGAGGTGGTGGACAACGGCCTCCTTGATTATGATTAGCCAAAACGGCCAATACTTGAACAAATACCAAAACGATGGCGAATAAAATAACGGAGCGAGTCATCTTGTTATTGCATGGTGAATTGAAAAGACGTTGTCTATTTATACAAAACATTATCGGAGTTGTTATTTAAAAAATTACACAAGCAATTGCAGGTGATCGGTTTCAACATTAAAATTTCCGATAAAATTCAAAATTTTGAGAAATGATATCGTTAAATACGTTTAAAACCATATTATTACTTTTGCGTGACTAAAATTTCATGTCATATGAAACATTTTCACTTGATAAAAACTTAAATTACAGTTTTTAACTGTGATAAGAATATTTTTCTAGAAATAAGTCGCTAAAAACGTTTATGACTTTAAGTGAAAAAATTCAAAATATGTAACAATTTTTATAGCATAGTGTGGCGTAAAAAAAATAATTGTTTATTCTTCCTTTATTTGTTTTATCTAATAATTAATATTTTTTTAAAATTTGCGCCAAAACAGTTTTAGTTATTTTTAAAATATGTTGGCTCTAAAGTCTGTTTTAGACGATACTATTTTTTCGTTTAAGAAAATTGCATTCTATTTTATTTTACCGTGTCAATCAGAAATTAAAGATCTTGAACAAAAAAATGTACGGAAATAGGACGTGTTCCAATTGCATCTAATATTTGGCATGTGCGCATGCGTATTCTACTGTAATTGTATTTGACCTAATGTCACTTGTGGGTTAGGTTAACTGAAATAAAAATCAGTTCGTTATTGATTGTTTAGTAACATTATTAATGGTAATGCAGCCATAAGCAATCTATTCATTTGTTATTATGTATAAGCAGCAAGGGTGATCAGATGTCAGTTTACGTAAATCCGGTGAAGATGACAGGGGGTGGAGGGGGGTCAGGAAATGCACCTTAATTTTTGGTTGTAGTTTTCCGGGTTCTAATTCGTAAGCAAAAGAAAATTCCTCAGTGGGAAATATAGGATGTTGATACATAAAAAACAAAAAAAAAATTACAAAATCTTGTTACATGGGTATATTACGATGCAATAAATAAATTTAAAAAACAAGGCGAATTACGCGACTTTCCTAAATAATAACATACAGAGAGGCAAAGCGTGAACGTAGTATTTGAAAAATATGTGATAGACAATACGATCGTGTTTCTTGTTTTCATTGATATATCCGACTTACGATTATATTTTGATCTTTTGATCCAATTTTTGTATCGGTACTGTTTTTTTCGGTTAAGTAAGTTTTTGGTACTGTTATGAAACCCGGAGAAATCATAATAAAACCCAGAGCACGGAGAAACGATGTTAAAACCCAAAGACTCCGGGTGAAACCCTAATAAGCACCCATATACAAATAAATTATAGAAAAAGAAATAAATATTAAAATAAACATTTGACATGGATACTCAAGATTGCCATCAAAATATAATATTCTCGCGAAAAATTTGCTCATAAATTCGATCTAAAAATATCGCGAGGAGCAGAAAATTGCAAATTTCAGTAAATGTCATCATTATTCGTTATTTTAGTGGAACTTCTTCCCTCATTATTAGCATGTTCTGTTATTAAAATCTGCAAAAATCGGTAATTAATTCATTAGTTCGAATATTAGCGATATTTTTAGAAAGAATTTATGAGCAAATTTTTCGCTAAAATAGTAAAATAAATCAAATTACGCGCCAAGGTGGCAGATACGAAGAAAAGTCAAGATACACTTTTTGTTAAAAATAAAATGCTTTACCCATAAACAAGCTAAAGTTTGATTTTGAACAGGGCCGTACTAGTTTTTTTATAAAATTTATTGTAACTGAACCCCCACAACTCCGCCACTGGTTGCTTGTGGGACTTGAAATATTCACCGATTGTGGTAACCTGTAAGGTGGTGCTGTATATCAAATTTGGTTGAAAATTTATCTACTGGTTGGGAAACGGTTAAAAATTATCAATATTATTTCGAAAATTTCAACACCCTGTATCTTTAAATTGAAGCGTTTTTGGACCAATGTTGATATGAAATATTCGCTTTAAAATAAGTTTTTCTATCGACTGTTAAAGTCCTGCTTCAAAAAAGTGGACCACCCTGTATAAGAGTTTTTGTAACAAAAAATATTATCATGTAAATGATTCATATTTTTCATGAAAAATTAATGAACGAGATTCTTGTATAAAAATTTTGACATATTCTTCAACGAATAAATTGTTAAAAATTAGTATAGTCTAAAAAGGACATAATACAGAAAATTTTGAAATTCTGTGATAGTCTAGTACTTTAGTAGTAAATCACAGGTATTGAAAATCTGGTAAGCAGTTCCAAAAATAAACAAAACAACAAAAATCCCTTAGCAGCAATTGTTAAGTAATTTTATTTTTATTTATTATTTAAATAATTTAGCGATTTAAACCAAACCAGCGAGTGGATCTAAGAGAAGCTTGTAAAAAAATGTTTCAAACTACTACGAAAATTTACTTTCCAGTAGGTATGTATTATTTAATTTGTAAAAAAATATTTAGAAATAGAGTATTATTATTCTTTCATAATAATTTGTTGCTGGTGAAAGATACATAAACTTAATTTTACCCTCAAGAGATTTTTAAAAAACTTTCAAAATACTGGGTTTGATATGCGCTACCATTGAACATATAATTGTCGTGTTTGTTCCTGGTAATCTTATTTTACTTCTTACATATTTTTCAACGAATGATTTAAAAACAGATAAAAAAGCATGCGTTTTATTTGCATGTTGGATGATATTTTTTAAAGAAAAATTTAACACAGCCACATTTCGTATGGAAGTTTAGACATGCACTGTACTTTTCTTATTAAAAATTTTAAGTTATAGATAGGTTTATACGTGTTTGGTGACATCATCGTGAAATTGAAGCGAATTACTTTATAATTGTAAACAAAAAAAAGGACACGGATTTAGATACCTATTTAATTCCTATTTTCACATATTCTTTTAGTAAGTCCTAGAGGGTTTTTAAATAATTTAGTTAATAATCGAATTATTCACCTTGATATTGCGATTTCAATTGAAACATCCTGTTTATGGGTACATTTTGTTGGCATACATAGCATGTATTTTCAATCAAAGCTAACCGCTATTAGACCAGTGGTTTACTACTAACACATGCCAGTTTCCAGCTTCCTTGAAAGTTGTTTCATAATTGATAACAACAATATGGGTGTGTCCCTGTGGAATAAGAACGCAGTAATCAAGAGTTTACATTTCATATAATATTTAGACGTTATTGATATTTTAAAGACAGTATATCTTTTTAATCAAGGATCGTAGAAATATTTCAAGGATATATTTATGAATCGCATACATCAGTCAAGAACGACGTGGCACTCATTAAGAAACAATTTACGAAGTGTTTTTTGAACTATTTTAAAGACATTTTTAGCACATTTCCTATAAATTTTTTAAACGGTCGATGTTAATAACTTAAGTGATATAAATAAAACGTCACTATTTTATTGTTAAATATCAAATTTCAAGTTATTATCGTGATGATAAGTTTACAGATTAGAGATAATTAAACAAAAAAAAGGTGTCAAAAATCTTAGGTTTCGATATTCCATTGGTTAATTTTTCAAAAGAAGGGGTTGCATTCTACAGGTGTCGGAGTGCAGGTTAGAGCTTTTGTGAGCTTTTCGAAAAGCAACAAGTGTATTAACAAGATGAAGCGCCGCTATCAAAACTGGTGTTCAGAGCATGTCATGGGAAGTTATGAAGTCTCTTAGTGATTGTAAGAGAAGCTGAAGGTAGTGCGTGACAGGTGCTCATCAGTTGCGGAAGTGGTACCAGCAAAAATTCTACAACACGTAGTGTTACCAAGAACTGGCTTTATCGGTAAGTTCCAAGTGAACAATCATTTACGTGTGTAATTACTTTTATATCGAATTCAAGTAAGGTTTTATCGCAAAAAATAAATTGCTGTGTAATCAAAAAGTTGTTAAAAACAACTGAAAGCAACTTAAAATAACTGAGAATAACATGCATAAAATTCTAAAAATGACGAAATGTATTATAGAATTTTATTAGTATCTACATTTGTTTATTATCACGATAAATTTCCTTAAAGCTTTGTAAAAAAATGTTTTTTTAGAAAAAAATTGTGTAATCATTTAAAACGTACAACAAAAATACATACAAAAGAAAAAATTCATTTTGTCTATTAAAAACTTACTTTTAAAATTTAGTACACCATAAAAGTTATTACTTTAAAAGTTCCTCATAATTTAGGAGTGTAGTTTATTAAAAATATATTAGAAAATTTTCATCTTTCATTTTCAGTAGAAATAAAGTTAATTAAAAATCAATTAATTTTTTTTAAAGGATTTTTTGTACAAATCCAGTTTCAAGACTTCCTTCCGTCTCTTAATCAGTTGTAGTCTTATTTATTAATTTATTTACACACACAGCTGTCATAATACCGATCATTGCAGGCAACAATGTTTATCTAAAACTATGTAGATTTAACTGAACGAATTTTGTTCATTAAAACGCCTTCCATAGTTTGTTTTAAATGAAATCTTTCTCTCTGTTAATGCAATAATTTTTGTGTTTAAAAATGCAAAAGATTTTCTAATAATAATTTTCTTTTCTTTAACTGATATTTTTACTTTATTATTTTATTACTCCTATTATTTATTTTATGATTTTACTTTATTATTTACATTATTTCTTAAATGTTTTGTTTTGTGTGAATATTCCACGAGTGGAGATTTATTTGTTTGGTTTAATTTTGTATATCTAATGTGTTTGTCACACAAGCCTAAATATTTTGTTTGTTTTGTTCTATATGAAACAAACCACAATTGCAATTTTGTAAATTCCTTCACATTCATAAAATTTTTTTTTAAACCACTGTTTTGGGAAATGATATAAAGTTTTTGTTGGTGTGTAGCATGTTATGTTTTTTAAGTACTTTTATACCTTCAGTGTTTGGAAAAAAGCATCTTTTAATGTGTTTATATGTTTTTTCTTAGCATAATTTTTGTTAGTGTTGTTACTATACTGTTAACCTAGCTTCGGAAAATCATGTAAATTTGAATTTTTGGTTTTAGCAGAATTTTTTTCACATTCTCTATCGGCTTTAACGATAAGTGTCGATTACTGTTTTTTTTTTTTTATGGTTAAATATTTGGGTGTGTTTGTAAATACCTGTTGGTATGGGTTGGTTTCCCATAAATTATATGTTCTATACCAGGGTTTTTAGTTTTGTAAACTAGAATATTTAAAAAACGCAAATAGCTTTGAAGCTGATCAAAAGATTTTGATTTAAGTTTGTTTTTATTAACAAATGATACAGTGAAATAATTCAAAAATAAATTAAACATTAATTTTATTTTATTTGTAGTGTAGGTAACTATTGTTTAGGTTTAGAGCATAAATCTGATGTTGATTAAATGAGCATCATGATCACAAATAATTCATTAATATGTTATTTTATTTTATTTATTTTTTTAAATCTGTTTTAATAATCTATTTCAACATATTTCATGTTATGCATAGCTGTGTTGATACTTAATAATTAATAAGGGTGTATGTTATTTGCAGCGGTATTTTTAGGTATTATTTTTTAATCGGTTAATACCATATAATGTTCGTTAAGTGTCCAAAAATTTATATTTTTATTTTGCCATCTCTTGTTTTGTTTTTATATTTTATATTATACAGTGTCAAAAAGATTTCGTTCGGTTAGCACAGGTAACGAAGTTGTATTGTGACTACTGCGTTTTGTATGAGTTGAGTTATTTAGATAAAAACCTTTTTAATTTGGTATTTATAAAACTTATGCGCAATAGCTTCGATCATGTCAAGTCTAACGTCTAGTTTTATTTAAACCACCTTTGCTCGAGTGAGAATTAACATTTGTAAAGTATTCGTCTTATTTCAGAAGATAAATTCATTTGTAACTTTATTATTTACATTAATAATTTTTTCCAGCTATGCACACAATTAATAAATGAGTTTGTAAGGTATTGTCCATACACGCTTATTCGATTTTATTTGTTTCTACCGATAAATAGGCAAATAAAAAAGAAGAACTAAATATGATTAAAGTCTATTTTAATTGTAAAACAAAATTTGTGTTTATGTAATAGTGGTACAGGACAAGTACCCCCTGGACAATAACCCCCGGACATTAATCACCGGACAATAACCCTCTGTACAAATAACTCCTGGAAAATAACTCTCCGTACAAATAACCCCCGGACAAATAACCCCCCGTGTAAAAAAACCGGGCAACTAACCCCCCATGCAAAAAAAACCTAACAAGTAACGTGGAATATCGGTAGATTATAATTGCCGCAATGTAAAGTGATAAAGTTGCAAAAAAAAATTATTTAATCTTCTTCGGGTATTGTCTTTCAACGAAAAATTTTTCGCTGTTATGGCCATCATGCAGCGATTTGAAATTACGTTAACATCATAGGATTAGAATTAAAATTAGTAAACTTGTTAACATTATGGTAAAATATTTGTATTTAAATAAGTAAAGATTATATTGTTATTCTGCCTTCAATTTTTAATAGTTGTCCGGGGGCTATTTGTACGGAGACTTATTGTCCGGTGGTTTAATGTCCGAGGTTATTGTCCAGGGGGTACTTGTCCTAGAACCTTAATAGTTCAGAATTTTCATACTGATATACTGAGTTACAATTCACCTACATATACTTTCTTTAGTTTTCAAACTGAAGTTTTTAAACCGGATTTTCTATTTTTGCTGATGTTTCGTATTGGTTTAACATCGATATAGGGGCTTAGATTTTTATTTGTATTTTCAATTGTCATAATTTTTATTTGCGCTTAGTTTAAGTAGACGCGAAAAGCAGCAACAATAAAAAGTTTATTGTTTAATAAAACCGTACAGCACTTATGCACTACAAAGTTTGCTACGTTTATTATACTTTAAATGAATTTGTATTGCATGTGATTCATAATCAATTAATTATTGATTTGTTTAACGTAATCCAAACTTTTTCATTAAATACGTTATCAACAATTTACTACATTAAACATAAATAAAATTTATTAAATACCGAAGTTAGGGTGTGTCGCTAGGATAAATAAGTGAAAATATTAAAATGCTATATCATGTTCATATTTATTGGAATAGAGTTCCAATAAAACCTTTTCGAGATATAAAAACGCCATGTAAATAAAAGACTAAATCAGACCCTTCCAAGATTTAGCTGTCTTATATAAAACGCTTCATTACAGCTTTGAATAGAAGGAACGATTGATCAGAACGATACCCTTATGTACCTACTAAATAATTTCTATGTTACTGAAAAAAGGATACCAAAATGATAAAATTATTTATCGAAGAGTTCTTTACGGTCGAAAGGATGTGAATGTGCTTGTAAACGACAGTGTATTTGCAGTTGGCTGCGATTTCGGCAATCTTAACATTTACAGCCTCTGTTTTTTTAGCCTCATATATCGAGGGCTAAGCTGAATTTATCAAGTATTTTAAAAATAAAACTAAGGCCCTATTGCACAAAATAGCACTGGTGTTAAAATACAAGTTAATCCCTAAAACAAGGCAATATCAGCACCAACTATGCTGCGATTTTGCCTAGTTCTAGAGTTAATGTGGTTTAATCCTGGGGTTAACCCCGGGTTAATCGTTTTATTTATTTATTTCTTTCTTTCTTTCTAATAGTTTTGTGCTGCATTAACTCTCCGAGTTCCAAAAAAGCAGAGCATGTAAGCATTTTCCATGAAACTTTGAATCTTCTTGATAGTGGCAATGAACAATTTTTTCCCCAAAATTGTTACAGTTGACAAAACTCGCATTTCCCTTTTCAGTTCCGACTTTAGGGGTCCGTGCGAGTCGATGCAACTTTCTGTTCAACATTTAGCAAAATTAAATTTAAAAAAAAAAATTGTAAGCATATATTTTTACAGAAATATAGAATACAAGATGGTTTACCCGGCGTTGCACGGGCGATTACAATTTTAATTACTGTTTTAACTTGAATAAGCCTAATAATTCCAAATCATACACAAATTACATACTCTGATCAATCATCTTTTCATTTTCTTATAATTCCTTAAAAAATAACTATTTATTGCTTAAAAATTGAATAATAACTCAAATTTATTTTCTTTCGTCTTGTTTCAATTAAAAATGTACTAATAAAAATAATACTTCATGTACATTTATTACTAATTGTATACAAAACAATCTTTACTTGTGAAATACACCGCGCCGTATCGTGTTATGACCAGGTATTTGCCGACGTAAGATCGAATCCCGTCCAAGTAATTATTTTTTTTTTAAATTGGTAATATGTGTTTGTACTTAAAGTTTGGCGTTAGATCTGCAAGGTCCTAAATAGTAACTGTGCAAAATTTGGTCCCGATCGGTCAACGGACCTAGGATTGTATAGCGAACAAACAAACAAACAAACAAACACACAAACAAGCTCTTTTATATATATAGATAAAGATATTAAGAGAGAACATACAGGGTGATTGAAATTCGATGGCGACCATGGGGATCTCGCTTATTACTGAAGATAGAGAGTAGGTTCAAATTTGGCAAAGTTGCTAAATTTTATGCTTATCAATAATATCAAAACGGATTTGAAATATCTTCAACTGTTTTAGAAAAAAATTGAAATAACTGAAAAAGGGATTTTTCGTTTTTTGCTATAACTTTTTTATTTATAATTTTTTTAAATCTGTAAAAACTTTTACATGGCCACTTTTTATTTTACTTTTAAGGCGCCATCAATTTTTTGCTGTGCCGATTCTGTTTTGTTTTATAGGCACCAACTTTTTAATTTTCATGTAATTAGCTAGAACTTCTTTTCTAATTTCAAAAATGTATTACATGATTATGTTATTTACATAAAAAATTTATTTATTTGAAAAAAAAATGGTTTTCATTTATTCAACATATCTAACAACTAGATGAAAATCAAGTTGGTCACCCGTAAGAAATTAAAAAGTTGATACTTATAAAACAAAAGGGAATCGACATAGCAAAAAATTGATGGCACCATTAAAGGTAAAATAAAAAGTGGCCATTTAAAAGTTTTTACAGATTTAAAAAAAATTATAAACAAAAAAGTTATAGCAAAAAACGAAGTCACTTTTTTAGTTTTTTTCAATTTTTTCAATAACGGTTGAAGATATTTCAAATCTGTTTTGATCACTGATGAGCAAAAATTTAGCAACTTTGCTAAATTTGAACCTACCCTCTATCTTCAGTAATAAGCGAGATCCCCATGGTCGCTCTCGAATTTTAATCACCCTGTACATAAAATTACAATGAATCAAAAATACAAAAATTAAATGTAGAATAATAATAATAATAATGTAATTTATTTTAGCGATTTGCTAATTATGTTTACATTTTATTACATGTACATAAATATAAATATATAAAATTTAAAACTTTTCCTTAATATGACTACTGAGCTTACGTCTAAACCTAACAATATTAGTTTCGTTTTTAAGTTCACTTGATAAATCATTGTAAAATTTCAGTCCTTTATAAAAAAGAGAATTTTGAGTATAATTTCGTGTCCTGAATGGCAATTTAAAGTCTTTACAGTTTCTAGTCGGATAGTTATGAACATCAGAGTTTTGGGTTATATATTTTAACAAAGAATTTGGAAGCAGGTTATTTATAATCTTAAAAATGAAAATAATCGTATTAAAAATTATCCGTTGTTTAATACTAAGCCACTGTAATATATCCAGCATCAGAGTAATTTTGGTGTATCTGGAACAGTGTAAAATAATTCTCATAGCCCTATTTTGCAATTTTTGAAGCCTGTCTAAATCATAAGTGTTTGCCAGAAATAAAATACTAGAGCAGTATTCGAAATGGGGTGCTATGATACTTTTGTATATTAAAATTTTAGTAAGGACTGGAAGTTTACTGCTTAATCTACCAAGAAAACCAATTTTTTTAGAAACCTTCTTAACTATATAATTAGTATTACTTTTAAAATCAAGCTTATCGTCGAATAGAAAACAAAAGTTACGACGAAATTGTAAAATTTAACTTTTCTTGACTAACGACGCAAACTCATCCAAAACACCCTTCATGCCAATTTTTTCACATAAATAACTTTTAATAGCTACCATTGATAGCATAACTAATCTTTCTTAAGAAATACTAGATCGTAGATATAATTTAATTTAATTTAAATCTTGAAAATGATCTTTCGCCTCTTGCTACTGACACTGGAAGTGTCAATAATATCCGTAACGAAATTGCCAAATTCGGAAATATACTAAATAATAAATCGTTTGAGTATGTATATTGCAACCTTTTTATTGGATCGCAATGTTTTAGCTCCTTTATTGTATCTTTAAATATTCTCGGTTCGTTGTGTAATTTTGGAGCATTTAAATCCAAATCCAATGTTGGAAGAAAAAATGAATTTTATTATTTCTGTTCCAGATTAACCGGCGTTTCGTCGTAGCTTTCGTAATCAAATATACGTTATTTACGCCCATGCAATGTGTTTATTTTTACTGGAGACACATTTCTAAATCATGTTCTAATGTTGTTGCTGTTTCAAGTACAAAAGTAATATGTACATCTGGGCGGAATCTTGAAAAAAATCTTTTTAAATTTTGTAAAGTCTTTGCTGATCTAATGCTTCTCTAATTTATCGCCAATTTGAGTGTATCGAATGAAAGAGTATACTAATATGTATGCTATCGATAACAACAAAAACTTAAAAAATATTTATGCCAATCTGTATTTAAAAAACCGCAGGAACTTTTTTGTTAACCTGATATATCCAGCATAGTAAAATATCTAAATGATCTTATTAAAGTAGGTTAAGTTGACGGAACAAAATATGTATGGGAATGGTTTTAATTAGCTGTATAAACCTTCGATATTTATTATATCCAATTTCATATTAATGACGATATTCATCTAATCAATACCGACCTGACCACACTCGCTTATACCCGGTGTTACCTATTACCTATGTGTAGACGTCTAAGGAAAACTTTTATATGAAAGACCCGCCTTAATTTTCGATAAGAAATCACCTCCCGGATTGTTTCGCAATATTTAAGAAACACCCTGTTTAATCTGAAAAAAAAATATCGTTTTGAAACGTCACTAATAATAACAATGAAGCTATGCAAACCCAGCATGATAAATATCCATAAAGCAAATTGAAATGATATTCTCACATTATGAAAAAAACTGCGCTGATGCAATCCTTATGTTCAAGAAATGGATAATCCTGTTTTTCTCTGTATTATAATACAAACATTAATTTACATTATTCGGATGTGCAGAGGCTATGACATCCGCGTTGAAGCTCCAAGGCAACAATAAGACTTATCGCAACAAAATTTAACATTTTTCGCTTGAAATTTCATTTTCTAATTTAAATGTAATAATACAAGTATATTTGGGTTTACTAAAGCCATTTATATTACATAATACTAACAAAATAAAATAGACAAACGTTTTATTTCTCTTCTGTTTTTCTTTTCTACATGAATTTTACGTTACTCTTACGATTGTTTTAAATTTATTTTTATACAAATATTTTTGCAACAAGTTTAACTTTAAACTATATTGATTAATTGAAAATTTTTAAACTAGTTTGTTCTTGTTTGTCTTAATATCTATGTTTTCTTGTATTTCGTTTTAAACTTACGTAAAAATGAACTTATTGCGTTGCAAGGTTGGATTGGAGTTGATTTTACTGTGATATAATTTAATATCATGCATTTTGTTTGTTGCCCCTATTGTTACGGATTTTGTTTAAAAATATTTATTTTTATTTGTTGACACTTTGCATTAGTTAGAAAATGTATAAAGAACATCTAATGCAGTCAACCTTTTTAATGTCGCGGCACAATTTTAACAACCCTAAAATTTCGCGGCGCACTATACTATAACATTCTTAAATTCTTATCGAACATTAAGGGTGGTCTTTTATATAAATTTTTTCCTTAGACGTCTCCTTTCGGAGTTACACCCCGTGAAGGGGAGCGGTAAAATTAGGTTTTTATTTTATGTCTCAAATTTGGATAAATGTGGGAGAATCATATTTAGTAGATTTGTTACTTATTAAAAGGTATCCCATAGTAATATTTTAAATCGTCTCCCACCTTCACAGGGGGCTGAAAAGTGCGACCCCTGTTGTTTTTTTTTATCAGAACTTTTTGGAGGCTTGATATTTCCTTTGAAAGCTTGATTTATCTAGAAACTTTTTTTATTCTTTAACTATTCCTGCAAAACCTACAGCGGGCCTACACTCTGCACACCCTTATATCCGGCCCTGTGTCTTAGTTTACTTAAGCCTTCTTTGAAGTTTTTAATAGACTTACGGTTTTTTTTGTGTTTTTATCTAAACTTATAAGCAGTTTTGCAACAACCCATATCAATTAGAGAAACAATTTTTTCGATAAACCAACTATAATTACTAATTAAAATTTTTGTCTGCATCGATTATAACCAGCTTAAAAAATATTGACATTTTCATCACAATCTGCATAAAATTATATAAAAATTACTTTTTAATAGTTGTTTTGCTATTATGGTAGGCGAGATATTTATGTTTGGTATTATAGTCTTTATGTAATTTATTTTCTCAGTTTATAAAAAAAAAATGGTAACGAGGGTTAATTTTTAATACAATTTTTTTTTCAATTTTGCTAATTAACCCGAGTCTAACAATAACGCGGTTGGTTCGTCACCCAGTTAATATAAATAACTTTGTAGCCTTGATGAAAAAGATGTTAAAAATCATATCAAATTGAAATTGGTCAATTTACATAAATAATTCATTTCAGAAAGTAAGGGACATACATATTTGTGTGCATCAGCTCACTGGGCGACCTTATATGAAAAGTTGTAACATTAATTAATCTAGAATATTCAGTAACGGAGTAAGTTAAATGATGTTAACTAATGTTTTGCATACGTCGCGCTGCTGACGACACAACGTAGCCAATATTATCCTTGTAACAAACTTCAAACGCTAATAATTACGGGGAAAACTTTTTTATTAGTAGATACTCGCCTAGCAGTCAATAATTTCTCGAACGTTCTAAATTAAAGGTTTTCCACATAATTATTTGTAACAATAGTAATACCGGGTGATTGAGTTTGACTGTCGCACCCCTATAACTTTTTAATTATTGAAAATAACCGCAACAAACCTTATATTTTTGGAAACGGCGACAAATTCTCTATTAAGTGATGTGCATTTGTTATCCCTACGATGACATGTCAAATCCGCGATAGGCAACTGTTTTTTTTTTAAATACATACTATACATTTTTTCGTTGATTCGAATGGAGAATTTAATTCTGAATCCGACCATGTATTAAAAAGGTAGGTATGCATACATAAGAAAATTTTCGAGGAAAATCAGTTCAAAGTTTATTCAAATTATAGCAAACAGTCTATTTAACCTAACAAAAAACGATCAAATCTTAAAAATTTTACTATAACTATTAATGGAAATGTATTAAAAATTAATTATCAAAGGTGTAATATATCGATATTTACCTATATAAGTAAAATAAAATTAAATATCGCTATTTTATTAAGAACAAAAACCATACCAAAAATGTCCTTAACGTTTTTCTATATTTAACATTTTTTAAATTTGCCAAAAATCGGTTTTTGACTATATTCCGAAAATTCAAAAGATCAAAAATCTGTTTACGGCAAAGAATTCCTTTTGAAAAACGAAATCGAGACTACGTACTTAGTTTATTCTATTTCTGATTATAAGCGAGGTACCCCGTATAGGCATCAAAAATAGGCCACCCTGTACAACGTTGAAATTATAAAAATAATATTTAGCTGAGAGCTTGATAATGACTACTATCGAAAAAATGACTACATATTATTTACACTGTGGATTAAACGTGATAAAATAAAAAAAATGTATGCAAAATAGTAGGTATGAACTACATGTAGGTATATAAGAATACGTAATAGAATATCTATACATCAAGACGTGCTGAATATTATCTATTTTACATTCAAAAGATAAGGTATGGAGACGTGAAAACAAAAAGTAAATTATATTTCCTTATAGTGAAGGTAACAAGGTCCAAAGAATACATGTTTTCTGCTTGGCATGTAAAGCTATTTTAAATTTTATCAAATATATTCTTTAAATGTTTAAAATACAAAATTTTATGTGCGAGGGGTTGCAGAATGATTCTCGACCTAGTATAGAAGAAGCAGGCTATGGTCGATTAGGGTTTACTTTCAAACATAGTCAGCTCAAAACTCACACCATTTTTCCAGATGAAAATTTCGATTGAATATGTTTTTGGCCATTTATTTATATTACATTTAAAATAAATCACATAGGTTCAAACATTTATCATATAACGGGAAAAACTTTAAATTTTGCATACTTACAAAACTCCATCTTACAAGAAAATAATGTTTCAAAAATTACAGTAGCGCTTTATTAGGATGAGGTAAAGAATTATGCAATCGATTCTTGTACATATATCTTTTTTATTCCAATCCTACACATTTTTACTGTCAGAATTTTATTCATGCTTATAGATTTAGTTTTATATTGTTATTTTTCCTTTAAGTATTCCTGTCGTTAGCCAACTAGCTAACTCTACTCCACTTAATCCCTCTGTTCCTGGCTATTTCATTTTCTTGTAGGTTTTCTTTGGTCTTTGTTTTCGACTATTTTCCAAGCTCGTTTTTTAAAGACTTTTTTGGACAAACTGTGTTCTTCATTCGATGAACATGTCCTAAGCATGTTAAATGTGTCTTCTTAACCCCTTGACTGGTCTCTACGAACTGGGTTCGGGCGTTCTTTTTGCGCTAATACCGAGGCTCTCCGATTTAAATTTGGGCATTTTTACCGCTTTTGCACCGTTGACCTTGTTCTACGAACTACGGTCGGGCGTTTTTATCGCGTTTGTGCCATGCTGTACGATTTGAGGTCTTGTACACGCGAAGCGGATAACTTCAGTTGATCGTGCGTTAGAGCCGATTTTATGGCACGCGTCAGTATCAAGGCGGCGTAGGCAGATTTTTTTTGACGTGCATTCTGTGTTGAAGCTATAAGTTGGAAAAAGACAAAAATTAGGTTGATCTTTGTCACCGACGCCAAAAGTCTCCTTTTTTCTTGACCTAAAAATCTTATGCAGGTAGATTTAAGTAAGTTGGGTTCGCGCGGTTTTTGCCTGTGATTTTTGTAACAAAAAAATTATTTTTTTTTGAGGAGCTGATAAAGAACAGCCTAATTGTTGTATTTTTCAAGTCACAGCTTCATTACAGAAGGAACTTAAAAAAAGGTTAGCCTCTGCCGCCGCGACATTGTCGAATCCATAAACCCAGGAATTTAATGTAACGTTCAAGGGGTTAAGGTTCTTTCTGTATATTTCATTTCTGATTTTGTTCTTTAAGTTATGTTAAAAAGTGTATTTGCGTACTTCCAGTCCGTTTTTTAATTTTATATTTGTAATGGCATATTATGCAAATACCGCTGAAAAATGACTAAATACTCAATAATAAATCTCACCTTTGTTTCTTGGATTTTTTTTCTCAGAATAATTTTTCTATGGCTATAATAAATCTTGCGCCAAACTTTTTTTCATTTATTTCTCTGCCCATCTGTCCGTTACCTTATAGATAGATGTACCTCTAAGTATTTTTAGCTTTCCACTTGCTGTAGCTGTACCCCATCCAGACTTTATTTGTGTCCTGTGTCCAACCTCTAACGCGTCTATAATCATAAAAAGTTGTTTTGTTGTGATTAATTATTAATTATCTTTTATATTTTGTCAAGGATCATCTGAGTCATTTATATTGCCATATCGTCCACAGAAACAAACGTGTTAAATATTATTCTTAAATTTTCCCAGTAGCAAAGCCTATTCTATTACGATTAGTCAATATTTCGATTTTACATTAAAATTGTCATCGTTAAAGTTTCCATGTTTAATTTTTTTTGGGTTAGGTTAAAGTTAAAATTTTTATTATAGGATTAGGTGCATTGCAAATTTTAAATTTAAAAAAAAGTTTAATTTTGGGTGTAAGTAGTAAAATTGTTGTAAATACTTATAAAAATATGCAAATACAGTTTTGATGTAATTTTTTTAAACCTTACAAATTAAGCAGAAGCGTGGTCGTACATCTCATGAGAGTACCCAACTCACACAGAGAAGAATGTTAATAAGAGTAATATAGAATATATTTCACGCACATGTGTTTTTTGTAAATCTACCAAAGGCAACGAAATATCGACTGAGAATGTTTTAAACAGCGAAGAGCTTAAACTTAAACATAAAATAGATTCTTCATAACGCAGTTTAATTATGGCAAACGTAAACACGGCGCGTTTATGTGCAAAATAAAATTATGAGGGTTTTTCTGCAATATAACTTTAAAGTAAATGATGGAGTCTGTACGAAATACCCTATGACCTATGTCATTCAAAATATTTTTATAATAATGGTATTAACAAATTCAAAATGTTTTCGAATATTTCGTGAAATGTATTACAAAAGAATGACTGGTTCTTCGCAAACCCTTCAGATATATATACAAGCTGATATTTATCTATTGCGTAACGTGGGCATTAGAGAATCGGTTAAAACTAGCAAAGCTGAGCAGTACTGCTAAAGAAATTAAATAACATTTAAAAACTTATTCAAAAATTTGTGGAGAATTTTCAAACAAATAAACAAGTTATGAACCAGTCTTGATTTTTAATTTTTCAAAGCCTTAATGATATTTTGTAGCATTTACATATTTATCTCACTTTATCAAAAAATACTTACATAAAATACAAACTTTTATACAATCGAAATCGAAAAAAAATAACCTTGTTTATAAGACTACAACCACCAAGGGGTGCCATTTAAACAAAGGTAAATTTGATCTTAATATTAAAATAAAGTTGTATACAAATAAACAGCTACATTATCAGTCGCGATTCGATCCAAATAACCGATTACACACCTTAGAACATCTACTGAACAATGCTCTTGATTCATACTTGATTATCTTAACTATCAACATTTAAGGAAGTTGAGGAGCGGTGCATAGACGCATATTTAATAAAATAAAAGAGATACTATATAAACGATAATAATATAAGATAAGTAATTTGTTTACTGAAGCGTAGAATTTTTATGCAAATCATTAGTAGGGTTCAGATTATACGTAACAAAAAAGTGAGCCATTGTTGGGATCTCGTAAACAGTAAGAGCTTACAGGGGTGGCCAACCCAAATGATCTTGCGGGCCACTATGGAAATGCATCATAACTTCGCGGGCCACATATAAAAATTATATATCCCCATATTAGATTTAGATACGCTAGAGAAATTTTTTTTGGAGTGAAAAATTGAAACATAATGAGTTATTATTATTGTGTTTAGGTACTATTAATTCTTACATGTAAACATAGATAATATAATAATAATGATACTAAACGTACATTGTAAAGAAATATATAACACTAAAAATTAAATATAAAAAATATATAAATATAAATGAAACATAAAAAAATGAAATGATAAAAAAATATTTATTTTACTAGTGCGATATTTGTTTCTCCGCTCTTTCACTTAGCTTTTGTAAATCGATCTCAATTTGGGTATTTGCACATCGTAATTGGTGTTGCAGGTTAGCGTCCGTTATGTTTGAGCGTGTTTTGTGTTTGGTCAATTTCATTTTCGAAAAAAACGATTCGCAGGTGTAAGTTGAACCAAAAACTTTTTGTGACGTAATTGTTATAAAAATCTATTTTTGTTTCAAAAATGTGTTTTAATTCAATATTGCACTGTAAGTCAACCAGTTCCATTTGGAGATATTCTGGGACCGACTCGATTTCAATGTGAAAGGGAGCTGAATATATTTCAAAAATTTTGTTGTATTTGTCTCTAAATTACTGAATCGGCTTTCAAAAGCAGCTGTAAGTTTTCTTATTTCTTTTGCATATTTGATGTAATTGTTACATTTTGATTTCTTAAATTCTTTCAACAATGGAAAGTGGTGAGCGTTATTACTTTTCAATTGCGATTCAAATAACAACAATTTCTTATTTTTTGAATATGTGGATGCACAAATAATGTATTTTTTTAATACATTGGTTTTCACTACTTTGGCCATTATAAAATAAATATATTTTGTAAAAGTGTGATGAATCTCGCATGCCGCATGCGGCCCGCGGGCCGCTGGTTGGCCACCCATTAAGAAACTGTGTAGCTGCTACACAGTTTCTTAATGGCGCTTGTAGAAATTGCAAATCATCTTTAAATTATATTTTCTAGAAATACTTATGGCGCTAATCAACTGAAATGATACCATAATTCCTTTTTATACCTACCATTAACAATAAAACATACGATTGACCATTCTCAGGTTCGAAATCTTTCAATTTTATGGCCGAAAAACATGAAATATGCAAAATATGCGTTTCTGAAATATATGCAAAAAAAATACTGAAAAGGCAAGATATGTGCAAAAAATGCATAAAATTTGCATATAATCCGAACCCTTATCATTAGTAATGTATTTCTCGTTTATCTCCGGAATTACTCAACGGATTTTCTAAACTTAAACTTAAAACCTGTAAGCCTAATAAAAAATATAGATAATTTAAAATTATGTATCAAACATTACTTGTTGTAAAGAAATTTAAATTATAAAAGTATCGAATATAAAAATGGTGATACTTGTCCTGGCCAAAGTTTAATTTAAAAAGTAAGTAAATAAAAACGTTACACAGTTTTTTCATATTGTTAATCAGCATTAAATTTAGCAACTCTGCCAAAGTTACATCTCGCGGTCTATCTCTGAATATAAACGAGATTCTAGTGGTCACCCTCGAACTTATATCATCACACTGTACAGGCAAAGCATACGCACACTTATTTTAATCAGTTTATGTTTTTTCATAAGAAACATCAGTGACGCAAGGTTACCAATACAAGATGACACGTGGGTGGTTATAGTGCCGGTGATTTTGATAAATTACTTTTAGATCGCAGTAGACGTGAAACCAAATACTTTTTGCTTCTTACGGTTTTTATAATGCACGTGCTCCCCTGTTTATTTCAAGTTGAAATTGATTTAGAAGAATTCTGTAGTCTTCGAATTAAATACGTTTTCTTAAATATTACATCAGTAATTATATTTAATGACCAAATATTTTAATTATTTAATTGATTAATTTCTAATTCAAGTATTTGTAAGTTTAATTAAAAATCGCCCATCTAATTTCTACGAAGAATCGTTTCTTAAAGAAAGTCAATATCAGTTTCGATACTCTCGTATCTTCATTATTGTATTTTTAATATAATCTACTGATAAAGACAAAGGAGTCTCTAAAGTTAGTTTAAAAGCCTTCTTCGTAGAAATAAGATGAGTGATTTTGAATTAAACCTACATAAATTTATAGCTTAGGATATTTCTTCGCAAGAAACTTTCTCCTTAAGTGCTAATGAGAAAATTATGCAACAAAATATGGCAAAACCACATAATGCAAAAGTTTCTCAAAAAATTATTCAAGTTGATAACTCTTACCGCATCTACAACACACCTTAAAGGATGCTCCAACTGATTATTACCTACTCAGATGATTGGAACTTTACCTTCGGGAAAAATATTAAGGATCAGAAAGTAATAAATTAAGCCAATGAAGAAGTCTTCATGTCAAAAACGACTGTTTGATTACCAAAACACATTTTATCGAGAAGGAAACTTCCTCAACTGTTTAAAAATATATACATTTTGTATGTCTATTACAAGATGGTTAATTTTGTGAAAAATTGAGACAATGTATCTAAGGAAGTGTTTTAGATGTTTTTAAATTACTTGTAGTTTTTAAAATTTTTCTACAAATGTTATATTAAATGTCTATAAAATTTGGTCAAACCACTTTAGCGGTGTGACTTCAAAATTGAATGATTTTTTAAATTTATGCTTAAGTTTTGATCTCTGACTTAATTTTCATGAAAATAACCATATCTTTATTATATTTGCAACACACGTATAAAAAAACATCATGCGACCCCTATAGAAAATTATATATATACCGGGTGATTCAGTTTGACTGTCGCACCCCTATAACTTTTTAATTATTGAAAATAACCCCAACAAACCTTATATTTTTGGAAACGGCGACAAATTCTCTATTAAATGATGTGCATTTGTTATCTCTACGATGACGTCTATATCAAATCCGCGATAGGCAACTGTTTTTTCTTAAATTATATAGTATACATTTTGTTGTCGACATAAAAAATTAGACTTTAATTTCAATCAAGCCGTTACAAATAGAGGACGCGAAGGGCGGTCAATTTCTTATGTCGACGTTTATTATTTGTTTTTATTTTTATTAAAAATTAACTTTTAATACATTTGCATTGATAGTTATAGTAACATTTTTAAGATTTGATCGTTTTTTGTTATGTTAAATAGACAGTTTGCTATGATTTAAATAAACTTTAAACTGATTTTTCTCGAAAATTTTCTTATGTATGCATACTTCTTTAATACATGGTCGGATTCAGAATTAAATTCTCTATCCGAATAAACAAAAACTGTATACTATGTAATTTAAGAAAAAACAGTTGCCTATCGCGGATTTGATATACGTCATCGTAGAGATAACAAATGCACATCACTTAATAGAGAATTTTTCACCGTTTCCAAATATAAGGTTTGTTAGGGTTATTTTCAATAATTAAAAAGTTATAGGGGTGCGACAGTCAAACTGAATCACCCGGTATATAAAAGTCATAAAACTTGCAATCATTAAACCAAATCATTTCAGGGATTGGTAACGCAAATAAAAATTCCGAAATTCAAAATTTCACGTTATTGAGCATACGGCGAAGTATTAATTAGTCAAGTTGCTAGAATATATTAATGCAGATTTTTTGACTGAACGTTCAACGTCTTTCAGCTCCTTATAATGAAATTTACAGAGATCTGCAAAGCAAAAACAAAGAAACAGCCTACTATTTGCATTTAAACAGAGCGAATATACTCGTACACACAATAATGCTGCAGAAGAAAGTAAAAAAGGTGAAGATATTCTACAACAGACAAAATATCCCCTTTGTTTGTGCTTAGCAACGATAAATAGGAAGGATTGAATGTAGAATATCTGATATAAATATCTCTTTGTTTGTAAGACGTTCATTGTGTATGAACTTTTGTTAGTCTTTAGGAGGCGTAGGTTCAGTTTGTGTATTGCTTTTGAGTTCCGTTTAACAATAACAATAACATCGTTTTGCACTGTGCAAGATTTTATGGCAATCTTACCTTATTACACCTGGAGTCCCCAATTCAAGGCAGAACATGGAGAGTTTGCTTATATTAGGAGCTAAGAAATCAAAGTTTTCATGGAAAAAAAGTTATTTACAATGTAACAAAACAGCAAAATTTGTCAAGTATTGTAATCAATTTTGAGAATTTTACAAAATTATAAATTTGTTTTTTTTGTTGTAAATTTATAGAATTAAAATGGACAATAATACTCAGCAGCTTATTTTATCACTAAAATTGTAAAATTAACCAATAAAACTAGCTTTAAAATATCTTCTTGAAAGTGACAACTGCATCTAAAACAATTTTTGCCCTACCGCAGTGGTTCTTAACCTGTACGGTAGGTCCCGTAGGGGGCGTCAAATATCTGAAGGAGGGCGCGAACGAATGACAGAGAAAACTATTTGTTGAAACGAGGGCTGCGGAGTCGGTAAAAAAAAAGTCGACTCCGACTCCGACTCCTGATAATTTTAGTAGTTCGACTCCGACTCCGACTTCGACAAAATTAAATACTAAGACATTTTATGATGTGTAATATAAGAAAAAAAAAGAAATATAAAAAAATTATTTAAAATTTGAGCTTAAATTTTGCGGCAAAGGACCATCTCGCAATTTTTTGTTGTACCCGGAGTCGGAGTCGGAGTCGGTACATTTTTTCCGACTCCGACTTCACTGACCAGAAATTCCTTCTAAACTCCGACTCCGACTCCACAGCCCTGGTTGAAACAACAGGTCACCAAAGTGAAACGGGATTTAAAAACAACCTATTTTTAGTCACCAATGTGAAGCGGGATGGATTTTTCAAAACAATTCGAGGATCTTGTTTTAAAAGAATTGAAAAGGGGGCGCAATAAAAGTTTTATTTTTGGTTCTTATCATTAATTAATGTAATAAACATCTTGTCTTAAACTTTTATAATAATGCAAGAAAATTCTTATAAACATAGTGTTGTAGCTTTACAAAACACATTTATCAAAAAGATATTTTTATGACAGCTATTTTTAAACTATTGTTGGTAGCGATGATTAGCTTAATAGTTATATTAATTTTATAAAACTTCTTAAACTCTTTGAATTTAGTAGTTTTAAAATTTTGTTGCAATTGTTACATTAATTTTCAAATTGTATCAGAGATATGTAAAATCACTGACAATTTTGTTTATCAAATTTCCCGCTTTGTTTCGTTTTAGCCAACTTTGTAGCTCCAAGTCTAAGGTAATTGAGATGCCTTTGTTAAGCCTTGTATTTGGGACACTCTTCATAACTGTATGAATGTTTAAGAATAAGTTTCTATCGTTACCCTAAACGAAATCTCTTAAAGCTTAAAGCTGATATATTATTATCATCAATAAAAATTATTATACCTTAGTGATGTATGCAACACCAATTAAAAAACCATAAAAATCTTTTAACCTTTAAAAAAGCAAAAAATAATAATATATCAACACAAAATAGGGACTCCCTGTCAATTTAAATACGTTATGTGACTTTCACCTGGGAATTTAATATAAATGGGAACATGGAAATCTGATAGAAAAGGAAGTTAAACATATTTATTTAATACAGTGTAATGTCGCATAGGTTTTCAAACTAAAAAGAAAATTTCATGGATTTATTTATTTGTCACAAGTCTCGTAACAATTTTCTATTTTATTTTCATAAAGCGATAAACAGAAAATTCTTTGCAAACTCATATTTTTATAATCTTTTATTGCTAATTGAAGGATTTGGTTTCATTTTAAACTTGTTTAGGTTTGTAATTTTTCATCGCGACTCCTTTAAATTAGCGCAGAATCATTAATTTGCGGTAATATTTAAAACATCTCATTAAAATGTATGTACTCTTCTTTTATAGGGCTCGCTTACATATTTCAGATCAAATAAAAGAAGATTTAATACATACATAAAAAAAGTATGTAAATAATCGGTACGGTGTAGTGCGCCACCTACGTGTATTTAAATCAATTTTTTAGTCTGAACTTCTGAAAATTTCAAGTCAAATCAAATGAAAAAAGAGCGTCAGCAACACGAAAAATATTAATAATTCAATAGATCTTTTTATGCGATCTAATTTCAATATATTTTTTATTGCTGAGGGCGTTTTGTGTGTTCACTTGAATAAAATAGCGTTTTTTTATTCCTGACAATCTTATTGTAGTGCTGATTGCATTTTGTTTTTTAATTAAGATGAATTGTTTGTTGTTATAGTGGTAATGATGTCTATTATATTCATGTATAAATCAATCTTTCGTATATTTAAAAAGTATTTTCTAGAAGTTAATGAGATATTCTTAAAATACAGGGTGGTCCACTTTTTGTAGCAGGACTTTTTAACAGTCGATACAAAACTTATTTTAAAGCGAATATTCCAAATTAACATGGGTCCATAAACGCTTCATTTTAAATATACAGGGTGTTGAAATTTTCGAAAAAATGTCAATAATTTTTTACCGTTTCTCAACCAGTAGATATATTTAAACCAAACTTTGTATGCAGCACCACCTTACAGGTTAACATTCGGTGAGAATGTCAACCCCTACAAGCAACCAGTGGCGAAGTTGTGGAGGTTCAGTTTCAATAAATTTTATAAAAAACTAGTACGGGCCTGTTTAAAATTAAACTTGAACTTGTTTTTGGGTAGAAAATTTCATTGTAAACAAAAAGTGTCTCTTGACTTTTCTTCGTAACTACCACCGTTTGGCGCCAAATTTGATTTATTTTACTATTTTCGCGAAAAATTTCCTTATGTTGATCTTAATGAGGCTGCGCCGCTTGTAAGCTTTCTAGATCCGTTATTTTGGGAGGAGCAGTCCTAGTCTATTAGCATATACTAAGAACAACTATTCTCCATTCTGTCCTATGTTTTGCTTTTTCTTTCCAATTTCTAATCCCTGCCCTGCTTAGATCGTCTATCACTTTCTGCATCCATTTTGACCTAGGTCTGCCACGTCTCCTCTTTCCTCCGGGATCCCATTGTAACGCTGACTTGATTTGGGTGCCCTTATCTGCTCTTAAGACATGTCCCAACCATTATATATAAGGGGTGCATAAGTTCTCGTGGTCACCAACAAAGGACGTTAAAGAAATGTTTTTGTAAAGTACATCTTTATCAGTTCTCCCAGTCACCAATAGAGGAAATAAAAATATTTTGACATCTTAAAACCGCGCGTATTTCGTAATGTATATATTTTAAATTTCAACCATGGCTCCAGATAAAGTTCACTTGCTTCACTGCCGTTTATCTTATTTAATTTAAATAAATCTAAAGCAGAAGCAAAGCTATTGATTGAACAAGCGCATGAAAAGACTGTATTGGTGAAACAACAGTTCAAAACAACTGGTACAAAAAGTTGAAAAACGGTGAAAGAGCCTTGAAGACAAACCCAGAAGCCCAAGACCCCAAGAAACAGGTGATGATGCTCTTCAAGCCCTTTTAGATGATGACGCTACCCTATTAACAAATGAATTGGCTAAACAGCCAGGAATTAATCAGTCAATTGTCTTACGCAACGGGAAGATCCAAAAAGTTGAGAAATGGGTTCCTCATCAGTTATCAGACCGCAACGAAAACCAGAGATTGACAACAAGCATCGCCCTTCTTGCACGACACAAAAAATTCTTTTCTCATTGATAAAAAAAACCATCTTGCAATTAGAATGGAAAGTGTTGCCCCATTCAGCCCCATTCACCCGATATGGCTCCTTTAGATTTTTATCCCTTTTAATATTTGCAATACACATCGGCTGGTAAACGGTTCGGTAACACTGAAGAAGTGCAAAATTGAATCAATGAGTATATCGATTTAACGGACGAAGATTTTTTTCGAACTGGTATCAACTTTTGCCTGAAAATGGCAAAAGTGTATGTATGCTATTGGGCTGTATTTCGGTGATTGAAATATTATTGTCTTCCTTGTATATCCATACAAAAAATCACTTGAAACCGCGAGAACTTATGGATAACCCTTATGACACACTTACAGTTCATTTAACAAATCATACATTCAAAAGTTTTAGTTTACCAGATGACGTGTCAGACTGCTTCAAATCGAGAAATATTTACAGTAGCTTATTTACTAGTTATTATCAGAGTATGAAGCTGGACATGTTCAATATAGAATTAATCCGTGTATTACATAATATGATTTGATCATCTCAAAATTGAACATGGGTCTCATGGGAAAATACACAAGAGGTTAGAGAATTGGACTTGGGCCTGTAAGGCTGACAATTATGTAATTCATTCATAGCTGCTATATGTCCCTTCCTTATCAAAACATCGCTTGTTTATACCTATTATTGAAAACGTTTGTGTCGACCACTCGATGTTATGTAAAAGTATCTTAAGCAGGAGGATAATTCATTTTGAAGTGGTAATGCGACCAAAAAGATATTTTTATCGTTTCTGTAGACGTTAGACGGCAATAAATTTTATTGGTACACGGTAAAAGAAATATAAAAAATATCATTGGCTGTCTCGTGTCGTGTACTGTATAGTTCAGAACATTTTATGAATCAATCGGCCGATTAATAGATAATTTAAAAAAGGTACTAGTACAATAAAAGCAATTTACATACTCTTACTAATATTTATTTGTGTGGAAATTAACTACACACTAAAATTTTAATAACGAATGTTTAAAGTAACTAAACACTTAAAATTTATGGTAAATTGTTTAAGCGCTCAAAATATGCCCCATTTGTAATTAAAGGCTTTAGATCATGAGTTCTTAACCTTGTTTGTTCCATGGGCCCCTTTGCCAGTCAGGCAAAGGCTACGCACCCCTTCTTATAATAAAGTTTTTAAATGCATAAAATCAAATAACGGAAGAGATTTTTTGAGATATGTAACAATTGTAATGTGATATGAAAATATATTATTTCTTTTAGTGATCAAGATATAGCTAACACTACTGTAATTTATAAGTAAAGGAAGTGCTACATTTAAGTTAGAGGTTCGTAAAAATAAGATAATAAGTTACTTATTGCTCATCCAGGCTCCCGGATCCCCTGAAATCTTTCCACGGACCCCAGAGGGTTGTCCCTGTATCCCTGGTTAAGAATCCCTGCTCTAGATGTTTAATTGAACTTTATAATAATTATTTAATATTAAAAAATATACATGATTAAAATACAATAGTAAAACATGTTTGAAATAGTTATTTATGTAGCAAGGCCGAAAAAGTACGTTTTGGCCGAGGTGCATATTACATTTTTTGTGCGATCGAATTAAAAACAATTTAAATTTTTAGTAATTTTCAAAATTATAGGTTAGAAACTACGTGACATTCTGTCACTGACAGATGACGGCGTATGTACTGCATTACCGGCCCTCTCCTTAGCAACGGCCGTAAAAGTTACTTTTTCGGCCGTTGCTAAGGGTAACGGCCTGAAAAGTAACTTTTACGGCCGTTGCTAAGGATAGGGCCGGTAATGCAGTACTTTATGGTTGCTAACGCGTCCGTCAAACAGCTGTTTCTAGTACGATCGCACAAAAGGTAAATTTTATTGCGTTTTGAGGCACAATATTACCCGCATTTGATTAATGTTATTTCTGCTTAGTTCAAGAAGTTGCCCCAATTAATACAATAAGTTGCATTTTTTATTGAGCTCAATAGCTAAGTTTGTTAAGCCCGTGTGACACGATGAAAGATTCGGTAAAGAAATTTGTACCAAATATTATACAGAAAATCTTATATCGTGTCATATAGGTTTCTCGTACAAAATTCTGTATAGTTTCTTGCATGTACAAGTGTTCCATGCAGTTTGTTGTACAGAAAATACAATAGAACGTGTTCTATTTGCAAGCAAGTTTTGATACAGAAACTGCGTGCTATAGATGCGCATTCAGTTCGTGAATAATATCCACTAACAGCTGATTTTGAACATCTGTTGCTAAAGGGAATATAAACAATAGAAATTCCTGTTAAAAGTTAATTCTTGGTAATCCGAAGCAGGATGTTGTTATTGTCTAAAACGGCAATTACAAGGGATAAATACCTTCTTTTAAGAGGAAGTGCATATATCTGTGTTTATACTGTTTAGGCGCATGGGCATGGGCAATAACTTGTACCTACATAAAATTGTATCAGTGTCACACACAGTTTTAAATGAATGGAATTCTGTACTGAAATCTGTACAAGAAAAGCAATACAAGATATGTTGTCTTAAATTTTTATGGAGAAATTTACACCGTGTCACACGGGCTTAACACTAGATCAAATTCCACGATTTTTATAGTACCGGTTTAAAATAAGAATTACTTAATATCGAAATATTTTTATGTTAAAAATTATGCTTTTTAAGTTCCTACTCTTAAAGTGTGATTTTAAAACCAAATTACGGAGTAATTAACTTTGTCAAGTAAATGTTATATTTAAAAAACGAAGAGTAAATTTTATTCGAATTGACCGACACCTTTTGTTACATCAAGAAAAAGTAAATTAAACTCTAGATATATTAATTTGTCAAATAATGTAACATGTATGCAACTATATATTACTATAAGTTTTAGAAGCACATATTTCTCAAAGGCAGTAAACCGAAAGTTTGTAAACTATTGTTTTTCTTTCTTTTTAAATGGATTCTCTTGTATCTTTCAGTGTTGGGGTATGTTTTCCTAGTTCTTGAATCGTTGGCTAGCTGTGGCACATCACTCCAGCTGTCTCCTCTTTCCTCTGTTCGGAGTTATATTTTGTACATTGGCTGTAAGCAAGTTATGAGATTATAGATCCTAAATACAGCAGTCAAAAATGATGAATCGTACACTTCGTGCGAAGTGACCCTTAACAAATCTATCAGTCGTAGATCTTGTAATCGATTTTTTATTGTACTTTATTTACAAGAAAAGTGTAGAAGTAACTTTTATAATAAATTAAGAAGATTACATCTTGAAAGTTGATTAAGAAAAAACTGTCCAGTTTTTTAAGAAATTGAAAGTTTAGCAAAATATTAATTCACAAAGAACAATATTATGAAGTTTCTTAAAAATAACAGTTACAAATTTCTTTTTGATTTGAATAAAGAAATGTAATTAATGTTCAAAAATACATATTTGCTACAATTTCCTTAGCACCTTAACAACTTCATGATATAGCACTTTTGTATATTTTGTTAAACCAAATAAAAATATTGCTTAGTAAAATGAACAGTTTTAATCGATGAAAGTAAAGTTTTATTATTTAATATTACATATTTATTAAAATGCAATGAAAAAAATACATTAAATATTTTTTTAAATTACAGAATATTCATAATTTTGCAGATCGTTTGATTTTTTACAGATGTGGCGATTGGTACTTCTGGCGACACTCCTGCAAGTTGCTTGGGTAATTGGGAAGCCTATAGAACCCCTGGAAGGGCCACTTTGGTCTTTAAATGCCGTCCAGTTACCCTTACGCCTACATAGTAGATTTTCAGATATGTTCAAACAACGACAAGAACCGCAAACTGTAGATGAAAAAGGTTAGTTTTTTCAATAAGCAGTACAAATATGCAGCGTGGTAAACAAATAGTTTTATTTCTATTTATAATTCCCTTGTTTTTATATGTACTTGTTAATAAAATCATAGCGGTTCCAAATTGATAGAGATACAACACCGATTTTCCGGTAACTGATGGTCCGGCACCTCCTTTGGTCCGGATAAAATTACGAAAGGTAATTTGAAATTCTTGCACCCATCTAAGCAGTTTACTGGGTAGCCACGGAAGGCGTTGTGTGTGTAGGGGGCGCCTATTTACATTATTTACACAGCGGATAGCTAATTTTGTGAGATTCTCAATTTATTTTGCTTAAATTTAACCCTACCTATAGCTTTACGTTGGTCCGGCAAAATGTTTAATCCCCTAAGGTTTTGAAACCAAAAGTGCTGAAAAATCTGTGTTGTACTTGTACCTACCTATATCATATAAAAGCCAAAAATGTAAATTGAGAAGGTTTAAATGTTTTAAAATCATTGACCGGTCGCTAAACAATTAATTGTGCCGAGCCAATTACTTTTCTCACAAAATCGTTTGCAGTCTTAGCATCAAGTTACATTTTCTAAAGGTTTATTCCAACAAGCCGTTTAAAACCAATCCATGAATCAATGCACGAAGTGTTTTATTCGCATGCGTGAACTATGTACTAATAAATATATTGCCCAGTATTAGCCATTGTTGGAACGCTTTTACGACTCGCCTAACTGTAAATGTGTTCATAGAAATGAGCGCATCGCAAAGGTAAATACCTGAAGAATCTAGCACTAAATGGGATTGGGAGAGCGATGCACAGCACAGCGCATGCGTCTAAAAATCTTGGCAACAATTCGTCCTCCAGTTCATGTACTGTACTGATCATCCGCAAATCCTTTGATGTATTATTTTCAGAGGACGAATTGTTGCCAGGATTTTTAGACGCACGCTGTTCATAACTAACGTGAGCGTAGGTAGCTATGCATCGCTCTCCCAATTCCATTTAGTACTGGATTCTTAAGGTGTTTACCTTTGCGATGCGCTCATTTCTATGAACCCAATAGACGCAAATGTTATTTACAGTTAGGCCAGTCGTAAAAGCGTTCCAACAACGGCTAATACTGGGCAATACATTTATTAGTACATAGTTCACGCATACGAATAAAACAGTTCGTGCATTGATTCATGAATTCCTTTAACGGTTTGTTGGAACAAACCTAAAGACTGATGGAACGTGATATTGATACTGTGCACACTAGTGACCGTTTACTGGATCGTCCAAGTAGCTGATGGAACTAACCTAATAATATTAACTTGCGTACAAATTAGTAGCAAATGGGATATACAACGTAAAATGCCCTGAGTAGTACGATTTTAACTACTGAATCTAAAATACCCTAATGTTTCGGTTAAAGTTAAAGATAAAAATTACAAAAAAACGATGTAAGAATATAATAACTTCTTACAAGTTTAATAAAGAAACATTATAAGCTTAAGAAAATGCTAGCAGTAGCCAGGGCCGATGAGACGGTGTGGCAGGGGGGGCTCTGAGCCCCGGGCCCGGAGGTAATTTAGGGGCCCAGGAGTCCACATACTTTTTTAATTATGGTGTATTAAATATTCATAATTCACAATTCGTTTTTTTTTTTAAATACATTTTCAAATAATTTATTTACCTGGGGCCCATGTAATTTTTTTCCCCGGGCCCGGCGACGTCTCTCGACGCCTCTGAGCAGTACTATTTAATTGCGAAAATGCTGGTATCTGATTCGTCAGCTACAGCTAACCTAGTCGTTCATCGTAAAATTACAAACCATTCGAATATTGAGCATTCAGAATGTTAAAAGGCTCTAAGAATAGTCTGTTCCGTTTTCACGCTTGCTTTGAAGTCGTCCAAAAGTTCTTTATTTTTAAAACGAATTCAAAATTTACTTTTAGTCCATATTTGAATAAGATTATATTTTTAGAGTGACTGCATGGAAAAAGTTTCCGTTTTACTTCTTTTCGCATACGTTAGTAAAAATATTTTCCTACGCCTACAATACGTAATGGAAACACAAACAAACCTAAAAGTTAAAGTTTCTCATACAGTATGCAATTAAAAAAGATTATTTAGCAACGAAAATCTATTGTGTACATCTGGCATCTGGTACAGGGCGATCCAAGTGTTTGGAAGGAATCTAAAGAGAAATGATACTTAATACTTAGTTAATAAAAATTTGACTCAAGTCTCTAGGGCAACTTTTTTGAAATTATGCTGTACTACCCCATCTGTTATAGCAGTTTTTGTTTTTTCACTATGGGTAAAGGTTGAATAAAAATTACGCGTGCCAGATTTTGCCCACCCCTGGTGTAGATGCACTCCTAGGTATTTATAGCTTTTCACTTGTTATAGCTGTATCAAGGTTTAGTTTATGTTTAACTATTTCCGCGCCTTTTTTTATATATTTAATTAATTACCTGTGTATAACTTCCATCTTGTGGATAAGTTTTCTTCGGATTTCAAAAGTATCGCCGTTACGTATGCGAATATTAAGTAATTAATTTTAATTTTACTACTAATAACAATACTATCCTTTCCATTTTTTAGTCTCCGATCCTACGGGGTTTCATGCTGTCTCTTAAAATTAATTGTGGAACATTTAATCTCGCAATCAGTATGTTTGAAATACCTGGACAGTTACCATAAACAAAAAATATTTTATAATTTTCTTTATACACGCTGAAAATACGCCTAAATTTGTTATAAAAATAAAAAAAAGACTACATAGTCCCAAATGCATTATTGAAGAATACAACTATAAATATTATTGAAGATTTAAAACATTTAAAATAAAATGGTAAGTCAATTAGAAATCCAATTATATCACATTTTGACCTAAAATTATCCTTCAGATAATAATAATTGTGTGTATGTTCTGTGGTCTGTCCAGTCTTATATATTGCTCCAGTTAGTAAAAAGCCTATCCTTAGTTTTTAATTATACAGTGTGACCCATTTCAAAGCGGATCACCCCTATAAAATAGTTATTTATGTATCAAGGCCAAAAAATACGTTTTGGCCGAGGTGCATATTACATTTTTTGTGCGATAGAATTAAAAACAATTTAAATTTTTAGTAATTTTCAAAATTATAGGTTAGAAACTACTTGACATTCTGTCACTGACAGATGACGGCGTATGCTGTTAGCTTTAATGCAAATTTACGCTGTAGCGGCCGAAAAAGTTACTTTTTAGGCCGTTGCTAAGGATAACGCCGGTAATGCAGTAAGTACTTTATGGCTGCTAACGCGTCCGTCAAACAGCTGTTTCTAGTACGATCGCACAAAAAGTTTATTTATGAACCGATTTTCATGATACGATAAAGCATCAAAAACTGTACTTTGGCACTTTATTTAAAATTCAGTTTCCACTCACAAAGCCTACTATGATTTTTTTTCGAAGTCAAAATTGTCAAAATTTGTATATCGATGTTTTTATTCAAAATCTGACTACACCACTGGATTCAGGATGCCCTCGAATGGGTTTGTGCCAAATTTCATGAAAAAATATTTATTATTAAGAAATTAATTATGTATTCAATATTGTGATTAAATTAATATCGATATTGGAAACGCAGTGTAACTATGCTATGTAAAAAACTAAATTAGAGAAAAAAAATAATTTGACGTAAGATCTTTTATAAGAAACAATTTATTCGTATCAGTATTAAAATTGAATGTTCTATTGGTGAACAACTAAATTTACAAGAAAAGATACAAAAATACAAAGAAAAAAGAAAAAATATTTTTACATGAAATTTGGTACAAACGCAATTGGGATTTTAAATTAAAAAATCGCTAAAGCAAATTTTTACAATTTTTACATCGAAAAAAAATCATAGTAAGCTTTGTGAGTGTAAACTGAATTTGTAAATAGGATGCCAACGCGCAGTTTTATATGCTTTATCGTTAAAAAAAAAATCATGAAAATCGGATCATAAATAAAATCTTTTTTTTAGGGGTGATCCGCTTTAAAATGGGTCACACTGTATATAAAATTATATTTTCCAGATTACCTAGTTAAAAATTTTCTTGCATTACCTTTAAGATAAATAATATCGAGGTGGTCTAAATGCCCTCCACTGTCATTTTACAAACAATTTTATTAGATATTAATATGTATATTCAACAAGAAACCCAAAGTAAACATACAGCACGCCAATGTAAACGTATTTATGTGCAAGCAGTCAATTTACATTTAATTATGCAAGTCAGGAGACAAACATTTAATTCTAATGTTTTAGTTTCCGCCAGTGTTTTAGCATTTGTAGAAAACAATTCAAATTTGAACTTTTGTTGATTATTGGAAAGCCGTTTCGTTGGATAAACACAATTATTTCAGTATATATGTAATATTAAAATCATGTATGTTAATATTATAAATGACAAGGATTTTCCGTTGCTCTAAGGCGTCTAAGCAATATAAATTGGTTGCGTATTACAAAAGACAATTATTCTAACTTAACTGATTCTTTTATTTATTATTTTAAATATGCTGGTTTTTGTTCTTATGCTTGCCTATGCCAACAAAACATATTTTAGTGATTTTTCAAAGCCGACCAATATGAAAGTAAGGATAATATTTTTGAGAAAAGCTAATAAAACCCATTAAAGGTTTTAAACTAGTGGAATCCCAAAGGACGAAAAACTTGCTATCCTTTCACTTCCCAAGAGTTACCAGATTCAATATAAAATAAAGTATTATCGACTGTTTAGATCAATAACATATATATTAGGAAAAGCGATTACACTTTTTTTTAATGTTCATGGGTCACCCCCTAATTTTTTTCTATGTATTGACATATTCTCACAAAAAAATTAGGTCATTTGAGCAATCTTTAAAGGTCGCTACAATAGTTTAAAATTTAGCATTGTTACGTCAATCCGTTAAGCCTGCGGTTCAATAAAAGAACCACTGATTGTAGACTATAGTGCAGTGTTTTTCAACCTTTTCAATTTCGCGGCACACTTTAAACAACGCTTAAATTTCGCGACACACTATACAGGGTGTCCCAGATGACATTTCCAGCATGGGGATCTCGCTTATTATAAGAGATACAGGTTTGTTTAAATTGGATGAATTATTTCCCAGTGTGAGAAGAGCCACAATCAATTTTTAAATGTACAAAATTCTCTCTCTCTCCCTCCTTCCCTCCTTCCCGCCCTCCCTCCTTCGCTCCCACCCTCTTTTTCTTTAATTACTGTAATATGTTAACAACATATAACACTTTACCACTGAAAAATTAAGTTGATTTACAATGTCAACCCTAGTTTGAGGCACTCAAAATTGTTCAAAATGACATTTTGAATGCCTCACAGTAGAATTAAAATTGTAATTCAATTGAATATTTCAGTGATAAATATGGGTTGTTATTAAAAAAATTTTATAGTCAACAGTTAATTATTCTATACTTAGAGAATAAAAAGTTGCTCAAAAAGAGTTTTTATTAATTTTTTTAAAATTCTTATATCTTTAAGAATAAAGAGTACCTAATAAAGCAACAAAAATTCTTTACTTTTTCTGAATTACTTTTCAGATTTTCATATGTATCTAAACGGTACGCAATTCCTTGTTTTACGCAGTTATTTAGTTAATATGCATTACGTTACAAATTAGAGGTTATAATTTCAAAATTTAATTACACTTAATTAGTAATATTAAAGTTACATTCCCAGATAATTAAGTTACTCTCAGCTACGGTACTTTAAACAGATAGAAATTATCTGCCCACTCGTATTTATTGACCTGTCGTTTGTAACAAATAACAAGAAGCGAAATATTCGTACAACATTAAGATAAATTTTAATTTTAAATGTTATTATTTGATTTAGCGATTAATTTGTATTATTTATTTTATATTAATGATAATTTTTTTCATAACGTACGATTATAAACACCATTAGAATAATCAAATCGCTAAATTTTGTGGAGCTATACATTTCCAGTAGCTCTTAATCTATCCCTAAGGATACACAAGGACTGTTTAGCTTACATATAATTTTATTAGAAACCGTAATTAACACAGTTATGTTTCCACATTAGCTAAAGCAACAATAATTAATGTATATGAAAAATATTTTAATAATTTGCGTTTATTAAATTATAAATCCATGATGTAAATAAGCATCCCCTGATACGAAAATTCTTTTTATCGATCGCAATGAGCCACGTGTTTCCATGATTTTAAAGTAATTTGGGTGTACCAAATTCAATGGTATTATAAAAAAGTATAAGATTTTAATTATTAAAAAAATTAAAACCTTTAGTATATTTTGAGAGGAATTATACCTACAGGTTGGACCTAACTAGAATGTTTTACGGGGTATCTCGGTTACTTACCGTAATAGTTGGCGAAAATCTGATATCGGTTTTGGGGCTATTTGTTTTTGAGAAAAGAACGCCTATGTAATCAGATTTTTTTTGTCACTTTCCATTTTAGCACCACAGACGAAAAATGATATTTCATCGTTGTTGAAATATTATTATAACTTCTTTATTTATTAAAATAGAACAAAATGTTATATAGGTTTTTATACAGATTTTTATGCTTAATTAAAAATCTGATTGAAATTGTTTTAGCTACCTCGACTTTTGAGATATGAAGTAAACTTATATTTTTCTAAATAGAAACCCTAGTTGGTCATGACTTTATACAAAAAAATTTTTTTTTAGCTTTTCAAAAATATATAGTTTTATATATCGGGTGTAACTGAAATTAGGCTCACTTTTTTTTGTTTACTTTTAATTTTAGACAAACGAAATTTTAAACAAGTGACATGTGCAAAAAAAAACGAATTTTCTGAAGAAATGTGCACTTTTGTTTCACTTCCGGTTTCGCCGGAAATGAACCTAGCTTTGTTATTTTAAATGGAACACTGTAAATTTTTACATTTTTGGAAAGAGGAGGCAATTGTAAATACAACTGCACTATTTTAGTAAAATTTTATAACCTCAAATAATTTTTGGAAAAAAGTTAAATTTTTCATTAAGTGTGCCCTGACCTGCATAAATTGAATTTTATTATATCAAAAACGTGTCTGTTAATTTTAATTGACTTTTGGGTTCTCTAAATAGACTTTAAAGGTTGCGAAATTGTTTTTTTTTACAAAAAGACAGTTTTTTTTTTTAAGGAATGATAGTCGCTCATGCGGTTACCTAAATAGAGTATTTTCTGAAGTACTCAAAAATGCCAATAACCCGGAAACCAAGATTGTATTGCCAATAACTTGTTATTTTAATTAGGATATATTTCTAAAACAACAACTGAAATTAACTGTTTATTCTATGAAACTTTGGATGTGTTAATTTCTTGTTTGTTGTTGTTCCTAAAAGTTTTAATTAATTTTTAGTTGTTAGTGATCATCATGAAAAGAGTCAACAGAACAAAAGCATTTGTTTTGTTGTTATTTAGCAAAGTCAACTATGATTATTAGGGGATGTTACCTAAACTTTACAATAATTTAAAATTTTAATGCCTGCTCCTCATAAAAATACCAAGTTATTGGTATTGTTGAATTCGTCAGAAACTACTCTATTTAAATAACCGCATGAGCCACCATCGTCCCATTTAACAAAATGTATTTTTTGTCAAAAAAACCAATTTCGCAACCTTTAAATCCGATTAAAGTAACCCAAATGTCAATAAAAATTTACAAAAGGCTCTTTCGGACACTTTAGACATAATAATAAAATTCCATTTATGAAGGTCATGGCACACTTAATAAAAAATTTAACTTTTTTCCAAAAATTAATTTGAAGTTATAAAAATTAACTAAATTAGTGAAGTTGTATTCAAAATTGCTTCATCTTTCCAAATATGTAAAAATATACAGGATGTTGCATTTGAAATAACAAAGTTAGGGTCATTTCCGGCGAAACCGGAAGTGAAACAAAAGTGCATGTATGTTCACGAAATCCGTTTTTTGCACATATCACATGTTTAAAATAAGGTTTGTTTAAAATTAAATTTAGAGAAAAAAAGGCGGTGTCTGATTTCAGTTTTGTTGCAAAAAATAATCGAGATATGGCTAATTTTGTAAAAATTTTCTAATCAAAGTTTGACATGTTTTCGTAAACAAGTGATGTTTGCAATTGTTAAACAACTAAACGCTCCTCAATAGTATAAAAAATTGCTCAGAGTGCACAGGGTTAATCTGGTGTCCCTTTTGTGCTCACCGATACGTGTCTCTCCGATGTAGACCTTTCTGCATTATCAGGGTATTTTATAAACCCCTTGGTTTGAAGAGGGAGATTATCCTTGACCCTAGGTCCTAGGTAGACACTCAATGAATCGGAAGTAATATCAAGAACATCACCGTACTATCTCCGTAAGACTAGGGAAGCCACAGAAATTATAAAACTGCCCAATAACATTAATCGAGACAATGCAATGGCTATTCCTTTCACAATTCTTGGAAAAACCTGATTACCGCTAGAGGCTTGACTACATGCTAGGGGTGGGCCATATATCGATAAATATCGATATAATTTCGATATCGATATATTGATATCGGAAGTCGATATATCGATATTTCATTGTCGACATATTCGATATTACTCGACAGTATTCGTCTTTTTCTCGATATTATTCGACATCTTTTCGGATAATTCGATATTTTCTTAATATTTCTTGGCATGGACAACAAAAATGAGGGCGAGGGGCATTTATTTTTAGGTCACCAGCCTCTTTTTTCAGTTTTTCAGTAACTTTTTAGCTTCCTTGCTATATCGATATATCGAAGAATGTCGATATAATTTCGATATTTATTTAAACTTATTTTTAAATTATGAACTTTTAAGTTGTTAGCTATAACAAATCTTTGCCTGTTTATTTGTTTTTACCAAAAGTAACAAAATTTAATAACGAAAACTATAAAATAATAGGAGTATGATTTAATACTATTCGTACTAAATTGGACTTTTTTTTTAAGCTTTGCCATAAGTAAAGATTTCATTGATTGTCAGGTACACAATAATTACTTTTATTTATAATCTCCTACAGGACCACGGATTAGAAGATTACACCAAAGAAAATTAAATCGATGTTGTTCACCTGCCGTTTTCTTAAAAGCAGTAAATAATAAATATGTGCTTTTATATTGCAGAATTATTTCATCTTGGTTTTGGAGTTTTAGACTTTTTATATAATAACGTTTCTGGGTAATCCAAGATATTACAAAATGAAATACAAAGTAGATTATTTATAATATGATCTTATCGAATATGTCTTGATCAACAAGTAACTAAATTCGAACAAATCGATACAAAAAAACATTGAATTACTCTTTTTGTTAAGGTTTTCCAAGTAGAACTGTAATTTTTAATGAAAAAATAAAAAAGGTATTATTGCTACTCCCTGTTCCAGTTTTAAATGTTTGCTGTCAGGTTGTTTTACGGATAAAGGATGTCACAGTAAGATTTCCCCCACTCTGTAACTTTTTTATTTTCAGAGATAAACTTTAAATATTTTTTACAAAAGCTTTAGAGGGTCGCAAGCGCATTTTAAATGCCATTTGATTTTACATATATGTTCAATCGTTTTTGAGATAATTGACCTTAACATTTTATTTTACAGTTTATTTTTTTCTTTAAAACTGTAACCAGTATATTTGAAATCATAATTTAAAAGCTCTCGATTTTCATATCATATGATGTAGGTACGAGTGCATCATAAAATATTACCACTATCTTTTGCGAGATACTTTTTTATGTAATAAACAAACGTTAGATTAATCAAAGTAGCCCATGGAAAACTTGTGAAACGATGAAAAGTAGTGAAAAGTAAATACAAAAGCTGTAAAAAGTGGAAATACAGCATTGGGTAAACAAAAAAAAATACAGAAATTAAAAAAATAAATTCACCCAAGTAACTTGCAGTTATAAATTTAAGTTTTTTGACTTTATTTAGTATTTATGTTAATGTCAATTATCTGTATACTATTTTCATTCTTAACAGTGTATCAAGATTACTGTTAGTACTTTTTATCGTTTCATATTTTTTCGCAGATTACTCTGAAAGATTTGTTTACTTATTTCATAAAAATGTTTGGTGCAAGAGACAGAGAGTTAATAAAAATATCATATGACGGGGGATTTTAACGACTGTTTAATGATGTATTTAAAAACATGAGATGTCTAAAAAAAATTAAATTAAAAATAGAATTTTTAAATTGGTTTAATAATGTATACAGGGTGCCCATTTTTCTAACCTGTTGTATGGGTAACTCCGTTAATATTAGAGATACAGAAACGTTTAAATTAGCAAATTTGTGCAGAATTTAAAGGGAAATCTGATGCCATCAAATTTGACCTACGTCAACTTTTTGAAATATTTTGAAAAAACTGAAAAATGTCGATTTTTTCAAACTTTCTCCTTTTTATCTTTTCGTATGTTTTCACAGGCTTCATTGATTGATCTAATATTTGTTTTTGTTCTTGCAAGAAACAATTAGATTATACATCAAATGATACAAACTTTAAGAGATTTTAAATTATCTATTTGATTATGTTTGTTGACATACGAAAGGAAACATTTAAAAACATTTTTGAAAAAACACTTGTGATCTAAATATTATGTAATAAACACCAAAGTATAATCTCTTTAAATAAAGAAGTTACAGGGCTGGACAAGTGCTTACTGGGGCATCGTTTATATCGGCATTTAAAAAGAAATTATATAATATGTATTTATGATTATTAATAACAATCTAAAAACCTGTAATAATATGTGAAACTTAAAAAGTTGCTTGTTCCGTTTTCATATTGCGTTTAAGATGCTTATTTGCAAAAATCTTTAAATTGAACGTAGTTTTTTAAATACGTTTTAGTAACCAAGCGACCATAAACACAGTTTACTAATTCTGCTTATGGTGTAAACACATTTGTTAAAGGAAACAGTTAACAATAATAAGGTTCGCTTTTTGTGTTTTTAAAGAGATAAAATTACGTTGTATTTTGTATTTATCATTAGTATGTACTTAACTAAACCACACAAAAACATACGGTGTAAATTAACGATGGTTTTTAAATAGACATGTAGGCATTAACTTTCAATTAAAAATAACAACTTTGACCTACTGATCGTGTTTAAAGCGACCCTTTTGTTCTGTAACGTTTTTTTTTTGGTAAATACTCATTACTAGGGGTGGGCGATATATCGATAAATATCGATATAATTTCGACATCGATATATCGATATCGAAAAATATCGGATGTCCATATATCGATATTTTATTATTCCGATATATCCAGATACCGTCTCGATTAGGTGATTTATAAACCAGTAAATCAGTAATTACAGCATTTAAACCAATATAGAGGCAAATAAATGAAAATATATTTAAGGGTCATATGACATACGTATGTATGTTTGTATGTACATAATGTAGGCACATTTATTTTGCTTTAAAATGCAATTTTACAGGTATAACATATTTCGAAAACAAGAAAATTATTGCAAAAAGCAATGCACAATCTACTTCATTACAATTGAAATTACGTGGTCCCATTTTTAATGACTTTATAATATTTCGGTGGAATAAGAATAACACACATTATTATTACTCACAACACCATGTTATCAGATTGATAAATATACAAATTGATATATCGGGTGTAAATGAAGTGTGGTACACCCCCATTTTTTCTTTAGTTTTGATTTTAGATGAATGAAATTCTAGACTTATAATATGTGCAAAAAACCGGGCTCTTTGAGCACATGCACACATTTGTTTCACTTCCGGTTGCGCCGGAAATGACCCCAACTTTGTTATTTTAAATGGAACACCCTGTATATTTTTAAATTTTTGGAAAGTGGAAGCGATTTTCGATACAACTGAACCATTTTGGTTAATTTTTATAACCTCAAAAAATTTTTGAAACAAAATTTGGTTTTTTATTAAGTGTGCCGTGACCTGCGTAAATTGATTTTTATTATGTCAACAATTGTACAAAAAACGTATTTGTAAATTTTAAATGAGATATAGGTTATTTTAATCGGCTTTGTAGGTTGCGGAATCGGTTTTTTGACAAAAAGTCATTTTTTTTAAATGGAACTATGGTGGTACAAGCGGTTATTTTAATGGAGATTTTTCTGACGAATCCATCGATACCAATAACTTGTATTTTTATTAAAAGTCTGCTTCAAAAACTTCAAATTAGTGTGAAGATTTATTAGGAGATCCTTCGCTAATTTTTGCATAAATCGAATGTTTAGGACCTAAATAAAACGTTTTTACCAATAATAATTTTTTTCATGTATCCCAAATATAGTGAACAGCATTTTCTATTTATATATGCATGAAATTAAAATAGAGATATTAAAAATAATATGGGACAGAATACGAAAAATTAAGGAAAGACTAAGCAATTTTTTAAATTATCAATGAAAGACGAAACATGAAAAGAGAGTTTCAGAAAACGTCGTAAGCCAAGCCATGTACTATTAATTAACTTATTTATTCTAGATGAGTTAATGTTAGAATGCATAGAAAGTCGATTAAGTGGAGTACGAATTAGGTCTGGCGATTGTTCGATATTTATTGATATATCATATATATCGAATACCGATATAATTTCGATATCATTACATTACATTACATTAGCGTAAAATATCTAGCACTATAAATCATAAACATTATTTTTTTATAATGTTTTCCAGAACAGTTACTGGCAGCCACGTGCAGTTCCTGCATGTCAATATATTGAGAAACGCTAATGAAGAAAAATTTGATTTGACAT
Source organism: Elmis aenea (assembly GCA_947652605.1). NCBI lineage: Eukaryota > Metazoa > Arthropoda > Insecta > Coleoptera > Elmidae > Elmis > Elmis aenea. The sequence goes on from OX393576.1 coordinate 14,777,383, forward strand.
TTCATTTATGGCGAATGCAGAAACATTGTAAAAGAGAATAAATGTTGTAGTAAAAGATGTGATCACAATCTCACCCACTTTTAAAATTGATAGTAAATTGAATTAAAAATGTATCGAGCAAATAATGTCAAGTCAGTTTGTTTTTTAGAGTTTAAGATTACAAAATTGTAAACTATATACATATTAGCTACGCCTATAAGGTAATGTCGTTCAATAAAGCCATAGGATTTTTTTAATGGAATTCTATATGAAGTTACCTTTTTACCAATGTATAATAAATAAGATATTCCATAAAAATTGTAGTTATATTGAAATTCTTTAATTTTGTCATTTGTTTAGTAATACATAAAACCAAATAAATATAATAAGCTTACTTATTTAAACCCTTAAATTAATCAGATGTTATTCAATTAGAAGGAAAAGTAATAAATGGAATTTAGTATTGAACTTAATATACATATTAAGTTTTATCTTGCATACATAATACTAACAATGCAAACCTTTAATAATATCTACATCACAACAAAATGCTGTCACTGAGTATTTTTGCTAAATACTTGATTTTAAATACAACTGTATAGTATACAGGGTGTCCCAGATAACATTTCCAGCATGGGGATCTCGCTTATTATAAAAGATACAGGTTTGCTTAAATTAGATTAATTATTGCCTAGTATGAAAGGAGCTACAATCAATTGATAAAAGTACAAAATTCCTTGTACTTCAGATGTTATAGCAAAAAAATTGAAAATGTTAAATTTATTTTTTTCTCTTATAACTTTTTTGTTTTACCCGATTTTTTGTTATATTTTTTTTATAATTCCATTGTTCTTCATGCCATATCGCATGTTGCTACATAAATCCGTTGTTGTACATTCATCATTAATGATTTGCGTCTGAAGGGTAAATAACAAAATTAACAAGGAATCGTGTAACAAATTTTACTTTTTTTTAATATGGACATAAATTTGTATAATAATTGGACAAACTATAGTGCCAGAATAAAAATGTTTTAAAATACCTTAAATTCGCCAAACTAGATAGTCACTTTAGGGCACACTGTATGTTACATTGATACATCACCATCTGAGTGTCTTAAATTTTCCAGTTATTCGTTGATTGGCTCTAAATTCTATGAACAATCACAAAATACGTATTAAGTCTGACAGTATATCCCACACAATCTCACTAAATGCCACAAAGCAGAGATTAAGTCAAAGGTTAGTTATAACGTCACCCTTTAAACTAGTTATGTACAATATTATAAACTGTAACTTTATTTGAGTTCGTCGATAAATTTTTGATTGTGTTACGCAGGTATTTGCTAATTAAAGTATTAATGCATGTATTATACAAAGTATTTATACTTTCCTTTAGTTTGTGCTGTTTGAAATATAGTGCGTTGAAAACAGAAAGAAAATGTATTTCAAAGGGTATAACAAAAAATGTATGGTGCCATTTAAAAAAAAAAAACAAATGTGGTGCCGTACTCCTAAAAAACAAAGGAAAACAAAAATTTTATTTGAAACTTTTTTAGATAATTCTTCCAATAACAAAATAAGTGGGGGTGTGATGCCTCACCTTGTATTAAACAGTAACATATACATAGTGGTAAAAAGTTACTCGTATTACCTACTTGTACTTTTTAAAATGTAGTTTTAATGAAAGGTTAGTTTTATTCAATATATTCAGCAATTGTTTTTATCCCTTACGAATAGGAGTCTTAGTTTTTTGTTTATTACAGTTTCGTAGCTACAGTTTTTAATGTAATTGACTGCAATTTAGCTTTCTTAGGTACCATCATTACATACTACATTTTTGATGACAAAACAAATTAAAAAAACATTTTTATTCACTGTGGGATCAACTTTTCCTGAAATTTTTAATGTAGAAATGTAACTGTAAAACAATTTTTTAATATGAAACTTTACTTTCCACTTTCCAAATCTGAAGCTAGATATCATATTAGGTACATAAAAAGATGTGAGTTATCTGAAAATTGAAAACATTTGAAATTAGCTCAAAATTTACACATTATTGTTCATTAAATCGTCTTTTTTAATATTTTGAATACACTATATTTTCTTACTATTTGGAAACAGAAAATAAATCGGTTAAGTGGCAAAAATGTGTAACACTTTTATTGATTACAGGTTTTTTTAGATAGATAACTGGAACTGACAAAAATAAAATGATACATCCGTTTTTATATTTTCTTTATTATCTTTTTTATCATAATTTTATTTTTTGGTATATTTTTAATTGTTTTTTATTGGATGGTCAACTTTATATTTTTATAATAATTTTTATATATTATATTGTAATTTAATATAACGTTAATAAAAAAGTAAAAAGAAGACACTTAAGGAGAGAGATATCAACAAAGAAATAAGATATTATATAGATATTAGACATTCAGGTTTTTGGTATGTTTTGGTTTGGATGACGCGGAACGGAATAAATGTAGAGGTGAGGGGTGTTACACATTCTTTACCGACCTCCAAAAATTTTCAGAAGTTAAAAGAACCTGAAAATAAATTTTCGTTCGAAAAATTCATTAAAATTTAAAAAAATATATTAAAGCAGGATTAGATGCTGTCGCGGTTAGCATGCGGTCCGCGGGTTAGCATTTGCCCACTCCTGCTGTAGATTTGTATTGACTGCAATCTCAATTTCGAGAAAATCATTTATTTGTGTGACATTTTATATTGTTTAGCAATAGAACTTAATAGTAATGCATGTTCTCTTTTTTACAGAACAATATTTCGAGCAAAATGATCTTCGTGATTCGCTGGACAAACGAGGTTTGTCCATGTTATCGCGCTTCCGGCCATTCAGTGATTTTGGAAAACAACGCTCTTCGATGAAGTACGTAAGTAGAGGATCTATCCCTTTACCACCGTTATCGGATTTAGACATAGTAAGCGCAGAGACCCGCGCCATGCTTAGACCAGCAGGCCAACCGCTCAGATGGGGCTAGAAATCTAATAAAGTAACAGCGACTGATGGTTTAACTGTTTATTTATTTTTAAATTGTAAACATTTTAATTTTACTGTAAATAAAGTGTAACATTGTACGGAATTGTTTCATTTCTTACGACGAAACACAAAAATTAAAACTGATACCGTGTAAAATATCATAAAATTTTGTATTAATAGAATTAAATTTAGCAGTATAAGCTTTTAAAGACTTTATGAATCCCTAAACTAAGACCTAACAGCATGTCTTTAATATTCATAACGTAACGTGACAAATCTAAACGTCTAAAAGGTGATATAACCAGGATCATATCCCTTAGACCAGCAATGCTGAACTGATGGCACGCGTACCACCAGTGGTACTTACGAAAAAAGTAGGTGGTACGCGAAATATAATGTATTTGATTCGTAATAGCTCCTTCATTACAATTTATACAGGGTGATCCGGGGTGCGGGAAATTGCTCGAAAACAGTTGCTCGAAAAAAATTGCTCGAAAAATTGTTCCTGGAATGGAAAGTTCCTCGAAAGCCTAGTTGTTCGAATAACAATTTTTCGAAAAGAAAATTGCTCGAAATAATGAAATAAGTTAATTTAAAAAAATATAAAATTTATATAAATACAAAATAATCAAATGTACTAGAACAGTTGTTATGTACATTTATTTACAAATACATGTACACTTACTCAATTTGTTGTTGAGATAAATACTATAAATATTTCAAAATATTATACAGTGTGTCCAAAAGCTATGGAATATGCTATATATCTTAGTAAATATCCACTTTAGGGAAAAATGTTTTGAATAAAAGTTGTTTGATATTTAGTTTTCCAACATAAGACAAAATTTAATTAATATTTTTTGAATAACAAAAGCGCAATGCAAAACAATTGATCATACAAGGGCCATTGGGAATTCGTGAACGGTTAGAACTACAAAGAAGTTTAAATTAGACAAATTGTTCCCCTTTCTAAAACCTATTTAGTGATGCTTTGATGTTTTAAAAAAGTTTCATGGCACGCTAGATAATGAACAAAAATCATAGTGTTTTTTTTTAAATCGTTAATAACTTGTTTATACTTGATGGTACAAAAATATTTTTAGAGAAAATGTAAATTTTTACGAACTGTTAAATGAAAACATTCATTTTGTTTCAATATTGTTTAAATAATTAGATACATTACAAACTTGCATTTTTTTAAATGAAAACCATAGTTGGCTATGACCTCACGAAAAATCATATTTTTTTCCCTCTTTTTAATAATATAAGGTTTGTGTATTTATTTTGATATTTAGGCTCAAAACAAATAAAGTTTTTTAAAAGGTCCCCATGAAGCTATAGAGCGCCATGAATTTCAACAATATTGAAACAAATGAATGTTTTCATTTTACAGTGCGTAAAAAAATCTACAACTTTTCCTCAATATTTTTGTACCATCAAGTATAAACAAGTTATAAACGATTTTAAAAAATTGCCAATTTTGATTTTTGTGTTATCTAGCGTGCCATGGAACTTTTTTAAAACTTTAAAGCTTCACTGAGTAGATCTCAGAAAGGGGAACAACTTGTCTAATTGAAACTTCTTTGTGGCTCTTACCATTTACGAGATACCAATAGTGGCCCTTCTATGTGGACCACCCTCTATATCGCGGGTTAATAATTTTTTTTTGTTATGGTAGCGGTTCCAAAATATTTGAGTTTTTCTTTCAATAGCACGCGATAATCAAAAGGTTAGGAACCGCTGCATTAGATCAGTGTTTATTAAATAATAAATAGTGTTCTGAGGAAATTTCCAGCATGCTAAGAAGGGAAAGGAAGAGTTTCACATAATAAAAAATTTCACGACATCAAAGTTATCCACAGAGTATTCCAGCTTTAAATAACAACCTTTGCACATACATAAAAATTTTAAATCTATTTTTGATGCCATTTATTCCTATTATAATTACTAAAAATTCGCAGATCAACAGGGATCACGCTTATCTTAAAGAGCTAACAGTCAATTAATTTGAGATTAAGTTATGTAATTTAGTGCTGAAATTAAATTATAAAAAAGATTGTCATGGTACTCTCAGTTTAGATGTCAACAAAATTTAAATATTGTAAAAGGTGCTCTTAAAAATCTAAAGACAATGATATATCACGCCGTTGGTATACATAACTCAAAATAGACCCACAACAAATTCAAAATACTGTTCTCGGATACATCAAAGTGTCTGTTAGTGTTAAAATATCTTTAATAATATCAATATCTGAAAATCATTTTCTTTTAAACAAATAATGTCACACAATTATTGGTGTTCTACGTAATTATAGCACCATTAGTAATTTGATTTAACCAAGAGTGCGTTTGTAACAAACACTTGAAATTGATATTTGCCACAGAAGACGAGAATGTGGTAATAACATACGCGTGCAAGCGACAGTACCATAAAACGAATTAAAAAATATTTCAGTAGATGATGAGTCCTTTTATCGGAAATGTGATAGACGTCACACTCTGATGTATCGTTGAAAGCTTAATCAATGCTTTCCGATTGAAAGCATCACGAGTCTTTCGAGAATTGATAAATAGGGGCCAGTTTTGCGTGTTGTCGCCGTGTCTGATAAACGTTGCGAAAGTGTGTGTCTAATACGTATATGTACCGTAAACGATCAATAATGTTAAAACTTTATACTTTGAAGTATCTCCTTTAATAACTATTATATGACAATTAACACTTCCTTATAGTTTTGGTCTATACAGGTTGTTCCGAATTTGTAGCTCATCAAAGCTATCCCGCTTGTCTTAGGAGTTATAAAGTCGCTTAAAATGGGAAAAAGTAACATTACTTGGTGTTAAATCGAAAACTGTAGGTGAAAATCGCCATAGCCCTTTAGATTCGACATTTTGATATTTTATTGAAATGCTGAACCAGTTTGGAAAATCTCACTTCTTTGTCGCTGGTAAAAATAAAATTGCCACTGACGAATATACAAGAGTCTTGGAAGTGGTCTAGCATATTTACAAGAGATTTTAATTTGAACAAAATAAGTGATTCTTAATTAAGCTTCTTCTTAATCGAGTTCTCTAGAATCTTTCGCTGTACATCATTGGCTAACTGTGGACTGTGGCACATCTCTTCAGCTGAGTCCTTTGTTTTCCCAGTCTGTCTCACTTCGTTTTTCTATTTTTTCTTGGTTTTCCTCTACTTCTCATTCCGCCAAACTTCGTTTTCCATCCGTTGCGCCTCTCTGCTTTTTGGCATGGGTAGTAGAAGTTCCAGCCATCTTAATTGGTTCTTCTTCATCATTTCTTTGTCTTTCACTCCTAGCTTTTTTAAATTTTATCGGGGGTAATACCATAACAGGTTAAAATTTGCCGGCCAAATTTTGTTGGTCACGAGTTGTTGCTTAGTAACACTTAACGAGAATAAATTGAAAAGCAATAACGAGTGTTACAAATAAAAATTTTGCCCGCTAAAATTTTAACCTCTAATGGTATTTGTAACGAAAATTCCACGACTGATAAGAATTACTTATAAAAATATTTATTTATTTATACTTTTTTTGTTTGCAGTACCAAATCTCTTTGCTGACTCGCACATTTTTAAATATATTAGTTATTATTTAAATTAAAAGCTGTTCAATTCAGTTCAAACAATAAAACACACGTTGAAAACTTAACTTTTGACATTATTCTAAACGTTGCTATGGTGAAGTAAACAAAGATTCTAAAATTTTATTGCGTTGCCATGGTGAAGGTAAACAAAAATTTATCCGATTGCAAATAGTAAGGTTCCTATTTATCCGCTAGTAAACGTGATAAATCGTATGCATTTGCATTGACATTAATGACAGTAGTGGAATTATCGTTATTAATCTAATCAACTGGTCTACATCCTTCTATTTTTCTTAAAAACCTCATTTCCTGCGCCTGTATCCTTTGCTTTGCTTTCTTGTTAGTGCTCAAGTTTCTGAACTATAATGGTGCCTGTACACCTGAGAGTAAAGTACTCTCGAGAGTAGCGTCGCCAAGGATACAGCCAATCGCGAGTTACTCTCAGGGGCTGTATCCTTGGCGACGCTACTCTCGAGAGTACTTTACTCTCAGGTGTACAGGCACCATAATGGTGCCTGTCCACCTGAGAGTAAACAACTCTCGATAGCAGCGTCGCCAAGGATACAGCCAATCGCGAGTTACTCTCAGGGGCTGTATCCTTGGCGACGCTGCTATCGAGAGTTGTTTACTCTCAGGTGGACAGGCACCATAAGTAAGAATTGGTACGTACTTGCGTCTTAGTTTCTTTTGAGATCTCCTTACTTATTAAACATGTATTAAGACTGTTTTATACTATACTATTTTTTCGTTTAAGAAAATCGTATACGATTTTTGATACAAAAATTTCGTTCAAGAATTTAGCATGGAAAATATGGACCTTTTACATTGCATTATATTTTGGTACGAAAACCCCAATATATTTTGGTTACTTTTTAGTAACTTTTATCATATTTTGTTGGCACCTTGAGTAACCATGTCAAATGTTCAATTTGATCACAACATAAAGCGAATCATTTTCAAATTTAACGTATATTTAACGCTTGTCCCATTCTACATATTTATTCCTACAAAATAAATTGTGAGGGATTAACGGTAATAAGTAGTATTTAACATCGTTTGATTGTTTCAGTTAACCTAACCCACAAATGACATGCGGTCAGATACAGTAACAGTAGAATACGCATGCGCGCATGCTAAAATTGGACGCATATAGGGACGGTAATAATTTCGTACGAATTTTTCGTTCAAGATTTTTAATTTCTGATTGACACCGTACTAGAAAATCGTATACGATATTCTTAAACGAAAAAATAGTGTAGTATAAAACAGACTTTAGTGGCGTTATATAAATTCGTCGCTGCAGCTATTCTGTTATTCAGCTTTTACCAATTTACCGTTCTCTGAAATCATCCTTCCAAAATATTGAAACATTGATAACTGCTCTATCCTTTCTTGGACACGCATTGAAACCGTTACATGATTTTTCGTTATAATCATGGTTATGGTTAATTAAACTTATTTATGTTTATAAACGAATCGCTTAAATAATTGAAGCAAATGCTTAATAAATATCAAACAATAATACTTATATCCATAAAGAAACAGTTTTACAGACCTAGCTTGGTCATAGATTTTATAATACTTGGATTTAAAAAAAAAACTAATCTTAAAGTTAAGCTTTATTCATTACTCCCTATTCTGTTAAATAAGATGGGATTACTACTACTGTAACCACCAATTTACTTTCTTGTTGCGTTTTATTTCATTTGTTTATTTCCAGTTCAACTATTTATACCATTGAGGACTATTAAACAGGTCAGTGGACGATAGGTCCTTTCAGGATTGAGTTGGATTACGAAGGAAAGGATTAATTAAGATAAGGCCAAGTACAACATGTTAAATTAGCTTTGAATAAGAGCATACTTATACAATGCAACTTAATTGACTTTTTTGCAGTTACATGTAATTCATTTACAATTTACGTGTGAGTATTGATGAGCATGTGACTTTTAAATTTTAATGTCAATCAAGTCACAAGAAAACATTAAAACTGCTTCAGCCGTCGAAACTCTTGCAGATAAAACAAATTTTATTTACTTTATGTAAAGAACTTTTTTGTTTTAGATATTCCCTTCTTAAATCTTGATTCTGTGTTTGCAATATGTAAATCTAATGTTTTTTAAAAGTCAGTTACAAAGTTGAAAGAAAGGAATTTATGTGAATACTTGCGAATAAAGGATTTCAAAGGCTGCATATATGGCAGACTGCTGCTTTTAAATTGGGAGTTTACTTTCTTTACATTTTTGTAATGTGGAATTTTATATTTATAATTATTTTAAGTGTATTATGTGGTTCATGTAATTAACTAACGGATCAAAATATGATTATCTGCTTTTCACTTGTAATAAATTTAATTTTCACTACAAAATACTACTACTACAATATAATAAATTGTAAAGGATGACTCGAATTTTTTTATTTATAGTGAATATGTGGTGAATATTTTTAAACCCTTTGTCATACAAATTATTAGATTGCAAAATTAGTATACTGGAAAGTCCAGAACTTTTGATTGCTGTATGATAGTTACGTTAATCAACAAAGCACATATTTAAAATTCAATTCAATTACGAAACAGCATAACAAACAATTATTTTTTTTGCTTTAAGCTAGCAAGTTATGAGAATGTCATTCCAATTTTTAATCTCTTACCATTTTATAGATGTTGAACTTTGGCGGAAACATTAACCAAGTTTTATTTATGAAAAAACAACTTGTTCTTTTTCATGACACGTTATAAAATTTTCATGATCACACAATCTCTTAAAAGTGCACATCAAGCCAACGATTTAAAAGATTCACGTTTAACTGGTCTGTAAAACTTTTATTATTACTAAACACCAATACACAACAAGAAAGTGTTTTTAATAACAAGTTAATTAAATTCGTTGCTCATAATATTTTTAATAATTTGTACAAAACAATAATGAATATAAAGCACACGTTATACCTAAAAGTATTGATATATATTTCATCACACATTTGTAGTATGATGGTGCATGAATTAACTAATTTTATTTTACATAATATGTGTAAAGGAATACCTTTCAGCAAAAATATATTTGACCATTTTTTCTTTCCACTCTTTAAAAGCTCCTTGAAGTTTTTTTAAAACTCCTTAAATAAGAGCAATTTAATCTTGCTAATTGTTCTAAAATCGCTAAAAGCTAGTGTTGCATGAACTTTTATCGAGCTTTTTTAAACGTTTAAAGTTTTAGACCATGCACCAACTATTCTCAAGAATAAAATTTTTCGATCAATCGATAATAAAAAGCTTATCTATTAGTTGCAAACTTTTTGAATGTTGACACTACTATAAAATTCGAAAATGAAATTATAACGTAAAATTTCGTATCGTCATATTTTTGATTTCTAAACAATTTCTTCTCATGAATCTTTTGGTAAGTTTTAAAATAAGGGCACTTTGCTTTTCCGACTATTTTTAAAATACTTAAAATGTAATGTCCTGAATTTTTTTCCATCTTAAATTTAGTTGTAAGTCATGCATCAACTTTCATCAGGAATAAAATTTTCTGAGAAATCGATAATTAAAAAAACTTTTACAATTGTTGCAGACTTTTTGAATGAGTCTGTAGATCTTTTAACTCTAAAATTAATTATTACCGTGAAAATTTACAAAGTAAATCTACCGGAATGCGTCTCTAACAAGAAAATTCCTGTAGAGACGTTATTTCTCCCTGACCTATAAGAAGACAATAGGCAATATTTCCGGCGGTAGAAGTAAAACGTGCATTTAATTTATATGTGACGTGTGACGTTTTATTTAAATCATGATTTTAATTTTTTTAAATCAGCTGATATAAATCAGGCCAACCCTGTAAAGAACTAAATAATATGAAGGTGTGAATTTTACTTTGCACTGATTTTCATGAATTTAGTGCAATGTCATGTAATTACATTTATAATTGTTTTTATCTGAAATTTTTAAGAAAATATCAATACAATATTGTTCAACTCAATTGACTTTTGTTTTTATACAAGAAGTATCTGTTCAATACGTTGAGCAGTTGAGCTTGTCAGTAGCGAGTGATTTACCTTCTTTGAAATTTTATACCTTTTGAGTAACTGAAACGTATGTAAGAAATTTATTATTGGATTTGTTGCATTCCACTATTTAGTTTTTCTAGTTAGAAAAACTGTTTAAACAGTAAATGACGCAAGATCTGGTTGATAGTGTAATAAAACAAAAAATGTCATATAACTACATGTGGATGCTAATACTTTTTCAGTAACAGACTGACTTTAAACAATGTTTGCAGTCTAACCGCCGCGCCGTGTATGGCGATTAATTGCATTAAAATATAGTTTAAAAAATAAAAACTAGCAACTATAGTTGATTAAATCTCTAAAATAAACAAGAAAATATAAACTTAGTATCTTAAAAAGATAAAAACAAAGTTCCTATGCATATTTAAATGTCCGTAGCAGATTGAGGCAACTGTAGTTATTTGCTTTATAAGATATTAAAATAATTGCAAGCATAAACATAAAATGCACATCAAGACAATTAATTAGTCAAGTGATCTGTAACTACTAATTGCACTTGAGAAGCACTAATTGTTTTCATTGGCATACAAATATAACTTAAACTCTGAATTTCAGTAAGTTCATACGCTTATATACATACAGGGTATGTCAAATTGGATATGCAAGGAATCTCATTATCTTTAGAGCTAACAATGTGAGTAAATTAGGGCCAAGTTCAACATTTTGATGATAGATAAGAATCTTTAAAAAAAATATTATCATTGACCTCTTAAACAAGACTTGTTTTAGAAAATATAACAAACAGTTTTTATTGTTTTATTTTTTAACTTGCTAGAGATAGCGGAAAGCCAAAAACATTCTGTTGAAACAATTTTAATTATGTATACGCTGATTTAAATACATTTTGTCCCAAGCCATTATCAAGTTTCTTATTTTCAATGGGCTTCGTGCACTCAAAGATTCTCTTAAAGCTTTTGATAGTGGCGATTTAGCCAGATAAAATTTGAAAAGAACTAATACAAAATCATGGAAAAATTAATGTGTTTTACCATAACATAAAATAAATGTATTTTCATGATCTTGATTGTGAACACTTGGCCAAATCCAATATGTTTCCTAGATGTTTCTCCAAGTTATTAACATCTACTCAGACGTTTGGAATATAGGTAATATTTGCTGCTTTCAAAAAATAATAAATCACGAATACGCCAAAACAGACGAAGTTACTCATCAGTATAAGTAATTTTGGTGTCTTTTACCGATTTTGCATCTCCAACGGCTTAGAAACTGTTGATGGTGTCTCGAATTTCGAGCATACTTTATATCGATTACTGAAACATTACCTTTTTCTTCTAGGTGCAATGTCCTCCTCAAATCATTAGCTAAGTTTTAAATTTTTTTAAACTTCCTTTTGAAAGAGTAATTTTGTACTCTGTTCATACCATCGTCCCAGACTTTTTAGCCATGAGGTTATTCTACGTCTTGGTCCTCGCTTTCCATCTGCTATTTTTCCCTGGATGACGATGTGCAGTAATTGGTACTTTGATGACGTGGCCAAAATACTCTAGCTTTTTCTTCTTTATTCTGTTATGTTAAGTAACCCTATTTGTTTGTTCAGTTTCCTTAACACTTCCACGTTTGTCACTCTTTCTTCTTGTCTTCTTGTCTTCTTAATCGGTTGCTGTTGTACCTTTCGGTGTCGAGGTACGCTTTTCTATTTCTGTGTTATGTTTCTCCACTCCTGCCTATTGTTAGCTAATTGTGGCACATCTCTCCAGCTGACTCCTTTTTCTTCTAGTCTCTGCCTCACTTCTTTTTCCATTTTATTCTTGGTCTTCCTCTATTTCTTTCTCCTTCCAATTTCATCTTCCCTCTATTTTCGCGTATCTACTTTCTGGCATGCGTTGTAGATGTTCAAGCCATCTTAACTGATTCGTTTCCATCTTTTTCTTAATGCCTGTTACTCCTAGGTTATTTCGTTACTGATTTTATCGATCAGTTTACATTCCTCCATTCTTCTCAGAAATCTCATTTCCTGTGCCTGTGTTCTTTGTTTTTGTTTTTGTGTTAGTGTTCAAGTTTCTGAACTGCATTAAAAACTCCATTCTTCGTTTCTTTTGACGTCTCCTTCTTGCTTATCATCTTATCAAACATTTATTAATGGCGTAGTAAAATTTCATCGCTGGTCACTCTTTCTGTACATGATATTCTTCAAATTCTACGAGAGGCCCACATTTTGAATGCCAAGTCTTCACTCCATACTAGAGTATTAGAAGACACTAGAAATATAGCAGCGGAATCGTAGTGCGAGATTTAGGACACGGCAGGTAAAAACTTTTTTTTATTTAGAGATAGCTTCAAGGGGAAAATTAAATAATGCTATAAAACTGTCAAACTTTTTTTTTTAGCAAAGCTCACATAATTTATAAGAAATGTGGTGAAAAGTGACGGATTATAGAGAATACACAATATAATGAAATAGCTATTTTTTCTTAATTACAGAGGATAATTTGTTTATTGAAAAATATATTACATGTGGATATTGTTTATACGTTAGTATTAATTCGAATTTATATTAACCAGAAGTGATAAATTTTTGATCTTTGAGCTTCAAATTAAAAAGGTTTACAATGGTATGTAGGTCATTCATCGAATGATTAACAATTGGTATTGCATTGTAATTAAAAGTGAAAAATTTCCAAAAAGTTTTTCTTGGTAACACCTTTTATATAACAATCTAGATGACTAGACGTAAAATGTACAGTACTCATTTAAATTGGACAGTCGCAAACTTTAAACCAACGTAAGTTTGTAGTAGAACTATTTGTTAATAACTCGCTGTAACTTGTGAACCGGAATTTGACGTTTCTATAACTAATCAATCGATTAATAAAAACACTAAATGCAATTGAGATTGAGAGCAAATACCAGAAGGTCACTAGCCACGAAGCTCAACGTCAATTGTGGCCACTCAGTACACTTATTTGCTGTCGAATTTGTAAACAATCAGTCCAATAAGTCCTAAGTTGATGTAACACATTTATTCGGCTAACATTTACACCCACTTAATTATCTTTCAGTAAATAATTGGGCCTATATGAAGTTAATACAAAACAAGTTAATGAATACACGAATCGAATAAGCAAACATTCGTTAAGACAAGCCAATTTCACACTAAATTATATTCACTTTTTTGTAAAAGTGTTCAAGTAAAAAAAAATCAGAAGATGAATAGCTTCATTGGAACATAATCAAGTTCCGATGTTTTATTGCAGTGATTGCTCCTTTACGACTATTTCATTTCCGATATAAGCTTTAAACTGTGATTGTACAATCGATTTTGTAAAAGAAATTGTTCCGTAAGATAAATTTTAAGTTACATAACATACATTAACCTTGTTGAATTATTTTCAAGAATCAATTTTAACTAAATCTTTTTTTTTTAAGTATTAGCTGAAAACAAAATAACAACTAGATTTTAATATACAGGGAGGTCCACAGAGAAGGGCCACTATTGGAATCTCGAAAACGGTAAGAGCTACAAAGAAGTTTAAATAAGACAAATTGTTCCCTTTTCTGAGACCTATTCAGTGATGCTTTAATGTTTAAAAAAAAATATTCATGGCATGCTAAATAATAAACAAAAATTAAAATGGGCATTTTTTTACAATTGTTAATAACTCGGTTATATTTGATGGTACAAAAATATTTTTGGGGAAAAAGTTGTAGATTTTTCCATGCACTGTATAATGAAAACATTCATTTGTTTCGATATTGTTTAAATTCATGGCCCTTTATAGCTTCATAGGAACTTTTTAATCAATTTTATTTGTTTTGATCCTAAATATCAAAATTGAAAAAAATATATGACTTTTTATGAGGTCATAGTCAACTATGGTTTCCATAAAAAAATGCAAGTTTGTAATTTATCTAAGAATTAAAGTGCGTACAAAAATCTATAACTTTTTCCCCAAAAATATTTTTGTACCATCAAGTATTATCGAGTTATAAATGATTTAAAAAAAAGCCCATTTTGATTTTTGTTTATCTAGCGTGCCATGGAACTCTTTTAAAACAATAAAGGATCACTAAATAGGTCTCAGAAACAGGAACGATTTGTCTAATTTAAACTTTGTGGCTCTTACGAGATCCCTTGTATGTGGACCACCCTGTACAATTAAGCGTTCAATTTTATCAACTTAGCATAAACTATTGTCTACCAATGCGGCAATACGTATTTTTTATTGTTAAGAGCATGGCGATCTTGAAAATCGTTAAAGCTAAAGGTATAGTTAAATTATAAAATGGAAAGTAGGTAAAATCCCAACTTAAATTGTGCCCAGTTCCTATATTATTTTGAAAAACCTGGAAATGTTCAATTTTAAGTTTTATTGATATCTTTTTTATTATGGTCACTAACAATTTGAAAAATCATATTGTTAGTTTACGGACAAAACTAAAAACACATGATTTACTTAATTTAAGTGATTTAGGTTACGCAATTTTATATTTCATTAAAAAAATCGCTTACCGATTGTTTTTTCTTGTATCATTTTATCTCATCCTGAGTTTGTAACTCTCGTCTGCTTCATCATCACATAATTGGAGAAGGGCAACAAGTATGAAATTGAATAATCCAGTAACATATTACCCCTCTTGTGTAATTTTTCTATTGAAAAACCAAAAAAACATTTAACAAGTAAATTTTCGTTATGAACGCTGATACGATATTTTTGGGACGAACGTTTGTATTATAGCCATGGTTGATAGTAAATTAGAAGAAAATTCCAAAATACCGAGAGGAGTAGTGGGTCAAAGCACATTTGAGAACCTAAAGAGCTTTGTTTATTACACGTTTGTTCCGTATTCTTGTTCTTTGATCTGTAAAAAAGGAATCTAAACCACCATCAAACAATGTAAACTCATGAATTAATGTGACCTAGATGTTCTATCAAAATAAAATTATTTGTTAACCATACTTGTCAACATCGATCTATATACTCTTAAAGTTTAAAAGGTATTAAGTTTTAAACATGCAAATATCAAATTTGATTATATTCTTAACAAACTTTAGAACAATTAATTTTTATACCTGCATATTAGGACAAAAAATTGCTTGTGGTTATGTCTCTGTTACAATTTTTGAACAAAACGACTAACAACTTTATTTAAATGCTGGTGATTGTGGAGAATCGTTACAACATTCTTAAGTTGATGCTCTTTTACCACACAGTTTGCTTTATTGCCACCTTCAATTATATTTTGAAAAACAGCAATGTTTTTCGGTAGCAGCAGCAGAAGGATGTCCTGACCCTTTTTGATGCTGTACAGAACTCCTTTAGCGTTCAAATTCTTTATGTCAGCGATAAATTACAGCCAAGGAAGGCGCATTTTCACTAAAAGCTGAATCTCAACTTTCCTTACACTGGTGAGCGCTTAAACCCTTTTTAAAATTTTAATAAATCATAATCCGAAAATGCTCTTTGGTTAACATCACTTTTTCACCACTTCCATTATTCTAAAAAAAAATTAACTACGTTTTAACAAACTTGGCTTTGAAAATTAAACCTCAAACGACAGGTAAAGAACAAACTAATATAAAGGCGCGGAGTTTGCAATATCATGGTCTACTAGTAGGTATCTTTTTTTAATTATAAATAAATTCAGATTGGCCCTTGTGCTCAATTGGCTATTTATTTCAATTAACGATAGCTATCTGTACGCCTAAATTACTTAACTAAAAACGTTTCGTTTAGTACAAATAATGTGATATCAGATAGATACGAAGTAACCGTCTGGATTAGCAATCTTGGTCTATCCGATATACGCGTCCGTGAGGATCTTTGGCAGAAAGAAGCTCAAGCGGTGACCTAATTACCGTACTTAAAAGTATCTGCTGCTATATTCGAGTGGATGTGTGCTTTACGAATTTACAGCGAACTTTTATTTACTCAAAATATGTTGTTACCGGCCAATCCCGTCTTATTTTGTTGAAAAATAAAATAAAACACTCTATTCATCTTTCATTTTTAGAAAGCAAACTATGTATTTTGCCTGACATCTGAACATCTCAATTTAAATCTATTGTATGCAATTTTTTGTCACTGTATCCATATAGGTACCTTTATTTTTTTGTATAAATATTATTTATATATAAAGAAGTAATGAGAGTTTCTAAACTAGGATAAATTTAATCATAAATATATAAATATTAGAGTGGTCCTTACCTATCATTTTTTGAAAAGTTAATGGGCCATTCCCCAATATTGTTCAATCTACAGGAAAACCTGCGCCTGTAAAATTTCACATCGTTTGAGCAATAATGTTTAAAAGATCGCTAAAATGGTTTAAAATTTAGCATTGTTATGCGTTCAGCCTGCGGCTTAATAAACGACAGAAAAAAGTAAACTGTTGTAACATGTTTACTGCTTTTTTAAAAATTGATATAATACGTAGACAACATATAACATTTTACCACTGAAAACTTAAATTGATTTAAAATTTCAACTCTACTGTGAGGCATTAAAACTTGTAGAATTGCATCATGCAACATAGTAGTTTATTTAAAATTTAAATGGCAAAATTTTAAAAGTTATTCATATATCTCCCCTAATTATACAGGGTGTCCCCATTATACACGGCAAAAAAGTAGGTGCATATTCCTGAGTGAAAATGATGACCATTTGTCAAATATTTTGTTATCCGAAAATGCTTCCTTTCAAAGTTAGAGACCTCCAAAGTTGCAAGAAAAAAAATTCAAAAAATCGATTACGTCCTAGCCGTTTAAGCTAGAGCTATCAAACTTGGCCGAAATGTTTGGGTGTTTCCCATTGACTTTGTGGGATAATTAGAAAGAAAACACGTAATTGGAAGTATGATTTATAGTCAGGTCATCCGCTTACCATCTTCAGAATTTTTTTCTCTGGAATAAAATTGAAAATGTCATTCGTCCATAAGAAAGTACGACTTAAGAGGAAAAAATTCGTCCCTCTTTGTTTTTTGCTGTAAACGTAGCCGTTTTCGAGAAAATTAGCGCTAAAGATGCATCGACAAACTCTGTTTATACACCTCAAATATTTTTTTTTACTAAACTTAGTTGGCTAATGTCATGCTTGACTTAAGGCTTGTTCATAATAAACTAAGTGAATGTCGGCTTTCGTTTAGAGTATACAAGTTTGTGTATGACATTTTTAGAAAAAGGTTAGGTTATGAACAAGCCTTAAGTCAAGCATGACATTAGCCAACTAAATTTAGTAAAAAAAATATTTGAGCTGTATAAACAGAGTTTGTCGATGCATCTTTAGCGTTAATTTTCTCGAAAACGGCTACGTTTACAGCAAAAAAACAAAGAGGGACGAATTTTTTCCTCTTAAGTCGTACTTTCTTATGGACGAATGACATTTTCAATTTTATTTCAGAGAAAAAAATTCTGAAGATGGTAAGCGGATGACATGACTATAAATCATACTTCCAATTACGTGTTTTCTTTCTAATTATCCCACAAAGTCAATGGGAAACACCCAAACATTTCGGCCAAGTTTGATAGCTCTAGCTTAAACGGCTAGGACGTAATCGATTTTTTGAATTTTTTTTCTTGCAACTTTGGAGGTCTCTAACTTTGAAAGGAAGCATTTTCGGATAACAAAATATTTGACAAATGGTCATCATTTTCACTCAGGAATATGCACATACTTTTTTGCCGTGTATAATGGGGACACCCTGTATATATAAAAAAGTGCATTTAGGTTTTTCGTAAAACAAAAAACTCTGTGTTTTCTAATGTACCTAATTAATATTAATTTTTTTCTACGACCACTAATGTAAATGACTTACCGTACAGCCTGCGTGCATAGTAAGTGGGTCCTTGAGCACGGTAAGCAAAAAGCACAGTTTTTTAAAAGAAATGATCAAAGTAGATTCACGTCAAACACTTACTGCATGCCTAGTAAGTGAGTTATAACGCACGGTAAGCAAAACGCACACTTGTCTAGAAATGTCAAAGTAGGCTTACGTCAAAATTGACAAGACAACGTAATTACATGTGAATATTAGCCAAAAAGCCGTTAAAATCGTAGGTATTATGTGATTGTAGAAAAAGTAAGGTATATAACACGAGTTGTAAAGCAATTAAGCACCCGTGGTCCCGTGGAAATACGCACTCGCCGCTACGCGGTTCCGTGAGCAATTTTTCTACTCGTGCGTAATATGCTGCTTACAACTCTTGTTATGTAATATACTATTAGTTTTTCAGTAATAATTGAAAGACAAAATTTATTGCAAAACACCGTTTTGACCAAAATCTGTAGTGCCTTGAAATTATGCTGTGACAACTGTCTAACCTAATGTCATTTACATTGTCATTTTGATTCGAAGTTTACATGTAATCTTCGTAGATTTTTATTTTTGCAACAAGATTATGATTTCATTTCAATAAAAAACATTGTATAAAATAAATAGAGAACAATTAAAGATAAAATCAGTTAAAACAAAAATACAGGAAAGGCAGCTGGGATGGTTGGGTCACATTTATAGAATGAAAGAAGAAAGGTTAACCAGAAGAGCATATGAAGCAAAAAGCAGCAGCGGATAGAAACATCAAATGGAAAGACATAAAAGGGCTAGCACAAGACAGAAAAACATGGAAGAAAATCAGCACAACACAACTCAACAGTCCTACACCTAACAGTAGAAGGACTCATGACTAAATAATAAATAATAATAAAATAAATGTTTGATAAAATATAAACAACAATTCACAATAAACTTTACGTCAAAATGACAGTATAAGCGACATTAGGATGGGTAGTTGTCACAGCATAATTCTAAGGCTCTACTGAGCTTACAATTAGTCAAAACAGTTTTTTGCAATTTTCTCAATTTTCAGTCATTGGAAAACTATAAGTATTCTTGAATACATTTGAAGACACAGAATTTTTTCTCTACAAAAAAACATAAATGCACTTTTTTCTAAAGTAATAAGGGGATATATTATACAACTTTTAAAATTTTACCATTGAATTACTATGTTGCGTGATCCAATTTTACACTCTTTATTTATTATTTTCTAAATAAGACGAAGTTGCAACCGTTTTTCTAAATGGCACTATACAGTTTCTTCTATATATTTCTTTATATTACATCTCTTCTTGGAATCGAGCTACGAAATCGGTTATATAAAGAAAAATCTGCATAATTTTGAACTGATTTCGAATCTGTTTTCAGTTTTCGGATTACTCTAGCTGATTTACGATGATTAAACGAAAAAAAATTAATTATTTCTAATACGCCTTATGTTTTTGGGCATAATTTTACGAAAATAAATATTTTTATCTTATGTTATATGCGGAATCGAACTGTCATTTGTTTTCTAATATATCTTCAAATGGTTTTTTGGCGATAATCAACTTTTTAATTTCTTAACATGTTTTACATGCTGACGGTTCTTAATTTGAAAAGACTTATTACATTGTTGTGGTTCAGTATTAATTAGAGAATTAAAATTAAAATTAGAATTATGTCTCGCATTCAAGAAGCAAATGACCGATGTCAATAAACTAAAGAACCAGACTAGGACTTGCACATTGCAAAGTAGTTACGTAAGACATCGGAACCACTAGTGAACTATTAGACACATCTCAAACTGTTTCACATGTGTCAGATCGTATGTTATCATAATCAGTAATACACATATGGCACAAATGTTCACGCGTTAAGTAAAAGTCATTAAAAACGCGTGTCTCCGATGACAGACTGCTGCTTCCGTAGTTGGTTGTTTAAAACCACGTCCAAACATTTTTAACAGTGCGTCAAGTGATCGCACGGACGCGTCCCGCGAGTGCGTTAAGTTGGCATGGAGTTTTGGGTGAGATGTGGAGTGTGATTTTGTAAAACGCAGGTACATATTTAATATTAAACATGTAATTATCTGTGATCTCTAAGGTAATAATAATCGTATAAAACGAGTCCCAGAGCTTATTACCACGTTTACTACCTCGTTTGATTTTAGTAACATCCCACCAGCTTCTTTTATAATATTGGAAAAAATCTACATCATTCCTATAATATAAAAAAATAATTGAAGATTTAATGCCTTTTCAAAAGAAACCTTTTCCAACTGACACAGATATGGTTTTTTAAAAAATTGTTGATATCTGTTATTTTTCGTGTTCGTTATCATTTCTACCATAAAGACATTTTACTACATTTAATAAATATTTTCTCGAACTCAATGTCAAACTCTAAAAGTATCAAAAGGCAGTGAAGACAATCTTATTTATCAATACATATTATGTTACTATTTTATTATTATTTTTATAAAGTACAAGATGATTTACCCGGCGTTGCACGGGCGACTACAATTTTAATTACTTTTTTAACTTGAATAAGCCCAATAATTCCAAATCATACACAAATGACATACTCTGATCAATCATCTTTTCATTTTCTTATAATTCCTTAAAAAATAACTATTTATTGCTTAAAAATTGAATAATCTCAAATTTATTTTCTTTCGTCCTGTTTCAATTCAAAAATGTACTAATAAAAATAATGCTTCATGTACATTTATTACTAATTGTATACAAAACAATCTTTACTTGAGAAATACACCGTGCCGTATCGTGTTTTGACCAGGTATTTGCCGACGTAAGATCGAATCCCGTCCAAGTAATTTTTTTTTTTAAATTGGTAATATGTGCTTGTACTTAAAGTTTGGCGTTAGATCTGCAAGGTCCCAAATAGTAACTGTGCAAAATTTGGTCCTGATCGGTCAACGGACCTAGGATTCTATAGCGAACAAACAAACAAACAAACAAACAAACAAACACACAAACAAGCTCTTTTATATATATAGAAGATAAGTATAAGTATAAGTTTTCATAGCCTTCTATAATACTTGATTTTTTTATGTATATAATTGGTAATATAAAAGCATTTGAGCTGTTTATTTTGGACTTCCCTCACTTCCAAGAATAATGAATTTTTGTAAAAGTTTAGTAAACGGCTAATATATCAGTTAAATTATCTTTATTTCTAATAACAACATCAAAATATTATGCTATTTTATTTAAATATTTATTATTCGTTTGATAAAATTCAAAGTGAAACATTAAAAAAAAAGTTTTTCTAATGCAGTAAAAATTATAACACCAAAAAATTAATTCGTTTCTATTCAAAAATATAAGGTTTGTTGGGCTTATTTTCAATAATTAAAAAGTTATAGGGGTGCGACA
Organism: Elmis aenea; assembly: GCA_947652605.1. Classification (NCBI taxonomy): domain Eukaryota; kingdom Metazoa; phylum Arthropoda; class Insecta; order Coleoptera; family Elmidae; genus Elmis; species Elmis aenea. The sequence continues at coordinate 14,799,201 of OX393576.1, forward strand.
GTCAACCTGAATCACCCCGTATAGAGTTTTTTTTCTATTCTAAAAATAAACAAGATTATCAAGGTGAAAATGATCTTGGTGATAACCAGAAACCCAAATTTTAGGGACTTTATGATTATGTTGATTGTAATCTTAAGAGCTACAAAGTGGGTCAAACTGGAACGAACTCGTATAATTTTATGTGAATCAAAACCAGAAAAATTTACCTTGAATTTTGTCGAAAAACTTTTTTTTTCCAAGTTACGTATTAACACAATATGGGTATCATAAAAAACAAAATTTAAAAAATTAAGCAGTGTTTCTAATAATTGTAAGTTGAATATTAAATTCTCAATACCATAACAAATTTATTTGCTGATTCTTTTTTTTTCAAATTTGATATATTGGTACAGTTTACCATATTTTATAATTAATACATTTTTATTTTAACCTAAAATATTGAATTTGGTGCAAAACAAATATATTAGAAAACAAAAAACAAAAACATTGATTAGACCGATTAAAATATTGAAAACCTCCTTAGTTTTTTATTTTTGATTAATTAATTTTTATTTGTATGTACCCTAAAACAGATACATAAAATACCTGTAACTTACTTTTCCTTTTTGTTGTACAATGTGAATCACACTTTAAATAATTTTATTTGATAACTTTGTGACACGAACAAGCCATTTTAAAAATAAAAATAATACTATTCTACTCAGCACATTTGACAATTTAATTAAGTGTACCAAATAACTCATTAATGTCCATTAAACTCGACCGCTACAAAACCATACATCATGTGTAGTATAATTCATGCAGTTAAGTTATAAGCGTACTTTTAATTTCCTCTCTATCATTGTATTAATTCTTTATGCGACCTAAAAACTTGCGTAACTTTGAAATATAAACTTAATCAAATTAGACCATTTTTAGCTTTAGAAAGCTCCCAGTCAATGTGACAATCTTTAATGAAAAAACAGCTGTGAGATGTAACAAATTATAATTATGTACCTATGTAAAAAAGTAAATTAAGATTATATTGAAAATTTAAAGGTCTATAACTCGAAATCGATAACGATCGAGTTTTGGACATTTTTTGCTTAAATTGACTCAAGGAACATGCTCCTTAAGTTTGGCCGTTTGGTTATGCAACACCCTGTATAGACGTCAATATTAAACAAATACTTTACCACAATTTTGTTACAATAGTAAAAATAACAAGCAATACCAAACAAAACATACGCAGGCAAATTTTCATTTCTTTTTTAATTTTTTGCTTCTTTTTTCTGGAGCCCTATGGCACCCGCGCCCAGGCGTGGAGTCCATACCTAAGGCCCGGGTGCACAGTACGCTCTACGCCGTCGGTGGCCGGCCGTGGTTGTATTTAAAGTTTAGTAAAATGGATTGAATGTTAGAAATATCCTGTGTATTCATTTAAAAGTTCATAGTCAACAAACACCTTAAAATTATAGTCAAATAAACCTCCAAATAAATTTGTTTTGGAATTGTTAAGTTGTCAAATGAAAGTTTTCGTGAAAAAAAAAAACAATTAGGTATATAAAATTTGTCTCTTTATGTTAATATTTTTTAATCTTTTAAACAATTTAGATTAGAATCCAAAAAAATTGTACAGTGTGTTCTGTTTAAAGGAACAAAGCTGCTAACGGTGCGTGGAGACAAAACACTCGTTAAAGTTAAACATAATTTTAGGTTGTGCCACAAATAGCCATAAACAACTATTGCACAAAACAGTTTTGTATCTCTGCTAATAAAGCAGCTGTCGAGTACTTCGTCTTTACTGCACAGCTTAATTTGAGATTTCGCTGCATTCACGCCATGAAAATGAAAATTTCTAAATGTTAAACTAAGTATTCGTTTAAGACAAAACAAAATATAATTTCGCAAATGAACGTAACAACTTTACAATTTCTTTATACAGAATTAATTCTTTATAAGATAGAAATACGAAAATCGCCAAAGATAAAACGATGTTGCATTTTTAATGTCAGCATTTTTGTGCCACCCGTTTAAACGAGCAAAAATGTTTGTGCATAGTACGTCACTTCGAAGAGATGTTTGTAAAAGAACTTAATGAAGAGAAACAATATAATATAATGCCAGAAACGTGTAAATTTTACTTTCTAAACAAGAATAAGACTCAATTTAAAAAATGTTTACAAAATTAGACTGTATTCTTACTGCATGTAACAAAATTTCTTTTGAGGAACAGAAACAAATTAAAAGATTGCTGAAAACGAATCTAATGTTAAACACCTGTACATTTAGAAATGAAATTGTCGCAAGAATGTTTAATTTCGTAGATAAAACCACCTCACTTGATAATAATTGTAGGCATATTGCACAAACATATCAACTTTTGTTATTGTAATTGTTCAATTCGAAACGCATATTAACTGTCATAATCAATTTGAAATTTATTAGGAGAATGAAGATTAACTTTGATTTATAGCAGTTAAAAGGTTGAAAGAAATGTAATAGTACGCATTTGTTTTGGAGCCACCACGATTAATATCTGGAATGGAGCTCTCTATTTAATGTGATTAAAAGACCACATGTTACTTAGATGTAAAGTGAGTATGACGTCATATTATTAAGGAAACCAAATTCAATTTTGATACCTTTTGTAAAATGACGCTTACTTTATTACACAGAGGGTAATACTCACTACTTTGTTAACAGAGAAAGAATGTTTTTTTTTTTTTTTTAAGGAAATTAAAGCAATATTATAAGTACCAAAATAGCAAATATTGGCAAATCGTTCTCATGGACTTCCGCGTTCAACAGGCAACGCATTTCCCTTAGTTAAAACCACGGCTATTATGGTTTAAGTGACATTTCATCTCACTTGCAAAGGACATCTTCAGGGTACTACATTAATAGATCCTGCGCACTGTACAGTAATTCAGATTTGTTTTTATTTTCTCTCCTGTTTAATAAAGCAGACAACATGATCGGTAAGATTTATATTTGAGTTGGAAAACGTTTAGTGGCAACAAATTTTTGGGATAGGCCATAAAAAAAAGATCAAGACAAATATTGGCTTTAAAACAATACAATATTGGCCATTTGCACATTTAAAAAACACACTCACTTAAATAATTGTTAAATATGTGACCATTACCTATACAGAGTGAATGATTGGGACCGTGCATTAGAAATACTTATATGAAGAATGAAAAAGATTATTGATCAGAAATGTTGGTTATGACCGCAATGACATATGATCTGTTTAATGAAAATAAATTCAAGTTGGCGATACTTCCGGAAATACCGGAAGTTAACAACAACTTTGTTATTTCAAATACAATGGTCTATTTTTTATTGCATTTTTCGATTTAACACGATATTTTAGAGGGACTTTTGACGGCATTTTTTATACCTAAGTGCAGTCGTTTTCTAGATTTTTGGACTTAAAAAAAAAAATAGATTTTCATTGTGATGCCGACATTTATGAAGCGAAAACGCTCAAATTGAGACTATGCATAGAAGAAACCTTGAAGTTCATACTGGAATTTTCGCAATCGATGCATTACTTACAGGGTGTCCAAAATTAAATATTTTTTAATACAAATTTAGACCACAAACCCAATGCCAAAAACTTTTTTTTATTTTCTAATGCAAAATTACATTCTGCATCAATCTGTATTAGCATTTCCTATACCTATCTGCAATAATTTTCAAGTTATTAAGAATTTTTATAAAGTTAGGAGAAAATTCTTACATTTTTAAATAGTAAGCCTTGGAAATGACAACAAATGCCAATAATAATAACTGTCAACCACTTTTATTGCGTTTTCCATTTTTTCCTTAAACAGATCATACGTCATTATGGTCATAATCAAAATTTCAGATCAATGCTATTTTTCATTCTTCATATATTTCTAATGTAAGTACGTATGTACGGTCCCAATCAATCACCCTGTACATTTTATCGCAATTAACACACGAAGGTTTGAGTACCTGGACAATTAAAATTTATAATCTTATTTTGTTTTACAATTATCTCTATAGCCGAACAAAAAACCGCCTACTTTTGTTTAAAAAAATATATAATAAACATTAAATACTCGATAAAAGCAACTTCGAGAAAAGTAACCGTTGAAAAAGCAACTTTTTTTCAATGCAAATGCAACTTTAATTTTGTTTTTACCTTTTTAAAAAGATTATGATTCCATTTTTCTTCATTTCTAATAATAAATGAATTTTAATTCAAATTATTTCAAAATACTGCACCTAATTTGACAAAAGCAACAAAATTCGAAAAAACAACTATTACAACCAAAATCGATTCGGAAAGTTGGTTATATCGAGTATTTAGTGTATAACCCAAGATATGTAATTGACACAGGACCAACTTTATTTTTTAACGGACAGCAGATTTTTACCACAATTTTAAACCGTTGCAAAAACTATTTTAATTGACCTGTTAAATTTTCCTCCATTTTTTCATCAGATTCAAATCGCCTTCCTTTAAGACTTTTTTTTAAATTAAGGAATACATTTAAAAAATGCTAAATCAGGGTTATGAAAAGAATACCGTAGCTCAACAAAACAAGAATTCTGGATAATTTTTTAAAATTTGCAATAACCGTTGTGAAAAAAATAATTTTTAATGTCAAAATTTATTTATCCATTTCTCCTGCAAAGCAATTTTAAAATTTTGAATAGTTATACCATAAAATTCTCCTATAATAATTCAACAATTATTGTTGACCCCTTCTACATTTATCAATCATAAGATTGTAGCCATCCATCAGTTTTGTTTTGTTTTGTTTTTCGGGTAAGCAGTCCTTATAAACTCACTCCATGGAGAGCCGCAGTACCATACTTCTCTTCTTTAAAAAAAAAATAATATCGGTTTCTACTGCTTTAAAACTTTCTTGAAAAAATATCTTTCTGCCAAGTCTTTGCGATATCGAAGGCACGGACACTTTTTCTTATCAAAATTAAATGTAAAATATTCAAAATTGTTGTTTTAGATCAGGGGTTGCACTGGCCGTCCGCGGGCCGAATGCGACCCGCGAAGGCTCTATATCCGGCCCGCGACCTCAAGAATTGAATTAAAAACCGTCGCTACTACTACTACAAAACTTTAAAAAAGATGCTGGTGACCTTAAAAAAAGGTCCTCACTTCAATACGGCCCGCGTTACTCACACATCTAACTCCTCGGTAACATTTTAGCTTGCGACCCCTGTTTTAGATACTTAACATTCCTTACCGATAATAAACTTTCATTGAGCGATCAGTTAAAACTAAATGTCAGCTTTCTTTATCGTTTCTAATGTTGTTGCCTCCAGATGTCTTCCAGACCTTGGTTCATCTGGGACTGATTCTCTGTTTCATTTAAACTAGTATTTTACTTTCATTCTTTCGAGTATATGTTTAGGTACATTACTCTCATTTTCAAAAATTTTATCCTTCTATAGTCGAGATCGATTTAACTCAGTTTGACAACACAGAAATCACGATCAAAATGTTGGTAATCATTTAATTTAAATTCAATTTAATAGTTAAGTTTATAAATATCATAGCAACCTGACAAAACAAAATTCAAACTGTCACTTTTGTTTTTTATGGCTAAAATATTATGCTTCAGATGAACTAATTTTAAATTTTTAGGCTTAAGATCCTAGATATTACCTCACTTAATATAAAATCGTTTTATGTAATTTTTTCCCGAAATTCTAAATTCTAATATTGATTCCAAATTTGCAATTTTTGTATTACCTCCTTAAGATACGTTCATATTTTTATGCTTTAAAAGCTTTTAGTAATTTTCTAAAACACCGACAAGAATCTGTATCAAAATTAATTCCAACGTGCTTGAGACCAGTTGAACTAATTTAATATATTTTGTCCTCATTAATCAATTGTGGAAGATACAATTCACTTGCAAAAAATTATAAGCACACTTGTGATATACATCTATAATTTAACATTTTCTATTAAAAACCCGGATGAACCAACGTTCGTTACTTCTAAATTAGATTTGTAAGATACAGTTTGACTTTGGAATTAATGTAATTTTTGTATCAAATTATACTTATATCTGTGTCAATTTGAAACATGAACATAATTCACTTTAAATAAACTTTCTTTAAAACTAGTTAATTGTAGTTTAAATAAGGGATTTGTTTAGGATCGTAGACACTGCAAAATTTAGACGCCATAACTCTGATCTTTTTTACCTTTTCGTATACTTAATAACACCTGAACCAAAGCTCTCTGGATAAAAGCTCTTCATTTTTTATCCGCATTAAGGACCGTAAATAATAAATGAAAAATTAATACATTGGAAGTCTACTCATAATCGTCGTTCAGGTTCATGTTTTTGAAAATTGTTTATTTTCATTTAATAATAATTTTTAAAGCATTACTTAGACTATCGTAAATAAAGAATGTGGACTAAAATTGCCTGTCAAGCATTGTGGGATATTTTTCTGTTTCTGATGTTTAGCTAGGGCAGTTCCTGTTACCTATAACGCTAATTACGGAAGTTCTAATTCAACAAAAGCTTTAACAACGATTTGAACTATCACCTGCTGCTAACTGTCTTATACAATATTTTGTTGATTATGATTGTTTTTATTGATACTTAAAATACATCCACCTTTATTACAAAAAAAAATTGTAAAACTGATAAATTTAAATACCGAAGCCTGTTTGAACCTTACTTTGTATTTTAAAAGGAAGATTACATTTAAGGAAAATATGATAGTATCCTACACATTCATGATTTATTTCCTTACTGTTAAAATACTCGGTTTTAAATAAAATATTTTTAGTGTCGCCAAGAAGCTTGATGGTGGGTTCCAAGGGAAAATAAACGACGATCGATCTGTGGGACCAAGTCATGTATTTACGGATCCGTCTGAAGATAACTACGTATAAATTTTTGTGGATTTTCCTTTATTTTACTTCACTACAACTTGTCTGTTTAGGACAACATGGTAAGATTATTTCAGATAGCTTTATATCTAATTTTATATTAATAACATAGGTAGCTTCTGATTTACGAACAACTTTTGTTCATGATCGTTTCTTTTCAAGTAAAATAAGTCGCAAGTCGAAAACTCTATTAATGCAGCTAGAGACGTTTTCTCAATAGACTTAAAGATTTTCCATAAATAATTCGCCTTGTAGCACAATACGTCGTGTAAGAAATATTTTTCTACTTCTGTTGCTAATGTACATAAACCATACCCATGCATAGGCCTACTAAGGTCAAACCAGGACCCGACGTCCTTTTTTTTATCCCAAGAAATTGGCACAAAAAAGTGGAAGGAGGAGACAAAATGCGCCGAAAGCGATTTTTTTTTAATTTTAAAGGATCAAACGTGTTTTAATGCCAAATTAGATAATGTAGAGTACATACTTTATCATCCAAAATTGCAGTTTTATGGCAAACTTTTCTGATTTTTTTAATTAGATTACAGATACACTTCTCACAAACTTATTTTTAATTAAGGTAAAAACGTTCATTAATAATATCCATTTAGGTAAAGAAAATATAAATATAATATTATCTACCATAAATTTTAAAAAAGTAAAACTATTTCGGTCAAAAATTTAAAAAAAAAACGGAAGAACATCAGGTTGTTTTAAATTTATTTTATTGTTCCTTGTTCAGAAGGCTCCAAAGTTATAAACAAAAAGCGTACATTACTACGAATTTCTTCAATAGCATGCGTACAGCGTAGCTACAAATTGATATTTTCTTACGAAAACACGTATGTCCGCCCCAAAAGCATGCAATTAGCAACTCTATAAGTCTATAACACCCACGCAAAGACATTTCACAACAAAATGACAATGAAACACGTTTACTTAGCTCCGCGCCCTTTATTGTTGTCCACGCGGTCAGATTTCACAAGAAAATTAGTACGGAATGTTTTTTTTTAAACCGGGACAAACGCGAAACCGACTTGTAAAGTTTAAATTTTTTTTTAAATTTAAATTATTTAAAAAAACTTATCTACACAAAAAATCTATCTACAACGATTTCCTAAAAAATGTTTATCGTTGGCATTTTTAAACGTTTTTAGAGTTTCATATTTTCAGCCAATTCGTTCGATAAAATATTTAACATTGAAACCTTGCAGTTCCATTTTGATTAAGTATTACGATTCGTTATAATGAATAATTGCCATTCCAAAAACTAATTATTTGCGAAATTAACTAAAAATTTAAATGATGGAATATGATTATACATACGGTTTTTGCTTTCATTAGGACTGTGAAATAGTTTTAGTTAATCTCAAATGTTTGAAACTGTAATTAATCCAACTGTTACACCAAAGTAAATGAGAAAACATTTAAAACTGGTGATTATGGACGATAAACCAACCCTTAGGAGTTACTTTAATTTAAAAAGCTAAAAGTTAAACCCTAACCAATACGTACAAAAGTTTAATTACATCCTTTAAGCTTATCCGTCCATAATATTTAAATAAACGACTTGTACAAATTTTGTGCCTTAAAACGGAAGGCATTGCAAATAAAAACTCTGTGATCTTTATTAGTTTTTTTCGGAGAAATTCACTTACAACGTTAGTACACTTTTACTCTTTTACTGCTGTCTATAAAACACGCAAATCCTACGAATGTTTATAGACAGAAGGCAGCATGTTACCAAAGAGAACTATGAACAGCAATACATTCGTTCCGTGTAGAGTAAATGGTACCCGTAGACAAAGCTTAAAGTAAACATTAAAACTGACGACACGTGTCTATCAATATTTGAAAGAGAAAGTGAGAGAGAAAAAGAGGGAGAGAGTTCTATTCCAATATAAGCGATATTAATAATTTATGGTTATGGTAATGGTAATATGTATACAATACATTTAATTATAATATTATTTGTGGCCCCTGTGTACAAGGTATATTGGAAAATTAGGTACCGTTTGGCTACTTAAAAAAAACAAAATTGATTTTAACTTTTTTTAAATTTTATTGGAATTGCAATAGCTTAAATTACTATTGTCCATAGTTTTCACCATTACTGAGACGTTTACCGTAACAGGTCATTAGCTTCTGTATCTCTTCATAGAACAGAGCCGTCTGTGAAGAAATCCACTCCTTTGGCATCATCATCGCTAAAGAATTTTCAAGAACTACTTTCTACGAAATTGTGACGGATCGTTTGAACTTTCGGACTTGTGCCCACACTGGGCGCCGAAGAGGATCTTTGAGAAGCACAACAATTAATGTGCTGGCAGTACGCTGGGCATTCTCACACGATATAGTGCAGAAAGGTGATGAGTTCTTGAGCCATATTGTCACAGATGAAAACACATAAGGGTCCCATGTGACTCCGGAATCTAACCAGCTGTCCATGGAGTGGACAGTTTTTCAGGATAGGCAAGGGGTTTTTCTTCATGAGTTTAAGACTAAATATGTAGTCCACACTTAGCGCCAAGTGACTTTCAACTGTTTCTGCAACTGAAGAAATTCCTTGCTGGCCAGCGCTTTTTCCACGATTATGACGTCAAAGGAGCAGTACAAAAGTAGCTATTTTCACGGGTGACCCTGTTTTATGTAGAGAATATACAGAATAATAATGGAAATCATGTAGAGAACATAACTGCAGAGTTTGTACTTGGACACCCTGTAAAAAAAGTGTTCCAGAAATCGCTCAATACCACATGTTATATAAAATTGTAATTATTTTAAACAGCTATTAATAATTTTTTTAAACACAAGCATGGTTTCCAGACAAAAATGTCCTTTTTTTTTGTCTATGTAAACATTTCAATTTTTGTATGATAATATTTCCAAAAAAGAAGTCATCATTAGATTAAAAACTCAATGTCTTGACATAAAGGAGAGTAAGTAGGTAACTACATTTTGTTGATTTGAAAAATTAAACTACTTTATTTAGCTTTTGAACCAAATATTCTTTTATTTCGTGAATGCACAGAGACTGTTTGAACAAGTTTTAAAATATTTACACTACCTTAAAGAAAACATCCTTGACTATCTCATTTTAAGTAAAAAATACATAAAATAGTAAACTAAAGAATTTAAATAAAGTCTGTTTAAAATGAATGCATTTTTACTATATCTACTTATTACTCACTCAAACTCTTGCGAATAATTTTTTTGCTATTTTAGGCAGATTTTTTCATAATTTAATAAACCTTAGAGAAACTTGGGAAAAAATAAACGAAATATTCGAAGACCCAATATCTGGGACCCCAAAAATAATAATAATTATCAATTGTTTTACACTTTATATACGAATGAATGCTTTAAATACAGACATTTATGATTAAACGATTAAACATTAATTTGAATAGAATGGGCTGGGACCATCGTTATACTACCAACGATGCCCCTGAATGGGCCCCTTGTGCAAGCAGAGTTAATGGGCCCTTCGGATAAAGTTTTCGTGTGTTTACGAGTATCAACAGTGCCAGATTCAGCCTTCACCAGGCCCTACCTAAAGTTTACGAATTCTGATGTTTAAAAAAATCCTTTTTTTTTTACTTTAGTCTCTGATACTGATCGGGGCCCCTCTAAATTACAGGCCCTGGATATTTGTTTTTTTTTGTCTATTGTTTTTTTTTATGCCAATAATAAAAGAACAAGTCGTTGTTTGCATTCTATGGGCCCCCTTGGCTCGTAGATCCATGTCCACCGCATTCGTTGTATCCCCGAATTCTACGCCACTATCACTATTTAAAATGGTACTAATACTAAATATGTCGCTATAATGTGTTGTAATCTTTCTAGAAAACCAATAATACGTATCCAACATCCATTTTTGTTGTTATCAAGTTGTCGCCTTTAATATACGAAGTGCTTGTTTGTTAACACTGCAAACTTTTTAATTGACCTAAATAACCAAAAGATTGATTCGATGCTAAACGGCACCCTAATATTAGTAATCAAGAGGAAATTAAACTAGCTCTGCTTGTTTATTGGGCAAATAATGTCACTAATCATACATTCGTCATAGTGTCACTCAACGTATCGGTGTTCATTTCCAGTGCACACAATTCTAGCTTTTTATCGATGCTGTCTTTTACATTCATTTCCACTAGTTTAATTATTAAAATACATTTTTATAAAATCAACAATGCCGTGAAAACAAATCTACCTAAGATGTGGCAAAATTGTAAAACTTGTCCAGCTTCGTATTTTTTTTATATATATTTAATAATTACCATGATCTATCATGTCTTTCAGTAACTTAAAAAAAAGGCATTTTATTTAAGCATGAAAAATATAGATTTAACCCTTCGTATTTTATTTAAAATATTATTTTTTGAGTAGTAACCACGTTTAACAATTTTCGCCGTGTAGATAAGAATTAAACTGATTTAAATTATAATTAGTTTTAGTTTAAATCTCATCAAAATTTGATACAGTAACCATTTCGTCTTAAATTTGTATTTAATGCAAGGAAATAGTAAAAGAGTCGTGGCTTTACAAAACAAATTTAAAAATAACCAGGGATGATGATTCGGAGTTGGAATCGTGAGTCGGGAGTCGAGAAGCCGATGCTTTTTGGAGAAGTCGGAAGTCGGAAAAACTATGGAATTCCGACTCTTTGATCCGGTTTTTATCAAGAATGAGAACAGAATGAAAACGAGATATTGATCCGTTACGTTACATTTTGTACACACTGTATATAGATACTATATATAGTTATCGTTTTCTTGATGTGAGAACAGCCTTAAAGAACAGAATGAACATGTAACAATTCAATGTCAACTTACATTTTTTTAATCATCTGTAGACGTTAATATTAAAATATAGTAGACGAGTAACAACGTCCACATTTCTCATGAACAACGTTTAATAAAACGTTGCAAACAGAAACTTACAAATTAATGAAGACATCATCGAGCTTAATTTTATGACATAAACTTGCTTATCATTTAATTTGTAATTAGTCCATTCTATATAAGGTTATACACAAAGCTAAACTTTGAAGTTCACAAGACCAAATTTTTTTATTAATCTTTGTAGCAAACGCTAAATTACATTATCAAAAAATATTTTACGAAAACAACTACAATTCTAGTTCCTAATATGTATTTATATTTTAATTTTAAAGAAAAATAAAATTTTAAATAAGTATATTTTCTCGGTAGACAAATAAAAATTTCAAATCAGTGCATTATTATAGTACAAATAAATTCACTTGATATTTAAGTGTTTCCCACATCAAATTTTCACGACTTTTTCCCACAGATATACGCGATACGATATCACAATTCAATTCAGTTATAAAAATGTTCATTCTGCCACACATTATAGGAGATCGAATAACCACAATAAAAGCCTTTTCCAATGCTTTTTTTATTGCTTGCAACAGTGTTGTGCAGTAATCGACTGTTTAAATCTTTAATAGATACGGGTAGAGCTACATTCAGAAATATGTACCTACTACGTATGCTACCAATCCAATTTATATTTTTTGGGATATTTTCATTTTTGCTAGGCTTATTTTCCAGGGTCATTAAAAAGTCTGCAACAAATGAAAAAGTTTTTTTATTATCAATTTCTCAGATAATTTTTTTCTTGATAAAAGTTGATACATGGATTTAAACTAATTTTAAAATAAAAACAAGATCAATACAAATTCATATTCATATTCGCAGAAGTGCCCTTATAAGTTACAAAAATTTTGTAAAGGTTAAACTTGTTTGCAATTAATATTTATGAATAAAAATAAAATTTGACCTTAAATTTACAATTTTCATTTTAATAGTAATTTTAACAACAAAAAAATGTTCACTAAACATTTTTTTAAATTACATTAAATTACTTTATTTACAAAATATAAAACTAAATAATAATTCAATTGGGTTTAACAATCTATTTAACTCTGACTGTAGACTTAATTTAACCAGTAAAAATAGCTAAAAGAATGCCATAAACTAAAATAACACTTGACTAAATTGTCAAACTCTTACTAGATTTAAAGAAAAATCACAATATATATGTATAAGAATTTTTTATAATTTAAAACAAAAATTAAAAACAAGAGAGTAGTTACTAACTGGTATTCTATTTTCCACGCAGATGGTATAATTGATCTGATAGAAGGTGCGAGGCTGTGGGAAGAACCTCATGGTGTTGTGCGGATAGTAGGCCGGTGTGGTAACGTAACTGAAAGAGATCCTGTACAGTCTGACTGGGCCTATAGGCTCAGCGAAAGAGCGCAAATTTCACTTAGTACAAGCCAATTTTTTCCTACGGGGTTTTCGCACGATTTCTCTATTCTTTTGACCGTTAGACCAGCAGCAGGTGAGCTACAATTTACATGGCCGATCATTAAAAAATTAATACTCCTGTCGTCTAGGTCAAATTTCATCGTTATTTACTATATATAGCGACGATGGAGATGAGCAGTTATCAGTTACTGTAGGCAGCGACGTCAGTTTGTATTATGAAGATACGGAAGGACTCCCAGAGGAAGGAAATTTTATTTCATTCGGTGTATCTGTTGATGATGGAGAGTGAGTGTAAATATCTTTATTAAAACATATCAAGAGTAGGTACTTATGAGTAATACCGTTTTCCATGAAAAAAAAAAGTTACTAAAAAATTATTTCTTTGTTTGACATATCTCCTTCATTATCCACAACTTCTCTTTACATCTCTTTTAAATTCCATATACCTTACTTATTAAATAAAGTAGGTTTAAAATTGAAAAATTCTACAAGCCTATTTTCAATTTCTTCATGGTTTACAAAAAAAAATTATTGATTGAGAGATATGATAATGACTTAGAGCAACATCTGGGGTAACTGATATTGTAATGAGTTACCAATCATATTCATTGATCTTTTTTGACATGATTTTGCAATATGTGGTGTAGCTTAATCGTATTGGAATGTAACAGTTTAAGAAATGGTTCTAAAACATAATTGCTAATAACTAGACTACAGTTTGTTTGAGCTTCAGCAATAAAATGTAATTAAAAAAAGACATGTACTTATCAACAGTCGAGGGGTTATATAGCAAAAAATTACCGCAAATATATTAATGCAAGAATTATTTGTAGAAAGATCTTTGTAATTTTTTGTCATATCCACCATACTCCCAGATATTGCTCCAAGTGATGATCACAAGCGTATGTACAAGTCATCAGAACATTTCATTCAAAGGGAATATTTTATAATTATGAGGATATTATAAAACACTTGGAAAACGTTCTTTATTTGAAAGGAAAAGGAGGAAGATTATGTGAAAGTTATTTAAATAAGTGAAGCTTTTTAAAAATCATCTTTTTACGGCTACCTCTTTATTTAATGTTTTACTGCTCTATACAGATAGGTTTCAATAATAATATATTCACAGATGGCATCGACTAGCATTTAGTGTTAAAGGAGATTCTGTGACGCTTATAGTTGACTGCAAACAAACAATTACTAGACAGCTAGCACGAGAATCGACATCGCAACTTAGTACAGCCGGGATCATCACAATAGGCCATGAACTTATTGATGAGGGATTTTATTCCGTAAATAAAACCTATTATAATTTTCTTCAGATATTTTAGTTGGGTATTTCAGGGCGATGTGCAAGTATTAAGTATTGTGCCCAAACCTGATGATGCTTACGAATTATGTAATCGCTTTGCAACAGACTGCTCCGTGAGCTCTGCATCAAGCGGTGCGGGCGTCGCATTCGGCGAATATCATTTTAGCGGCAGCGGCGGAAGTTCATCTTCTTCTGGATCTTACCAAATTAGTTCTAGCGCAATAGGAAATGCTGAACAATTAGGTTGGTAAATTGAGTCTTGAGCTGAAAACCTTTTTTATTTATTGCTCCTATCACTTACTAGGCTTAGGTTCGTTAGGAAATAGAGAAAATGGTTTTTCTACGAGTGGAAGTGGGGGTGCAGGCAGTAGTTTTGAAATATACCGCCCGTCAGGCGGTAGCAGTGTAGGTGGGGAAATAGAACATTCTTTTGTTCATGGTTCTAGTGCGGTTGATGATAAACAAATTGAAGGTAAATTAAAAAATTGTTATTTTTTGTTTTAAAAAAAACAGTCAACTTCTATAATAATAAACCACAGACAATAAGCATGAAATATTCAACGAATTTAATAACGCGATTTCCTCACAAATTATTGTAGGTGCCGGTCGAACCAATGCTAGTACAATATTTGAAGAAAGTAACATAACAGACTGGTCTGGTTTATATAATGTTTCGTCTAATCACTCAATTGAAATTGGAACTATCGAAGAACATGAAAATGAAGAATATGAAGTAGGAACTTCAATAAATGTTAAAATCATGCTTTATACCGATATTTTATAGGAAATAACAGAAGAAAATTACACAGTTGGCCCTGTATCCCCGGAACAAAATTATGGAACCAGTTATGCATATTATCCAAACAGGGGACCACCAGGACCAAGAGGATATCCTGGATCACCTGGATCTCCAGGACCACCTGGTCTCAAAGGCGATTCTGGTAGAGATGGTTTATCGGGCACAATAGGTGTATCAGGTCCTCCTGGTCACGTATTTATGATACCAGTAAGTTTTACAAAACAATTTTTTTTTTAACAGATAAATAGTGTTGTTTTAGTTAAATGCCCAGAGCAATGAAAAAGGTCCAGATGCTCAAGCTGAAGCTTTTCGACAGATGTTGTCACAACATATGGTAAACATATGCTTTAAATTATTCTCTTCCACTGCAAAATAGTTATTTATTTCTATGTTAAAGATGGCAATGAGAGGAACTGAAGGGCCTATGGGTTTAACAGGCGTTCCAGGACCACCTGGTCCTGTTGGGCCGGATGGTATAAAAGGTGAACCAGGAGAAGTTGGAGAACCGGCAAGTGAATAATTTTATTTAAACATAATTATAATTAATTTCAATACAACTATCAAACACTTTAGGGTCCAAGGGGCTTAAGAGGACCAACAGGAGCTCCAGGAAGAGAAGGTCGTAGAGGTCGTCCAGGAAGAGACGGTGAAAGAGGTCTTACAGGTCCTCCAGGTGGAAAAGGCGAGCAAGGATTAATAGGTTTGCCAGGTCTACCAGGGGACAAGGGAGAAAGAGGAGCTACTGGTACTACGGGCGAACAAGGATTACCAGGACATGAAGGAATGCAGGGCGACGAAGGACAGCCTGGTTTGCCTGGTCTACCAGGTGAAATGGCAAGTATAATATAGTTTGGTCTCTTTTAGACGCATTAATTTAATAATCAATTTAATATTTTACCGTAAATAGATGAGTACAAAACTAATTAAATCTTTATTTATTTTAACTACGTGTCATTCATATATTAGTTTTAATTTTAATAAAAATTATATTGATAATTTTTTTAATATTTTATTACAATAATATAACTGGGTGTCTTAAGGGACCAAGAGGATTTACAGGGCCAAGGGGCTTGCCCGGATTGCCTGGTAATCCAGGAATTCCTGGAAGCGAAGGGCCTATAGGAAACAAAGGAAGTCCAGGACCACCAGGTCAACCCGGTGCTCCTGGACAATCGGGATCACCAGGTCCTATTGGACCGCCAGGGCCTCAAGGAATGTTGGGTCCACCTGGAATTATGGTAATAAACTGGTTCGTACAATGTAAAATTATTTAAAATGGTTGTTTTTAGGGACCTCAAGGAAAACCTGGTTTACCAGGATTACATGGTTCAGAAGGTGCTCCAGGTCATCCAGGTAATCCTGGAAGTCCTGGGTCTAAAGGTGAACAAGGTGTTATGGGTTCACAAGGTCCTATAGGCTTTCCTGGTGCTCGAGGAGTTAAAGGTGACGAAGGCAAACGCGGAGTACAAGGAGACAAAGGCGATAAAGGTGATCGAGGTTTAGATGGAGAAAAAGGAGAATATGGACCAAAAGGTGATGTTGGTTCGCAAGGACTACAAGGAACTATAGGATTAGAAGGACCAGAAGGACCAAAAGTGCGATTATTTACTATATTATTAAAACGTTTATAAAATTGAAAATTTTAAGGGTTTTGATGGACCACGAGGAGAAACGGGTTCCATAGGGCCACCTGGAGAAAAAGGTAAAATCGGCATGCCTGGGTTTGCTGGATATCCCGGTGGACCAGGTGAAAAAGGTGATAAAGGAGCGACTGGAAGAAATGGCCAAGCAGGTGATAAAGGAGATAGGGTATGACTGCATAGCATTTAAAGATTTAAGTGTAATATGTTTTAAAATATAGGGCAATCCTGGAATAGCTGGCGAAAGAGGTGAACCGGGACCTCGTGGATTCAGAGGATCACGAGGTCGTAGAGGTGCAGAAGGCACACCAGGTCCTAAAGGCGATACTGGACAACCTGGGCCACCCGGACCTCAAGGAGAACAGGGTTCACAGGGATCAGAAGGATCAAGAGGTTTTGTTGGACCAGCTGGTCCTGCAGGCTCTAATGGAAAAGATGGAATACCTGGACCATCTGGTGAAAGAGGACCGCCGGTGATTATATTTTATATGTATACAGTGTGGCTGGTTTTTCATTGTCCAGCTTATATCTGCTGAAATATTAAAGTTACCAAAAAAAGTTAAATGAGAAACTTGTTAAACAAAAGCTGGTCTACAAAATGGTGCTAAAAATTTTGTTCCATAGCCTACCAGTTTTTCGGAAAAATATCCAACTTTTGTTTTTTAAATAGAACACCCTGTATATTTTTACAGAATCACATTCTAAATCAATTTCTCTTCACAATGATATTATCATAAGTACCATTTTGATTTTAAATTTTGCTCAATATTTCAAAAAAAGAGAATTATTATAGTCGGCTGTGGAAACAGCACAGCATATCAACTTTTTATTATTTGTATAGTACATTTTTTAAATTATAATTACACTTATTTCTGTCTGATTTGACAAGTGTTTGCTAATGTAAACAAATTTGACAGGTATTTGCAATAAACAAAACAATATCACAGCCGACTTTAATAATTCCTTTTTTGAAATATTGTGCATAATTTAAAAGCAAAATGGTACTTATGATATATCATTGTAAAGAGAAATTGATTTAGAATGTGATTCTGTAAAAATATACAGGGTGTTCTATTTAAAAAACAAAAGTTGGATATTTTTCCGAAAAACTGGTTGGCTATGGAATAAAATTTTTAGCACAATTTTGTAGACCAGCTTTTGTTTAATAATTTTCTCATTTAACTTTTTTTGGTAACTTTAATATTTCAGCAGATATAAGCTGGACAATGAAAAATCAGCCACACTGTATATTGATCCTTTATATTTAAAAACAAATGAATTTTTTTTCGAAAAAATTAATTTGTAAATTCTTTTTTTAAAATATAAATTGCAAATTTAAAAAAAAAGTAAAAATAATAATAAATAATAGTCTTTAATATTGTTTCCATTATTGTCAATTATAAGATGGTTTATAAATTTTAATGTCAGAATTGTCAATGCTGTAGCTTTTCACGTATAAATGATTGCTTGAGTTTCTAAATAATAATTGAAATTTTATTTACACAATTTCATTGTAATAACATGATCAGCAAAATTACGGAGACTTAAAAACAAAATTTATGTAATTTAAAACAGTATGTTTTCAAATTTTACTGTTTTTTACAGATGTCTTATAATTAAGAAACTATAACATTTTAAAATATTATTCTTTTTTCTTTACAATAGGGAGACCAAGGATCACCTGGATCACCAGGAGCACCAGGTGTAGTGGGCCCTCAAGGACCAACTGGAGAAGCAGGTCCTGTCGGAGAACCAGGGACACCTGGTTCTCCGGGAAATCCAGGTGAATCAGGTACACCTGGAGAATCAGGAAAAGAAGGTGGTCCCGGCCCCCCTGGATCACCTGGGAAACCTGGACCTCAAGGAGCTACTGGTTTGCCTGGTTTTCCAGGTGAAAGAGGCACAGCAGGCTTACCTGTAAGAATATGATCAATAATTTGTTTCAATTTTTATATATGTTTGGTTTTTTAGGGTATGCCTGGACTTAAAGGAGAGACTGGACCAATTGGTCCACTTGGACCAGCAGGCGATAAAGGTCAACAAGGTGAAATCGGAAAAGATGGTATACCTGGTCCTGAAGGTCGCAAAGGACCTCTTGGCCCTCCGGGTGCAGGTGGCGCAAAAGGTGAACGAGGAGAGCCTGGGCCTCTTGGTCCAGGTGGACGTGATGGTTTACCGGGTCTCAGAGGTCTACCTGGTCCACCAGGCCCAGTAGGTACACCAGGAGAAGATGGGGATAAGGGTGATATTGGACCACCCGGAGAAAAAGGATTTAAAGGTTCTAGAGGAGAAACTGTGAGTTATGCAAATATCTACTAAAATATCATTTATAAAGAATTAATTTGCAAGGGTCCAGTTGGAAGTCCTGGAGCACAAGGACTTAGAGGGGAACCTGGACCTTTAGGACCTATAGGTGAACGAGGTCTTCAAGGAGAAATTGGAAGACAAGGATCTAAGGGAGAGGATGGTCCGCTAGGTGTAGCAGGTCCATCTGGACCTGCCGGACCACAAGGTCTACCTGGACCACCAGGTGTTAAGGGAGAAATAGGTGATTTTGGACAAAAAGGACCAATTGGACCCGCTGGTGCACCGGGTGAACCTGGTCCAAGAGGTACCAAAGGTATTGAAGGTCCACCCGGTTCAACAGGCCCCGAAGGCTTACAAGGTTTAAAGGGAGAATCTGGAAATCCTGGTCCCGTTGGTTCACCTGGGGAAGATGGAAAACATGTAAAAAGCACTTCGCAATAATTTTTTAACAGGCAATATTAATTTATGATTTATAGGGTGATCGTGGCGCTCCTGGACCTAAAGGTGAAGAAGGTAAGAGTGGGGTTCAAGGATCACCAGGTCCTAGAGGTTCTGTAGGACCCGAAGGGCCCAAAGGAGCTGCAGGACCACCAGGATTTCCTGGTACAACAGGTGAACCTGGACTACCTGGCGAAAAGGGTGAGCCTGGAAAAGATGGTGCTGATGGAAGACAGGGTGAAGCTGGATCTCCTGGTGAGATGGGACCGGTCGGAAAAATGGGACCTGTTGGACCACCTGGCAAGCCAGTACTGTGACAAATTTTCAAATATCTTTTTATAATTCTATTTTTCTTTTTTATTTGCATTAAAAAAAAAATTAAGTTGCCTAGTTCCGCAATCTGCCCATTACCAATAAGCTTTTATAATAATAATATTTAGTAATTTACATATTTTTCAAAAATTAAATAAGACAGATTTTATTTACTAAATAAAACGTTGTACATATTTAAAATTATAGAGTTTTAATTTTATTGCAGGGCCACGAAGGACCAGCAGGATTACAAGGCAGTACCGGAATACCAGGAGATAAAGGTGACAGAGGTTCACAAGGACCTCTGGGTTTGCAGGGCCCTGAAGGACCTCAAGGTCTTCCTGGTCCGCAAGGATTAAATGGTTTAAGAGGATCACCAGGCCCAGCGGTAAATAAAGATCATAATTAATAATCTTTATTTCGCTACTATATTTTTAGGGAGACGTAGGTCCACCAGGTAAAGCCGGGGCTGCTGGGTTACTAGGAAAAGTGGGCGAATCTGGTCCTAAAGGTCAAAAAGGTGACAGGGGAAGAAGAGGTATTAAAGGACATAGAGGAGAAATCGGCATTCCTGGCCTTAAAGGAGACCCTGGTGAAAAGGGAGAACAAGGACCGAAAGGTCCCACGGGAATTGATGGAAAAAAGGGAGAAATAGTAAATACAATATTGTAGTTTTTTAAAATTACTTCAATGCTAATATTTTTAAGGGCCCAATAGGACCAGTAGGACAAAAAGGTAATGATGGTCCTCAAGGACTTCCGGGAATGGAAGGACCACTAGGACCAAAAGGATCAGAAGGTCCCACTGGTAACAAAGGAGATCCTGGTCCACCCGGCCAACCTGGTCCACCTGGTCCTCCTGCAGAAATGCCCTTGCTTCCACCTGAATTACTTTTTCAACATGAACTTTCAAGAAATCGTAGGAGCATAGAAGACATTATGTAAGCAGCAATATTTAAATTGAATTTTATAAATTAAATGTCATATTTATAGGACGGAATATGAGGATGATATAATATCTGTTAAAACAGATAGTAAAAAAGATAACAAGGATAGCAAAGATCAAGAAGAAAACACAACAACTCACAAAGAAGATGGTCTTAAATTTTTAGACATGTACAGCAGTATTTATGGAATGCGTCAAGATTTAGAACGTGTTAGAAAACCCCTTGGCACGAGAGAAAATCCTGTTCGATCATGTCGTGATTTATATTATGGACATCCTCAATTTTTAGATGGTATAGTAATGTAATTTAACTGGTACATAACTTGACTTGTATTATTTTAGGCTGGTACTGGATCGATCCAAATTTAGGCATGCCTGATGATGCAGTTCATGTGTTTTGTAACATCACAGGTGGAGGAGAGACGTGTGTTTTTCCTGATGTTCATAGTTCGCAAATGCCTAATATTCCTTGGCGTAAAGAAAGCAACAAAAATGATTGGTACTCAAACCTCAGAGGAGGCTTCAAGGTACGCTCCAATATCACTTTCTTATTGACTATTTACTGTTTTTTAAATATATTGCAGATAACATATGAAACAATAGGAACTGTACAAATGACTTTCTTAAGATTATTAGCGCAAGAGGCGTATCAGAATTTCACTTATACCTGTATAAATAGCGCCGCTTGGTACAATACAAAAACGTACAAATATGACATGGCCGTCAAATTACGAGGAGAAAATGAACAAGAATTTTCGCACAATACGAACAAACCATTTGTAATAACTGACGGATGCAAAACGAGAAAAAGCAAGAGTGAAACCATATTTGAAATTCGTACAAGAAGATTAAATCAACTTCCAATCATAGACTTTTACCCTATTGATTACGGAATGCCTAATCAAGCGTTTGGTTTTTCTGTTGGACCTGTGTGTTTTAAATGAGCACAAAATTGATAAAACTGAATTAATAAATAAATTAGTTTACTCTATTATAGTGGCTAAGTATGATATTTTTTAAACATCTTGTTATTATAGCACCTATTTATAATTAGACTAAGAAGAATGTACATATTTTTTATATTATTGCGAACCAACACTGCCATTTGTAGTTATTTTAAGATAAGGTCGTGTACAGTAATTGTAATCAAATATATTTTTATATTATTGTTACACATTATTGATCTTAGTAGTAGTACTACTTTCAGACAGCAAAATATAACGATATTCGTCTTAAAACTTACGAAAATGCATATTGAGCTGAATTTGAAAACTAACTTTATTGTTATTCTGTGTTTAACGTGCCTAAAACTATTTACATGCAGCAAATACGGAATTCAATAAATAATGTGCCATTTCCGCCGGGTAAAGCTGTATAAATGTTTACTAACAACTGCTTGCGAATCTACCGGGGGGTGCAACTAAATTTTCGATTTTGTATTGGTTATTGAACTTCTAAATTCGATTGTATCATTTTAGTCATAAAACGTCATATTTTGAACAATTTTAGTGTTAAATTACTTTTCCGGTTAAACCGGAAGATATCTGAAATGTAATTTTTACTAGCACTCTGCTTTTATTTCTGCGTATTTGCATTATTTATCAAATTTTCGCAACAACGATGTGACATAAGTAGTCATTGGTTGTAATTTAGAAAAAGTGGGAAACCCAAAATGGCTTACGTTTTCAAAAAATCAGATTAGGCGTTGACTTAGCAACATTAATTTCTATTACACTACAGGCACATCAATAAAAGTTTTATACATATGTGAAAACATCGTCATTTTGAGCTATAATTCAATTTCATATTTTAAAAAAGGCAAAAAATAAACGGTTTTAAGTTATTTGTTTTAACCCAGCTTATCCGATTTAATCGGATTCTTAAATTTAAGCGAAGCAAGAACGAACATTATGTACACACGGTTTGCCTTCGTATTTTAGCACAGCGTCTCTTTGCATTACTTCTTGCTACACGGCTTGTGATCGTGGGCGCCTTACAACATTAACAAACCTTTCATTAAGGTTGTTGTATGTCATTCCAATAGCAGAGGAACGTTTATATGCGTCACGAGAAAATTAGGATAAGTAAAGTAGTAAAGCAAAGGTTTTAAGACGATCACAAATTCACAAACATTTAAAGCAATGTTACACAATATTTTTGATACCAACAAAAATCGCGTCCTCTAACGAATACCATTAAAAACTATCAACTCGAACTCAGCTATATTTCTTTCGCGATACGTAGCATAAAAGAAAAAATTCGAATTCGAGATTTCGGCGGATTTATACTTTTTGAGGTCCCCTAAACACATTTTGACTATTAATTATAAATGGATAAACTGATGTGGCCAACAAATGACTTTTGCCCTACATTGTGGTCGTTCGTGAGTGTTTGTGTATTTTTGTGTATTATAGTAAAAGTTTAATGTGCCACTCTAGAAATTTTATAAATATAATACCTATAATAAATAACGTTTAAAAGTTTAAACTCATTTTCCCAAAAATGTTCCCGTGTATGTGTAAATTTTTAATGCACGATTGAATGTATACTTTAATTCTTTATCAAAATCGATAAAAAGTATACTATGTAATCTTTAAAAAAAGTTGACTTCGCCAGATACATTTCATTGTTGAAAAGAAAAACACGTCATTTTATAGGAAATATCCTGCGATTTACAAAAAATACGGTTTATAGTGGGTTCCTCTGCAAATAACAGAGTTATAGGGGTGCCACAGTCAAACTGAATCATCCACCCGGTATATAATATTTCTACTTTTGAAGTGAATGAAATTTAAAAAAAAATAATTAAAATAAAGTCAATGCATATCAAACACAAGAAACAATTTTACTTAAAACATAATTTTCTTAGATTATATATTTTTTTTTAGTAAAATTCCTCAAAAACGGTAACAACACGTTTTTCATTATATGTATTTTTGTCACCAACACCATGTATTTGTATTTTTCAAGTAGTGTAGGCACGGATAAAAATAGTTTTAAAAAAAATTGTTTCAGAAAATCTTTAGAGCCGGTCCTGCCAAATATCCTCGCACACTGCCACGTATTCTGGGCAATATAATGCTGATACTAGGTACGTCATAATTTAGCAGAAAGAAAGCTATCAGTTCAGTTTACGCGAGAAAGCGAAATAGCTAAAAATACTATTGTATTTACGAACACTATTTAAAAATCACACGTACATATACCGCCATCTTACTTTTATTATAACAATGTTCGTATAGGTTTACTCTATGTTAACAGATTTGTCTACGTAGGGTCAAATACATTAGAACAAAGTCGAAGCTAGTTGCAGTTTTGTAAATTATTTAACCAGCACAAATGTTTAAACCGCTGTTGTTGTGTTTTATAATATATTACTAGTTTTTTTTGTACCTGAATTAATTTGATGAACTCTGGAGTTTATTAATTTTGTTGTAAACCTGTTCAGCTGTTTGGTATAAGTGGGTAAAATGAAAGTCACTGCAATGATCAATGTTTCGTGATCGTGTAACTGTACAAACAAGGACTAAATTATCTATAAGAAAGGTAAATATCATATATATTTGTGAATTAAGTGCATATCAGTTTAATTTATTAGTGAAAAGTATATAATTCAGTACGATTCAAGTATCCATACAATGTTCATAGTTGTAACATATGTGTGTCCATTTCCTGTCAAATAGATGTACCTTTGTTAATATATTAATAAATAAGACTGTGCAATAACTGTTTAATGTCGTGACACAATTAGTGAACTTAATTTAAAGGGACAGAGTGAAAATGTTGACGTTTTAAAAAGTGAGGTTAATTTATTCCCTTTGACATAATGACGTGTTCAAGGTGTATTGGATAGGTCTTTTCTATTTATTATTTGATTTTATTGGATTTTATAAAAGTAGGTTAAACAATGTCCTGGATTAAAAGGCGAGGACAGGCAACCAGCCCCAACGCTTCTACAGGTCCACCCGTCCAAATGTACAATCCTAATCAACATTCCAATTTACATGTGAGTAATGCAGTGATTGCAATTTTAACTGAGATCTATAGAATTCTTTACAATTTTTATATATTTAACAATGTTTAGTGGTACTTAAAATTATATAGAAAGTTTTATTAATTTTACCATAAATACATAAACCTGAAAATCAGTAGTTTTTCGTTATGTACCAACAGGGTTCGTAAATTTTATTGAATACGTATTGTAAGTTTTGTATGTATATTTACATGCTTTTATTGATACAAATAATATTTTTATTTGTAGAGTCAGTGGCAACAACAAGACCTACAAGCACCTGTTAGCAACTGGTATAACCAAACCCAGCCAAACCAAAATAAATCATACCCACAACCTCAACAACAAAGTAATTATTGGCAACAACCCTACAATCCAGCAACTCAACCGACTCAAAACCAAAATACAGCAACATATAATCAGTATAGTCAGGGTCCTACAGGCTTTTATCAAAATCCAGGCTACGAACAGCAAAATCCACAGGCGTATAACTACAACAAATCGTATGAGCAAACATATAACCCTACAGAACAACAACCAAAACAACCAGAGGGTGATACTTGGAACTGGGGATGGGGAGATGAAGACAATTCAAATATTCAGTCGTTACCACCATCAGGTACAAATATAAATCATCCAACAAATAGTGTAGCTAATGCGTTTGGAAATGATGAATCGTGGAACTGGTCATTAGATGAAGCAAATTCAACAGCTTCTAACTTAACTAATCAAAAACAAGATGGATATAATAACACAGTACCAAGTTCAGGTGTAGATAGTTTACAAAACGTGCAACATTTTAAAGATAGAAGTGAATCGTTATTTCCGAAAATGGGCAGTTTTGCTGAAAAAAATAGTCATAGTCTTAATTCTGATGGGTCTGCGAATATGCAAGTAAAAAATATTCAAACCCCAAATGTTGGGGAAAACAAACCAACAGAAAATTATAGTTTATCACCAGACCATTTATTAACAGCAAGCAAAAACGGCAAAATTCATAATAAGATCGATCATTTAACTCCACAGTGGTCGACAGAATCGCAGATGTCACAAGATTCTTCGGATAATGTTCTGCACACGTCAGAAAGTGATAAAAGCCATGGTTTATCGCGTAGCTCAACAGTTAGTGGATCACCGATATCCGGTCACGATACAAATGTTGAAACAGCTGCGTCTGTTAACTTACAGCAACTACAGTCAAATCAACTCCCAGCTTATAGCCCAACAAATTTACAAAATGCTCAGGATCAAGTAGGTCCATATAGTAATTATTATACCGATGCTAGTACCCAAAATTACAATATTCAACACGAAAATAGGGAAGTGTTGTCGAATCTTCGAGAAAATCAGGACGGAAAAATTAGTAAAACCAATCCAACTCCACCTCCACCCATAAAAATCCAAACACCACCTTTGTCTTCTTTACAAACAGCCGAAGATATGAAGAATCCATATAAAAGGAGTCCTGGGTTATCACACAAAGTTGCAAATAAGTTCAAGAATGAAACTCCACAGCAAAACCTTCATATGATACAACCTAACTGTCCTGTTGCTCCAAGTTCGTTTAACCAGTCGGTTAACTTGGAAACTCTGCCGGATAATTCAGAACAACCGGATCCTTTACCTTTGCTTACTAATCAACCCGTTCGCAGCATAAGTAGAAACAAAACACCCGTACAGCAGTGGCCAGATAATAACGAGATTGCCCCCATCAACGATCGAAATCAATATTTGGAAACTGGGCAGCTTTCGAATGTTGATTTTAACCAGCCAGAATTTAACAATCAGCTACAGGTTGAAAACATGGATCTGTTACCTCCTCCAGGTTTAAGAAGAATGGTCTTAGGTCAGCTAGAGCAGACTGATAATAGTTTAAATAATGATAGTTTCACGGATGAGCCACCTCCTGGATTGAGCAGAATGGTTCTCGGTCAAACAGGCAGTAATTCTGCACTAATAAGAAATCCTGGAGAAACTAGTGAACTGCCCATCGGGCTTCATCGAATGGTTCCTGGGGAATCAAGTTCTCCTGAAAGCAATACATTCATGCGACCACAGGCATATACTCAAGTTAAAACGTTTAAAGAACCGGCATATTTGGAACAACAACAAGCTGCACCGTTTCAAGACGCAGCATACAGACACGAAAGTAGATTGGAAGATGACTACATTTCAGAGGCTGAACTGAATCAACCAATCACTAGCCAAACAAGATCCGCTACAATCGGTGCAGATACACCTCCTACCGTTACAAATAATCAGCCTCTCATGTCCTCGCAATCCACAAATCGCTCAGAAACTATCGGTGCTGATACATCCTTATCGTATGGTGCTGTAAACTCTAACAATCGTTCATTGAGTGCCTCATCTGAAAGTCGTGTTGGTGCTGTTGGATATAGTAGTAACGTACGAAAAACTCAAGCAGATGGTGCTAACACTTTAGACGAAACGGCCGTGGTTGATAATAACCGGAGAGACTCCGTCGAAGGTCAACCGCAAGATAACGAAATAAATAATTTAGTAAACATAGTTCGAGATTTAACGGTAGGTGAAAACCCCACGGATAACGTTAGTGTTGGAGCAGTCGCAACGGAACGATCGAACAGGAAAACGAGTAGGCACGAAAGTACGGACAGCGAACAAGAAAGAGAAAATAGAGGCAAGTCGCCCAAAACTCACAGAGACAGGAAATATCGAGATGACGATAGGCACGACAAGGAAAGGTTCGGAGATAAAGGTAGAACAAGATATTCACCATCTCCGGATCAATATAGGAGCAGGAAATACGAAAGAAGAAGATATCGAGACAAGCGCTACGACGATGATACCGATTATAATAGTGATAAAGAAAGGGACAGACGGAGAGATGAAAAAGAAAGACGAGAGGATCTTGAAAGAAAGTATAGTAGCCTGAAAAGGGAAAAGGATAAACAAAGAAAAGATTATCGAGAAACAAATGAATATAGTAGGGAACCTCGACGACATGATAATTATTATAATCGATACGATGATGAATATGAAGAGGTTTCAAGGTACTACTGCTGTATATTTAGTGTAACGGGAATATATTTATTCTCGTTTATTATTATAGATCTAGACCTTCAAGTCGTTCAGATTCCATGCACGATTCTTATCGAGAGAAATCTGATCGTGAACGACGTAAAGATAAAGAACGCCATAGAAGACATCACGATCCGTATAATGCATATGCGCAGGTAAGATATTTCTTATTTCTCATTTAATTGCTACGTATTGTCGATGATCAAAATAACAATATTTTATTCTGCATAAAACATTTTTATTTACCACTTGAGTTTTGTCTTACACTTCATAATTTACTACCAATTGGAGTGGAGATGCCCATTATTTGTTTACTTTTGATTCTGTATGTAAGAAAAAACTGTAAAAAATGTAGATTGTTATGCAGATTTTTAAAATGTATACCGGGTGATTCAGTTTGACTGTCGCACCCCTATAACTTTTTAATTATTGAAAATAACCCGAACAAACCTTATATTTTTGGAAACGGCCACAAATTCTCTATTAACCGATGTGCAATTGTTATCTCTACGATGACGTATGTCAATTCTGCGATAGGCAACTGTTTTTTTTTTTAAATTACATAGTACACATTTTGTTGTTGATTCGGATATAGAATTTAATTCTGAATCCGACCGTGTATCAAAAAGGTATGCTTACATAAGAAATTTTTCGAGAAAAATCAGTTCAAAGTTTATTCAAATCATAGCAAACAGTCTATTTAACATAACACAAGACGATCAAACCTTAAAAATTATACTGTAACTGTAAATGGAAATGTATTAAAAATTAATTTTTAATAAAAATAAAAACAAAAAATCAACGTCGGCATAAAAAATTAGGCTTTAATGTATTCATATTCCAAACACAGTTGTCCTCTATTTGTAACTGCTTGATTGAAATTAGAGTCTAATTTTTTTATGTCAACGTTTATTATTTGTTTTTATTGTTATTAAAAATTAATTCAATACAATTCCATTGATAGCTATAGTATAATTTTTAAGATTTGATCGTTTTTTGTTTTGTTAAATAGACTGTTTGCTATGATTTGAATAAACTTTGAACTGATTTTTCTCGAAAAATTTCTTATGTAAGCATACTTTTTTAATACATGGTCAGATTCAGAATTAAATTCTCTATCCGAATCAACAAAAAAATGTATATTATGTAATTTAAAAAAAAAAACAGTTGCCTATCGCGGATTTGACATACGTCATCGTAGAGATAACAAATGCACATCATTTAATAGGGAATTTGTCGCCGTTTCCAAATATATAAGGTTTGTTGGGGTTATTTTCAATAATTAAAAAGTTATAAGGGTGTGACAGTCAAACTGAATCACCCGGTATAATGTAAAGTTACCCAGTGCTAGCAGCAGATACATATCAACTATGTGTAATAGCATAATGCTTATTGATTTTAAAAATTTGTTTTATAATTCCTTTAGGGCTATGGCTATGATCCCTATAATCAATATTATCAACAATATCAGTATCAATATTATGAAAACTTAAGACGCACTAATCCACGGGCTTATGCAGAATTGTATAACAAATATTATCAACAAAATAGTGCGACAACTGGATATGGACCTGAAGAAAGAGCATCCGTACATTCAGGACGCAGTTCAGCAAACGATGAATTGGCTAAAGAGAGGTCAGTGCCACTTTTATTACGATATGTTTGCTTTGAATTTTTATTGGTACGAGAAAATTAATGTTTTGGTGTCCGTGTTTTGCTCTATACACAAAGTTTGTATTTACAACAGTGATTCATTGTAAAGTGAAAGACATCAAAATGTAAATTAAAATAGAATAATCAAACTCTGAAATTACTGCAGAATTAAACAAAAAACATATGCAGTTTAGTTTCAGTTTAATTGTAATAAATGTTTCGGAGATTGATTAAATTATTTTTTTGTGAACTGTTGTGGGTTTTGTGTGTTTTTCTGTCACTTGTGCACACCTTATTCATACACACACTTTTTGCTTACTTTGCATCATTAGGTGCCAATGTTACACATATTTCAAACTTTACGTTAGATGATTGACATGAAGATTGGGGACTACTTTTGTTTTCTTATACGCTTACATTTTGATCCTGTATAGGTATGCTCGTCAGAGTTATTACAGCCAGACAAGTTTTCCTCACATGGGGGGCTACTACAGAGAGCCCCACGCTCATAGTTTATTAGGCCAGTATGGCCTGGACGACTCTAGGTGAGCCCCTTTCTATCGAACGTATCTGATTATTTGTAACTACTACTTATATCTACTGTAGTGCATCTTGGGTAATTGTTACCAAAACAGTTTTTGGTATTTAAAAAAATGGTTGTGGAATTAATTACTATGGTAAAGGTACTCGTAGGAGATTATTTTGACTGAAAATTAATATTTACACAGAGTAGGTGAAGCGAAGGCGTAGAAATACTTGCTATGGACATCTGATTCATTAATTCGTTTTATGCTTTCAATAATTTTGTGGTCACCAAAAACTTTTGTATCCATTTTGATCAATTTATCACAGTAGTGTAACCACTATAACTTCAGATATGAGGTTCTCAAGGGCCTGCAAAGTTTAAAATAAAAATTAATTTAAACCTATAGACAAAAAAAAAATGCAAGTGGAGTTTTTTTCTATTATTTTGTTTTGAGAACCAAAAATTTGTAGTTACACGACTGATTTACAGGCATATCAATTATTTTGAATTGAAAAAATAATTATTGTATGGAACAAACATTTCTGGTTATTATGTTCATCTTGCTTTGCATGTTTAATTTTTCATTTTCGTTTTATGCTAACACCAATTTAGTTTTTAAACAAATATATCTACGTGCTATATCTCTGTTTAAAAAAATTATACTGCATTGTTATAAATTGAGTCATTAACAAGTACCCATTGTACAATTTTACGTAAATCAATTACTCATTAAGCCATGTAAATAAAAACAATTTTGATAATTATTGGTATTTTGGTGAGTAGCTTTGCTTTTTATATATTTTTTGTAGTAGTTGGATTTGGATGATATTGTTTTTAAGTATTATTTTAAACATTGAGTTTATTAGTTCAGTATTATTTGAGAAATTGTAATTGCTTGTAACACTTAACAATAATTATTTAGGCTCTTGTATTTTATACAATGCATTATAATAATTTTAGTACAGATGTAGTTTCACATTAAAAAATGTAGTATTTTCATTCATTTTTAAATGTAAGACATAATGCTTTACATTAATATGTTAGTTATTATGCACCCAATTGCTTGAGCTAATATTGCCAGGTTTTTATTTGTTTATTATTATGTAATTTTTTTATTTAGGCTCGTATATTTTACTTTTTCGATTATTTTTCTGAATAATTTTGAAAACTGAATTTTTTCATCGCATTTTCTTGTAATTAAAAGACTTTTTTTAAGTTGCAAGATTATTTGTGAGTTTCAAGGAATCATTAATAGTTTAATTATATTGTTGG
The DNA here is from genome assembly GCA_947652605.1 of Elmis aenea. NCBI lineage: Eukaryota > Metazoa > Arthropoda > Insecta > Coleoptera > Elmidae > Elmis > Elmis aenea. Next base: position 14,830,671 of record OX393576.1, read on the forward strand.
AGTGAGGTTTTTGTACAAAAAACATTTTTTTATATTTAATTCTGATAGGATAATTAAGCAGATAAAATAATTAGATTACTTGCAGCATTTTTTTGAATAATTTTGAACTAATTTATAGCAGTTTTCAAAAAAAAAAAAAATGGGTACATTAAATTAATCTAAGGTAGTGGAGATGGCTTGCTTCGGTACCTATTTATCCAGCCGATTTTGAGGCAATGGACCTAAATTTATGGTTCCGAAATGCTAAGAATGCCTCTCCACACAGCTGAATATTTTTTTATGTTTCACCAAAAGTTGGAACACAATATCTTATAAGTAATGAATTAATAAATGTATTTTTTTATCGATTAAAATTCCTCTTGTTACAAAACAATACTAACGTATTTGTGAAAGCATTAATTTCCTGGAACAGAATTTTTTTTTTTAAAATGAGTTTTTTAAATTTTAAAATTACAAAAATGTTTCGACGCTCATCCCTTTGCCTGGTCAATGCCAGCTGGCACTGATATAAATCCCTTACAACATTCTGATACTTAATAGATAATTAACATATTGAAACAAGTTTAAAGAAATTTTGATAACTTTAGCATATGTTTCTATCCGACTTTGACATTAAAAAAGTATTGGTAGTTGCAAAAAGAGTAAAAGAAAAAACCGGAACTGAAAATGTAATGAAAGAAAATAAAATAATTATGGAAGTAATGTTTATGTTAATATGAATGAATACAAATTAATAAAACTTAGATTTGCATAAGAACCTTGATTAAAAGGTCAAAACAACATTCTTATATTTATATGCAGTTGTTTGTGTATCACTAAAATCCTGAAAAATATATTTAAATCCATTTCAAAAAATAGTTATTTACATCTTTTGAAGAAAAATGACAAAAACTATTTTGGTTGCTATCTTGTTTCGTAGATTTATACCCTTTTAGAAATCGGAATAAATTAATTTTAAACAGTATTAGAAGTTTATCTTTACCGGTTCTCAATAAAATTATACCTATGTAGCATGTCCCAAACAACTTGACCGCCATAATGAACTCAGAAAAATATAGAATAAAATATAACATCTATAGAGTTTATGAAGTATTTTCCGGTTGATGAAAACTTCTCAAAAATAAACACAAAATAACAATTTTTTGGTATCACTTATCTTTTAAATAATTTAAAGAAAACTACACCTTTTATGATGTAGACCACAAGCTCTTGAATTGTGATATTTGTTTTGTAATAATGTTTTAATTTTATTGTTTAATGCTTCAAATTGTGAAAATAGCATTCACACGAAATAAAAAAGATATAAATGCCACTATTTTTGCTCACTTTCCTTAAATATAATAATTCCCATTTTCCTTAATTAGACCCTAAACCAAGAGATACTAAGAAATGGAGTTTCAGTTTTACCATTTATTTTTGAAATGGTGCAATTCTGAGATCAGCTAAAAATTCTGCACATTTTTGTTTATTTAATCAACTCTATAGCTCATATATTTATTGAGATCCCATAGTGCTTTTTGACACCCTGTATAGACTTGGTAAATGCCCGTAAATTATTATAACAAGCGTGTTTATGAAGTAAAATAATGATGAATTTTTTTTTGGCAGACCTTTTGATCAAACGGATTCTTCCTTGAACTTCGAAGAAAGTAGAGTATCGTCACGTATGACTCCAGCAAAGTTTGCAACTGCTCACATTAAAGCATCGATTATATCTGGACGCCTTATCAAAATACTTCCGCATTATCCGCTTGATGGTCAAACTGCTACCGTTGAACTTTGCAATTTACAAGATTTATTAATGCATGATGACGAATTGAAAGAGCTTACTGAATTTCCCGGACCTCTTACAAAAGGAATCACTCACAAGAAAACTATAATTGAATACTGCGAATCTAAAATTAGAAATGCCATACATAATAGAGATATTGTAGATACCGATTCTTATATTTTAATGTGGGAACTGTTGATTTTATTATTGCGACAAAATGGGGTAAGAATGTTTTTCAGATATTTACTTTTGCTTGTGATATTAATACATTATTAAACGTCTTTTCGGTAAATAATAATTTTTTATTTCCATGGCAGACGGTTGTGGGAACTGATATAGCGGAATTATTAATGAAAGATAGGAAACCAGAAATAAGTCGAAGACAATCTGTAACTTCAAATAGCAGTAGTTTAGCGGCCGAAGGGGCTAACGCTTCAGAAACCAACAGCCTTCCAATGGTAGACGGTCCTGGTATGAGTACAGCATCTTTATTGAAAGAAGATGTAATAACTAATAAATTTAGAGATTATTTAATTTATGGCTCTGACAAAGAAGCATTAGGTAGGTGCTAATATTAATTATACCTTTAAGCAAACTATCAACAATTTTGCCATAGCCAATTTCAATTGTTTTAAAATTTCAGGTAATCAAAAATATCAAATTTTGTTTTGTTTGATAAGTATTGAATATGGATACTTCATATTGATAATTTTTTGACGCTGCATGTCCATATCTGAATCTATTTTTAGTTCCGTTTCTTGAAAATTAAACTGAATCAACTTATTTACGGATTCAAAACCATAATATTTCGAAAAGGTTTTTGGCACCTAGTTACAATTTATTACCAATGCAAACAAAGAAATATCACACCTTATAAATTCATTAAATGAGAATTTATAAAAAATAACCTTAAAAAAATTAAGAACTGAAATATAAGTATTAGGTTTATTCTAGCAAGGCTATGCACGATCCAATACACTATCAGGATTCTGTGCAATATCAATATCGCATTCCAGCACAGTCTCTGATAGTGCATTGGATGTTTAGTAGGCTGTTCCAGCAGTTATCGAATCAATTCATGAACTAGTTTGTGGTCGGTAAAATAGTACAGGGTGGTCCAAATTTGATGGGATTGCATGGGTATCTCGCTTAATAGTCAAGATAGAGAAACGGTTAAATTACCAAAAATGTGCATTTTTTTAAGATAAACTCGGAACCGTTTACAAAAATATTCTATCATTTCCGGTTTTCGAGTTATTAAATAAAAAGTGTTTTTTTGTCATATTAATAATGTGTCATATCTCCGTTATTGTTGTAAATATCGAAAATATTTATGGAGATTTAATTTGATTATACTAAAAACAATTTTTTTACGCTCCCCGTTATAAAGTTATGCCACAAACTTAACTTTTTTTAAATGGGCGCGATAACTGGCTATGACCTATTTAAATTCCTTATTTTTTTCTCATTCCAAATATATAGGGGTTGATGCATTTATTTTCAATAAAACGCAAGTTATGGAGGTTTTTAGTTTCTTTTTTAAAGAAAATCATAGTAGGCTGTGAAAACAAAAAGAAAAAACAGGCGTAAAACCTTATAAAACTCATGTGGTACAAGTTACCAAGGTTTTTAAATTTGTTGTTGAGATAAACATCAAAAATTTTTGAACTTAAGATAAACAGCAATATACTACAATACTGCTGATTCCGACTATGTTGTTATTCAAATATTTACAATGTTTATCTCAACAACAAATTAAAAAAACCTTGGTTACTTGTACCACATGCGTTTTATAAGGTTTTACACCTTGTTTGTTTTTTTGTTTTCACAGCCTACTATGATTTTCTTTAAAAAACAAACTAAAAAACCTTCGTAACTTGCGTATTATTAAAAATAAATACATCAACCCTTATATATTTGGAGTGAGAAAAAAATAAAGAATTTAAATAATTCATAGCCAATTATTGCTCCCATTAAAAAAAGGTAAATTTGTGTCATAACTTTTTAACGGCGAGCGTAAAAATTTTTTTTTAGTATAATCAAATTAAACATAAAAATAATCTTCATAAATATTTTCGATATTTACAACAATAACGGAGATATGACACATTATTAATATGACAAAAAAAACACTTTTTATTCAATAACTCGAAAACCGGAAATGATAGAATATTTTTGAAAACGGTTCTGAATTTGTCCCACAAAACTGCACATTTTTGGTAATCTAGCCGTTTCTCTATCTTGACTATTAACCGAGATACCCATGCAATCCCATCGAATTTGGACCACATGAATGAAGGCAAGAACTAACGCTGGGATTTTAATAAATTTAATAAAAACAAATGTCGTTTCCAGTTGGGCATGTTGTTAAAGCATTTCGGCAGACTAATACATTTATTAGTCCATAGCTGACACATGTGCATGTAAACCGGTTTATGAATTAGTACAAGATTGTCTGCTGGAACAAACCTGTTATGTTAAGAAAATTGTTGTATTACACTACCTACCATCGTATTTATTTTTTTTTTTAAAGAGTGGGCAATGAAACATGGTCTTTGGGGTCATGCTTTATTCCTTGCCAGCAAACTAGACAAAAGAACATATGCTAATGTCATGACTAGATTCGCCAATGGTTTAACTATGAACGATCCTTTACAAACTCTTTATCAATTGCTTTCTGGAAGGCTACCAGCTTCTGTCACGGTAAGTAATTTTATTGCGATCTTGAGTGCTTGTTAATTTAAAAACTATTTAAGTGTGTTGCTGATGAGAAATGGGGTGATTGGAGACCTCACCTAGCAATGATACTATCAAATACTTCTCAACGACCAGAACTTCATCGCAAAGCAATAACAACTTTAGCTGATACATTATTAGGCCGCGGTAGTCTTTATGCAGCACAATTTTGCTATCTCATGGCACAAGTTGGATTTAGCCGCTACGGAGCTGAAGGAGCTAAACTTGTACTATTAGGATCGAATCAGAGTAAACCGTTCATGCAGTTCGCTACCAATGAAGCGATACATATGACCGAAGTCTATGAATATGCTTGCACTCTTAATGATATAGCGTTTGTTATTCCAGAATTTCAGGTAAGCATTTTCTAAACGGCTTAAGAGCAGTGGTATTTATTTGTAATGTATTAATTTGTAGCCATATAAATATCTAATAGCTACAAGATTAGCCGACAGAGGATTACTAGAAAAGTCTTTGGCCTATTTGGAAAAACTAGCAACGGCAATATTACAAAATCCAGCCATAGTACAATCATCTATTCTGAACCGTGTGTGCGAATTGGCAGATCAACTAAAATATTATGATCCTGTCGGAGATCCAGATGTTTCAGAAGGGGATCTTGATATTAGTCGTCCGGATAATTCTTGGTTAAGAGATCTTAAAGTGATTCAAAACGAATATAATGTGAGTTTACATTGTGATCCTAGCTCAAAAACTGTATAAACAATGTTTTGATTTTTAGATGGGACTGATGTCACATGCGAATCATTTAATAGCACAAACACCTGAATTAGAACAACAGCACCAAACTCATTATGAAAAACAATTGAGTGGTCAAGAATCTTGGCAACAACAATATGAACAACAACAGTTCCAACAGAGTGGTGACTATGGGCAGTGGCAACCTCATCAACAAATAGAACAGTCCAATGTAGGTTATCAAGAACAGCAAGATCAGACTCAAGAAGGTAAGTGTATACGTGTATTGCCTTATTTAGTTAATACCAGTGCTGTGGAGTCGGAGTAAGAAATTTTGGTCAGTGGAGTCGAAGTCGGGAAAAATGTACTGACTTCGAGTACAACAAACAATTGCGAGGTGGTCCTTTTCCGCAAAATTTACTCAAATTTTAAATCGTTTCTTTATATTTAATTTTTCTTTTTTATATTACACAAACCATAAAATGTCTTAGTATTTAATTTTGTCGGAGTCGGATTTTTTTTCCGACTCTGCAGCCCTGGTTAAAGTACAGGACATCTTGGTTATTATTTTAAAAGTGTAATGGGTGGTCCAAATTCGATGGGGTTGCATGGGTATCTCGGTTAATATTTAAGATAGAGAAACGGTTAAATTACCAAAAATGTGCAGATTTTTGAGACAAACTCAGAACCGTTTTCAAAAATATTCTATCATTTCTGGTTTTCAAGTTATTGAATAAAAAGTGTTTTTTGTCATATTAATAATCTGTCATATCTCTATTATTGTTGTAAATATCGAAAATCAGCAATCACTAAGACAATATTATCGAATAAATTTTCAAAGGAGTTCGTTCTGACATTGCTAAGTTGCTAAGTTGTGAAATATTAATATTCTTTTAGTCGTAAAAACTTAAACAACTCAAAAATGATTGATTTTAGGTACAAAAAACCATGTACATTTTTGAGAGAGAATTAAATGTTGCATCTAAAAATTACAAAATATACATGGTGTTCTGTTAAAAAAAAGTTACGTATCGGTGCGCAAAACAAAACACTGTATTGTTAAAATAATTTAAGATTAGATAGAAAATAACACAAACAACGATCATTCGAAACTATTTTTTAAATTTTTTGTAAAAAAGCTATTGAATAATTTGTCTGTACCCTGTACAGGGTGGACCAAATTCGAATGTTTTACGGGGTATCTCGGTTACCGCAATAGATAGTGAAAATCTGATTTCGGTCTCTTGGGCTATTTTATTGAGAAAATAATGCCTATGCAATCAGATTTTTTCTATCGGATTCCATTTTGGCACTACAGACGAAAAATGAAATTTCATCATTTTTTAAAATGTACTATAACTTCTTCATTTATTAAAATAAAACAAAATGTTTTATAGGTGTTTTATACAGCTTTTTATGCTTAATTGAAAAACAAAAGTAATTTTTCTTTAGCCATCTTGACTTTCGAGATAATGAGTAAACTTTTATATTTTTAAATGGAAACCCTAGTCGGCCATGACTTTATGTGAAAGAGTATTGTTTTAGCTTTTTAAAAATACATAGTTTTATATTTTTTTTTTCAAAAAATAACCGAGATATGGCCAATTTTGTAAAAATTCGATCTTCTAAGTTTGCCATGATTTCGTAAACAAGTGATGTTTGCAATTATTAAACAACTAAACGTCATTGCCAAGTAAATTCTGCAGCAACCGCTAAGTTTTTATCACTTACAAAGTAATATTCTAACATATTTTACTTTTCAAAAAGTTCAAAATACCACAATAAACAATTATAAAATACAAGTTGTTTAATAATTGCAAGCATCACTTGTTTATGAAATCATGGTAAACTTTGATGATCAAATTTTTACAAAATTAGCCATATCTCGGTTATTTTTTGCAAAAAATATATAAAACTATATATTTTTGAAAAGCTAAAAAAATACTCTTTCACATACAATCATGGCCAACTAGGGCATCCATTTAAAAAAATGTACGCTTAATCCATATCTCGAAAGTCAAGATGGCTAAAAAAAAATGTACGTTTGTTTTTCAATTAAGCATAAAAAGCTGTAGCAAAATTTCATTAATTATGAAATTTCAATTTTCGTCTGTAGTGCCAAAATGGAATCCGATAGAAGAAATCTGATTGCATAGGCGTTATTTTCTCAATAAAATAGCCTAAGAGACCGAAATAAGATTTTTGCTGTCTATTGCGGTAACCGAGATACCTCGTAAAACATTCGAATTTGGTCCACCCTGTATATAAATCATAATTTACCCCAATGCCTTAAAAAAAAACTGTTCATTTTACTGATTTATCATTAATTATTGCATCAACAAGTGGTATAAAAATAGTGTTTTACTATGCCAATCATTAACTCTTATTTTTTTGTCGATATTTAAACCTTTTCAATACTTAATCTGAAGTCAACCAGATAGGGTGAAGGAATTAAAACTTATGTATAATGAAAAAGTGTTTCGTAAAAAGACAATCTAAACCTAATTCTGTGAGCATGTATTTAATAACAATTATTTTTTTATTTCATTTTAGGTTTTACAGCTGAGCAATATCAAGAACAGCAAAGATATTGGGCCAGCCAACAACAACAACAATGGGGTGGCGATACTGATAATCACGGGGTAGTAGGACAGTACAACCAACTCTCCGAACAACAAAATCAAAATGACGCTTGGAATACAGCTCATGCTGAGGTAGGGTTTCACCAGTCTATTTAATTATTTCTTTCACTGTATTCTTAGTTTAATTTGTATTTAATCATATTTCACTTATAGTGACAGGTATTTGAATTGTGATACAGAAGTTTTTAGTAAAATTTTGTAGTGGGTAATATTAATATGTTGAAATACTTCCTCGAATAGATATAAACGTATGGATGTGTCTTACTCAAGGTTTCTTTGTCTGTTTGAGGGAGCACTGTACTAATTATTTTAACCTGTGGTTATTGAATAGCTGTACAATTCGAAAGCTTTGGCTATGTTATAAAACTACAATAGTGCAGAGAGCTTTGCTGTTTTTCACTATTTCCCTGATTTTGTGCAATATTTAAACATAATTAATGGTAAATTCATGATTTACACATTACTTCCAAGCAAAAGCTTTAAGGTGGAAATGCTATGTATTATTATGGTATTAAACTTCTATTTTTATCTTTTGTATTTTTAAAGTACACCTTTTTCGATAATAGAAATATTCGTATGTGTTTTTCGTGTTGCATTGTGTGGACTGATTTAAAAACAATGATCTAAACTGTTTCGTATTTAATTTGATGATATTTTTAAACACATTTTTGCTTATTAATCTCTCAGTAACACAAGTTTTTATGAATTCACCTTCAAAGTACGACTCTCCTGTTAAGTAAAACTATAAAATAATGTTTTCAAATATTATCAATTCTTAAATCACCAAATTTTTGTTTAGTAACTATTGTAAATGTACGCACATTTATTTAACTAATGTTATGAGAGCTGCAAAATGTAGTCTATGTTATCCGAGACGGTCTTGTGCAGCACATGTCCTTAATTTTGTTTTTCGGCTACAGACCTGTGCACAAGCTTATAATTTGTTTTTATGAATGTCGATAGAAATTACGAATAATGCATTTTATAATACTTTATTGACAATTTATATTTATATTGCAAAGTAAATTTGTTTTTAAAATTTTCATTGTGTAATATTTGCGGTCGTGAAAATCGCCAAGTGAGAGGTACTATTGTCCATATACAACGATCCAAAAATTGCATATAAAATCATCCACTGCTTTACACAATAGGGTGCAAGTTCGTTACAAGTTCCAAAAAAGTTATTGTAAATTCAGGATTTTTTAAAACCTTTAAACACAAAGTAAGGTATGCCTGTATTTTATTTTGATCTTAAACTAGTTTTAAAACGGAAAGTGTTACTATATTTTTAACTTGAATACTAAAGGAGACATTAGAAACCAAAATAATGGAAGAACTCGACTAATTATTTTCGTTATAGTTTTAACCGCTTGGTTTAGTTTAAGATTACATGCTGTAATTAAAACAAGACATAATAATGCATGAAAACCTGCTAGCAGACAATTTTAAAATTCAGTAAAAAGTTAAAACATTATTAATAATTACAGTTGTCTTGGCAAAGTAAATGTTAGTGCTAGTGCATCAAGGCATATCTAAGCTAAATAATATTCTCTCATACAATAGAAATTATAAGTTTTTTATTTTGTGGTAATCAAAAGACAATGCGCATATTTAAACTTTAAGTGTGTAGTATTACTGTTTGTATGTAAGCACTTTGTAGTGGCATTAGCTTTACTTTTAATTTTAACTGTTGTGGTTGGGCTATTTTATTCATGGCTACCACTTTTAAGTGGGATATTTATAACAAATAATATTAATTTTGCTATGCAGCCTATTCAAAACAACTCGGCAACCATGAGAGTCTTAACAGCTCTTAAGAGCTGCAGAGTTGGTTAAATGGTCAAAATTGTGCATATCAGCTGACTTCAAATTTGAGATAACTTAAACGGTACCAAAAGTAACTGAAAAAGTGTGCGTTTGGCTAGTGAATGGTACGGACGTGCATGCCAGTCGATCGAGTTCTAATCAAGTGAAGCGAGATAAGTGTAATTGTAAACAAGTTCGTGATAACGAATTCGTGTTTAATATTTATAGACAGCCTGAAAAGGTCTGTTAAAATAAAATAAAATGTGCATATTGTCCATACGTGGTATAGGATGAACAGTCATAGCGGAACGTCAACAAGTCCTGCACCTCGGGTGGAGTCCCAGGCCATGGTGCTAAATAATAATACTGGACAGGATGAGGACGGAAAGGACACTCAAAATCCCTTCCAAAAGAGCAGGAGGCTCGCGAGATCTCCTTTGAGAACAAGAAGTCACTCCTTAGTAAACCAAAACGAAACAAATCAACACCAAAATGTAAAATTATCAACAGCATCCCAACAAAAAGGCTCTTCAACGCTGTACAACAACGATACTCAAGGATTTTTCCTCCCAAAAGAAGAATCGGCAAAAATAAAAACCCTAGAATCCCAGCTCAATGCAGCCAACAAAGAGATACAAGAATTAAGAGAGATGATCGCTTCTTTACAATCTAATAAAAATTATAGCCCAATCAACTCGGATGAAGAAGAGGAACTAGTAGCTAAAGAAACAGCTTGGCTATTACCAAAATATAAAAAGAGAAAAATGGCATTATCACCAGAACAAAAGGTAATTAGTTCTAAACCTACACCAAATTCAGACGTTGCAAAAAAACATAAACCACCACCAGTGGTTCTGAGCAATATAGAAGATTATACCGAAATAAATCAGGCCCTAAAGACCAGAAACTTGAACTTTAAAGCCAACTTAATGAATAATAACCAATTAAAAATTAACGTTGATACCGAACTGGAATACAGAGAAGTAACAAACCTCATGAACGATGCCAAAATAGAATGGCACACGTATGAGAACAAACAAACAAGACCCATTAGAGTCATGGCTAGGAATTTGCACCCAACTTGCAAACCGGAAGACATCAAAGACGAACTAACAAGTAGAGGTTTCAAAATACTTGATGTAGTAAATAAAATCAGAAAAACTAAAGAACATGGCAGAGTGGTGACTACCCCACTTCCTTTGTTCATGCTGACCTTCGAAAATTCGGAAGAGATTAAAAAGATCTATGAAATACAATACCTATGCCATATGAGGATCAAAATCGAAGCACTCAAAAATAACAAATTAATCCCGCAGTGTAAGAGGTGTCAACGATATGGTCATACCCAGAGATTCTGCCAACGCGAAGCTAATTGCGTTAAATGTGCTGGCAAACACTTAACCACCGAATGCAGCAAACCAAAAAATGATCCACCAAAGTGCTCCAACTGCGCAGAGGCCCACCCTGCAAATTATCGTGCCTGTTTAGTTGCAAAAGAACTTCAAAAGAGAAGAGATAACCTAATCAACTCTAAGAAACCACAATATACCCAACAGAAAATATTTTCAAGCAAAAAAATTACCAATGAGGTATCATTTGCGCAAGCAGTCCAAGCTAGCAAAACCCAACCTGGTCCAAAGCTAAATGAACAACAAACAATAATGCAGATGATGCAGAATTTGACAAATTTGATGAACAAATTCTCAGAAAGGCTGGACAGATTGGAAGCCAAGCACACTGGAACAGCAGCTCGAGGAACAAATTAATGGACCAGCGTGAATTAAAAATAGCTACATGGAACGCAAATGGCATTCAGAATAGAAAAGAAGAAATAGAACTATTTTTAAACACACAAAATATCGATGTATGCCTCGTCTCGGAAACGCACTCAACAAATCAGTCCTACATAAAACTAACAGGCTACAAAATTTACCAAACCACTCACCCCGATAACAAAGCGAAAGGAGGAAGTGCTATCATTATAAAAGATAATATCAATCATTATGAAGAGTGCCATATTCAAAGCGCAGAAATCCAGCTTACAGTGGTTGGAATTAAGTCCATCAAGCAAAAACTGACTATAGGTGCCTTATATTGCCCACCAAGATATAACCTTAAGAAATTAGATTATAAAAACTTCCTGCGGCATATGGGCGACAGATTCATTTTGGGAGGCGACCTCAATGCGAAACACGTTGATTGGGGATCCAGGCTTACAACAACGAAGGGAAAAGAATTGAGAGAAGCCATTAGGGAAATGGGCTGTACCTATCACTCCACAGGTAAGCCAACCTACTGGCCCACAGATCTAAACAAAATTCCAGATCTTCTCGACTTCTTTATATCAAAAAGAGTTTCCCCAAACTTTATTGATATTGCAGAAAACTTTGACTTAGACTCTGATCACTCCGCAATAATTTTAACTCTGAGTGAAAAAATCATAAAAAAGGAGAACAGACCAACATTGGCAAACAAAACTACAGACTGGATGAACTTCAAAACAGAACTAGCAAATAAGATCAATTTAAATATACAACTGCAAACTTTGGAGCAACTAGAAACAGAAGTGGAAAAGTTCAACAGTGTTATACAACAAGCGGCATGGAACAGCACCAAAGAGTACACTCACAGATCAATAGCGAACAATTACCCCAAGGAGATCAAAGAACTGGTTAAGGAAAAAAGACGAGCAAGACGAAGATATCAACAAACAAGAGATCCCGCCGACAAAAATATACTTAATAACAAAACCCAACAACTCAAAAGGAAAATCCAAAAATTGAAAGAAGAGTCAATTAATAAGTTCTTGGAAAATCTAACAGCCGATAAAAAAACGGAATACTCATTATGGAAAGCAACGAGAAAACTTAAAAGGCCGATTACTCTATCTCCACCAATAAGAAAGCCAGATGGCACCTGGGCAAGAGAGAATAAGCAGAAAGCCGAAACTTTTGCCGATCACCTTGCCGAAATATTCAAATGTAACGACATCCACCCTGATGCCTATATACACGAAACTGAAAACGTTGAAGACACAGAAATTGAACTAGTAACTCCCAAAGAAGTGGCCAAAGAAATTAAGACCAACATAAATCCCAACAAAGCTCCAGGGTTTGATCTTATCACCGGTGAAATTTTGAAACAACTCCCAAAGAAAGGCATAGTCATGCTGACGTATTTAATAAATGCAGCGTTTAGACTTCGACACGTTCCTAGTTCCTGGAAAGTAGCAGAAGTTATCATGATACAAAAGCCAGGCAAACCACCAAATGAAGCCAAATCGTACCGGCCTATATCACTCTTACCGATCATCTCCAAGTTATTCGAGAAACTGTTTCTAAAGAGACTACAACCCGTAATAGAAAGGAAAAAGCTAATACCAAACCATCAATTCGGCTTTAGACACAGACACTCTACGATAGACCAAGTGCACAGGATAACGGACGTAATAGAAAAGGCACTAGAAGAAAAATTAATCTGCTCTACCATCTTTCTTGATGTGGCTCAAGCCTTCGATAGGGTTTCTCATGAAGGACTGATACTGAAACTTAACAGAATACTACCAAAACATCATGTAGAACTGTTAATGTCGTACATATCAGGTAGATTGTTTAGAATAAAACAAGAAAATGAATATTCTGCACTGAAAGAAGTGAAAGCAGGAGTCCCTCAAGGCAGCGTCCTGGGCCCAGTCCTCTACTTACTGTACACACATGATTTGCCGCAACTGCAAAACATTACAACAGCCACATTTGCAGATGATACTGCAATCATGGCAGTAGGTAAAGATACAGAAGAGGCAGCGATAAAACTGCAGAATGCATGTAATAGAATCAGCAATTGGATGAGCGAGTGGAGTATAAAACTGAATGATCAAAAATCTTCTCACATATATTTTACGAATAAAAAAATTACACAAATTCCAATAACGATTAATGGGAACGTCGTCCCGAATAAAACGACAGCCAAGTATTTAGGCATGACTCTCGACACGCGACTGAGGTGGAAGCCACATATAAAAATAAAAAAAGAAGAGCTAAGTATAAAATACAGAAAACTGTATTGGCTTCTAGGACGAAGATCCCAATTATCGATGTATAATAAAATTATTATCTATAACCAGATACTAAAACCTGTCTGGGTTTATGGCATACAGTTGTGGGGATGTGCCAAACAGTGCAACATCAAGAAAGTACAGGTATTCCAAAATAAAGTTCTTCGTAACGCAGTTGACGCGCCATGGTACGTAAGAAACAAGGACATTCATCGTGATCTCTGTATCCCAGAGGTATCTAGTGAAATCAAACGATTTGCAAAAAAACACGCAACCCGACTGCAAAACCATATAAACCCAGAGGCACTACAACTGCTAGACAACCATGGGTTGGTCAGAAGATTAAAAAGACAAAAACCATTTGAACTTGTATAGTGTAGGATAGTTTATTAGTGAAACAGAGTGCCATCTTCAGGACACCGATGGGTGAACTCTAGTATTAAGTAATCATTTCATCCTCATCAATTTCATTTTATTACATTTCCATTTTATTATATAGAAAAATTAATGGTTGGCCCAGCCGGACCAGTATTAATCACTTACATCATAAAAAAAAAAAAAAAAAAATCATACAATAGAAATTATAAGTTTTTTATTTTGTGGTAATCAAAAGACAATGCGCATATTTAAACTTTAAGTGTGTAGTATTACTGTTTGTATGTAAGCACTTTGTAGTGGCATTAGCTTTACTTTTAATTTTAACTGTTGTGGTTGGGCTATTTTATTCATGGCTACCACTTTTAAGTGGGATATTTATAACAAATAATATTAATTTTGCTATGCAGCCTATTCAAAACAACTCGGCAACCATGAGAGTCTTAACAGCTCTTAAGAGCTGCAGAGTTGGTTAAATGGTCAAAATTGTGCATATCAGCTGACTTCAAATTTGAGATAACTTAAACGGTACCAAAAGTAACTGAAAAAATTGAAAAATGTAAATGTGCATTTTTCATGATTATATCTTTTGTTTTTATGAGCAAATTATGAAAAATTATATTTTATTTAAAGTTGATGGTTGAGTAGTGAAATTTGTTTTTCGATTTATCTTTAAAAGATAAGTCTACTGTTTTTTTAAAATACGGATGCCATGTTGCACAAGAAAATAAAATTGCAGTAATTTATGATAATTTACAGTTATTAAAATTGAAAACACAAAAATATTTGTCCCAAATAAGCGACTTTGTAACTCCTATATTTTTTAAGATTCTTATGGTAGTCAAATTATTTTGGACAGATTGTATAATATACATAAATTATAACCGTAGTTTCATAAAATATCTAACTTACTTATGTTTTGTGTCTTCCTGGACGCAGCATGAAGAGGTTAACAAAGACACAGATAAAGTAAGTACTCGACATATAAACCTTCCACCATTTTCACTGTCAAGTAACTATGGTACGTTACGTAAAAGGTTAACGGTCCCCAGTCCTAAAATTTCACCTCTACACCCTACTACTAACAAATGTTTATTACTACGCACTGATAGTAAGAATATGGCAAAAGTTACACCAACAATTGTTGAATGTGATAGTAAAGGTGTACTGAAGAAACATAAAATTCGTCCGTTTAAAAATCTTAGTGCTGAAGAGTTTCGATTCTATAAAAGAGACAGTTTCGATAAGAAAAGTTCTTCAGTAGACAGTTCAGACGGTGAATTCGATGTTAGTGCTTCTCGAAGACAGCAAAGAAATGTTGAATACAAAAGCGAGGAAAAATCACACTTAATTTGTTACCAGGATGATATAAAGATTGTCGCTATAAAAAATGATTCTAAAATAACCAAATATAACACTTTTGATCTTAAGTTTAATGATAAACGTGGAAAAATGATCAAGTATAAATCTCTAGACGAACCATCGACTAGAGCTCTTGTTAAGTATCGTGACACACAGAGTAATGTATCAATTTCTGCACAAGAATTCGATTCAAATTTTAGACTTTCTAAATTTCAACATAAGCCAAAACATGACATTATTGTTGATACTGTTGATTCATGGGCTAGAAAAGGCACTAAAAATGTATTTTCAAATATCAAAAACTCCATATTTAAAAGCAGTTCTCCAGAAAAAACTGTTGTATTTAAGCCACTGGTTTTTGGAGGTACATTCCCTATCGATGCTCCAATGTCAGTGACCGAAACAAATAAATTACAAAAGGAATCTGCAAAAATCGAGAGTAGTATTAAGAAAAACAAAGCAGAGAGCCATAAATTATTTTTTAACGACACTGCTAAGGTGCGAGAGTATGGTGCTCCTAAAACCTTTAATATTGACCGACCTATTTAATTAATTGTGTGGTATTGTTAAAATCAATTTTGTTGGTCGTTGGTGTTATTTATATAAATATATGTTATTGTTCAACTGGTTGTTATAAGAGTGTTTATATATCAGAATATATTTATTGAGATACTAAAAATGTGCTCAGCTAAATTTGCCACCTACAAATTACGTACAGGGTGTGCCAGAGATCATTGCCACTTCCGTTATCTTGTTTTTTTTTAGAAATAACCCAAAAAAATTGTAATTATTAGTAAGTGGCAGAAAAAATTGCATACAATATGTAAAAAATTTTAATTTACTCTAAAGCGATTGTGTGCTTTTTTTCTGCCATATGTAAGGTTGTTTGGGGTTATTTCTTAAAACATAACTAGACAATTTGTGGTTGTAACAATCTCTGGACATCTTAATAGGTTTGTTCCAGCAGGGCTATGCACGATCCAATGAACTATCAGGAGCATGCACTATATCGATATAAAGTGCCAGCCAGTCTCTAAAGAAACGCTATACTGATACTGCGCATACTCCTGACCATTTATCGGATTGTACATAGCCTTGTAGGAACAAACCAATTTTTTTCTTCATTTTAAGCTGCCATAATATATTTTTAATAATTATTGTCATCAGTGCTTCACAACTGTTTTTGTAGCAAAGCACACATAAAAAATGTATAGCACACTAGACTAAACTAGAGAAATTTGGGAAGGTCTGAAGGGCCCACGAAGTGGGAACTTCCCTCACAGAACAGTATTTAAACCATCGAATAAAAAAAACTAAAACAAAATCAATACCAAATAAATTTATGATCATGTTTAGAGGAGCAGAAATGACATGTTTTGGAAAAGTAACTGACTGGCAAAATATGCACCAGCTGTGAATGTCTTAAGTGATTGTTATAAGGGTACACTATGCAGTATCAAAATTCACTTGGAACTATATCGTGGCATAAAAGCTAATAGTAAAGCAAACTTAAACACCCTAATTATATTTAGTAAAAACTCGTTGTGAAGCACTGATGTATGTAACAATATGATTTTAAGACTTTGTAAAGCACGTATGCGTGCAAAGCCTCAAATATTAGTAAGCAACATTAGTACTAGAGGAGTTTTATTAGGTAACTGTAAACTTTCAATTATTTTGTTCTATCATGAGATCGAAATGCTACAAACTATATCAATGATTAATGTACACCTGTACAAAGTGATTTAGAACAAAGATTAGCAATTGTTGAGTTGTCATAGATAGTGGAATAGTATGAACAGAAAATAATGTGACATGGAAATACATACAATTTTTTCTCCCCATTTGTTGTTTATATTTCCTTAATTAGCTAAAGGTGAATTGAATTTAAGATTTCTTATACTTTTATTCTTGATATATTTCACTTTTTAAGAAAATTTAATTTGTTTTATTTTTAATAATTAAAAAAAAACTAAGATGAATATCTTTTTTATATTGTACATGTTATTCAAATAACTGCAAATAATCTATTACATGCTGTGATAATCTAGTCCAGTAATTTTTCAATTATAGAAGAAGTTTTAATTTGTTCTAAGGCAATTAATTATGTTACATTATTTTACTGCTCATAATGTTCACATCAAAGGTACTTAGTTATTTAAAAATGTAGAATTTCAATTTGAGTAGGCTGTTTTATCTAAACAAGCAGGCAGCCATCAAAAAGATATGTAGTGAGAATAATTAGACTGCACAATTATTAAAAAAATTATTTTATGCCTTAACAAGTTTTATTAATTTTAAAACTAGTAATTACTGAAATGAAAGCAGTTTTTTAAATACTTTTTTATTGAAAAGAAACATTTCTGCTACCCTTCTAGTGTTCTCCACTTCTTCTTTAACAACAACGTAGCTTAATTAGAAAATGTTTAGGAGCGTTGATGTGCTCAAAGTTTTAGAGAAAAACTAACTTGCTTTATTATGAAGAACATTAAAAGATTATGGTCCAATTGCAAAAAGAAACAGTTAGTGTTAATATACATGTTAACCCTTAAACTAAGCAAAATCTCAGTTCTATTGGTGCTGATATCAAAAAGGTGGTGTTCCACTTCTTTTTAATTTTATACTATACATTTTATAATTTTTTAATTATTGTAGGTATTCGTTTTTAATTTATTGCTTCTTAAATTTACAAGCATATATAAATGTTGCTGCCTAGGAATCATACCGCTTTCATTTCACATCAAATTAGGACCTAACATGAAACTATCCCATAGGAAAGTTTAGATCTGCTTTATTGTAATAGACGGTGCAAAATGTAGTGTGCTAATCAAGAACATATTGTTTGAAATTTAATTGAGAATGGCCTAATTGATAAGTTTTTGTACAAACACAATAAAATTAAATTTGTTAAGACGCAAGTGGGATTAAAATATGTGATGCATTTTTTAACTATTAATTAGTTTGCTACCAGCTAATAAATTTGACTGCAATGTGGATATAAATATTGTAATACAAATATTGTGATTAAAATAAAAAGTGAAGCTTTTAATTGTGTTTAATTGTACCTAATTTATACTTTTGTACAGAAAAAATATTTGTAATATACTATTCAGCTATATTTTCTCACTGTTGGGATCTCAAAAACTACAAACAAGAGCTACAGAGTCGCTTAATTGGTTATTTCTTTAATGTCTCTTTAATTTTTTGGTATAACTTAAGGAAACTTTGGTATTTTTATGTAACAGAATGTGGGGAATAGAAAAACAAGGTTTACTTTTTGATATATCTTCAAATGTTTTGTTGGCGATTGACAACTTTTTCATTATTAAATTATTAAAAACAAAAGTGATAATATGGTTAAAGCTTATTAACACTATATAAAGTACCATTTTAATAAAGTTATCCGAATAAACAAGAGATGTAAAAGAAAATGAAAAATGGAATTTTTTGATTTATTTTCAAAACAGGTTTATCTGAAATTTACGCAGTTTTACCTTATTAAATGACTTTGTAGTTTTTGTATTGCTGTGGTAATAATTTGGTGCAAAATAGTATGTTTGTTGTCTTTTGTATGTATTATTGAGTAGTTCTGGTTCTATGTGATAAGTAAATAGTTACAAAATAATACTTTATTTTTACATTAATTAAATATTGAAGCTAAACTAGTATAAACGCAGTGTGGAATTGGATTTGCTTGTGAAACATATCTGTTGACATTTTTATATAAGTGTAAAATAAGCATCGATTGATGTATTGATTGTTGACTGTGTTCTGGTGCAGTCAAAATAATAGTGCATGTTTCACATAGTATAGTAAATTGTCGCTATGTACTTTTATGCAGGAAGTAGCAAGTCCACAAATTTCTATGCCCAACCAGTCTAAGGGACTTCCGTATGATGTTTTGCAAGACAGCACGTCCACAGTAAACAACGCCAAGAAGGACAGCCCGTTGAAAACGAAACCTCCCATTCCCAAACAAAATAAAGCTGCTACAACTGGTTGGTTTGGTGGAATTTGGAACAAATTATCGCTTCGACCTAAAAATCAAATGAAATTACCGGATGATAAAAATCCATCTGTGAGTGTTATTTCTTTTTATTTACAGAACGTTCGTTAATACAAAAGTATTTTAGATTTTATGGGATGAAAATAAGAAACGCTGGGTGAACACAGATGAAGATGCAGATGGTGGAAGTACGGAATTTAAACCTCCACCGAAGATGTCGGCTATGTTTAACATGCCACAACCTCTCAAACAACAGGCAGATATTTCGTATCCAAATGTTGGTGGCATTCCTTCCAACAACCAGCCCCAAGGAGGTTTAAGCCAGCAACCCATAACTACAAAACCAATTCAAACTGCTCCTATTGGGTTAGCCGCTCAAACACATCAAAATATTGCACCTGGCCACACTTTTGAGGAAATGTCACAAAATGCTAGTTCTGCACATGTTGAAAATCCTTCACTAGCGACGAAGCCACCACAGCCCAATATGTTCAAACTTCAGCGTGGCAGAAGTAAGTTACATTGTATGATTTTAAAAAAATATGACGTAGTTTTTAAATTTTTTCCATTGATTTGATGCCTTTTGGCTAGAAAATTAAGCTCATTATTTAAGAGATTTAATTTGTTTAGACTCTTGAGTAATAATGCTGAAATGCAATTAAAAAATTTCGAAAAGAATTTCATTGCTTTTATAAAACATATTTTTGCAAAAGGGATTTAAGTCTTTTAGATTCAGCAAGTGAAATTGTTTATAATCTAAATAGTAGCATAATATTCTGGATGAATTTTAAGTCAAAAATGATGAGAATAGATTAATCAATATAAAAGTTACAACAAAAATAAAAATTAAATTTTTTATCAAGGTGCACTAATATGAAACTTTTTTTTTATAGACCTAAAGAAGTCATATGTGGATGTTTTCAACCCTAATGGTAAGAGTTCAGGAAATGGGCCGTTGCCAGCCCCTGATGCGTTCGGAACTACAGCTAATAATGGAAATCAAATGAATTTCTTTGTACCGGCCCCAGTGACCGATCCAAATGCACCGACAGATTTTCTTACACCTGCTCCAACATTTATCGATGATAATTCTCAGGTAAGTTATTTAAATAGTTGATTAAATATAAGTAGTAAAATTGTTACAAGAAATTGTTATTGCCATGAGTTAAAATTAATTGTGATAATAAACGGCAACGAAAAGACAAAAATATTTTTAGTGATAGTTTTTCCGAGCGTTTATATTTTTGTGGAAAACATTTCTACAAATTTGGACTCACAGGTTTTAAATAGATAATGTTTTCGTTTTTAACATCTTAACTTATATTTACAATCTGCTTACTACGAAGCAATAAGCAAATTTGTTGACAATGTTTTCTGTTGTTATTAAAGTGATTTTTGTTTCATCTAGGTTTCTTCGAATAAAAAACTACTCCCAAAAAAATATGTTCTACATAAAACAAATATTATGCAATCACACCTAAGGTGTTTTTTTATAAGCCCTTGCAAAAAAATTTGATTTGTACTTGTTTTGTCATATAAATTTATCAAAAGATGTGCAAATTATAGACATGATTTTGTGAAAAAATTGCAATTTTTTTTCTTGTAATAATTTTTTTTCTTGTAATAATTTTTTTTCACATAATTGGTTTAGCTAGTTTGTAGTTACAATTATATTTATATGTTGGTTGCAACTTTATCAATTTTTATTAGTATTGTACTAATTTAATTGTATTTTCTTGTTAGCGAAGGGGGACTAACAAATCGAAATAAAAAGTAAGGGTTGTTTATTGTACTGCACTGCATGTAACATTTTTATATGACGTATTAACTCTCTGAACATTCCTTTATTGCCTTGAATGTACTGATGACATGAAAATAGTAAACGCATAATTAACTTACTTGTTTTAATGTTCTGCATTCTATAGTGATATACTTAATGATCAAATAATAATAAAAATAACATTATTGGTGGCTATAGTTTTTTCAAATGAATTTAAAATAAACTTTAAGCACAGTCATTTGTCACTAAGAGACTGCGTTTGTTTTTGTGTCATCTATTTACTGTCCTAAACTTCAATGCACTCTTTTGCATGAATTTACTCTGTGTTGTGATAATACTTATTTAACAACGTTTTAATGTCTTGTTGTAACTAAATTTTTTGTTGTTTGCATGTTGGGTAAAATGTGAATTATTAATAATGCTGCATATAAAACGATTTTTAGAATTTTACTGTTTATTGATGAACTAAATTTCCTACTAATTTATTCGATTTAATTTCTGTTTAATCATTAATTCATGTACAAAACTTACTGATGTTACAGCATGGCAATTTTTATTATCAGGTGATAACATTTAGAAGTTTATTAATAGCAAATATTTTGAAACAAAACGATGAATTATAAACTACAATTTAAAATTATATTATGCCATGTGTACAGGGTGGTCTATTTTCGATGCCCATACAGCGAGGGTATCTCGGTTATTATCAGAGATAGAAAAAAACTAAGTACGTAGTCTCGATTTCATTTTTCGAGAGGAATTCATTGCCGTTAACAGATTTTTAATATCTTTTTTAAATTTTCGAAATATAGTCAAAAACCGATTTTTAGCAATTTTCAAAAATGTTAAATATCTCGCTTAAACGAAAAGATAAAGAAAAACTTTAAAGACATTTTTTGAATAGTTTTTTATCCTTAATAAGCTAGCGATATTAAATTTTTTTTACTCATATAAATATCGATATATTTCACTTAACTTTCTTATTTTAAATAGCTACCATAAGCAAATTATATATTTTTGAAAAGCGCAAACAGTAAGCTTTCGATTTATGTCAAAGACAACTATGGTTGCCATTTAAAATAAGAAAGTTAGGTGTAATATATCAATATTTATATGAGTAAAAAAAAATTTAATATCGCTATCTTATTAAGGACAAAAAACTCTGCAAACATGTCTTAAAAGTTTTTCTTTATCTTTTCGTTTAAGCGAGATTTAACATTTTTGAAAATTCCCCAAAAATCGGTTTTTGGCTAGATTTCTAAACTTAAAAAAGATATCGAAAATCTGTTAACGGCAATGAACTCCTCTCGAAAAAATAAATCGTGACTGCATACTTAGTTTCTTTCTATCTCTGATAATAACCGAGATACCCTGTATGGGCATCGAAAATAGGCCACCCTCTACTTAACATGAATTTTATTTGTAAAAAAACGCTGCTGATTTTGTCCGTGTTAATAGTTTTTATGCAGCCTAATTTTGAGTTGTATATAATTCCCCTTGTTTGTCAATTAATAAGTTCTCACATTTTATTTTGTTGGCTGGGTGGTTTGGCCTATGATTGTGGTGTGGGTAGATGTCTAGATGGAGTTCCACTAGTTCGCTGTCTCGGGAGGTACAATATTATATGCAACGCAAGCAGCCTGTACCGCACTAAGCTTTTGCTTTCTTCCATTAGCATCTTCAGTTCGACGTACGTACTACATTTAATTTGGTATGTATATTGTAGTTGCTTCTAAAAAATGTGGTTTAGCCTATGGGTATTGCTTATTGTTAGTTTTAATCCAATTTAAAGTTACTTATTCTATTAATCGTTTTATGTTATTTTGTATATTGTGTGAAAAATTACCTATGGATACTAAAAACAAAGCTCTTTTTTTAATAGTTAACGATATAAACTTAAAAATTTTTAATTTTTCAAATTATTTTGGAATACATTCAAATATTTTGTGATAAATTATCAAACAAAAAAGGCTGCTAGAGAGGCAAATAATTCACACTTTAAAGTTAGCTATATTTGCATTAAAAAACAGTCATAGCGATTTCCAGTAATTATTTAAAATGTTACAACTAATCGTGGATTTTGCTAATTGTGAATGTGCTAAATAAATAAAAAGTTGGGAGGATTGGCCAATCAATAGCAGCTGTATATTTTTTTAAAATATTTGGTTTGATTTTCCAATGCACTCAATTTAATTTTTATTAGTTTATTATTAATGTAAAAAATATGCTTAGTTGAAATTCAGTGATAATTCAAAAAAATTTAAGTTACTTCCTAATTTTTAAATTTACATCTTAAACTGTATTAATGGAATACCATTGTTTGAAACGGTTAAGCTACTAAATCTTAAAATATGAACAATAACGCTAATATAAATACACTTAGTTGTGGTAAGTAAAAATAAATAATCATATTCATCTTTTTGTAATCATATATAATCAATATAACCCAGTGTTTATTTAAAACATCCAACAAATTTAATGAATAACAATATTTAACAGCAAGCAGAACTATAATACAGTTAATAAAATAATTGCTTTATCCATAAAACGACTAAATTGTAAATACAATTTAAAATTTGTTAAAGTTATGTAATCTCCCAGAATTTTTAAAAATTGAGAGTAGCCCCGAGTTTATTATTTTTATTTAGAACAAGAGTCACAGTTTATTGTAAAAGTACCGTAGCCTGTTGGAAAAAAAACTAAGGTGCTATGGACTGCTAGTGTGACAAGCGTGTACGTACACACAACTAGCCTAAATGCAAGTCTATAAGCATTTACCAACCGAAACAGAATGTTAACGTGATAAATTTAATACTGTTATTTTTTTCAGCAAACATAACTGGTCTCGACGATAGGAAGTATTTTTGGGAACATTTAAGACTAGACTTTATGGGTATTTGGTTTGAATGGCTTCCATGTGATACCATTTGGTACCAGTTTAACAATGTATAGTATAATTATTTTAATTGTCATTTTAATATATTTGATCCTGTGATCGTATACTGTTTAATAAAATATGGTAAATGATTTATTATGAGATATATAGCCATGTGTACTATATATTATATATAAGGGTATAAAGTTATCAACTGAAAACTGCCTTTTTTTTACCTTTTATCTTAATATCCTTTCCAAATTCATTCGAATCTCTTATTTATTATGGATCTTCAACTATTTTTATCTAATTATTAAGAAATGAAATCTTAATTTCCTTTAAAATTTATTTATGTTTGCAAATATTTTAGATGACTTTAAATATATGTATATTGTGATTTGATTTCATGTATTAACTTGGGAATTAAATTTGGCAAGCTAGCCAAACTTTATGTTAATTAATACTTCTATTATTACAACAGGTTTTAAATATTTGCAATGGTTTTCATTAAACTAAAAACATAAAAAAAATGTTTTTTGCTTTAACTTTTTTTATGAAATCTTATCAATTCTTCGTAAAAACGTGTTATTCTTTATTTAATGCCCTCATTGAGTTTTAGTCAAGAACTTTTTTTTTATTGAAATAAATCACTTGATTATATTGCTTATCAACTTATATGAATGAATAAGATATTGTAAAGAAAAACTTTTTATTAAAAATTAAACTAAACTGCTGTGGCCACCAAATAAATTACTTTTCTCATACATTTTGTGTGAATGTGTTTGTGTATTTAGGTGCATAAAAAGTTTGAAGTGCCGTTCCAGGTAATCTTATTACTGTCAATTTTGTAATAATGTCTGTTAAATAGATGTTTTATGCAATTTTTACAAATGTGTTTTAAAAAACAAATTTTGGAAAGTCCAGAAAGTTACATTGACGGCAGTTTAATTCAAAAAATTAAACTACATATTAAATTTTTTTTAGGAAACATCAAAATTTTGATAATTTTTAATCATTCTGAATATAATTTCAAATATAAACTGATATTTTTATTTATTATCATTTTTGTGTATTTATGGATTAACATAAAACCTTTTGACAACCTGTGTAATAGTTGAGAAATTAAGCAAGGGCACGCGATTTGTATACTTCTACTTCTATACAGGGTGATTCAAATTCGAGGGCAACCATGGGGATCTCGCTTATTACCGAAGATAGAGGGTAGGTTTAAATTTTATGCTTATCAAAAAAGATTTGAAATATCTTGAACTCTTCTTGAAAAAATTGAAAAAAAACTGAAAAAATTACTTCGTTTTTTTGATACAACTTTTTTATTTATATATTTTTTTAAATATGTATACTATGAATTTATTATTTACTAGGGTTAATTAAAAAAAACTAAATTACTCATTAGAAAAGTTTTAACATTAGAACCATATTTCTACACAGGGGCGTCGCTAGCACTAAGGCACCACCACCTGAGGGCTGCATTCCGAAAGGGCGGCAAAATTTGGTCAGCCCATAAAAAAAAACAATTAGTTTTTTTTGCTGTCACGAGATGAAGGAACGGTTATAACAGTTTTTTAGTTGTTTTACTTTACTGTTTACTCGTACGATAGAAACAGCAGAGATGTGGCTAATGGTTGACATATTATACCTTCGCAACGGCTCACCACCTACCAGTGGCGTCGCTAGCAGCATTTCGCAGGGGCGACAAACTTACAAAATTATGCATATTCTGTGGACGCGCACGCCGCACGCGCATTATTAGAAGGAGTATTAACCGTAAGTGGGGGAAACTGCTGGGATTATTTTGTTGGTGAGTGATGAGTGGTGACATATTATTGCTCCGTACATTTATTTGTGAGTACAATTTTATTTTTACAATAATCAATAATTGTATTTTCTATTTTTATATTTTATTTCATAATACGCAATTTCCTTACATACCATAATAAGTATTGTATGGCACGGAATAGGAAACAAAAGCGGCGTTGTTTTGCCCTACGTGAAAAGGGGCGGCATAAAAAATGTCGCTAAACACAAAAGTGTTTTGGAAAGGGGGCTCTCACAATTAAGGGGCGGCAATTTAAAAGTTTGCCTGACGGCGGCAAATACCCTAACGAGCTAGCGACATACCTTGACCATAAAAACTAAAAAAAAATATGCTCTATTCTATCGGCTTTTGAAAACTTTCAAATGTCAACACACACACAGGCTAAGCTTTGGTTGACTACAGAACTAACCCTACCGTGTATCACACGAATCATGCTGTTTGTATTCTTGTGTTGTCTTTAAAGCTTATCCGGTCAGGTAATTTTTGCAGATAAAAATTGAACGTTCATCTCCGTTTAAAAAAAATATCGATTGAAATCGTTCCTTGGTTTTTGTTTTAAAGTTTTCATTCTGTGCTCATCCTCGAAAAAAAAAACTAAATCAAAAAGAGTCGGGAGTCGGAAGTTTTTTCGACTTTCACTCCACAAAAAGCTCCGACTCCCCATCCCTACCCAATATACATCGTTTGGATATGCGCCGTTGATGAGTTAGAACAGTTACGTACCATGTATATGTTACAGTAGAAACGTAAACTCCGTAAATACATACTTTTACTAGTAGTAAATGTATACACATGGTAATACCAGCAAAATGTATAATTCGGCATTTAAAAAAAAGTTACCAGCTTTTAACCTGACCCTCATTCACTTGGTCACAAATAGAGGATCATGCTAAAGGCGGGTCCAAGTTTTTTTTTATGCCAAATTATACATTTTGCAGCTATTACCATGTGTATACATTTACGGAGTTTACGTGCGCCGCTTATGTACCTAATTATGTCCTGGGGGCCGTTTAAGCTACAATAAAATAAATATTTTCGATTTGCACGAGAGTCAAGCTGAATTTAATGAGAATAAAAAACACGACTAATATTTTCAAACGTTTTGTTTTGAATACGCTTCGCCATTCTTATTTGCGCTCCTCGAAAGCTTCCAAACAATCGTCTCATTGACTACTTACAAAATAATCTTGAATTGCAGTATCAATCTCTACCTCAGACTAGAACTTTCTACCCCGCAAATAATTTCAAAAATAACCAAAAGTCGCACATTGCCAAGTCAAGTGAGTCTGGTGGATACTCCACTACCTACCTTATCTTTCTTCAGTCAAAAAATGTGTTGAAGTTGAAGCGGTCTTATAGGAAGCTGTATTGTTGTGATGACGCATAATCCCCTCCTATTAAACTCTACTGAAAGCTTACTTGAAACAAACATTTTTCTATGCACCATTTCGCTTTAAGTCTTGTGTGCATTCCGTTTAATTGCATTAACCACAGGTCCGTGTTTCTGTCGAAAACTGCAAACATAATTTCTTTCATAGCTCGCTGCTTTTTTGTCATTGTCGGAGTTTGCTCATCTTCGTGAATCCATATACGACTCTTGGCGGCTTGGCATATAAAAAAAGTATCGTCAGTACGTCAGTTGTTACAATTTTGGAACAAAATTCGTTGGCCAATTCAAGATTCAAAATTTCATGACAAATTCTTACACGCTCTGTAACAACGCCGTCCATCGAAGAGATCTGTATTTTAATAATGTTAGGACATCGTAAATTGCTTTTTAATTGCAATGGAGAAAAAAATTTTATGATGTCGTTTTTACCAAGCGATAGATAGTATGATGAATTATTTTCATGTGAACATTAGCTTTAATTTTTGAGTTACTGTCGGGGCGTGACCGGGATTGGAAAAGTATCTGTTCAGCGTCAAAATGCTAGAGGCGCTTCATCCTGAAATGAAGGCGCCGATTTAGGAAGTGTCTTCTATAAAAGAGGTAATCTGGTGAAACAAGAGGTCCAATTTGGGTCTTAGCCACTAACAAAAGGTCGCCGCGAGGGCACTGAGGACCTGAGGCACCAGATGTGTGGTCACGGCCTTATCTTATATACCAAACTATTTTAAAATTAAAATAAATATTTTTCAAATACATAGATACTAAAATGATTCAGTTGCATCTGTACAAAGTGCATTAGAATTTTTTATGGACCAATCAAATATGGTTACATAATTCATGCGCCACTAAAAACAATTTACTGAAATAATTCTTAACAGCTAAACGCGTCTCAAAAAATTATAGAATTAACTGAAACTAGGAGGCGATTAATTTAATTTGGATGTGGTAATAAAAAAACGTCGCGCAATAATTTTTGTATGCGTTTCGGTTTCGCCTTTAACGTTAAGTTTCGCGATAACCTTCGATTTTCTCGAATGGGTTCTATTTAACCTTTTATTAAACGAACAATTAGTCATCAGCGTTAGTAGTAAATCGTGACAAATTCGAACAAGCATTAGGTTTTTTTTGTTGCGCGCCATATCACAGAATCGCCAAATTTGGCGATGGAGCGGATCGACGAGCAGAAACGTACAGTTGTAGTAGTTGCTGGTTTGAATTTAACAGTCTTTTGACAGTTGATAAGCTTATAATGAAAGAACTTGTTCATCCTACACACACAGGTAGATAGTGACGCGCGCGTACCGAGAGTGAAAGTGTCTCCCGTCCGCGGATCGCAGTTCCAGCAGCGAAGGCCGGTCTATCGGCGACCGAGGTCCGTACGTAGAGTCTCCTACTGACCACCGCGACACTTAAAATTGCTACCACTTCCGAAACGACGACGACAGCGAATCCAAAAGTGAAAGGGGTGTATTTTCGAGTGTAGCTCATCGTGTGACATGGTGCTGGTGGACTAGCGAGCGCTAGTTTCGGTGTAAACAGTGATCGAACGTCCATGTGCGCGATGTGATGTAAGTATTGGCACACTATTCACGTGTTTACATGTCAGGGCTTTATTGTTCACCATGTTTTTGCAATTTTAATAGCCTTATCTGAATTAATATGTGCTTTTTCTCGCGTGTGGTGTATTTATAAACGTCAGTGTGACATCTTTCGACCTCGTTTATCTTTATTTACATTAACGTAAGTACTTAAACAATTAAAACAAGTGCGTATGTTACAAGTTTAAAAAAATGACGGTCTTTAATTATTAACTAAAAAAAAATCCACGCAAAGTCGCTATTTTACTATTTAAAACAAATCTTTTACTTTATTAGTTACATATACTCTCAAATATTAAATATATAACAAAATTTTTGACTTATTGCGTTCAAAATTTAAAAAAAAGCACGCTTTTAAGTACCTATCAATTGTTTTACAGTAAAATCCGATTTGCTTTTGTTTTCCCAATTATAATCCGCCTTTGGTAGAGCTTATGTAACGTGTGCGCGTATTTTGAAAGTTATTACACGAAATTATTAATAATCGTACAATTTTACAACATCTTCCAACACTTAGTAAGCACGAAACGGTTTGTCTTAAAATATATGTAAATCTTACCGCACCCACGTAACTATTACATCGCAAAAACCTTGAACGTGATTTTTAAGATAATTTATTATCAAAGTCGTCGATTTTACAAAAAAGGGTGTACCGTAACTTTATTAGTCTAATTTTGCTTTATTGATTAATAACAATCAAAGTTTCTACATAAAAATTAAGTTATTTACATTGTAAATTCTGTTGCCGCCACAAAAATAAAGTTTTAAATTAAATCAGTACCGTTAAATGGGAAAATTTTGTTTTTATTTCGTTAGATTTTATTTGAATAACAATTAATGTTACGTTTGTTGATCATGTTACCTTGTATCCGCCTCGTAAGTGTCCGTCAAATTTATTCGTTTTTTTAATTGAGTTAAAGACGTAGTTTTAGCCACTACTTTATTTTATGAATTATGTTTCACCGCCTAAAAACAGCATAATCTTGTTGATTTTTGATTCTTCCCCGTGCAACTTTTGTCGTTAGTTTGTTTGGCTCATTCAACGCAGGTAGGAAAATATATGTTAAATACGTGATACATCTGACCATTCTGTGTAACACTAAAGGCCACTCTTCTTTGTCAGTCTGCTTCATGATATTTTTTATGTTTCCTTTATATTTATACATCGGTGAATAAAATAATATACATCGTGCTCAAACATTCCCTTCTATTGTTGCCGACTTTGTTGTAACCAAAAATATTCAAACTTGTTTTCTGAATTTTATTAATTAAAGTTAAACGTTTTATACAGGGTGGTCTACATAGAAGGGCCACTATTGGAATCTCGTAAACGGTAAGAGCTACCAAAGAAGTTTAAAGAAGACAAATTGTTCTCCTTTCTGAGACCCATTCAGTGATGCTTTAATGTTTTAATAAAGTTCCATGGCAGGCTAGATAATACACAAAAATCAAAATGGGAATTTTTTAAAATCGTTAATAACTCGGTTATATTTGATGGTTTCAATATTGTTTAAATTCTTAGATAAATTACAAACTTGCATTTTTTTAAATGGAAACCATAGTTGGCTATGACCTCATAAAAAAAGCAATGTTTTCCCTCTTTTCGTTAATATAAGGTTTAACGTATTTATTTTGATATTTGATAACAAATAAAATTCATCAAAAAATCCTAGCTATACAGTGCCATAAATTTAAACAGTATAGAAACAAATGATTGTTTACATTTTACAGTGCGTACAAAAATCTTTAACTTTTTACCCAATAATATTTTTGTAAACGAGTTATTAACGATTTAAAAAAAAAAGGCAATTTCTGTTTTTGTTTATTATCTAGCGAAACATCAAACTTTTTTAAAACATTAACGCATCAGTGAATAGGTCTCACAACGGGAAACAATTTGTTCAATTTAAACTTTTTTGTAGCTCTTTCCGTTCAAGAGGTCCCCTTTTATTTGGACCGCCCTGTATACAGCACATAAAGCAAATATTGGGGTGGGCAAAAGAATTTAAAGTAGTTTCTTAGTATACAAATTAATTATTTTTCTACTTGCATATTTAATATTATAAGTAATTATATATGATAAAACTATAAATGCTTTATAAAAATTATTACTGGTTAAAACATCAGGAATGTTTAATGTTGTAAGTGCAAACGGACCCTTTTTAAAGGGGGGCTAGGGGTACAACCAAATTTTATGGCGTAAAGTTGAGTCCCAAATTTATTGTTAGTCACATGCAATGCAAAAATGCATTTCAATTTATTACAAATAAATTGATGCACGGTTCGTTGTATTTTGAGACTATTATCAAAAGTCATTTCAACAAAATAAGTACACCAACATTCAAAATTAACAGGTAAGGCCAACAGTATCTAAAACAAATCAATAAATTTTAAAGAATTATAAACTAAACCTTGTTGTCTAAAATTATAAAAGAGTTAACCTGTTAGTCGATACAATATTAATTTTATAATTGTGTGTAAATTTTTCATTACAAATAAAACTCGAAAAGACTTGATGAAAGGAGAAATTAAAGTTTCTTACAAACAAATAAAATATCCGTTGTTTTTGCATTAAATTTTGAGCAAATGTTATGAAGGTTTTCGTGATCAGGTACTACTGAGACTCTAATTTAGGATTTTACAGTCCACGCCTCGTAGCTCTTAAACCCTGGTTTTAATGTGGTAAATTAGGAATAAAAACTCACAATCTTAGAGCTTAACGATTTATTGCAATACATGGTAAGCTGATGCTATTACTAAAATGTCGTTTAAGGCACTATCATAGATGTAAGGTGAACAGGCTACTCTTTAAATTTCTTATGGCATCGCTTTGCATTAAAGACAAAAGTATAATTACATTTTATGGGTCAAAGACAGCGGCATTAGCCATTTAGAGTCATTCTAAAATAAAATTCTGAAGAAGCAAATTACCATTAATTTTATTTTGTATTCTATTAGCTACACTCATCTCTTTTGAGTAATTGGACGCCGAACAACATACTTTTACATACTGCCTAGTATAGGTAGACGATTAAAGTTTTTAACCAAAGATTATGTTATGGTAAAAGTTTATGTAAAAACAGATTATAAAAAAAATAGATTTAAAAAAATAGATTTAAAAAAATAGATTTAAAAAAATAGATTAAAAAAATTTAGATTAAAAAAATATGTAAAAAAATAGATAAAAATAAGTAGATTAATACTTCTACATTTTACATAGAAGAAATCAAATACCCCCTACATTAAACTCTGGTTACGCCACTGGAATGCGTGTATGTTTACAACAATGTACAATGTGCAATAATACAATGTATGTTTAACTTCATAAACTCAAATTTTCATAAAAGTTTTATTGATAAATAGTTTCAAAATTAAATTCTTAGAAACCGTTCGACTTCCATAGACGAATAAAAGTTTTATGTTAATCAATATATGTTACCCTTCACTGCCTTCCACCGAATTCATATACATAGGGCAAAGAGTTTAATATTAGTATTTAATATGTTAAAATACACAACTTTATCTTTTAATATAAGTTTGAATCTAAAATTAACCTACAGTGCGGAAATGCTACTTAAGTTTATGTTGCATAATTTGTGTCTTTATTATGTTTGCGCTGTTTTTTTATTTAATGGTCCAGTTTATGGCGTGAAAAATAAAGCGTACTTGATTATCTAAATGGCTATTAAATCGAATTGATATAATTAGATTCCAATTTATATTGCTAATATATTTGCACATTATTAAATACTATTAGCATTTCAAATTAGTACACTTATCTAAATGGATCTATTAAATAATCGATTTTTTACATAATTCGCTTTCATTGTTGCCTGTTTATGAATAAATAATTTTTATTCTACTATTTTTAGTGCTCTTTATTCGTAATTATGTTGAATAGATATCTTTTCAGTATCAGGAACTTTGTGTCTTAATTACTGGTAGCTTGTTTTTTTTTTGAGATAATCTGTATTATAGAGTATCCACAAAATGCCACGTGTAGTCAAATAATAATTTTATAGCTTATTTATCATTGAATAAAAATAAAAAGCTTATAGAGTGAGGAACTTTTAATACTCGTACGTAAAAATGTAGCAATGGTATTTATGGTCTGTACGATCTGCAGTGTTATCAAAGCACGAAATTGGTGTGAAAAATAAATACATTAAGGTTTGGTTTTTTGGGTTATATTTCTGAAATTAATTTCGAGTTTAATTCATTTTTACGCTTAGATTCCTGTCATGAATATGAGTCAATAATGTACCTTTTTTTTGTAACTTCGTTGATAATGGAAATATACTCTCGAATAGCATCTCCAAAACTAAGGAGGTTAGATCAGTTTTAACGCCATGCGATTAAGGCATTTACCTTATCCACAAATAGCAAATTTCTAACGTTGATAATCTGAAAGCTATAATAAAAATTCAAAATTGAACCTTTTTTTGGATATTTTAGAAAATTGGCCCAATATGCTCATTTTTCCGTTTAGACTAGGCCCGTAAAAGCACACTTCTTTGCTAATTTAACCATCCCTTTATCTCTAACGCTAATGGCTTCCGAGATCCCATGTTCTTCGTGTAAATATGTTTAATTAAACTTACAGAATTTTATGGAAGAATTTCTTGTAGAAATGATAACCATTTTCAAGAATCTCGTCTCTTTGTTAGTAGCAATCCTAATAACACTTCTACAGATTCTGTCGGCAAAAGTAATGATGTACCAAATTATAAAAAATATTTTTTATCATTTTGTCCACATGCATTGTACCACTGTTTCACTAGATTGTCATTTTTCTGGAAATTTAGACATTACATTTTACGTCCAAATCAGACGAGCATAAACGTTTTGCGCTGTTCCGCGCGGCGCAGCGCGGCTCGGCGCGCTTGGTCTGGACGTCCCTTCAGATATTATCTTCGTCCGGTAAGTCTGCGTCTGTATGCCAAAGCTCTTTGTAAAATCGAAGCCACGTTTCCTTGTTAATCACAGTAATATTCGCGTTTTCTTTTTCTTCTTTGTTGAGATACCTTATTAGTTAATAAGCTATTGTTTGTTGATTACAAACAAATATAGTACAGAGTGGACCAAAATCGAATGTTTTACGAGGTATCTCGGTTAACGTAGATAATAGTTAGCGAAAATCTGATATCGGTCTCTTGGGATATTATTTTGATTTATCAGATTTTTAATATCGCTTTTTATTTTGGCACTACAGTCTGTAGTCTACAGAAAATTGAAATGTATTTTTTTAAAATTTACTATAACCTCTTTATTTATTAAAATAGAACAAAATGTTATGAAGGTTTTGTATACAGATTTTTATGCATAATTAAAACAATTTTTTTTAAGCGACCTTGACTTTTGAGATGTGAAGTTAACTTATATTTTTTTATATAGAAACCCTAGTTGGCCATGTCTTTGTATAATACTTATTTATGTATCAAGGCCAAAAAGTGTAACTTTTTCGGCCGCATTTGGTTTGCTGGCCGAGACGTACGTTTTGGCCGAGGTGCATATTACATTTTTTGTGCGATCGAATTAAAAACAATTTAAATTTTTAGTAATTTTCAAAATTATAGGTTAGAAACTACGTGACATTCTGTCACTGACAGATGACGGCGTATGTACTGCATTACCGGCCCTCTCCTTAGCAACGGCCGTAAAAGTTACTTTTCCGACGACCACTGTGTAAAGCGAGTAATTTCGCACGACTTACTACTACTGAAAATGACAAATTGCGCATGACACCGGAAATTGTGTGCAAAGTGCACTTTGCGTGTGTAAAGTGACGATTTCCGCTACATTACACACGCTAAACGCGCTGTCAAGTTAACGTGAAGAAAATCTAACCTCACAAATGTCAAGTGTCACCAACGTCAAAAAAATGTTATTTTCACAATTTTTTTGCAGAATTAATGATTATGTCTAAATGGTCGTCGGAAAAGCATAGTGTACAACTCGTGCTGAAAGAATATTTCACACTCGTATGACTGTCATACTCGTGTGAAATATTCAGCTTTCAGCACTAGTTGTACAATATACTATTTTCGGCCGTTGCTAAGGGTAACGGCCTGAAAAGTAACTTTTACGGCCGTTGCTAAGGCTAGGGCCGGTAATGCAGTACTTTATGGTTGCTAACGCTTCCGTCAAACAGCTGTTTCTAGTACGATCGCACAAAAAAGAATTTTTTTTAAGCTTTTTAAAAAATAGTTTCATATATTTGTTACAATTTTGTGGTATTGTGAACATTGCTAAATTTGAATAGGTACTTTGAAACGTTTAATATGTTAGAAGTTTACATTGTAAGTGATAAAAACATAGCGGCAGCTGCAAAATTTACTTGATAATTACGTTTAGTTGTTTTTATAATTGTAAACATCCATTGTTTACGAAATCATGGCAAACTTTGATAAGGAAATGTTTACAAAATTAGCCATACCTCGGTTATTTTTGCAACAAATATATAAAACCATATATTTTTAAAAAGCTAAAAAAATTCTGTTTCATAAAAATCATGGCCAACGAGGGTTTCTATCTAATAAAATATGAGTTTACTTCATACCTCGAAATACAAGATCGCTAAAAAAATTATGTTGGTTTTTAAATTAAGCATAAAAGTCTGTAAAAAAATCCTACGTTACATTTTGTTCTATTTTAATAAATAAAGAAGTTATAGTGAATTTTTACAGAAGATGAAATTTCATTTATCGTCTGTAGTGCCAAAATGGAAAGCGATATCAAAAATCTAATAACATAGGCGCTCTTTTCTCGAAAAAATAACCCAAGAGACCCATATCATATTTTCGCTACCGCTACCGTTATTATCACGGTAACAGAGATACCCTGTAAAACATTCGGATTTGGTCCGCCCTGTACAACTTAGGCATGGAACAAATTTAATATAATTTTTTACATAAACAAACCCACCGTAGTGACTACGTTAATGTTCAATACAAGTGCAAATGTAATGGGTAAAATGCGAGTAAAATGTTGGTGCCATATGACGTTATTTGACTCAAAAAATGGACACCTGCTATTTCTTCCGCCATGCTCTAAATTCATTGTAAAACATACAACATATATGCAAAAAATAAATATCTTTAATCATTTGTGCTACTAAGCTTGCTAATTTGCGAAGACAAATCTGTTTTTTTTTGTTTAATCGCATGGTTTAGCTGTAAACGTTTTAATAAATAAGGTAGTTTTAAAAGCTCTATAGTTTCGCATTAAATGTAAATCGCGCAATAATATCGATTTCAGCATCTAGTAAAAGCAAAAAGCGTATATACTCTTGCAACTGATTGTATGAAATTATATAATTAAATGCTAATTCTGCCGGTCAATTTAAGTTTGTAACTAGCGTTTGCAAACAGCAGGTGACTAGTGATCTTTCACGAACTAATAAACGTTTCGCTGCATTCGCACTTTATTATCTGAAACACGTATTGTTGTATGCCAGATTAAAATAAAAATAAGAAGCATGTAGGCTTATACGTCGACCCGTACTCTGCGTTCAGAAGTCAGACACCTTTATTACCCCGACCTACCTGTTCAATTATCAACCGCCCACGCGCCTCTACCGAGAGGCAAAACCTAATATCTATATTTTAAGATCACGTGATTTTAATTATTACTTTATAAATGCTCTAAATTATCTAAAAGTTGCGCGTAGCTATTTCATGTTACGATTGTGATCTGTAGTTGGTTTGAAATTAAAAATAATTGCAAAATGTAGACGTTCCAACACCCTCAGGCAAGAATAATTTATTCAATTAGGTTTCATAGAAACAAGTTCCATTTAACAATAGATCATTTCTTTGGTATAATTTAAATTTTGTATAAATGTTTTAAAATTGCTTAATTTTAGTGTGTTTTTTTACTACAAATATTCTTCTTGCTCTTATGCCTCTTTACCTTTAGGTGTGAGGCTTTTGTTGCTTTTCATGTATGCGGCTTCTTTTTATAAGTTTCTCTCCATAGTTTTCTGTTTCTTGTTAGTTCTCTGACTTTGCTCCACTCGATTCCCCCTGTTTGTGGCAGCTTCTTTCACATCCTCATTCCAAGTTTTCCTTGGTCTTTCTTTTCGATTATTTCCTCCAGTTTTCGCTCCATACGCTTTCCCAGTCTATATGCACGACGTAGCCAAGTCACCAGGGAAGGTCACGATTATCAAAATTTGGTCCCGATCGGTCAACGGACCTAGGATTCTATAGCGAACAAACAAACAAACAAACAAGCTCTTTTATTTACACAGGGTGTGTATAAATTGGCGGAAGCGCCACACGTGACGATGTTCTTCGTAAAATTTTAAGTCGAAAATCTTGATACAAAAATGCTGTACCATGATTCCTATGGCCTCAGGAACCATTTAAAGAAAAAAAATTGGCAACATTGCACATATTGATTTGCGTTTGGACATTTTTTTATCAGCAATTTTTACTTAGGTATTTACAATTTTTGTTCGAACTAAAAGCCTTCAGTTCGTAAACATAGCTGCAAACTTTTGGGTATCGTAAAACACAAACTAGAAATAATTACGAGAAAAACAGAGATGACAGCTAATGACAATGTTGCCATATGTATTATTTTCATTCAAATCAGTGATTTACATATTTTCAAGACCAATTTTTGAAAGGAAGAACACAATATCTAGGAAAAAATACTATTCGAAATTTATTTTTATTCCAAATTGCAGCTTTTTCATTTGCAAGTATTAAATAATAACGCTTATTAAAGGACAATGTCAAAACTTTGAAGACCTCTTGCAGACACAGCAAGCATGGTACAACATTTTCGTATCAAGATTTTCGACTTAGAATTTTACGAAGAACATCGCCACGTGTAGCGCTTCCGCCAATTTTTACACACCCTGTATAGATTATACCCATGAGAATAATTCATAAAAAAAAAATTGTAGTTTATAATAGTAAAGTGGAGCAGTGGAGCAATCAAAATTATTTGCTCCGGGCTCCTCTCCCGCTCCGGGCAAAAACCCATTGCTCCACTGCTCCGCGCTCCAGCTCCGCGCTCCGCTCCAAACCCCTGGTTTCATAGCCAACGCAATCGCAAAAATTACCTTTATTATTCAACTTTTCAGTTTTCCCCCAATTTTTCCGAAGGAAATGGCCAGTGGCACGTATAACTCTGGACAACATTTAGTTTTGATGTCCTTGATGCAATAAATACATCCTTGGTTAGATTCTAGCGACAACATATCGTGACCATCTGTTTTTAGTTGTGCCTCTTGAATATTTTGTTCTATTAGTTGTAGTTTAAGGTTTTCTCTATGGGGTTCGTTATTGATTTTGTCTCTTCGCGTTTTACCTTCAATTTTCCTCAAAAATCTCATTTTCATACTTCTAGTACGACTTTGTTGATTTTTGGTCGTGGTCCATAATTCGCAACCATATGTCAGGATGGGCTAAACACTTTTTGATTTATCTCTACCTTTGTTTCTTTGGTTATCTCTTTTTTTCCAAGGAACTGTTTCTTTATCGCCATAAAGAATCTACCTGCTGAGCTTATTCTTTCGTTTATCTCTTTATCTAGCTTTCCGTTACAGTACAGGTGTATTTATAGCTTTTTACCTGCTCTAATTGTGTCAAATATAAAAACCAAATTTTGCTATCCAACCCAGATTTTTAAAAACTTTAAAAAAATCTTTTTTTGATTATGTTTATTGCTAGTAAATAAAATGCTGTTGCTTATTCCTGGCAATTTTATTTTACTACTTATAGTTTTTTAAATTTTAAATTGAGTTAAAACATACATGGGGTTTAAAATTCTAGTTTAAACATGGAGATCTTGTTTATGTTAAGAGCTAGAGTATAGGTTTAAAGTTGGCAAAGTTGCTAGCAAAAATTGCGCCACAAGAAAGAATAAAGTTGGTTGTCATAAAACAAAACCGAATCTACCTAAAAACAAATTGTGTTTACCATCCGATTCGACTTAAATCGGCCATGTCTTTACACATTCGAAATATTTTGTAATCCAAAGAACGTGTAGACGATTTTCAAAAATCGTATTTACCGGATTTTCCTAATTTTCTTGGATACCGTTTGAGATATTTCAATTTCTCTTCGGATTATTAATGAACACCATATTTAGCAGCTTTGTCCCATTTAAACATATACTCTCTCTTAACAAACTATAATATCCTCATATCTAAATTCTAATTTCAAACACCCTGTATATGTTTAATCTACAATGTATGGTTTGTAAATTTTTGTTGTGAATACTTTAATACATATAAATAAATTTGGACTGTGCGTTTCCAATTTTCAAGCCACCTAAAAAGTGGACAAATAACGATGACAATACCAATAAAGGACCAGACCTGTTGTACAGGATATGAGTAAATATAGCGATACAAATTTTAAAATAAATTACAGTAATTTCGTATTTTTAAAATGGGTATAAATGTTATTTTAACCAAAGACGATGTAAAGAATTTAATATTATTAAAACATTAAACGTTTTGATATGCTGTAAGAATGCAGAATGAGTAACAACTTAGTACATCATAATGACCATAGATGAAATTGGAATTGTATCTTTAACAGACTTAAACTTAGGCAATAGCACCATATTTTCTTAGAATGTTACTGTGATCAAATATATCCTTTTCTTGTATCCATAAACAACAATAAACTTTTGACGTGTACAAAAGAATTACATTTTTCTTAGTACTTTTATGATAATCGTTAACTTACGATTTTTGAATAATTATTTCTATTGCTTTCAATAAATAAACTATATTACCAGATTACTTTAATATAATTTATTAAAGCATAAAGTTATACTGTAAAGTGCAGGGACGGAAAATTCTACTTTTATGGTAAATAGACGTCACAAACTATGCTACATGTGTACACCTGCTCATTATGTCTATTAATGTGTCATAATAATATTATTTACCGAGACATGTAATCAATTTCAAGCAATTAGGTGTATCATGCTTCAAGTATTACTTTTTGCGTCTAGCAGATGTTAAATTCTTAAAGTGAATCTTAGTAATAAAACAATGTTTTGTCATTGTCATTTGTTTCGTTAATTATTTATCAGAGATAAGTTTGTGAAAGTATTTTATACGTTTTACATAATAATTATACAGCGTGTCCAAAATACGAGGCTCAAATTGGATAATCTTTAAATCTTAATAGAT
Source organism: Elmis aenea (assembly GCA_947652605.1). Lineage (NCBI taxonomy): Eukaryota > Metazoa > Arthropoda > Insecta > Coleoptera > Elmidae > Elmis > Elmis aenea. The sequence continues at coordinate 14,870,763 of OX393576.1, forward strand.
ACAAGGTCGGTTAAATGGGACAACCTACCCATTGCCTATTTTATTGATAAACTTGAGCAGTGATTAATTTTTTTAGTCCATGACATGCTAAATATGGACAAAAACTAAAATTAGCCAATATTATAAATCTTAAATATTGCGTTTGCATTTATTAATGTTAAAAACTTGGCAATATTGTGCGGTTTAAGTTGCTATATTCAGTTGTTTAAGCATCGCTTAAGTTCTATGATACATTGCCTAGTAGTACTTTTTTAAATTTAAAAATTTAAAATAGCACGCGGTTGCTCTGTAAAATTAGCATCCTATGTCCCATTTAACCGACGTTACATCTTTCACGGGTTAGATCTTTGCTATGGCGAGTCTCGAATTTCAGACATACTGCTTAAAATATGTTACATAAGTTTTAACACATAATTTTTCTAACTACGTGACTAATAATAGTCATATTTATATTAATTTTATGTGATGATGGAGAATATTTGGTGAAACTATTGTGCAACTTAAGTCGAATACTTAATACCGACTTAAGTCGATGAGAACGTCTATTATGTTTAAGTGAAATCGTAGTAATCTTCTCGATACAAACAATTTTTAAATATTTTTTGTGACGATATTAAACATGAGAGTTGCGTGGCTCATCATCATCATAAATTTTTAACTACCTTCCAGATTTAGTGGAAAAGTTTCTACACACTTACATATTTGCTTTTAACTTTTGGTGTAAATATATCCATAATTTCGTAGTTTTTGGAAGAAAGTATTATAAATATATCAAGTTTTTAATAATTCAAAGGGCTATTTCGACATGTTTTTTAAAATATTGCAAGTCACTCTAGTCTAGATATTAGTAATAGTAAGAACGCTTCTTAAAGTTTGGAGTATAATATGTTGTTGTACGTTTCTTAAAACATCTGCATTAATTTGTTGATATATCGGGTGATTCAGTTTGACTGTCCCACCCCTATTACTTTTTAATTATAGAAAATAACCCCAACAAACCTTATATTTTTAGAAACGGCGACAAATTCTCTAAGTGATGTGGATTTGTTATCTCTACGATGACGTATGTCAAATCCGCGATAGGCAACTGTTTTTTTTTTTTTTTTTTCTAATTACATAGTATACAGTATACATGTTTTTGTTTGATTCGGATAGAGAATTTAATTCTGAATCCGACCATATATTAAAAAAGTATGCATACATAAGAAAATTTTCGAGAAAAATAAGTTCAAAGTTTATTTAAATTATAGCAAACAGTCTATTTAACATAACAAAAAACGATCAAATCTTAAACATTATTCTATAACTATCAATGGAAATGTATTAAAAATTAGTTTTAATAAAAATAAAAACAACAATAAAAACAGTTACAAATAGAGGACAACTGTGTTTCGAAGCGGAGGGCGGTCACTTTGAATACATTAAAGTGTGATTTTTTTATGTCGACGTTAATGTTTTGTTATTATTATTATTAAAAATAAATTTTTAATACATTTCCATTGATAGTTACAGTATAATTTCTAAGATTTAATCGTTTTTTGTTATGTTAAATAGACTGTTTGCTATAATTTGAATAAACTTTGAACTGATTTTTCTCGAAAATTTTCTTATGTATGCATACTTTTTTAATACATGGTCGGATTCAGAATTAAATTCTCTATCCGAATCAAAATTATTACTATGTAATTTTAAAAAAAAAGACAGTTGACTATCGCGGATTTAACATGCGTCATAACAAATGCACATCGTTTATAGAGAATTTGTCGCTGTTTCCAAAATTATAAGGTTTGTTGGGGCTATTTTCAATAATTAAAAAGTTATAGGGGTGCGACAGTCAAACTGAATCACCCGGTAGGTATAGTTCATATCCTAAAATCTTTTTGGTTGTATTTTTAATAATTTTAATTTGATTTTATAAGAGCGAAGTTATACAATATTGAAAAAAGCAATGTAAACAATTTAAATTAATTCAATTCATTGCCCTTATTTTTACTTTATAAGGATTTGACATCATTTGATATTTAAAACACTGTTAGCTATGTGTGCTCAATGCTTTTTAAGTGAATTTAAAACTCGTCAAGTTTACTACGGAAAATATTTTCAACTATCAGTTTATTAAAATGAAGTTTATTATATTCACAGAAGCTATTTACATTCGTTATAAATAATTATATATGTGGCAGTGTTATTTACAATAATTGTGGTTTTTATCGCTTCATGTTTTAGATTTTTTAGTGTAGTTATTACATACTAGCGGTGTTAGCCTCTCAGGTGTTCAATTTATGTTAATTTAGATTTGTTTTGTGAGTGGTACGCTTAACGTAACGTGTTAATTTGTAAATTACAAATGGTATTGAATGTTTGCATTGTATATACAATAGTGTAGTTAAAAGATTACTTATCGTAATAGAAAGAAGAGTCTTTTCTCCAAAAAGATCTAGACTAATTTCAGACTCCCGTTTCTTCGTCGGTAGGATGTTATTATCGATAAAGAGGAGATAGATAAATATTAAGAAGAATATTAACCTTTTAACACGTAAAACAACAAATAAATATTTATCGATATATCGCCCACCCCTAGTGCACACTTGACTAAAATTTGTAATTAAGATGTTACCGTTCAATTGTTTTCCACATTGTTTCAAAAAAATCATCCTAGGTACATTTTAATTACTAGGCATATTTAATTATTGTTAAGATTTGTTCGAGTTTTTTCTTGTCAAATATAAAAACTGCTAAGTTTTTGTGGAAAACAATAAAATCAATAATAGAAAACTATGTAATTTAAAAAAAAATGACTATCGCTAGTTTAAATATTTCATTGTAGAAAAAAAAATTAAAGTAATTTTATACAAAAATACAGGGTTTAAAGGGGGTTATTCTTAAAATAACAAAGTTTTAGGGGTGCGATAGACAAACTAAATCACTCGGTATATTATCAATGTTAAGGTTTAGGTTTGTTTAAAAAATGACATTGAACAATTTAAAAAAATTCCAACTAGTATAAATTAAACAGCCTCATTGATTTTTATTCGCTAGTTTAATTGTGTTTGTACAAGGAATCGGATATCCGGCATTCCAAATAGTAAACGTGATTTAATTAATTTAATTAATGCAAACGTCATAATTAATTCATTAAACCTATAGTTCGTTTTCTGCGTATCGTGAGTGTATGCACGTTAAAAAGGCAATCGTTACTCTGAGAATAAATATGTAGTTGAAAAGTTCCCTTGGTGCAATAATTCACTGAAGAGCAGCACACACTTAACGATGATAATATTAGAATGTTGGGACGCTACATTATGTTGGAAGCTATACAGAATCCACTTGACATTCTCAGCAAGCAAAATAATCAATATGTGGCTGTATGTAGATAACTTCAAAGATTAATTTCGGATTTTTAAGCGCGATTGTAACGCTAAATATACCACAGCAACAGAAATGATTGCTTCACTTAGGGGATTCATATTATACCGGGTGTAAATCAAGTGTGGTACACCTCCTTTTCTCCTTTAGTTTTGATTTTAGATCAATGAAATTTTAGACATATGGTATGTGCAAAAACCGGACTTTTTGAGCACATGCACACAATTGTTTCACTTCCGGTTTCGTCGGAAACGACCCCAACTTTGTTATTTTAAATGGAACGCCCTGTATATTTTTATGTTTTTGGAAGGAGGAAGCGATTTTGGATACAACTGCACTATTTTGGTTAATTTTTATAAACTCAAATAATTTTTGAAAAAAAATTTTGTTTTTTTATTAAGTGTGCCGTGACCTGCATAAATTGAATTTTATTATGTCAACAATTGTCCAAAAAGCGTTTTTGTAAATTTTAAATGACATTTAGGTTACTTTAATCGGCTTTGAAGGTTGCGGATTCGGTTTTATGACAAAAAGTCAATTTTTTTAAATGGAACTTATGGTGGTACAAGCGGTTATTTAAATGGAGCATCTTCTAACGAATCCATTGATACCAATAACTTGTATTTTTATTAAGAGTCTGCTTTAAAAACTTCAAATTATTAGAAAGATTTATCTACATCTTTTTTCTTTTCTCTTCTGACAAGGAAGAGTCACGATAGAGAAAAGAAAAAAAGAGAAAGAAAAAAGATGTAGCCAAAGCCTAAGAACTCTAGAGACTTGGGTTATTATATTACATTAAACCTTTTGCTTTAAATTTTTTTTTCGTGTTTTTAATACAAAATTACATTGTCTATATCAAAATGCGAATCTTAAATTTATACCTTTTTTAGAGGAAGGGGGCCCGTTGTCTATTGCTTCCCGGGGCCCGAATTTTTTGTAAACGGCCCTGGCGATGATAACTTATAGGTTTCCGCAATTTAAAAAAAATTTAAATAGATATAGTAGTAATGTTGTTTTCCAATTATTATCTTTTTAAGTATAATTAAGGATACGGTTATAAATTCATACTTTACCGTTTTAAGTTTCAATTGGCAATAAAAAAGGCGTTTTTGGTACACTTTAGGAGTAAATAAATTAACTATGAATCTCGCGCTAGTTATCATGTTACAAACTTTTTTAAGCAGAACGAGTATTTACTTATTATTATGATTCAAGGGTGTTTATATTGTATTTCGAATGAACTGTTTATTGCCAGAACAGTCTGCGCATACAAATATGATTACTAATTCGGTTATTGTGGTTTAAAATTCTGATAGACAGATTTTATTACCAAATACATTTAACGTTTTAATTATAATGTCTGCTGCCGAAGACATAAATTACACTGACAACAATGTGCTGATAGATATATCACCAGGTTTTTTGTTTCACACATAGCAAAAAAGCAGGTGTCACTTAAATTATTTAAAAATGTCGACAGCATTCGTAATGTTGTCGATAATGAGTGGAATAATTTAATTAGTCGTTACAATAAATTTTGTAAACATGCAGTAATTTTTAAATTAAATTTTTAATTGATCGGGTGCCATAAGCAATTATAATTCAAAAATTAAGATACTTGGATTTGCTTCCTACACTTATCGTCGGATAGATAATTAGGTAATTTTTTCTATTCTTTTTGATTGATTATTGAGCGTTTATTTGATGTGAAAAATAATGTTGGTTTTGCATTTTTAAACATAACGTCCTCTTAAATTATTTTCAATTTTTTTATTGTAATATTTAATTAAAAAATTGATATATAAAATTATACGTGTTTAACGTCAAAATCTTACCGAAATGATAAAGTGATGTGACATAAGATGTTATTTTGTTTGGTGTAGGGTAGGACATCATATTTATTACTACAAAAATTATAGGCTTCGGTGGGCCTTAGAAGTAATCCTAGTTTTAAACGAAATATTATGTGCATAAGCACAGGGCCGGTTTGAGGGTATCTGGCGCCCCTAGGCAAAGAAAATTTGGGCGCCCCCATATATTGTATAAATGTGCGTATGTCTTTATACAGGGTGATTCATAAATATTGCGAAAAACTTTGGGAGGTGATTCCTAATCAAAAATAAAGAGGTAGCTTTTTTTTAAATGTTTTACTCAAAAACTGTAGATTTTGCGGAACAATTTAGGAACAAAAAATGTTTCTAAATAAATTAAGGTTTAAAAAAAAATTAAATTGCAAAATTTCAACCCTCCAAAGAGTTCTGATAAAAAAAATAACAGGGGTTGCGTTTTTCAGCCCCTTGTTAAGGTAGGAGATGATTGAAAATATTACTATGGGAAACCTTTTAATAAGTATAAAACATCAACCAAATAATGTCATTCTCCTACATTTCTCCAATTTTGAGAAATAAAATAAAAACTTGCTTTTATCGTTCCCTTTGGGAGGGGGTGTCACTCCGAAAGACGTTTTCGGAAAATATTTTACAAAAAAGACCTTAATATTAGATATTATAGGTCTTACCTCCCAAAGTTTTTCGCAATATTAATGAATCACGGGCATAATTATAATAAAAATATTACACAATTATAAACTTAAAAAAAAAAATAACGTTAATACATTTGTTTACATATATCCGTACGAATTCTAATGTTACCCTTTTTTATATAGAAATCTGGCGCCTCCATAACCTGGCGCCCTTAGGCAATTGCCTAGACTCGCCTAATGGTAAAACCGGCCCTGCATAAGCATAGCCATTAATATCTACACTTTTTTTCTGACAATAAATTTTTAATAATTGTAATTTCAAACGAAAATACAATTGTTATTTGGAGCTATAGGTATAAAATCAATCATTGATTCAGACGGTTAATATTTTAGAATAATTTTGTGCATGTTTGGGGAATAGTGTAATGGCAAAATTATAAATTTAATTTTCTAGAAACGCGCCAGTGCATTGTTACTGAATAGGATCACTCAAATACCATAAATCAAAGTTTCTTATCATAAAATTTGCTTAAAAAAACTAGGAAGATTAGAGTTTGTATGCTATTTTACAAATAGCAAATTTAATTTAAAACATAAAAATTAACCTCTTTATTATTAATTCCGTTAATTTCTAATGTGTAAATCTACGTAAGACAAAGGAAAATAAATATCCATATTTGCAATAAAATATCCTAGGGCAATTTTGCAAAGTGCGTTGAACGCACGATTCATTTGTAGAAAGTAAACGCCTTAAGGTACCCTCTTGTTACTGAGAACATATATGTACATAATCTAACACGTAATAAATAACTATCTTCTATAAGTGTCGTTTGGAATGTTATTCCACGGTTCTGAGAGGTCAAAGAATCTTACGGAAATCCATTTCATTAATATGTAAACTATTGTTTGTAAAAAGGAAAATCAGAAATATTTTTTTAAACTAAATACTTTAACGATTTTGCTTGGAAGGGCGATTTTAAAATATGATTCCTAAACTCTTATACTCGTATTTTTATATTTGTATTACGCGATCAAAATTACGTTGTTATTATTTTATCATTGTAAAATTTACTGGTGTAGTTTGTTTTGTATTATAACTTAAAAGTTCCATACATCTTAAACTTCGACAACTATTCGACTACATTTCGATTAGATCTGCGTTTTTATATCAGTGTTATGAAAATTCTGCAGTAAACTCCAGACATATTTAAATACTCGTATAATAGATAAAGGAAATTAATTTGAATACGTCACATGTGCCCATAAATTACAATACTTATCGTTGGAATGAAAAAAGAGAGCCAGAGTGGCTCATAAATCTTAAGCAAAAGTTTTGTTTTAAACACAAACGTTTAGTGCAAAAACATCTTTGTGAAGTTAAAGTAATGTATTTGTTTTAATATTGTAAAGCTAGACAGCATTTAGCAACTACAGTCATGAATATGGTTAAACCCCTATAATAAAATGAAAGCTTCTTCGCACAAAAGAACTATTCAAGTTTTGTAGGGTTAACATCTGATTCAAGACGGACTTTTTTACAACTAGTCTCAAACATTTCTTATGCATTATTCAACGATAATGTTTTGGGCATACAAATCCGTTCACTAAAATGAATATTTACATGGTATATTATTCTTTTCATAAAGACTAGCATACGTAATCAAGTGGCCTCTGCGCGCCTCTCCACGACGTTTTATCTCGGCAAGCTGGTTATGGTCATGCTTAGCCATAATGTTCTATTACTATACGTATACACATGTGTGTACGTAATAGCATCACTAAATCATCTTGCAAATGCACATTACGATAAAAAGTAATCCCTAGAGTATGCTTTTTAACAATGCATGGTTATTCAAGAAATCGAAGATGATGACAAATTATGCCATCACAAAATTAATAGTAGCATTATATACAGGGTGATTGAAATTCGAGTTTAAGCATGGGGATCTCGCTTATTATAATAGCTAGACGCTAGAGTATAGGTTTAAATTTGGCAAAGTTGCTAAATTCGGTGCTCAATAATAATCTGAAGAGAAATTGGAAATATCTCAAACTGTATCCGAGAAAATTAGGAAAAACCGGAAAATATGATTTTTGAAAATCATCTGTAACTCCTTTGAATGTGTGAATGTGACAAGTAATAGGCTTTCAAAACTTTTAGTTTGTTGATTGGTTATTATGGAAACAACATAAACTACAACGACCAGCCCCACTGATTATAGTGGTTATTGTTTAAAACCCTTTTTTTGTAATTTGGCGATTAATAAACAAGTAAAATACCATGTATGATACATCAATGAATTCAGAAAAATAAATGCTATTTGATTATGTAAATAGCAAAAATTGCGCCCATAAGAAAAAATAAAGTTGGTTGTCATAAAACAAAAACGAATGGATCTAGGAAAAATTTGTGACCACCATTCGATTCGGCTTAAAAAGTTGCTTTGGCAATGTTTATACACATTTGAAATATTTTATGCTCCAAAGGAGTTATAGACGATTTTCAAAAATAGTTTTTTTTCGGTTTTTCCTAATTTTCTCGTATACCGTTTGAGATATTTTCAATTTCTCTTTGGATTATTAATAAGCACCAAATTTAGCAACTTTACCAAATTAAAACATATATTCTAGCTATTATAATAAGCGAGATTCCCATGCTTAAACTTGAATTTCAATCACCCTGTATACAGGGTGGTCCACACAGAAGGCCACCATTGAGATCTCATAAACGGTAAGAGCTACAAGAAGTTTAAATTAAACAAATTGTTCCCCTTTCTGAGACCTATCCTGTGACGCTTTAATGTTTTAAAAAAGTTCCATGGCACACTAGATATTAAACAAAAACAAAAATGAGCACCTTGTTTAAATCGTTAATAACTCAGTTATACTTGATGTTACAAAAATATTGTTGGAGAAAAAGTTGAACATTTTTACGCACCGTGAAATGAAACCATTCATTTGTTTCAATATTGGTTAAATTCATGGCACTCTATAGCTTCATGGGGACCTTTTAAAAAACTTTATTTGTTTTGAGCCTAAATATCAAAATAAATACATTAAACCTTATATTATTGAAAAGAGGGAAAAAAGTGTTTTTTTATGAAGTCATAGCCAACTATGGTTTCCATTTAAAAAATTGCAAGTTTGTAATTTTTCTAAGAATTTAAACAATATGGAAACAAATGAATGATTTCATTTTACAGTGGGTAAAAAATTCTCCACTTTTTTCTCCAAAAATATTTTTGTACCATCAAGTATAACCGAGTTATTAAGGATTAATGCTCATTTTGATTTTTGTTATTATCTAGCGTGCCATAGAACTTTTTTAAAACATTGAAGCATCACTGAATAGGTCTCACAAAGGGGAAAAATTTGTATAATTTAAACTTTTTTGTAGCTCTTACGATTTACGAGATCCCAATAGCGGCCCTACTATGTGAAACATCTGTATATTAAAATTATATATTAATTATATTCGATATCCTACGATCAACCTACTGCTTTAATCAGCCGATTTTATTTGCTAAAGTAAATTTATCTATGGGTGGTCGCTGCTTTTTAATAACTTGGATGCAATACGTTTGGTGCACTTTGTAACCGTTGTGTCGTAAGAGTGCTGCAGACCATGTATAAGAAAATCATAGATATCTATCGAATCCAGTTTGAATTAAAACGCTATAAATTTTACACCTTTCAAACACTGACAACCATTAATTAGTGTAAAGTTTTACGTACTAATTATGTGAAAATCGTTAGAGTTATGTGAACAAAAATTTAACATATTTATCGAGTTTTCTGTAACCGTTTGACTGATTTTGTGATTTGTAGATGTTTTTGTATTTCATTAGAAATCATGATCGAATTGGGTTGATTTAATACAGGGTGTGCCAAATAGGTGGGACATTATAGGAATCTCGTAAACCGTAAACGGTAAGAGACAGGGCCGTCTTGGTAAGTTTGAGCGCCCTGGACTAAAAAAACTTAATCACATCGGATTGAGCGATAATTAAATAAAACATATAATTAATTAAATGGAAAGAAAGAAAATATTATTAATGATTTGCTTAGCTGTATAAAAGAAACCTTTTTTTTTATTAATTAAATATTATTGACGATATTTCAACTTAAATAGAGATTTTTGCGTCCAAAAGTGAAAAAAAAACATTTCAACATACTCGGTTCTTAAGCCCTGTTGGATTGGCTGTGGCCCATTTAACCCAATAGATAAAGACCTATTAAGATATTAAATATCGGTTAAATTAGACAAAAATATCCCATATGAGTTCTATTTAAAAAAATACAACTTTTTGTTGCAACTCGAATTTCGAATAATTTTTTTAAATTTTTTAAGCCACTGCATTCTTATTAAAAAAAAGTGCCTGTAGAACGTCAAATTTTTTTTTTTTTATATTTTAGAACGATTGACAATTTTTCTGAATATCTACGTTAAAGTTGTTCCTAAGAATAAAGTTGTATACTTTTCGACTAACTATAAAATAATGACATTCATTTGCTTAAACATAGTTGTGATTCTGAGATTAATGACAACGTTGCATTTTGTAAATAGTTGACTTTAATTAATATTTTCTCTGACTATTCTCTTTTAAAGTTAATAAAAATGCTTTAAACAACTAATGTGACAAGAAACAAAAAATCGCTTAGTATTGTTATGTTAATTTTAAAAGGTCATTAAAAATAAATAATCATTTGGTTAATGTCTTAAATAAGAACTGTTTATATTGCTTATGTTATTTTAAGATAAGTTGTGGTTTGTGGTGGAAAGCAAATTAAGATGTTTCATAAAAGAAAAAGCAAATATAATTCTGTAACATTATAATAAATCGGTTGATATTGCTTTCTGCACATTTTAAGGCATTTTTAATGAACTATTGTCGAGGGTAATACCACAAGAGGTTAAAATTTGCCGGTCAAATTTTGATTTGACACGAGTTGTTGCTTAGTAACAATTAACTAAAATTTTATCTCGAATGGTATTTGTAGCGATAATTCCACGACTGAAGTTTAAACCATTTGTAGCAAATTTAACCTTTGTTATTTTCCAAAATTTCATTGCGTTGCTATGGTGAAGTAAACAAAGATTCTAAAATTTTATTGCGTTGCCATGGTGAAGTAAACAAACATTCTAAAATTTTATTGCGTTGCCATGGTGAAGGTAAACAAAAATTTATCCGATTGCAAACAGTAAGGTTCCTATTTATCCGCTAGCAAACGTGATAAATCGTATGCATTTGCATTGACATTATTGACAGTAGTGGAATTATCGAGATAAAATTACGACTCTAAATTATTTTCTGTTTCATGGGACACTAGTTCTTTAGAGCATATTTATTAATTTTAAGTTAAAATTGTAAAATAAATATGAAATCCAATATATTTTTGCAAAAAGAAAAAAATAAGCGTTTTAATTATGCCAAAACCAACTAAGGTTTGCATATTTTTTCAATGCGACTTTTATCTCAAAAGCATGTTGAAACAAATGAATGTCGCTATTTTTTAGTTTGATAAAGTGTGTACAACTTTTTTGTTAGCAAGCTTTTTTTAAACAACTGCAATGGAGATATCGAAAATTACAAAAAAATGCTCATTTCTGTTTTTTTTTTGTATCTAATGTGCCACGGATTTTTTCCAAAAATGAAAGTATTAGGTACTAAGTAGCTTTCTAAATCAAGATCATTTTGTCTAATTTAACCGACCTTGCATCTCTTACCGTTAATGAGATCCCTATACTGGCCCACCTATTTGGCGCACCCCATATAAAAAATGAACGTCGTCTTCTGACGCTGCATAACATTATCTACATTTACTTCCTTAGCGTTTGTTTGTTTTTATATTAAAAGCTGCAACCGAAATATTTTAGATATACTAAATTTGAGTATTTCAGTAGTTTTTTTGTCAATATCTAGAATGCCATGAGTTATTAAAAATATGTTTCGAAGCAGTTTTTTGAAAGGTGAACAAAGTGTCCCATTTAACATGATTTTTAGGTATTATTTTAGAGATCACTGTTAACATTATATGATTATAAGATTATAAGGTAGTCTATGATGAAGAAAAATATTTTTATTTTTAGGTAAAATTAAGATTAGAACTAATTCATAAGCACACAAAAATGAATATTCCGCTCGCACTCGATCAGATTAGTGTTATTCAATTGCACCATGCACTTTCTAAAGTTTCGAATTAAAATTTAGTGCTTATTATGTATTCAACTAATTCCTGTTTTTACTTTTACTTAAACGGTATTAAATAATAACTTAAGATGCAGATTTAACAAATTCTTTGGAACTCATAAATCATAATTTAAAAAATCTTTAAAAAAGATAAATGACTTAACAAACAAGACGATTAAACGCTTAAGTATTTTTAACACACTAATTTAAAATGCAGAATGCATCAAATAAAGAATGCAAACGGCGGTTTCTGCTAAATATAAAGTCATTCTTAGTAGCGCTGTTCAGATACATACAAATGTCTTTGTTGGCGCGTTAAAAATAACGCAATTAAAATCAACTGCTGTCACTTTTTTGCTTGAACAATTCATAACTGTTTGTTTTAATTAATCTTTTTATGTCATTATATGTTCATTATGATTTAGTCTCGTTTTTTGCGAGGAGCTCTCTAATAATTTTGATTGAAACATGTGTTGATTATGTCTAAATAACCACACTCTGTAATTATACATTCAATATAATTGTTTTTAGTAATATTTAAGTGCTATGAATTAATATGTTTATGAAGTGAGTAACATAATTATACAATTATTTGTTTCGTTGTCACAATATTTTGAAAATATATTGCCTACTTATACACAAAAACATCATCCATCATGTTTTTATAATATTATTGTAGTAATCAAATTACAGTTTCCATTTTTAATTTCGATTTTACGGACACCGGTTTATCCGATTTAATGCACATAATTCTATGGTCCTATGTGGTTGCTTCAGAATTATAATAGCACCTCCTACTGAATTTTTGTTGGTAACAAACCGTAAATTATACAGGGTGGTCCACATAGAAGGGCCACTATTGGGATCGCGTAAACGGTAAGAGGAACAGAGAAGTTTGAATTAGACAAATTGTTGCCTTTTCTGAGACCTATTCAGTAATCCTTTAATGTTTTAAAAAAAGTTCCCTGGCACAAAAATTAAAATTGGCACTTTTTTAAATCGTTATAACTCGGTTATACTTAAATGATACAAAAATATTTTTGCGGTAAAAGTTGTATATTTTTTTACGCAATATAAAATGAAAACATTCATTTGTTTTAATGTTGTTTAATATGTGGACCACCCTGTATATTATTGCATTATTAATGATATTTAACGTTTTCTCAATACAGCAAAATTTTTAGATTTTAATGTAAAAACTGATTATATTGTGATTCAAGATTAAAGGGGTGATTGAAATTCGAGTTTAAGCATGGGAATCTCGCTTATTATAATAATTAGAGTATAGGTTTATATTTGGCAAAGTTGCTAAATTTTGTGCTCAATAATAATCTGAAGAGAAATTGGAAATATATCAAACGGTATCCGAGAAAATTAGGCAAAACCGGAAAATATATATAATATATAAAATATATATAATATAATAAGCGATATCCCCATGCTTAAACTCGAATTTCAATCACCCTGTATAATTGTTTGTTTACCAGACCTTTGGGTTTGTTTACTAACATTAAGATTTAACCGATATTTGGATTTAAGCTAAGTAGAGGTTTTGCTGTACTTAATTTATGACAATCATTAAAAGTCTGATGTTTTGATTTTTATTGCTACATTAAAATACAGTATGTCCAATTAAAAATTAGAATATTTAAGTTATATATGTAATACTTTAAGTTTTTAAAGTTTATTTAGCTGAGTCAGAATCGATTTTGGTAAATTTGAAGGGGTCGTAAATATCAATATTTTGAGTCTGGCTAGGCACAAAGCAACAATTAATTAATATTCCGTGTGTCCGTCCGCCCACACGTTCTAATTTGATAAAACAATTATTGTGTAAATATGTACAATAATTATCATTTTGAACAAAATATGTAATTTAATGCTTATTCAAAGCTACGTATTTGATGTATTTTGCGTTTAGTTTAAATTCTCACATAGTTTTATAGTTAAGCGCCGCTTCTAATATCTAAAATCGAAAATTGTTCTGAATTACGAAGCAGCGCGAAAGTGTGAAACTGTACAGGGTGGCCTATTTTCGATGCCCATACAGGGTATCTCGGTTATTATCAGAGATAGAAAAAAACTAAGTACTTAGTCTCGATTTATTTTTTCGAGTGAAATTCATTGCCGTTAACAGATTTTTGATATCTTTTTTAATTTTCGAAATATAGCCAAAAACCGATTTTTGGCAATTTTCAAAAATGTTAAATATCTCGTTTAAACGAAAAGATAGAAAAAAACTTTAAAGACATTTTTGGCATGATTTTTTGTGCTTAAAAAGATAGCGATGTTCAATTGTTTTTTACTTATATCAATGCCGATATATTACACCTAACTTTCTTATTTTAAATGGCAACCATAAGCAAATTATATATTTTTGAAAAGCGCAAAAAATAAGCTTTCGATTCATGTCAAAGCCAACTATGGTTGCCATTTAAAATAAGAAAGTTAGGTGTAATATATCAATATTAGTATGAGTAAAAAAAAATTGAACATCGCCATCTTATTAAAGACCAAAAACCATGCTAAAAATGTCTCTAATGTTTTTCTGTATCTCTTCGTTTAAGCGAGATATTTAACATTTTTGAAAAGAGCCAAAAATATATTTCGAGTATTAAAAAAGACATCAAATAATAACCGAGATACCCTGTATGGGCATCGAAAATAGTCCACTCTGTACAGAATACAATCGTTAAACGAAAAAAACATTTGTTGGATAAAATACCTACTTTTCAATAAACTTTTTAATACAAAAACAAATACTGTATAGACTTTTTGTGTGAAAATATAAGAAAAGTACACAATACTTTTAGGATACATGTTGCAAATTGATTTAGTGTAATTCGAAAACAGTTAAATCGAATTTAATACAATGATAATATTAATAAAATATCTAATGTACGTATTTATGTTTACAGTTAATCGTATTTATTCTATTAACGCAGCATACACATTGAAGATAAACGACAACCTAGAATTCTCTAAAACAATCAGACTTTTAAAAGTCAATGGTGCATAATTTTGTGCAAGTTTAAAGGAAACGAAGCTACAATTTCTTTGCGGTTAAAATATAAAAAATCCAACCTTTCACTCGAACAACTATTCACTTAGAATATGAAGCTAATAATAACTATAATTTAATAAAATGAAAATGAACATCAAAGCGATCGTTACGTTACAAAGTGTTCATATTGCCTTAAGTCTTTGATGTGCTAATGCGAGTTGTTTGTATAAATAAGTCTTACGATGCCAAATATAATCTGTTGATATCAAATATAAACTCTCGTGTGCAGTAACTAAATTTCGAACGAAGCTTTTGGTTTTGGTATTTATAAAATGTAAATAAGGAAGTCCCGTTACCTAACGAACGCACTGTAATCAATCAATCAATTAAATTAATAACGATAAAACTAATTGGGGCAAATGACACTGGTTAAAAAGGTACGTGACAGTCAAAAACGCCGCTGATTGTATTACATGTGAATTATCAAATATTTATCCACCGTGTAGATAAGGTTTTGTTTACGGTGCATAACTGTAGAGCAATAAACCGTTTGTAATCTGCAAAATTTGCCACACACGACCTTAGAATAGGCGTCTGCGTAATAATAGAAAATAATTTGCAGGAACTTTTAACGTGGCCAGTAATTCTAAACATTAGCGGTTCTCAAAACTGTGTTCTGCGACTAGGGATCTGGGGGTAACTCCTAGGTTTTCATAATGCAAAAAAAAATATGAAAAAAGCACTATAACGTGCCATTCTAGTATCTGTGAAATAATTCCAAAAGGATAGACATCAAATAATGCTAAGTATATGAACATAACGCAAACGTTACAAAACACCAAAATGCTGCATAGAAAACACCAAAATGCTATATAAAAATACCAAAATCCTATATGAAAACGGCGAAAAGCTATGTAAGAAATAGCAAAATGAAAAAATATAAATTTTGTATAAATAAATTGTGCATGTTGTATAGGATATTAATAAACTGAATAATAGTATATTACAGAACAAAAGTTGTAAGAAGCATATTACGCACGAGTGGAAAAATTGCGCACGGCCGCGTAGCGGCGAGTGCGTAATTGCTTTGCAACTCGTGTTTTGTAGCTTACTTTTTCTACCATCACATAATATCTACGATTTTAACGGCTTTTTGGCTAATATACACATGTAATTACGTTGTCTTGTCAATTTTGACGTAAGCCTACTTTGACATTTCTAGACAAGTGTGCGTTTTAACTCACTTACTAGGCATGCAGGAAGTATTTGACGTGAGTCTACTTTTTTTTTTAACTGTGCTTTTCGCTTACCGTGCGTAAGGTCCCACTTACTATGCATGCAGACTGTTCGGTAAGAGTAATTTACATTAATGGTCGTAGAAAAAGAATATTATTAAACGTTTTGTAGGGACCATTTAAACATTATAAGTAATCTATCGTTTCAGCGTTCCTTGTTATTAGACCAAGTTTAACTTGCTGCCACCGCACACAACCATATTGTGACATTTGCCACTGCTTAACACAATATTTTTAAAAAAACTTACTAGACTCCAACTTGATTCTTTTTTATTTGTCGAAATAGAGTACTTACCCAAAGCAATTGCAATAGCAAGACTAAAAGCATTTTTTTCACTACTAGTAATATAGCGTAGCATTATGACGTATATTAGAATGCCGTGAAATTCAATTTCTCTACCTATGCATGGTTACAGGTAAACAATTTTTCATTATTAACCACTGGTGAATAATGAACAAATTTATATTTTTTGATAATGCTGTTGTAGTTTTAAAGGAAAAAAAATTATAGGACGATTTAGTATGATGGAGAAATTCTCTTTATTGGTATTTTAGCATTTAAAACGTTGTTAAATAAATTAATTTAATTTTAAAAACTTTGGTGTATTTAAATAATACGACTTTCGCGCCGTAATAAATGACGGTTGTCAATATCCACACCGTCGATTGACACAACGTAAAAAAGAGAAAAGTTTTAATAATTTCAGTATTTTAGATGAAACCATCTAAAAACAATGTTTTTTAATAACAATAGTGATTTAGCAAGATGAGTAACACGCAGATTCAATATTTCTGTAGATAGTAGATAGGTACTTAACTTTTTATATTTTAGGTTAGAAAGTGCGTACATAACATAAATGGGTTTGTCTTACTAGTGGTGAAAAAAATAGTATATACACCACGGTAGAGAAGTCTTATAGCCTTCGGGCCCTTACATCCCTCGGCGCTTCGCGCCTCGTGATCTAATCTGAGCCCTCAGGCTATAATAGTTGACTTCTCTACCTTGGTATATAATATACTATTATTGCTTCATATAGTATGGGGTTATTTTATATACCATTTAAATTTATCTTGTTTTGTTTTTATCAACTATGATCGTTTTGTTAACCTACGTAGCACTTGAGTTTTATATACCATAGTTCCATTTAACAATCAAATTTTTCTACAAAGTAAATAATTTGTTCTCATTCCAAAACAATACCAGGTACCAACAAAATTAATCTCAATACAATTAATATTTTGCCCATCTTGAGCATAAAATTTAATTTCTGGCCTTAACGAAATACATTTCAACGTTTGAATTTGAAACAGCATCTTGTGTATATTTCTCGTACTCGGATTCAACGATATAAATTATCACATAAAAAATTGGTTTTTAAAACAGTGTATTTATTTGGAAAAAAATTAAAACTAAGGCGGTTTATACACGTTTGTGTGTCCAGATAACTTAAAGAGAAGGCGTTAAATAAGATATATTATTGTCATTTCTCTCTTAACACCTTAATAAAAGGTTCGTGCAGAAACAACAACAAATGCAAAAAATAACCTACATAATTTTAAGTGTTTTATTGCCCTAGCAAAACTCAAAACACAAAGTTTTCATTTAATGCAAAAAAAAATCGTTTGTTGTCCTACTCAATGAAATAATTCCATTTTCTTTCATATTTATTGTGGCAATCATGCCGCCATGTTAAAAACAAATGTCTACTGCCATTTATCGTTGTTACTATAACTGATGAAGAATTTTAAAATAGCTTGTTCAATAAAAAAAGTTAAAAACATTACTGCTTCCGGAAGGGAAGTGTTACGCGCAAAATAGAGACTATTACGACTCAAAAGATATAGAATTTAAATATTGTACTCCTAATAATTTGATTGTCAAGAAAAGTTTACAAAGAGCATGAAATTACCAATATTTGTGGTTGCATGCTACCTATATGAATAAATTTTGCTCATTAAACTTGTTTTTCTTTTAGTATTTAAGTAAAGAGTGAGTTATTTGATCATTTATTACGATAAATGTGTAGATGAATTCATCTATGCAAAGATGTAGCACAATCAAAAAAGTTTGAGAAACGCAGCAGATTCTAAACTGTGTGTGTTATTTTTATTTTACGTGTCTCTGATTTGTTTTGTTATGGGCACGTACCTATCAACAATAAGCAAAATAATAATAAAAAGGAAAAACATTATTTATATCAATCATTAACAAGTATCATATTTTTATCATATTAAAACCGCTGCAACTAAATGAATACTAATTAAGAATATTTAAAAAAATTAACTTGGTAAAATATAATATTCTTTAATAAAAATGTAAATGAATGTACGCATTGATTTCATAGATTCCACGAATCTTCCTTTAAAGAAAGTTTTTAATCAGATTTCATATTCGATTGAACATTTTATTGCAATTTCGAAGTTACCACCATTATTAATATTAAATAAACAAATATTTATACCAAGCAGAACTGTCTTCCTTTTTTTATTTATTTGTAGTTGGAGCTAGTCAGCTGTGAAAAATTTAGTAATCAAAACGTTTAGTTAATTACTGTAAGTAATTTTTATAATGCGAATCATGTACTGTTTAGCCTTGCAGAGTTAGATAATTTAAATATTAATTAACTAAATGGGCTACATAATTACTTTTAAAATAGTCTTCTTCATTTGAAAGCTATTTCTACTTATAAGTGATAAACACTGTCAAAAAAAAAATGTTTGCACAAAAAGTTACGAAATTCTGCAATGCTGCTGAAATATTAACGAAACTTTATTTTTTGCGGTTAACTAAATAAGTATTATTGTAATTTTTTTGTCTTTAGTATTACTGTGTGCCTAGGTGTATTGTTGCAATTATATTATTTGGTTAACGTGTTGTATATATTTCAAAATACGTTTCAGCTCCGAGCTCCTGCTCTTTACATATTTTACATCAATTTAAAATATTTATTGGGCGTTAAGTAGACTTTTTAAAACAAACAAAAAACAAGACCATAAAAAATCTAGTTTTGGTTGAATAAGTACAGTGAAATTTAACGAGTTTTTTAATGGTATTCATAACAGTCAACGAATCTTCTTAATAACAGTGTAATTTAGTGTTTAGGTTTGATGTATCATTCGATTTAATGGATGTTGTAATTGCTTCATTAGAAAACCTTGCCCTAGACTTGCCAGCATTAAACATTGTAATAAATCGATCAACAGAAGAAGAAATTTTGGAACCTGTTGTTAACATTACTTAATCGAAAGTTTGGATATGAACTGTAATTTATATTGTAAACTACCAAAGTTTAAACACTTTAAAATGTGTATTTTTGTGTATAGGTATTAATTACTTACACAGCCTCAAACATATCTTCAAATCCTTGGTTTTATGTTTCACAAGGACGAAGAAACTAGTAAACATTAACTCTCGGTTATTGCCAAACGTCATAAAAATCTATACTAAGTAAATATTTATAAAGCGAGTTAGTGTTAACGGTTGTGCTGGGTATCTACTTAAAACTTACTCGCGTTCAGATGTATACTTAAAATTTAAAAACACTTATTATTTTTGTACAACATTATTTAAATCTGTAATGCGTATATTTAAAATTTTCACGTGGCGTAATTACTTTTTTTTAGAACCACCAGATTTGTTTATCAACTTACTGACGCCAAATTTATTTTATGAATTACCTATGTGGTAAGAGTAATTTTGGAGACATAATTAAAACTGTGTATATACAGGATGATTCAGTTTAACTGTCGCACCCCTATAACTTTGTTATTTTAAGAGGAAAGCTATAGTTTTGTAAATCGTGGAAAAACTTCTGTCGTATGACGTTCAATTGTTTTTTCTACGATAAAATGTCAGACTGGCGATAGTCAACTTTTTTGATAGAGAATTAAACTCTAAATCCGATAGTGCATTAAAACAATAAGCATACAAAAATTTTAGATAAAAATGAGTCTAAGCGTTATTTATTATTTTTCACAAAATCGTTGTAGTTGACGTAACAAAACACGATCGCTGTAATAATTAATTGACATTTTATAACTTGTCTAATTGTATATTTTTATTTTTTGATGAAAAATCATTATTTTTTTCTATCACAATCAAAAAAAAAAGTATACCATGTGGTTTCAAACTATCGCCGGTCTGACATATTTCATAGTACAAAAAAACATTTGAACATTATATAAGGCTTATAGGGATTTCTTCAGTAACACAATTATAGGGGTGCGACAGTCGAACTGAATCACGCTGTATACAGGGTGTCCCAAATTTGATACACAACATGAGGATCTTGCTTACCTTAAGAACTACGATGTCGGTTAAAATAGTAAAAGTATTCCTGTCCGTTCTCAGGATTGTTTTGTGCGTTAATGTTTCCGAATCCCGAAAAAATCGAGAAACCTCGGAAAATTTGCTCTTTAAACCTATTAGTACCCAAAATCAAAAATTAACGTACCTACTACTCGCAATGCGTCTCCTAAAGTTACATTGTCAACACTACCGGAAAATCCCAGGGATAGTTTTAAAGAACTCTGCCAAGCATGCACGTGTTAGCTATCACATGAATAACTAATTTTAGCTCTTGTAAATCAAATTATTATTGTTTTAAAACTGGTATTCTACAAAAATTAAATGAAAAAGATGACGTAAGGAATTCCAGAGAAATACGATTTTCGGTTTCCGATGGTCCCAAAATGTCGGGAATGGGAACCCTAGGTCAAAATAAGGCAAAGTTGCGAAATTGGATGCTAAATTGAAAATTCGATAAGAAAAGCAAGATGGCTCCTCGTTAGAAGTTACTTTAAATAAAAACTAACAAACCCAACTAACAATTTTCGCCATGGGGATAAAAATAAAACTGATTTAACTTGGGTATAAACAACACAGTAATTTTATTTTCCATCTCATCACCAATCCGCTCTGTGTAATGGTTTAATAAATACCAGACTAATTTTTTGGATTGTCTGAGTTCCTCTCGGTGTACACTACCTCGGATAATCGGAACTCAATTATAATTTATTTAAGTGTTAATTGTTTGAATATTATTTCCTTCTACATTACGTTTGATCAGAGGTATCTTAAGAATCTACTGCAATTACTTTTAAAACACATTCTTAAATCGATTGGATATAAAAAATAGGTCACAGGTCATAATAAATCAAATTAATTTTAAATTACTTCTGCCAAATTAAGTGTTTGCTTAAAAATGGTCAACCGCACAAACCAACTTAAACACTTTTCGTAGCTACAAACATGGTTTATTTGTTACAGCTTTCAAAATATATCTCGTGGAGTATATTCATTATTGGTATTAGTTAAAATAATTTCACTTAATGTTGTACAGTCAGCTGATATTTATAAGGGTGTGTCCCATTAAGGGACAATGTACATTCTTAATTAGAGTGAGGAATCATGCCTCGCTGATTAATGCTTTGAAGTTTTTAAAACTAATCCCTCAGACTTTTACGATACGTATTTAGAACTATTTTCTTTGTTGTGTGGTGCAGTCAATATTAAAATAAATTACCCTGTATAAGTGACGAAAAAGCCACAAAGTAATTTCACCAACCGGTCTATTGTGTAGTTGATGCGTGTAATAATTAACCAATACTGGTAGTGGTCCAAATGTAAAACGAAAATTTTTATTTTCCTTATTTTTTTTTTAATTACTTAACACCAGCCAAACGTGAAAATTTCTACTTCTTGATTTTACAAAATTCTTATCAGTAGTAATATAACAAGTGCATTAAAAACTACCGATAATTTTTGATAAATATGCCCGAATACAAGTTGAGCTGAAAAAAACACGTGCACGAAGTGCACGAGTGATTTTTTCTGATTCACTTGCATGAGTGAAGATTTGTCAAAAATTATAGATTATGTATTTGCAATGCACGAGTAATATTTTGTCAGAAAATTTCCTTCACCTAACCTACCTGTCAAATGATATGTATGCTATGTCAAATTTTACAAGTACTGTCAGAGTGGTGCTTCAGAGGTGTGGTTTAATCTATGTTAAAGTAACGCTATGGTCGCCGAAATTCGTCAAAAAATTATCAAGACAAACATATTTAATTCCCTCTCCAAATTTATATTTTCGGCCAATCAAAAACACAGATTTCTTAGAAACGACCAATAAACGCATGAAAATCTGTTAATTGGGAAAAGGATATTATCAGTGTATGATTCTATTTATTGGTCATTTCTAGGAAATCTGAGTTTGTTATTGGTCGAAAACGCAAATTTGACAGGAGGATCAACATCTGACAGGGTAATGTAAAATTATTCCTGTGTAATAATGCTTCTATTGATAGTCTCTAGAAGATTTAAGATGAGTGATTGGTTGAAAACGCAAATTTGACAGGTGAAGGAAATGTTCGCTCACATGTGTACTGAACTTAAGCCTTAGAACTTGGTGATAGTCTTATAATAAATAAGTGTAACATCCCAAAGTTTTTGCAGATACCTTCAGTAGTCCCAAAAATAAACAAATAGAACAAGATTGACTAGCATAACTATCAATGTAACAATGAAAGCCGAAAGGCTTATCTACACAGATACCTATTCTTTAAGTAAACATGATATATGCGCTAAATATGTATGAAATCATTTGCACAAGAAAAATGTGTATAGAAATACACTTTTGTTCTACATTTTTTGATAACATTTAAAATGAGTAATAATATTTTCATAATTACTTCACCATTTATCATTCAAAGGTCGAAAGCTGAGTGACATTTTAAGAAAAATCGTTGTAATCAACCTGTTAGTGTTGGTTTTTATTTTGTTGCTGTTTAGGTTGTAGTATTTAGTTTCATTTTTATTGACTTCATAATTAAAGTAGTAGAAGGTAAAACGGTATGACGAATCAACATTGGATGATCGGCGCCAGTCAAGAACATATGGCCGCTAACCAGCAGTTCCCATTCAAGTGCCTTTAACTCTGCCTTGGACTAATTTATCCAAATTTGGTATTATTTTATACAATTGTAAACTATTACTTCATCGAATTGATTGGCTGTGCTATTAAGCTAACTTAATAATGTTTTTATAATGGTTCTGGTTTGCGGTTACCAACTGGCAGCATATCTTTAAGTACCACGTTTGTCCTTTTTATAGTCCTTGGACTCTCTATCAACCCAAAAGACCATAATGTACTTATTACATCACCACGTGTGTAAATCTTAAGAGCTAAAATGTGTAACAAAGTAACAATAGCGTAAAATAAATTTATATTCATGTGGTATTGTCACTTAGGTACTCACACACATACACAAACAGATAAATGTATACAGTGTATTCCAAATTTGGGGCTCAACATGGGGATATCGCTTATCCTAAGAGCTACAAGGTCACTTAAATTGGGACAAAGTTGCGAAATTCTGTGCTTAATTCAAATCTGAAAAAAGGTGCTTTATTCTCTTTAGTTTTAAAAATATTAAAAACACTTTCACAAAGCAAATTTGTATTTTCTATACACTGCTTTAATTGAATGTTGTGTCAAACATTTTGTCTGATTTGAACCATCATCGAGTTTATTATCCCTTAAAACCGCCATGCTGGATTTTTGCATTGCTAAAATTTCTGAACATAATGAAATCACGTACGTACTATAGATGAAATTTGAAAAACAACCGCAAAATATTCTAAAATAAAGATTTTTCATGCAACAACCCAAACTTAAATAAAATTTTGAAAATTTTAAGAGCCAAATTTTTTGACTGGTACGAATATTTTTACTGTATATTTGCACTAATTTTATGCAAATCATGACTATTAACAATATAAAGTTACGTGTATTAAAGATATAAAGTAATGGTCAGTTTTATTTCTGTACCTATGTGTTTTGTATAACTAACTCTATGTACTGCTTACTTGCATACGATACAAGTTTAAGAGGAGATGGTTATTATATCAAGTTATCATAAGATATAAGATAAAATGGATGTGTTGTTTATAATTTCAATCAGTTTTATTTTTATCTACATGGTTAAAATTGTTATTTTCCGTGTTTTTGCATTTTTGCCTTAATTTTCAACGATTACCTATTGTAGGTATGTCATATAGTTGTGTTCAGATTTCTTAGCAGCTTAGCACTACCTTCTGCTGCGGTTACAGTACAGCCGTATTCGCGCGATGGCCTTCGCGCGTATGCGACCGTATACGCGCGAATCAAAGAAACCAATGCAAGCATATGCGAGTGGTTTCGAGCGAATTCTCGCTTGTAGTGTAACCGCTCTTATATGCTTGCATTGGTTTGTTTCAGTCGCGCGAATACGGACGCGTACGCGCGAAGCTCATTCGCGCGAATACGCTTGTACTGTAAACGCAGACTAAAGCAGTGATTACCAAAGTGTGGTATGCTGGTATGCATCATACCCCTGAAGGTACGCGAAAGAGTTTTAAGGTATACGCGGAATAATTTTTTATTTTACCTTAGTATTTTTTAGCTGTAGAAAACAATTCGTTAAAACTTAATCTATGATAAACTAGTCCTATCTTCGGCCGAAAAGGATACGCCGGTATGACTAAACTCTCTAAAAGGGTATGAGATAGTTGCAAGTTTGGTTAACACTGTTTTTAAGCAAAAATCCAATGTGGCGCTTATGAGATATAACAAAGTTGATCTTGATATAGGTCCAAAACAGAGGAAACGTCTAACACAAAATCTAAGCGAAACAATTTACAGAGAATTAAATGTTGCTCTACGAAAGTGTTTATTTTTTATTTTGAAAAATAACGAAAATGAAGCAAAACAACACAATCAATTTTTATTCTCTTTTTTATAATAACTTCTGAACTGAGAGAACCATAGCACTTTTCTTTTTAGATTTTAATTCAGCACCAAATTTCGCAACCGTCTCCATAGTTCTCAAGATAAGTGAAATCTTCATATTGAGCCTCATATTTGGGACACCCTGTATAAAGGGTATTTAGTACGACTGAAATTATTTGACAAAAAATGTTTCTTAATTATTAAAATTCTTAAAAAATTAATAAATGGCTGTGCTATATGCGAAAACAAAAGTCTAAGAGGAAAAAATTACCCTTAAAAAATTCAAATATTAAAAATACCTTTAGGTAACACTTTTGAAGTTTGATGGAAGAAAATTATTTAGTTAAATAAATGGGTCAAATTTTGTACTAATGCATTTGTAGCTTTTATAAATATTTGTTTAAATTGTTTTAACCCAAATTATTGCATACAAAACATTGCAATTTTTACAGATTTATTTATTTTACTTATAAGTGACCTATAATTTTTTGATGAATAACAAAGTTGATGTAAAACTGCTCTCTAATTTAACATATTTTTTACTACGTTCAAAGAAACCTACGCATGCTTAAACAATTCATAACAAACATACTGTATATGAACGTTTACAATAATGATGTTTAAAACCGGTTTTTATTAATTTGTTTATTTGGTAATCCAAAATAAACTTAAACAAATAAATTGAGCCATTAAAAGATTAAAATATGTTTTTTGTTTATTTTTATGCTATAATTGCGAAATTAAACTTCGCCAATTGAACTGTCTGCATATTAATTAATTTTTTTGGCAAATTGCGTTTTAAGTTTTTCACTACTTGTCGAAGAATACTAATATGTTGCTAATAAGTAAAATTACACTTAACTTTATAAATAGTTTCTTTGCGATTTAAAACAAGTCTTTTAAATATTTTTTCGTTAGTAATTGGAGGTGTAATATATTAGAATGTGACTATTTATACATACAGTGTGTATGACTAATTGGCTATTTATACATACAATAAACTTATTTCTAAGACCCAACTTTTTATTTATATATTTTTTTTTACATTAGGTTAAAGGTTAGGTAAGAGTGTTTTTTTTAAGAAAAACTATTTCTTAGTTTCATTGGTTTATCTCAATTATTTAAAAAAAAGTATGTATAAATAGTCAATTACTTATACATACTGTATGTATAAATAGCCTCATCCAATATATTAACCTACAATCAGTATCTACCTATGTATTATATTAAATTTAAATTAGTTTTGAATTATTCCCAAGTTGATAATTTTAAAAATCGTATTTTTCAAACTAATTATTATCTTTAATTAACCTATTTAATTTTAATACGTTTATATTTAATATATGAGTATTTCGTAACTACATGAACAACTTTAAAAAACCTTTTAAGGGTAATGTGAAATAATGCTCCTAAAATGATTTTTATAAGGGAACTACAATGTTTTAAATTGGAAAGCTGAATGTATTTTATAATGTCAACATTATTTTAATACAGGGAAGTGAATTTGGCATAAGATTTCAAATAAAACTGTTGAAATTTAGGGTATCTAATAAAGATAACTTGGTAATTTTTAGTCACAACCTTTTTATTGTTAAATGTTTTCATTTATGAAATTTTAAATTAGAATTTTTTTGACAAAACTTGAATTTAACTATATGTGATTTTTTTTGCAATAAAGGGCACTTTTGATATCTTTTAGTTTCTTATTGATGAGTTATAGCTTATGTAGAAAGCATTCAATCTTTATATTTCAAAATAAACTTGAACATTATCTAGATACTAATAATTGCGCAATTAATTTTGAAACACCCTGTATGTACGCTAATCAATAGCTTATAATACTGGACCGTGCTCCTTCTTAAGATCGGCACTAACATAAAACATGATATGCCACCTGCAGAGACCCACAGAGTAATATCTTAACGAACAAGTCCATAAATTTTGTACCACTCTTTAGCAAAGAACCATATGTAATTAAATCGTTTTAAATTATTACATCACATGGTGCGCGTTCAACTGCTAAAATATATCTACTGTTTTGAAAGTTATAACTAACTACTTATCTTCTTCATAACGTTGTCTTGTTTTCGTTGTAAAATTTTAATTCCGCTTGTAATCTATACGATGTAGCCATAAATTAACTGATTTATAAAATGTCATTCATTACTGAATTTATGTTATGTAAGAAATAGCATTTTAATGATTTTGGTACTGGAAATTTTTAAGAGTTGTTTGATGCAAGTTGCAGAATATCAAATCGTTAACCACTAACTGTATAGCACAGCGTTTTGCAAAGTGTGGTTTATGAACCCTTGGGAGTCTCCGAAAACCTATCAAGGAGTCCGCAAGATTAAAACCGTTTTTATGTAAATACTAAAGCGTTATCTTTTATATCTTAATCGGATCCTCTTGTACCTTGCGGTGTCGAGGTATGTTTTCCTAACTCTTGATTATACTTCACCATTTGTTTCTATCGTTGGCTAATTGTGGAACATCTCTCCAGCTTTTTCTTCTATTCCCTGCCTCACTTTCTTTTTTCATTTAGTTCTTGGTCTTCCTCTACCTTTTTCTACTCAATCTTCTTTTTCCATTTCATTTTTGCGTACCTACTTTCTGACACGCGAAGTAGATGTGCAAGTGCAATCCAACTTTGTTGATTTAACTCCATATTTTTCTTTATGTTTTCCACTTCTAAGCTTTTTCTAATTAATTATTGCCAATCTCATTAATTAGTCCACGTCCATCGATTCTTATTAAAAATCTCATCTCCTTTATTTTTGCTTTCTTGTCAGTGCCCAAGTTTCTGAACTGTAAGTATTAATTAGTACGAACTAGGGACTTTCCCGGGACTCTCTTAGTCTCGAGTCCCGGGACATTTAGTTCGAGACTCGAGACGAGACTTCAATGTTACAGTACACTGAAATTTATTTTTTATACTTCTAATTTTTAAACAAATTTTACTGCCACGAGTTTAGCAAAAATATTTTTATATTTTTATGTTTTAAAGTTTAAGGAGAATTGTCAAGTTTATAAGTTAAAATACATTTTACTTATGCCTGTTATGCATAAAACTTTATGGAAAATTGTTAATTTTATTTAAAATAGGTATTTACTTGGAAATATATATTTTATTTACTGTAGACTAAAGACTAAATTTAAAAAAAAAATAATAATAATAATAATACTATAATTTATTCATAAAATAAATGCTTCAAAAACAAAATCCGTGAATATGGTTTAATTTAAAAAAAATAATATTATTATAAGTTAGCCGCGTTCTGTCAACTGTCACGACCGATTCACGATTACGATCAGGGATGGATTAACGTTTTAAATCGTTACGTTATTGTATAACGTTATTTATTATTTGGTTTCGTTACATAACGTTATAAATAACATTAAAAAAATGAATTGTTATGTTATATAACGTTATATAACATTACATAAATTATGATATACAGGGTGTTTCTTAAATAATGCGAAAAAATTTCTTATCGAAAATTAAGTGGGGTCTTTTATATAAAAATTTTTTCTTAGACGTCTCCTTTCGGAGTTACAAAAGGGGATCGGTAAAATTAGGTTTTTATTTTGTTTGTAAAATTTAGATAAATGTAGGAGAATGATATTTGGTAGAAGTTTTATACTTATTAAAATGTTTCGCATAGTAATATTTCCACCTTCACAGGAGGATGAAAAGTTCGACCCCTGTTGGTTTTTTAATCAGAACTTCTTGATGAGTTCACATTTTGCAATTTTTAATTTTTTTTTTAGAAGTTAAATTTATTTAGAACCTTTTTTTATTCTTTAGTTTCTCTCGTAAATCCTACAGTTTTGAGTAAAAAATTAAATGAGTGAATATATTTATGTTCATATTGGGTACAATTGACGGGCGTTTTAGCGTTGTCGCTGCGTTAAAATGAATTACACCCGTCACTTCTACCCAATATGAACATAAACAAACCAAGGTAACCACCAAAATGAATCGTTTTATATTGGAATATTTGATGGTTCATGTTCATGCTTATAATTTTTTACTCAAAAACTGTAGGTTTAACGAGAAAAGTTAAAGAATAAAAAAAACTTCTAAAGAAATCAAGTATTCAAAAAAAAAAATTGCTAGATTTCAACCAACCAAAAAGTTTACAAAAAAAACCAGCAGAGTCGCACTTTTCAGCCTTCTGGGAACTCCTTACTATGGGAAACCTTTTAATAAGTATAAAACATCTAGGTACCAAATATCATTCTCCTACATTTATCCAAATTTGAGAAATAAAATAAAAACCCAATTTTACCGATCCTCTTTAGGGGGGTGTAACTATGAAAGGAGACCCTAAAGAAAAAAAATTTTATATGAAAGACCCCTCTTAATTTTCGATAAGGAATCACCTCCCGAATTTTTTCGCATTATTATTTAAGAAACATGCTGTATAAAAATAATTTTTATTTGAAACTATTGCAAATATTTTTGGGATCTGTAAATGTAAATTTAAAAAATAGTACAAAATTACGTTGTGATATTTTATTTTCATTTTAATTTCTAAAATACAAGCAAAATATTATATCTTCTGAAAATAAAAAGATCGCCGTATAAAAATTTAATTTATGTTGAGTTTTCAGTAGGTATATGAATATTGCATCATATTTCTTGCAATTTATGAGATCTACCGTGATTTTTGACGGGTTATACCACCATTTTCTAGTACGTAAATAAAATTCGCAAAAGTCTCGAAGTCCCGGGAATTCCCGGGACTTTGATAAAAAAAAGTCTCGAGTCCCGGGACTTAAAAAATTGTCGAGACTCAGAATCCTTAGTACGAACACTGCGTTAAATACTTACGCCCTTGTTAATTGCCAAACATTGATTAGTAGCATGGTAAAATTTCATCGCTTGAGCTATTCTGTTATTCTTCCTATTTGCTATTCTCTGCAATCATTGTTCCAAAATATTTAAAACTTGCCTCTATGATTTTCGCATATTTTTCTATGGCCAGCCTCGAATAACGGTAATACAGAGTGGACCAAATTGGAATGTTATACGGGGTATCTCGGTTCCGTAATAGTTGGCGAAAATCTGATATGTCTCTTGGGCAAATTTTTTGAGAAAAGAACATCTATGTAGGTAATCAGGTTTTTTTATATCGTTTTTGAAAATTTACTATAACTTATTTTTTTTATGATTATTTACAAACAAAATTACATTTTCTTAGCGACCTTGACTTTTTTAAATGGAGTCCCAAGTTGGCTGTAACAATATAAGAGCATTTTTTTAGCCTTTCAAAAATATATAGTTTAATTATTTATTGGAAAAAACAATCGAGATATGGCTAATTTTGTAAAAAATTAACCATGATTTCGTAAACAAGTGATGTTTGCAATTAATAAACAAATAAACATCATATCCAAGTAATTTTTTCACCTTTTAACCGTGTATTTTTTTGTATTTTATAACTGTTTATTGTGGTATTGTGAACATGGCTAAATTTGAACACTTTGAAAAGTTTAATATGTTGGAAATTTACATTGTAAGTGATAAAAACGCATTGGCTGCTGCAGAATTTACTTGGAAATGACTTTTACTTGTTTAATCATAGCAAACATCACTTGTTTACGAAATCATGGCAAACTTGATAAGGAAATTTACAAAATTAGCCATATCTCGGTTATTTTTTGCAACAAATATATAAAACCATATATTTTGAAAAGCTAAAACAATTATCTTTCATATAAAATCATTGCCGACTAGAGTTTCCATTTAAAACAATGTAAGTTTAATTCACATCTCGAAATTCAAGGTCGCTAAAAAAGTTTAATTTTGTTTTTAAATTAAGCATAAAAATCTGTATACAAAACCTTCAAAACATTTTGTTCTATTTTAATTTTTAATAAATAAAGAAGTTATAGTAAATTTTCAAAAACGATAAAATTTCATTTTTCGTCTGTAGTGCCAAAATAAAAAGCGATATAAAAAAAATGATTACAAAGGTGTTCTTTTTACTAAAAAATAGCCCGAGAGACCGATACAGATTTTCGCTAACTATTACGGTAACCGAGATACCCCGTAAAACATTCGAATTTGGTCCACCCTGTATAACAGACGCCTCCCAGTCATTTGTTTTGTAAGCGTTATGTACAAAAGATCTTTAGAGTACTTAATAATATTTGAAAGAAAAAAAAAAGAACCACTGTTATAGATTTGTAATGGTTATTGAAATTCCAATAGTTACGTAATAAAATTAATAGCTATTTAGTTGGCCTTTTTATCCTAATTTCCGAATTTTTATTTCTAGTTTGTGTTCCATTCTACGCTTAATAGTAGATAGTTAAGTATATTTAGTTTACATATCTCTCCATTCGCGATATAAATCAGACAGTGTAGTCACGAACGATAGTGAATTATGATCTAAATTTTAAAACCATGATTTATTTTTCATTGGCATTGGAGTTATAACATTGAAATTATATTGTAAAATTGTCACGCATTATTTTTTTTCACTGTGTATTCGTGAAGTTTGATTAATAACCCAATTTTGTAATATGCAAGTACACGACATGCGAATTTAAATAATGAATTAGTTTTGTATCTGATCTTGTCTAACTCCGTCGGAATTCAAAGGTAACATAAATTTTAAAAAATTGATTTGGTGAGGTCAAACAACCAACGATCATGGAAGGTAATTTTAATAAACTAGTTTTATACTTTTCCGTGAGTTAAATTTAGATCGCCTTTATATTTAATGATTTTATAGATCTCCGGGTGTTGAAGTACATTATTATACATTAATTTTAGTTAGGGAAATCCGTTTTTAATTGGAAAGTAATAAAACACAGTTGTCTATCGCGGATTTGACATACGTCATCGTAAAGATAACAAATGCACATCATTTAATAGAAAATTTGTCGCCGTTTCCAAAAATATAAGGTTTGTTGGGGTTATTTTCAATAATTAAAAAGTTATAGGGGTGCGACAGTCAAACTGAATCACCCGATATATCTATAATTTATAGACCTAAAGTTTAAACTAATTTTTATTAAACTTTTGACAATACAATAGTAATTAAAATTATTAATTTTTAGCTTTTGTCATAAAAAACTTGTTTTTTGGGATTAATTCTTTAAAATTTCAATATAACCAATAATAATTTAAATTTTGTGCAGGGTGTTTTAGGCGAGACAATTATTAAAAATTCAAATGTGAATAACTTAAGATTTAATTACATCAACATACATTTTTTGTCTTAAATGGTCCAGATTAAAGTCTTCATAAATCATATTTGCATTCTCTTATGTCTAGAATTAGTATTTCAAAATTTATTGCATGTTTTGTAATTTAAAATCAGTTTATTTAAAATGTGTTTTTGCAGCAAATAAATTATAAAATATAAATCATAGAATTACAGGTGTTTAAACGGACCCTGTACAATCTATTCAAGGTAACTTGATCTCCACAGGGATGTCAGAAATTGCAAGAGATAAACTATCGGTTTAATGGAGTAAACTACATAAATATACTTAATAAACTACTTATATTTTGGTAATAAAATCTATGGCGCACTAGATGTAGGCAAAAAAATAAAAACATGGGCTTATTTTAGTTAAGATGTCACACATACAATTGGTAATTTCAAAAAAATTATAAGAAAAAATTGTAGCTGTGCAGTGATGCTTGATATAGATTATCATCGATTAGCTTTTTGTTTTCGAATTGTAATACAAACTTTGTTTTTGTATGTTCATTGAAAATGTAATTACTATCGTTTCATGAAAATAGGGTTTAATAAAATTATTTTAAAAGCTGACAAAGTTAAGCAATTCCAGTGTTTTTAGCATTGAAGCAATGTGGATGCATTCACGCGTATGGTGTAATATTCTTGACTATGATACATTCGATAGCATTCGGATCAAAATAATAATTTATTGATAATTATTTATGTAGTACGCACTACCCAGAAATGTAATTATTATCTAATAATTGGTTAATCTGATTTCTATGCAAAAAAATACATTGAGTTCCTTAACATTTATAAATAGCTTAAAAAACGTGTAGAAATTTTGGAAATCCTACTATCATCTCTCGTATATATTTTTTTGTTTGACTTTATTATTCAGGTGGTAATTTTTAGTTCAATGGGTTGACTGTATAAATGATTAAGTACAAGAAAATAATTAGTATATACTATATACATTATGCGGAGTAATTAATTAATTGAATAACTTGAAGTGAGTTCCAAGTCCACATTTAAACGAGACTCATTTATAATTATTTGTGTTCTTGCATACAAATAAAACCATTTTATCTGAGTTGGGTGTTATATGATAGTGTTTTAATAATGAACAATTATTCCACTAGACTAGACGATATAGTCCATAACGCGTCGTCAACTAAGCAACTTTTCTCATTTCTTTTTAAAGACTTATTTCGAAGAAATGCATAACGATTAAACAAGACTTTGTATCTATCGCAAGCAAAACGCAGTAGCTAAAGAACAATAGGGCTTTCGACGTTTTCATTAATATCATGTGCAGGTACCAGGCATACCTAACGACATACTTTATTACACCCAAAATAATATAAATTACAGTAACTGTGACATATTTAACAAATATATAAGATAAGAAAAGTTCGTTAGAGCTAAAATTAATGTGTGGATGTTTGTTTGTGATAACATAATTATATTAAATTAGAACAGGTAACGTGCATATAAAAATAGTTAATTAAATAATTACTAGGGATATCGGATATTACAAAAAGAAGTTATTATTTTTTTGGTGTCTTTTAGTTTTTTACTTAATATGATGTTTCTCCATAAAGATTGTTAATTGATGTATATGCCAAATAAAAAAGTGACCATAGCATCTCAAAAACTACACAGGTTAGGTCGATTATAACCACGCCAGGCCTCTGTCTAACCCAAAAATTCACAGGACCGCATGTTTGCTGGTGTTGTTTTAATAATAATTGTAATAGCATTCAAATCGCACCACTAAAGTAAAGCATCAATTTTCATCAATAAAAAAGTATGCATTAATAAAATAATGCTTGTAACATTGAATGTCTTATTAAAATTGGGGTGGTGCATGAAAATATAGGTATGGTTAGAGTTCCACGACAACATTTGGGAACCGCTGGTCTTAAGTATAAATATTAAATTTTTGATTTCTAATGTTGACACTAAAAAAATTATAGTAAAATTAAAAATTGCAAGTTTTCAGTTTTCTTTAGAATGTTCCAGGAACTAAACACAATATGCATATAATATTTAGTTTATATTTTAAGCACTTAAAAATTCTCTTCATTGCTGTTTTAACCATATTTTTATGCATAACGGTTTTGAGATACGGTGGAAGTCTGTTATAACGCGCCTTTTATAACGCGCATTATATATATATATACCGCGGTACAATTAATTGTAATTTTTTCGTTTTTAAATGTATATATTTACTGATATGAGAACAGAGTTT
This sequence comes from Elmis aenea, assembly GCA_947652605.1. Lineage (NCBI taxonomy): Eukaryota > Metazoa > Arthropoda > Insecta > Coleoptera > Elmidae > Elmis > Elmis aenea. The sequence continues at coordinate 14,905,334 of OX393576.1, forward strand.
ATTTTAATTTTATATGTTCCAAGTTCTAAATAACAAATAAAAATGAGTTGTTCATACTAAAATATAATAATATTCAACAATTCTGTTATACCGCGGATATCATATAGCGCGGGTCGGTTACACTCCCCGCAAATCCGCCTTATAACCGACTTCTACTGCACCTCTGTTTTTAATGGTGAGCCATACATGCTGCGTACTTGGGAAGAGGGAAGTTGGGTTCCATAAATTACCCTTGCATACGCCACTGGATCGTTAGTTACTGTTTTGTTTTAAGTTAAATCTCTCACATCATCCCACATGTTAATTACGACAGTGTTTGCTTCTTACACTTTCACTTTTTAATACACACAGCTTTATAAGACGTTAGAAAACTCTTGGCCCATCCTTATTTAAATATAGGCTGGGTACACGCTAACATTTTATAAATTTTAAGTAATTCATGTCAACTTTAACACCTGAGTAACACATTATTTGAAATTAACAAATTATATTTTTGTGCAGAGAATTTATTTTAATATAATTGAAATTTTGCAAAAAAAGCTGTACCCAATCTTTAATTTCAAAATATTTAAATTAAATATTATGTTGACAATCAATTTCGTTCATGGGACAAAAATCTCGACCTGCGTCTTTGATGGAACGCTGTTAACATTGCTGATAAACAAATCATTGCAATCACTAAAATCTAAACTAAATTAATACTTATTTTATTCAACAAAAGAGATTGTTTTGAACGTTTAAAAAATATATTTTGTGCATGTAAGGCCGAGCACCCATCGAACTGACGCGTGGTCTGACAGTGACATTTCTGTGACAACTTTAAAAAAATTAAATACGATGCATATTCGTAAAGTAAGGCTGTTAAAATACCGAGAGTTTATTTTCTTTTAGTTCTATTAGATACTCTATACGTTAAACTACTTCTCTACATGGTTTCCATCATTGTGGCAAATCTAATGACTTTTTTTATAAATAAATCCTTTTTTTTTTTTAATACGCCTCGTACTATAAAGGTTACCAGTCGTCAAAATGTCATTCGCTAATATTAATGATGCTCTTCGACAAATATTTTAGTTTTGTGTCAGTTGAGTCAATCCAAAATGTGGCTACATGCTACATGTCACATCATTGTCTCGATTTAGTGGATGCTTCTGGTAAAACTTGTACTTTTAAAAGGCATATAGAAGAAATCTTCTAACATTGAGAAGATAAAGATATTAATTTACGGAGTTCACATTGTACATGTTTTTTTTCATTATCAATGTGTGACACCGTTGCGACAGTATTAATCTGATATTTTATGGCCGTTAAATTCGATTAATCGCTTTAGCACTGCCGGTTATTTTAACCGCACACGTCGATTATAGAATTAAGCAATTAATTGATTCAGTACCAAAAAGGTGTTACATAAAACAGCTAAACAGCAAACATTAATAGCGCAATTTAAATCGTCGATGGATATACTGCCGTTATGTACTGTTTTGGAATCATAAAATGTAAAGAAGTTTGTTAAAAACAACATAATATTGATTAAAAAAACGACAAATTTACATATACAGGGTTAGGCGAATTTTTAGAACTAGGTTTTTAAGCTAAGTTTTTACTATTTATACTACCAAATAAGTACATCAAATTTATCTGACGTCGATTATTGACGTCATCAACTTTAAAAAAAAAATGAAATGTGTATATTTTTACGAATTCAAAAAATAAAATTTTTATTATTATGGCCGTATAAGAGTTGTTGGGGTTGTTACCAAAACTGTCAAAGTGTCGCCTTATGGGCGTAATACATAAGGTTCAATCGAACATTTCGGTCGGTTAGCAATGCCTATGAGCGTACCATAGAACCGCTTTCCTAACACCGTGTGTGTGTAATATAGTGAGGGCGCATAAAAATCCCACCGAAGGCGCCATGGCGCCCGCGAGCGCCGCGTTGCCGACCCCTGGACTATAGCATAGTTGACGCTGATGTTGCTTAGTTTTAGGGATAAACTTGTATTTTACATTGTGCAATCGGGCCTAGAAGTTTGCAAAGCATTTTTAATCAAATCATATACAGGGTGTCCCGGATTACATTTCCAGCATGGGGATCTCGCTTATTATAAGAGATACAGGTTTGTTTAAATTAGATGAATTATTCCTTGGTAAGAGAGGAGCCACAATTAATTTTTAAAAGTGCAAAATTCCTCGTGCTTCAGATGTTATAGCAAAAAATATGAAAATGTCCAATTTCTTTTTTCTCTCATTAGAACAATTTTATTTGTACTTTCTTAGGGTACTTTTTAATGGAAAATGTAACTGTTATTTTAGATTATTTTTAACACCTACCATTTTCGAGATATTACCCCTAAGTTCATTTTTTCTTATGGGTCGCGAAGTTGGCTATGGAATAGTTGAATATGCTTTTTACTCTCTTTAAAATGAGATATTACTTGCTACATTTATTTTTATAAACAAGTCACAAAATCAAGAAAAATCATATTTTACCCATCACTTATCAAATGACAGTTACCATTTGTCTGCAGTATCATTTATTAGAATTTTACAGTATTGTTGTGTAATTTGATAGTCTTTGTAGCAAATTTGTTATCATATAATTATGGGCACATTTACAATTAATTAAAAATTTTATATGTTGAAATGCTACATTCTCGAAAATGGTAAGTGCTAAAAATAATCTAAAATAACAGTTACATTCTCCATTAAAAAGTACCTTAAGAAAGTACCAATAAAATTGTTGTAATGATTAAGACAAAAAAGTTATGAGAGAAAAAAGAAATTCGACATTTTCATATTTTTTGCTATAACATCTGAAGCACGAGGAATTTTGTACTTTTAAAAATTGATTGTGGCTCCTCTCATACTAAGGAATCATCTAATTTAAGCAAACCTGTATCTCTTATAATAAGCGAGATCCCCATGCTGAAAATGTAATCTGGGACAACCTGTATACAACTTCATTGTTTGTAATATTAGCTGGATCAGTAAAAATCAATTTATATGTTAAAAATGTCATACCCGATTTATACTGATTTTACAGAAATTTAAACGGTGGATTGCTTATTTAATGAAGTGAACATTAAATTTGATTTTGAATGTTGATATATCTTTTTTGTTGATTGAAAATTAAATATAACATCCAGTTACCACATTTGATGATATTCGATATCGTTGCTATTACAAACAAATACCGCTGTTGCATGTACATTTTTTATTACCATAATTTATTAATAATAATGATGACAAGAATAAACATATTTTTCCGATTACTGTTAGTTTACGTTTTTACAAACGTATTTACCTGTCGAATAAATTCAGATGATACTGGCCGTATAAATATTTTGAAATAGTTTCTTAAACTTGTGTTTAAACTGTTCACATATTTTAGTCGCAACATATTGATTGGTCATTTGCAAATATAGAATAAGGTGTAGGCGAACAAGTTACGCTATCATATTTATCGTGGTAACAAGAAACAACTTTATATTAAACTAAAAATTTGTTCATTTATGTTTAATCATTAACACTGTTCCTGGAACTGAACTGGAATCGGTTTTATATTCGTTTACATAGCTGATATTTTTGAAATAGTACATGACTGAATCATAGACAAATAACGTTAGCAATTTCCTTAACGGCTTGCAATCCATAGCAGAGTTAGTGGACGTTTTAAATGGTTATTCTTATGGCCTGTCCACATTACCCGCGCAAAGTATCTTACGAAGATGTCGAACAAATGTAGACAACAATTCGCGCGCCTTGTATTACACCGATTACAGTGGACACAAGTTTCTTGTTTCCAAATGTTGTCTTTGCCTATCAGAGGAAGACAATAATTGTCTTCCTCTAATACAATTATTGTAGACGGATTGTCGCGTGACAATCTTTTTTAACAGGTTATTCTAAGTATGTTATCAATATTTTTATACGACCACTAATGTAAATGACTCTTACCGTACAGCCTACATGCATAGTACGTGGGTCTTCTTTACGCACGGTAAGCAAAACGCACACTAGGCTTACGTCAAAATTTACAAGACAACGTAATTACATGTGTATATTAGCCAAAAAGCCGTTAAAATCATAGGTATCATGTGATCGTAGAAAAAGTATGCTACATAACACGAGTTGTAAAGTATTTACGCACTCGTGGAAATACGCTCGCCGCTACGCGGCTCCGTGCGCGACTTTTTCACTCGTGCGTAATATACTTCTAACAACTCTTGTTATCTAATATAGATACTATAATACGGTTATAACTAGGGGTGGGCGATATATCGATATATCGATAAATATCGATATAATTTTGATATCGATATATCGAAATATCGGTTTTAGGTCACCAGTCTCTTTTTTCACTTTTTTACCGACTTTTTTAGCTTCGCGCCGCTTTTATATCGAAATTTCGATGTCGATATATCGATATGTCGATATATATCGATATAATTTCGATATCGATATTCGATATCGAAATTTGGATATCGCCCACCCCTAGTTATAACTTATAATGTACAGTGTGACTTGTCGCACGTCGCTGTGATCTGACTTGGTCGTATTGCAGTGTAAACAGCGCCTTGTCGCGCGACATCGTCTGAGGCGGTCGTGCGAAAATGTAAACAGCGTTGCCACCCCTTTACTTTTATGGCACTTAGCGGTCTTTATCAAAACCAGGGCGGATAAAAATCATGATTTAAAAAAAAAAACGATTTTTTTAATTTAAATCAAATATACCATACTATCGAATTTAGTGACATATTCACATGCTATTTCTGTTTTGTGCTAATATATTTAATAACCAATATATTTAATTCATTGCTGAATTTTTGTCAAAATTAAATATGATTAAGAATATTGAAAAAATCAGTGCTAAATGGTGATGTTTAATTAATTATATACAGGGTGTCATTAGTGCGGGATCGGTCGATTGTGGCTAAACGGCTTGAGATATGAAGTTGATTCAACTTTTTTCTAAACAACACAATAAAAATATTTTCAAATATACAGGGTGAGTCACCTTTCTGGAACTAATAGCAACTTTTATATTTCAAATACAACACCCAATTTTTTATTTAATATTTTTGACCGCCTTAATTTTAGCTTTGCATCAATATAAAATACTACAGGTTTTTTTATACGGCGTTGTAAAAAAAAATTAATTTTCTTAATTATTCAAGGTTTTAAGTCTTTATTTAAAAAATTCTCCTGAAGTTATTTTGAAGTACAGAGTTGTAATTTGGTATGGACATGCAGAAAAAATGTCTCTGTTCGCTCGATATGAAAAAATTTGAATCACACATCAGGGGTGTTTATAAATAGGTGGCAACTTCCATGATTTTGAAAAGCTCCTAACTCGATTTTTTCAAATGCAAACCCCTGTATTTTTTTATGTCATCGAATTCGTCTTTAAAAGAGCTTCATATTTTGTTAAGTATGTCCTATACCCAAAACTCATACTTTTTGAGATATTCGACATTTTTCTTCAAATCGTTATTGAAACAATAGAGTGCCGTGGAAATTGAAAAACTGACTGTTCACTTCGCTAATGTCAAAAACTTGTCATTTATTTTTTGAATTATTGCCTTTCCACAATGATATGGTTTATTCACCATTTCGTGTATTTAATTACTAATAGTAATACAATTTTGTTTTATTATAAATATTATATTGTACTCATATAATCTGTGATTTAATTGTTGTTGTTTTTTTAAATCACTTGATTTAAATCAATGATTTTTTTAAAAAAATCACTTGATTTAAATCATGATTTAAATCTGCTCAACCCTGATCAAAACACTTGTTAAAAAAACTTAACTCGCATGAAAACTACATACGTCTTGGATATTATAGGAGATACAAGGTCGGTTAAATTAGAGAAAACCGCCATGATCAGCCATACCCTCAATTTTTAAAGAAAAAAACATCCATGGCACGCTAGATAGTCAAAAAACTAAAATTAGCATTTTTTTTTAAAATTCTTATTATAGAACACCATTTGATGAATCAGTCGAGACAATTGAACATAATTAGGTGTTGAAATAAACTACAGTTTATTTAGCAAACGGAGTTAGTGTTTTATTTAATCGTGTTGTAAAGAAATTATTTACCAACGATAACAGACAGCACTGTGTTGCTCTGTGGTAGATCAGTGATGATAAATGTAGCACCAAGTTTATTTGACTTTATCATTTAATTCTAAACGTGATTAACTGTTATTCTTATAATTAATAATTGAGCAAAACGACCTTTGCTGTCCATTAGTTCTGATGTGTTATTGCAGAGGCGAATGTTTACATATTCAAAATGTACATACAATATAACAGAATGTATTTATTAAGGATGCATTTATATATTTCAACATGCATTTTGAATAAATATATTATAAATTTTAATTGATTATGTAATTGTTTAAAACATATTGTGTATTTTTCTTGGTTGTAATATGTGTGTCATTGCGTATAACTTGATGAAAACGTAATTGCAACAGTTTAATATTCAAAGTGATTTTTTTATATAAAACGCTGCTTTTTAATTCTTTTTTTAACAATATAAAGAGTGATTTCTTTATATTTATACTACGTATGGCAAAAGTAAAATATATGCGTACCTAAATATTACAATTTTTTGTTTATATTTGATATAGATCAAACCTGTACACTATTAACAATCAATAAAAATAAATCTATGTTTATTTTGGTAATAAAAGTTTACACACCCATGTAGCTAATTGTTTATAATGCATATTCATTACGATCATAAAAATGCTGATATAATGAAATAATAGAAAAATCAAAATGAGAACTTCCTTAAAACGAATTAAATTTTTATGATTTTGATAAAACTAAACGAATGCAAATTTCCTAGTCGCTTAATCACGTAAATTTAAAGTGTAACGGGTGATAATTTATTATGTATTTTTTGTAGATTAGTTAGTTTTACGATATAATTGTTTTTAAAGTAGTTAAAGCAACTTTTTCAATAAGTTTAGCTTTTAAAAGCAGGCACCCATTATCGTTTGCATCTGAAGTTATCGTAGTTTGCCTATAAATGATTGTATAAACAGTTTGTTTGAATAATGTTAATTAAGTTTATTTAAAGTTTGTTTTCAATTTCATATAATATATAAATGATAATGGTATTCTAGCTTAGTATCCTTTTTCATGGTTAATAAATTATAAATAAACAATTCATCAGTTTTCTAGGAAATACCAAAACAGCCACCTATGTGAAGAACAACTATAAAGCATGTAAAAAAGAACAAATGATGATGATCCTAGACAGAAACGTCTGATACAAACGACTTAGCTTAGCATAAAGCCGATGTGACGTTTTTTTTAAGTTTATTCGATATCTCTACAAATAAAAGAAATAAAAAGAAAAATCAGAAATCAAAAATTTTTATTGGATAGTTTCTGAACAAACTAACCAGGGAAAGTCACGATACGTTGTCGCTAGAATTTGATTAAGGCTGTGTTTATTGCATGAAGAATATCAAAACTAAATGTTATCCAGAGTTATACGTGCCACTGGCCATTTTCTTTGGAAAAATAGGGAAAAAACTGAAAAGCTGAATAAAAGTAATTTTTGCGATCGCGTTGGCCATGAAAGCGTCAGAGACACAATCAAACTTTTTTTATTTACCAATGCGCACATCCTTTGCAAGTAAAATAGTGCACCGTTTTTGAAAAAATCTTAAACGGTTCCGGAGAAAAACGCGAAAAATGAGGCCTTTGTAAAAACGGTTTTCCCTATGTTAAACGCCTATGCAAGTCGCATAGATATAGTTAGTTATACAGATATACCACAACTACTCAAATCATAGCGTTTATGCAGGGGTTTCGTTTTTGACGGTTTTCTCCGGAACCGTTCAAGATTTTTGCAAAAACTTTGCACCATTTTACTTGCAAAGGATGCGCGCATTGGTAAATAGAAGAGATTCGATTTTGTCTCTGACGGTTTCATGGCCAACGCAATCGCAAAAAGGACCTTTTTATACCAATTTTTCAGTTTTTCCCCTATTTTTCCGAAGGAAATGGCTAGTGGCACGTATAACTCTGCAAAACATTTAGTTTTGATATTCTTCATGCAACAAACACAGCTTTAATCAAATTCTAGCGACTACGTATCGTGACCCTCCGATGTAAGAAGGCTATGAAAATTTTCTAATTAGGTTAATGAGCCAGTAATTGCACGAATTTTCTTTGCAATAGCTGACTCCTTAGTTCTTAAGTTAAGCAAGATATAAATTGTGAGACAAGTTATTTGGGAAAACGTTTATGTAAATGCTTGCATAATTATTTGGGTTTTAGAATTATTTTAACATTTTACTTTATTTTTTCAGATTAAAATATAATGCGCACAATGGACTCGCGCGTTGGATTAGATTTTATAGTGGAAAATCCCGACTACATAGGAAAATTGGCAGCCGCCCTGGACACCAACAACATAACTGTCAAGAAACAGGTTGTTGAGTTGCTTTCAGCGCTCTGCGTCCACAACGAGGAGGGCCATGCGCGCGCCCTTGACACTCTTGATCATTATAGGGTAAGCATATGTGCAACGAGCATTTTATTAATATTAATTGGCAGTTGACAAAGCATACGTAAACATGCTAATTTTAGATTAAATTTTTTAAATTCGCAACTGCATTCTACAATACGCCCACTTGATTTTTAAATATGCGCGTTTCTTAATATAGAGTATGGAAATGATGCTATTTTTAAGAAAATTTTTATTATTAAAAAGGTAGTTGTTTCGATTGTTTGTTAAAGGTGCATTTCAAATCACGCCTTGGCACGAAGCACATTCATGTCCGTCCATTCACGGATGTATTATTCACAAAATATTCACGTTGACACCTACATTTTCAACATTCGTGCATTAAGAGGATTGAGCATAATTAAGATTTCGGATAGTTTGTTTTCCACCGCACAGATATACTTTTTTTGGTACACTAAATGTTTATTATCCCCAATCTGGAAAATGATGTCGTACATTTACTATCATATTTGATGGTATCTGAGTTGATTGTTTTCACACCACAGCACGATTATAAACGTCAGATTTGGACCCCATAACCCTCATGTTTTTTTCGGCTTGCACACGTTGACTTAAATTTAAAATGTCCATGTACAAATAACTTAAAAAATATTGCAAGATAGGTAATTAGGTTTAACATACTTAAAAACAAAATGAAAGTTCAAATTTGATCGGTTACTTTTAATCACAAATTTGAAACTCAAAATATACGTTACTATCGTATACTTTAAACTTCTTCTTCTTCTTCTTCTGCTTCTTCTTCCTCTGCGTCTTCTCCTCTTCCTCCTCTTCTTCCTCTTCCTCTTCCTCTTCCTCTTCCTCTTCCTCCTCGTTAAAATATGCCGGCGGCCCCGACCCGACGTTGGACCGCAAAGGGTTAAAAGTTTGCCTAACCTGACCTTTAATTACTTACTATCTTAGGCCGAGCGCGTGGTCTGATAGTGACCTGAGGTTTTTGTGCACTGATCAGAATCCTCGACATCTTCGGATAGTCGAAGATCTGACTATGACGACAACGACGATCAAATTATAAAGTTACATCACAATACTTTCTTCTACAGTCGGGGGTAGGCAAACACCGGCCCCGCTGCATGATTTAGGGAGTCAAAAATGCAATATGTTCTATCTCATATTATAAAGCCCATAGCCGCCGTCTCCTACGTTTAAATTACATCCGACTATGGACAATACCCTAGCCTAGACCCTAGACTAATTTTGAGTTCTATCCTGTACTCCATAACTATTACCTACAGTTTGTTTGTTTTTTTTTTTTTGTTTTGTTTGAACGGTATTAGTATTATAGAGTAAAAGTCTAATAGATCTGAATATTTAATTTGAGCTCTTTATCTTGTTTAAGCTAAATACAAATGCCAAGCCAAGCGAATTTAGATTAATTATCTTCTGCTTACACCTCTCTATCGTTAGGTGCGAGACTTTTGTTTCTTCTTATGTATGTGGACTCTGTATAACTACCTCCATTTGTTTCTATCTAAGCTAACTCTCAAATGTCTCCACTCGGTCCCTCCGCTCATGGCAGCTTCTTTTACCTCCTCATTCCAGGTTTTCGTTGCTCTTCCCTTTTACTTTTTTCCTCCAGTTCTCGCTTCATGGCTTTCCAAGGCATCCTATTTTCTCTCATTCGTTGCAGATTATCCAGCCATCTTAGGTGTGCCTCCTGGATGTTGTGTTTCATTGGTTGTACTTTTAGGTTTTAGCTTAATTATGATTACATCTTATACCAATTTACTTTATAAAACCATCTATTATGTTGGCTAAGTCACGAATCGAACAAATACTAACGTTGAGTATTTTATTCAGTGTAATCGGAAAATAGACACTTTTTGACATGTATTGTAATGCCAAGAAGTTTAAAATGTTTTGTGGACAATTGAAATAATCTTCATGAGGAATTATTTGTACAGAATTAATTATTTTACCGACGATCTGCCTTGAAATAAAATTATCAAAATCATTGTACTGATCAAATACTTAATTCTTAGCAGCATGCTGACGATATTATATTTAAATATATCTGTATGATTGTTCCAGAAATTGAAAAACGAGAGGTATAGACTGAGCGTTATAGTCAAGGAGCTGGATCATGCCACTGCTGTAGATTACCAAACCGCTTTAGTAGCCTTCATCAACTGTCTCATTATATCGACCCCTAGAATAACAGACCGTACTAGGTTAAGAAACGAATTTATAGGTAAGTTGATGGTTTATTATTTAAACCGTATTCGAATAAGACATATGTATATATTATTTATCTAATCTTCGACCTCGAAAATTAAGAATTTTCACGCTGCCACCCAGAATGTTAAAAAATTGTTAATGTTTTGCGAACGTAGTGATACTTTGGGGAAAAAAATAACAAGATTCGTCCCGTAATAACAACAACCATACTTTTTGGTTAATATTGTTATACAGGGTGCGTTTTATGATCCAGGCCGATGTTTTTTTTTAATAACTTTTAAAAGAAACACAATTTTATAATTTATATTTTATTGATTGATTATATGGTCTTTAACATTATGTATGGAATATAATGTTGGTCAGGTGGCCGCCTCTGGCCGTGGCGCAAACGCGAGCTCTTTCGAGCATATTTTTCATAACATTTTCGCAGACTTCTGGTGTTATTTCAGCAATTTCTTTTCGAATGTTGTCCTTAAGCATCGGGATTGTGGTTGGTTTGTTGGTGTACACCTTTCCCTTCAAGTACCCCCATAGAAAATAATCGGGGGTGGTCAAATCAGGGGATCGTGGAGGCCAGTCGATATCACCACTTTTTGACATTATTCGGCCGGGGAAAGTTTCTCGCAAAATTTGCATCGTGTGTGATGTAGCACCGTCCTGTTGAAACCACATGTGCTGTAGGCCCAATCGATCTAATTCGGGCATAAGAAAGTTTACCAACATGTCACGATAGCGATCACCAGTTACTGTTACAGCATTGCCTCTAGCATCCTCAAAAAAATATGGTCCAATGATGCCACCGGCCCAAATGGCGCACCATACAGTCTTTGGCTTTATCTCCCAGTGTATACATACAAACTTTCAAAATTATTTATTACACGCTGAATGGTTGACTTGCTTGGCACATGATTAACACCAAAAAAATCAGGCAGTTTTCTTCGCGTATTTACAATTGAACAATTATTTTTAAAAAAATGTTTTAATAACTTCAACACGTTGCGGAGATAGATGTTCCATAATAAATTGTTATCGCCCACTCTACACGCCGCGCCGGTCAAATATGAACTGTCAAATGACAGCCAAATTAAAATGGCGGCCGAACAAAATCGGCCTGGAACATAAAACGCACCCTGTATAATCGTATTCAGATTTTTTGGAAATTTCTTTATATGCATCCAATGTGGCGCCTATAAGAAATAACAAAGTTGATGATCCAAAACGAAATTTTAACACAAAATCTAATTATTACAGAGCATAATTTTACTTTTCAGCATTTCTAAAAATGATGGAATCAAGCAAAAGCACCAAAATCGATTTTTTTTTCCTTTGAATAATTTATGAATTAGGATTCTGCCATGGATTTCGGTTTCAGAATCAAATTCAGCATCAAATTTTGTAACAGTTCTATAATTTAAGATTCTGATTGTGAAAAACCCTATATTATTAAAACAAAGATTAGATTTGTGTGAGTTGTCTCATCAAAATGACGTTGCTTCACATCAGTCACACAATTAGGTGGGCGCTCGGCCTAAAACGTATAAATATAGTCACTTGCAATTGTTTTGCTCAAATACTAAACATTTCTAAAGCTCAAAGATTTAACGGTGAAATAATTGCTGTAAATAATTACATTGACATAAATAGTTGTAAAATAGCTAAAGACCGCGCTATTTATGTGCGTACCAAGTTTCAAGGCATAAATTGCTAGTGGGCAGAATATGTCCGCTAGGTTATTGTATATTTAGCAACTTGTTTAACTTTCGGTCATTGATCTACAAAAATTGATCCATTTTGACTCCCATATTTGCTTTAACACAAATAGTTTTTATATTCAGAATCAGAATCAGAAATAAGTTATCCACTTTGAAAACCCCTCCATCGGTGCATAATTATTAAATGCAAAGTTTTGTTATTGTCAAAAATGCTATATTCGGGCGTTTTTTAAACAAAAATTGGAAATTTTGATGCAATGTACAGTTACCTAAATAGACGCCCACTTTGCATTTCATTTGTACTCTACGAACTCAATTTACAAAGTCCTTGAGTAACGTAAAACGTTATTGCTATGTAGCATACACTTGTTAATTACTTTGTCACAATTGGCCTAATAGAAAGTAAAGAAAAACTAACTGAAGAAAACGGTAATCCATTATTTTCTAAATTTTTTGCTGCTTTTTTAAGATAAATATATTTTCCAACTGCAAGAGCCGATTGATTAAAAGTCCTTATTTTGTAAGTCGGACATGGAAGTATATTGGAGACTGTATGTCTACGGCGTTCTTTTAAATATAAAAAACCTACGTGCAAACACAAGTTAATTACGTATATCGCACCGGAAACTCATCCAAAGGAGTTTGATATTAAAAAAATAACGTACCTGCGTACATTTATTTTATTTGTAATTGTTTATGCAGTGAATAATATGTATTCAAACTACGTTCTTTCTTTCAGGATGTCATCTGCTTCCGGTACTCAACCACTTACGGTAAGAAATATTTGTGCGTCACTGACCTTACAATTAGTAATAACAAATAATAAGCAAAAACAGTTTTTTTAACACCTTAACCACGGACATTAATTACATACTCTTGAATCTACATGAAAAATCACGGCTCTCTTTATTATTATTAGGAAGTTGTAAAATAAGAAAATTTGTACACTTTTCAAGAGCTTGTTGGTTGATATGATGATGCTTTAGTTCTTCAAGTTTTATGTTATATGCATTGTTACATTGTTACATTTGTACATTTATGTTAATTTGTATTTTGATTATATAAATATGCTTAATTAAACATTTTTCTTCGAAAAAATTCTTGTATTAATGCAATACCATTTTCAAGACCCTCGTCTTTTTATCAGTTGCAGTACTTAATTATTTTGTTATTATTACAAGTTTCCTTGTGTAGCCATTGCTTTTTAAAGAAGATTCAATTGTTTCTTTTAGATGTTCTAGTTTACAAAAATATAAACGGTTCTTTAGGACATAAAATTTATATACATCGAAGATATAACAGATCAAATAAAAGCAGTTCTTAAACAACATAACATAGAAACGTGCTACATAACAATTGAAACTATACATCATTTTATATACAATGTTAAAGATAAAATTGCTTACGAATGTAAAGGAATTTACAAAATTAATTCTTCTTGTGGTTTTTGTTATACAAGACAAACCAAAGGAAATTGTAACACACGTTTAAAAAAGCCGCATGCAGTGGTGGATTTACCTATAGGCTAAGTAGGCTCTAGCCTAGGGAGGCAAATTTTAGTTATATCCATTTTTTTTAAATAAAAAAATAACTTGATATTAAGAATAAATTTTTTTGACAAGTCGATAGTAATTTGGGCCGCCTGGGGCGATCTCTGATTTTGCCGCCCCTCTCAATACAAGTCAACAGTTGACAACAAACGTGGACCGAGGACCGTATACGTATAGGAACAAAAGTTGTTTTTGTTGCACAGTAGTACACCAAAAGTGCCACTCCTAAAAATAAAGCGTTCGGGGCAGTATTTCTTAAGAAAAATTTTTGCATGTCTCTTATTTTAGGAGTTAAAAAAATTATGGAAAACGATACTACTATTTTTTATTTAGTTTTATTTTTAATTTCAAAACAATTTTTCCTCTAAAATTTATTTCAAAACTCTTAAAATAAGGGCACTTTACTCTTACGAATATTTCTAAAATCGCTAAATCTAGTGTCATTAATTTTTATTAAACTATTTTTCTTCTTAAAATTAGTTTCTGAGATATGGATATCAAAAACTTTTTCATTTATTGCCAACCTTTTAAATGTTAAAATCTCTTCAAAAATAAAAATTGGAATTTTAACGTTGAATTGTCATATTTGACCTTATTTTTGAATTCTAAACAACTTTTTGGTAATTTATGCTTGTTGGAGACCGGCGGTGCTGTCATATGAACGCTGTGTTCACTTGTAAGCGTTTGTGCGTAAAAGTATTTATGAATGTTGTGACCCATTACACATTTATGGCCTACATTTCATTTATCCTATGCATTTGAAAAACAGAAAACCTTAACCAACCTTTAACCTGACCCTTTATTATTGTCCAAGTGAACGAAGATGAGGTTAAAGGTCGGTGAAAGTATTTTTAATTGTAATTTTTAATGGATTGCAAAAACCTTTATAATGAGTTTTACGCCCAAACGCTTACATGTGAACGTAGCGTAGCGTTAATACCTGACAGCCGCGCCGGTCTCCAACAAGCATACATTACCCAAAATTTAGTGTCATGATATTTTATGAAATTTTTTTTTTCCATAAAATTGGTTTTAAAGCATGCGTCAACTTTAGCAAAAATAAAATTTTCTGAGAAATTTGTTTTACTTTTTCTTTTTTTTTTTTCATTTGTTGCAGACTTTTTAAATGACGCTGTACATAAAAATGTATAGGGCGACAAAAAGCTCTTAGCCTAGAAGCGGCGAAATCAGAAATTCGCCACTGGCCACATTTGTATTAGCAACACATAATATATCTAATGATTATATGTACAAAATTAAACCAAACATTCAAATCTGCACTCGCGGAACATTCACACAACACAAGCCTTTAATAGTTTTTAATTAAGTAAAAATATTAAATAAAGCAAAACCTATCATAAAAGAATTATTAAAGAGTCAATAGAAATTTTTAAACACAACATTTTTGCATTAATAAAAGAAGATTTTAGACAATTAAGACGCTGTTTTAATTTTTTTAAAAACTAAATCAAAGATTGACGCGTTGCTAACGATAATCGTTACTGTGACATTTGTGTATGTTTAAATAGATAAGTAGGTGACCATTCGTCCCCGATTTTCGGGGACAGTCCCTGAAACAAGATCTAAGGATTATTTTTGTCCCCGATTTTCATAATTTTTCTATACACATTTAAAATAATTAATGTAAGCCATGGTACGGTACTTTCATTGTTGCCAAATTATGCAAATTCGATAGTCTGGCAACAGTGTAACTGCTCATTGGATACGAAAACTGGAGTGGGGGGGTTTTGAAATATGCAAAAATGTCCGGATTTTTACATTCCGCTCTTTTATTTGAATTTGGCATGATTTTCACGAAAATTAGCTTTACCATTTTAATAAATTAACTGCTTAAATACTCAAAAAATGTATGTGTTTTATTAATAAACTCTTAAAGCTGGACCAATTTCTCCATTTAACCAACAGGATTAATGGGACTTCCTATATACTAGAAATTTTTAAAACTTTATTTGTCGATTCACTAACATAAGTTTTAGATTAAAATGAATTACTGTAGATATTTTTAAAGAAAATTCGGCGTTGTATTTTTCTTGAAATACTATTTAGTCTACATACATTCGTCACACCTCTTATGTACTTGGCCTTGACGCGAGATATGTTTTATGCAGGAAATGTGCAGAGGCAGAACCAGAGCTCGCGGTGCAGCTGGACGTCTTCGACGAACAACGCGAAAGCGACGACGCCCAAAGTATGCAAGGACCGCATGGCGTCGATCTCAATTCACCCCTAGACGTTTTTTACGCCATCTTGAAACAGGTAAATATCTCATCTAATATAAATTGAATATAGATAAATTCATGTAATACATGTTAATATACAGTGTGTTGAAAATTTAAGGCTCACCACGGGCAACTTCCAAAACGTTAGAGGTAAAATCGGTGCGACAAACGCTACTCTATTGGGCAGTGTGTTACACTGTGTTATCTCAATTTTTTGAATCTCGAAAACCTAAACGTGTGGCATTTTAAGCTGATTAAAAATTTGTTTTGTCGAACTGTTTAAACGGTAAAATCGGATTTTATTTTCTGTAATTTCTATAATTTTTGAATGATTTAACGAAAATGTATTTTTTTCATAAAGAAATGCGAGAAATCCAACGATAGCAGTCGTTTTTTTATTTCTGTTCAAATGTTTTCTAGTCGATAGTCAACTATTTTCGTTCTTATAATATTCGACATTGTAATTAACTTAAAACTTCAATATGGCGTCTATTAGAAATAAAAAATTGATTATCTCCCAAAAAACATTTGAGGAGATATCAACAAACAAATCCCACCGTTTGATTTCTCGTATTCATTAACATAAAAATACCCATTTTCGTAAAGTTATCAAAACAAAAATATGAAATATATTACAGAAAATAAAACAATCGAATTTTTTCGTTTATTTTAGAAGAGTATCTTAAACTTGATAACAGATTTTAAATAAGCTGAGTATTATACACTTTTCTGTCCGTTTAAGCGACTTTGTAGTTTTTACAGTTACCGTGATCACAATAGTGGAACACCCTGTATAAGGACGTAATTGGCGTTCTTATTTAGCATAGTTATTAAAATAAAACTTGTTGAAATTTTTCAAGTAATTTTTTAAATATTGTTTAGCTTCTGAAATAACTAAATTACATTTTTGTTTTACTTTGACATCTCAAAAAATAGTATTTTTTAAATAGAATTCATGTTTACTGTGACTTTATAACAAAATTGTTTTTTTCCTTTTTAATTATGATCATTAAGGAGGTTGAGAAATAAAAGACAATTTAGTTTTGCAATTTAAATTAAATTATAGGTGAAGCACAATTATATGATAACAAAACATATTAAAACTTTTATTTTAAATACTTCTTTGTTTGTTATATTTAATCTGCATGGATTATTTAAATTAATCATTGCAAGTTTGTTTAAAATAAATACGTTTTGTCCCATTTAACCAAGCTTGCATCTCTGGCTGTTTAAAAGAGTGGGCATTTAATTTTCAATGTGTACATGTAATCAACATGACTATTACAATACAATTTTAAGAAACTAAACAAAGATGAAAAAACATTTTTTGTTGTTTTTTATTTAGAATCTTAATAAAATAGTTTATCAATAAAAATTGAGCAACTATTAAATGTCAGGTAATAAAATTGTTAATAAGTTATTAATAGTGATAATTTTAACACCTATTTAACATTGATTTAGGTTGCTGATACACCTCAGGAAATCCCTTTTTTGAGTATTCTACAACACTTGTTAAGAATAGATCCAAAAGAGGCAGTTAGTGATATTATTTGGGATACTGCAGAGAGACTAGTGCATCGTGCTACTTTATTAGAAAATCGAGATGATGCAACTAGAATATTAAGAACCCCCAGCACACAAGCCAAGTTATTTTGTAACTGTCAACATCGATCTGAAATCAGTCAAAGTAGAAAACAGTCATTAAATGCACTGCCTTTGAGTCCACAACCTGGGCCTCCACCTCCACCACCTTTCGGCAAGTATATTAGTACTACGTAATTAACAGGTGTGCCAATTAAAAAGCTTCAGCACCCTATATTTATTATTAAGTAATTTTATTAATTTGTTTAATTTTTATAATGAACATTACTTATTTTATATGATTTATTGTAGGTCCTACGTTACCCCCGCCCCCACCTCCTCCACCAAATATACCACCGCCACCCAATGCACCACCCACAGCCCCAATGCCCCCACCCCCATTACAAAAATCAACAACAGCAATGTCTCCAACAAACGAATCGGATGTTGCTTCTGAAAAATTACCGCAGCAAGAAATACCCATACCAAAAATTAAAATGAAAACTATCAACTGGAATAAAATTCCTAATAATAAGGTAAACAAAACATGTCCTTTGTTTTATCATTAAAATCAAGCGATTGTTTCATTGTAGGTGGTAGGAAAAAATAATATTTGGACTCAAGTAGCTTGCAGTCATCAACATTCGCCAATGGCTGATATGGACTGGTCTGAAATGGAAGGACTGTTTTGTCAGCAAACACCGTCTTCTGCTCAATCATCCCCAAAATTGGGCAATAGAGACAGCACCAGCAGTGATACATTAGAACGAAGAATGAGAAAAGATACAACAGAGGTTGTTAAAATAAAATATAGGGCTTGATAAGGGCATTAACACTTCACATGTTAATCCAAATTTATCACAAAATATTCTATTAACAATCCATTAACTCTTCTTTGTGATCAAAACACAAAAAACAAATCAAATCAATTTAAAAATTCTTTCCAATTTCATTAACTTAACACAAAAACAAAACAGTTATTTAAATTAATGGAAAAAATAACTTAAAACTAGCAAAAATTGCTGTGTTAAAAACTTACTGTAAAACTGAAAATAAATAACACAATATAATATTTGCTTCAGAACTAACAGAATATGTTTTGTTTGCAGATTACGCTTTTGGATGGTAAAAGAAGTTTAAATGTCAATATATTTTTAAAACAATTTAGGAGGTATAAATTTATTACAAAAAATAATTAAGAAATGCAACGTTATCATCTTTTACTTCTAGTTCAAATGAAGAAATAGTTCAGTTAATAAGAAACGGTGTACATGACGATATAGGTGCTGAAAAATTACGAGGTCTTCTTAAAATATTACCAGAAGTTGATGAATTAGATATGTTGAAATCTTTTACTGGTGATTACAGTAAACTAGGAAATGCGGAAAAATTCTTGTTACAATTGACAAATTTATCTAAGTAATATTCTAAATGTGCTAGATAATTTGTGACTCATTTTAAAATTTGTTTTAGCTACAAACTGCGCATAGAAAGTATGTTGTTAAAAGAAGAATTTGCTTCAAATATGAATTATTTGGAACCTAGTATTAATTCTATGATGGTTGCAGCTGAAGGTAAATAAATCGTTTCGTTTATTAGTTTATATTCTTAACTGTAACAAACATATTTCAGATTTAATGACCAATAAACCTCTCCAGGAAGTACTTTACATGGTACTAGTCGCAGGAAATTTCTTAAACTCTGTAAGTCAAAAAAATTAAATAAGTGAAAGGGCAAAATCTATTTAATTTTTCTAGGGAGGATATGCTGGTAATGCAGCTGGAGTAAAATTAACTTCTCTTCAAAAAATTACCGACATTAGAGCTAACAAACCAAATATGAATCTTATTCATTTCGTGGCATTGGTAAGCAACAAATAATGTGCAATGTTGTTTTAATTAATTGTTAATATTTACAGCAAGCGGAAAAACGAAACAAAAAGCTATTAAAATTTACTGACAATGTTACTGTGCTAGAAGAAGCAGCTAAGTGAGTATAAAAACTTTTTAATTTAAAGCTGTGGTTCTCAAACTTATTTGTCTGAGGCCCCATTTATACTCTTAAAAATTATTGGGGACCCTATTATGGTTATCTCCTCTTTCTATATACAGTGAGCTCGCGTTATAAGCAACTAATGGCGGCCAATTCCAATCTAAAAGTTGCTTATAACGTGAAAGTTGCTTATATGATAGAAATAGAAACGATTCGATTTTTAACACAAATAAATCTTGTTTTTAGTTACAAAACTAAAAATAAAAGTTCACCATAACAACGCGATCGCGGTCGCGTTGTTATGGTGATCCGTGCGCTACCTATGTCAAACGATATACGTGCGTGCCACGTACCTTCAGTCGTGATCTATGTACTTGTACATCTCTAAAATAAAAAAATATGATGTGATTTCATGGCAAGTATACAGAGCGGATGCAACGGCCTTATTTTACAAGTGTTTACCGGACAAAACTGTAGTTCATTCACGTAAGAAAAATATTCCCGGGAGAAAAATATCTAAACAACGAGTTACTATTATGCCGTGTGCTAATTCCACCGGCAATCATAAATTGAACTTGATGGTCTTTGGTAAATTATATAAAGCCAAAAAATTTTAGTAGTTTCACCTACCAGTTTATTATATTATTATACAGCATCATTCAAAAAATCTGCAACAAATGGAAAAAAATTTTATTATTAATTTCTCAAAAAAATTTATTGTTGATAAATCATCAAGAATAAAATTTTCTGAGAAAAAAATAATAAAAAACTTTTCCATTCGTTGCAGACTTTTTGAATGACGCTGTATATTAATAATCTCCTAAAAATAAAATAATTGTTAAAAAATCTATTGTTTATCTAATTTTCAAACGATATTTTACTGCCCTTTTAAGTAACCTGAATGTTAAAAAAAAATGGAAAGTGCTATATCACTCAAAATTTTCGTAAAAATGTAAATTTTACGAAAACTGTTGACTTTAGACCCATATAACCTTTTACATTTATTAAAGTAAATTTTAAGAGAAATCCAAAAATGTAAAAATATACAGATGTTCTATTTAAAATTTCAAAGTGTGAATTCGTTTCCGGTTGAACCGGGAGTCGCATTGCAACCTTAATATTTCCATCGAATCCGAAAAATACTAAACGCTCAGATACAAAATTTCAATGTTATATCTGCAATAATATTTTAGATATTTGTATTTTTAACTGTCACACTAACAGTTGCTTATATCGTATACTCCGACACGATAGTTGCTTATATCGAGTGTTGCTTATAACGCGAGTTGCTTATATCGTGGGTTGCTTATAACGCGAGCTCACTGTATTATGTTCTTCCCGTCATATTTTTATTTACTTAAAAATATATTATTGTGGTAAACTTTACAACTATTATTTTATTGCATTTTTACATGTTCGTCACCTTCAAAATAAATTTTTAAAAATTTCGACATAGTATTTTTATTTTCCATTTAATTAATACATCTCTTTTGTTTTAATAAAATATAAATACAATTGTTTTTTTTTTCAGAAATACTGTTGAACAAATCAACAACGAAATTAATAATTTAGATGTACGAATTAAAAAAATTAAGAAACAAATTGAATTACCAAGTACTGAAAACGAACTCAAAAGACAAATGACTGATTTCTTACTGGTAAGTAATAAATGAACTGCCAAAAAAAAATTACACAATGGGAGAAGTAATTATTTTTAAAGCATCTTAAATGTGTTCATTAACTCTCCAAGTACTTTTTAGTACTTTAAAAATTATTGTATATTTTTGCAAAACTTGTACTTTAATCTTGTTTTCAAATATAATTCTGGCCATTTAACACTAAGTATGATATTGTGCAATATACAGCGTCATTCAAAAAGTCTGCAACAAATGGAGAAAAAAAATTATTGATTTCTCAGAAAATTTTATTCCTGATAAATGGTGCATGGTCTAAAACTAATTTTAATGATAGAAAAACCAAAAGCATCTATTGAAACGGTAGCGGTGAACAACAATTTATTATCCTCAGTTCAAAGAATTTTAAAACACAACAAATACCATCGTTATAAACCAAAATTCTTAAACACACTTCAAGAACAAGATTATGATTTACGATTTGAATTTTGTTGTGGGTTCAAGGAGAAGTGGAGGATAATAGCAAATTTTTAAAACATATTTTATTATCTAATGAAGCCACATTTCACATGAATTTTCTTATAATTTTTTTTTGTGTCTCTTAAAATAAGGGCACTTTACTCTTGCGAATATTTAAAAAATTGATAAAATCTAGTGTTCCATGACTTGCTATTGGATTTTTTTTCATCTTAAAATTAGTTTCAGACCATGCACCATTTTTTTATTAAGAATAACAGTTTTTGAGAAATCAATATTAAAAAATTTTCCCATTTGTTGCACTTTTTGAATGTTAAAGTTTCTTAAAAAGTTTAAATTGGAGTTTGACCATCAAAATTTAAAGTTAGCCATATTTTTGGTTTCTATATAACTTTTTCTTATAATTTTTTTTTTGTATTAAAATAAGGGCACTACTCTTGCAAATATTTCAAAAATTGCTAATATCTAGTGTCCTATGACTTTTTATTGATTTTTTAAATCTTAAAATTAGTTTTAGATCAAGCACCAACTTTTATTAAGAATAAAATTTTCTGAGAAATCAATAATAAAACTTTTTTCCATTTGTTGCAGACTTTTTGAATGGCCCTGTATATGTACTCAATACAGTTAAACATTAGCATCAGATCTTTTTTTCTTATTTTTTAATCTTTATTATTTATTTTTATTGTACGTTATATATTTTATAACTTATTAAAAATCAACAGGTAGCAGAAAGAGAAGTAACAAATCTGCAAAGAGGAATGGTTCAATTAGAAAATATAAGAAAACAACTGGCCGACTTTTTCTGTGAAGATACAAACGCATTTAAATTAGAAGAGTGCTTCCGAATATTCCATGGCTTTTATATTAAGTTTAAACAAGCATTAACAGAAAACGCAAGACGTAGAGCACAAGAAGAACAAGCTAATGCTAGGAGAAGACAACGAGAAGAACTTATTGCAACAAAACGTAGGCAAAGTAAGTCTTACGACTTAATTACAAATAACAATTTTGCTAGTACTTAATATCATAATCAGGGGAAAATATGTACGAAATTAATCATAGATGCCATTAAAAAATCAGGATGATTTATTGACAGTTTTTTATAAAAGAAAATTTAGTGACCTATAGAGATTTACGTTCAGTGGTTCCCAACAGGTGGAACTTCACATTGTGTTTAAAAATATGTATATTTATTTTCAGTGTCCTTTTTGAAGGACTCTAGGGGGGAAGAGAAGGTTGGGAAATATTAATGTATTGCTAGGATTATAATAATTCTTTGTTGCTTTTATATCACGTAAATTAATGATGCAAGCATTGGACTGTACTGCTTTGATTATGAGTTAAAATTGTACGGTTTTAATTGTGGTATTGTACTATAATAAATGTTTAATTGTTACAGTGGGTATTGTAGCAGGAACACCAGATTCTGAAGGCAATTTTATGGATGCACAGATTTATGATCCAAGAACTGGCTTTCCATTGAAAAAGGTATTTCATTTTCCAAATTATAGCAACATAGTAACTACAAGTATTACATTTTTTATAATAGGGTCGGAGGGTACCAAGTACTGGAAATTTGGCATCTGAAGATGAACTGTCTATACAGGGTTCACCTTCTGTAACAAGAAGACGACTAGGATCTTTTAATGGACAACACAGTGATACTGCTACATCAGTAACGGGTAAAGAGGAGAAATCGCCAGGTAATTATTATTGTACAAATATTTGTAGTGAAGAAAATTTATATATAATCCATTCCCTCTTTTACCCATAGGGTGTAAGGGTGCCTTTGTTTACCCTTTCGGGTTTAAGGCAATTCTTTTTTTTTTCCTGTAATTTTTTCTGGAGTTGAGTTTTTGTATTTTCTTCTTTTCTTTTTATTTCCTTTCGCATGTCCTTTTTCTTTGTTTGTGCCATTTCCGATGTCCTCTTGTTATCTTTTCTTATTTCTTTTTTTTCTTTTCTTTTTTTTTAAACTTTATTTTCTTTCTCGAGTTCTTTTTCTTTGCCTGAGCCGTTGTCCTAATATTTCTGTTATTCTTTACTATCAGTTTTTTTTGGAGGCTGATGGTTTGTTGTTTTATTTTCTTTCAGCTTTTCCTGCTCCCTGTTCCATCTCCATTCTTTTCCATCAATTGTGATCTTTTGATATCCTATTTTCGTTGTTCTTCCTTTCTGTCTCTCTTCTTCCTCTATTTGTTTTAGCTTCTTTTGAATTTCCAGTTCCTCCTTTGTCATTTCGTTGTTTATATATATTATTTCTTGGAGTTGTTTTAACTTGTACTTGTTTTTCATAACTTTTTCTTTTTCTAGTGATTTGACTAGTTCTAGCTTACCTGCTTTTGTTCCTATCTGTATGGTGTTTTTAATCTGAACTTTTATACCTGTTCCTCTTTCAATAAGGTGTTCAAATTCATGTATAAGGTCTGCTTTGTTATCAGTTTTTATCTCTAAGCCTTTATTAATTAAAATTAACTATTACATACCTTTTGTTTCATTTTAGACTATTTTTTTTAATACCAAATTTTATTCTGAAACACTGCATAATTTGCTAGATATATGATTTCGTACTATATTTTATGCTGAAGAGGTGTTATACTTAAATTTAATGTTTCAATTTATTATTACCACCCCACTAGTTAAATTTTCATAGATACATACAGTAAGGTGTAATATTACAGATATAACACCAAATGGCAGTCTTAGAAGAAGGAGAAGCAGGGTATTATCTGAAGAAGATGAAGGTAATTTAATGGAATTCCTTAGAGCATCAGGACATCAGGATACTAACAGAGAGAGAAAATCATGGGGTAGTCTAGGTAAATTGCAATAGTCTAATTTTGTCGTAAAAAAAGTTGTATTTTTAATAAATAGAGAATGACTTAGTATGAATGTTACAAACAAGTAAAGTTGGGGGTACTGAAAAACATGAGTGTATATTAATGTTAACTAAAAAAAACTCAAGTTGTTCATATGTTTTCAAAGCAAAAATATCATTGATTCCGATAAATGGGTAATTTTTTGTAATGTTTTAAAGTATCTGTACTAATCCGACATAATGTAAGATTAAAATTTGTTACAAATTATTTAAAAAATTTGCCATTAAGTTCCAATTAACCACAATAATGATTTTTAAATTCAAACTCCGCAAAAACATGTCCTATGCCAGTTATAATCATTTTAATATGAATGAATTTATGCAAAATATCTTAACAATAAAAACCACTCATTATATTTTATGATAAAAATTCTTTAGATCGTTCATGGGCTCGAAGAGCGAGAGGCAGTGGACCTCGTAAACGACCAGCTCTTTTAGGAGCTGACTTCTCGTCAGAACGAGAAAGGCCATCATCACCTTCACCACTCGCTGAATCCAAACCACTATTGCCAACAAACGAGGAAGAAGCTAAACCGAAAGAATGGAGACAAAAAATAGAGTCGTGGTTGCAAGCAAATGAAAATGATCAAATCACCGACGAATCTCGAAGGCAAACTAGGAGAGTTTCAAACAGGAAATCATTCGAAATGGATTCAGGTAAAATTATTTGCAAAATGTTTCGTTTAATAATATCTAATACTTTCACAATCTTCTTGATACAAAATTGTGGTGTATAAGTGATTTAACTGTTACAGAGAGTGAACGTAGTAGCAATCTTGAAACGCTTCCTGAAGGTAAACAAGTTTATTCCGGTGGTCAATCAATATATCGAAGAGTTTATCCAGACTGGACTCCGTCCATTACAATTGACAGAACCGATGTGATGGGTGCTATGGAAACTGTAGAAGGTAAATGCATTTTTACTGTGCCACTTAATTTGGCCTACTATGTGAATCTCACCTAGTAGAAGAGATAAAGATTGGGTTAAATTTGCAAAAAGTTACATATAATAGAACTAAATGATTGAAAAAAATCAGTGTTCTTCTTGACCAAGTTTTCACAAAAATTAGTTTTGTTAATGATCATTTTATTCGCTACTTTTAAATGTTAAGTAAAAGAAAAAAGCAAAAAATGGTTATGTAATTAAAAAGAGAAAAACAAATGCTATCTATTCATGTAAATATCCAATATGTCATACCTGAGGAAATGAAAATATGATCTTCTTAACAAAGTAGGTCATGAACAAAACTAATTTCATCAGTATATTTGGTATAAAAATTATCACAATACAGGGTTCTCGTTTTTAGAGGGCCACTAATGGGGATCTCGTAAACGGTAAGAGTTACGACTTCGGTTAAATTAGGGCAATGTTGTATATTCACGAGCTTAATAATTTGTTGCAAACAGAACTCAACTAGCTCTTTTAGTTTTTGAGATATAGGGGAAAAAGTAAAAAAGTGGATTTTTGTGTTTTTCCCGTAACTTTTTTATTTGATGTCGAATTTCATTTCTGTTACAACATGTTGATGGCCACTTTTTGCAAGGAATCAGAATCCCCAATTATATTTTCCGTGCGACGTTTCGTTTTTTAAAACCATCATCAGGTCAATTTTTTCTTACAGACGCTATATCTGATTTTAACGCCAATTTGTAGAGCATTTTTTTCTTAATTCAAAAATGTATTTACTTGGAACTTTTTTGAAACAATTGTTAAAAATGGCAAAAACAAATATTTTATTTAAAACAAATCCTAATCGGCATGGTAAATAATTGTCTTTGTCCCTTTTTCCTTAGAAGCCCGTAAGTAAACCGCATGAAATTACTATTAAAGGGATTTAATTGAAAAAATAGGTAATAATAAATATGTTAGGAATGCATTAACATTGTTCACTTATTAGCAAATATTTTTAGAACATTTTCTTTGGTTAAGTAATAAATTTCTCTAAAATGTGTATTTAATCCTTATTTGGCATACAATTATTTGTAGCAAAAAATAACAAGTTATGCCTTTTATCTACGTTAATGACTTCTAATGAGCAAAAAGCGTAAACAGATTTCTGGACGTTTTTTGTAAACTATAAACACATAGTATTTGATTACGAAAATTATGTTACAAATAATTGTATGCCAAATAAGGATTAAATACACATTTTCGAGAAATTTATTACTTAACCAAAGAAAATGTTCTAAAAATATTTGCTAATATGTGAACAATGTTAATGCATTCCTAACATATTTATTATTACCTATTTTTTAAATTAAATCCCTTAAATAGTAATTTCATGCGGTTTACTTACGTGCTTCCAAGGAAAAAGGGACAAAGACAATTATTTACCATGCCGATTAGGATTTGTTTTAAATAAAATATTTGTTTTTGCCATTTTTAACAACAATTGTTTCAAAAATGTGCCAAGTGTTATACATTGTAGAATTCAGAAAAAAATGCTCTACAAATTGGCGTTTAAAATCAGATATAGCGTCCATAAGAAAAAATTGACCTGATGATGGTTTTAAAAAAAACGAAACGTCGCACTGAAAATATAATTGGGGATTCTGATTCCTTGCAATAAGTGGCCATGAAAAACTTTTCACAGAAATGAAATTCGACAGCAAATGAAAAAGTTACGGGCAAAAAACAAAAATCCACTTTTTTACTTTTTCCCCTATATCTCAAACACTAAAAGAGCTAGATAAGTTCTGTTTGCTTCAAATTATTAAGTACCTGAATATACAACTTTGCCCTAATTTAACCGAAGTCGTAACTCTTACCGTTTACGAGATCCCCATAGTGGCCCTCGAAAAACAAGAACCCTGTATACAAAAAGTAGATTTTTACTTTAACATTCCAGATAAAAATTATATAATTTTATTTTGCCCTTCTCTCAAATAAATTAAGTACTTTACAAAACTTTTGAATATCGCTACATATTCAGCTCTATTATAAGTAACATTCTGCTAATTTAACCAATTCTATCTCTTATATTAAGCGAAATCCCCATTGTCGTTCAGACTAAGTGTATCACCTTATAATTATATAATTTCCTCACTCATATCTTGCAGATGTTCAACCGCATGTTAAAGACAAGTCGGCTTGGCGAAAATCGAACTTGAATGTTGCTAACAGTACGGAAGAAACTAAGGACGATATGTCCCGATATCGGCACACACTACCTCGAACAAGTTACTCAAATGACAGTCCCATAAAATCATCAGGTGAAAGCTTCGATAGAAAAGGATTAATTAGCTCTCTAGGGGAACGTCCCCCATCAGATAAGCTGACACTGTATATCTGCAAACCAAATGAGACCCAGGAAACAGAGAAGAAAAATAATCTGGGATACGTTTCTCATCGAACGCGAGATCCTCAACACAATGTCGAATCACATGTAAATAACAAAGTCGATATCGATCAAGACAACATTGAAACCCCTCCAGCAACTCGTAGAGTGTTTACACCCACACCAGTAGACAAACGAGAGCCTGTAGCACCAAGCCCATGTCGTAGATTTTTAGGACGTAATAAAGAAAACTCAAAAGAATCTCTACCAAGTCCAGATGATCACGAAGGAAATTCAGCTCTTGGCGATGGCCAATTCGATCGCTTCTCTGCTACACGACGTACAAGACGATACAAACGGCCATCAGACAGTACTGAAATCACATCACCCGAGTTACTTGCAGAAACTCACGTTGTAAAATCGAACAATGCGCAAGTCGAAAAATCAACACCAGTTAAAATTGAACCGGAACTAGATAAGGAGAGCAGACTAAAAATTTGGCAAGATCGACTGAAAACGCAAGTCGATTTACCTGAAATTAAAGCTCCCACAATTAAGCGTAATCGAAATCAAACGGGAATAAATCACGAAGATGTTAAAAAGGCTTTCAAATTAAATGTCTCTTCGCCTATTGATATTAAAACAGAAAACAATGATAATAAAATTTCACGGACTTACATTAATCCGGATGACAACAAAGTAGAAATAAATACGAACAAAATTGATATACCAGTACGAAAAACCAAAGAACACGATAATGATGAAGGATTTGAGGAAACACAAAGTCTGATGTCGGAATCCCCAAGTCAAGGAGCATCTTCAGGTGGTAATTACGAACCAGATTTAGTCGATTCGTCCAATATTGTCATAGCAAACTATAGCAAAGCCAAACCAATTCGAACATCATCTTCAGAAAGCAAAGTAACAGCAGATTCTACTACGAGTAGTGAAACTCCTATACAGCCAACAACAAAACGTACTGCCACTTCTAATTTATTGAAAAATAACAACAATCGTACCCAATCCTTGATTCAGAGATACACTCGTCCGATGGAACGTTCAAACTCAGTTCGTCAACCCAGTCAACAGGCACTCAAGAAAAGTGTTATTCCACGACGAGCCGGAAGTTTGCGCAAAACCGATTCTCAATCCAACGTTGTTTCTAAACAAAATGTCGAACGATCAAATTCACGTAATAGCTTAGTTAGTTCACGCAGTTCACTTAATAGTGCAACTTCGACTAATACCGTCAAAAGAATACCTCTGAAACCTAACAACACGATTGCAAATAATGCCAAAACTGTACAACGAACCCCCAGTATAAAGAGCATGAGTACCGTAAACAAAAGCAACGTTCCATTGAGACGAACTCCATCTTTAGGCAATGCTACGAGTCAGCGGCCCCCAAGACCTCAGATTTCATCGTTTATGAAACCTACAACTGCTAGTGCTACTAAAACATCAGTACTTCCGCACAGAATTCAAACATCGACATTTAGAACAAAATAAAAACGACAAATAATATTATTGGACACTTGATTAGATAATTCAATTTGTATAAAAAAAACTAGACCACTTTTTTATATTGTTTTACTTTTCACTAAATATTTAGTGCAGTAATATAGCTTAAGTAAAAAACACACTTTAGACACAATAAAATTTAGTAATTACATTTTAAAGACTCAACATTTTTTTAAAATTTGAAATTAGTATACAAATGCAAGTGTATATCTCTTTTTTCGTGTATTAAGTAACAAACACCAGAAGCCAAAATTGATTTTAAACGTGATTTCCATGTTATCTCGTTATTAAAGTATATTTCAGTTAAAAGTAGGATAATTGTTACTTTTGCGAGTGTGAAATGTTTACCATTCATATAAAAAGACTGGTTCTTGGTCACCAGGACTTTTTCAGTCACTAGTCAATGAGCTGTTTGTTTTTAATAGATAAGGAACAGTGAGCAAGTCAACCAGTTTTATTATATAAAAAAAAAACTTGTGCAACATGTGTAAGTGTAATTCTTCTTATACAGTTTGTCCACAATGACTTGACTGCCGTGGGAATCTCTTAAACTGTAAGAGCTAGAGGGTCGATTAAATGGACAAAAATTAACATTTCGAGTTGATTTTAAACCTTTTATCAAGTTTCAGATACACAATTGCAAAACTACATGGAAAAAACTGATTTTTTACTTACTTTAATATCTGTTTTTTGTTTTAGGGATAAATATGAAACATATTTTTTATTTAATGCTGGCATTTGTTTTTTGATATATCATCCAAAATATTTAGGAGACAGTCAACTTTATTATTTCTTACAGGTGTCATATTGGGTATACAGGGTGTCCAAGATTACATTTCCAGCATGGGGATCTCGCTTATTATAAGAGATACAGGATTCATCTAATTTAAACAAACCTGTATCTCTTATAATAAGCGAGATCCCCATGCTGGAAATGTAATCTGGGACACCCTGTATATCATATCATAACTTTTAATAACCCAGTATGTCAAAAACGTAAACCAATATTATCAATTTTACATCTAGTAATCTGTTTCAATAATAATTAAAAACGTTAAAAAAAGACGACTGAATAGCTCATATTAAGTAACATTAAAGTATTCATTTTTGTTAACTTGTTCCAAAAGACAAAATAATACTAAACAAAGTTAACATACGTGAAATTTTCAATTTTTACATTTATTTTCATAAAATTTCGTCTTATTTGAAATTTAAAAACAGATTTGAAAGTAGCTCAAAATTCTGCATACTTTTTGCCGGTACGACCAACTCTAGCTCTTCTAGTTTATTAGTGTTGCGGGTTAGTCAAGTGATTTTGAACAGATTGCCTCCACTAAAAATTGCTGAATATTTCATCCTTTGAAATTAAACAGAAGATAAAAACAGCAAACAGAATGTTTTGTTATCTTTTTACCAGAAAGTTAAAACATACAAAATTTTAAACATTTATTTATTTATTAAACAACTTTAAAAACTTAGACCATTAAGACTTAATAACATATATACACTATACAAAACAGTCTTGCGCAGTATTATATTACATACGCAATAAATAGGATAATAACTAACAATACTTACCATATTACCATACAAGTTACTGTTAGATCTGTACTAAAACTATTTTATATTTTTATACTTAACTAGCGACTAATTTTTACATATTTATTTGTTACCAAATAGATAACATTAAGTACACACGATATTGTCTTTTTTTTGTACAACCTTCCCACTTCAAGACTCAAAGTAACATTTATCTCCAAACCATTCTTTGTGGTCGGACAGAAAGCTAAAACAAAATTTACACTAGTCTGCAGAAATAGTTGATATAAAATAATTTATTTTAAGAACAATCGATTGACAACACAAAGTCGAACAAGATAAAGAATTTATTTAGTTTAAACCAACCATAAATTTGCACCTCAAAACTTTTAAGTTTTATAAATGCTCAATTAAAAGAATCATTATTTGAATAACTTTGTTCGGATTCTGATCACAACATTTTCTTTACCTTGGAGCATTACTCATTTTATTCAACCCTCAATCAGCTTTACTACATAAATACAAGGATGTACAGGGTGGTCCAAATTCGATGGGATTGCATGGGTATCTCGGTTAATATTTAAGATAGAGAAACGCTTAAATTACCAAAAATGTGCAGTTTTTTGAGACAAACTCAGAACCGTTTTCAAAAATATTCTATCATTTCCGGTTTTCGAGTTATTGAATAAAAACAGTTTGTTTGTCATTAATAATGTGTCATATCTCCGTAATTGTAATTATAGAAAATATTTATGAAGAATATTTTTAGATATTTTCATGTTTAATTCATGTTTACGCTCGCCGTTAAAAAGTTATGACACAACTTACCTTTTTTTACATGGGATAGTTGGCTATGACCTATTTTTTTCTCATTCCAAATATATAAGAATTAATTGATGTATTTATTTTCAATAATACGCAAGTTATAAAGGTGTTTTAGTTTTCTTTTTAAAGAAAATCATAGTAGCCTATAAAAACAAAAAAAAAAGGTGTAAAACCTTATAAAACTCATGTGGTACAAGTTACCAAGGTTTTTAAATTTGTTGTTGAGATAAACATTGTAGATATTTGAACATAAGTTAACAACAACATAGTCGAAATCAGCAGTTATGTAGTATATTAATGTTTATCTAATGTTAAAAAATGTTTAATGTTTATCTCAACAACAAATTTATAAACCTTGGTAACTTGTACCACGAGTTTAATAAGGTTTTACACCTTGTTTTTTTTTGTT
Organism: Elmis aenea; assembly: GCA_947652605.1. Taxonomy (NCBI): domain Eukaryota; kingdom Metazoa; phylum Arthropoda; class Insecta; order Coleoptera; family Elmidae; genus Elmis; species Elmis aenea. Next base: position 14,937,707 of record OX393576.1, read on the forward strand.
TTCACAGGCTCCTATGATTTTCTTAAAAAAAAAACTAAAAAACCTTCGTAACTTGCGTATTATTGAAAATAAATACATCAATCCTTATATATTTGGAATGAGAACAAAATAAGGAATTGAAATAGCTCATAGCCAACTATCGCTAACATTTAAAAAAAAGGTAAGTTTATGTCATAACTTTTTAACGACGAGAGTAAAATTTTTTTTTTAGTGTATCAAATTAAACAAAAATATCTAAAAATATTCTTCATAAATATTTTTGATATCTACAACAATAACGGAAATATGACACATTACTAATATGACAAAAAAACACTTTTTATTCAATAACTCGAAAACCGGAAATGATAAAATATTTTTGAAAACGGTTCTGAGTTTTTCTCAAAAAACTGCACATTTTTGGTAAATTAACCGTTTCTCAATCTTGGCTATTAAGTAAGATACCCATGAAATCCCATCGAATTTGGACCACCCTGTGTAGCAGCATACTTAATTATAAATTTTCTTTACATTATTGGAAGTGAAAAACAAATGAGCATTATCATTACTAAATAAGTGACTGTATATTTCAGCTTCAACTACTAAATAAACAAATGGTAATAATACTTACTCTAAAAATGAGTCGAAGTATCTCACCAACAGCTTCAATTTATATTCAGGAATGTTGCAATTATGAAGTAACTCGGGAAGTTTAACTGAAAATAAAATGTGTATTTATAGTTGTGTCGATAGCGGAACGTGTTTTAAGGGTACAAGAGTGTCAGTGATGTAAAATAATTTGGCTGTGATGGCATTTTACTAATAAAATGATTCATTTTATAATAAATACGTAAAAGTTTAAGTTTTAATAGCAGACTACTTAATAAAATTTAAAATATATGCGCAATAATGTGTAAGTGTAAATATAAAATATTACGACACGTACCAAAAAGTCGAGATAGATGTGTGGCACCGTAAACTAACGACGGGGGAGGGGGTTTCTGATTGTAAGCAGCTTCGGGAAGTAACCTCCATGATAAAATCCTTGTCATAGGACTTACATTTATTTCTTGACTGGTAGTGCTATAACAATAATAATTATATAAACAACAGGTTCAGATATTTTAATAAATGATTCAAAATGACAAATCTAAATATTAAATTCTTTTCACAATTTATGTATCAAACATGCGTCACTAAAACTAAAAATTTTGCCATCATCTTTGATCCATCACCAAAAACTGTAAACTGCCTTAAGTATAAATATACACAGTGTACAATTGAAAGGGTGACCAGCTAACAAAAAAATCTGAAAAACTTGCTTCTGTTTTTTCGCAGTAAGCTAAAAGTTATTGATTTTTTTTTAAATATCTGACATCAACTTTTATTCTTCATTCAATGGCATAATTAACTTTTCACTAACAAGGAAGCGTTAAGATATGCTGTCGCTAGACTTTGATCAGGGCTGTATATATTGCCTCAAGAACATCAAAAACAAATGGTTTGCAAAGTTATACATGCCATTAATGATTTTCAGTGGCAAAATACGAAAAAAAAACTGAAAAATTGAAAGCTAAAAGTCATTTTTACAATCGTGTTGACCATAAAACCATCAGAGATAAAATCGTAATTCTTCTATTTACCAATGCACGCATCCTTTGCAAGTAGAATGGTGCAAAGTTTTTGAAAACATCTTAAATGGTTCTGGAGAAAAACGAGACCCTTGTAAAAGCACCATGATTTAAGAAATTGAGGTATCTCTGTTGTAAATAAATCCTTGCGATTTGATTTGCATAGGCGTTTAAAATAAAATAAACCACTTTTACAGGGGTCTCGTTTAAGATATTTTCAAAAATGTTGCACCATTTTACTTGTAAAGCATGTGCACACTGTTAAATAGAAGAATTTCGATTTTATCTTTAATAGTTTTATGGTCAACGTGATTGCAAAAATGACCTTTATTTTTCAGATTTTGCCCTATTTTTCATCTGCAAGTCATCAATGGCATTTATAACTCTGCAAAACATTTATTTTTGATGTTCTTGATGCAATAAACACAGTCTTGATCAGATTCTAGCGACCACATACTGTGACTCTCCCTTATTCAGAAATAATTTATGACAAAAAATAAATACTAATGACATTCACAATTAAAAACTATTAGGTTTTATGGTGTACATTTGCATTTTAAGTAACATTTCTTTTTTCTGTATTAAAAAAAAAGCCTAAGTAGTTAAAAAGCATAAAAATTGTGATTTTATGACTTTACAGTTGGATACTTTTTTAACATTACACAACTCTGATTAGCCTGTGAATTTAAACCCATTGTTATATTAAAAACTAATGTAAATACACTTAAACACAATACCTTGAACTTGGTTTGGAATTCACTTCTGGTAACAAAACTTCATGAGCATCTAAATCTAGACTGCGGCCAGATCTTAATCCTCTTCTTCGAATAAAAGGTTTATGATGGCTGTTAAGATGACCATCATGTTCATGGTTATTATAAACATCATCTTCAGCCTCCATATTCGGTAAATGTGCATATTCCAAGTCCTCTAAATCAGTCTTTGAATTTCTAGTTTTAAAAAAATAATTATCATAACTTGAAATACATTATTCACTATACAGGGTGTCCCAGATTACATTTCCAGCATGGGGATCTCGCTTATTATAGAAGATACAGGTTTGTTTAAATTAGATGAATTATTTCTTAGTATGAGAGGAGCCACAATCAATTTTTGAAAGTACAAAATTCCTCGTGCTTCAGATGTTATAGCAAAAAATATGAAAATGTCTAATTTCTTTTTTCTTTCATAACTTTTTTGTCTTAATCATTAGATCAATTTCATTTGTACTTTCTTAAGGTACTTTTAAATGGAGAATGTAACTGTTATTTTATATTTTTTTTACACCTATCATTTTCGACATATTACCCCTAATTTCTTTTTGGGCCGCGAACTTGGCTTTGGAATAGTTGAATGTGCTTTTTTTTCTCGTTTAAATGAGATATTACTTGCTATACCTATTTCTATAAATAAGTTACAAAATGAAAAAAAAATCGTATTTTACCCATCACTTATCAAGTTATCTATGAAAATAAAAAACAAAAAACAACTAATAATTCAATGTCAAATGATAGTTACTATTTGTGTGGTATCATTTATTAGAATTTTATAGTACTGTTGTGTAATTCGATAGTCTTTGTAGCAAATTTGTTATATAATTATGGACACATTTACAACTAATTAAAAATTTTAAATGTTGAAATGCTACATTCTTTGCAATAGAAACTGTGTAAAATAGATAATTCTAATTAATTATGATTTGTTTTAGATTTTTGGTTGGTTTCCCGAAAAAACCATATTCTTTTAACTTTATTTCCAAATTTCTGTAATTACGCACACTTCGTTGCCTTTTCTCGGGATATAGCTCTAAGTATATTCGCCCAGCTTCTACACAGTTTTTATGATAAAGAATGTAGCATCTCAACATGTCAAATTTTTCGCTATTTTTAAATGTAGCCATCATTATAACAATTACTACTAAGACTATCGAATTACACAACAATAATATGAAATTCTAATAAATGATACCGCAGACAAATAGTAACTGGCATTTGGCATTTAATGAGTTGTTTTTTGTTTTTATTTTCATAGATAGCTTGATAAGTGAAGGATAAAATACAATTTATTTTCATTTTGTGACTTATTTATAGAAATAGGTATAGCAAGTAATATCTCATTTAAAAGAGAAAAAAAAACACATTCAACTATTTCATAGCCAACTTCGCGGCCCATAAGAAAAAATGAAATTAGGGGTAATATGTCGAAAATGATAGGTGTTAAAAAAAAATCTAAAATAACAGTTACATTCTCCATTAAAAAGTACAAATGAAATTGATCTAATGGATTAAGACAAAAAAGTTATGAAAGAAAAAAGAAATTCGACATTTACATATTTTTTGTTAAATCATCTAAAGCACATGCAATTTTGTACTTTTAAAAATTGATTGTGGCTTCTCTCGTACTAAGAAATAACTCATATAATTTAAACAAACCTGTATCTCTTATAATAAGCAAGATCCCTATGCTGGAAATGTAATCTGGGACACCCTGTATAAACTTGAACAAATGACATGGTGTATATTTAATTACAAATAAATAAGTAATGTTAAAGCTACACCAAGAATAATGCATGAAACAACAAACTCACATGTTACTAGCAAAAAAATTACAAACATATCACTTATAAACCCTTATTAATTAATTTGTTACAGCTTTTAAAATTCAGTGTCAAAGATTTAACTATAAATGGACTAGAAAATAAAAAGGGGTTGTATTTACACTTACAATTCTTGTTTTACGTTAGGTACTGACGACATAAATGCAGCTTGTGCAGTTTCCATTTGACCTTGCTCTTGTTTATACAGCAGTAAATCGTTTAATGTAAAATCAAAATATATTCGTAACCCATCCAGCATCTCCTTACAAAGATTAAGACTGAAATTCAAATTAAAAAATAATTAAAGTATCCCAAATATAATTAAAATTTAAATATAACATCCCATTACATTTTTATAAATGATATGGTCTATAACAGGGGTCGGCAACGTGGTGCTCGCGGGCACCCGCAAAGCATTTTGAAAGTACCCGCCACTAACGTAAAAGAACTTGTAAACCCACCACTTTCCCAATGACGCGCTCTTTGTGGCACTATTAGCGTGGAAAATAAATGAAAAGTACCCTTTGTCATAAGCTAGCTATTCGGGGTGCCCTCTTATCAAAAAGGTTGCCGACCCCTGGTCTATAATATTAATTACTGTTTTAAATGATTACTTCAGTTTCCATAGTTTCCCAGTTTTTTTTTTTTTATTTTAAACTTTTTAAATCATACTTCAACTATGAATGTCCAACATTATAAATACTAACGTTTGATCAATTTGTCTTACTACAAATTATGTGGATATGAGACACAACAGTGCATTACTACTTACTTTTTTTGGAGGTCTTCAGGTTTGGCTTTTGACATACTGTTAAAAGGTCGCCGGTGCCTTGTACTGGGATTTTCAGTTAAAGTACCCAACTGACTGGAGACATAATATTTCCAATAAGATTCTAATACTGTTAATACAGTCGGGTCTGCTGGTAATTTGTGAAGCTGAAATTAATTGTTAATTAAAAGAAATTCTTCCTCTTCAAGATTTGGAAACAATCATTAAACAAATTATATATACAACTACTACCTTATTTCTATTGCTAATCAAATTATAATCATGTTCTAAGCAAGTTTTCAACTCCTGTGGAAGTTCAATAGGTACACAGTCATCTTCAATTGACGATTCTTCCTCAGAACTACTGGTAGGACCTTCTGTATCCATACGAACTGGGCTTCCAGAACTCCCATCTTCTGATGAATGTGCTACAGGTTCACTTGATTTGTGACTATGTTTTTTACGTTCACGTCGATACAAATAAGCTCCCCTAAAAACAGGTAAATAATTTATAAGATCCACAAATGTTACAGATTAAATTACAGCTGTAACTGTGAACGCTCTGCTAAATCTTTTTGAAGCTGACGATTTTCTGCGGTATCTTTAAGAACATATTCCTCTCTTACACATCTGTCCCAAGAGGAATTCCAACCCTACAATAATTACATGTAATAACATTGAACAGCATTTTGCGCAAAAATGGTACCTGAAAATGTATTAAATATTCAATATTTTTTCGTCCCCTATGGTCTTTATTTGTAACAATATCCAGAACCTAAAATTGGTTACAAATATTGTAAAAACTGACATCTGAAAGTAAGGTTAGTATACAAACTTTTGAATCGTATAAGACTTTAGCTTTTGTTGGATCAGGCTCATAACATAATACTCTTTCTCCTTCAACAAATTTTAATTTGACACCTCTAGTAGACACCATCCTTAACCATATAATACAAATAAACGTTAGGCATCACAACAAAATATTGAAAATGTCAACACCGGTTTCAAATTACGTGTAGCCAACCACAGTTTAAAATTCATGTATACCATATTTCCACATAAAGCAATAAAACAAAATTCACTAACTTTATTGTATACGAGGGTTAGGTAAATATTAAATAATTAATTAAAGTGGCAGATAATTATATTTTCATCCATTGAACAGAAAAATAACACGATATTTTTTACATAATTTTATCAAATTGTGTTTTGGCCATAAAAGCTATTTTCTGTGCTTTTTGAACAATTTCCGGACATTTTTTCTTGCGCACTAATTTACAATCTTGAAAAAATCCTTCATTTTTTGGAAAACCATTACTACCATCATTAAATGTTGTAAGACCTGTAAAGAAATGCATCATAGTTGTAATAAAATGATTAAGAAAACATAACTTCTTCATACCAAGTCCCCATATTTTGCCCCCTCGAAATTCTCCTTCGTGTCTCATTCCATCAGAACGCCAAAATACTCCATATCCATGAAACCATCCTTGAAGAAATTCTCCTTCAAACCTATGAAACATTAAAAAATTACAGCGTAATTATTTTCATCAAAATGTTTTTAAACATTACTTCGCGCCATCTGGAAATGTTAATACCCCGAGACCGTTAAATAAACCACCTTCGAAGTAACCATCATATCGACTACCATCCTTAAATCTCAAATGTCCTTGTCCTTGTCTTAAACCTTCGTTACTCCAATAACCAACATATACATCACCATTTGGAAATCTATATCCCCCGTAACTGAATATCTTAGCTGCAATATACCAGGTTATTAAAAACAATAAGTGAAAATAAAGAAATAATTCACAACCAATGCGGTTTCAACATCAACTTTTGTTGAAGGTAGGGTTGCCAGAAGTTAAAAAAGTAAGAACTTTTCCACAAAAAAAAGAAGGTGGTAGTCGGTGTGTGGTGTATGGAAATACGCGAGTATGTGAAGAATTTTTATACTGCTGAATATGACGTCTCTGATAAGTCTCAATATAACAATGTCATATTTACTTTGGTATTTGTCGAGAACAATAATTACTCTCACTATTAAAATATTTAATGGTCTAAAACAAATTTCTTAATAACTTATTCATTACCATAAATATTTTAAATTTTGGGCAAGTTACGGATTGACTTGGTACAATATACTTCATAAATTCATATTTGAGACATAAATATTGTATTGTTTAATTTTTATTGGATTTTCATAAATAAATTGTGTTTTGGCAGTTCTGGTCTAAAACAACATTTTTAATAACTTAATCGTTAGCAGATATGCTTTGATTTTTATTTCCTTTTCGTTTGAGTTAGTGCAGTATACTTTATAAATTCATGTTCGAGACATAAATATTGCATTGTTAAATTGTTATTGTATTTTTACTAATCAATGTGTTTTGACAGTTCTGGTCCGAAACCAAATTTTTAGTAACTAAATCTTAATCATATTTATTTTGATTTTTATTGAAGTTTACGGTTATCTTGGTTCTGTATACTGCAGAAATTAATTTTATTTGTCGTAAGAACAGCATTGTTTAGCTTTTATTGTAATTCATAAATACAAAACGCAACCCACTTAACACGTTGCGCCTTCATAGATATGCAATGTGCTGAACAAAACGCCTACTTTTGTCATTTTTAGACAACCTGCGTAACTGTTATGTCAAATTAGTTGCATATCTATGTAGGCGTTTTGTGTAGTGGTTGCCTATCAATAGGAGCGTTTAGTAGGTTGCATACTGTACATTACGACTACATGGATATGTAATTAATTTAACGTCTTTGCTACGCAGGTTGCCTGAAAATGCCAAAAGTAGGCGTTTCGTTAAGCACATTGCATACCTATGTAGGCGCACCTGCCAAGTGGGTTGCGTTTTGTATTTAATTAGGCGCCTGTTAACAATAAATATAGTATGTTTAGGCTTTTTCATTTACATAGTAAATAAAAATACAATTGGTAAAAAATAAAGTTTTTCATGTAAAAATATTTTACTTTACCAAACTAAGCCGAACACTTACAAGTAAAAAACAAAATAACTTAAAGTTTATAAATTATTAAAGTGGAGTTTATCGCTTTGACCTATAAACGACTCGGTTCTATGTTTTTTTTTTTAAATTGGCCAAAAGTAAGTAAGAAAAAAAGATGAAAAAAAGATCAGAATAAAAAAAGAGAGTGCACAAAATGATCGGGACATTAAAAGAGGACATGTTATCTTTAATAGCTTTAATCTGGCAACTCTAGGTAAAGGTTTTAAAAGATAGCAAGAAAAGTTTTGACAGAACTACAGAAAACTTCAAAAAATATTTAAGAGTAGTGTATATGAAATTAAAAGAATTGTCATATTTAACATTTGGGAAATTATTAAGTATTACAGATATTACAATTGAAAAAATGCTGCTGATTTAAATTGCATGTAAATCAAATAAAAATACTTTTTGGAATTATGAAGCCTTTTCAATTATTTATGACATGTAAATAAATACAGTTCCTAACAAATTTAAAAAACATTGTACGTACACGTTTCGGTAGCATCCATGATCACATTTAACCAAAATCAATTGTTTCATACCCCCGCAATTGTCTTTTAAACTGCTGCAAAAGTATATGAAACGATAAGGCTTCACAAGCATAATTTAATTACTCCCAACATGTTAGTGCAGCGTTTACCAACCGGGGTTTCCTGGAACCCTAGGGCTCCGCGAGAAATCGCTAGGAGCTCCGCGAAAAATAAAGATGAATAGGCTAATGCTACAAAAATTGTTAACTCAATTAAAAAATAAGACCGTACATACCAGAATGTTTAAGAAAGTTAGGTGAAAACCAGAACAAAGAGTACACAAGTCTCTTACTGCAAACAAAAGGAGTTCTAAATGGGGTGTTTGAGCTAAAATATGAATTGCAAGAATGGTTTCATGAAAGCAATAAGCAAAATTTTGCTAATTGCATTGAAAATTAAAAATGGCTAACCTACTTACCAGACATTTGTCACTAAACGAATCAAGTGCCCAAGCCACTGCAAGGCCCTGAAGAAAACATTTTGACTTCAAGGGACAAGATTCTTGAATTGAAATTTTTAAATTGTTAAGTCAATGTAGAGTTTAATATGTTATAATATCTGTAAAATATCCACACTCGTGATGAAAAGTCGAACTTTACTGCCTTGGTACATAAATAACTAGGAGTATTTATTTTTCTTTGCGACATTTTTCGTTCCATCTCATACTGTGAATTAATAAATATAGTGAATAGGAATGATTGTTTTTCTAGCTTAGCTTTCAAAATTTAAAAATTAGGACACATGTGTAATTTACAAAAATGTATGTATGCTTAAAAAAGTTGTGATTTTTTAAGACAGCGTATTATCTCTATTGAACGCTCCTTAAAAATGTTAAAATAAAACATTTAGGCATTTAAAGTTACAAAGATTTAACTGAAATTTAAACTGAAAATAAAAATTGCTTTGTGCAATGAGGAGGACACAGAAAAATGTTCTGGTCTACACAAATATATTTTAATAATTACAAAATTAAATGAGAAACAGAAGAGAATTCTTTGCATAAGTGCTGTAATTGTGTCGATAACCTTAGGATATTGTATTAAACTACTTTTACTGTATTAACTGCAAACATTGCATTGTAAGTATGTACATAATACATGTTAAATAAGATAAAATAATCACAAAAGCTGTAAATAGCAAGTGTGTGGGATTACCATAACAACAAATATAATTTCTTTTACTGCAAAATATCACCAAATATCACCTAATTAGGAAATTAATTATAGCAAATTTATTACGTTATCGATTAAGACAAAATAGCCAAACGAAATTTTTTTTTTTTTTTTGTTAAGCGTAGGTGCAGATTTTGATAAGGTTACGTGGCAAGTTTTTTTAATGATTAGAAAATCTATATTGTTGCTTACGTCAAGCGCCGGCGTACTGACGCCTGCTGCGACGCTCTCTTGTTACCACATTTTCGTGTGAAATCATATCAGCTGAGTAAGTCATGGGGATCGGAGTGTTGGTGGCGTTTACCCTGTTTATTGTGGGGTCGCGCCAATATCAATACAAACACCACAATAACGAAGAATTGCTGCAGATCCTCGAAAGTGTGCACGAAGAATGTTCCAACATAACAAGGGTTTATACCCTTAGCGAAACTTCTGCTCTTGGACTTCCATTGTATTTGATTGAATTTTCGACAAAACCTGGCCACCATGAAATAAGTAAGTGAATTCGATTTGCACACTTTTTTTATACGTGTTTTAACGTGCTGAATAGAAAAGGCACGCGTTGCTTTTTTGTTATTATAATGATGTACTGCAAACCAATACTAACATATTGAAAAAATATTATTATTTTGTTGGAAAATTATTGCATTCAATAATATTCAATACAGATCTTTTTTTTCACATAAACAATTAAATGTATATTTTTTAAAGCAAATTTTTTAGTTCAGTGATGAAGAAATTTAAAATTTTAAAATTTATATTTATCATGGTCAAATATTCAATGAAAAATTAGTAAGTGGTGTCGAGTAGTGTAATTCGTGCATTCATGTTTTTTTTTTTTAAATAAAAACAAGCATTTTAAAATTTAATTCCTGTTTTTTGTATCACAAACCGTATTGGCTTATTTCAATAACTGCTTTTTAAGCTAGAGCTATCAAACTTGGCCGAAATGTTTAGGTGTTTCCCATTGACTTTGTGGGATAATTAGAAAGAAAACACGTAATTGGAAGTATGATTTATAGTCAGGTCATCCGCTTACTTATGTACAAGCCTTAAGTCAAGCATGACATTAGCCAACTAAGTTTAGTAAAAAAATATTTGAAATGTATAAACAGAGTTAGTCGATGCATCTTTAGCGCTAATTTTCTGGAAAACGGCTACGTTTACAGCAACAAACCAAAAGGGACGAATTTTTTCCTCTTAAGTCGTACTTTCTTATGGACGAATGACATTTTCAATTTTATTCCAGAGAAAAAAAATCTGAAGATGGTAAGCGGATGACCTGACTATAAATCATACTTCCAATTACGTGTTTTCTTTCTAACTATCCCACAAAGTCAATGGGAAACACCTAAACATTTCGGCCAAGTTTGATAGCTCTAGCTTAAACGGCTAGGACGTAATCGATTTTTTGATCTTTTTTTCTTGCAACTTTGGAGGTCTCTAACTTTGAAAGGAAGCATTTTCGGATAACAAAATATTTGACAAATGGTCATCATTTTCACTCAGGAATATGCACCTACTTTTTGGCGGTGTATAATAGGGACACCCTGTATGTTGCTATAAATTTTTTCACGATAAAGATATAACCTTACAAAAAATATAAAGGCTAGCTAATATATTTATTTTATTTTTATATTTGCCCAAACTCTTACGATGTTTTTAGATGTTGCTGTACTAAAACCAAAATTAAAAATAGTATAAAACTGTACACATATTTTTATTTATCAATACACAGCGTTCTTTTCAACTAGATTTGGTTTCGCCAATCATAATTGTTTTTATTTTGTCTAACCATTTTTGCGAATTCTTCAAATGTTGCATAAAAAACAAGTTAAAGTTTTAAATCATTAAACAAAACCGAATTATAGTGCTTTTGGATGTAGCATCACAACAAAAATCGTAAAAGGTATCAAAACTGAAAAATAAAGCTTTTAAAACCTCATGATCAAACTATAATAAAAGAGCTTTAGAAACTTAGATATAACTTAATGAAAACAACGGTTGATAGTTGTTTAAGTGATTAATTTCAATTAGCGTGGCCACCAAATGACTTTCGCCATTCATATATGTGTATTATGTATGCGTGTGTGTTTGTGTATATATTTGTTTGTATGAAAAGCTAAAGGTTCTACACCAGACATTAATTAATCTAATTTTTGTGAATGGTGTAAGTAACTTGAATCAAAATATAAATGACGTCTATCAAAATGATATGTGACGTTTATCAAAATGACATTTCATGCAAGGGTTTATGACAAACACACAACACTATTTTTTAAAGTAATACACAAAAATGTTTAACTTTTTTTTAATAAAAATTTGAGAGAGTTCAAGAAAAATCAAATCAAAATTTCGAAAATGTTTATTTGTTTAATTAATTTAATTTAAAAAAAGCTTATTACGCATAATTATATACTCCAATATAGAATATAATTCTACGTAAACAAAATATTTATAATATCTACACTGTTTTCCTGCAATTTTAGATTAACGTAAAAACTTTAATATCATAATATACCGAGTGTAGTTGAAATCAGGCTCATTTTTTTTTCATTATAGACAAATGAAATTTTAGACTTGTGATATGTGCAAAAAACTGAATTTTCTGAAAATATGTACCTACATCATTATTCCACTTCCTGTTTCGCAAAAAATGACCCCAATTTTGCTATTTTATATGGAACACCCCGTATATTTTTACATTTTTGGATTGAGGAAGCCATTTTGGATACAACTGGACTATTTTGGTTAATTTTTATAACCGCCTACCGCCACTATCCATTTAACAAAATTGACTTTTTGAGAAAAAAATAATTTCGCAAAGCCGATTAAAGGAATCTTAGTCACTTAAAATTAACAAAAACGCTTTTCAACATAACGAAATTCAATTTATGCAGGACACAGCGCACTTAATAAAAAATTTAATTTTTGTCCGAAAGTTATTTGCGGTTATAAACACTAATTAAAATAGTGCAGTGTATTTAAAATTGCACCCTCTTCCAAAAATGTAATAATATACAAGGTGTTCTATTTGAAATTACAAAGTTACGGTCACTTCCGGCGACTTCCGGCGAAACCGGAAGTGAAATAATAGTGTACATGTTCATAAAATCCAGTTTTTTGTGTCTATAAGTTCATTTGCCTAAAATAAAAATTGATAATAAAAGGTGGTTACCCTGATTTCATTTAGTTACAACCGGTAAATATATTAGTTATTATTTGAGATATCACTTATCAACAAAACGCACGTGATTTGTAATATTTTTATTAAGGCACGAATGATAAAAAATTGCAAAAATTGTACTATATTATAACGTCAGTGTTTAAGAGACTTTTAAAACATGTAAATCCGTCCGAATTCCGAATTCGAACATTTTCGCGATCACAATACTTTTTCCATACTACGTATGACAAAAGTTTAAATATTTTATTTCTTCTACAAAAAAAGTCTTCCTAAAAAATTCATAACAGCTTCGAGACTCTCGTCTCTTCATCGTTAGATTGTGTTCCTTAAATAACCTATTAATGAAGAGACGAGTTTCGAAACTATTATAAGTTTTCTAAAAGAATCGATTCTTCGTAGAAATAAGATAAATGCTTTTTAAATTAACTTACTCTAATTAAAACTTTACATTCCATACCCTTGATATTACACTTCAGTCAAACCATATCACAAGAAATAGTTTTATCAATATCTATCGGCGTATAGATTTTAACTAGCTAACATTATTATCACATTATCAGTAACTATTATAAAATTATATACATCAGTAGCATATTATATTAATGGCCTATAACACTAAAATATATTTTAACTTTATTTTTATGAAGCATTAAGCAAACAATAGAATGGTTACTTCAAAGCGAATTTAATAAAGTTTGTGTCATTACGGTTTTTTTTTTTTCTGAACAGCGCCTCCACAAGTTTAATGTACTTTGTACAGCTAATTGTACATCTAACTTTGATCTTTTTATTGTAACAATCCTGTAAATGGCAGTCCTTTACAGTTCATTTCTGTTTATATAGTGAAAAACTCTTTTTATTCCTTTGTGCTCCATTCGTTATTTAAAAATTTATGAATTGTAAAGGTGACACTCTAATTAATCACCCAACTAAAATGAAACCGCACTTGTGGCTTAATCTTTCTGAACATCACACACTTGCCATCGTGCGAGTGGATCGTGACGTGACATGATGGAAGAGGTAGCGTATGTTTCCTGTTTTTATAAAACAAAGACGTATCAAAATCCTATATAAGAACGTGACATGGAATGTTCCATCGCGTTCGTTCACACAGTTTTTCAGCATTGTCTACTTTCCTCGAGTCTATCAAAATTGCGTACCTGCACACAGATAACATGATGGTGTATGATAATTGTTGATCGATAACATTGATGTTTGGGATAGGAATACGAAATTTTACATTGTTTGCAAGGTGATTGCGGAAATGATCAATAACAGCGAAATAGAACTCAAACCAGACTCTCTCGTATCAACCCCAAACCAAAAATCGCCTCCGAACTGTCTGTTTTTCTGTATCCGTATCTGTAATCGCACCCAAAATGTGCAAATACAACTTTTTCACCACTACTTTCTTAACAACACAAAATCTTGATTTTTAGCTTGAAACGCGTTTTTTATTGCCTCTATTCCTATTTTAAACTAAACCACAATTGATTCAAACAGTATACAATACATTTTGTAACCACGAACCCGAATCGAAAAAATATAGGTTCATTCCGACCGGTTTGACAAATTTTAGCTTGGACGGATTTGAACCGGTTTACACCAGTCAGTTCCGTTCAATTTGCCATTCAATGAATTATTACATTAACGATTAAGTTCCGGTCCACGATTTAAAAGAAAAACAATGGTTCGTTCCGATTTTGGTTCCAGTTTCGTTTCGGTTCGGGTTTCGGGTCCTTAATTTTAACAACGCCAATATTTGGATTTTCGATTGCTGGCTTTTAAGCTATTTACTGTAAAAGTAGATATGTAAATTGGTTTTTAAAAAGAGGATTTACGCTATTACCTATTTAGCATTATTATTTTTTCATGGATAATTACTATTTTTGTTTTTTTTTGTAATTATATTTTCCAAACAGCACTTATAAATATTTAAATCATTGTATATACGAATTTTAGAACTTCATTCATTATGTAAAACTTTAATATAGCGCTTATAGGATATAACAAAGTGGATGATGATCCAAAATAGACGAAACGTCAGACACAAAATCTAATTAGAGCAGCGTATAGAAAACAAAAATATTACTTAAGAAAGTCTTTTTTTTTTAAATCGAACATAAATTTTTGTTTAGCTTTTGTTCTTAAAATAATTTCTGAACTAAGAAGTTTAAGTTTTAAATTAAGCATCAAATTACGCACTTTTGCCCCAATTTAAGCGTCTCCATTGCCGTAAAGCAGTGGTTCTTAACCAGGAATGCACGGATCTCCTAGGGCAGCGATTCTTAACCGGGGACCGCAACCCCCTGGGGGGCGTGAAAGATTTTAAGGGGAGCCGCGAAAAATTTATGAAACGTTTTTTCTGTTTAGAATATTAAAAAACAAAAATGTTTTGCTCCTTATTTTACTTGAACCATCGAAGAGATATCTTCTTAAATAAATCGTAATATATTTGTTACTACAAACTAGGGGGTCGCGAAAATATTTTAGGATATTTAGGGGGCCGCGACTACTAAAAGGTTAAGAACCACTGTCCTAGGGTACCTACTCGAAGTTACTCCTGGGGGTGCAAGGCTGAGTCCTTCACATCGGGTTCTCCACTCGCAGAACTGTAAAGTAACTCTACTGTACTATAACGGCTTGCCGCAAATCTAAGGTGACCATTCTTTTCCCCGATCTTTCGGGGACACTAAGTTGGGGTAACAAAAAAAAGGTCCTCAAGTAACTTTCGTAAAATCTATTTTCCCGTTTTCTGTACACCACAAACAACAACTTTCAATTGTTTAATAAACAAAATTCAAATTAAAGAGCAGGAATTAAAACTCACGCATTTTTGCCATTACAAAAAAAGAGGATATGTCCAGGAGAAAGGACGTGTGGTAACCCGAAGTAACCTAACCTAACATAACCTAATCGGACTTGACACTTTAATTACCGGTGATGGCTGACAGCTACGTGCAAAACTCCTCCTCACTCCAGTTTTCATGACCAATAAGCGGTTACACTGTTACAATGTTGCCAGACTAACAGATTTGCATAATTTGGCAACAGCGAAAGTACCATACATTCGATATTTTAAATGTGTATGGGAAAATTATGAAAATCGGGGACAAAATCGGGGACAAGAATAATCCGGGACTTAAGTCTTGTTTCGGGGACTGTCCCCGAAAATCGGGGACGAATGGTCACCCTACGCAAATCTGCAGTATTATTGGGGATGCGAGATCACATTTTGAGAATTTAAGGGGTGTCAGTAACTAAAAAGATTAAGAACCACTGCTTTAAAGAGATGCAAATTTCGCATATTAGGTCTCGTATTTGGGACACCCTGTACGGTTTTACCTTTTTGGTTCTCTAAAAATATCATTGCGTAAACAATTTCAATTCTACGAAGATCCATTATCGCATTTTTATAACCTTCTTCAGTATTTAATTTATATTGTAAAAAAAAACGCTTCATTTTTACTCATTGTAAAATAACAACTATATTTTTTTACAGTGAAACCTGAATTCAAGTACATTGCCAACATGCATGGAAACGAAGTATTAGGAAGGGAACTAATGTTGAGACTCGCTGCATTCTTGTGTGAAGAATATCAAACAGGAAACCCCAATATAAGGACATTGATAGAACAAACTCGCATTCATTTAATGCCTAGCATGAACCCTGATGGATGGCAACTTGCTACAGACACAGTAAGTTCAAAATATGAAGTCACGAAATGTAAACGCAAAGTTACTGTTTATTATATTTTTACTGTATGTATAGTAACGTACCGATTAACCGAGACTGGTTAAACACAGAAATTTCGTATATACTAGATGAATTTAGAAAGACTGCCTACTTATGGTACTTACATCGTTGTAATATGAATATAAAAAAGTATGCACAGGCTCGAGGATACCATTTAAAAATCAAAAGTTGAGATGACTTTCGGTTAGGCCGTAAATAAAATTTCACTCATAAGAATACCGTTTATTAAAAAATGCGAGCACGACTTGTTTTATTGTTTTCCTGTATACTTTTACATAATTTATAAATAAGCTTTATTGTCATTAAGTGCAATGAAGGTAAAGCGCGAAAGTAGAATAATACAAAATCGATAGTATAACATGGTTATCTTGTTTATTGTTAAAGATTAAGAAGAAGGCTTTAAATCGTGCAGTTTTAAAAGAACTTGAGGATTTTTCACAAAATAATCTTGTCATTATGTTGCAATAACAAAGATTGCTATTATATCTACAGGTTATTAACCTGGTGTGAATTTTCTTTAAATGTTATTTTCTAATGAATGTGGGAAAAGTTTTTTTTTTTTGTCTGCGAAGTAACATGAATACCATTCAAATCTGACGAGGAAATTTGAATGCAAATTGTGGCATATTTTGCCAATATTTTCTTGCTTTTAAATAAACAGAACATTTACCTGCAAACTTTAAAAAAATCTTTTAATAAATAATAAATAATGACAAGATTTAATAGGCCATGTTTCACATGGTCAAATGATTTTAACTTAGGACTCCAATCCTAACAAAATTATTTTAAATATATAACGTTTATCAAATCTGCACAAAAAGTTCGAAGAACATTATTCAGCCTTAATATAGTTCCATAATTCTGATTAGTCGGTAAAAGTAAATTATAAACCAAAAGACCTACTTTTGACTTCGATTTTACAAGAATATTCAAACATTTATCAGCAAACAATAATAATTATTTGATAAACTGTTGGATTATTTAGTAGATTCGTTCAATAATGAAAATAAGCTCAATCATAAAACACATACAGAGTGTTTCACGTTTCCATGGGACACCATTGCTAGCTATCTCCGTAAATAATGAAAATACAAGGTTGGTTAATGGGACAAAAGTTAGCTATTTAGGAGTGTATTTTAGACAAGATCTTGTTTTGTTCAAAAATTCCATGGCTTGCGTGATATAAAGAAAAAACGAAATCGAGCAAAATTTTTAAACTCAATTATCTCGACTATCGTTTCTAATACACAAAAATGGCAAAAGATTTTTTTTTGTAGATTTTGTTTGCTATAAGATGGCGAAAAACAGATTTTTATTTATAAATTACTGTGCGAGATATTTGACAAAATAACTTTTTTTTTTAATGGTAGCGTAGTAGGTGATGACTGATTTGTAGATTGTTTTTTTCTCTTTACAATGATATACTATTTTATATGTCTATTTTCAAAAATAAGCGAAATAACCTAAAAAAATGCAAAATCTAAAGATAAAAATCAACGTTGCCATGGAAAAAACAATAACCTACCAGTACCAATTGTTTTATTTCGACCCTTGCTAGTCTATCCCGTCACTCTTTAGCTTTAGGCGGTGCCATTAAAACAAGTATTAGGCGAAATGAAAATATTCATATAATAAAAATAGTACAAATAAAATACATTCATATAAAATAAACAATATACCTACTCCTAATTATTTTAATTTCGCATAACATTTGTTTTAATGTCACCGCCTAAAGAGTGTTTTTTCAAATATCTCGCATCGTATTTGATAAATAAAAATCTGACTATCACCATTGTTTAGCAAACAAAATCTACAAAAAAAATTCCATTGGCATTTTTGTGTATTAGCAACGATAGCCGAGATATTTGAGTTTAAAAATTTTGGTCGATTTCGGTTTTTTCGTTACATCACGCAAGCCATGGAATTTTTAAACAAAAGATCTTGTCGAAAATACTCTTCTAAATAGGTAACTTTTGTCCCATTTAACCAATTTTGTATTTTCATTATTTACGGAGATAGTGTCCCATGGAAAAGTGAAACACCCTGTATATTTTTCGGAGGATCTCGTGACGAAATTCAAGACTCTTGTCTCTTCATGTAAATGTATAAATAAATAAGACTACAACTGATGAAGCGACAAGAGTCTGGAGACCAGTATCCCATTTCGGCAAGAGATCTGTCAAAACAAGATAAGTGATTTTTAGTAAAACTTCTTTTTATTAACCAATAAAAATTGTTTTGCCTTTAATTGACAATTACCGCCACGAAAGATCTGTTTTCATGTTTACTAGCACGAAACATAAGTAAAGAAACAAACAAGATATTTACGTTTGTTGGAAATTTGAAAAACACTTGCCTTAATTAATATCAGCCATTTTCAGCCAATGATCGCTTAAATAACTGTTTCATTAGCTAAAGTGACTCATAATCAAATGAAATACTTCTAAACAATTAATACATTTTCGTCTGACACGTTAATGCAAGCGTAAAACTTTTATAAATAAACCAAACGTTACCCTGAAAGCCTGAAACGTTTTACTGAAACATCATTACCATATTTTTTACGAGACTGAAATTGATCCTATCGGTTGACTACCCACAACAACTTTAAATACTCTGTCAAGGCTATATAAATATTAATAAGTATACGATTATAACTAGACTAATAATTAGTAATGAACTTCTTAAGGCCATATCATGGTTTACCTACTTTAAGGATAACCTTGTTTATTCAGCTCCTGAGCTAAATAGGGAATATTTAAATGACATCCCTCGCATAATTCTGTGGAAACTTTATATCCTTTGCATAATTCTGCATAAATAACTACTTAAACGGATGTTAAAGTTTATTTGCAAATCTAACCATATGATATTTTTGATTTAATATCTTGACTTTGAAATTTTGTCGAACACGTGATGGTGATCAAATTTATTTTATTTAATTATGATTCGTTATAACGTACCAAGTAATTTTATAATTGCTGATGATGAGAAAAGATTTATTCTAACATAGTTGGGTCTTCATATTTGTGGGATCTATATTCATGGAATCATATTTTCCTGGAGGCAAAAATCTAAAAGGGCCAAGGAAGTGATGACTTTAAATGAAAAAATTAACATTCGACTTTACACTTATTAATGCGTTTTTACAATAACCTTATCCTACTAGGAATAATATATTTGACAGGCTGTAAAGTATTCCTCCACAGCCACTTTAATGTTGTTATCAGATTTAAATTGTCTTCCTCTAAGATTTTGGTCGCAAGGTGCATGAGAACTATAAGAAGGCTGCCATTGCACAACAAAGCCAGAATCCTGGATAATTTTTGTAAACTTTGTGAGCCTTATACAATCTGCCGTTATCTTTAAGTATCGATGTGGCCGTTCCTCTAGAAAAAAAAACAAATTTCACTACAATTTGCCCTAGTACCATAGTTTAACAAGTAAATATTACGAGTATTTAGATTTATTACGTATACAGGTATATGTTAGCGGCATTTTGTTCTAGTGAAATTTGGCAAAGTATAAAATAATAAACTTTAGCCTGGCCCTCATTCAGTTCGTCAGTAATCGAGGGTCAGGTTGAAGATTGTTTAAAGCTTTACTTTTAATGCATTGCAACAAATAAAGTTCCTATAATCATCAGGTTATTATTATTATTAATAATTTTATTATTTTTATTTTTGAGAAAATATACTTACTTACTTAATCCATGGCCTATCAACCCTCACGAATGTGAGGCATCTTTTTTTCTTTTCTTTTCTGGCGTTGTTTTTGGAGTTGTTCTTTTGTGTTTTCCTCTTTTCTTTTTATTTCCTTTCGCATGTCCTTTTTCATTGCTTGTGTTATTTCCGATGTCCTCTTGTTATCTTTCTTATTTCTTATACAGGGTGTTTCTTAAATATTGCAAAACAAATCGGGTGGTGATTCCTTATCGAAAATTAAGGGGGTCTTTCATATAATTTTTTTTCTTTAGACGTCTCCTTTCGGAGTTACACCCCCTTATAGGGGAGCGGTAAAGTTAGGTTTTTATTTTATTTCTCAAAGTTGGTTATATGTAGGAGAATGATATTTGGAAGATGTTTTATACTTATTAAAAAGTTTCCACCGAGGTTTCCACAGCGGGCTGAAAAGTGCGACCCCTGTTAGTTTTTTTATCAGAACTTTTTGATGGGTTAAAATTTTGCAATTTTAAAATATTTTTTTTAAAGATTTATTTATTTAGAAATGTTTTGTTCTTTAGTTGTTTTCGTAAAACCTACCGTTTTTGAGTAAAAAATAAAACAAGTCAACATGAACCATCCAATATTCCAATATAAAACGACTCATTTTGGTGGTTTCCATGGTTTGTTTATGTTCATATTAGCTAGCGAGGTGAAGAGTAATTTTTTTCACAGTGCGATTGGGCCAATCAAAGCGAATAATAGTAAAAAAAAACACGCCAAAATACGATAATAAATAGGCAAGTTATTAAGTTTTACGCAAAAAAAAAATAATTAAAAACGCAAATTTTTCAAATTTCGTAAAATTAGGTACGTTTTTCATTATTTTGGCACCATTGCACTACTTCGAGCATCTAAAATTCGGTTCCGAAAAATTATTCTTCCACAAGAACCTTCAGTTTAAGATGCATATTGGCAAGTTGCATAAAATCCATATGCTACTGCGATGTTTTTTAAGTTTTCTCAAAGGAAGCGGAAATGCTAATCAAATTAAAAATATAAGTGAAGAATCTTACGTAGTTTTTGAGTCTGTACAACTTTTATATTAACACTTTTGTCGTAAAATAATCAGAGGAGCCAACATTTGCAACTATTTAATTTTGCATGGTAAAATCTTATGTACGATACTCTCAGTCAACACCCTGTATAAGATTATTATTATTTTATACTTAGCCAAATTCCGTTCGGCATTACACATAATGCCTAGGCATTCTGTAGAACACTGGAATTATACAGTTTGTCACATATACAAAACTGAATTCTACATTCAGTTATGACAATTTTTAAAATATGCATTACGTTTTTTTGGATTTTTACTTAAAAAATATATACAACAGTTCGTTATGCACAGTTTTTATAAACTCCATATAACGAGTACAACATGACGTTAGCTTTATTTATTTAGGACAACGTTTTCTGTTCCTCTTTGATCTACAAATTCTTATTGAATTTTCTTTGGATGGGGACAGACACTGATCTTCATTATGTTCTCAATTTCATTTTGTTAATGCTTTTTTCGATTAATCTTGAGCTATTGTCTATCGGCTTTTCATTAAACGATTTAAAAAAAAAATTACATTTACGCTGATTTAAATTCAAAGCCAACCATTGAAATCCTGCTTATAGTTTAACATAAAACCGATTTAAATTTGGCAAACGCGCTAAATTTTATGCTGAATAATAAATAATATAGAAACAGATTTTTTTTTGATTTTTGCTGTAAGTTTTTTAGTCACTATTAATTCTACTCTCCATGGTTTTATCGAGACTTTGCTATGTTATTAGGTTTTGTCATTTCAATTGTTGTATTTCATATGGGCACCATATTTGATTTTAAAATAATTGTTCAGGACTTTTTTCGATTTCGTATGATTATGTTACATTCATTTACCTTTGCACCAAAAATGTTGCTTTACAAGTTGATTTAACAAAAATACCTTATGTTAAAAATAAAACAATTGAAAATAAAACTAACTAAAATTATTTAGCAAAAGTTACTAGCTCAGTTTACGTAAGTATTACTCATGTTATTTAAAATTAATGTTTGCAGGGTGGATTGGATTACCTGATTGGTCGAACTAACAATAATTCAGTTGATTTAAATAGAAATTTCCCAGATCTGGATCGAATCATGTTTTCTAATGAAGAAAACCATATTGATCACAATAATCATCTACTGGAACAAGTTGAGCGTCTTAACGAACCGGTAAGTAACAAAATAATTTACCTATGTAGTTCGTTGGAATCCGAATTTATTAAATACTAATAATATTTCTATACGTACCCTTAAATACGTACATTTATTTTGTAAAACAATTATATTTTATTCACCAAATACGTATGATTTACTTTAGTTACAATAATACCGATTGTAAGTAAGTTAAGAAAATTAGCGAGTTTATACTATGCCAAGCATACTGCCACGTATAAGACAGGAATGATATTTCTCATTTAACCCTTTGGTTCCTAGCGGTTTCACCAAGAAACCACCTTTCAAATAATTTGTTTCATGATACCCAGTGGCCACGCTTTAAAATCACTATTGCTACCCTATGTCTTACAGCAGTGGTCTCCAAAGTGGGGTGCGCGTACCCCCGGGGGTACGCGAGATAATTTCTGGGGTGCACCGGATAATTCTTAATAAATTAATATTTCTATATTCTATTCTATGTATTTTATTCTAATATTCTATATTTCTATTGCCACAGCATAATTTAGCAAATTTAGTGATGAAACTATTGCGATTTTTTATTTTGGGATGAGCGCTAATCCCGCGACATTAAAGTAAGGGTGCGCGATCAAAAAGTTTGGAGACCGCTGGCTTATGGCGGAAAGCAATAATTGGTAGAAATAAAATAGGTCTGAATAATAAAATATCATTTAAATGTTTTGCATGTAAGTTGCCTTATCAAACAATGGTAATTTGCAAGAAACTAATAAAATGTTTGCAATTAGTGGGTTATAATGGCTGATAATTAAATTTATAAATAAATTATAATCAGGTAATAAATTATTTATGGATTTGTTTTTAAATTCGAAGTTATAAAATCAATGTTAATTTTAAGATATTTTAAGTTAATAAAGTGAAAAAATTATCGAAAAAATTTATTTTGGGCTGAAAGTAAATTTATTTGTTATATTAAACACCACGAAAAGTGAAAGTGTTTTTTTTTGTCCCAGTGGTTAACTGGTGAAACCACCGACTTTTTTTCTCTATTTAAAGAAATATAATTACAAACAGATTTTTTTATTGTTCATTTTATGATATTTTAAATTAATTAAGGGAATTATTTTTTCTTTTTATTAAGAAAACTTATTTTAAGCCTTAAAGGGTTAACCAACATGCTATCTAAAACGCTTAGGAAGTTGCCAATAGTGTCTTAAGTTTTGGATATGTCGTAGGCATAATGTGAAATCCGGCATTTTATAAAACGCCTAGGCATTTTATAAAAAGCCGGCAAAACGAGCAAATTATGACTTTTTCTTAGACCCATACATTTGTGTTCATACAAAAAAAAAGCTTTAACCAACCTTTAACCTGACCCTCATTCATTTGCTCAGCAGTAGAGGGTCAGGTTAAGGGTTGGTTAAATTTTTTTTTTTAAATAAATAATAAAAATGAAGCTAATAGTTTTGTGCCTAGGCGTTTTATAAAATGCCGGATTTCACATTATGCCTACGACAGATATACTGTATTCTAAGTAAAGTACAAGTCCAAAATGTTTGGGATAACTTTAGGAAAGTTATAACTATCACCTCTACCTTGATTTTTTTATAATATTTAAAAAAAAAAATGTATCTTAATTTACAAACTAAGTGGCAATAATATTTTTCTCAATTAGTTCGTTAAAATATAAGCAACTATAAGTAGCTATTGTAAATGCTTTATACTGGGGAAATTATTCAAGTAATTTTTAACGGAAAGAAGAAAAACAGATTTTTTTATCCCTAGGCTTCATTTACCTTAGTACAACGATGGTACTTAAAACTCTTGAACTTCGTAATGAAATTTTAAAATAGGAGTTTATGACATCCTTTTTATCCTGAAGTTAAATTTAAAAAGCAAATTGTTTTTTGATAAAGTACCGATTTGTCTTTGTTTCATTTGCTTAAGTACACAATATAATTTGTAAAGATCGCTCAACTACAAAGCACGGATCGATGTTCTACATTTAAATTGCTTACTTAACAATATTTTCGCAGCTTCAGCCAGAGACTAAGGCCGTTATTCGCCTAATCATGCAAATTCCTTTTGTTCTCTCTGCAAATCTTCATGGTGGAGATTTAGTTGCAAATTATCCTTACGATGAAAGCCGATCTGGAAATCAAAGAAACGAATATTCTAAAACACCGGATGATGAGACGTTTAGGTTGGAGATTGAATTGTTGTTTATTTATTTTCGTTAATTTTTTGTGCTTAATTAGGTATCTTGCGCTATCATATTCCACTCGTCATGCTGATATGGCAAGCCCGAGCCGACGTGGCTGCGCTGAAGACAGTGACAAATTTGGAAAACAGGGAGGAATAACTAATGGAGCGAAATGGTATAGTCTCCAGGGAGGTAAGTCCATGATATTCAATGTACGTGATCATAAGTTTTTTTGAAAAAAAGATGCCACACATAATTAAGGGGATGTTGTAATAAGAAAAGTATCTCATTATTGTTATTGTATATTTCGCATTTTTACTCTGAACTTATTTTACAACTTTTAATTACGGCCAGTCGATCAAATGCTATTAAATAAAGTGTAATGTATTTTTCGCACTGAACGTTCAAAAACATGACAAACAATTAGGTAATCGTGAAGAAATATTATAAATGCTTGAATTATTTAAGTGATTCATTTCCTAACATAAATATGTTAAAGTAGTAATCATTTTTGAACGACATCTCATAGAAATGTAATGGTGCCTTTCACTTGAGAGATCTATCGAGAGTAACTCTCGATAGCAAACTCTCGATAGCAGCGTCACCAATGGATACAACCCCTGAGAGTTCTCGCGAAAAGCGGCGAGCTACTCTCCGAGAGCTATTTAGCTATTTATCAAATAGCTATCAAGTTGACACGCGCTGTCAACCGTCTCCGGCAATTAATTTTATAATTTTAAGATCTAAAGTTTACTCGAAAGTGAGATTAAATTATGTATTTTTAAATGAAACAAATTGGTGAACCTATAATGGTCCAACACGTTATTTAAAAAAAATTAGAGAAGGTTTGACGATTGCAAATTCACAGAGCAGCCGCCAAAATAATTGCTTTGCCGTGATGATCGCATCATCTCACGAAATAATTCATAACTCGAAAACCACTGAACCGAATTTAAATATCTTTACATATTTAAAGAGGCCAAGGTTCGTTTCACTTTTCACGAAAGATGCGCAATAAATTTCGAAATGGCTCCGCAAAACGCGTTCAACTTTTATGCAATTTTGCTGTTAAAATTGCCGCTTTTCACAAAATCGTTCATAACTCGATAACCCGTAGGCCGATTTTAAATATCTTTACATTTTTTAAGAGAGAAAAGATTGCTTTACGATTACCAAAAAACTCTCAATTTGAAACGCACCAAACAAAAAACTTGATAACAATTTCGGGTAAAATTCTTTGTTTGCCGCGTCAAATAGCAAACCCCGAGGAAATCGTCCATTGCTCGATAAATAATTGTCCAATTTTACATTTTAAAAAACCATCATATGAAGAAAGAAATGACGTTCAATTTGATACGCAACACTTAATTCGAGCTATTCTATCGAGTCCACACGGAAAGGAATACTAACACTTTTGTTGGCGCACGAAATTACATGTAAAAATTTACAATATTTATACGTTCGTAACTTTGTTATTATTTGTCGTAGAAAGTTGATTCTTGCACCACCAGCGAGCTCGATTCTTGCACATTGAGAAGGTGTTTGTCTTTCAGCTGTGGCCCCTTGCGGGGGCCCGCCGCGATGTTAGTAACGAACTCACGTGACCGACCAAGTCACGTCTAAGCCAGCGACGTTCTGTACCTGGACATACTGCGGGAGGGTTTTAAAATTTTTCAAAATGAAAATCGCCAAAACTCGAAAACCCTTTGACGGATTTTGCTAATTTTTAAATCGTATATTCGCATCAGCTACGCGCCCCGTTCAGGTCCAAAGCCGAAGCTACGAGCAAAAGCGGTTTTTAAATTTTTTTAACTCTCGATAGTTACTTGAGAGTAACTTTCGATAGGTTACTCTCAAGTGGAAAGGCACCATTATATTGATTTCAAGACTGTCCAACATGCGGCTTTCTAGCGTACTATTTGAATCCCCTGGATACTAGGATCAATCAAATTTTTTCTAGCGTTTTTTTTAGTCTAGTAGGCCTTCAATGTTCAATAAAAACTTTCTTTTAGCCAACTGTGTATTCAGATTTCAATTAAGTCACCACCCACACACAAACATAAACCCTCTAGTGCTTTCACTCTCCTGGGGGTTGATATTGGACAGCTTAGATCTAAAAAAAAATAATTCATTATCCGAATTAAAATAACCGACCGTCTTTATACTTGTTACGTTGTTTAGTAGTTGTGCACTTTCTGAAATACTAAGTTTTCGTATAATTAAAGTCTCTTCACTTGAAGGAAATTGAAAAGATGGTGGGTTTATATTTGATTATGGTTGGTAATTGACATATGGATTGCGTAGGGACGTGCAATTACAATTTAAGTCAGTATAAAGACAACTTAGTGACGTCAATAATCGACTTAATTGGAATATTATTCATATATTACGAATCCATAGTTTCTATTAGGTTATATTATAACATACAACAGTTTTGAAATATTTTTTCAAAAGTATTTCTTTGTGCGTGTAAAATTTCTCTGGATATGTTTAATGTATCGTAAATATATTTGATTAAAAATCTTTTTTCTGAAGAATCTGTTGTAAAAATGTTAGATCAGCTTCATCCGTCTTAAATAAGATAGCTACAGACGAAGAAGCAAGAAAATCTTGAGGCTGATCTAACATTTCTACTACTAATACTACTAAGAAATTCTTCATGAATAAGTTAAGTGATTTTAACAATTTAGTATATAATTATACTTAATTACATTGCATAAATGATTCACTTAAACAATTAAGCATTTATCAAAAAAATCTATTATTTAATACGAAACTCAAATTTGTAGATATTAAATAATTCAACAAAACAATGGTTGTTAATCTTTGTACGTTTATTTTATTGTAACACTTAAACAGCAATGGAATATAGGTTTCATTGTTTAATTTAAATTTAAAAAATCATTAAACTGGAACCGAACCGTTTTTGCAAAACCTGTTACAGAATTGTTTTAAACTGAAAAACCATGAATAGAAATAAAAATTTAAAGTCAAAATTTAACGAATCGATAACCGGAAATGAAGCCTTATTTTTAGAGGTTCGTTTTCCCGGAATGAACAACATAATTATATTTAAGTACTGGCATAAGAATGAATTAAAAAGCAGTTTCCGAAGTTTTTAAAAATTTGTGGCGTTATAGGAAATTTGGATTTAATTTTTGTGGTTAGCAATAAAGAGCACAGCACACATAAAAAATACATCCAAAAATGGTGTATATCATCAGAGTAATTTGTAACTATTGACACGCAAGTAAAATAAAAATAATTATCATAATATTTGTAGGCATGCAAGATTTCAATTATTTGTCGAGCAACGATTTCGAATTAACATTAGAACTTGGATGTGAGAAATATCCAGCAGCCAACGTCTTGCAAACTGAATGGGAAAGAAACCGGGAATCACTTATCAACTTTATGTGGCAGGTATATAACTCTTAACAACTAACGTTGTTACGAACCGCGTAAAACAAAAAGAAAGACGCAGATCCATTTCAAGTTTACATGTTTTTTTAGAGTCACATTGGAATTAAAGGGATTGTTTACAACAGTCTGACACAACAAGGTATTCCCAACGCTATCATTCACGTTAAAAATATCACCGGTGGACAGGCTCGGGATATACAGCATGATGTTACGTCAGGTAAGAAGAAAATATTGCTCTTAAAAAATTAACAGCATTGATTTTATTGTAACTATGTTGACGTCTTGCGATTTTCATCGATTTTTGCACCATATTACCGCATAGTTGTGACAGAAAATGTTTTAGACAGACACGGTGTATCATGAACGTGAAGAAATTCGGAATAGATTAGAAGATTGGTTAAATTAGCGAAGAAGTGTGTTTTAATGTGTCTTGTCTACGAAGAATCTAAACTAAAGTGTCCATATAGGATTCAGTTCCTGAACTTCCTGAAATATCCAGAAAAAAATCGGAATACCTCAATTAAAAATGTTAATTACTTATACTATATTTATTGTATTATCAACATTAGATCTCTAAAATTTTAGATTTCCAATTTTGATAATGAAGCAGTCATTAAGGAACAAGAAAATTACGTATTTAAGTATTTACAGGGGATATTTGACGAGCTGTGTGTAAGTAACATGGATGGACGCTTTCACTTGACATTCATAGAAGACGTATATAAAATGCACTTCTTTGCTAATTTAACCATCCTTCATCCTTCCTTCTCTAACTGTTTCTGGGATCCCCATGTTGGAACAAACACCCTGTAAACTGTAAATAAAAATTTGATGCAATTGTAAAAACACATCTTGATGTGAGTTAAAGTGATCTCAACAATTACTTCTTTGGGCTGCGTAGTCTTTAAAAGGGAGACGCCAGACGCGTGATCTTTAGAAAATTCGAGGGTTTTTGTTTTGTTTTGATTAATGTAAATATAATTTTGAGCGATGAGAACAAAAATATTAATCGAACTTTTACTCAGATGTAAATGCACGAAAATATTTTGTTCTAATAACCAAACGTTGAACTAAGAGAATATACATAATGTCCAATAACTCGTATGAGCGAAAAGTTATGCAGAAAGCTTTTACCTATTAAAGAAAATTCACTGCCAAATTCGTTCCAGAAATCTATGAGTAATTTAAAGTTTTATTCGCGTCTTGATGGCATATCTATTTTAGGTTCTTTTTTTCTCGTAAGGATAGACTTACTAGATTATTTTTAAATGATTTTTGACCCAATTCCAGTCACTTAATCCTTCTGCAGAAAAAAAAGTGCCGAAAATTATCGCTAATATTTTTTTATTGTCAGCTAACCAAATAATAATACCGGTCAAAGAGTCACGTGAAAATAGAAATATCGACTCATTTTATATTTATTAATAACGAACAATGTTCAAATGAAAATTCGTTCAGGGGGACTGGGATTTATCCGAGATAAAAAAGGGGGAGGTGAGTGACAAAAGTTTAAGCCGCATACAGATCAAAATTGGAAGTTCGCGAACTGTTCAAAAGCAGATCGAGAAGTGTTCGAATGCTATTCGCGAGCAAAACGTCTACACCAAAAAATTGTGTATTCGTCAGCTGCTTTCGAGACCTACTGAACAGTTTGCAAAGGGTTCGCGTTTTGTAAATAAATATGTCATCAAGCGACGAAGACGCTGTGGTGCTGCTTTTATGTTTGTGAAAACGGTTTTCACTCGCCTTTAGAGGAGCTCTTCGGTATTGCGCCATAGTACCCCCAATTTTCTTTCGATTTCATCAGTTTTCTTCTGTTTAACCTATGGAATTTGCTGAATTGCTTTTTTTTTTAATTATTTTTTTTGTAGCTTAAATTTTCTGGGTCCCACAAGTTTGGGTGTAAACGATTTTATTTTGATAAATTTTAAATGTATTTTATCTGACCACTCCATTTTCAACAACTACGCAAATGACGTCCTGACAGAAATTGATGTTAAGCGCCTTTTCCCGAACTAACCTTCTGATGTTCCGCCTTCAAGGGCGAACTTTCTTCGAACTAACAAGCTGCTCGCGAACTCCTATCTACACCAACATATTTTTCGCAATATGTTTGCTATCTATCATATTCTAGAACAGCTCGCGAGCTTAGTCTATACGCGGAATCGTTGACTTAGCGACTTAGCTACTAATTAATACATGTTTTAGCCGACATCTTCCTGCAGAAAAAGTAAATAATTAATTATTTTTTTTACAGTGAATGATGGAGATTATTTCCGTTTGCTTACGCCCGGACAATATAAAGTAACTGCATATCGTGATGGTTTCCTTCCTCATACTCGACTTGTGACTGTTACTGAAAAACCATTTACTCCAGCACAGAGAGTTGATTTTGCTTTGAAACCGATAGCGGTAAAGATAAATTTGATACAATATTCTGAATTATTGATAAGTAAAAATGTTTGCGTTTGCAACTAACATTTTCATACAAATTGTTTTGTTTGTTATAATTTATCCTCAGTTGTTATTAAATCTCGTTAGAATTTAGTTTTAAATCTTTTCATTAATTATTATTTCGTTTAAGGTTCCATCATATCAAAGAATTCACCCAGAAAACTTCGACGGTCTCTCTCAATTTGAAGGACAATATGGCAATAATGTACAGGAACAATGGAGAAATTATGTGAATACGAATCAAGATCAATTGCCAATGGAGTAAATTTATTTTTAAATAATCCAAAAAAGACAAAGATTATTTTAATGACTGTTAAATTATTTGAATTAAATATTAAGTTTATACAATTTTAATTGCTGTACATTTACTGTATAAAAAATAAATAATAGCACAATAAATTTATGGTAATGGGTTGTTTTTTTAATTTTAATATTCCACATTAATTATATTATTATTAACAAATCAATTACATAGTTTAATGACTCAGGTAAGAAACGCACACCTTAACCTAACAACATTTTTGGAATTCCCTCGTATACAACGACAAAGTTAATTTTGTTTGCATATTGGTAGCATTGACACATAGACGTCAAATTGGTATAACCTTAATTTTGCCATATGTCAACATAAGTTTTATTAGATACAAAACAGTAGTAAAATACAATTCTACAATGCCTGAACAAGGAAATTTGACTGATGTAATTCAACTAATAAGTGATATTCGACATGGGTAATTTATTTAATTTGCAAAACGTAAAATAATTATACTTTATTATTACTGTTTCAGTAAACTATTTAACTCTTATGATGTTGCTATTAGAAGTGAGGAACTTTTACAAAATCTCATATCACAAGGAAAATGGTCTACAGCTCAGTAAGTATAAGAGAGATTTTTAGTGATCAAATAATTTTATACTACGCTTGACAATACATCAGTATTGAATCACTTTATAGAAATACTTATGTATGATGTAATTCTATTTTTATGTTTATTACAGAGATTTAATGGACTCAGTGAAACTTAGATTGCAAAGATTAATGAGTGCACTCCCTCAAGAATCTACTCCAGTTAACATTATGAGACATATTTTAAAAATAATCCGTGAAGAATATGACTCCGGTTCGAAGGTATGAAAACGTTTCATAACATTATTTACTTTGGTTTATATCAATATGAATAATTTTAGAGTAAAGCAGAAGGAGGTCAACAGTCATTACATCAATTAGTTACTGCAATATCTGATAACGATATAGGAGATTATTCTAAACCGTTACCTGGTTTGAGATCAGCATTATTAGACCATTTAGCAGAATACAAAGTAGAACTAGAAACTAGGTTGGTTTTTAATATATTATAATTTAATATTTTTGTATAATTGTCTTAATAATCTCATTTACTAAACGTGTTAACAGTTTAAGTAATAATTATTGGGTTATTGTTTTTAGTACCGATAATATTGCTGCGCAAGCTTCAGAACATATTCATTCTAGTGAAATGATTTTAACTGTTGGAAAATCAAATACTGTAGAACGATTTTTAAAAGAAGCGGCCAAAAGTAGACAGTTTCAAGTAATTGTTGTCGAAGCTGCACCTCTGTATCATGTAAGTTATATGTCATCGGAAATTTTGTATTCTACGTTTTATGTATCAAATGTTACAATGTTTCTATTATCTGTTGAATGAATTAACTCATTCCTTAATAAATTCTGAATGTTTGTTATTAAGTAGCATTAAATTTTAATTGAAAATGTTTACTTTATTTGCGCTGTAAACTAGTTTTTTTAAGTTCATCAAAAATGAGATATCCTTTATACTTATTTATAATTTATATTACGAAATGATTTTTAGGGTCATACTATGGCTACTAATTTAGCAAAGAGTAATATTCAGACTATAGTTATATCCGATGCAGCAGTATTTGCCATGATGTCTCGAGTTAACAAAGTTATTATCGGCACACATACTGTTATGGCCAATGGAGGTTTAAGAGCAGCTTGTGGTGTTCATGCAGTAGCATTAGCTGCCCGCCATTATTCAGTACCAGTAAGTAGTTGCATTGTTTGAAACAAATAATACACTTTTTTTTGTTTACTACTACAATATTTAGCCAAGTTTGTGTTGTTCTGTGAAAATTTAACTTTTAAATTTATCGTTTAGGTTATGGTTTTAGCCCATATGTACAAACTAAGTCCAGTACATTTGTGTTCTTACGAACAAGATGCGTTTAATGTGTGTGCGTCTCCTGCCACTGTGTTACCATATTCTACAGGACCTTTACTCAATAAAGTACATATTTACAATCCTGTATTTGATTATGTGCCACCAGAACTAGTAACTCTATTTGTTTCACATCAGTAAGTACATAATTTTATTAAAAATTTTATGGTAGTAATAAAAATATCTTTTGCAGAGGAGGTAATGCCCCATCTTATGTGTATCGTTTGCTGCTAGAACTTTATCATCCCGACGATAATGAATTATAGTTCTATCATGTATTTTGTGTTATTTAATGTATTGTTGCTGATTCTTGTAATATAAAAAATGTGCACAATTAGTAGTTTTATTCAGTTAACTTTATAAGAGGTAGTCTTGTGCGATGTAATTATTCTGATCTAAATATTTAGAAGCCAGAAGTATTTGTGTATGTAGTAAGATATTAAAATTTTTAATTGAAGTAACAGTGACACCTTAAAAATTTATTATTCACAAATTTAGTGTCCATTTTTTAAACTTGCATAATAAAATTAATTTAAAACCAAATTAAACAATGTTGTACCGATTCTTGTGTTGGTTAAAAACTGCAGTGATTAAATCAATTTTAGTGCATTTTAGGTATGTTCTGTGATTTTAGGTTGCTGATCAAAAGATAAAAACCATTGAAAAACTTAATTTTATTTTAAGAGTTATTTTTACAAACTAGTTTACATATACATTTCATAATCATTGAAAAGAACTCGTTTAAACTGAAGCACTAACTATATTTCAGCAATACCAAACAATTAACACAATACTTATTTATGTACTATATTGTCACAAATTATTGCAACAAATAAATAAATAAAAGTTTGAAAAGGGAAACTTAAATCTGCCTATATTAAATGATTAGTGGTATTAATAGTATAAAAATACTATAGTGTGCAAAGTTGCCAAAGTACACCAATTAAACATAATTTAAATTCTTATCATCTTAGTAAAAAACTTTTGGAATGAAATTACCAAAACAAACCTTAGATTCTACGTTAAATAAACAGTTATATGGGTTTAATTTTAAAATGTAGTCCGATCAATGAAAACACAAGGCATTTTAAATCTTGCACAAGATAATAGAAACACCTAAGTCCTTCGGGATCCTTAGACTGGCTGACATCTACAAGTGATCCAGTTTTCGATGTGGTAAATGATATATGTTCATCGTTTATTACAATTTCTAATTCTTGTCTTCCAATACGATCAGGTTGAGGCCACAACGAATCATCTTCCTGCATTATTTCGGAATCCAGAATAACACGTTTTAATTCATCCATTACACAGGGATGAACGTAAACCTCTTTACGGATCATGGTGTCATTCTTGTAGTTGGAATTGTTTGCATAGCGCAATTTACCATCAGGTCGAAATTCAAACTCAAGAAATTCGTGGCCAAATTTACCTTTATGGCCTACATAGTATCGCAGATAAAACTCTGAAGTCATCGTAACACTTTTTCAACTGCACCAAAGTATTATTTAACTAGACGCCATACACGCATACACGCTAACACACTATATCAGGAAAGCCGACAAAGCACTTTAGGTTATGTTTCAACAATGTTGCCACAACAATACACTAAAAGTTGTCAAATGGCGGCATCATTCGATTTTCGAACTAACGAGTTTTGATCATATGTTTGGTTTTAATGTAAATTTAAACGTTTTAATCAGATTTTGATATCAAGGCTTATTCGTTCAGTCCATTTTATTTGACCTATTTAATTCGATCCATTTACACTAATAAGCTAATCACTGATTCCAGGGGATGAACTACAACACCTGGATTAAGTTATACAAAAGCAATTATTACCAAATGAGCTTTATTAAATCTACAGTTCTATTTTACAGTTATCTAAACTAATAAATCACAGATACATTGATTATTGTAACAAACATATAACGATAATAATAAATTTAAAATATACAGCAACCAACAGTTAACTCAACACAAAATATGTTACAAAAGAACTAAAAAAAAATTAAAATGTTTTAGTTATAGTAAATAAAAAGCTTCCGCTTTTTTTACTTAATTTGGCATATTAATAAAACAATGCAGCGAATAAACCTTAGCAATTTAAAAAAAGTAAGTACTAAAAACAATATATTAATTTAAACAAACCCAAGATGACGTGTTATCATATACCCATATTCAGTGAACACTTGATGACATAATTTTCCTCAACTTTACTAAAGATTACTTCATTATCGAACTTTAGCAAAAAAAATCCTATTAAAATTCGATAATTCTTTAAGTAATTAAATCTAAGTAGTTACTGTGTATAAAAACACATTTAAAAATTGTAAGAACGAACACCCTGGCTGAATATTTCACAATTTTTATGACATATTCAACTCTTTAAAAAACAGGAGACTTAACAGTTTTATTATGTTTTCTTTCCATTACCAGGCTAGCGCTGCATATATCCAGTCTATACTCCTACGACATAACATCAATTTCCCTAGGTGATGCCAATGCAGGGGTTGGCACCGTCATAATACTATGTGCTGGTGAACTTACTATTTGTGTGTCCCTTCGTAAACAGTTTTCTGCATTCTCTTTAGCTTCAGTTGTGGCTTGTCTAACTGCCTCTTTATAAGCACCTCTTTTCTTTTTGTTATAACGCATCTATCAAATAAAAAGTTATGTTTACAAATGTTGAATATACAAGGTGTCCCAGCCAAGACGAATTATTCACCAGCTCTGTTATTAGTAATAATATTAAAAAAAGTTAAATATAAAAGTTGTTTGTACCGATATTTTAGGTAAAATACTCGCAAATAATCATAAGAAACGAAATAACTTCAAAAATATTATATTTAGACATAAAACATTCTTAACAACTTTAAAAGATAAGTAAATTTTCTACAAGAAAATGTAAAAATATATAGGGTGTTCCATAAAAAAAAAAGATTTATAGGCATTTAAAGTTTAGCAAAACGGACCGAGTATAACGCACACCCTGTATATTATTTCAAAAATGTAACTAGTCAACAATATTACTATGACACTATTGTCTAATAAATTACCAGAGTAAAATGCTCTGGTGTTATGTTAATAAATATAAATATTTTTATAAAGGTCTGCATCTGTCAAAATGTTCAAAAAAACGTGAATAACTCAAAAACGGTTCATTTTAGACATAAACAACCTATCATATTTTTGAAAAAATTTAATTTTACATCCAAAAATTACAAAATATACAGGGTGTTCTATATAAAAAAACAATGTTTGGTATCAGAGCGCAAAAACAAAACACTGTATAGTTAAAAATAATTTTAGGTTATGTAGTAAATGATTACAAACAATTTTTATATTCAACTGTTTTTAATATTTACTAATAACAGAGCTATCGAATAATTCGTCTTGGCTGGGACACCCTGTACATACAGCCTGTCCAAGGGAAAATGGTAAATATAAAACTAATCTGACAAACAATTTCGTCTCATTAAATAACTAATTGCAACTAAGACGCTATAAATGCTACAAATTTTTCCCAAATTTTCGTAAATTATTAGCATTTGTTTTTGTTATGTGATATTTATATTCAAAGACATTTTTCCACTGTTATCATAGTATGCCCAGAATAACTTGAGCAATCGAACAGTCATATTTGTTTATACATATCTATTCAAATGTTTTTTAGGTGATAGTAAATTTTTTCATTGCTTGGGGATACCAATAAACAGAAAATAGTATCCGAATACACCAATATGTCATACCATAACTTAAGTTTATGAAAGTGTCACAAATAGAAAATAGAATATTGGTTCTGAATTTTGTTGACGATAGCTAAAGAGATTATAAAAAACATTCTATAATTAGATTTCCATTGACATAAAAGCACCCACTTTTGTTTTGTATAACAAAAAAAAAAGCGAAGGAAATACAAAATTAGATTTTTAAATTTTTCCTTTTACTTTCTGGATGACTCAGGTAATCTTAAAAACCTGTTGATTTATATGTTTGTTGTGTTAATAAAAAAAATTAGAGTTTAGCAAAGATTCAATAAAAATATTTTAAATATAAATGTCGAAAAAATTATTAATTTATAACTTACTTTAAAATTTTCCAAATATGAACTAAGCTGGTCACACTGTATTAGAGACGAAGTGGACGAACCATACCAAACAACATGTGCTTGGGGACCCTGACTACCTGAACTTATAGTAAGCACTTTTCCTGGCCACCATGGAAAACCATGTAATTTACCCCATACTACATCACCAGCTACTACTCTTCCGCCTATAATAGACAATAATAAAACACAACATTCTTTAACAAAATAATATTATGCTTACCGTCTGCACCAATGGCACTGGAAACAGTCTGTGCGTTAACACGCATTATCAAAGGTGGATTTGAAGGTGGAAAATCTGGAACTTGTTCGCTATGCTCATCAGAGCTTGATGTATTTTCTTCACCTTTGTCGGATGCACTTTGGCAAGAAGTATAAGTATTATTTAATTTTTTTAAATTTATTGACAGTTTTTGGGTAACATTTTCTCTTGTTGTACTCTCAGATGCTGAGCTTACCTAAGATTAATAAAAAAAGTTATTACTTAACATAAAACTCAATTATTTAATATGTTACAAAAATAAACAGTGCAGTATTCACAATTTAATAGCAGAAGCAACAAAGATTATTAAAAGGTTTGGTGTATCTCCTCATACGAACACAAATTTCTTACACTTCATCGCTTTAACTAGTATTCAATATCAATCAACAAAAAAATCCAAACTTGATACAACTAAAATGTCTTAAAAAAATGAAATCACTTACTTCATTTTCTTTATGTTTTCTGTCTTTATCTTCACGATGTCGTTTCTTTCGTTTCATTTTATGCTTATGTTTCTTAGGCACATGCAAATCATTAGTTGATGATGTCACATAACGAGGCGAATTATTCCCCAAAATATGTCGAGGAGATCCACTACCTATAATGTACCGAGGAGACGAACCACCAATACTATATCTTGGGGAAGCACCACTTAAATAACTTGGTGAATTTCCAGAAAATAATATTTTATGGCGTGCCTTTTTCTTTGCACGTTTCAAAGCTTTGCGAGCAGCTTTATTATCGACGTCCTTATTTTGCGGTTGATCATCAACGTTAATATTTTCTTCAGAATCATCACTAACATTTAAATTTTCTATTTTTGCTGGTATTTTAAGTACCGTGCCTTCACCTTGAGGTCCATAAGAAATTTTAATTGTTCTTGTATTAATACATGTACTGCCAACATTCGGGGTTTGTTCTACTAGTGCACTATTCATAATGGCATTGCTATTTTTTGCATGACCCCCTTCTTCAAACACACTTTCATCCCACAGATCTTCCATTGAACCGATACTTCGTTTTTTACGTAAAGTTCTTTTAACTGACTTCGCATGTATTTCTGGTTCTTGAACACCTTCAGATGGTACTTCTGATTCACTCAGACCTTGTGAACCATTTGAACTATCGGAATGTTGAATGGAATGATCTGTTAAATGTTCTATATCTTTAACACTATCAGTGTTTTCTGTACTAAAATTTTTCTTTGTGGTATCTCCATCTTCTTTAGATAATTTATTTACACTACCATTTATTGCATTACTTATATCTTGCGGCAATAAACGAGAAACTTTTGGTATAAGAGAAGGCTGTAACCTAATTTCAGCTTTCCTTTTATTTACTTGTTCCGAATATACTGATCTGGTTACGGGGGCATTAGCTCCTCGTTTAGCAGGTGGTGGTGCACCATCTGTTGATTTTCGTTTCTTTGAAACATTTTCAGAATTCTCATTACATATTCCTTTACATTTTGAGCATAAAACTTGGCGAGGTCTCAGTCGAACTGTCATTTTATTGTTCTTGTATTTGGATGGCATACGGACGTTTTTTGTTTTGGCATGATGTGGGTCTGTGTAAGCGTATCTTTGATTTACTGAATATAAAATATCCTCATCTGCATTTGATTTTGAAGGAGAAATACTAAATGCTGGATGTAAGGCTGGTACCCCACAAGGGAGGTTTCTAGAACAAACAATATGTTACCTCCAAACTTTTTTCCAATAACAATTGTTGGAACATGTTGTGCTGTCATTAATACAGATAAATCTATTCAATTGCGGACAAAATAAAAATTTTCAAGGTCAAAAAGTATGAACTAATGTACTTTTAAAGATTGTTGTCACATTACATGAGAATCAAACCTCACCTTTTTGTGGAATTAAGGAGAACTCCTTTAAAAATTTTAACACCGAATTCATACGTTACAACTAAAATATCCGGCAAAGCTTCGTCAACATAAACAGAAATTCTAGTCCTTTTGAGTAACTGCACGTCCATGGGCTTCTCTTGATCCGCCATGTTTATTAGTTATAATAACCAAAATAGAACACAATTCACGAATCTGGAAATCCTCTAATGTGGTTCTACGTGGAATTTTGATATAAAATATCACTTATTCATAAGATTCTGGACATACTTTACATAACATATCAACGTTAAAAACTGCTTTATCACAAGTCATTCATTCATTTTTGGCTTTTCAACTACTAAACTATGTTTAAAACTTTTTTTTTATATTCGTTATTTAATCAACATGATACAGTATTTTTAAAAATTTGCTCGTTTAGCAAGAATTAAAACAAAATAAAAATCTACCCGTTTATATGACGCAAAATATCGGCACTATCTACTTAAAAAAAAATGCAATTTTCAAATATCTTTTTAAGATTTTTAAACTGATGGTACCTAACTTTAAAAAACTGTAATTCGGTTGCAATGTATTTTTATATTTTCATTTTGGCATTAGTTAAAACAGTGTCAGCTTATCTATGGTCTTAGCAAAAAAAAAATTAGTATAGAATTTTGCAGTATGCAATCGGACCTTTAAAATTAAAAATTTTAAATGCTCACTTCTAAAGTTTTGTTTATTCTTATTGCTGGAAATAAAAATGCATGACAAGCTCGTATGGGCTTGATTCAATGCCAATTTAATCTCTTAAAAATCGTTGGACCACGTGAGAAAGTGGCTGTGTACAAAATCATGGTAACCACAAAACTGTAGAGTGCCTATGCCTATCTAACATGAATGATCTGGCATGTGTCATTTGATTTGTCACACATTTGGATCATATAACTGATTTGTATAATTAAAAACCAAAACAACCTTTGTATCGAGTTACTGCCTAAGCTGTTAAACAAGCATCTTGTAAATTGGATTAGTTTAAGTAGTTAGTAAGTATATTTCATATTTATTTAATGTTCTACTTTAAAAACGTATGTTTTTGCTGTTATTCATTTAAATATTATTATTTTAGGCAAAATAATGTCCGAACGAATAAAAATTGATAAACCACTTTGGGATCAAAGTACTTTCGTAGGAAGATTTAAACATTTTTTATGGGTCACTGATCCATTTACAGGTCTAGAAAGTGAAGAAGCACTGGATGCAGCCAAAGTACTGGTAGAACAATATCGCAAAGGTACTGAACCTCCTGGAACTACGAGAGAACAAGTAGTACATGCAAAAAAATTGTTTGAAAGTGCGTTTCATCCCGATAGTGGAGAAAAACAAAATGTATTTGGTAGAATGTCATTTCAACTTCCTGGTGGTATGCTC
This sequence comes from Elmis aenea, assembly GCA_947652605.1. NCBI lineage: Eukaryota > Metazoa > Arthropoda > Insecta > Coleoptera > Elmidae > Elmis > Elmis aenea. The sequence continues at coordinate 14,978,181 of OX393576.1, forward strand.
ATTACTGGAGCTATGCTGCAGTGGTATCGGTAAGACATATTATTTTATATCACCGAGACGAACTTAATTTATAATATGTCGTTGAGTATTGCTTGTATGGAATCGTTGGAAGTAAAATGTAACATTTTATAACAATTAAGTTTTGTAGAATCATGATTAACTTTATTTCATTCTGCTCGGTGTAGGATGAACTTGGTCATAGTAGACCTCAATTGTTTAGTTTTGAACCGATAGATCCCTAAAATGTGAAAATCATGAAATTTTTTTTTTTTTTTAATCCACAAAATGCAACATTAATTTGTTAACTATATTATTTAAACACAAAAACAAATTGTATGAAACCAGGATATTTGATTTTATTTTAATGGAGTTTTTATTGTTGTAGAACAATTCCAGCAGTAGTATTTTGGCAATGGGTTAATCAGTCGTTCAACGCTTTGGTAAATTATACAAATAGAAATGCTAAATCTCCTGTGTCTACTACACAACTAGGGGTCGCATATGTATCAGCAACAACATCTGCTATGTTAACTGCAATTGGTTGTAAAACCTATTGGCAGAAAAGTGCGGGACCTTTTATGCAGGTATATTATGGATTTTTATACCATATGTGTATTTATAAATATATGCTTTTGTAACAGTGGAATTATTTTGAAAAGTTTCAACAAAAAAACAATTGTGTTTTAACACCTTGGCTGTTATAAGGAACGCCGGTGATCCCCAAAAAAGTTTACTGCTGTGTCGTGAGAATCCCGTTTGTACTCAGCAGCAGTATAAATATCAGTTTTTTATTACGTAGCTTGTGAATAAGGGTTTAATTTACATAGAACGGCACACTGAAAATCTCCGTGCATCTGATTTTGATTTGAGTTTAAATGTGCTGCCGTTTGAACGCAATTTTTTTGCACTAATTGATTCTTCCCTTTTGTATTGCGGCCCCTGAATATTTTTTTTATGGCGCCAGCCAATGTATTAAAAATCCTTGGTCTCCATTTAATTAAGCGTTTTTTTTTTTCTAAGTAAAATATCTTTAAAACAATCACACATGGTGACATATTACCATGGTTTGTAACAACATCTTGTGTTTATTGGTATTGAGCCTTGAAATTCACACACTCACATGTATAAAATTTTAAATTGGTTAGGGCCAATTTAAAGTGTTTCACTTCAATGAATACAGTTTTTAGATGTTTTTCTTAAGTTAAAGTCTTATTACATAAAATTTATTATGATTTGGATTAGTACATACTATTAAGATTCTCATTAAATTTAACATTCGAAGTATAAAATTGCAGTATCAGATTTGATGAATGAAAGAAGCCAATGGCCTCTGAATTTAAAAAAAAACTTATTTACTTTTAATATGTATTTTGTTGACTATATTGCCTATGCCTATGTATAACTGCAAATGTGTTGTAGTACGTAATTTTTTTCTTATTATTGTAATTTATCCAGAGGTATGTTCCATTTGCGGCGGTGGCAGCAGCAAATTGTGTTAATATACCTCTAATGAGGCAAACTGAATTGTATTATGGTATAGACGTAGTAAATGAAGCAGGCGATAGAGTGGGCCAGTCACGAGTAGCTGCTATTAAAGGAATTACACAGGTTGTCTTTTCACGGATTGTTATGTGTGCACCTGGAATGTTAATACTACCAATCATAATGGAAAAATTAGAAAAATTACCTTGGATGAAAAAAATTCAACCTTTACATGGGCCAATCCAAATTCTACTTGTCGGAGGCTTGTAAGTGTTTTTGATTTTTTTTTCCCCAGTCCTCCTTACTATTTAATCAATTATTTATTAATAAATTGCTATTCATAGTTTTTGTGATTGTGGTTGTCACTGAATTAAGTTTCATTTGCATTAATTATTGATATGTATTTATTAAATATTATTTCAGTTTAACTGTTATGGTTCCCACTGCTTGTGGCCTGTTTCCACAAAAATGGTAAATATTTTATTATTTATTAGTAAAGTGTAGCTTAATTTTATGATTTTTTTAATGTTAGTGTTTCTTAAGTAGGTATCTACATCAAATTTTAAAAAACCTGTAAAAAATGCTTAAATTTCAATAATTTTCTTATTTAATTGATTGCCATACCTATTAGTTTTTGCACCCCATGAAATACCAGTGTGTCCCAAAGTGTGATTAGCATATCGCTGGTAGTATACCAAAGAGTTGCAAGGGGTGCGCATTTTTTATTTTTCAATATTGGTATTTTAATTTTTTTTTAAATAAATTTAATTTATATTATTAAAGTTTTTGTAAGCGACATATTTATTTTTTCAAACATTTCAACCAGAACTAAACAAATTACAAATGTGTTGTGATACCTTTTACATTTCCCCAATAATTTTCATCGTGTGGGGTACGCCAATAAAATTAATGTTGCAAAAGGGGTACGTGCACGTTTTAAGTTTGGAGATCACTAAAATACCGGTTTTAATATGTTCAATTTTTACTTGTTAATATTTTTAGCAACATAAATAGCCGTTTATGCTTATTGATGGCAATATGGTTCTGTTTAAATTATTGATGTTACATATTATTAATATCTTTTGCTGTTTTTTTATGACAATATTAATATATGTTTGTACACTTAGTTCAATCAAAACTTCTACCATGGAATGGTTAGAACCAGAAGAGTATAGGAAATTGAAGAATGCATGCGTCGACAAGGTTCCTGTTAGAGTTTATTTTAACAAAGGCCTGTAAAATGCACAAAATGTAGTAACCTAAGTTGGACAGTAATTTAACTAGCTGATGTGAATGCGTGTGCATACATAAATTCAAGGTGTTTGATTCGTCATGAATTACATAAAGAAGGCTCTTAGCATTTGGGTGGTTTAATTAGTTAACATTTTATTTTAATTATTTATGAAGCTTTAAAAATTATGTTAAAGCAGAATATTTCAGGAACTGTGTATGTACCAATATGTACATTTTCAATCCCAAAATGACTATAAAAATGCACTTTTTTTGCTGAATTAACGCTGTAAATCCAATGTTATGCATGATAAATTTTTATACGGGGTTTTAAATATACCATGCTTACTTTTGATGTATCAAACACTACAAAAGATATTGAGCTTTTGAAGTATGCATATGGCAGGGTTCTTAACTAGGGGGTCATATGCCGTAGTCCACGGGTAGAGGAATATACCAGAAGGAAAATGTAATAAGCCTTTTTTTAAAAACCTTTTATATTTGTTATAATTGTTTTGATTAATTTGTGTTTTTCACAATTTTTGTTGTTGAATTCAAGAGAATTATTATAAGAAAACTAAATAAATTAAAAAATTTATTTAGGTTTCTTATAATTTCAATTTATTAAAAGGTTCACTCTTATAAAAATTAGGAAGAAACAAATTACATTGTGTAGAAATTGAATCTGGAGAAAAACAGGGATTTTTTAAATTTAAAACATCACATAATTTTATTTACATAATTATTGATAAAAAACAAAAGCATTATTATGTCATCCTTTTATAGCTGTTCTCGATTCTCAAAATCTACCATAATATATTTTTTATAAGTAATTAGGTAATTAATGTATCAGGGATGTAAAACACAGCAATATTATATTTTATTTTTGTTATTTGAGCAATAATATTTATTTTGTTTATAATTTTTTTATTGTATGTATACAAAATTACAGAAAATATACAAGGCACAAAATTTTATTCTGAGTATTATTTCCTTTGCAAATCAGTATGTGAATTATTTATGTTACCAGTTTGTATTATTGTATTTGTTAATCCGTCTGTGTGTGACATACATGAAGCTTTAACGGGGGCACAGATATCTTCCCCATTTGTTTTTTTTTCCAAATAAAATTTCAAAAATTGGCCCTTCTGATTTATTTTTAAATTCATTTACTCATTTACAAACCATTGTGGCTATAATAAACTACTTTTGTGTAAGTTTATAGGGGTGGGCGATATATCGATAAATATCAATATAATTTTGATATCGGATATCGATATTTCGTGGTATGGACAACAAAAATAAGGGCGAGAAGCTTTTTTAAATTTGTTTAGGTCACCAGTCTCTTTTCAGTTTTTTACCAACTTTTTTAGCTTCCCTCCCCTTTTATATCGACATTTCGATATCGCCCACCCCTATAAGTTTACACCAACAATTAACCTTAGCAATTGACATGTTTTACTCAATGCAAATAGTATCTTTTAACTATGGAGTAAACTCTTCGTACACTTAAAATAGTTTTAAAAAAGTTGAAATAGTGAACTATTTTGTTAAGTGAGCTTCTGATGGGGGGCAATGAAAAATATTAATTTTAGTTTTTATACAGTGCAGTTGTTGCAGGTGGTATACAGATGATTTAGTTTTTTTGCAAGTTAATGAATTAAAAGCTCATATTTCAAATTTCCTTCATTTTGATGTAGTGATAAAAATATCCCGATAATTTTTTTAAAAAATTCTGTACGGGGTGGTCCAAATTCGATGGGATTGCATGGGTATCTCGGTTAATATTTAAGATAGAGAAACGGTTTAATTACCAAAAATGTGCAGTTTTTTGAGACAAACTCAGAACCGTTTTCAAAAATATTCTATAATTTCCGGTTTTCGAGTTATTGAATAAAAAGTGTTTTTTTTTGTTATATTAATAATGTGTCGTATCTCTGTTATTGTTGTAAATATCGAAAATATTTATGAAGATTATTTTTACGTTTAATTTGATTACACTAAAAAAAAAATTAATTTTACGCTCGCCGTTAAAAAGTTATGACACAAACTTACCTTTTTTTAAATGGGAGCGATAGTTGGCTATGACCTATTTAAATTCCTTATTTTTTTCTCATTCCAAATATATAAGGGTTGATATATTTATTTTGAACTTTAAATAATACGCAAGTTACGAAGGTTTTTTTTTTTTTTTTTTAAGAAAATCATAGGCTGTGAAAACAAAAAAACAAATAAGGTGTAAAACCCTAAAAAACTCATGTGGTACAAGTTACCAAGGTTTTTTAATTTGTTGTTTAGATAAACATTATAAATATTTGAACATAACAACAATATAGTCGGAATCAGCAGTAATGAAGTATATTGCTGTTTATCTCGTGTTCAAAAATTTTTGATGTTTATCGCAACAACAAATTAAAAAACCTTGGTAACTTGTACTATATGAGTTTTATAAGGTTTTACACTTTGTTTTTTTTTTGTTTCCACAGCCTATGATTTTCTTTAAAAAAAAACTGAAAAACCTTCGTAACTTGCGTAATATTGGAAATAAATACATCAACCCTTATATATTTGGAATGAGAAAAAAATAAGGAATTTAAATAGGTCATAGCCAACTATCGCTCCCATTTAAAAAACGGTAAGTTTGTGTCATAACTTTTTAACGGCGAGCGTAATTTTTTTTTTTTTAATATAATCAAATTAAACGTAAAAATATCTAAAAATAATCTCCATAAATATTTTCGATATTTAGAACAATAACAAAGATATGACACATTATTAATATGACAAAAAAACGCTTTTTATTCAATAACTCGAAAACCGGAAATTATAGAATATTTTTGAAACCGGTTCTGAATTTGTCTCAAAAAACTGCACATTTTTGGTAATTTAACCGTTTCTCTATCTTGAATATTAATCGAGATACCCATGCAATCCCATCGAATTTGGACCACCCTGTACACTTCCATTTCTTTAATCTGATGAACATCCCATCATACAAATTTTTAGACTAAAACTGTTTTATCACTTTTTTAACTGTCTGCAGTTCTTTTTAAATAACAATTTTCCCTGTGCACCACAAGCTTGCAATATAAATCCATATTTTTCTAATGCAAACATTTATGGTTAATTAATAGATTTATAAAAAGCCTCTGATGTTAGTAATAAGTCAAAAAACATTAAATTAGACAGCTAAAACTGTGTATACTTATTTTTGATTCAATATAAGAATTGGCCCTTCCTAAGATAGCTTTATGTGATATCAGTAAGAATTTAAAACTAACAAATCCAATAAATTTATTAAATAATAAAACTACCAAAAGTTTCACCACAATCAAATCAGTGAGTATTATCCTTGACTATAATATCCTATATTATGGTCAAGGGTATTATCAAGTTTCTATCTATAAAAAAAAATTAATCTAAAATATATCTACAAGATAATAATTGATTATCAAACTATTTACAATATAAACTACACAAGCACGTTTATATAAAAATAACAAAAGGAATAAATATGGCAGTACCTCAACATTGCTTATAGTCATAAAGCATTTATTTACGTATTCATAAATTACTGTACATAACTCTACAATATTACGCATGAGTATAATTAAAAAAATCTGAAAAACCGATTCGTTTAAGTCATTAAGATCTGATCCCATATACATACAGTATTATCACTTACTTCCATTAGTGGAAGACATTTGCATATTATTAGAATCTAATAACAAAGAAGCATCACACATCATTTTAGCATTACTTCGAACCAAAAATAATAAATGACATTCTTCATACACTGTCAACTGAATCCTAGCACAAACTAATCCGTGCAAAACAGTTGCACGTTGCAGATCCAACCATCTTTGTAATGCCAGTTCCCTTTCTTTAATATTCGTACTTAGTGGTACATCAGATGGTCCCCATAATGAAAATTCCAATATAGATTTTACTTGTGTTAAAGATACTGCACGTTCAGTGTTAAGAAGAGCTCTAAGAAGTGGTGTAAGCTTTCCGTTCGGTAACAACTGGCTAATTGCTGATGATGCGCATTTACATAAGGAAGTAAATTTGATGTTTTCTTTTTTTTGGGTGATTTCTTCACCCAATCTGTAAAAAAAATATTTTTACTTCAAAGTGTGAATGACTTAATAGTATTTAAAACAATTATGATCATGGGCGTCCGCAAAAAATTATCCAGGGGGAGGCAAAGCTTGCAAAGAAATGCATTAAAATATTAATGAACTTTTAACTTGACCCTCTTTCATTTGGTCATTAATGGAGTACTCGATTCCAGGGAGGGGCAAGTGCCCCATTTTCCCCTGTGGACGCCCATGATGATTATATATTACTCGTAACAAACATTTAAATTCACTTTATTAGGTTGTTGTTTAGGTATGATATTCGGTGGATAATCCTCAATTTAAATTTTGGAGTTTTATTTACCAAGACAGTATTAAAGACACAAAAATAAGCGACATCAAATAAACTTTTTTTTTGCTTTTGAAACAAACAGATCATGGTGAAAAATTTGGAAATTGTTTATAATAAGGCTGATGATCTTTACATCTTTACATTTAAATATGAATAATATCAGACATTATTGAGAGATCCAAGGTACTTGGGTAAATAAATGTAATAATTTTGATAGTTTATTTTACAATTAATTTTTTAAGTTCCACAAATTTTGCTGATTGCATATTTTTGGCAGCGGAGATTGTAACTTTTTCATGACATTATTTTTTTTTTACAAATCAATTGATTGCAATAAACCTTAATAGTGACATTTATTTTAAAATGAAAAAGTTGGATTCCCACAAAAAAATCTGCTTTTATATTTAGAGCTACTTAAAAAAAATAATTAATGAAATAGTTGATTGAAATGACTAACATTTTTGCTGCAGTTGTATTGCATGTTGAAACAAACGTTTCATGCTATAGTTATATACATACACCGGTGCAAACAGATGTGTCTTATATAATAAATTACTTGGCACGAGTAGCAAAAATATCTCATAGGTTACTCAAACTATGAACCTTGATTTCTTAAGGTAGGTTAGTTCTTGACTTTTTAAGTGTGGCTGTGTTCTAACTGTAAAAAGCATTTGGCAAAATTGACAAAAATTTTTAAATTAGATTTTAGTTTTACATCCAACAACCGTCAATGACACCCACATCTACTTTTTTTAGTCTGACCTTTACTATTATTTAGCAAAATATATACAACAAAAATTACGATAAAGGGTGGAGGTACTTAGTACACATTTTCCTGAAAATCTTATTCTAAAATAATACAAATACCTAAAAGTTGACTTGTAATATTATATAAACATTTAAAATTATAATTGAAATAGCTTAAGTATACAGGGTGTCCCAAATTCGAGTAAATGCATGGGGATCTCACTTATCTTAAGAGCTACGAGGTCGGTTAAATAAGGGCAAAGTTGCGAAATTAGATGCTCATCAAATATCTCCAAAGAAAAATTTCATAGCTGTCTTAGCTCAAAAGTTATTCAAACAAAACTGAAAAATAGATTTTCGTTTTTTTGCCCCATTTCCTACATTTTTTAAGGTATCAACAATCTGGAAGCAATTCTCCATGGCAACTTTTTACGCTTTATATTTTGAAATGACATAGAATTTCCAACAACGTTTTGTCAACAAATTTTTTGTTTTGTTGTGTTAAAACTGTCACTTTGACATTAATATGATCGTGATTAATTGTATAATTTGCAACCAGCTAGAAATTCTTTGAATTTATGCTTTTTTTTGATAAATATGACAATCAACACTTTTTAAGGAATTCGAGAAATGTCATGATATACACAAAATTTTGTTTTCTTATGGCATGCTTTTTAATTTTCAACAGTTTATTCAATACTTCATTAAAATCAATTACAATAATATATTTGTAACACCTTTTATTTTCCATACTTGACCAAAATTTATTTAACAATACTCCGCAATACACGAAGGGATAACGAATAAATAAATAAATTAAAAATGTACTACCAGAACATAGTGAAAATAAAAATTGCGAACAAAAGCACAAATATCTAAGAATTTCTATCTCGTTGCAAATTACACAATTAATCATGATCATATTAATGTCAAAGTGACAGTTTTAACAAAACAAAAAAATTGTTCTGTTTTTTATTTTTTGTATAAGATCATTTAATTCAAAAATTGGACAAAATGAGTTTTTCCCAAATTTTTGTGGTGAAATATCATTTTAGATACTAAGTGTCATATATCATTGAAATCAGAAGACAAAATGCTATCCGACTATGAGATTACATTTTTTTCGCCGTATTAAAAAAAATGAAGTTGATGATGGTTGTGAAGAGACGAAACGTTGTTGGAAATTTTATGTTATCTCAAAATATAAAGCGTAAGAAGTTGCCATGGAGAAGTGCTTCCAGATTGTCGATATTTAAAAAAATTTAGGAAATAGGGCAAAAAAACGAAAATAATTTTTTTCAGTATTTCTTGAATAACTTTTGAACTAAGACAGCTATGAAAATTTTCTTTGCAAGGATTTGATAAGCATTTAATTTTGCAACTTTGCCTTAATTTAGTCAGCCTTGTAGCTCTTACGATAAGCGAGATCCCCATGCATTTACTCGATTTTGGGACACTATGAAATAAATCAATGCTCTTATTTAAATTTTTAACTACTTTTTTTGTGTGTATTTGTTTTTAAATGACCACTAGAAATAAATTATTTTATTTTATACTGATAATGCCCAACATTTAGCATATATTTTAACAGCACAATAGTTTTATAGCATTAATAAATAGTACGTACCCTTGTAGAATGTATAATCTCTGGTGAACATCTTTGTCCATTTCTTTGCCAAGTACAAAACTAGTATGAGAAAGTGGTAATTCTTCTATTCCTTGAGATTGCAACATTTTTAAAGCATTGACTAGTTGTAAAATAACAAATGAAGCTTCTTTAGCGAGTTGATCCTGTGAGTGAGTTGTCCTTGTTTTTGAAAATTCATTATATGATTGAATTGTGTGAACACTAATAGAAGGTAGCACTGCTACAGTTGCTAAAAGTAAAAAAGATATTTATATTTTTTTATGAAAGCATTAAAAATAAAACTAATATATTTTATTCAATCATTTTGTTTTGACATATTATCAATTTATTTATAAATATTTAAAAAAAACAACAAATGTACGTTTTCGATTGTTTAAGCACTTTCATTTGTGCATTGCTGTACATTATTCTTACTGGATATCAATTCTAAGTTCAATAATAAACAATAATATTCCTTGTTTAGTGCAAATTCACCTATTAAAATAATTTTACCGTAATTTAACTGTTTTGTATTGTACATTACTGCATTAAGAATAAAAACAAACATCTTAGACTGAAATAACAGCCTATTTTTATTTGCTTTCAGTAACTGCTTCCATAGTTAATGAATTGACTTTTCAAATTCAACTACTCGTCACAAAATCTGAAAGAACACTGATGTCTTACCTTGCAGCTGTTTAACTTCCTTATCTTCATGTAACAGAATATATTTAGTGGGCACTAAGTCACTAAATTCAGTAATAGGTACCAAATTGAAATTTCCTAATGATAACGGACTTGTAGGTATGCACCCGGCTGTTATTACTAAAGTCACTTGATGTGCACCCCACGACGCTTGATAAAATATTCTAGGGCCTACTAACAAAGGTGGTGGCGTATCTTTTACTAGGAAATCTGTCCATCGAAGATTGGTTAATGATTTTAGACCTCGAAGTGCTAGTTGAATTGATGGACCTTGTTGAATCTGCAAGAGAAGATATTTGTTAATTGAGTTATCATGGAGTAAGTAAATAATATTTGTTGCATAAAAAGATTCTTGATATATGCTGCAATGCTGCATAATGCAGGGTGTTCCAGAAAATTCCCCAGTCCTATAACTTCTTTAGCCTAAGAGATAGAACTTTGGTGTTCACAAAAAAAATATTTAGACGGTCACCAGTCCTTTTCAAATATGTTATTATAATTTACATATATTCAATTGTTTTTGAGATATTGGATTTTATAATTTTATTTTTTCTGTCCATTTATTTCTTTCAAATGGCAACCTATATTTACTGGGCTGAAAAGTCCTTACTGAGACAAACAAAATATTTACTAGTATGTATTCTTTAATTTAAACTTTATAAAACAAAGAAATCAAATATACCGGGTGATTCAGTTTGACTGTCGCACACCTATAACTTTTTAATTATTGAAAATAACCCCAACAAACTTTATATTTTTGGAAACGGTGACTAATTCTCTATTAAATGATGTGCATTTGTTATCTCTACGATGACGTATGTCAAATCCGCCATAGGCAACTGTTTTTTTTTTTAAAATTATATAGTATACATGTTTTTGTTGATTCACATTGAGAATTTAATTCTGAATCCGGCCATGTATTAAAAAAGTATGCATAGATAAGAAATATTTTGAGAAAAATCAGTTTAAAGTTTATTCAAATCATAGCAAACAGTCTATTTAACATAACAAAAAACGATCGAATCTTAAAAATTATACTATAACTATCAATGGAAATGTATTAAAAATTAATTTTAATAAAAATAAAAACAAATAATAAATGTCAATATAAAAAATTAGACTCTAATTTCAATCAAGCAGTCACAAATAGAGGACAACTGTGTTTGGAATGTGAATACATTAAAATCTAATTTTTTATGTCGATGTTTATTATTTGTTTTTATTTTTATTAAAAATTAATTTTTAATACATTTCCATTGATAGTTATGGCATAATTTTTAAGATTTTATCGTTTTTTGTTATGTTAAATAGACTGTTTGCTATTTGAATAAACTTTGAAATGATTTTTCTCGAAAAATTTCTTTTGTATGCATACTTTTTTAATACATGGGTCGGATTCAGAATTAAGTTCTCTATCCGAATCAACAAAAACATGTATACTATGTAATTTAAAAAAAAACAGTTGCCTACGTTGACAAACGTCATCGTAGAGATAACAAATGCACATCATTTAATAGAGAATTTGTCGCAGTTTCTAAAAATATAAGGTTTGTTGGGGTTATTTTCGATAATTAAAAAGTTATAGAGGTACAACAGTCAAACTGAATCACCTGGTATAGCAACTATAATAAGATTTCGTCTTAGGCATAATTACATTCATAATAACAATCTCAAAAATGTTTTTGAATATATTATAATTTTTTAACTAATTATATTAGATGTAGACTAACATTACTGCTTACATTAATGTTGCAAAAAAATTAATTGGCAGTGCTAATTACTTTGCAGTTATTAAGGAATTTAACGAAACGACTTCATTAATTGCAAATATTACTTAATCGTAATTAATAAATCCATTTAATTTGATTGAGAATTACTGAATTAGTATTAGCTATAAATATGCAATTAACTGTGCTGACCTTTAAAGAATTATAAACATTTTACATAACAGTTTATTAAGAACTTGTAATTATAACAATTATCATTTCAGTGTTATATGTCAATGTACAATAAGTTATTTTTGCCTCATTAAAATGACGAATTAAGCACATCTAACACTAAAAAGGCGTATTGTTAAAACATAAATTTGTATATTCTAAATTTCTAAAACAATAACTGCTACCATTTGATCAACCATTTCAACAGTTAAATTAAATGAACCTTATTAGCATACTTACATTTTCTAAAACTTGAGCAAGTGCTTCATGATTGGCTATAATTACGGCACCATAATTATCTTCTAAATTTTTGTGTACAATACTTCTTCCTTTCTTTGAGCGTAGTTTACAAGTTCTGCTACCTGGCACACTCCAGTCATTGTCATCATCGGCAACCTTAAAAAAAAAGAAAAATTGTTATTTTACAATTGTGTTAATGCCAATGAAGTCATTTTAATTTAGTAACAGTACTTCTTCTTTATATATCCTAAATCCTAAATATACCGTTAAAATGGTTCAAAATTTAATAAAGATCATTATTTTAATTATGTGTTCAAATATGACACAAACAAATTTGATTGGTCACTAGTTACCATATGATATCGGGTGTCTAAAATTCGAAGATCATTTAAACACTTGTTAAACCATTAGATATAGAGTTGAATGAATGGTACTCGAGTTACCTATTTTACAGAGCAACTTTGGGATACTTTTACTATTTGAAACCCACAACACATGAATAAAAAATTGAAATAAGCCACAACAAAAAAAAACAATTCAACTTAATAAAGCACCAATACAAAATTGTATGTTCTCTTAATCGATTTCAACACCTTATACAGGGTGGGTATGTCACTTATAATTAAAGATAGAGAAACAGGTAAATTACCAGATATGTATAATTTTTTGAGACAAGCTCAGAATCACTTATAATAATATTTGCAAACATTTTCAATATTTAAGTTGTATGTATGTGTTGTAACTCTGTTAATATTATAAATATCCTAATAATTAACATTGGTTCCTTTATTTTTGTATTCTTAATTAAATTTTATTAAACTTAAGGTCTCAATAAAAAGTTTTATTTATCAGTCTTAAACACAAATTTGTGATTTTTTAAATAGCAAATAATCACAGTCAGTTTAGACATATTTATATTTTTGATTTTTTGTTGTTAAATATTCAATAGTTGACAAATAAATTTTAAAAATACAAAATTTGCAAAAAAAAATGAAATTGCAACAGTGTTTAAAAAATAAAAAGATAGTATAGGTCATGTAACAAAATAATACATAAGCACTGATTTTTAATGTATAAGCATTTGTTTATATTTATAAATACATTGTCTATAATTTTAAATAAAATTAATTAAGTCCTTCAAAAATGTGATAAGAATGTATTTAAGTATATTAGTATAGTATTTCTAATTTTTTTTAAATAGGTATTTTGCTATCTACGGACCTCCTAAAATGACGTCCAATTTTTTAAAATATTTGTATGCATTTTTTCCCCTTAAATTCTTAATATCAATAAATTTTACTTAATTTCATTGAAAATAGCCAAGCTGTTCGGCAAAGTTATATTTGCTTATGTAGGAGGTCATTAGTAAGGTAGTAAGGTGCCCATCCACCAATTTATGGTTGATATAAAATTTTGGTTAAGACAGTTATTTGAAATACTAATATTTTCATAAACAATTGCATACAGATACAATAAATATTGTTTACGTATTGTTTCGTTCTTTCCATGGCCTACCTTATATTTTTATTTCCTAAACATTGTTTAAATTTTTAACATAATTATGTCAACATTATACATTTAATATTCGAAAAAAAAATTAAAATTGTCAGTCAACTATTTCAGAAAATACAAGTTTGTGTTTAAAACTAATCAAAAAAATTTTCTTTGTGGTCATTAGGTCATTACATCCCCCTAAAAAAACCTTAATACATTATTTCAATGCTAATGCATTTTAGATGAAAATTACTGCAAAATATATGTTTCTTTTTTAAATAAAAAATGTATACTATCATAAGTTATATTCAAAGAGTGCTGGAAAAAAAATTTTGCTTACCTCGGATTCACTTCCATAAAAACTATAAGGAGAATAAATTTCAGATTCTGTTTCGCTCCCACAGTACGTAAGTGATGCCGATCTAGGAATATTATGGTACTTATAATAATCTCCTGAAACATCTATATTGCTATTTGAACGAGCTTGTCCAAGACGATTTTGAACACGACCATTTTTAGATGTTGGACTATTCTTTTCAGGAGTGGAGTCATATTCCGGCGAACTAGATCGATTACTGTGTATGTAATCATAAACATTTTCAGTTGTGTCTCTGTGTTGTATATTAACAGGTTCGTAATCATTAGGTTTACGTTTTTGTTGTGCTGCAGCCTGTGCTTCGCGTTCTCTCATACTCGCCGTTCTTTGTGGCTTATTAGGTGTCAATGCTGATCTTACTTCACCTAGATTTGCGTAAATAGAATCCTCCTTTTTTACAGTATCGCTAAGTTTCCTGTACTGTTGTTGTTTGCTTAAAATATCGGCTGATTTTGGTGGATGTGGTAAGTACGGTTTTCTTCCTTTTGTGTAATCATCCAAATTGCGAGGAGGTGGAGGTGGCTTTGCAGGTCGATGTTCATAAATTTTGCTTTCAGTCTGAAGTAGATTTGGAACACTATAATCGTGTTGAGCAGTTATACTGCTATCTGTTACGTCTGGAGCAGGCTTTGCAACAACCTCAACTTTAGCCCCAGTTAGATCTAGTGGATGTACAATTATAAGCCTTGGTTTAGGTTGTGGTTCTAAAGTTTTAAATTCTTCAACTTTAACTGGTTCATATATTTTAGTTAAGTCTTTACTGGAGCTCATGCGTAAGAACTTTTTCAGTGAAAACCTGGATTTGGTTTTATCCTTTTTCTTTTCATCTCCACCAGAAATTGCTAAGCTATCAGTTGATAGAGAAAGTAATTTTCTAGGTGCAGGTTCTGGTACTGGATTAAAGTTTATCCTGGATTCTTCAGTTGGGTTACCACTAATGCTATTTCGAAGTTGTGGGCTACAAGAGGATGCACGTTCTCGTTTTTCTTTCTCTCGTACAACTGGAGAGTCAACATTAGCAGGTATTGTATTATTTTTTGCATATATGGTATTGGCATCTTCATTTGCAGGTGGTTTTGGAGCTCTTCGTTTATTGGAAATTTTACACACATCTGATCCGTTTGAATCTTGTTTCATAAGTTTCGTTTTGGGATCTTCATTTGTTTTAGGAACGATAGTAAACGTTGTTAAAACATTATGACTTGATGGTTCCATAAGTTGATTCGTTGTAATTGCAGGTTTTCTTATCAGAACAGTAGCTGGTTTCGTTGGTAATTTAGGTTTTTCGTTGTTTTGCCCAATGCCATGCAAAAATGAAGTGCGGGACTCTACATTTGGAGGTGGGGTAGATGGTAAGGCTGGTGGTTCATGAGTACCATCTGGATCAGCATGGCCATCTGGTTCACCTGCTTGTTCCCGACTTTCCGGAAATGCAGAATATTTTCGAGTAGTGGGTGGTAAATCCACTAATGTGTCAGTAGGTTTTTCAAAATGATTGTCCTGTTCAGCCAATGCACTTTCTGTTAGAGAATTATTCGTTTCATTTGATGAAGTTTCACTTACATCAGAATCTGTGTGATCTGTCTTATTAGAATTTAATTCTCCAGTTTGATTGTTGTTATAATTGTTATGTACTGATTCTTTTTTTGCATTTACATTAGCATTATCTAAACTACATACTTTTTTAACTAGGACAATTTTTTCCTCTATTTTATTATTTGCTTCTTGATTATCTATTAATAATTTATCTTTAATGTTTTCCAGATTGTTAATGCCCTGAAGTGATTCTGATTTATTCAATTTATTAATCACCAGATTTTCTTTGCTGAGTCTTAAATTTTTAGTGTTCATTAGTTCAATTTTAGCTGTAGATGTTTGATAAATTACAGGTTTTTCCTGATCTCTCTTAATTGCTGGTACTCGATTGATTCCAATTTTTCTTTCTAGAATACTGGTCCTGTTTGTTTTATCTTTCATGTTTTCTGTTTTTTCAGAGGATAAATTATCAGTGGAAATCTTGTCTGTGGCTTCTAATCCTACATTTTCTTTGTTTTTAATATCATCTGCATCAGATTTAGAAAGTGTCAAAACGATATCCTTATGTGTTTTTTTGCGAGCTATGATCTGGATAGGATTTTTACCTTTTTCTAAGGTTTCTGAAATTTCTTCCAACAGAGATTTTTCTTCTTTCATGACGCCGTCGTCATTTTTATTGGAATATGAAGTTAAAATCACGTTAGTTTTAGTTTCAGCCAAAGTATCTTTATTTATTTTGGCTATAGGTATGTGAGATGCAGATTTTGGATGTTTCCTTGTAGGTGATAAAGGATTTTCCTGGCCAAATGGCGTAACTGATACCATCAGAGTCTGTTTGCGCCCTTCAGAATCTATTTGTGGTGTGCCCAATTTTAACTGTGTAAAGGATTTTTTTGTATCCATGTTATCTTCTAATAAATTTGCTTTAATCGTGTTAAAATCTGTATTTGCTTTAGTTAACTTTTGTAGTTCCTTTTCATCGTCTTCTTCAATCTCAGTTTCGTCCTCACTTTTGTTATTTTCGTCAGTCTTAAAAGTTTCTTCCACATCAGACCAATCTTCACCACCATAGCCAATTACTTTTGAAACTTCCAATGGGAATGATACAGTACGCTTGGATTTTCCATTTTTATTGCTAATTTTTATTATACCACCAATTATTTTGTCGGAAATAACTGGCAGTGACTTGATTAAGGTTTTTTGATGTTCGTCTTTTGATTTAAAACAATTCGAGCAAAGTTCTTTCTTCCAAGCATTCTGGACAAAGTTTTGACAAATTGCCGACATCTTGGAATTTCTTGGTCAAAAATGTCTTGTTTTGTCTGTAACAAAAAACAACATATTACTACAATTATTATTACAAAAAAAAACGTGATATGTAAATTAAATGTTTACTTAATTTATAATTAATAGCAATCATTAATTAGCTTCATTAAAAAAGTATTTGCTTGCAGTAAGTTTTCTTTTATTATGAGTTATACAGCTAGCGCCATATTTGTAACAGCTTTTTTATAATTCGCAAAATGAAAGCAGAATTAAACAAAAATTTATTGTTGCCATTTAAAACATTTTTATTATTTTCTATGATTTATGTAGAATTACATAAGTTTTACTATTTCTTTCGCAATAAAATACGTTACTGATTTATCTTACGCTTATACAATTAAATATAGACATAACTTCACAATAAATTTACATAATATTATTTAGCAATATAAACTTATAGCTTATAGCATACATTTTCGATCGTTTAAATGCAATAAAGAATAAAGGATATATTAATAAAATCAAGTAACAGTTTAATGCAATATATAATTCAAGGTCTACCATTAAACAAATTTATTTATAAAAAATAGTACAAAAAACGCTTCGATACACATTAATGTTAAGGTCAAATTAATAATAATATTTGTAGCTAAATAATACCATCTATTTGTTAAAAACAACTGGTTTTTTCATTAATTCAAAGAGAAGTTGAATTTTTACGGACCAGAACATCTGTAATTCTTATTTCTTATTAGTCATACGATGATTTTATTGTTAGTTAATTTCTATACAAAAGACTGCTTAGTTTGAAGCTAAAAAGTGTGAATATACCTATTCATAAAAATTAAAAACTAATTAAATTTTAAAGTTGAAGTTCCGCTTTTGGTATTTGATACCCACTACATAATTATTATGAGGATGTTTAATATCCGTTAAATATCCTTGAAGCTTCCTTAACAGTTTACAATAAATAAACGTTAATTATTTACTTTAAACCTAAACAAAAAATTACAAAAAATGATGGTAAATTTTATTATAAAAATTCAAAACACTGCAATTAATTGTTTGGTGGAATTTTTTGGATTAAATTATTACCAGTAATGTAATAGCACATTTAAGCCCCTGTTGGTGTTAACATACATGTTAATTACCAAAAATAGGCTTTATTATTATTATTATTATTAATTGTGCTGTGATTTTGCCCATCTATAGGGGTTAACACGTTAACATGTAAGTTAACAACACTAAGGCCCGATTGCACAAAGCAATATTAGTGTCAACGTTAACATCAATGTTAACCCCTAAAATAGGGGTGTCAAACTCGCGGCCCGCAACGAACATTTTTGCGGCCCGGCCAATATATCGGCACACAATAATATGTAATAAAATAACAAACCGACGCAGAATAAAAATATAATAGGTAGAATGCGCTAAACGTTTTTTTAATTATACCCTTTTTTTTGCTATTATTAAACAATTTTTTTTTGCGCCCCACATAAAGTGAAACCTTGTTTGTATGGCCCAAGTTAGCCATTGAGTTTGACACCCCTGTCCTAAAACAAGGCAAAATCCCAGCGCTGATATTGGTTAGGTGTTAAATTGTATGTTAACACTAACTTGTTTTGTGCAATAGGGCCTTAAAATCAGACTTCTTGTGTTAAATGTCGTGTTAAGTTATGTGAGGTGTTGAGGCAGTTTTTTTTTTTATAATGAACGTTTTAAAATATAATTTTGCAATTATCACGGTAATTAAATACTGTTCCCTCAATATCAAGTTCAACACGAAAGAAAGTAATAATATTATTGTGATAATATCCAATTAGCTCGTTATTTTTAATAGATAAACGTATGTTATTAGTCATCCAACCATCTATAGAATAGAAATCGTGCGAATCTTGTAACAATCAACTACGCCATTAACACAATTCGCTTAATAAGGCGTGATCATCGTTTTTATTTTAAGTTACCATGTAAGTAGGCATCGAGAAGTAAATTACATAAAATAATCTAGTTTTTATAAGGATTTTAACTTGCAGTGATGCACTTACAAATAAAACGAATAGGAAACTTTTTTCTCGCTACAGGCCGGTCAGAAGACGATTATGTACATTATAAAAGAAGTTTTAAAGGTCATGAGCATAGTTTTAACAATTAAATTACTATTTGTTCAGGAATTTAGCACACACCAATTAAATCTTAATTTCTTTCTTCACATTTCACAAAAACTTTATCACGATTGGCGCATTTTGCAACCTGTCTAGTACCTATAAGCATTATTACTTATATGTAATATGTAATATCGTTTTTTTATAGTATAAATTACTTGCCAGTTATTATGTTTGCTCTTCTATTATAAATTTTCTATAATTAGAGTTTTATGCACATATTATTTGTCTAAAATTATCGCAAATTTTCAAAAGTGATGCACGGCCCAAAATTTTTACGGAAATATAAATTACACGAAAACGGTTAATTTAAGGACAACATGACCTTGTACATTTTATAAAGAACACTTAAAGAGCAATCCAAAAATGTAAAAATATACAGGGTGTTGTATTTAAAATAACAAAGTTAATGTCACTTCCGGGTAAACGGGAAGTTATATCAGGTTGGCACATGCGTTAAAAAATGTCAATTTAAAAACAAAAATCGACAGGTCCGAGCGTTTTTTTCTCAAACTAATAGCTATTGTTTAAATGAATTTATTCCTTTCATTGTGAACGCATTGTATGTATGTAGAAAAACCTATATTGCGCATTCCCTATCTTCTGCCGATCGAATGAAATTAAAATATATTTCTCTCTTTCTAAGGTGTACTTTTGACAGTTGGCAACAAACATAGAAAATTAAATAAAACTAGGATTACTAACAGAACCTGCATAAAAATTGTTGAAGTTATGTTATGAAATGTGATTTTTGCAAATTACGGGTGTAGACACCGATGTTAAACAATCCGAGGCGAATTTGCAAATTGCTACAAACCTTAGAACATAATTTTATATATTTATTGTAGTTTAAACAAATCGTAGATTTGTCATGCCATATTTTTAAACGGTCAAAAATTACGTGAACATTACACGCGCTTCTTACGTTGTCCAATACGATACGATGTTATTAGCTGTCTATGGTAATTCTTTCTTTAAACTATTTTACTACGCTTGAAAGTTTCTCCATAACATGCAGAACGCCGCCTTTTAGCATTTCTCACACGGCCAGAAATTCCATCACTGCGCGTAAATGAAACAATGTGCTTGTCAACAATATTTTCGTAATCAAATACGGGCACGTAATGATGTACAGTAAAGTTTATAATCTAGGAATGTAGATAACAAATTAAAACGATTCATCATGTCACGCGTTTTTCTGCAGGGTTTGTTCATAATTCGGAAATGCTCATGACTTTCCGTACGCCCCTCGTACTAATAAAACTTAATTAACATTCGCAGTGTAATAGGTACATGTAATTTTGTTGTAACACTCGAGTATTAGTATTATAAATGAATTTGTTAATATGTAATGGTAAATAATAAGCGGCTATCCACGTAATATGCTGCACGAGAAACAATAGTGGAAATAAAGCCAGCAGATATAGAAATGTACAATACATTAACATATTAATAAGGTGAGTTAAACATCACGCGTGCAATATTAATCATAGTGTTACTAAAAACGTGATGAACCTCGCTTATTTATTTTTTGGTTCAAAGTTTCGTCTTAAGAACAAAGTTATAATTATCGGCCTCATTTTTGTTTAAGCATTTTTTAATGTAATTGCTACATACTTGTGTTAATGCCATAGTCATTCTAAATTTATATAATTTTAAAGTATTTAATTTTAAACAAAAAATTTAAAATGAGCGAAAGTTAATGAAAAGTTTGTGACTCGTTAGCTTTGTTGAGATCGATTTTACAATTAAAGTAAATTATAGTAAACGATTAGCTATAATGAAAGCAATTATGTTTAAAAGAGAAAGACAATTGGAATAATCACAGTTCAATCTGTTATTTTAGAAATACCAGTCAATATTCATTCAACAATACGAAGCTTAATACTTAAATAAATTGAGAGTTATAACGGAATGTTTCAAAGGTATATTTGTAAAATAGGTTAAATATCCTACCAATATTTACTTATGCAATAAATTTGTATTAGTATGTATTACTA
This sequence comes from Elmis aenea, assembly GCA_947652605.1. Lineage (NCBI taxonomy): Eukaryota > Metazoa > Arthropoda > Insecta > Coleoptera > Elmidae > Elmis > Elmis aenea. The sequence continues at coordinate 14,999,417 of OX393576.1, forward strand.
AAAATTCTTAACTAACTAGATGATTGAAGGACAGAGCCGGTAGTATTAAACGACCTCAAACTTTTGTTTTCTTTATACCAATGTAAACCGTTCTAATCGTTGGAGCAATATAACAGTACAAATATTTGATCAGAACATTTCCCATGCATACATATTTTATTTAAAAAAAAGTAAAACACGTTATTCTGTTCAGAAAAATATACGTGAATATAGAGTGCTGCGCAAAAGTATGGAACCACAAATATCTATAACATTATCGAAGATATTACAATGAAATTTGGTATCTGTCGTTATGGTATTTTTCGGATTCGATGAAAATATTAAGGATTTAATACAAGTTCCGGTTCAACCAGAAACGGACTCAAACTTTGAAATTTTAAATGGAACACCCTGCATATTTTTATAGTTTTTGATTCCTCTTTAAATTTACTTCAAAAAATGTATTAGGAGTAGATTATATGGGTCCAAAGTCAACCGTTTCAAAAATTTTCAACATTTAAAAACTTTGAAAAGGCAGTCGCCATTTGTTTGAAAAGATTGGCAATAAATTAAATAATATTTTGCACTAGCCACTAGCTACATGTTTATAACATTAAACAGGACGTTTTTTACGCTTGGTCAAACTTGTGAATATTTAAACATCGATAAATCATTTTTCTTAAATACAACACCCTCATTTTTTAACACACACTTATAAAAAATGTAATTGTTCTTTAAAAACATTACATGTGTTTTTTATCTACAGTTGATATTTTCTGAGATATCGCAATTTTCTTGTTAATTATTAGGGTAACGTAATATTTTCAGGTAGGTGCGGTGTTTTGAAACAATTGAAAGAATGTTGTAATTACATTTTTTCCCTACAAATTTTTGAAATTTTTTTCATAATGAAGATGTAATTTTACCATTCTTACGTTTTAAAGTTTTTTTTCACGGCCACAATATTTTTTATAGGATTGAGTTTGATCGTTTGCAAACTCCTTAAAACCGATTGATTATGTATATAACGTCAGCAAAAAGGGCGCTGATAAAAAAACAGTTACTGCCTTGTCTTATTTTTAAATTTTAAAAAAAGGTTAGCGTTGGTTCCGTTTTCGGTTGAACCGAAAGCCGTATTGTAAACACGCAAAATAATTGTTTATAGGATTTAGTAATTGTCTCCTCACACTGGTCACTGGTGCAAGCAAAAAATTCTGTTGACGAAGTAGCGTGAAGATGTGAAACTGTTTAGAGGTTATAAATAAAATGAACGAAATAAATAAGTAAAACATTTTAATAGTTTAAATGATTCAATTAAAATGGTATACATATTAGTTTTGTTAAAAATCACTTGTCTCATAACCTATTAAGAACATTTTTTGTGGAACCACTAAACCAGTTTCACGACTTTGGTCTCTTTGTCTTTATGTTTCCTAATTATTAAAATATGGTCTAGTTTATGTACAAAACGAATTCTTCATGCATAATAAGAATAAGACAAGTGGTTTTAAACTGAATTTAATTGAAATACTTAAGTCATTGTTAACTAATCACTAAATAGAAGTAAAAAATCATTCCCATGTATACAGGATTTTATCACGTCTGGTATCTTGCTTATACGCGAGTTATCAAAACGGCAATAAAATTTATTGTACAGGGTGGGCAAATTTTGAAGTTTTCATAGGAAATCTCGGTAACTATTAAGAGGTATCAAAAACGGACCGCGCATCCTCGATCTCTTTTTTCGAGAAAAAGTTAATAGTGAAAACTAAAATTGGCTATCGTCTTTTGTTTTCGAGTTATCGCCGATAACTCGATTTTTCGACTTTTCGTTTTATGACTATATCCCGCTTGTTTATGAAAATTAAGAAAAATAATTTTGACGTTTTACAGGCACTTTTTTGATAAGAGTGCAGTGGCGTAGACAATTTTTCAAAAAAAAATTCGAAATTCGAGTTGTGACATTAAGTTGTATTTTTTTTAAATAGAACCCATAGTTGGCTGTGACATCACGAGAAAGAGGATTTTTTCCTCATTCCAATGAAATATATTATGTGGGGTCGATTTATTCATTTTCCTTACACTATAGCAAAAATTAGGTAATTTTTCATATTTTATATTGTTCTAGTAGAAGGCTGATGTCATTAACAATATACCTGGTGAAAGACACTGTCATTTTGTTGTTTTAACGATAACTTGACAGAAACAATCACGTTTAATTATTGTTGATTGTTTATATTTTTGTACTTTAAAATATTACGAAAAGTATGATATGTTAGAATTTTTTATTCAAAGTAATAATAAAACAAAAATGCGAATAGTGTTTTATACTGAAAGCATAATCTACAAAAACATCTTGTAGCTACGTGCTATGTACTATTACTACTTACACATCAATAAAAATTTCTACTTCATCGGCAGATCGGCACCATAACCACAACAGTATTATATTTAATCTGTATACATTTAAATAAATGAGAAGATTTCTCATATTTTTACATACTAGATGTCAATAAATAATCTTGAAAACAATAGGAATAAGAACCTGTATTTACTCACAACTTTCCTTCAGAAACAAAACTTGTAAATTTATATAAATATTTACTTATTCAGTGTGAAAAGTCTATTTCTGTGAGACGATCTTATGCGTTTTAGGAGAAAGTGATAATAAATTAATGAAAACATATAAAGAAATTGTTTATGTGTTTTTACAGTTAAAATGTAGTTGAAGTGGTTGTAAGGCATGTATCGCCTCTAACTATATTTTTAATTCAATAAACTGCTTGTTAATCATCTTACCTGTTGAATGAATCAAACAAGTCTACCGTCCTACTTTTCGCTAAAATCGTTACATACATAAATATATCTCGCACGTTAAAAAATTCTTTTCGCAAAATTCATTATTTTTTTTAGTAGTCCACATGCGAGTTAATTAAGAAAATATATAAATATGCCTCAAAATAATGAGTATTAAATATTAAACAAACAGATTCGAAATGACTTACATTTCCAACAATAACTAAAAAGGGTACAATCTAGTTCATTAGCACCATTAATAATAAAACTCAAAATGTAGCTTATGCAGTTATTATTTAATTGATCTAATAAATACATCAGTTTTAAAAGTGTGTTTAAATGAAAGAAACTAGAACAGTGTTCTTAAACTGGGGGGAAAATAAAATTATTCGTTTTGAGTTTGTTTGTTGCTGGTCAATAAAAAAGTAATAAAATTATATGTATATACGAAATTGGATGCAATAAACGATTAAATTAAAATTTTGTTAAATAATTTTGCCCTTTTAAGTGATCAAATGTTTATAGTATAGCCTAATAAAGTGTGTTATGCAATTTGTTTGTGCATTATAACATAAAGTTGACATTCGTTGATCTTTTAAAGCCAACCTCACGAAAAATCTAGCAAGAAACTCTGTTGTATCTCAAAGTTTTTAATTTTTGAGAATGAATACGTATTTTAATTTTCTAGGAGAGCAACACACGAGTAAATATATAAATTTAATCAAAGAAGGAAATATGTGACAATTTTGTTTTTTGAAAATGTATTTCAATTGTCATTTTAAACCATGGATGGTGTACCACTATTTATGCTTGATAAAGCAGATATCTTTACTTCGCAGTGGCAGTTTTTTTTTGTATGGACAGTTTTACGCGATAGATTGATTTATTGCTTTAAATAAAAAATTTGCAGATTTCTCCTAGTTATAATAAAATCTCACAGCCCTCGGCCTTTTAACATGACATATTAGGGAGAAAGGCACATATGCACAACCTGTTTACATCAGAGAAGACATTTCTGAAAGTGAAGAAAATGTAGCAAAATAATAGTCAACTATATACACCTTCTTTGATCTATAAAACTTTTACGAGCTCGTGTTCAATCAATCCAAAAAATAACAAAAGTAAGAAGCAATTTTAGGTGTTTAATTAGGTAATCATTTTTTTGCTCCGTGTTCCTTCAATTTCAATTTCTTATTTCGCCAGTTAAAAAAAAACTGTCAAAGTTTCACTCTGTTAAGAATGCGACGAATAAAACTTTAAAAAAAAGCAAAATAAGTGATTTTTTAATTAAACATAAAATTGTATACGGCATGGTTGATGTCTTGTAGTGAAAGATATTTTTAAAAAAGATGGAGACAAACCAGTTAAGATAGCTGGGACATCTACTACGCATGCCAGAAAGTAGGTACACAAAATGGGATGGAAAATGAAGATTGGGGAAAAAAATAGAGGTAGACCAAGAACAAAATGGGAAAATTAAGTGAGGCAGAGACTTAAAGGAAACATTTTTAGACTTTTTTGAAAATCTTTTGATTTTCAACGTGATGCTTAATATTTTCTACCGACGCCATTTTTAAAGAGAAAACGCTTAAATTTAGACTATGCATAGAAGAAACCTTGGAGTTCATCCTGGAATTTTTGCAATCGATGCATTACTTACAGGGTGTCCAAAATCATTTTTTTTTTTAAATACAACTTCAGACCACTAAAACTCGTTTTTTTTTCAAGTATAATGCCCATTTTTTTTTCATTTTCTAATACAAAATTAAATCCTGCTGCAATCTGTATTAGCGTTTCCTATATCTATCTGCAATAATTTTCGAGTTATTAAGAATTTTTGATAAAGTTATGTGAAATTGCAACATTTTTAAATAGTAGGATGGGCCAGATATCCCAGAATGTTAACTTCATTAGTTTCATTATTTGTCACACGCTTAGGTCGAATACTAGCAGATTTCACTCTTCTGAATTGCAAAAAATTTGATTCTATTCATTGAAATTTCTGTCTGGTCATTACCGTCAAATGAGGATACCTCTCACTGAACACACGGCAAGTTCTTTCAATATTCTTGTGACATTCTTCATGAAAATAAAATAAGTTTACAATATTCGTGTTTAAATACTCTTAATTTTCCATTTTTATAGATACTTCAGACAAACGCGATAAAAGTGGTTAACGGTTATTATTATTGGCATTTGTTGTCATTTATAAGGCCTACTATTTAAAAATGTTGCAATTTCTCTTAACTTTATCAAAAATTCTTAATAACTCGAAAATTATTGTAGATAGATATAGGAAACGCTAATACAGATTGATGCAGAATTTAATTTTGCATTAGAAAATGAAAAAAAAAATAGACATTGTATTTGAAAAGTTTTAGTGGTCTGAAGTTGTATTAAAAGATTAAAACAAAATTTAATTTTGGACACCCTGTAAGTACTGCATCGATTTCAACAATTCCAGGATGAACTTCAAGGTTTGTTCTATGCATAGTCTAAATTTAAGCGTTTTCTCTTTAAAGATGGCGTCGGTAGAAAATATTAAGCATCAAGATGAAAATCAAAAAAATTTCAATTAAGTCCAAACATTTTAAAAACAACTGCACTTAGGTATAGAGAATGCTAATAAAAGTCCCTCTAAAATAACGGGTTAAATCCAAACATGCAATAAAAAATAGACCATTGTACTTGAAATAAGGAAGTAGACGTTAACTTCCGGTATTTCCGGAAGTTTCGCCATCTTGAAAATATTTACATTAACAGATCATATGCCATTATGGTCATATTCAAAATGTCAGATAAATATCTATCATTCTTCATATATTTTTAATGCCCGTTCCCAATCAATCACCCTGTATATAGGGTGTCTTATATATATTCACTATGTCGATTATTACGTTTGCTTTAAGAATTAAGCCCCCAACTAATACAATATTAAATAGCGGAAAAAAAACTGTATGGAAGTACGTGAAAAAACTTCGACATTGCCCTTTGTTTTACAAATGGCATTGGTGTGGTTTTTACTTAAAACAAGATAGGGCATGTTCTTATGTTTCCAAAGGTGTTACTATTTTAATATTTTTAATCGTGATTTTTGAAAGAATAAACGTCTCTGTCTTTGACGTTTGATGGCTTAACCCAGAGCCTTTATCTAGTCAGCCAGGGAATTTTCCAGAAAAACAAATAAATTTTGTTCCCACGCATGTAAATGTTATGGTATTTAAGCCACTTTCTATATATTACAATTTATGAGAACCCTATGGCGGTCACGTTAATTTAAACATACTGTATAATATACATATTAAAGATTACATTCAAGGCAACGTTTAGATAGAAATCGGTTTCTGGCTTTGTTTTAGCGGAAAAGTAAGGCAAAACTATAATAAACCTGAGAAATACAGTTAACACTAATACAGTGTAATGTTGTTATTGCGTTATTAACAGCTCATCATCATAACAATAACTAGTAATTATTTAAATAGACGGATGTTTAGTTTCCACAAATCCTCACACTGTATTCCTATTGTTTCGCTTTCACTTATTCTTCACGGTCTGTGCGTTATTGCAACTTGGCAAGGTATCAAGAACTGAAATTATAATATTTTTAATAAAAGGGACAATACAATCTGATTTCCTTTCAATTTTCTTGTATGCCAATACCGTTCACCTGTGTTACGTTAACATAACAACGAGTTATATTTATATTATGACCTCTGCAAGTACATACCTTTACTGTTTATACGGTTTATAAACAACATTGGAAATATTAACCTTCGATTAAAGTTGCATGAAATTGGAATTGCAGAAAACTGCGCGGTAAGATCAGTAGTGTATGAAATAATTTGCCACTGAAAGTTACGTAAACCATCGATAACTAATCAAAATGTATTAAGACAATCGATCTTTGGCCTAAACATTAGTCAAAGCATTAGGTGTTTCTTTAGAATATTTAAAGTCCATCTCGTTCTAAAAAATCATGTTTTTTAAAACACGTTGGCTTTGAATGTATAAAAATTATTATTAAATTTTAAAATTATTCTGTGAACGAATTTATTTTTCATAGCATAATAAGTCAAAGTTAAAAAAAATCCGTTTAGTAGTTTCAAAAATAAATGCATTTTAGTAACGGCTTAATTAACCACCCCTCCATGAAACTAACAACAAGGGTGGGGCAATTATTCATTTAAATTTAAAAAATCAAAAAAATCACGAATTTTTGATTTTTATCTTCTATACAGCGTCATTCAAAAAGTATCAACAAATGAAAAAGTTTTTTACTAAAAATTTCTCGGAGACTTTTATTCCTGATAAATGTTGGCGGATGACCTAAACCTAAACTAATTAATAGATGGAAAAAGTTTCACAAAAATGTATAGGATACCTTCCAGATTTTAGCGATTTCAGAAATATTCACAAACTAAGGGTCCTTATTTTAAGAGTTATAAAAAAAACTTTACAGGGAAAGATTGTTTAGAATTCAAAAATACGATCAAAGGTGAAATATGACGTTAAAATTTAAATTTTTATTTTTGAAATAATTTTAACATCCAAAAAGTGCCCTAATTTTAGGAATTTTAAAAAACTTATAAAAACGTTTAGAATTTAAAAATTTTACTTTATAAAATATCGTTTTCTCTTGATTTTTTTTAACTCTTAAAATAAGGGCACTTTAATCTTGCGAATATTTCTAAAATCGCTAAAAGCTAGTGTCGTATGAATTTTTATCGAGATTTTTCCAACTTAAAATTAGTTTTATACCATGCATCAACTTTTATCAAGAATAAAATTCTCCGAGAAATCGATAATAAAAAACTTTTCCAATTGTTGCAGAATTTTTGAATGAGGCTGTAGATCTAATAAGAAAATTCCTGTAGAGACTTTGTTTCTCCCTGATCTATAAGAAGCCAATAGGCAATAGTTCCGGCGTATTTTACTAGCGGTTGTTTAAACGGGTGGAAGTAAAACGTGCATTTAATTTATATGTGACGTCTGACGTTAAATAGTGAAAAAAAAAGTTTGATTTAAATCACGATTTTTATTTTAAAAAATCAGCTGATTTAAATCAGACCAACTCTGCTGCGCAGAACGACCTAGCGTCAATGTATTGTAAAACAGTAAGGCATCGTGGTTGATAACACTGCTTACCATGGGTGTCCACAGGGGAGGGCAAACGGGGCACGCCCCTCCCTGGAATCGAGTACTCCATTAATGACCAAATGAAAGTGGGTCAAGTTAATAGTTCGTTAATATTTTAATGCATTCCTTTGGAAGTTTTGCCTCCCCCTGGATAATTTTCTGCGGACGCCCATGCTGCTTACTATCAGCAGTCGTTCTGTTACACGCTTTTGGTAACTATTTTAAGTTTTTCACCTCATCAAACTATTGATTGCATGTAATTGCTGTCGTCGACGATTCTCTACTGATTTGCATTGCAGTTGTGCCTTTTTCAGCCCAACCAATTATAACAACAGCATAAGATGTTATGTATGTCATTACTATTTAGTAATTACATATCTCTAAATTTACTACATTTTCTTTTGCTATATTAAATTTTTGAATAATTTTACTATAACAGAGTTATAAACATTTTACATAAATTCGTAAACTATAGGTGCAGTGCGTTTAGAAAAAACACTTTTTTCCAAAACGATTGAATTTTTACAAATTAAACAAGAAAAATGATACAGATGTTTTTGTTAATGTTTAAGTCAAAATTCGGATCGAATCTACATAAATTATACCAAAATACATTTTTTTCCCCTTAACGCTTTAAAATTATACTTTTAAATATTTATTTATGCAGATAGTATTTTTTTAAATGAAAACTTAATGAATTAAATAATGCATCTTTACATTTTGTTGGTCTTGCCCCATAAAGTTAAATGTTTTAAATATTTTGTATTAATGTATTAGCGTGAGTTTATTAAAACTTTGTGTGATTCAATAACGATTAACATCTAGTTTATGTTTGTAAAACAACCAAGCAAATATGGTTACAAAATTCAAGTTATTATAATGTTTTGCAAACATTCATTACTTTTATACCATAATTTTCAGTAATGATTTTGTAATTAACTACTAAAATCTAAGTGCAACTGATTTTTTCATTATGTAAAAATTACGTTAGTGAAAGTTCTTTACAAAGGTACACAAACTAAATATTATAAAAGTAATTAAACAGATTAGATTAGCTTAAATGTTATAATTCATAACATAATTACAAAATGAACATACGCAACTAACTTAATAGCAATTTAAATAAATTACAAATAATTTCAAACATTAGGAAACACGCCATTAAATTGTACATTTTACACTTCGCGTTTCTGTGAATTGTAATTAATTTTATTTATTACCTTGGTAACATAAATGTTGTCAAACGTGGGCTGTATAATATTCTATTTTGAAAATGGTTATTGAAGGTTGGGCTTTTTTAAAATTAGTAATTTTATTAGGATACATACCATAGTTGTGTAAAACAATAATTATGAAAAAAAATTAAAAATTATAATTTAAATAATCGATAAAAGCGTCGTATATTCAGTTATGGTTGAATAAAAACAAATTTTTTATTTTCGAAAATTACATCATCACCGATTTTGTTTTACATTTATACGTGCAGAAGTGTAAAAATCAAAAGTTAATTGATGGTTATTTAGAACATTCCTTAAAAAAAGCCACCAGACGTATTTGGTGGAATTTAATCGTTCATGTTGTGTAGGCAACACGTGTTTAATTAAAAAACCACTTTCCTTATAATTCGTCTTTTTTTTTAAATTTCCATTCCTAAATAAATATGATAATAATTAAAGACATAAAATTACATTAATCTACCGTATTTATAAAAAACAAAACTGAAGAAAAACTTTTAAACGAAACTTTAGAAACAACTTTTTTATTTGAAATTTAAATTTGTTATCCTAAATAAAGTAAATCATATGCCACCTACTTTTAGAACAATATAACATGTAAATCTTTCAACATATACGATAAAATGTCATTTTCTATTCAATTTTTTCACAGTTCTTACAAGAAAAATATAAAAAGTATTTTTTTTACAACAACAATAATTCCAATTACATTTATAGCTTTGTTAACATAAGTACATCACACAGCTAATTATCCGATCAAAGTTGAAACTTAATAACGTTGTAAAAGTCGAGATTTTTTACATTTATGATATTCCGTATGGTTTAAATTTGTTTCCATTGTTCTTTTGTTCTTTTACATAATAACATTTAAAATGATTATTTCTTATTCGCATTATTTAAAGCAGTTTATTGTTTTTGTCAATACACACCCATATTTGTTATTAAATTGAATATCAAAATTGAATAGCTTAAAATTCAATCCTATACGACTACAGATACATTAATCGTTATTTAAGATTGAAATATGTATTAAAATAATATGGAACGATATGTTTATAAAGTCACTTTAACGTATCTTGACCTATAATTATATATACGTAACATAAACTAATTAAAAATTTTAAGCCTGTGCATATTGCTCCACTTAACAAAAAATAAATGTTCAATTGTTTTAAAAATCTTTAACATTGAACTTGCCAGATTAGGTTAAGATAGACATTTTTCGCATTAACCCTGTAAACAGGAGCATAAGCAACAAGCATTATTTAATCTATTTTTGTAATATATTATTGTCAGTGAGTGCTATGAAATTTCCTTTACACGAAAGAAAAGTATGATTCAACAAAATTTTACTTTAAATAATTACATTCCTATGAACACCACCGTTGTGAAAGATCTAGGAATTTTATTAGACTCTCAAAAGTTTTGTTTAATCAACATATCGAATATTTTAAAAATAAATCTCTTAAAATATTTTATCATACGCTCTTCAAATAATTTCAGTAGTGTTATTGTTATTAAAACACTGTATTATTTATATATTAATAGCATTGTAGGCCCGATTGCATAAAATATGAACCTGAGATTAACCCTGGTGTTTAACCACGTTAACCCTAGTTTTGGGCATTAACTCGTATTTTAACACCAGCGTTACTTTGTGCAATCGGGCCTTTAATGTTGCTTTTATCATACAGAACCCACAATGGCCACAATATGACAATCTACACTAGTAGAATCGAGGGAATAAAAAAAAATCAAATCATTTGTATCATTTTTGCAAAAAAAAAAACAAATTTCCAGAGGAACTCTGCAAACAATATTGTAAAGATCTAAATATGCTCTCCTTAAAATGTCATAAGAACACTTTAGTGATACAATATTTCTCTACAAAATTGCCAGCTACAAAATAAGTTGTTTTTATATTTTTAACGCACCAAAATTGGGTCTACGACCCCATTTTCACTTTTATTTAACACTCTGTAGCACAAAATCCTTTTTTACTCGCTAATCAATAGAATACTTCATTCATAAACCATTCATTCCAAAACATTGATGTTTTTTACCTGCCACTTCATTCATTTAAACGGCTGTAAACAAATTCTATCATCCTAATTCACTCATTCAGTCAGTCAACTATCTTTATTAATAAAACTTGAAAATTTTCAACAAAGTTGGTAAGTTAATATCAAACTGGTTTTGGTATTTTTTTATTAATAATTAAAAACGAGAACATTGTTTGGGCTTGTCCAATTATGTTCTGCATTTATAAATAAATTTATAAATATAGATAAGCTTATCTCCTTTCCGAGTGATCTCTTGTCGGGATACAATACCAGTTTCAAGAGCCACGTCTCTTCCTCAGTAAGTCTTATTTATTTATTAATTCTTCGTAAATAATGTCATTTTTAATTATCACTCAAATATCTCAACAATTTTCTAAGTAGGTACTTTTTATTTCCATTCTTAAAAATATTATTTGATTCCTAAAACCTCATTATCAAAAATTAAAAGAAAGCATTACTTTCTTATAACATTTTTCGCAAGTCACAATACACATTATAGTTTTTATAAACAGTCAACTTTCGATTATTATTGCTTAAATAACAAAGTTAAAAAAATCATGTTTTAGCTTTCTAGTAATTTAAAACTGATTGATTAACTGACTGATTCACAATCCAAATCTTTCAAAACTGTATCAGATGTTGCCACTAAAAAGTTGTGTACAACTACACGAGTACCGCTCTAGTGAACGTGTAATTTGATTATGTTGTCTTTTAAGGAGTATTATTTCATGCAATGGTCAATGTGTAAGTTTCCTATAAAGGTAACCTACATTTCTTGATTCGGAAAAACGCCTTACAATTATTGCTACCGTTAACAAAGTCCGATCAATCACCGTTAAGAAGTAAATATTAGTTAGTACCGTAGTGCAGCGGTCTAGATGGAACTAAGTACAGTAATAATGGAATTCTCAACGCCAGGTTGTTTACGATTTTTTTTGCTGTTGTTGAGGAATGTACAGAACGAATTGCTTCCTAATTGTAGACTGACTACTGGTAAAGGTTAAAAGGGCGAATTGAATAACGTCAGTGTACAGGGTGTTCTACATAAGCGTGCAATGCATGGGGAGATTTGGTTGACTTAGAGAAAATGTGCACTCCTTAAAAACTACTACAAAGCCTACATAAATTTCTAAAATATACTTGAAATAGTAATTAAAAAAAACAATTTGAAGCTTTTCGGTTTTTATTTACTATTCGCTCTATGCTACGACCGGGACGTTTCGATCGGCAGATTTTCGTGCCGGCACCCGACATAAAGGGACGGGCCAGCATTTTCTGTTGTAATATATCAGGGGCTGGTGATTTAGCCGACAAAATATGTGTTATTTACGAAAATTTGTTGCTTGGTAACACCACAAGACAAGCTAAGCTAATATGATCAAAGCCATGAGCGCGAAGAGCGAGGAATGTCTTTTAATTTGTCAAGGTATGTTACACAACATTAACAGATCTTAAGTACTTTAATAAATAAATTCAGGCAAAATTATCCATATATGAACATTTGAGACTATTTTCTGGATAAACTTTTTAATAACAATGGATACAGTTTTCTTGGAACAAAATTAATTATCTGTTGTCTTATAAAACATCAAATATTTATATCAAGTGTTAACTGATTGTTATGGCCATTTACAGGTGACAAATGCATAAAAAATAAACAATTCCAATCATATTATATGACGTCTAATCTAAAAAACAAAGTTAAAGCAAATATATCGAAAACTAAAATCAAATGAGAATTTTATATCAGAATTGAAATCTTTTTAAAAAAGTTCTTCAAAGCCATAAAAATGTCTTTAGTATTACTAAATAAACCAATTGCATATGAAAACAAAATATGCCATTTCCGATTATTAAGTAGACTATTTTTTACAGAAAATTTCCTTCACCTATCAAATTTGCGTTTTCAACAAATTACTAATCTTAAATCTTCTAGAGACTACCAATAGGAGCATTATTACACGGTAATAATTTTACGCTCCCCTGTCAGATGTTGATCCTCCTGTCAAATTTGCGTTTTCGACCAATAACAAACCCAAATTTCCTAGAAACGACCAATAAACATAATCATACACTGATATATCCTTTTCGCAATTAACAGATTGTCATGCGTTTACTGGTCGTTTCTTAAGAAATCTAAGTTTGTGATTGGTCGAAAATATAAATTTGGAGAGGGAATTAAATATTTTGGTCTTGATACTTTTTTGACGAATTTCGGCGACCAGTAGCGTTACTTTAACACAGATTAAACCACACCCCTGACGCACCACTCTGACAATACTTGTAAAATTTGACAGGTAGGTTAGATGAAGGAAATTTTCTGACTAAATATAACTCGTGCATTGCAAATAATCTATAATTTTTGACAAATCTTCACTCATGCAAGTGAATCAGAAAAAATCACTCATGCACTCGTGTTTTTTCAGTTCAACTTGCATTCGGGCATATTTACCAAAAATTATCGATAATTTTCAATGCACTTGTGATATTACTACTGAAAACAAAACACGCAAATTAAACAAAATATGGACAATTTTTTGAACTGCTGTCGTTTTCTCTTATTTAACAAAATCTCTATTTCTTGTCGTTTACGACTTACGAGACAGATAACTACCAATACATTGTCCGCTTAATTTGGACACCCTGTAAGTAACTATTTTATATGTAAAAGCAATTTAACTTTTATGTGGTTTAGACTTACCTAATGGCTAATGTTACAATCGAATGTAACAAAATAAAGCTCTTAAAAAGGAAAACCAACAAGTAATAAAATTACATAGCGCTCTCTGTGTATTACATAACTGATTTGAATTCACTGTATCGTATTTGTTTATTTAGAATTGTAAAAAGTAATTGCGTGATCAAATGTATGTTCTTAAAGCTTTATACTGCGGACGTAATTATTGTTAATAATACAACCGTATAAAAGGCAGGATCCAAAAGTGAATAAAAATGTGTGTATAACAGCTGTTAGTTTTTTAGATGTCTACAATAAAAAATTGTTTGTTTGTTTTCCAAGTTTTTAAGAATGAAAGTTATATATTTATAGCGTAAATATTTAAGACCATGAAAACAATATGCAAATATTAATAAAATTAAAGTTTATTAAATTAACAATTTTAAATTAATTATCGCTCTATAATCACTTTCATTAACGCCTGCAGGTAATTTTTAATTGTCTTATTGTATTTAAGCTTTATGATTGAATTTTAAACAAAAAACTTTTCATATAAAAAATTACCAAGTAAATTATAAATTAAACCTACGATGTTAAAAATAATTCATATATCGACTGTTTAATTAATTAATTTTTTAATGTTTCAAATTAATACTATATGAATATGCAAAACTTGTAAATTCTTTGTTAAAACCGACTTAATTATGAAATGATAACAAATCTCTACTAAACGGAAGCAAGTTAGAGTGTAAAAAAGTATTACAAAGGTATAACATAGTTGAATAACCTTGTCATTATTTATTTAACAGTTGTAGTGTATCAAACCTATTAGTTCTTAACAATTACTCGTTAATAAAATTACAATTAGCACCGGGTCATCGGTACAACGGCAAATAAGGAAAACGGTACATCATTAACAATAACAATAACTTCTTCGCATTCCATTCCGACATTTAATTGTTCCAATTAAAAATTTAGTTCGAACATAAACAGTTGCCTCAAAGTATTTAAAGATTTTTGCGATAAAAATATTGGTTAGGTGTTAAAACTTAAATAGGTATAGTTTCAGTGTCTTCGTAAGTCGATTTAATATGACTCAAAATCTGAACGGTTCTTGGATGCAAGATGCAAGTACGGAGGAAATTGTTCAAAAGGTTAAAAAAAGTTGTAAATGATCGACATATTTCTTCTATCTTTGATGATTTGCGAGGGGAATTTCAAAATTACTTACATGTGAGCAAAAACTGCAGTAAAATTTAAATGTTGCTGAAGATGTCAAAATTATTTTTTATAAATTATTATCGGGAATTCTTTCTAAAATGGTGCCTTTCCACGTGAGAGTAAACTACTCTCGATAGCAGCGTCGCCAAGGATACAGCCAATCGCGAGTTACTCTCAGGGGCTGTATCCTTGGCGACGCTGCTATCGAGAGTAGTTTACTCTCACGTGGAAAGGCACCATTAGAGATCAGTCTCCACCACTGCAAAAAGCTTAAACTGTTTTGTGCGATTTTCAGCTCAGTTTATACATCAAAAGCAGTTTTTAATAAATGCAGAAGCACATGGGACGACAATTTAAAGTTTAAAACAGGCACTGAAAGGCACTCTCACAAAAGAATTTGTTGCTACACGGCTATTGTAGGCTTCTTTCTCTTAACCAACTGTCTCCAGCTGACTCGTCCTTGTCATTCTGCATCTGACTTGGTCTCCCCATTCTCATCCTGCAAACTTCTTCTTCCCATCGCATCGTCTACTTTATCTCTCCATGATCTTCGGGTGTTGCCTCTTTTCCTTCTGCTTCTAGCACTTCATCCGGTGACGCATGCTATCCATCTATTCCAGTCTGCTCTTCTAACATACCCATACCAGGACAGTTTATTTTCTTCGATGCAATGGAGTGTTTTTGCTACTCCCGTTCTTCCGTTGATTTCTTGGCTGCTAATTCTGTCCATGCGCGTAACTCTACAGCTCCTTCTCCAGTATTCCATTTCGGTTGTAATAATTTTACTTCTGTTCTTTTTATTTATTACCCAGTTTCAGTTCCATTTGTTATTATACTGCGTACCATGGTGTTGTATATTCTTGTTTTAGTATTGTGTGTCTGTCCTATAAACCTGAATTTACGTAGTTGTTTTATGCAAATTCTGGTTTGTCCGAGTCTGCTTTTAATTCCTTCTTCTGCTTCGTTGTTTTGGGAGAATGTACTAAAGTTTTCTTGTTCCCTTTATTTTCCGGTCATTATCCATTGCTAAATTTTTTACTCGTTGGGTTGTTAAATATTTTGGTTATTGAGGATTATTTTAAGTCTATTCTTGGTAAACTCTTCGCCTATTTTCGTACTTACAAACTAAGGTCTTTATAGTCTTGAGCGATGACCAATATTGGTCGTCTGCAATACTCCGTGCATAGAGGTGTTCATTCCTGACCGGGACTCCCATACCTTCACACATTCTTTTCCATGGTTTTAGTGTTTGTTATAGAATATTTTATTTAAGTATCTCAAAAAACATCTATGGGGAAGGTATTAAGCTTCAAAGTTATGTAAATGATCCAGTTATTTAATTATAGCGCGTTGATAAAGAATTGAGCGAAAATAGCTACGAAAAACAATTTTTTTATTAGTTAAAACTTAAAAGCATCTAGCACTGATCGATTTCTAGTTCAACACCTACCTAATACGGACCACATTAACACCAGACAGTTTAGGTTAACAGTAGCACGAGTTTCATATTTATATGACAATAGGAATAAAAAAGTAGGTGATTACATGCTACGGACTTTCATTTTATAAATCTTATGCGCATTTATTTATAGCGAGTGAGATTAATTGCAAGTTTTTAGAATATCATAATTGCCGTAAATACGTCACATTTTTGTGACAATGCGTTCGCTAAAAGCCAAAGGTATGCATTAAAATCACATTTAATTTTTTTAGTTTTATACAAAAGTTTTGTAATACAAAAAAAAATTTACTTTAATTTCTTTAAATAAACAACTTTCTATGACAGATTGAAATTGAAATTTATACCAAGTGTCAAGGAAATGCATGTCAATTCGATAAGTTTTCTTTTAGAGTGCATTAAAAAAACAAAAATACATTGATTTAATTCAAGTTTTAATAATCGTATTTTCCGGTTTTTACTAATTTTCTCGGATACTGCACAGAACATGGATACTGTTCCGAGATCTTTCCCATTTCTCTTCGGATTATTAATGAGCACCAAATTTAGCAACTTTACCAAATTCAAACCTATCCTTTAGCTATTATATTAAGCGAGATACCCATATTTAAACTCGAATTTCGAACACCCTCCCTGTATATATACAGAGCTCTATTTAAAAATAAGCAGAGGTTATTTCCGGTTAAACTGAAACCAAATTTTGCCGCGAAGAAGTGCAAAATATGATACTTTTTGCCTAAAATGTTATTTCACAATTTAAAAATCATATTTCTAAAACAATTAAAAATACGAACAGAACATTTTTTTTAGCATCCGGTACATGTATCCCATTTTTCAACCACCATCAGTCAACTTGTGACAGTTTTCTAAAATATTAATAGCTGGTAAAACTAATTAATCCCATGAACTTACTAATAGTGAGATCTATGTCAAGATTTGCTATTGTTTCAACGAAAACTAGTAGCGATTTTCTCCAAACGTACACCCATCTAACAATGTTTAAGAGAATATGAGTAGCTATATTTAATAGTAATTATTTTTAATTTATACATAGAAGGAACAATGTTAGTATTATGTTTATTGTGAACAAAATCAAAGGCGTGCCCTTGACATCAAGCTACAGAACAATACATATGTAGTCATTCTACTGTATTCACCGTTTCGTTTCGGATGTATTTATGTGCATTAAAGAATATGGCACACCCCTAACCACTCCTGTGGGTTAATATGGAAATTAGACTGTAAATTACTGCATATGTATCGTCTCGAAGTTATCTACCGGAAATGCGTTATTGAAATTTATGTCTGGAGGAGTTGGGGTATATTTTGTGGAGTTCATCTTCAGGCCGAAAAAAGTATTGATTCTGACAATCAGATTTACTAGAACTAGACAAAATAACAAAAATATCAGTTCCGTTATAATTCAACACCCTTTCTAAAAAAAAAAAAAATTACAACGTTATACAGTGTATGTACAGGAGGTATGATAGATTAAAATATTTCAGGTTCCAAATACCTATTTAAAGGTTTTTGCTTTTTCCGTTTTTTTAGCAAATTAAATTGGCTTAGCAAGCCTCACAAATTCATTTTGTATCACACAATGTTATTGAAAAAGTTGTTTAGAAACAAAAATTATACTTATGCCTGCATACAAAATTTCAGGAGGATCATTATATCGGGTGGTCGAAAATGACTGATGGCAAGGGTGTTAGGAATTTTATTCGAACGGATGGTAACCCATAGGGGAAAATCAGTGGCGTACGGAAAAAAGTTTGTATTGACAGAACGGGTAATATTCTCCATTTGAATATGACAGCTAGTTTTTACTGACAAAAAGGTTTGAAAGCTTTTTGTTTAATAGCTTCAAAAAAACAATTAGGTGAGATTGCTTTAAATCAGTTCCTTAATTGATTTTTAAAAGTACATAATATGTAAATATTGTTTACAACACATTTTTACAGAAGGTGCTCAAAATGCCTTCCTTCGTTTTCTAAACATAAATTAAAAAGAAAAGCCAAGTAGAAATCACACACGAAATGACAAAACAACCTGAACGCACAGAAAACGAAAAACTGATAACTGATTTTTACGAAAAAATGCAAAATAAAACGAAAAACTACTAACCGCACACGAAATGACAGGTCAACCTGAACGTCACAAAAAACCTCAATAATACTACTGGCCACTGATATCCTAGTTTTACACTGGGATACCAACAAAAACTTGGTTATTTTATTTTCGGTCTGAAGTTAGCGGGTATCAAACATTGAGACACATTGAAAAACAGTGCAGTAGACCACGGAAAAATACTCACAACCAGTATTTGTTTAATATTACATGAAACTTTTGTTCATTGACGGTTTACTAAGAGTCCGAATTTCTCGCATCTCTGCCAAAAAGCTTGCATTTTTTTAAAAGTAGAATGACTATCTGAACTTTATTAGAAGACCAACAAAATTTTAATTTTGGGAAACATGATTTTTCTCCTGTTCTCATTTAGATAAGGAGTTTTGAATTTTTCACGACTATCGAAAAATTGCCAACAATTAAACTTCATTTAGTTTTTGGAAAGTTCTTGTAAAAATTGAGTAAAAAAAGCATGAGAAACAGAAAATCTTTACGACTATCTAAACTAAATTCTAAACACATCTCTTGTCGTATCATTACTAGGACATTGTTCACGAAATAAAGGTTGATTTACACTTAAGCAAATAATGCTGCTGCCAGGGGCGGGCTCAAAAAGAGTCTGTTTGTCTGACTCGCTCACAAAATTTACAAGAACTACTAGGGCAATAGAAAAAGAACAATAAAATTTGAACATTCTCAGCAATGGTTGGTAAGATAATATCAATCTGTTTTTGGTACTTTGTTTTAATATATAATAACGGGAAAACTGTTTGGGCTTGTCTTAAAGCTTTTTTTTTAATTACATTAAACTACCTCTCTTAAAAATTTGACATAATACTTTATATTCATTATATTTATCATCTTATGTATCATCGTGAAACTTTGAAACATCTTCACATGTTTCACAGACTTGTGTGTAAATTACATTACAATGTAATGAACACAGAAAGTGACAAAAAGTTAATGATGTACCATCACGCGAAATTTGTGTTTGTGTGCCACTACTTCATCCAAAAAGATAAAACGCAAAGTGAATCGGATAATACAAAATTCTTATTTAATTCTCACACTCTTTTCAAAATTTCACATATTGTACATTACAGTTAAGTACAATATTTCACATATCCTAGATTTAAGAAGTTCACATATCATTGTTACATATAGCGTATAATTTATTTTATTTTTCCATTACTATTCGGATTATTTTGTAAATGAAACAAATTCATTTCATACAAATGCCAAGTGTTTTGTTAAAAAAACATCGTGCGCATAACCTGTTATCTTCTTTTCTTTCTAATTTTTGTCTTGTTTTAGGTATTTTATCGTAAAAAATGATTTTAAACTAATTCATTTACGACAGTAAAATTTTTTACGCGCATTTTTGAAAAATAAATTGCGTTAGTATGCTTTTAATATGATCGAAATTCTCAGCACATATCGACTGCTGTGATATGACACACAATTTATGTTGCATGGCGAAGCGTTTTTCAATATTTACATATTTTCTTGACTTAACGCGAAAAGAAATTTTATAATATATGTCTGAAAGCACTAAGTGAAACCGTTAGCACTCAATTAAGTCTGTTCACGTCTACTTGTCACGATGTGACTGAGATTTACATGCATCGTGTGCGCTATATAAAACTTTATGACTTGTAAAGTACACAAAACAAAATTATATAAACGTGTTACTAGTGTTAACTTCGTTAAAAAAAAATACTTGAGATTTTTGACTGGCATAATAGTTACAAAAAGTGCATTCTAGATACATTATAAATCATTAAAATGCCTTACGTTTAATTTAATCATCTTAAGGGCCCAAAAAAATTAGGATTACAGATCAAAACAACAGAGGAATAAATGACAAAAACATTTAACTGGAAAGCATTATTTAAAATTTGCAAGTCTATATTGTACTTTAAATAAATGATTTTATACAGCTAACAAAAAAAAAAACAATGGAACTTTATTATAAAATAATTTCTATTATAATTAAGTTTTTTTATAATGATTTTTTGTCGACATGCAAAACCAGTTTCAACACACTGTCGTCTGTCTACTCATCAGTAGACTAGATCCCTGAAACTGTTCTAGCATTCTGACAAGAATCCTTCGAATGTGATTATTAATTTAGCTTATTGATATTAATAAATGATTCCTTAAATAATTCAAGAATTATTTAATAGATTTTTTATTTTGCTCTTTAACCGATTTTTAAAATTTTTGACTTATACTTTTGTCAGAACAGAAGTTAAATATTAAAAATGCTAAATGTAATGCAAATGCTTTCTAAACTTATAAACTGCAAATATTTTTTCTTGAAAACTCATATTTTTAAGTCTGTTTGTTTTTTTTTACCTTCCTCAATTTTTAAAGTTAAAAATTTAGCGATAGGTTAATAACATTAGCATTAAAAATGTTCGCTCAGTAAATTTAAAGATAAACGTAAAACAGTAACAGCTTAAAAAGGCCAAGCGCCAGGATAAAACAGTAACGCAATGTGATTGACGATTGACGGTATTAAAAATACAAACAAATCTAGCTTTATGGCTTTTAAAATGTAAAAAAATAAACAGAAGCGTTGCTGTATACTATTTTGTTTTACGTGATTTCATATCTAGTCATTTTATAGCTGTAAGGTGGTTAAATAAGTCATAACTTAAAAGAATTGTATAATTTCAGAGGCAACGGTTTATAAAAGCAATAAATGTTAAGACCTTTAAAGTCAAAAAATAAAGTAGTTTTATATCATAGATGATAATAACCCAAAGTTGAACCTACATTTTAAGCCAAGAGACTCAAAAAACGATAAGTAAATAGGAAAGTTATTATCAAAAGACTACACTGCATACGTTCGAAACATAAAAATAATAAAACCTGTAGTTATAAGCTTAAAGCAAGTTATTAGTATCTCGAATGATCTGATATTAAAACCTAACAATACCTGTAGTTTCAAACAATTTACTTATTTTTATGTAGCATACTAATTTTAAACAACAAAAATATTGCACGAGGAAAATGTATGTACATACTTACAACAGGTCGCATGTTCATTACTTAGATGTTAAAGACCTATTCGTACAAGACATTTACTTAGATATATCGTTTGAACAAACATTTACTTTCCGCTTTATTAGTAGAAAGTTCAAGTGCTAAGAAACTATATTGATTAACGCGTTCCTCTTATTATAAATAGCGTTTTCTCACTTGTTCTGGTGTATTATATCGACAATTATATTGACTAAACTTTATTAAGAAAAAAGTGTATTAGCATAAGCAGCTACGGGTTTATTTTAACACGTTGAAGTTAATGGCTTGAAACAGTTTGATGGACAAGTGTTAATAAAATAAGTCTACATGCAACGTTAAGTAAACAGTTCATCTGCAGTCTACGATTCCAAATATTAAAAATATAAATTAGTTATCGTTTTAATAAAAACATGTTTTAAGTATACAGGGTGCCCCAGTTATCGTGCACAACATGGGGATCTCGTAAACGGTAAGAGATGCAGAGTTGGTTAAATAGGTCAAAATGATCAGATTTAAGGGCAACCATTTTATGAAAAAAAAAAACAGTTTTTGCGCTATTGGTAAAAATGGAAAAATGACGTATTCAATTTTTACTTATAACTTATTAGAAATTATACTCAAAAGAATTTTTACTTAATCAAGACACTTTTTTACGTAGACTTGAAATTTGTTAATAAATTTTACCTTACTTCATTTGTTTTTGTTATTTTAACATTAATTTTCTTATTTTAATATAAGCTGAATTTGGCTGTGACGCCATTAAAAAGATTTTTTTTCTTATTTTTTATCTTTAAAAATAAGTAAGTTATTACAATATTATTGCATTTATTAAGTTTAATCCAAGTGGCCGTTGAAACAAAAAACAAAACATCACGTAAACAAGCTAGCTTTGCTTGCTTGTTTTTTATCAATAGCGCAAAAACAAATATTTTTTTCATAGAATAGTTGCTCTTAAATCATAGATCATTTTGGCCCATTTAACCAACTCTGTATGCTGTATCTCTTACCGTTTACGAGATCCCCATGCTGTGCACGATAACTGAGACACACTGCATAATTACCTATTTTTATCCCTAATCACTGTCGCTTGTAAGCAAATTTTTACTTGCAATAAGCGACAAAGCGACAACTAGGTATAATGCAACTGTGAAAGTAATTGTAAATTATACACATCAGGATTGAAGAAGAAATTAATGGTATTTAAAAAAACAAAATAGCATCTGACACGTGATCTTTAGGCTTTAAGCCTTTCAAATTACATTTAAAAATGTTAAATTAACAGAATTTTACAGTTAAAAGATATTTAAATGGAGGGTGTAGAAGATTTGTTTTATTATTTGCAACTACTAATAATAACCAGGGTATAGTGCCCAACATGACTAGAAATAAAATAAGATTGAATTATCAAACAAATGTATTTTTGCGTTCTTTATTATGGTGCCTGTACACCTGAGAGTAAAGTACTCTCGAGAGTAGCGTCGCCAAGGATACAGCCCCTGAGAGTAACTCGCGATTGGCTGTATCCTTGGCGACGCTACTCTCGAGAGTACTTTACTCTCAGGTGTACAGGCACCATTAGAATCTAAACTGAAAATAGGTCAGTTTACTGAGATATTCCAAAAATCTCAAAAACTCCAATATTGTACTCTATTAAATTATAACTGTTATATTATCAATAGGTACCCAAAATCCGAAAGTTGGTTCACATGACAGAGGCAATCGCTTGACGCTATTAAAATTAACACAGCATCCTTTGTACTTGAAAGGTAATAGTCAATATTTTTATTTTTTAGACACCATATTAGGTTTGTATGCCATCAGTTAGCGCATTGCGTGGTAAATTTAACAATCACAATATTTAAAACAATATCGAATCGTTACAGACCTACAAAATACTCCATTTTAATTATTATTATTATTCAAAATTGCCAATTTTCAGTTATTAATGAATGGTTTCAAATGTAATTTGCGAAAATATTTACATGAAACATGTATTTCTGGAATAACTCGAATCAACACATTCATGAAATTTTGTACTTGTTTTTTATTTTAGAGTTGTATATTTACTGAGAATATGTTTGTATATTTTATTTTAATGCCAAAACATATAACATCAGGTTATTGTCGTGTACTTTATAATTAATGATATAAATTAGTGTTGGACGTGGAAAGATCTTTCATCGACAGATTTAAAAAAATATACATATCTATAAATAAAGCTTTTAAATCCACAGCGATGAGGATTAATATTTTTAAGCTACTTTACTTGGATTTTATGTTTTGGTCTTTTTTTGCTG
Source organism: Elmis aenea (assembly GCA_947652605.1). Classification (NCBI taxonomy): domain Eukaryota; kingdom Metazoa; phylum Arthropoda; class Insecta; order Coleoptera; family Elmidae; genus Elmis; species Elmis aenea. The sequence goes on from OX393576.1 coordinate 15,023,437, forward strand.
CATTCAGCAATTTCTAAAATCAATTAATTTTACAACCAATTTTATACCTAAAAATTAACTACCTCAAAATCTTCTTGATTTCTTCGTTCCACTTAACAGAATTTGAAATTTAGTGTCCACAGGCAGTAGGTTAAACATACCATCAATAATAAAATAATACGACACAAAACCAGTTATGGTAGTGAAAATTGCAGCTAAAGAAACCTAATTGAATAATATTTAGTACTTATATACCAGAATTTACGTGTTTAAAACCATAAAAATCTCATCTTTTAATCCTTTTCATAATACAACATGTATGTTCTATGTAGCAATGTGTGAATTTAGTAGAAAACTTAAAAATATTTCATGTGTCAGGCCATGATTAGAAGCGGGATGTATTTTAAAGCTTCAATTTTTTAAATAAATAAACAGCCACAAAATAGAGACTAATACAATTCAAAAAGTGCGTGCATGCTATTCAAAATCGGTGTGAACTTGAAGCTTTTAACGGGTACTCTGCGATTTCACAACAAATATTTCTAATTATTTACACTTCTTACATGGTGATGTACTTAACTGTTTATATAAGATAACGAATACTACAAATTTTTGTTTGTAGCGTTCACAGTAATTTTCCCATGAGTGTTAAAATAAAAGAGTTTATCTAATGTGTATCGCAAAAAATGTGTATTGCAAAAAATTAGATTAAACCGATAATTTTTTTAAACATTGTTTTTGTTTGCAGTATTAAGTATGTGCTTGGTTTCTAAATCGTAACATAACTGAAACTATGATTCATTGCAGCGTTTGTTTTGTTTAGATACACAGGATGCAAGTGTATCGTTAACAAAAAGTTAAGTTTACAGTTACGTCGCGTTTGAACATTATTGCCAATATGATCGATCAGTAAACACAAAATAATTTTATTATAATTACAGCAACATTTTTCATAACACAGCGATTTTTTATAATAAAACTTCTAAATTCTACAAACGGCATGTAATTTCGAAATTTGCGCTGTTTCCAAACAAGAATACAAATTCAAATACAAGTACAACACCGATTTTCCGGCACTCTTGGAACCAAAGCCTCTCCGGATTTACCATTTTGCCGGACCAACCGTAAAGTCAAAGCTAGGGTTAAATATAAGCAAAATAAGTTAAGGATCTCACAAAATTGTGGTACAAATCACCACCAAGGGCAGTGTAAATAACACAAAGCCATCTGTGGCCGCGGTAATTTCAAATTCCCTCTCGTAATTTTGTCCGGATTAAAGGAAGTGCCGGACCATCACTTGCTGTAAAATCGGTGTTGTACCTGTACTCCAGTTAGAATGACATAGTTGGTACCATAATTAATACTTCAACAAAATTACAACTGTAAAAAATCAAATGACTTGAGACTTAAGGTATGAAAAATATTTACTTTATTGCAAGTAAATAACAAGAATTGCCTTTACACAAATTCAAAATTGTTTATTGTGCATATAAATCCATTTATTGCCATGTTGTTATGTCGTTGAAACTTTTAATGTCTTTTTTGTAACCAACCATTATTCGTTTCTTGTGTATTATATTTGTCGTTATTTTCTACATTTAAAGTCAAGTGATTTTGTACAAAAAAACAAGAAATAATCAGAGATACAGTATAATCCAAATGTCTAAAAATACTGCTACAAAATTGAGCGAAAAAAGTTTTGCATAAAAAGTTATTGGTCATTAGTTGGCCACATTTTTAAAAACTTCAATTTTGTTTTTGGTTCACTGTATCAGTAAGTAAGCTTTTGAAGTACTCTTAAATCTACACTTTTTACTCTTTCTAACAATGAAAAAAATTTTAAATAACACATAAAATTTTAAAAAAATATGCAATTATTCATCAGACCTTAAAATATCTCTTTGTAACAAATTGCTGTTTTAACTTGACCATTTTTCTGTCAATAATTATTGAAGTTGATACAGTTTTGATTTATTTTACTTTAGTCGATTGATTTTTGTAAAAAAAATTATTCGAACTTGCGCCCTTCTTTACCATGTGAATTATTATTGCGTCCTCCTTTCAATTCTCTTATGCAGTGACGACTAAAAAAACGGTGCTCGTATTGTTTTGAAACCCGGCTTCTGTTTCACACTGGTGAAAAAAAGTGCTCCAGTTTCTTTTAAATTCGTTCTTTTTTTTCACATTGGTGACTTATTGTTTAAATAAAGGATTTTCCCTTTAATTTCTTTGCGCTCCCTTTAGATATTTGGCGCCCCCTAGGGGGACGAGCACCACAAGTTGAGAACCACTGAATTAAAATGTAAAAAAAATCTAGGTTGCTATTCAAAAATCTGACGATCGCCCGTCAATTTCACATGGTTAGCCGAAGAAAAAGTTGAAGTGCATCAAAATGTAGCTAATGATTTACCAAAAACTTTTTATACAGGACTCTTCATAAAACCTATATTTACGTCCATATAGCAGTGTTTCACGGCTTTTGGCCTACTCTGTTTATTTAACGTCGCTGTTTTTTAATTTTTAAATCAAGATTTAATGTACCACCCGCTTTTAAACTGATTTGCCGAAGGTTAAACTGTATTTCATATACTTAGCCACGGCAGTTTATTTTTTTGTACTGCTATTGAAAAGTGTGACCTCCATATTTGGCGTAAGTTGATGAAACAGGTGTTTACTATTAGACAAAACTACTGTACATATTAGGCATTACAAAGCAAACCCATTACAGTTATGCGCCTGGGGACCTGTAGAATGCAAAAGGAGCGTACAGAGGAGTGGCATACGACTTTGTTGCTTTACGGAAAGCAGTTGAAAGTTGCAATAACTAGATTACTGCATAACATTTGTGCGTATATAATATTTTTTTCCATGTATATATAATAATTGAATTACGTGAAACTGTTCGATTCGTAGTGCGCACCACGAATACCGGAGTCTAAAGCCTTTAGGCACATTTAAGTTCAAGGCTACGAGTTCCTGTTATGGTTTCCGACTTTCATATTGTAAACCTGTTTTTAGTGATACGATTTATGTAGAATGAACTACAAAAAAGCGGCTAATAATATATTTCACGCCGATTATCTCTACCTAGAAAAATGATAGGTTTTTTACACGAAAATTACACATTTTTGTCACACATTGGGTTACATATAGGCCACATTATATCACAAGATAAACCGTAATACATAGAAAAAGGCTGAATATGTCTAAAATTGTTATGCAAAACCAATAAACAATAACTGCATAAAACATCACAAAAATATAATTATATAAAAACAAGAACTGTGATTATATTGGGTGGTCTTTCGCGTACATAAAGTATTTCCTTTCATATTTAACAATTGTGTCAAATTGATGTTTTATACATATACAGTGTGTCCAAAAGGTATGGAATATGCTATATATCTCAGTAAATATCCACTTTAGGGAAAAATGTTTTGAATAAAAGTTGTTTGGTACTTAGTTTTCCACCATAAGACATTTTTTTTTCGAATAACAAAAGCGCAATGAAAAACAATTGTTTTTTTCAATGGCAAGGTACCCCTATATTATACTCATTTGATAGAGAATTTTTTTTTTTTTTCAATGATGCAAAACTTTAGTACCCTTACTTAAGCAAGTTTTTGAGAAAAACGCAAAAATTATTTTAATTGATTAGTATTTATTTTTAACAAAAACATCATAACAACTAATTTTTTTTGACGAAATCCACAATAAGTGTTCAAACTGTGAACCATTTACAGCTTGGCAATGATAAACTCGGTTTTTAAACCCGTTTATAACATTCCCAACCATTTTGGGTGTAATTTCTCTAATACGAACTTTTAAATTCTCGATATTCTTCGGCCTCTTAGCATAAACTTAATTTTTAAGGCGACCCCATCATTGAAAAGAGAAAAAAATTCTCTATTAAATGAGAATAATATAGGGGTACTTTGCCATTTAAAAACATTCAATTGCTTTTCTGCGGTTTTGTTATTAGAAAGAAGAAAAAATAGTCTTATGGTGGAAAACTAAGTACCAAACAACTTTTATTCAAAACATTTTCCCTAAAGTGGATATTTACTGAGATATATAGCATATTCCATACCTTTTGGACAACTGTATAAACTTGCGGTTGTTAGTTGTTATACATACCTACAGAGATTTAATACTGTAATTTTTGGTGACTTTTTAATCCATCTACTATACAAAAAACTAAATATTTCAAATATACAAACCGCTAGATCACTCGCTTATAGTTTTAATGCTATGCAATATACCCGCTATTTTGATCGGTATTATTAATACTTTTTGTTTCAAGTTAAATATTTCTGTCTTTTTTTGGTGTATTCTTGTTCTTTTAGCAAAATAAATATATGTATACTCTATATTAATTTGGCACCAAACATGCAAAAATTCAATAAAGGCAGGTTTTACTCTGTAAACCATTGAATATTTACATAATCTACTTTTACAAAATTACCTTCCGAGACCTTTACATTTTAGTCGCCGTTTTTAAAGATGTTTATATAAAATTTGGTTTTGCTACTACAGAACCAGTATTTTTATAAATACTCACAATTTTTAGTTAATTAAACTGTTTTACAAATATTTGGAGAAATGAAATATGAAATCGGGCTAACTGTTATGATTTTGAACGTGTATCTCGGTAAAGATTGTTTAAAATTAAATGTAAATATCAAACTAGTAATCAGGTTCGTCTTTGCCAAGCCCTGGTATTTTTTGCTGTTCTGTAAAAAATATGGGATCGGGTGCTCCACCTTTTTAATTTAATGAAATTTAAGTTAGTTTCGTTTTTTACTGGTTAATGTTGTAAAAATGTACGTCTGTTCCCAAGTTTAGTAACGCATACTTATCTTAGGGTAACCTATCATAGACTAATATTTAACGTATTTTTAATTTAAGCACCTGGTCATCTGTGATTAAAATCATATCACTTTGTTGTAAACAAAATAACAATAGAAATTAATTAAAACATGAGCTGGTCCCTTTTCCAAGTACATGCATTGCTATCTTCGCAAATAATGGACAATTAAGTGATAAATAATGTTGCTATTATGGAATGTGTAAAAAAGTTTAAAAAATTATAATATTTTGGGATTTTATAAGCTTCTGAAAAGGCAGTGAAAAGAAATAGAAATTTTAAATCCCCAACGAACTAATAAAGTATGGCGAAATAAAAGTAATACAAAACCTAACCAATCTATTTCATCACAACTATAATAAAATTGAGGAGAACACCCTAAAAATGAAAGCAGAGCATTATGATCCCACTTTTTAACATGTCGAAAATGACAAAAGTTTTAAGATGAGCACAGTGCTCAGAATCAACACTAAAATAATTAGTGAAAAGGTAACACCTTACAAAGATATGTATATCAGAACAACAACAGTGATTTCTAGATGAAATATTATGGGTCGATGTTATATTTGTACAAAGGCAGGTCGTTAAGAAATCACTAAGATTTAACAACCAGCATTTCTATGCCTACAGATCTTTAAAATGCGTTCGACGGCGTTTTTTTAAGAAAATTTATGAATTGTTAACAGCTAAAATAGCGCTGCTAGGATTAATACAATCGATAAAAGACATCTACAGTAAGAACACCATAACAATAACGAAGTTAAGGGTTAAAGTGAATGATTTTTTGTTAGGTGTTTGGGGGGCCACCAAAGTACTTTCGTGGGCCAGATGTGGCCCGCGGGCCGCCAGTTGGACAGCCCTGAGTTAGGACGTCGCGATTAGGAATTCTGTCCCGGAACTTTCCCTGGAATTCCTGGAACTTTCTTAGTCTCGAGTCCCGGGACATTTAGTTTGAGACTAGAGACGAGACTAAATGTTACAGAACACTGAAATTAATTTTGTATACTTCTAATTTTTATACAAATTTACTGCCACGAGTTTAGCAAAAATATTTTGTTTCATAATTTTTTATGTTTATAGTTTGGGTATTTACTTTTGGCTTTATTTACTTTTTTACCTGCCATATCTAATTATTAATGTTTATTTCTTGTCTGCTTTAAAGCTAAAGGAGAATTGTTAAGTTTATTCGTTAAAATATAGTTTACTTATGCCTGTTATGTTTTAAAGTTTAAGGAAAATTGCCAAGTTTATTTAAAATAGGTAGGTAAGTATTTACTTGGAAATGTATATTTTATTTACTGTAGAATGAAGACTAAATTAAAAATAATAATAATAATAATACTACTATACTTTATTCATATAATAAATGGTTCAAAAACAAAATCCGTGAATATGGTTTCATTTAAAAAAAATATATTATCATTTGCTGTTTATGGATAGGTATGTGACGTATAAATTAGCCGCGTTCTGTCAACTGTCACGACCGATTCACGATCGCGATACGTTCAAAGAAGCAATTTTAAGTATGTAGCGGGTGCTTTCAGAAACAATGTCACTGTCAAAGAAAATAGCTGTTGAATTTTCAGTAGTATATAAATATTGCAATTTATGAAATTTTCCGTCTTTTTTGATGGATTATACCCCCATTTTCTAGTATGTAAATAAAACTCGCATAAGTTTCGAAATCCCAGAAATTCCCGGGACTTTGATAAAAAAAAGTTACGAGTCCCGGGACATATTATGTCGAGACTCAGAATCCCTAGTCGCGATCGACGGGTTAGAGATCACTGACGTAAGCTAAGGATTTAGGGGCATAAAAAAGCATGTTTATGATGCACTTCCAAATGCTTACGTTATGTCTTACTCAACTGACCCTTATTTTCAGTATTTACGGAGCAATAAATAAACTTCGAAAATGGAACAGCCCATATATAATAGTCTACTTCACATATTGCCCTACCGTTATATGAATCTCAATGAATATAATAAAGTCGTTATTGGTCTCACTGCTAACAGCTCATTAAAAGCCCGCGACGACAAATTAAAATATATACTGGTTAAATGATTAAACTTAGACCTTTGCGGTCATTTACACGTGAATCATAACAAAATAGCCATGTGCACTGCGTCCACACATCTGGTAAATATTAATTTAATAACCAAAGCATCGTGCTAAAACTTAAATTTAATTATTTACCCTTTAATTAGCGTATTTATCTAATTTATCGGCTATTTGCATTAGGATCACATTCCGACGCGGCTGTGGTATTTAAATTTACATCACTGAATGAACTCTGGTTATCTCGTGAAACTCGATATAACCAGAGATAAACGAACATCCATCACATTCACAAATACTCTAGAAATGTAACTTAAAAATAAACTTGAGGAAGAAGCATCAGCAGGACTTTCTTTGTCGAGTTTAAAAATGCACTCGACGGGTTGAAAGCATTTTGAAAAAATCAACTAAAAATAGATTGTAAGTATGTCTGATAGCTAAAGGGAAATATAAAAAAACCGTTGCATATTGATTACCATCCAACTGTACTTTTCACACAGTTTAATAGATGTTAACCAAGCAGTAGGTTAAAAAAATTAAAAATGAATAAGGATATGATATTTTGATTTTATTAGATATTTTTACGGAATTTGATATTGAATGAATATTTGGTGAGATGACAAAAACTCGTAATAAAAAAGACTGCAACCGATGTCGACCCGAGAGCGTTGAAACCAGCTTTGCATGTCGACAAGAGATCCTTCGAAAAACGATAAATAATTTTTTATTCAACTTATTTATTTATTTAGTCATGAGTCCTTCTACTGTTAGGTGTAGGACTGTTGAATTGTGTTGTGCTGATTTTTTTCCATGTTTTTCTGTCTTGGCTAGCCTTTTTATGTCTTTCCATTTGATGTTTCTATCCGCTGCTGCTTTTTTAACTTCGTCTTGCCAGGTCTTTCTTATAACTTTTTAATTTACCCATATCTATACTTTAGGCAGAACAGAAAGCTGTTTGAACTTCTTGATTTCACAAAATTTGAGGTTTTTTTTTAAATCGTTTTCAATATCTGATCTGTTGTGTCTAAAATAATACAAATTTCTGACGGTTTTAAAATTTTGAAAAAGAAATTACAGTTGTTAGGTATAAAAAGGGCTTCGTTATAGTACCTGAAATAAACACGAAACACTATTCTACGCTACGATAATAGAAAGTCTAAGGGCACAGTAAAACCATACTACATCATGGTTGATAGTATGTGTCATTTTATAACATTATTTCTATTTTTTTTTCTTGCTTAATATAACTATAAATACGAGCATATGCCATTATGTAATCCATGATTGGACATAAATTTGAAGACCTGCTTTAGGAAAGTTTAATTTTTAGAAAGACATTGAAGTTTTACAAAACCAATAGTAGATATTTAAATAATGACTTATTATCCAGCTCAAAGATAAGCTAAACACTGAATTTTTTCTTTGGTAAATAAAAAAGTTGTAAGATAAATAACAAATGTTTGTTAGTCCACTCTGTACATGTACTAAATAAAATAAATGTTTTTTTGGAGATTATATAAATTGCCTACAAATTACTCATAATTGTGCATAATAGTAAAAATTATCAGTAATAAAAAATTAGAAAAGAAAGTTTAAAATTACGTTTTTATTATAGCCAAAAATTACATACTGTAAATAATAAACTTTCGTACGACACATAAGTTATTTTATAAATATTTAATTATGTCACGTACAGGATTTACTGAATGTTGACTAAGGTCAACACAGCGAGCTTTTTTCCGTTACCTACCTTTACTTACTCAAAGGTAATCTACTCTTACGAATATTAAGCAATAAAAATGTGATGATAAAAAGTTGCAATTAAGCTGACCTGTATTTATATACCTATCTTCAATTATAATAACGGACTATGTTGTATAAAATTATATAGATTTGAATAGATTATAAACAAATGGAAAAAATATTTAGGTAACGATTATTGTGGGAAAATTCTGTAACACATTCTTTTGATACTAAGCCGTTTGCAATAAAGGCACGGACTAAGAACAGTTTGCCAACAGAAGAACCTCTTAATAGCAAAATAAAATGCACGTGATATGAATAACAGAATAACTACAGTAGAAGATAGTTATTTTATGTGTTTGAACAAAAAAATCGCTAGTTCCTATACAGTTTTCAAACTTAACTTTAACATAGAAAAAAATTATGTCAACCTATTGACGAAGCAGTGCGAATTTGGGAAATGGTTTAGGAAATAGAAATACGAGGTATATTCGGAAATTAAGTACCATTTAACTATTTAAGAAAAGAAAAAAGTTGTTTAAAAAAATTTAATAAGTTCAATTTTTTACTGTTTTTATATTATAATGAATTAAGCAACAATAATTTTATACTTCAAAAACATTATAATGCATCCAAGATGTTGAAATTCATATTAGTTTAAAACAGTACTGTAAATTTTTTAGGAAGTTGGCTTTTTCTTGAATCTTATAAAAAAAACTTAATTAATATTCAACTAACACCGATATATTGAATAAAACAGCATGATACATAACATATATTTATCAGATAATTTTCAACTTTTTCTTCGATTTTGAAACTTCCTGTATAATTATATTTATATTATAATTTTTCACTGGAGCACCAAATTTTGTATATGCAAATAACCATTTTAATTAACCCAGATCAACAGTAAAGGCATTTGATATTAATTAATGAATCAATCAATTTTATTACTGTAAAATCACAATGTTGTAAATATATTCCAAACTAAAGCATCGAAGTTTTCTTTGCATTCACTTTATTTGATTGATAATTAAATAAGGACGTATTTTAAACTATTTATTGACGCAACTCAACATGTTTCGTTAAAATAAACCCAATATTACGCATTATTACGAATAAAATTGGCATGAAATACATTCCTACTATAAATTTAATATCGCAACTTTAATAATACGAAATCAAATACCCAGCAGGCGATTGTAACGTATAGCTAATAGATATTAGTAAATCATTTTCATAAGAAAAAGTTGAAACTTGACTTGGGGGTCTGTATTTGGATTCATTTGAGCGTAACTAATAAACTATTTAATTCACCACACCTGCAATAATGGCAATACCCTTAGGTTATTACCCTCAAATGTTAATTATGACATTCCTAATAAAATTGTACTCCTATAATTTTGACTATTGCTGTGTTGTTTTGCGTATGGCTGTTAGAAAAGGATAATTACGTCTTAAAGATGCTGCTGACAACCAAATTAAATTTAAATTGAAAATTATACTGCACCTACTAAACGTGTTGATGTGTTAAGTATACAGAGTGTGCCAGAGAAATCATGACCACCTCTATAAACTCTATAAACTGTTTTTAGAAGTGACTACAAAAACTCAATGTATTTTTATACAATTGAAATAGATTTACTTGATGTAATTTTCCCCAGAAAACTGTTTAGTCAATGGGCTATAAAAACCTCCATTAAAGAAAAATATCAACGAATTTTTTTGTATTATAAAGGGTTTATTTGGTTTTTGAACTTAAATTATGTAGCTAACTTTAGCCTACTGATGCCTTATTATATTTAATACTTTATCGGAAAAATGATAAATTATTTTAAAATTTACTTGACTAAAAAGATTGAACATTTACTGTATAATTTTGACTGATCACAATCAAAGTATAATTTAAAAAAAAAGTTGAATAACGCCTTTCAAAATACATCAATACTACGATAACATTTTCATGTCATTACAAGTAGGGATCCAGCGGTTAATCAGCAGTATATACCCTTTTGTCTAATAATCGGTTTTTATTAAATTTAATTCTGCCAATAAATTATGTTAAAATATTATATTAAACATAATTTTTCAACAACTACAAATTAAAAAACCATGTTGAGATAATCTGATACAAAAGTAAATAACTAAAGACGCTTTCGATGTTAATAATAAGAGCTTTTTTTTCAAGGCAGAATCTATTTCTTGCATTACATATTTTAAATGATTTATTCAACTAGTTAATAAATTTTACGTATAGGTACATATTACATATTAGTAAAAAAACGTGAGTTTTTAATGCAGTGTACGTACCCATTCTCACGTATAGTTCAGAAACTTGGACACTAACACAAAAACAAAAACAAAGAATACAGACACAGGAAATAAGATTTCTGAGAAGGATAGAGGGATGTAGACTGATCAATAAAATCAGTAACGAAAAAATTCGAAAAAACCTAGGAGTAACAGATATTAAGAAAAAGATGGAGACGAATCAATTAAGATGGCTTGGACATCTACTACGCATGCCAAAAAGTAGAGACGCAAAAATAGGATGGAAAATGAAGATGGATGGAAAGAGAAATAGAAGAAGATCAAGAATAAAATGGGGGGAAAAAGTGAGGCAGAGACTAGAAGAAAAAGGAGTCAGCTGGAGAGATGTGCCACAATTAGCTAACTATAGGCAGGAGTGGAGAAACTCAATATAAAAATAGAAAATCATACCACGACACAGAAAGGTACAAGAAGAACCGATTAAGAAAATGAAGAAGTAGTAAAAAACTTATTAAAATCAAAATTAGGTCATAATAAACACATTTTATGGGTAATCTAATGTTTTAGCGTCCCTTTTCATTTGACCAACTTTTAGTTATTGGTACTGCATTCATCTCTACGGACATTCTGTTCAGATCAGAAAGAAAGGGTCGGGTTAGAGGTTGCTTAAAGCTTTTTTTTTTCAATGCTGTGTTGAACAAAGTGGCAATTGATACAATAAAGATGTGTGCGTTGGAATTGACGAAAACTTGGTCCAATAAAAAGGGACGCTAAAACAGTATACTACCCATTTTATGAGTACAATAAATATTTAATCCGATAAATCATATGTGAAACTCAATAATCGGCCGTATAATCCGTAATCGGCTAATAAGCAAAGTCCTATTAATCGGTAATCGGCCAAATAGCTTATCATTGCATCCCTAATTACAAATTAAATTACTAAATAAGGTTTGTTGGGATTATTTTTAAAAACAAACGAGAAAACCAAGGTCAATTAAAACGTCTTAACATAAAAACATACAAATTATAATAAAAGATCTTGTGCGATTTGTTCGCAAATAATGCTGTCGTGGTAGATCAAAACTGCAAATATTATGTAAGCTGAATTCCGTTTTTTTGCAATATAACTGTACGGATCTTTTATATGATTAGTAATCCGATATTTAATCTTTTTGCGAGTAAAAGGAAGCATTTCCTTTGAGTTAAACGTTATAATTGGAGCAGTAAGCCACTATTAAAAACTAAAAACTTAATTATGTTCTAGCAATTGATGCAACTGTTGTTAATGACATGTTGTTAAAAGTATATCTATTACTGTAACACAAAAGACCTTCTAAAAATATGATACCCTAACACTCCCCCTAGACTCTAGACAGCTGACAATCGCGTTGGATTGCAGACTCACGCCTTCTTGGTTCTCTTTTAAGATACATAAAAGGAATGAAATTTAATTAAACATTTTGTGTACTATTGATGGAAAGGACAGTTAGTTTTCTCCGATCCAAAAGAAACATTCACCTGCATAATAAGAAGCTCGACTTTGAATAACAATATAATCAATTAACATATTTCATGGTATGAATACTGTTTTTGCGAGGTTCACGAACCCATTTGACTCCTAAATGTTAAAATTTCTCATAAACCGTGCGCAACATAATTTTTTCAATTTATCTGCTAAGAATCTAGAAAACTAGCTTTTTCATATTTACTCAGTACATAGGTGTTTGTTAATTATTTGCAGTGTAGGTGAATATTAGCAATGGTGATGCAACTGTTTCTAACCGTTGGCTTGTAATTGAGTGAAAGGCGAACCTTTTTAGGAGAATTTTGTGCATCACTGGCATAGTTATTGCAGTAACATTATAGATGTTTGACATATGATGCAGAACATTTCTATATCACAAGTTACGTAACGTTTCTAGGCATAAAATAATAAATGTCTTTGAATAACGAAAAAATTGTTCGGGTTTTAATGACATACCTATACAAATACAGATACATTAATTAGCATAACATGTCTTATGTGCATTATTAATTCAAGGCATGTGTATTAATGAATGAATTGGTAAATGCAATTGTTTAAATAACACATTTTTTCAATAAATTAAGTCAACTCTGTTCTCCTATTTGCATTAATTAGATATGTAAAGATTTACTACAAAATATGTGTGTTCGATGTATGTTATGTGATGTTCAATATTTGCACAATCATTAAATAATTGTGTAATATTTACTTAAGTAATAATAAAACTGTTATCTAAATTAAAATAAAAATACGGATCGAAAAACTTTGTCTCGCTTATTTTGATATTGATTTACCGTTGTTAAACAACATCAGTCTTCACATTTGTAAAAAAAAAAATGTAAATCCCAATTAAGGTTTCAATTTGAACAGCCCATACAATTTAAATTTCAGCCATGGAAATCCTAGAATAATTTTATATTTTTGAGTCTTTTCTTGGTTTTTTGATAACTTTAAAAATGAATACTTTAATGTTATAAAAAAAACTGTATATGCTGACATTTGTTTTTATTTTAAATGTCCCTTCAATCATTGTTAAACAATTTGTTACATTAAAGAAAACCAAAATTATTTATAACTGTGAATAACATAAAAACCGGACATTTTGGCTGTTTTCGTTCATTTTTATGATAACTCAGGCCAAGAACATTGAAAAAAATGTATGTCAACTAAATATTCTGTACATTTTTGGCCATTTGACCGATTATCTAGCTTTAATAATAATATGGCAAGATGTTAGCGGGACAGTTTAGCTTTTTGGTGGTATGTCCCGCAATTTATCAACTTCTGAATACATCCCACTTTTGACAATCCCGGTTTACAAATTCTACACAAATTTGGCTAATTCTTACAAAGGATATAATAAATTCAAGTGTTATATAAAGTAACCTAAAGCTATATAATGTAATACAATGTTTTTAGAAAAAATGAAGTTTTAATTTTACTGTCCCTTACTATTAGACCAATTCTTAGACATTGCCACCGCACACGGCTATAGCCAGTCTATTTAAATAAGTAAGAAAGGGTCAGGTTGAAGGCCAATAACAGTTACTTTAATGCTGTATTAGGCAGAATTGCAATTGATACAATATAGATTTTTTTGTACTATATTTTATTTATTTGGTGGCAGCGCCTAAAACTTGGTCTAATAACAAGGGACGCTAAAATTATTTAGCTGTTTTTTGTTTTTATTTTCATAGATAGCTTAATAAGTGATGGGTAAAATATGATTTTTCTTGATTTTGTGACTTATTTATGAAAATAGATATGGCAAGTAATATCTTATTTAAAAAAAGAGAAAAAAAAACACATTTAACTATTCCATAGCCAACTTCGCGGCCCATAAAAAATGAAATTGTGGGTAATATCTCAAAAATGGTAAGTGATAAAAAAAATCTAAAATAGCAGTTACATTCTTCTTTAAAAAGTACCTTCAGAAAGTACTAATAAAATTGATCGTATGCATAAAATAAAAAAGTTATGAGAGAAAAAAAAATTCAATATTTTCATATTTTTTGCTATAACATTTGAAGTACGAGAAATTTTGTACTTTTAAACATTAATTGTGGCTCCTCTTATGCTTAGGAATAATTCATCTTATTTAAGCAAACCTGTATCTCTTATAATAAGCGAGATCCCCATGCTGGAAATGTAATCTGGGACACCCTGTATAATATGCACAATTTTTCCGCAAAGCATTTATATTTTTTAAATTTAGCATGTTATTTTTTTTCTAGCATTTTAGTATTTTTATACGACATTTGGGTCATTTTCACATAGCATTTAATTTTTATTTATTCATTAACATTGAATCATATTAAAATTGCATATTTATGCTAGCGTGTTATTTACAAATAACTGGAATTTTTCAGTTGTACGCTTTTAAGACAATGATCCGTTTAACAGAGACGTGCCCCGCAAGACAATGTTTTATTGAAATTTTGCCAATTAAGGCATTGCTGGAATACAGTTTGCATTCAATACCACCCGTAATTGCGAAAAAGGTTTATTTTTAAAGTCTGCTGTGAAATAACAACTGCTATTTACTTGGTTAGTTGGTTAGGGAAATGTTAAAGGTGAATGAACATTTAAAGTATGGCGACAATGCCGATTGATGCAATGCTAAACTAAAATAAGTAGCATGCATTGATTTGTTCACTTTTCAAAAACGTGTAAGGATATATGAATCATTAAGAAGTAAATCATGTCTTTAATTTCAATAATTTTGTAACGGTTTTTGCAACTACTATTGTATGTGGAACAGATGATTAGTTTATTGCTTGATTTTGTTTACAAAATAATCTTTTTACAATGTAATTATGTTATCTACATTTTAGACGGTAAAATTTGTTTATATTTTAATTAATCAATAATTACCATATTTTGTACACAAATTCAACTATGAAACAACGCAAAAAGTTCTGGGCATATTAGAAATCACTTGAAATCAACCTCGCAAATTCATTAAAAACTATTTTTCAAATTGAATCATGAAGAATTGATAATTCATTCATAAAAAATTAAAATGTTAAATTCCTTTTTTTTTTCTTTTAACTGTTTTGTCTTAATCTTTAGTTAAGTTTATTCGTATTTTCTTGGGTATTTTTTATGAAAAATGTTAAGATTATTTTAGATTTTTTTAATCACTTTCCGTTTTTGAGATATTACTTACCCCTAATTTCTTTTTTCTTATTGGCTGTCACGTTGGCTTTGGAATACTTAAATGTGTTTTTTCCCTCTTTCTAATTAGATATCGCTTGCTATATCTATTTAAATAAATTACTCAGAAAATCAAGAAAAATCGTATTTTATCAATCACATATCAAGCTATCTAGGGATGAAAAAATAATAAACATCCAATTAAATGTTAAATGACAGTATCATTTGTTTACAGTACTATCATTTAGTGGAATTTCATAATATTGTTTTGTAATTCGATAGTCTTTATCATAGGCGCTGACTACACGGGGGCAACGGGGCTCGTACCCCCGTGCCGAATAAACTAGGGGGGCATTGCCCCCATGCGATGCGACATCGCAAAGGCTAACTTATACAAATCACATTTAAATTATGCCAAACAGCACATATCACGTTCGAGTTCGAGTACAACTTTATTTAGTGCCATACTTTTTTCGTCTATTCTGAGACTATTAGTTTTGGAAAAGTTACCAGCGGTCGAACCTATACCTAACTAGTTTTGAAAAAGTCACCAGCGGTCTAACCTAACTAGTTTTGAAAAAGTCACCAGCGGTCGAACCTAACTAGTCTTGGAAAGTTACCAGCGGGAAACATTTGTATCAAATTTTATGTTATTTTGGCACACTGATCAAATTCTATTTGCCATCCCTGGTGTAGGTACTTGTTACACTCGTGCATCGTACATTTATCCCCTGCCCCCCTAGCGAGTTTAGAAAGTCGGCGCCTATGGTCTTTATAATAAATGAAACCAAGGGTAAATCTCAAAAATGGAAAGTAATAGGAAAAATCTAAAATAATAGTTACATACATCATAAAAATGTACTTAAAGCAGGTACAAATAAAATTGATCTAGTGATTAGGATAAAAAGTTATGAGAAAAAAAGAAATTTAACATTTTCATAATGTATTCTATACCTTCTGAAGTACTAGGAATTTTGCACTTTTGCAAATAGATTCTAGGTCCTCTCATAATTAAGAATAATTCATCTAATTTAAACAAACCTGTATCTCTGATAATAAACGAGATCCCCATGCTGGAAATGCTATCTGGGACACCCTGTATATCAACCCCTTGAAAAAATGTTAAAATTAACACCCAAATATTATTTATTTTAATGAAACTGACACTGCGCAAAAAAAACAATAAGCAGTGCCTGATTTTTTTCCACAATAATCTAGGAAATAAAGAAAATTGGTTCTTTGGAATAACTTTTGAACTAAGATGGCTAAGGAAATTTTTCTATTATGTTCTTATTCAAAAAACTACTTAATTCCAATAACAAACAACTTTGCGTCTCAAATTCGGGACAATATGTCGAACAAATTTAATCCTATAAATTCAGTGATCAAAAGGAAGCATTGAATAATAAATGGAACTAACAAATTAAAGAGGCTTTATGGTTGATGTAAATAAAACTTTTATAAAGTGATCAATAATGCTTCGAATATAAGCCACTTATGAGTTTATGTTCCAGGCCAAATTTAAAACCTGACATTTACCACAAAAGGTGTGTCCTAAATTTTAATCAAAGCTTTAAGTTAATATTATAATCTCATAAACTCGTAATACGGTTTTGCGGTTGATTGTCAACATTAGTTATGAGATTATTAGACAAAGTGCACTTTCAAGATATATTCATCGGTAATGGTACAAAGCAGTTCTCAGAATTCTACTTGTAGTTATCACGATGTTTTAACGTTAAGTATTTCCCATTAGTATTACTGCATCTTACTCATCTGAACGAAGCACACAAACAGTCGAGCCTTAAACCCTCAACTATGTCAAAGGAACAGAAATAGCCGGCAACAGACGGATGAAGTGTCGCGATGCTGCGAAGTCCAATGACCTTGTAAAGCGTGAATACGAGTATTTTTCCGGTTGGCTGCTTCTTGTTGATTGCGTTTCTGGTCAACCATACAACCGATCATGAACGATACTTAGAAATGACTGACCTTTTTGTTGCGCTTATTGCAATACAAAGAGCCTTTTAAATTCGTCGAGGGAGTTGAATTACATAACAATTTAGCAAATTATTTATGGTTTACGTTTCATTTGAAGCTTGCGCAAGAATATTTAGTAATTTTTTAAGTAAGAAATTGGCATGAAAAATCACCATCAACATCCCGTTCAGATAGTTATCTCAGAAATAAACCTCACAGACGCAACAAAAACAGTTGAAAGGAAATGGTACACCTTATCTTACTAAACTATAAATATCGTCAATAAGAACAACACAATTAGATATTAATTATTTATTTATCACATTTTTTGCATTTGGTTCAAATCAAAACTTTTCTTAGAGTTTTAGTAGGTAAACAATTTTTGAAGTGCAGTCGTTATTGATTCAGCTGATACCTGATATTTCATGACAGTTTATTACTGTCTCAGAAACAATAAACAATCTATTACCACATTTGTTTTTAGAAATAATTCCCATGCATACTTTATACAAAGGCTGTTTGAAATTCGAGATTCATCATGGAGATGAAGTGAAGACCTCACTTACTATAAGAGCTACAGCATAGGTTTAAATATGGCGAAGTTGCTACATTTTATCAAAATATATTTCAGACATTTGCAACCGTTTTCATGGATACTGAAAAACTGGCTTTCTAATTTTTGTCTATAACTTTTTTACTTACAAAAATGTAGGGATTTCATAAAAACTTTTCTTCATCAACTTTTTATTTTACATTTGTTTGTTTTATTAATTTTTTTGCAAAGTCAGTACGATGTCGTCTGCATTTTTAACGTTCCCATTTTGTTCCTACACTTAAGTTAAGATGCAAGCGCATAGCCTACTGAATCTTACCATTAAAAAAATTAAAATCAAAAGTATTTAAATGTTTACACCTTACCGATTATGTAAATTTATTTGCCGGTTTTCATTTGAATTAATTGAAAAATAAAGTCGATTAACGCCTTTAAAAAGTGTATCCAAATTTTCATTATACAGGGTGGACCAAATTATTTAATAACATATAAAGTTTGCCGGGTTTATTTCAAAAAACAAACGAAATGGTCGAAATGTTAATGATATTTGGGACACCCTTTAGGTATGTATATATTGCAAGTGAATTCACCGTTATTAATGTTTCCTAAATGCACGTGAAACTAATTGTTTTCGTTAATATCACTTTTACTGTTCAAAATTTTTGCTAAATGAACGGAAGCTGTTAAAGTAAAACTATTTCGAGTATTTATTGCGGAAACTTCATAAAAAAGTCTCCATCGGTCTGCAGGTAATGACAGTAAATGGTTTTGCAGTAAGAGTTATTTGCGTATATTACATTTTTATTGCTTATTAGTCATTGCACTTTCATTTCGATTTATGATTATGAATTAAAATTAACAGGAAAACTCTTTAATGCAATAAATGCAATAATCATGTAATGAAAATATCGGGTGATAAAAAATGATTGATGCCAAGGGTGTTAGGAACTTTATTCGAACGGATGGTAACCCATAGGGGAAAATCAGTGGCGTAGGGGAAAAAGTTTGTATTGACAGAACGGGTAATATTCTCCATTTAAATACGACAGCTACAGTTTTTACTGATAAAAAGGTTTGCAAAGCTTTTTGTTTAAAACAGTTGGCTTCATAAAAACAATTAAGTGCGGTTACTTTAAATTAGTTCCTTTATTAATTTTGAAAAGTACATAGGTAAATATTGTTTACAACACATTTTTACAGAAGGTGCTCAAAATGCCTTCCTTCGTTTTCTAAACATAAATTAAATCGAACAGCTAGGTAGTAATCACACACGAAATGACAGAACAAACTGATTTTTAGGAAAAACTAACCACACACGAATGACAGGTCAACCTAAACGTCACAGAAAACGTCAATAATACTACGCCACTGATAACCTAGTTTTACAATGCGATACCAACAAAAACTTGGTTATTTTATTTTCGGTCTGAAGTTAGCGGGCATCAATCATTGTTGATTACGCGATATATCGTTGAGCAATTAGACAATAATAGCATATTATAACCATTGAATAAAAAGATAAAGGAAGGAGCGTTATAGCGATACTAAGGCATCCAGGTTAGCCTCTCAATATGGCGGATGCATGTTTCCGCTTCTCAGTAGCGTATCTAACATTATTAAATATGTATTGATTAATGTAAATATTTGCTTTGTTTTAAATTGAGCCTGTTATTTACTTATTTATTTCTTGTTTCGTGGTTGAGGGAATTAAAAAAACGACAGCATATTTCTATATTTGGATAGTTTATTATGAGAGTTAAAAAATATGCTGTACACAAATGCACGCCACTGATATGACATACCATTTTGAGGTACATCAAATTTTCAATACGTGATTACACTACAAAATATTAATGTCTACTTACCTATGAAACGTAATCTTTTAATCTTCAACATTTTTTGACCTAGTAAGACTACAAGATCTGCAGCTAACCATTGTAGCACACAAAACTCTAAATATCTTGACTGTTTGACTTGTCAAAACCGACCGCCATCAGAGGCCATTTATGTCGTCATTTCCGTCGCCGCTCAAACGCTGCAGTATAGTATTAAAAGCTCCTTCCTTTATCTTTTTATTCAATGATTATAACAGATTTTTAAGGACAGTATAGCTTTGACATTAAAAAAATCTGCAATTATCGGTGAGAATATAATTTTTTAATGATAGCGATGGTAAATATTTAGTTATTTAATCTATTTGTTATTAAAATAGCACTGATAGGCAAAGGTATTTTACAAAAGGTGAAAGATTGCATTTAATAAAAAACATAAGTTAGTAATGGAAAAACTTTTTTTCCATTATAATATATGTTTTTCTTATTATGTAGTTTATGATGCAACTCAAATCAATACTGAATTAAAAAACTGGTTTAACCTACTGAATTTCCTCATTTAAAAAAAAAAACTATTTTACTACCCGCGAACTGGGATGTTGCTATTTTTTTTTTTTTTTAATTTACCAAACTGGTTGATAGTTTGTTGTATATAAAAACGAGGATCAGGTATAATAAAAATATTCGTACTACTAACCTACTAGCTGAAACCGACTCCGATAGTGTTCGATTTCAGTTAAAAAGCATAGAAAGCCATTTTTTGTGAGATTTACAATGGGGAATAATGTAATATATGAAGGTTACAATTTTTCACAATAATTATGATGACTAAAGGTTTAGTTTCAAAGTAATGTTAATAAGTTAAACGCTGACACGCAACAAAGTTTACAAAAACTTTGAATCATAGTATAGTTGACGTTTTTCGAATTACTTACTCATCGAGTAAGTTGTAATAATGTCAACATCGCGAATTCTACCATACCTTATCATCATGGGCGGCTTGAGGTGTGGGCGATGTGGGGAAACGCTGGGCGAAAAACAATAGAACAGCGTTTTTGAAAATTTATTGTCAACTTTCAACGCCCACCGTTAAGAAAATTATGAATAGTTATTTTATTAATTCGTGTATAATATTAAAGTCTTGGCATATAAAAGTACTACTAGCTTTAATGATTTGTTGAATATTTTAAAGCATTTAAAATTTGACTAAAGCTTATATTCTTAAGATGTTTTTGGCGAGGAGCAGAAATATAAAATCTAATACAATGCGGATTTGCTAAGGCCAGTCCTGTTAGTATAATATAAAAAGCTATACAAACTTTTATGATTTATAAATATCCACATCATATTTAACTTTAATTTAGTAGTTTACTGGAATTATGTGTAAATATTTTGTTGTTTAAGTATAATATTTGTATGAAAGTGCATTTTTCATTCCTATTTTCTTATATTTCGTACAAACATATTTTTCATTGACGTTATCTAAACAACTTTTTAAATTTAGCTGGTGGATTGGTTTGTGAACAAAATATCCATTTGTTTTGAACAAACAAGTACAGCTAGTGTTTTTAATGAACATTTTTTAATAAAGTTTCAAATTAAGCATATGCAGTGTGTTTGAAAGGAGGTTTACTTTAAAGACTTCAAAACCGTTAAAGGGACAAAGTCGATTAAATCAAACTTAAGTTTTAATTTTAAAAAATTTCTCGTCACCGGATGTACACAAAAACTAAAATTAGCCTAAATAACTTTACTGTAGGCGTTAATAGAATGCTAAGAATTGTAGATATGAAGAGAATGATATTGATTTGTTCAAACATCACTTGCATTACTAGATGAATGATAAACAACTGACTTTGCTATTAATAATTTTATATAAGCTTACTTAAAAATCTTTCTTAAATGTTTTCTTGCCGACTCCAGTTCCAAGACTCTTGTCTCATCATTTGCAATGTTATTTATTTAGCTTTTACATAGACACAGCTGTCATAGCAAAGATAATCTTAAGCAAAAATGTTCCTCTAAAACTATATTGATTTAGTTGGTCGAATGAATTTTCATCGTTAAAACTCAGGGGATTGGAGCGGAGCACGGAGCTAGATCACGGAGCAATGAGTTTTTGCCCAGAGCAAATAATTTTGGTTGCTCCACTGCTCCAGTTTATTATGTACAATTGTTTTAAAAATACTATTTTTTTTCTTTTTTTAGCGTTTGAAGATCAATAATTTGTTTTTTCAAACATTTATTTAACTTCACTTGTTTGTTAGGGTCAAATATTGTTATTTTTGACCAACTTCTACATATCCGATAAAAAAGTTTTTTTTTTAATGTTAACAAAATTTGGAGCATGGAGCGGAGCTGGAGCAGGCATTTTAATGCCGGAGCGGAGCAATTATAAAATTGTACTGCTCCAAATCCCTGGTTAAAACAACGTTATCCAACCCTCCTCTCTATTATAATGCAAAAATTTTTGGGTTTATAACTTTCTATTGCCATTTAAAAAAAATTTATGACGGTTTTTTAAAATTTAATATTTGTGTTTATCAAAGTTTATTATTTTTTTGTGTTAACGAATGTTCGTCAAGTGCCGAGTTTTTGTTGGGTTTAAGTTTGTATAAGAGTTAAAATAAAAACAGTACTTAACCAACATAAGCCAAAAATATGCTACCCAATATCTATAAATGTGACGGAATTTACAAAATAATTATAACTGCGGTTTGTGTTACATAGGTGAAACCAAACGAAACTCATGTGAAAGAACACATTAGACATACAAATATAAACAAAACAAATCTACGTGTGAGTAAATACGTAAATAAGTAAATAAGACTGCAACTGCTAGTGACGAAGAGACGAAAAGATTAAAAATAGTATTGCAAATCGACAATAGATCTTTAAAAAAAAAATATTTTTAAGTTAATGGATATTAATAAATGATCACTTGAATAATCCAACAGTTTTGCTTTTATTTGTTTTGTTATTAGATCTCTTAAAGTCCAGAAATTAATAAAAGTACAGGGTGGCCTATTTTCGATGTCCATACAGGGTGTCTCGGTTATTATAAAAGATAGAATAAAACTAAGTAAGTAATCTCTATTTCTTATGTCGAGAGGGATTCATTGCCGTAAATAGATTTTTAATATATTTTTTAATTTTCGAAATTTAGCCAAAAACCGATTTTTGGCAATTTTCAAAAATGTTAAATATCTCGCTTAAACGAAAAGATAAAAAAAAACTTTTAAGACAGTTTTGGCATGGTTTTTTGTCCTTAATAAGATAGAGGTACTAAATTTTTTTTACTTACATAAATATTGATATATTACACCTAACTTTTTAATTTTAAACAGCAACCATAAGCAAATTATATATTTTTGAAAAGCGCAAAAAGTAAGCTTTCTATTTATGTCAAAGCCAACTATGGTTTCCATTTAAAATAAGAAAATTAGGTGTAATATATTAATATTTAAATGAGTTTAAAAAAATAAATATCGCTATCTTATTAAGGACAAAAAAACATGCCAAAAATGCCCTCAAAGTTTATCTCTATCTTTTTGTTTAAGCGAGATATTTAACATTTTTTAAAATTGCCAAAAATCGGTTTTTGGCTATATTTCGAAAATCAAAAAAGATATCAAAAATCTGTTTACGGCAATGAATTCCTCTCGAAAAAATAAATCGAGACTACGTACTTGGTTTTTTCTATCTCTTACAATAACCAAAATATCCTGTATGGGCATCGAAAATAGGCCACCCTCTACATTATAATACTAGAGTGCCATGAAATAAGAGACAATTTGGTTTGGTGAAAAGTTTGTTGATCTGAAGAGAAACTGCGTGTGAAGATTTTTTAATTCCCGTGGGAAGTTAACTTATTTTTACTAACCACCGATAACTGAACAGGTAAACTTAGACGACAAAGTATCATATTAAAACCACGCTTCAAGGAATATGTAACACATTTTTATAATATTACAGCATATAGCCATGAGGTACATGTATATTAAAACTGGAAAATAACGAATTTATATTATTAGAGATAATAAATTAACAAATATCAAATATTAGACGTATATTTGTAAAAGTATTGGTGTGCTTATAACACCTTTAAATACTATTCCTACATGATTTATTATTACATAATTGCTGGATAGAATACTGTCATTAACCCCAAAATTATATAATTTAAGAATAACATTCTTTTTAAGTTTTGTTCGATTAAACTTTGTTTATTTAATTGTATCACTTTATTGACTTAATCAAATTAAGTTATTCAACAATAACGTACATATAAATTTATATTTTGTAGGGGTGTTTAATCCTGATCAAAATCTTGTGATTTAGGTTTATGTATTTATAAGATGTGAAATGATTTATAGTAGAAAAAATGTAAAACTTCTAATAAATAATACAAGGAAACAAAAAACGTAACAAAAATTGTAAGAATTGCATTTTTTACAATTTATTAAAATAATTTCGTCAAAAAGCGATTTAATGTAACAATAAAACTTGATAATTTCTTGTATAAGAATTTGCTTTCAATTTTTTCATTTATAATCCTAAGATTAAATTTTATTTATTAATTCAAGAAAGTGCAATATTGAAATATAGCAACAGCATTCAATGCTAGGATGCGATTATGAAAGCTGGTTTATAGGCAAAAAATATCGTACAAAATTATCACACCATCTATATTCAAAATTATAATGCTAATTAAATTATTTAAAATCGAAACAAACAACACGTTGTTTTTTCAAATTCCACGGGCATTTGTTCATGTTACTTTGAAATTTCAAGCAGTGTCACGACTTTCTCGCTATAAATAATTATGAAAATATTAAAGCATTATTATATTTCATCGAAGATATTTTAATCTTTTTTTAACGAGCCATTAAAATTTTTAAGATAACTGAATGCAAAAGTTCGAAAGAAATGTTATGACTAAATGCATCTTTGCAGTGAAAATATTCAAATAACATTATAATGCATAAGTCAATGAACTTCAAAAAAATTTACCATTACTTTGATAATTATCGTGTTATATTATAGTATAGGCTATTATAGACTATTATTATCAAGACTTGAATAAAAGTACTCCTATTATCTACTATAGACACTTAAATTCTGTGTTTCAGAAGCTACAAATCCTGACGTTTAAGGTGTTTTGGGAAGGTTTTTAAAACTGATATCCATAGTATGGTATATGGAAAAGGTCAGATTCGTACTTATAATAGGGGGCTCTGTGCCCCGCATTACACCAATTATAAAAACAGATTATTTAAAGGACAACACACAAAGGCAAATAAAATGCAATTTTAAAAAAGTAAATGTAATTTTGTTGATATTTAAAAAAAATATATATGTACAGGGTGAGTCACGACGGACGCGTCGGAGTTTTATGGCCAAACGGTATATATTTTCGAACTTTTGTCGCTGTTAGATTATGTAAGTCAATAAGGGCTACATTTTAAAAATATTTTCAAACATACAGGGTGCTCCAAAAAAGAGTGGCATATCAAAGTTATACTTTTTCTTATGGAACACCCTGTATATTTTTACATTTTTGGATTCCTCTTTAAATTTACTTCAAAAAATGTAAAAGGTTATATGGGTCTAAAGTCAACCGTTTTCGTGAAAATTGCATTTTCATGAAAATACAGTATTTTCAAAAATTTTCAACATTTGAACACTTTGACAAGTCTGGAGAAATTAGCTTGGAGATAAGATTGACAATAGATTATGTAACACTTTGCACGACCTACATTTTTAATATATTATACAGGGCGTTTTTTACGCTTGGTCAAACTTGTGAAACTTTAAACATCGATAACTCTTTTTTTTTAAATACAACACCCTATATTTTTTTATACCGTCTTATAGAAAATTTAATTCTCTTTCGAAAATATTAAGGCTGTTTTTCACCTAAAATTTATATTTTCCGAGATATCACGATTTTATTGTTAATTATTAGGGCAAAGTAATATTTTCAAGTAGGCTATGAAGGTAGAAGCGGTAATTTGAAACAATTGAAAGAAAAAACAGAAACTTATAATTTTATCGTTTGCCTACACACTTTTGACATATGTTTATAGGAAAGTTGTAGTTTCACCATACTTACGTTTAAATAGAGAGTTTTTAAAATTATTTATGCATTTATTTATTGGACCAGTGTTATAAGATAATTACTAAATCCTATAAACCAATTTTTGTCTGTTTACGATACGGCACTACGACACTCTACCGAAAACAGTACCAACCATGTTTTTTTTTTTAATGTAAAATTAGACAAGTCAGTATTACTTTTTTTTTAAATCAGCGTTCCGTTCGCGTACCTAATACATTATCAATCGGTTTTTAGGACTTGGCAAACGATCAAACTCAATTATATTAAAAATATTGTGGCCCTGATGGGAAACCTCTATTTAAACGTAAAAATGGTAAAACTACAACTTTCTTATTAAAAAAGTGTCAAAAATGTGTAGGAACAATACAAAATTATAAGTTTCTTGTTTTTTCTTTCAATTGTTTCAAATTACCGCTTCTACCTTCATAGCCTACTTGAAAATATTACTTTGCCCTAATAATTAAGAATAAAATCGCGATATCTCGGAAAATATAAATTTTAGGTGAAAAACAGCCTTAATATTTTCGAAAGAGAATTAAATTTTCTATAAGACGGTATAAAAAAATATAGGGTGTTGTATTTAAAAAAAATGAGTTATCGATGTTTAAAGTTTCACAAGTTTGACCAAGCGTAAAAAAACACCCTGTATAATATTTTAAAAATGTAGGTGGTAAAAAGTGTTACATAATCTATTGTCAATCTTATCTCCAAGCGAATTTCTTCAGACTTCTCAAAGTTTTTAAATGTTGAAAATCTTTGAAAATACTGTATTTTCATGAAAATGCAATTTTCACGAGAACGGTTGACTTTAGACCCATATAACCTTATACATTTTTTGAAGTAAATTTAAAGAGGAATCCAAAAATGTAAAAATATACAGGGTGTTCCATAAGAAAAAGTATAACTTTGATATGGCACTCTTTTTTGGAGCACCCTGTATATTTGAAAATATTTTTAAAATGTAGCCCTTATTGACTTACATAATTTAACAGCGACAGAAATTAGAAAATATAAACCGTTTGGCCATAAAACTCCGACGCGTCCGTCGTGACTCACCCTGTATATTGAAGTATTGCAACTGAAATTAACGAAAATTTTTAAAGACTACAGTAATTTTTTGGTTCAATTATCGATCAACAATGCGTTAAAATCGGTAGGGCCGTTCTAGAGTTGAAAAATGCAGGCGGACGATCAAATGGTCTGCAGATATTGCATGCAATGGGGCCCTACAATTACAAAGAACGTCCTGATAATAATAATCTTAACACTAAGTACTTTTAATTTTTTTAAATCATTAATGAATTAACTACGTAATATCAAGGACATGAATACATTTTTAATTGATAATATGTACATTATTTTGTTGTTCATTTTAATGTTATGTGTAATAAAATCACATTTCCTGTGTTGCACAATGATTTGTTACGATTTAATTGATAAATAATGTTCTTTTATTGATTTGGATATCTGACACCAACCCAATTCAACAGACAAGTACAGTCGCAATTAAATCAATTGTGAAGTAATAGCAAGGTAGCAAGTTGTAAAATTACGCAATAAAAACATTTACAGATTATTTAGTTCGTTTTTTGTTATCAAAATTCTTCACTGGGTGGTCCAAGAGTATCTATATTTGGAATTTTTTTGATAGGTGTAGTTATGTAGTAGGATAAAAAGAGTATTAACGACATGCTATTTGACAAGTTCTCTACCTAACAGTGACAATCTGGTATATACAGAGTGGACCAAATTCGAATGTTTTACGGTTTTTTTCGGTTACCATAATGGTTAGCAAAAATCTGATTTCGGTGTCTTGGGCAATTTTTTTAAGATAAACACGCCTGCTAATCAGTAATCAGACTTTTTATATCATTTCATTTTCAGACGAAAAATGGAATTTCGTCGTTTTTGAAAATTTACTGTAACTTTCTTATTTTTAAAAATAGAACTAAATGTTAAGATAGATATGTATAAATTTTATGCTTATTTAAAAACGAATTTATAAAAATTTTAACGACCTTGATATTTTAGAGATGAAGTGAACTGAAATTTTTTAAATGGAAACCTTAGTAGTGACTATATGAAAAAACATTTTTTTAGCTTTTAAAAAATATGATATTTGTTGCAAAAAATAACCAAGATATGGCTAATTTTGTGAAAATTTTATTATCAACGGTTGCTATGATTTCGTTAATAAGTGATGTTTGCAATTAAACAACACCCAGTATTTTCTATATACGGGGTGTCCCAAGATAATTACCACTTTGATTATCTTGTACTGATTTTAGAAATAACCTCTAACGACTTTAAATGTGATTAAACGCAGAGAAAATCTGCATTAAAACAATATTCAAAAACGTCCTGTATTTCATAGACGTTATTCATTTTTTTTTTCAAAAGGCACTAAAATGTTTTTTAGTCATACGTTTTTATCTTTTCAGTCATGTAATCACTTTATATAATTTTGTTTAAAAGTTTAAAAAAGTGTTAGTGATCTCTTGGTCATCCTCTTACAACAAATTTAAGCTCATAATATAAAACAGCGGAACTGCACTGCAGCGTAACAATGCATGGGTTACCGCTTCTTTTGTTTACATTGTTGCGTTCAAAACTTCAGAGTTTAACTTTGATTTCTTACTGTACGACTACAATTAACTTTTACTGATAAGTTTCCTTAAACTATAAGTAATTGATGTAATTTACTTACTCAAATTTAGTTATCCATTAATTCAAAACGATCGTTCAATTAAATCATAAGTCTCTCGTAGCGAGCACACATGTAATTACACAGCTACAACTGCACCACTAATCGCATCACATTCGTACAGTGAACACCGCAAACTGCCGTGAACACTTGTCGCCCTAAAAATCCACTTCCAGAGCCTCTTTCAAGTCTCGCCTTAACTCCCACCATTCATTCTACACAAAAACGTGATAATGCAGTAAGAAACAAATACCACCAGTGCCTTTCTTTAAAGTTGTAGACAACTTGGCCTCTACGTGCTTCTGATGAAAGTTGATTCTTATCCCACTTCTGCATGTTTAATGCAACAAAGTCGTTTCTTGGTCCTTTTTTTTCTATTGAATGAATTGCTTCCTTTTATCATATTATGCATGCTGCGATAACGATCTCAAGGTATTATGAGTTAAAGCAATTTAATGAATGAAAAGCAAATTTTGTATACGAGGAAAATCCTAAATCTTATGCATTTATCGTTCAGTATTATTTTAAAGTAGGAAGTTAGACTATGCTGTAATTGTTTGGTACATATCTGTATTAAATATAATATCAATAAACTATGCTTTCAACCAGAACCAACAGTGAGATTTTGGGACCCATTGCACTAATACAAATTTGGGACATCATATAAAATCAACCCTAACAGGATAATTTTTTACATTCAGCCATTTTTTTGGGGAACTGCTTCGCCAAAACTTTTTTTTTTCTGGTATCGGAGTAGCACGAGAAGAATAAACAACAAGACTTACATACATGAGTTCACATATTTAGTTATAAAATGGCGTTTTTTTAGCAAAAAAAAACGGTGTTTTTATAAATTCTTATTTTTTTTTATATAGCATTACAAGATACATTTAAAATGTTGACTTTACTGCAGGCAGATTATACAGGGTGTAGAATAGGAACACGCAACATAGTAATTATTCCAATGGTAAAATTTTAAAAGTTGTATAATATCTCAGCTAACTGTTTTAGAAAAAAAAAATGTATTTATGTTTTGACTAAAATCTGTGGTGCCTTGGATTATGCTGTGACAACTGCCCAGCCAAGTCACATTTACGCAAAATTTATTCTTTAGTTGTCGTTAATATTTTATCAAACATTTATTTTTAACAATAATTTGTTTATGTTTTTTTGTGCGATCGTACTAGAAACAGCTATTTGACGGACGCGTTAGCAACCATAAAGTACTGCATTACCGGCCCTATCCTTAGCAACGGCCGTAAAAGTTACTTTTCAGGCCGTTACCCTTAGCAACGGCCGAAAAAGTAACTTTTGCAGCCGTTGCTAAGGAGAGGGCCGGTAATGCAGTACACACGCCGTCATCTGTCAGTGACATAATGTCACGTAGTTTCTAACCTATAATTTTGAAAATTACTAAAAATTTAAATTGTTTTTAATTCGATCTCACAAAAAATGTAATATGCACCTCGGCCTGTTTGCTGGCCTCGACTACGTCTCGGCCAGCAAACCAGACGCGGCCGAAAAAGTTACACTTTTTGGCCTTGATACATAAATAACTATTATTGGAATGAAATCATAATCATGTATACTTAGCGTCAAAGTAACACTGACAGTACAAGTGACATTAGGATGTGCAGTTGGCTTGGCACAGCATAATTTCAAGGTACTAAAGATATTATTAAATTTGTCAAAACGGCGTTTTGCAATTTTCTCAATTTTCAGTTCCTGAACAGCTATGAACATTTTCTTTGCAGATATTTGATAAGCATCGAATTTCGCAACTTTGTCCTAATTTAACCGACTTCGTAGCTCTTACGATAAGCGAGATCCCTATGCATTTACTCGAATTTGGACACCCTGTATATTGTGTAAACACTCACTAAACCAAAATTTTGAGAAGTTTTGCTACAATATTATAAATTTTTCATACTAAAACATGTAATAAATAACACATCTTATAAAAATTTTCACACGTAAGTTGTTAAATAAAAGACATAATCTTTACGTTGAAACACTAAATGAACTTATGTGAATAAAATTAAATAAAAAACCTTATCTTTTTTTACAAAATTGTCGAAATGCGTTACCACTTTCAAAACTCTCGTGTCTTCATAAATATATAAATAAATAAAACTGCAACTGATTTGATCCACGGGAAATCCTTCGACAAAACAACAACTTATTTTTAAATGAATCACTTAAATAATCCAATTATTTATTAAAATATTTCCAAACGTCAATAAACATCTACATGGACATTTACTATTGCGACAACCAAACAGTTACATAAAATACAAAATATTTAAAAAAATTACTTTTTAAGTATCGTAGAATAGTCATTATTAGAAATTGTAAATGACTAATTTGAGGAAAATTATTTAAATGGTAATTTTTAATATAATTATACAGAGGTATGGTAACTTATTTAAAAAAAAAAAAAACTCGAAAATTAAGGCTATTGTCAAGTATCTCATCTCTTCATCGATAGATTTCCTATTGAAGAACGATTCAAAACTTTCATAAATGTTTACAACAATTTTTATTGCCAAATGGAATAAAGTAGGGGAAGGTGGTATATACTGGGACATGGTATATAGTGGGACAACAGAGATTTTGGCCATCTGTTACCCCGTACTTGAAGTTTGTTTACATCAAA
Source organism: Elmis aenea (assembly GCA_947652605.1). Classification (NCBI taxonomy): domain Eukaryota; kingdom Metazoa; phylum Arthropoda; class Insecta; order Coleoptera; family Elmidae; genus Elmis; species Elmis aenea. The sequence goes on from OX393576.1 coordinate 15,054,886, forward strand.
ATAGCGGTTAAGCAGTCCCATTATATCCTGTCTACAGTATGTGTCGTAAACAATGTCATAGTGACTTGCACATGTGAGGCATGTTTGGTAACTGCACATTGTTTTTTGGTGGTTATTCAGTTGATGTGCTAAAACTTTTTTATTTATTTAACAACAATTAGAAAATTTGGTGTAGGTGTACCTTACAGTATATTAAATGTATGTACAATGTTAAAACTTAAAATAATCATACATGACAGCTTATAAACGAAGTCAGTTTTTTAGATGGTTTTCAGTTGACATGAAAATGATTGTAGATGTACATACAGGGTTCTCGTTTTCCGAGAGCCACTCACTATGGGTATCTCGTAAAGCGTAGGAGTTACGACTTCGGTTAAACTATGGCAAAGACGTATATTCAGATGCTTAATAATTTGACTCAAACAGAACTTTTTTAGTTTTTGGGATATAGGGAAAAAAGTAAAAATAAAATATTTGTTTTTGTCATTTTTAACAAAAATTTTATCAAAAAAGTGCCAAGCTGCTAAGTGTTACATTTTCGAATTCAGAATAAAATGCTCTACAAATTGGCGTTAAAATCAGATAAAGCGTCCATAAAAAAAAATTGGTCTGTTGATGGTTTAAAAAAAGCTAAACGTCGCATGGAAAATATAATTGGGGATTTTGATACCTTGCAAAAAGTGGCCATGAAAACGTTTTCACAGAAATGAAATTCGACAGCAAATAAAAAAATTACGGGCAAAAAACAAAAATCCACTTTTACTCTTTCCCCTATATCTCAAAAACTAAAAAAGGTAGATAAGTTCTGTTTGCGTCAAATTATTAAGCACCTGAATATACAACTTTGCTCTATTTTAACCGAAGTCGTAACTCTTACCGTTTACGAGATCCCCATAGTGGCCATCGAAAAACGAGAACCCTGTATATGCAGATAATATATCAAATCATTTTATAAATAATTAATCAGGATGAAATTGAACAACTTCGCTAAGTTCTATTTTGTTCGCATATCTTTATTAATAAACGAGATCCAAATGGTCTCCCTTGAGTTTGAATCAACCTTATGCAAAAAAAAATTACTGGTTTATGCATTTCATAAGGTTTGATAATATTTACATATTAATTGCTGTTATTTCCTTGTTTTATATTTCCTACATACAAATTGTGCATTCGCCTACTGGTTGTAAACCAATATCTTCAATATAAAATTAAAATGTGTATGTACAGGTACACCCATACACTTCTTAAAAATATTAATGTCCTCTTTATAAACCTTCTAGAGTAGAGTCCTAGTCCAACACCAGAAGAAGTACCTCCGAGGATGTTGCTGATTTGGTTTATATACATCTTAATGATATCTTATTGTTAAGACAGAAATCTAAAAGCTTGAATAATTTGGTTTCAGGCATTCAACTATTAACCTTTACTCATAAGCATTTGGCAGTCATAAATTATTGTTGAGCAACTTTTTGCTGTACAGGGTGGACCAAATTCGAATGTTTTACGGGGTATCTCGGTTACCGTAATAGATAGCGAAAATCTGATTTCGGTCTCTTTGGCTATTTTTTTGAGAAAATAACGCCTATGCAATCAGATTTTTTCTATCGGATTCCATTTTGGCACTACAGACGAAAAATGAAATTTCATCATTTTTGAAAATTTGCTGTAACTTCTTTATTTATTAAATTAGAACAAAATGTTATAGAGGTTTTTTATACAGACTTTTATGCTTCATTTAAAAACAAAAGTAATTTTTTCTTAGCCTCCTTGACTTTCGAGATATGGAGTAAACTTACATTTTTTTAAATGGAAACCCTATATGGCCATGACTTTATGTGAAAGAGTATTTTTTTAGCTTTTTAAAAATATATAGTTTTATATATTTCTTCCAAAAAATAGCCAAGATATAGCCAATTTTGTAAAAATTCGATCATCAAAGTTAGCCATGATTTCGTAAACAAGTGATGTTTGCAATTATTAAACAGCTGAACGTCATTTAGAAGTAATTTTTTTAACTTTTAAGCAAATCCGTGTATTATTTTGTATTTTATAACTGTTTATAGTGGTATTGTGAACATGGCTAAATTTGAACTCATTGAAAAGTTTAATATGTTAGAATATTACTTTGTAAGTGATAAAAACGTAGCGGTTGTTTCAGAATTTACTTGGCAATGACGTTTAGTTGTTTAATAATTGCAAACATCACTTGTTTACGAAATCATGGCTAACTTTGATGATCGAATTTTTACAAAATTGGCTATATGTTGGTTATTTTTTGCAAAAAATATATAAAACTATATATTTTTAAAAAGCTAAAAAAATACTCTTTCACATAAAGTCATGGCCAACTAAGGTTTCCATTTAAAAAAATGTAAGTTTACTCAATATCTCGAAAGTCAAGGAGGCTAAGAAAAAATTACTTTTGTTTTTAAATTAAGCATAAAAATCTGTATAAAAAACCTCTATAACATTTTGTTCTAATTTAATAAATAAAGAAGTTACAGCAAACTTTCAAAAATGATGAAATTTCATTTTTCGTCTGTAGTGCCAAAATGGAATCCGATAGAAAAAATCTGATTGCATAGGTGTTATTTTCTCAAAAAAATAGCCCAAGAGACCGAAATCAGATTTTCGCTATCTATTACGGTAACCGAGATACCCCGTAAAACATTCGAATTTGGTCCACCCTGTATATGTCGTAATAAAATAGTATCACGATATAATAAATTTATTTAACCATTTCATAGGAAAGACATTTCCGCATTTTATCGTTGCCTTTTATGAAATCTAAGTTGCAGATATTTAATATATTGGGTGGTCCACGATTAATATATTTTTTAATTTGTATAATACTTTATTACTAATAGTGGCGCAGTTTATTGCATTAAATATTACTGTAGTACTGTAGTAAGATAATTATTAAAAAATCATTTGAACATAAAATTGTCTATTCTTAAAACAGTTATTGCAATGGCTTAACAATACTGTTAATTTAGTAACAACTACGTATTTTTTCATTTACTAAAGTTATTACTAAGTAGTAGTATGCTTAAATGTGCCTACTGCGATTTTGTGTTATAGCTATAATTATAAATAAATATGGAATGAACCATTAATTTTTTTTATTTTTTTTATTGACATAATATTATGGTTAATTGGTGTACAATTTTTTTTCCAATTGTTAGAATAGTTAAATAACAACATTTATGCTCAGCGTTTGTTTAACATTATAATCATAAAAGTCTGCAATTTTAAATTCTTAAGATATTTAACTTTTTTTTAAGCCATTTAATAAGAAAGATTCTAATCCTTATTTAACTAAAAATAAATACAACAGTCGTCAAAATATTGTCAAAAAGTATTAACCTTTTAAATAAGTAGAATATGTTTTTTTCGTTGTAAAGTAGAAAATTGCAAGTTTTTGCTTCTCATTTTCAGGGTAAAAATATTTTCACAAGTAATTAGAAAACTGTGTCGTGTAAAGACATATAGGTAGCTGTCACAACTCACAACTGGATGAGTATTTATAAATGATAGAAACTGTTACATGTATTGTCATTTTACTAGACTTGTCTTTTGGGCTAATAACCACAATTTTAGAAAATTCAAATTGACAACCAATCACATTTTGACAATGTCATCCGCAAATAGCGCTAGTGGTGCCGAAGATGGTTTTATTTTAGTTTCTCGAAGAAAAAGTAAATTGAAAGTTGATGTACACGAGGATAGTGTAAAAACAATAATATCTAGTTCAGCTACGATATATTTGGACAGAGAGAACTATATTCGGTAGTATTCTAACCTATTTACCTTTCAAATCTTCTAATTCTAACCTATCTTTTAGGAGGATAGAAGCAGCGCGACAAGATATTTTATCATCAAATTTTTATTCTTCAGTCTTAGCATCATTACGAGAAAGTTTAGATACATTAAAACAGCCAGCTGTCAAACAAATTGTTTGTTTCGGTTTAGGTAAAATCGGTGAGTGTATGATAGCTCGTTACCAGCTTGCACTTTTGTTGTGTTTAAAAGATCTTTATAGTGTTACAACATTTATTTATGATCCCATTTTTACTACAGATGACATTTATATATTAGAAACTTTGGGTTGTAAAGTGCTAACTCAAAATATAGAGGGAAAATATCGCATTGCGCATAACCAAACTACTATATTTTATTTACCACATTGCCCCAAACAATTAACAAATAATCTCTTGTGGAGAAATTGGGGTCTGCAGTTAAATTATTGTATAATATTAGGTAATAGTTTTACTAAAATTTTAGAATCAAATTCTAGCCGTACACTTGTTACTAATGCTCAGTACGTTTTGAATATTTCACCGTATATGATCGAGATAGCTGTGATTAACATCTTCAAATATTACGATATATTTAACGAAACAGCCATACACATATTTCCACACGAAAAAATTTGTTTAATATCAGATGAATTTTGGAAATCTATAGAAGAACCGTTATATAACGAAAAAGATGTCGAATTTATAACTAATAAATTGCAAAATAGTGTTAAAATACTCTAGTCTAGAGCTAATATAGTTTTTTTTTACTTCAGAATATTTAAAAGTGGCTGCTTAAAGTTAATTATTATATTCAAGATGAATAATGCGTCAGCTATCAAAACCTTAAGACAAATTATTTCCGAGCTGCGTCTTGTTAATCAAGGCAAAGTTAAAGATTTACCAGTTTATCAGTACATAACAACTCAGTACCGTAAGTTTATTACAACTGATGAACAACTTTGCAAAGCACGAGAGGAAATTGGTTTTATGGCCAACACATATTTGTGTTACTTGAGAAGTAGTAGGCTTCACAAAGAAATTCAGCAACACTTCCATGGAAGAGGTGAAAGATCGGTTGCAGAAACTGCAAAATTAGTAGGCTTTAAGTTACCAAACGAGCCTAAGTAATATTTTAGCATTTGGAAATATAACTTGGTAGTGAACGAAACTAACATTTAAAGAAATTTGCAGTTTTGATTTCACATGCAAATGTCTTTAATCTGGAAGTAAAATATGGGAGTAATTTTAATGATTTATATGATTTAGTTAATTAAGAAATTTTAATTTTTTTGAGTTTTCGTCATTGTTATTTTAATTACTGTTGTTTCTTTATATGTTAGTGTTTCATTATGTAAACATATCATGATGTAGTACAAGTAATTCTGTATTATTCTATTAAGTATTTTGGTTTGTTAAATATTTAACAATTGTAAATACTAAATACAGTTATCTTAATCTTGTAAATATTAACAAAATTAAATTTTGTTTTGAAATCTGGTGTTAATAATTTTTTGTAATCATTTTGTTTCTGTATAGTGCATACAATTAAATAGGGAGAATCCAACTTTGCGTTGTATGTGAAATAAAAATTGTACGATACTGCACTGCGTGGCATAAAATTGTGAAATAAAAAGTAATAACCAGGGGGTTGTGCCATTGGGACTAATATCCAGAGCTTGTTAATGTTTCATGAATTTTTAAATAAATTTTGAAATCATGAAAGAAAGCTTACCGATTTCTTACGTTATCTTTGTAATTATACTGCAATTTTGTACTCGTAACTGTGTGTAGTGTTGCGGACTAACGATTCTGGCTTGAGTTAACCATTGAAAGAAGTTAACATGAATACAATTTGCTAGATGTTTGCTAGCCAGTGGTTCCCAAATGGAGTTTCACGAAACCCTGAGCGTCCGTCAGAAAATGGTTAAAGAAACAAAATGTTGCTTCCGTTTCAGTTAAAAAAAAAAATTGTTATTATTTTGTTTACGTTTTCGTTCTGCTCTCGTCCTGGATTCCTTGATAAACACTTAATCAAATAGTCAGGAGTCGATCGTTTTTCCGGCTCCCCATCTCTGGGCCAAAAAGCAACAAGCACTTTAAAAAGTAGCACATGCGTTTTATTCAGGAGTACAGAAGATAGTTACAACGAAATGGTACCCAGAAAAATGTTTTCCTGGAGTATTTAGCGGAGTTCCAAAGTAGGGGATTATGCTCTGCTCCATCTTCTTATTCGGCAACTTCAATTGTTTAGTTCTTGGCCTAAAAAAGATAAAAGCAATAGAGTAACAGTAATTAAAATTTCAAATTTGTATTGCCCATGGAAAGTGGGAACGCATGTTATAATTTAGATTCAATAGCAAAAGTAATTAAAAAATCAAATAACGGCAATAGATTTCACAAAGTTAGTCGAGGACCTTTTTTTTAGTAATCCCAGCTTGGTGTCCCCGAAAGTTCGGAGGAAAAAATGGTCACCTTATTGCACATACACAATATATACGACGACGTCGTTATGTACAAAGACGATGACGACGGTGAAGAAAGGACTAACGTTTCGACGTTTCGACGTTTCGTGTACTTGTTCGTCTTCTTAAAATATTAAGGCTTGATGATGCGCTCGAAGTTAGAACTCACTAATAATGAAAGTTGCTTTGAATATTTTAATAATATTTTTCTGCGTCTATCCAGAAAATAAATCAATTGTTTCCGATCAATTTTTAGACTGGAAAATACATCTTTGCTGGCCTAGGCCAGAAAGTAACTGGTTGCCATGGTAATGAGTTGTTTTTACCATTGAATTAAAAGATAAAGGAAGGAGCTTTTAATACTATACTGCAGCGTTTCAGAGGCGACGGAAATGACGACATAGATAGCCTCTTATGGCGGCCGGTGTTGACAGGTGAAACAGTCGGAGATATTTTAGTTTTGTGTACTACAATGGTTAGTTGTAAATTATGTAGTTGTAGTAGGTCCAAAAATGTTAAAGATAAAAAGATTACGTTTCATAGGTAAGTAGATACTAATATTTTGTAGTGTAATCATGTATTGAAAATTTGATGTGGTCTGTCAAAATGGTATGTCATATCAGTGGCGTGCATTTGTGTACAACATATTTTTTAACTCTCATAATAAACAATCCAAATATTGAAATATGCTGTTTTTTTTAAATTTCCTCAACCACGAAACAATAAATAAATAAGTAAATAATAGGCTCAATTTAAAACAAAGCAAATATTTACATTAATCAATACATATTTAAAAATGTTAGATACGCCACTGAGAAGCGGAAACATGCATCCGCCATATTGAGAGGCTAACCTGGACGCCTTAGTAACGCTATAACGCTCATTCCTTTATCTTTTTATTCAATGGTTTTTACCGGCCTAGGCCAAAAAATAGTTGGTTGCCATGGTTATGAGTTGTTTTGTTGATTTGCGCTAGCAAACAAGCGTCATTATACCACCAAGCGAGTTTTCACCTGTACTTTGCTAAGTTTTTGTTTAATTATGGATGGCGACGATAGTGATTTTGGTGTCAGTGGCGGACGCAGAAAAAATATTGTACGTAACATACCCGGAAAGTGTCTTTACTGGACTCGTATGCTTTCAGGACTCGCCTACGGCTCGCCCCAGCACTGCCTACTCGTTCAGTAAAGTACCACTTTCCGGTCTTGTTACGTAAATAACTATTATTTACACATAGAACTTTTGGATTTAGAACTTAGAAGCTTGGTCACAACTGTAATGAACTGTTGACTGTTCGATTTACGATTTGACTGTCTCTGTAGGACAGAGGTGGGCAAACTTTTTTTCTTGAGGGCCACATAGATATCTGTAAGGTCTCTAGCAAGCCGCATGTGACAAAAATCTAAATTTACTGAATAATGAATCCTATTTCCACACAAAACTACATTTATTAGTTATATAACAGTATTAGTTTAGTACTTAAAAAATCTAAAAAAAAATAATTTTTCTTAATAAATACACGAAAGTTTCAAACCTGTGTGCGGGCCGCACAAATTGACGTAGTGAGCCGCGTGAGGCCGCGGGCCGCAGTTTACCCCATTGAATAAAAAGATAAAGGAAGGAGCATTTTAGCGATCTTAGGGCGTCCAGGTTAGCCTCTCAATATGGCGGATGCATGTTTCCGCTTCGCAGTGGCGTATCTAACATTTTTAAATATGTATTGAATAATGTAAATATTTGCTTTGTTTTGACTTGAGCCTGTTATTTACTTATTTATTTCTTGTTTTGTGGTTGAGGGAATTAAAAAAACGGCAGCACACATCAATATTTGCATTGTTTATTATGATTATGAAAATTAAAAAATATGCTGTACAAAAATGCACGCCACTGATATGACATACCATTTTGACAGACCACATCAAATTTTTAATACATGATTACACTACAAAATATTAATGTCTACTTACCTATGAAACGTAATCTTTTACTCTTCAACATTTTTGGACGTAGTAAGAGTGAGACTACCAAGATCTGCAGCTAACCATTGTAGCACACAAAACTTTAAATTTCTTGACTGTTTGACCTGTCAAAACCTGCCGCCATCAGAGGCCTTTTATGTCGTCATTTCCGTCGCCGAGAAACGCTGCAGTATAATATTAAAAGCTCCTTCCTTTATCTTTTTATTCAATGGTTTACCCACCCCTGCTGTATGAGAACTTGACGACTGGTTTTTCAACTTGACTATGAAAACTTACTTAAAACTGTGTACATGCTAAATTTATATAAAATTACAGTAAGCCATCAGCAAGCTGCCATTGGTCGATAAAGAAAGATCTAATTAAGGGACTTGGAATAACCCAGATCACAAAAGGGCTTAATTCCTGAAATACTGGAATTTGAAGAGTTGGGAAAAACCCGAATTGTTAATCTTACAAATGTAATTATATTACCAATGTAGCTTCACTGAAACTAGTTTAAATACGAGATATACAAACGTAGAGTTTTTTTTTTCAAATATACGCCAAATTAGTATGAAAGAACGGCGGTTCATAACACTATTATCAACTTTTAAATACAAAAAATGTCTCTTACTAACTCGCCCTTATGAAAATGATTGTTTTCATAGCCTACCGATACTTTACATTTATCTCGAAAAATTATTAACAGAAGTATTAAAATTTTGTAATGCCAAAACGACCAGAACTTGCCATTTGGTAAAAAAAATCTAGCGCTGTTTAAAAAAAAAATCTATTTCGAACTGAAATCAATCAATGACTATTCGCAAAGTTGATGATTTTTTAATTGCAAAGGTAATTTATTACAATATTGCATTATCTTATTTAATTAAGTGTCTTTTTTAATGATTATTTTTTATGCTCTCCGACAAGTCAATATTTATTTATGTAGCCAATTTTCATTAAATATGTACAGCAGTACAGCTATGGCCCATAGCCTATAGGTCTTTGACTGCAAGGCAAGGTTTTCATAACACCCTGCAATTCCACAAATAAATAAAAACGGTAACTTCCAAGTTACACTTTGGCCTTATCGAAAGGCTATTAATACTTAACTTACTTATTGTTGCTTGACTATAAGTAAAACGGTTCTTGTGCTGCAGTTTGTCGCATGTGTTCATGCCGAACACTCGCTGACATCGAGTGTGGGCTTCCAGTGGTAGAAATACATCGTTGCATTCAGCAGCAAGGTAGTGTAGGGTGAACAAATCAATAGCTACCATCCTGTGTCTATTACCTAACTGTATAAGAGTTATTATTTAATGTAAACACGATTTAAATTAAAACGAAAAAATTCAGAACCCAGATTTGCTGCTTTACTAATATTTACTTATTTTAGTCTGAAAATAGAACACAGAATGTTCTTCAAAGAAAGTGCTCTATAATTATTTCATATACATGCATATTTCTCGCCGATAAGTGGTTAATATTTCAGTTTTAATTCAATTTCTGCTGACTTTTCTTCGAACATACTTTTCGGAAAGTTAAAAGTATTAAAGGACTTTCTGAAAATTCGCACAAAATGAAAGACAGTGTCATAATAAACCAAGCTTTGCGTACCAGCAAGTGTCGATGGCTCACACAAGTACTGGCTGTTATTTCAGGTATGATGGAACATTTATTTTATATTTTTGTTATTCACATGTGTCGTATAAGTGGCTTATAAATAAAAAAATAACCTACATAAGTTGCATAGAAAACTAATCCAAATAAATTGGTTAAATTAGTGTAAAAACATTTGAATAGTTGTTTACAGATCGTTAGTTATTTTTAGAACCAAATGCTTGCAATTAAAAAATAAAAATGTTAAAAAAATGCAAATGGGTTAATGGTTAACAAAACTTACTTTGATTCGATTATTTAAAAAAAAATTGTTGATGCATTTTTTCTTTGTACATTATTAAGCCAGCATTTAAAGAAGATTTTGATGGTGATGTTATCAATTATAAAAAATAAATCAATTGTATTCATTGCACTAAAAAGAAACAAATTTTTGTATAGCATGAAATGAGTATTATTTTAAATATGTCATGGCCTGCTAAGGTTTACTTTTAAGTAAATATAAGATACGTCATGATTAAAAAATTAGGCGAGATAAATTAAATCTGCTTATGCTGTTGTAATCTGCATAACAAACAATAAAATCTCTTTACGATTTTTGAAACCACAAAAATAAATGAGTTAAGAAAGTTGCGTTTTTTTTTTTCGAAAACTGATCTCGATATTTTGTTTCTGCCTTTACTATTAAAATCGTTTTAAAAGTTTGTGCAATACTGTGTATTTTTTGTTTGATCGTTAATAACTGTAGTTTTCTATAATGCAAACGAATTTTTAACACCCTGTTCTTACTGTGTGAATAAATAATTATAATCAAAGACCAAAATAAGTTTTAAAAAAAAGTTTGATGTTTAATATATGTTTGCGTTAATTTAATTTATTTTTCAAGATAAGGCCTTGATTTTTACAATTATTGCAAACAACACATTTTGCATTAGTTTCTTGCATATGAATTTAATTAATGTTCAAAATGGCCCGTTCAAAGTTTATTGTAATTGCTTATGCTAATATACTTAAGAGAGAAATACAAAGACCCAACTACATGCGTTTATTATGTATAATAGTTTGACGACTTGTACATCAATATTTACCAACTGACCCTGTTAAAAGGGCAATATTCTAGTCAAGTGCGTTCATTATAATATTCTATTATTTGTACCATTTATTCTTGATAATCTTATTAGTCTAATTAAGACATCTCTTATCTCTGTAGGCTACAACATGCAAGGTTTTCATAAATAATACAATTGAGTACCTTTTTAGTTTTGTTCCTAAATGTAATTTTAGGATTGTAACTGTGTTAGGTAAATGCTGGCTTATTTTATCAAATCTTTATAAACAAAAACATTAACATTACTTACTTAAGTACCTACCTATTGTGTAGATTTAAATGGATGTAATTGCTCATGTTGTTACTGTGTTTATTGTTTGTTATGTTGTTTCCATTAAATATATTCCGATAGAGAACATACGCAAATACTTTTTTATATATTTGTCGTAAATTGCTAACATCGTTTAGACCAGGGGTGGCCAACCCGCGGGCCGCCTTGAACATTTTTCCGGCCCGCGAGATTCATCACACTTTTACAAAATATATTTATTTTATAATGGCCAAAGTAGTGAAAACCAATTTATTAAAAAAATACATTATTTGTGCATCCATATATTCAAAAATTAAGAAATTGTTGTTATTTGAATCGCAATTGAAAAGTAATAACGCTTGCCACTTCCATTGTCGAAAGAATTTAAGAAATCAAAATGTAACAATTTCATCAAATTTGCAAAGGAAATAAGAAAACTTACAGCTGCTCTTAAAAGCCGATTCAGTAATTTAGAGTTAGACAAATACAACAAAATTTTTGAAATACATTCATCTCCATTTCTTGTTGAAATAGAGTCGGCCCCAGAATATCTCCAAATGAAACTGGTTGACTTACAGTGCAATATTGAATTAAAACCAGGGCATGAAACCGGTTTAAAAAACCGGTTAACCTTTATTTTTTGTCCGAAAAAGTGATTTTTAACCAAAACCGAAACCGTTATTTTTAAAGGCAAAAAAAACGGTAACCTTTAACCAAAATAATAAAAAACCGGTTTTTTTAAACATCTTTTTTTATTAAAAATCACTTTTAAAAAATACAAAATTTGTATTAAATGCGATTAGTTTACCAAAAGTAATGACTGAACGCTTGATTGTACATATATTAGGTATAAAATTATAAATAGATAATATCTTTTCATACTTTGCATTCCTAACCTGAATAATGTTAAAAACCGGTTAATTTAACCGGTTTATAATTTACACAAAACCGGTTTTTTACGGAAGAAACCGGTTTTTTAACAAAAACCGTTATAAAAATAAAGTTCTCGATTTCGGTTAACCGTTAACCAAAATTTTTTTCGGTTTCTAGCCCTGAAAAAATGTCTATAGTGTATCTAATCTAATATGGGGATATATAATTTTATATGTGGCCCGCGGAGTTATGATGCATTTCCAAAGTGGCCCGCAAGATCATTTGGGTTGGCCACCTCTGGTTTAGACTTTCATTAAAGCAGTAGTATCTACTACTTTCTCGTATTAATTAAACTTTTTGTGTTATTTGGAATACATTAATTTATTTTTAACACAATACATACAGGGTGGTCACTGAGAGCAGGCTCTATCAGAGGGAGGGCAAAAGGGACAAATGCCCCGGGCTTTGAAATTTTAGGGGGCCTCTTACAAATTCAAGGGCCCCACAATGTTTAACCGAACGAATTTAAAAGAAGCGGGAGTCATCAGTGTGAACCGGGACGGATTTTAAAACAATTTATGAAATTGAGGACTTTTTTTTACTCACTGCCCCGGGCCTCGTGGTTTCTCTAAAAGAATGAGAGTTTCGTGCATAGGATTTTACCATGCAAAATTAGATAGTTGCAAATATTGGCTTTCCTGATTGTTTTACGACAAAAGTTTAAATAAAAAATTGTTTAAAATAAAAAACTGCATAAGATTTTTCACTTGAAATTCCAAATTTTTTAGCATTATCGCTTCCTTTGGTAAAACCTAAAAAATGGCAATGATCTGGTTTCCGACAGTTTTATGTATTAACAAAATGCATCTTAAACTGAGGGTCCCTATAGCAGAATCATCCTCCGAGCTCAAATTTCAGATGCTCGAAGTAGTGCAGTGTTGCCAAAATAAAAATAATAATTTTTTATTAAATTAGAAAAACATGCGTTTTTATTTTATTTGCTTAAAACTAAATAACTTTCTTAATTATTATCGTATCTCCGCGTATGTTTTTTGAATTATCATTCTCTTCGATTGGCCGAATCGCACTGGGTGAAAAATTATTCTTAACTGGATTTAATAATTCTGTCAAATAAGTTTAAAGCGTGACCTCGCAAATTTTAGAAAGCGCCTAAGATTTTTTCTTCTGTTTTTTTATAAATAGGTCGCAATCACTACTACATTGAGGCAAAATTATAACAAAGTATTTAAAAAGTTTTTTGCAACAATCAAAAGTCAACTATACGTAACGGTTTAATAGATGCGCCCTTTTAATTAAATGTCTTTGTGGCGTCCTAATGTGTAAACTTTTTGGCACTGTTTTTTTTCTCTAATAATAATGCCAACAGCGCTTTTAAAATTTAGATCACAACAAACCTATTTTTCTGCAAAAAATGATAGTGCTTATACATCTATTTCATATTTATACAATAAAAATAATAGCAGAAAAGTTAAAACTTATACAAATTTAAAATACCGCGATGTTTTTTAAGTTTTCACGAAGGAAGCAAAGATGCTACACAAATTAAAAATGCAAGTTAATAATCGTATGCAGTTTTTGATTCTGAACAACTTTTACATTTACACTTTTGTAATAAAAGAATCAGGGTAGCCAATATTTGCAATTATTTACTTTGGCATGGTAAAGTCCTACGTACGATACTCTTCGTCAACACCCTGTATATAAAATATAATGTACGAGGGCCAAGCTGCATTTTTTTAAGAATTAAAAAAATCTAGTAGGTCGTGACAAACAAAATTAGTTGTTTACCTTTCATTTAAGGTTGAGTTTTAAAATGTATTTAATGTTTTAGAATCTGAATCTTTTTAAACTGCTTATCTAAAATGAAAAGTATATGAATCTTAAAACCCAAAATTGTCCAGATATTATAGATAAATTCAGGCTGAATAGCTGGTCTAAGAAAAAACGCATAATTTCAATTTTTAAAAAATCTCAGCAAAAATTGTATTATGGCATAAATCTGTATACGTGGCAACAATGCAAATAAAAAGTTAACGGGAGACTGAAGTATTCTTTTATTATCATTAAACTTGTTCAATGAACAGGTTTATATAAACTGAAGTGAAACTTGGCTGTAAATAATGAGCAATAAATACTGACTACTGGGCTGGTGTGTTGTGATGTAATGGGTTTCCCTGCATTTCTACTGAGCATAACCCCAATAAAACTAATCACTGCATAAACAACAACATTATGATGTATTCCATTCAGTACATTGAAAGGTTTTAGACTACAATCTTCTTAGTTGTTTTAATGAAATTAAATAGATAAATGTTTGGCCAACGTTCACTTACAAACTTTTATCAAAAAATATCATATTTCTGAAGGGCAACAACCCTTTGTCAATTCAATTTAAGAATCTGACATCACCAATATCAAGAATAAATATTGGATTGATGACTTGTCTTACTTGTCTATTTATTTTAAAACTTTCAAAATAATATATTTTTGTGCAAAACATTTGTGCTTGCGGAATTTACGGCGGATAGATTATGTTCGTTTGATAGACTCAGTACATAAGGGCAAAGTCGTGCGGTGCACGACGGCACCAAAGCGCCGGGGCGCCGATAGGCCTTAAAAGTAAAAAAAAAAACTTATGCGGCTTGTACCTGTTCAGTAAATGTTGTAAAATATAGAAATAAATTTATTAAATACTATTTACATTTTTTTTTAATAGTGGATAACACCTAATTTTACCTGTACTTTTACTTTACCCATGTGTCAGCGTTATAAAAGTTGGGGTCGAAATATATTAAAGTGCACAAGGGCGCCAAAAGAGCTAGGCGCCGGCCTGGATAGGCTATACAATTTTATTCAAGTTAGTTAAAACTGTCAAAACATCTCGTTCCTAAACATTTAAGGGTCGTTTTAAAATCAGCAAAAAATACTTCGTTTTATTGTGCAAACTGACGGACTCAAATTCTAATACTATCATCTCGCTTATTGTTATAGATAAGGCTGACTACCCGTCCTTCTTTGGCAGGACATGTCTTACAATTAAACCTTTTGTCCTCTGTCCTACTTTCCCAAGCAAAAAAAGCATAAATGTTCTACTTTATATTTTTCCAATAAAATAAACATATAAGAACGTATTTCATTTAATGAAAATGTAACGCGCCTTACTGCATATTATTCTGTTATCTTTATTTTATTATTATTACACTGTTGACTTTAAAAAAATCTTGAAAAATAAATTGAGTTTAGGATATATTCTTATTTTAATAATATCTATAACTGTAACAGTACCATAACTCAGTGTTTCTCAAAGTGTGATCCGCGGAGCCCTAGGGGGGCCTGAATTCTTCTGAAGGGGTTCCCCCGAGCTTATTTAAGATGCTTGAGAATAATCCAAATTTATGTGCCAGGCTAAAATATTATCTTCTAAACAATTTGTTGGGTTTCTCTGCAAGCTCTTCATTTTAGAAGGGATCTTTAGAGTAAAAAGTTTGAGAAACACTGCTATAACTGAATTTTCAAGATCACTGAAATTTGTCGCTTTTTTAAAATTATGTTACACTTGTAGTTTCCTTATTTTTTATAAGGGATAAAATTAAAAAAATTGGTAGTTGGTCATGATCTTTAATGTTCAGTTATTTTGAAACATTCTGTATATAAGTGTCCTACTTTGGGCATCGCAAATTCTGGTCACCCTAGTTATGAGCAGAGTACAGGTTTAAATTTGTAAAAATAGCTACATTTAATATTAATAAAACACCACCACAGATTTCAGATATCTGCAACTGTTTTTATGTTTACTGAAAAATTAATTTTGTTTTATTTGTTTATTCCTTATAATTGTTTTTTTTTATTCTACTTTTTCTGGTGTTTTTACATTTTTCTCAAGTCAATTTCATGTTCTTTGTGTTAGTTTAACTCTTGCGCGAATGTATTTCTCGACGAAGTATCATTAGTTTTTCTTTATTATGAGTAATAATAATTATTTTATACATTTTATTCAATTAAAAACTAAATTTAGTCAATAATGTGAAAATCTAATGCGGTGCCTACAATAAATATGAAAGTTAGCATTAAAAAAACAAATATATATATTAAATCGTTTTGGTAAGAAAATTGTCTAGAAACAACATTTTATAAAGGAAATTCAAATGCATCACTTCATTGATGGAACAAATAATATTTTAGTTTCTAGGAAATATATGCAGTTATTTGGTACCAGCTTTAATATTAGGTATTAATCAACACATAAACTTTTGCAACTTGCCAATTTTAAATGTACCTTTTATCTCTAATAATATAGATATCTCAATGGTTAATCTGTACCGCTTAGAAAAAAATGAGACGAATTTTTTGTTGTTGTTTAGAAAATTAGTTAATTTTTGTTATTGTTTTAGTTAGCATAGCAGCATTGGGAAATGGATTACAATTCGCCTGGACATCACCAGCCATCCCAGTTCTAACAGCCGAAGACTCTCCAATCAAAGTAACTTTTGACGAAGCATCATACTTTACAATAATTACCCCAGTCACGTGCATAATCGCTAGTCCAATTTTCGCAGAACTCTTAGACGTTATCGGAAGAAAATTCATCATACTCTTCATTGCAATCCCACAAATAATTTCATGGGTTTTAATTGCATGTGCGGAATCAGTTACTGTTTTATACATAGCTAGAGCTGTTGGAGGTATAGCAGATGGCATAATTTTTGTCGCCATACCGATGTACGTGGGAGAAATTTTAGAGCCGAAAATACGCGGTACTCTAGGAAGCGTCGTGTCAGTTTCTATATGTTTTGGTCAGTTGCTCGTAAATATTATCGGTTCATACGTGACGATAGAGTTGACAGCCATCATCTGTGCAACAATAGCGGCAATATTTTTCATTACTTTTATGTTCATGCCGGAATCTCCATACTATTTCATAATTAAAGGAAGAGATGAAGAGGCCAAAATGACTTTGCAGCAGCTTCGAGGAACTGATGATGTTGACAAAGAACTTCTTGAAATTACTCATGATATACATAGGCAGAGGTCTGAACCAGGATCCATGAAGGATTTATTTACTATAAAAAGTAACCTGAAGGCGCTTCTTGTGTCTATAGGGTTAAGAGGATGTCACCAGCTTAGCGGAGTTTCGGCTTTCACGGTTTACTCACAATACATTTTTCATAGGGCTGGTGGTGATGTTTCGAAAAGCACAGCGTCCATATTATTTACTGCAATGTTAACAGTTGCAGTAGCATTAGCCTGCCCATGTGCGGATAAATTTGGAAGACGGGCGTTGATGATATTCTCTTGCGCTGGATGTGCGGTCTTTTTATCGATAGCTTCCATCTACTTCTATTTCGCGGAATATACCGCTATTGATGTCTCATGGTTTAACTGGGTACCGCTAGCTTGCTTGCTACTTTACATAGTATGTTTCTGTGTAGGATGTGGTTTTGTTCCGACGTTGATGTTAGGTGAACTATTTTCGGCAAGCATAAAAAGTAAAGCGTTATGTGTTATGAACATAGTGTTTTCGATATACATCAGCGGAACTTCGAAATTATTCCATGCCCTTGCTGGCAGATTTGGTCTGTTTGCGCCCTTTTGCTTTTTTGCTCTTTGTTGCATACTTAACGTATTTTTCTCGTATTATTGTGTCCCGGAAACCAATGGCAAATCGTTGGAAGAAATACAACAGGATTTGAAAGGACATAAAGGCGACAAAAACTCCGAGGCTACTGCATGAGTCGTTTTGTATGCTGATTTATAGTGATAGACATGTTAAGGGGTTGAAATGCAAGTATTACGTATAAACTTTTGTTCGTTAATATGTGTAAAATAAAATCCTATTAGTCATTGTAATTTATCCAGTGCGACTTTTTAATGCAAATACTAGGTACATAAATAGACTTGATGGATAACTTAGTTATAAAGTTTTAGTTTTATGTTATTTGGTGTAAGATTACATAAAAGTGTAGCTGTGTAGTGTTTTAGAGATCGCTATACAACACGATTATCTCGTTTATTTCATAAATCACTCTACAAACAAAAATGATGAAAAATACGTAGTTACAATGACTTAAAAATATATTGAAATATTTATTTATATTATAAACCAAATTTGTCTTTTGTGGCATGCAAATACTTTTGTGAACAATTTCTTAAGGAAAATTTGCAAGAATTAGCAAAAAAGGTCATACAATACAGAGAACCTCTAAGCTTAAATGAAACTGGAAGGTGACATTTTTATGTGTTTGTAATCTGAATTAAAGCACATTATTATATTTAATTTTTAAATCCAGAAAATGTTGTTAGCACCTTTTATTCGTGCATAGAGGTTCTCTCATAGTCTACTGATACATATTTATCTCGAAAATGAATACAAAGCATATATGGAAAATAAGTAACATTTGACTGTTAAAAATAAACTAAGAATTTGTATTAAAAATTTGTTATTTTCATTAGTTTGCCATACTTTTATCTCTTAACAACATAGTTTCCACAGTCATTAAGATATTATACCTCCGTTCTAAGTACACCTTGTATCATCAAAACCATTAATATATTTACGTAAACGAAAATTAAATAAAATGTACCAACTTGTATGTCTCAAAATCATACTACTGCCATGTAAAATTTATGAAAATTTTGAATATATGCATATTGAATAATATACTCAAAAGTTTATTTTTTAAAATAAACAAGTTATTGGAGGTAATGATTTCTAGGATTCTAAGACATCCTGTGTACATAAAATATTTGTGATACATATTAGGTCCCAGTAAAAATCCATGTTACTTGTTTCATGCTATTTTTATTTAATTTTTCCTCAAGAGAATTAACGTGAATAGTATACAGGTTCCATTAATAAAAATAATGTTATGTACTTACAAATAACAAATGTGCGTATAAAGTAAATAAAAACGTTTATTTTTTTACAATGAGGTGTTATGATTTTACAATCCTGCCAGTCGTAAAAACGGGCGCACTCGAATTGCAGGAATTTTAATCACTTGTACTTAAGTACCACTCGAACTGCAGAAAGTAATTAAGCATGAGAGCTAAGCCGATACTGCAAAAATTCATTAATTACACCTTTCCTGGAATTTCGTATTAAGGTAAGCGGTCCGAAATGGTTGGAGTATTCCTAAATATTCGCCACATAAATAAAATGAAATGAAAAATAGTTATTTATGTATCAAGGCCGAAAAAGTACGTTTTGGCCGAGGTGCATATTACATTTTTTGTGCGATCGAATTAAAAACAATTTAAATTTTTAGTAATTTTCAAAATTATAGGTTAGAAACTACGTGAGAGAGCCGCTTTACAATTTCAAAAATTATTGAAGACCGCAATAGTTATTTATGTATCAAGGCCAAAAAGTGTAACTTTTTCGGCCACGTCTGGTCGAGGCCAGCAAACAGGCAAGACCGAAAAAGTACGTTTTGGCCGAGGTGCATATTAAATTTTTAGTAATTTTCAAAATTATAGGTTAGAAACTACGTGACATTCTGTCACTGACAGATGACGGCGTATGTACTGCATTACCGGCCCTCTCCTTAGCAACGGCCGTAAAAGTTACTTTTTCGGCCGTCGCTAAGGGTAACGGCCTGAAAAGTAACTTTTACGGCCGTTGCTAAGCATAGGGCCGGTAATGCAGTACTTTATGGTTGCTAACGCGTCCGTCAAACAGCTGTTTCTAGTACGATCGCACAAAAAAAAATTTATTTGTCAATATGTACATAGTCATTACTTAATAATAAAATTTCTACAGTCAGAAAATATAACCACAACATTTAACAAAATCTACTCGAGAAATAAGATCATCTTTGTATTGTTCAACTTTTTTTCTAACGTTTCTTCGTGTACATTAATAATTAAACACCTATCAGACTTGCCGGAATGTATTTATATAAAATGACCTGTTCATTGGGCAAATTCTAGAATTAATTCTGGGAACAATTAATTAGGGTCTACCCATATAATCAAGGGTTCGAAAATATTTTTATGAAGTTCAAGTGTAGGATTAAGGCAAAGGCATGGTCATAAAAATTGTTAATGATGGGATTAGAATTTCTGCAGTTCGTGTGCACCGCCAAAAACCTTACCTTAATTTTTATCGAAATAAAAATGAGATTTACATATTTGAATTGCATTTTCGTGCTTCAATTAAATCGTTTTAATGACAAAATTTTAACCCACCAAAAAATTCTGATAAAAGAACCAACAGGGGTCGCAGTTTTCAGCCCCCTGTGAAGGTGGGAGATGATTAAAAATATTACCATGGGAAACCTTTTATTAAGAATAAAACATCTACCAAATATCATTCTCCTACATTTATCCAAATTTGAGAAATAAAATAAAAACCTAATTTTACCAATCACGTTCAGGGGGGTTCCGAAAGGAGACGTCCAAGGAAAAATTTTTGTATGAAAGACCCCCCTTAATTTTCGATAAAGAATCACCGCCCGATTTTTTTTGCAATACTTAAGAAACAAATAGATACATAATAAAAAATAAATTAGATAAATAGCTCAAAACCATCATGAATAACAAAAATAATTGCCAAATATACATTTTTTTTAGAAAATGTCTATACATGACTTATACAGGGTGTCCCAGATTACATTTCCAGCATGGGAATCTCGCGTATTATAAACGATACAGGTTTGTTTAAATTAGATGAATTATTCCTTGGTATGAAAGGAGCCACAATCAATTTTTAAAAGTACAAAATTCGTCGTGCTTCAGATGTTATAGCAAAAAATATGAAAATGTCGAATTTCTTTTTTCTTTCATAACTTTTTTGCCTTAATCGTTAGAGCAATTTTAATTGTACTTTTTGAAGGTACTTTTTAATGGAGAATGTAACTGTCATTTTAGATTTTTTTTAACACCTACCATTTTCGAGATATTACCCCCAATTCCATTTTTTCTTATGGGCCGCGAAGTTGGCTATGGAATAGTTGAATGTGCTTTTTTTACTCGTTTAAATGAGATATTACTTGCTATACCTATTTTTATAAACAAGTCACAAAATGAAAAAAAATCGTATTTTACCCATGGCTTATCAAGCTATCTATGAAAATAAAAACAAAAAACAACTAATTAAATGTCAAATGACAGTTGCCATTAGTCTGTGGTATCATTTATTAGAATTTCATATTATTGTTGTGTAATTCGATAGTCTTTGTAGTAATTATTGTTATAATGATGGCTACATTTAAAAATAGCGAAAAATTTGACTTGTTGAGATGCTTCATTCTTTACCATAAAAACTGTGTGGAAGCTGAGCGAATATACTTGAGCTATATCTTGAGAAAAGGCAACGAAGAGTGTGTAATTACAGAAATTCGGAAATAAATTTAAAAGAATATGGTTTCTTCGAAAAACCAACCAAAAATCCAAAACAAATCCATAAAGAATCACAAATATCTATTTTGCACAGTTTCTGTTGTAAAGAATTTAGCATTTCAACATTACAAATTTTTAATTAGTTGTAAATGTGCCCATAATTTTATGAAAACAAATTTGCTACAAAAACTATCAAATTACACAACAATACTATACATTCTAATAAATGATGTCGCATACAAATGGTAACTGTCATTTGACATTTAATTAGTCGTTTTTTGTTTTTATTTTCATAGATAGCTTGATAACTGGTGGGTAAAATACGATTTTTATTCATTTTGTGACAAAAAAGTTATGAAAGAAAAAAGAAATTCGACATTTTCGTATTTTTTGCTATAGCATCTGAAGCACGACGAATTTTGTACTTTTAAAAATTGATTGTAGCTCCTCTCATACTAAGGAATAATTTATCTAATTTAAATTTAAACAAACCTGTGTTTCTTATAATAAGCGAGATCCCCATGCTGGAAATGTAATCTGGGACACCCTGTATACATAAAAATGCAGAAGAAAATTTTTACCCACAAATGAGAAAAAATAAAACATTTAAGTATCGCAATATTTATTTAACAACTATTTATACAAAAATATTTGTGGATATATGTAACAACCATACAATTAAAATTTCAATTTCAACAATAAACAGCATGCTAATAAAATTAAACATTTAATTTTATTAAAGTTTAGGCTTTGTAATCTAAAGCAATTTGCTTAGCAATGGTGCTAAGCTGAATGTTTGAAGTACCTTCGTAAATACTGCCTATTTTACAATCACGATAAAACTTCTCCTGGATAAAATCTTTAGTAAAACCTACACCGCCCATCCAATCAATACATTTAATTGTTGCTTGTTGAGCTACTTCAGAGGAGAAGTATTTTGCCATCGCTGCTTCTTTATGGAAAGGCTGCCCAGCATCAACTAATCTTGCAGCGTTGTACATCAACATACGGGAAGCTTCAATTTGTGTTGCTATATGTGCAATTTGATGTTGCATACCCTATAAAACACATGCAGTATAAATAAAACAATATTGTTCCAATTCTTGAAACACCAAACAGATAGACCTCACTTTTTGAAAACTTGTCTGTATTCATTTGTGTGCATTTTCGCATTGTTTAGCCTCAAAATTACGTCATCAGGGAAGTTAACGTTACAAGTATTTACCAATAATGTAGCACTTTTGTTTTACAAACGACAAGTGTTTTTACTTTTACTCCACATTGCTTACATTTTGGCACTTGTTTTACATCAGCGCGGCCTACTTCGGTGCATAAAAATGCAATTAAATGGCTACTTTTTTGAAAAGTATTGAATATCTCAACAACTACGGGGTTTAGACATAGGACACCCCTCAAAAAAATTGAAGGGGAGAAAAAATGCTATCGAATAGCATAATAAAACAAGGGTGTTTACATTTGAAATGTTGCTCCCAACTGGACTAACATTATTGCTAAAACTTATTTCTTAACTTTAAAAAACGAGGTGGCTACGATTTTTTTAAGTTAAGCCTGCTTGTGTAAGATTTTTCGGAAAAAAATTAATAAGTTGGCAACACTGGCACTAATTTAAAAAATAAACAGACATTCATGTAGAGGTTAAAAAATGACATCCGATGACGTAAAAATATACAGAGTGTTCCCTTTAAAAAAATCTTTGTTTTTGTTATAGCGCAAAAATGGGACACCCTGTATAGATGAAAATAATTTTACGACGTAGATCTTTTCAAACCAATAACTTTATTTTCTTTCTATCTCCTACGGGCGGGGCGCTATGAAAGCCCGACGCACTAATAAATCACCCTGTAAATCGAGAATGTTTTATTTCAAATAAATTTTCAAAACAAAAATACTTTTGTTGCCATTTTTTAATGTATATACCTATCGTTTTTTGGTTCTTAAAAACGACCAGCAATGACAATATTTTTAGTAAACCAAGCTTTTTTTTAATGATGATGAAAATTAAAATTGCTACCCACAAAAAGAATCAAAAAACCATTTTTAACAACTTACATTCGTTCGAAAATCTGAATAAATAGATGACGTACCAACTTTGGCACGCCATCAGTGTCTTAATTAAAAAGTCGTACAAAAAATGACATTTAGAAAATAAACAGTGCAATCCGAACAATTTCAAAAAATAGTTACCAGCAACATAGAAACACTTACTTGAAACTGGAAAATTGGTTGTCCAAATTGTTTTCTTTCCAGTGTATAAGGAATAGTAGCATCAAAACATCCTTGGGCTAAGCCGACCATCTGAGCAGCAATACCAATTCTTCCTTCATTAAGGAAACCAGCTGCATACTTATATCCTTTTCCATATTCACCCAGTATGTTGGATTCATGTACTTTCACGTTTTCAAATGTAACCATACACGTGCCAGATGCACAAATTCCTAGTTTGTTTTCTGGTCTGTTAACTGTTAGTCCTGGAGCATCACGTTCTATTATGAAACAAGTTATACCTTTATATCCCTGGAACACAAACAATCTTTGAGAATATATTTAACAGATTAATTTGATATATTAATTTACGCCTGTGGCCTGATTTGGGGTTTTAATGATTTTTAGGACGGTAATAAGTATCTATTATTAATAAACTAGGCTACTGAAAAATGAAAAGAATAACATTTAAAAGACAAGATAGCAACACTGGGTGACTCAGTATAAGACTAAACGCAAAATATGAACCTTATACATGGGGAATTACCGTATGTTATCGAGTAATTGACGAGCTTTGGAGATACATTTAGAAAAGGGAAATACCGAAGAAAACAAAGGTGGAGATAAATCATAAATTGTTGAGTCTTGTTCTAATCTACGTAAGCGAATTATGGGCTATGATAAAAAAATCAAAGAATCTGGATTAATAGTGTTTTTAAGGAAAATTTAAGGAAAAACAGATAAAATCACAATTTAAACATTCAGGAAATCTGGATGTAAAAGAAAGTAAGCTCAGCATCCAAGTGTGTATATCGAATGAGACAAGATAGGATGCCCTGAAAATACGATGAAGAATGAGCTGGACAAAATAATCGAAAGGGAAGACCAAGAAAATCTTGGAATTAAGAGATAGAAGAAACTTTCATGAACAGAAGAATCAAGTGAAATGGGGACAATGGGGTAAGGAGTTGCTAGAAAATAACAAGAAATGGAAGGAGACATGAACAAAACATAAGTAAATCCTCACAGTTAAGGATAGAGAGGCTTAAGTTAGGGAAGAAGAAAAAAACTAATTTACAACTTTTCCTTTTGTTTTGCGTAATTTTTACTGTAAATCAATGTCTTTTAACTGATGGTTAGATCAAAGCGACTAAAAGAAAAGGTACTGAAAATAATAATTAAACCTAAAAATCATAAAAATATCAAAACAAACCATATTTAGTAGCAAAAGGAAAAACAATATTTGCACTAAGGAGAAATATGATAATTTTGTTTCTGCAATACTAATCTTATTTATATATATATATAGCGAGTATTTGCAGCTATTGCCGCTTCTCGCATCCTAATCGCCATTTATCCTTATCGTTCCAGTCATCTTCTCGTAAACCTCTCTTTTTCATTTCCTCATCTATGTTGTTTTTTCACATCTTCCGTGGTCTCCCTCGTTTATTTCTTTGTGCTGGAGTCCAGTTCCATACTTTTATTGGTATTCTTTCTTCCTTCATTCTGCGCAGATGTCCGTACCATCTTAACTGTTTTTCATTTATATGATCGATAATAGTGCCTTTTATTTTCATTTTATCTCTGATGTCCTCATTTCTAACGTGATCGTACAAGGATAGGCCGCAGCATCTTCTCCAATATGCCATCTCGGCCGAGAGTAGTCTTTGATTCATTGATTTGTCCCTTACCCATATCTCTGCCCCATATGTCAATACTGGTTCTATTATCGTTTTAAATATATTTATTTTTGTTTTTCTAGTTAGGTTTTTATTCCACAAGATTGGATGTAATGTTTTTATCATATTCTTTCCTGTGCCTATTTTCTTCATTATGTCCTTGTTGTCTCTTCCATCTTCGCATATTGTTACTCCCAGATATTCGTACTGACTAACGTTTTTTATCGTTCCGTTGTCTAACTGTATGTCATGTCCTCTTCCACCTATGACCATATACTGTGTTTTCTCTGTATTTACCTCCAGTCCCCACTTCTTGTATTCCTCTATAAGCTTATTTAGCATGTACGTCATATCTTGCTGATCTTCTGAAATAACTATTTGATCATCTGCAAAGAGGATCGTGTATATCGGGCTCTCGCCCAAATACAGAGAAAACCATGCCGTCGCAAAAGCCGGAAACCAAGTCTCTCAACCATTCTCGCCTTCGAAAGGAGTAAAACAAGGCTGCTGCCTCTCCACTACACTTTTTAAAATTTACCTATGTGCGGCCTTAAAACATTGGACCAGAAAATGCAGTCCGATGGGAGCACTAATCTTATTTAATTTTTTTAAATTTTATCATAAACATACTTATAATCACAAATAACTGAATACTATAAGACTAAAAGCACTTTCATTTAAACAAGGAAAATACATTTCTAAATAAACGTTTTGGGTGTAGGTATTTTGACCCATCCAATCAATAAATGCTTATTTTGAAAGAGTCTTTAAATGATGCAGTTAGTTTAAGATAAATTGTGCAATTAAAATGTTGAGATTCGTTCAATCAACATTTTGAAAAATTAAGCATTTGTTCAGAGTTGTTTTTTTTTCTTGGAGGTAGATAAAGAAAAAGTCCACTCTAATTCGTGTAATCGTTGGTCACGTATTAATCTTTATGGATAAAGATGTTACCTTTGAAGGATCAGCATTGGCCATAACTAAAAATATTCCAGCAATATCTGAGTTGGAAATCCACATTTTTGAACCATTAATATAATAGTGTTCTCCATCTTTTTTAGCGGTAGTTTTAAGTGAAAAAGCATCGGTTCCAGAAGACGGCTCAGTCAAACAGAAACTACTAGGCTAGAAATAAAATAATATTAGAAAACAATTTGAATCAGCAACCACTTATTAAAAATTCAAATTAGTTTTGTTTTGCTTACAGTGTCTGTGGCAAGACGTGGCAAATATTTTTGCTTTTGTTCAGGAGTTCCCAACTTTCTGACGACATTGTTTATTAGGGTATTTTGTAAATCGACAAGTACGGCTGTGGCTGGATCGACTTTGGAAATTTCTTCAACTGTTACCATCGTGGTCATAAAGTTGCAACCTGATCCTCCATATTCGGTTTCTATTTCAATACCCATCAACTAAAACAGATGAATATTACACTAAAAATGTTTAAATTATTTAAGCTTTTGCAAAACAAACAAATCGTGTTTTAATGAAGAAGTAAATAGGACTTTGAATAAAAAATAAAAGCATATATGGGGACTTTACAATTTGAAAAATAAAAGAATTCCATAACTAGTTTTTTTGTAGACACACGATATAAGGTATAATAGAACACAAATACAAAATAGTAACAAACAGCTGTAGTAAACAGTCCCGTTCTAAAGGTTGTCTGTCCCCAAGGCCGTCCTGTAGAAAAGATCGAGACTTTCATAACATATTAGTATGTTTATATAATGTAATACAAAATAGGGATAATCTTGGCAAAGTGAACGCTTAGCACGTGCTATCCTCGTTTAAACATTTTAAGGCTAATACAAATAATATTGTTACATAATTTTGAACGTATAAATGAAGATTGTTTACCACTGAAATAACAAAAACCTTTTTCTTTAAATAAGCAAACTAATTTTATGAGTCAATGTTGCACTTAAACGATTCTCTATAAATTCCAAAGTTTTTTAAAAGAAGATACGCTATAAAATGCTCAAATTCTTTAACAATTTGCAGCAAAACTAAATACGTTTTATAAGTTTGAGGAGCTCGCCAATGGGCAACCTCCTACATGACAATGTATCAGTTTCATATAAATTACTGGATGTCTCTTTGGGACAGAATGTAATATTCCGGGAGTTACGCAAAAAAAAAAGTTTGAAGGGCCTATAATACCTTTAAATGTATACAAAACTATTTAATACAATTTAAAAAAAATTCTAAATTTTAGGGTGTCATGACGTTTGCCTATTATCTTTGGGGCACCGCTGCTAATTTTCCCAAAATAATTTATTTCAAGCGTAGCCTTGAAGAATTATGTTGTATATATCCGCATGCCACTTGTAACACCAGTTTTGAATGTCACAGAATTTTAGAATCTGTTTAAAATCATTTTAGTGGTGAAAGAAAATTCATTACGAAATACAAAAATAATTGTATGTACAGATTATCAGAAAATTGTAAAGAGAAATAATACTCGTATCGAGTAGCGCAAAATAAGTAATAAAATAATTACTAAAGTAAGTGTATGTGTTTATTTAAATTAGCTAAACCTGTAACATAACATTCTTTTTCATGAACCTTATTCACGCATATTAATCAAATACATTACAGTTATTATTTACTTTCACTGTTTATTTTTAAAGCAATTTCTGTACCAGTTTTACAGACTGTTTCTTAGATATTAAGTTTTCAGTCCTTTCTACAGGCATGCCCTCTTATTCGTCAGTTTAGGGACCGAGGCCTCGGCAAATATGGAAAAACGGCGAGAAGTGAAGCGTAGCCTTATTTGACTTGCAAATGCATTTAGGGCCAAGGGTAATTTAAATAACATGTATATACAGGGTGAGCCACATAGAAGGGCCACTATTGGGATCTAGTAAACGGTAAGAGCTACAAAGAATTTTGAATTAGACAAATTAATTGTTCCCCTTTCTGAGACCTGTTCAGTGATGTTTTATTGTTTTAAAAAAGTTCCATGGCACGCTAGATAATAAACAAATGGGCATTTTTTATAAATCGTTGATAACTCGGTTACACTTGATGGTACAAACATATTTTTGGGGAAAAACTTATACTCCTAGATTTTTTTACGCGCTCTAAAATGAAAACATTCATTTGTTTCAATATTGTTTAAATTCATGGCAATCTATAGCTTCATAGACACTTTTTAATGAATTTTATTTGTTTTGAACCTAAATATCAAAATAAATACTTTATATTATTGAAAAGAAGGAAAAAATGCTTTTTCATGAGATTATAACATGACCAACCATGGTTTTCATTTAAAAAATGCAAGTTTGTAATTTATCTTAAGTTGTAATGTTTTCATATTACAGTGCGTAAAAAAATCTACAACTTTTTACCCAACAATATTTTTGTACCATCATGTATAACCGAATTATTAACGATTTAAAAAAAAATGTCTATTTTTGTTTTTGTTCATTATCTAGCGTGCCATGAAACTTTCTTAAAACATTAAGGCATCACTGAACAGGTCTCAGAAAGGGGAACAATTTGTCTAATTTAAACTTCTTTGCAGCTCTTACGGTTTACGAGATCCCAATAGTGGCCTTTCTATGTGGACCACCCTGTATATGTTGAAACTGCAAGTAAAATCCATTGTAGGTTTAAAGAAGGAAAAAATGCAGAAAAACTTGTTTATTCAGCAACGAGAGACGCTGAAAAACGATGAATGTGCGAGCGACGATTAAGCGAAGCGACTGTATTTCGCTTTTGACAGTTCATTGAAAATAAAACAATTTTTGAATTTTTACAATTTTAACAAATTGTTTGGTGCACTGTCACTGTGGTTCATAACGATTTTTTAGTTAGGGAAGGTACAAAAATGATTATCACTATTTTAAAAGGAGGAAATGCCGTTTCCTCAAAAATAAAGTTGTTTCACAAACACATTTCTACAATATACATAAAAAACACCGTAATTGCCAGTTCAAATCGTCGTACATAAAATTTTTATATGTGTTTTAATTAGGTTTATTTAATTATAAATACATTTACTATACTATAATATTAGTGATACCTTATCACAAATAAAACGTAAAACGTGGAGTACAAAAGCGCTTATTGTATGTAGTTGTAACAAAACGTTTTTGCAGAACTCCGAATGTGTTTATTTATGATCAGTTGTGTAAGTTTCTTCAATGTAGCAAATAATTGATCAAATTGAAGTAAGAATATAAGTAATAAATAATCCTTTGTTTTTTATTATTTAAACGTCATTTTTAAATAACAAGTGTAGATATAAAAAAACAGCGCTGATTTTTGACTATCATCTTTTAAGTTAAGGGTCCTTTTCACGTGAGGATTTGCCCGCCGTATCTGTCCACTGTACAAATCCGCTGTTGGTCGCCAAAGACGACGAGCAATTATTTAGATACACACAGGCGGATTTGTATAGTGGACAAGAACGGTGGATCTGTGAAAAGAACCCTTTAGTCCAGGGGTTCCCAAAGTTTTGACCAAGCGGGACAAATTGTAGACTCCGAATATTTGGCGGGCAAAAAAAAGAAGTGTTTTTGTCGTTTTTGAGACCTTGATTCGTGGAGAACAGACAAAATCTCGAAATGTCAAAATATGTAGGTACCAATATAAATTATTATTTTGTAAATAGAAAATTATCTGGTATGATTTCAAGAATGTAGGTACTATTACTACATATTTTATTATTAAGTTGGTCCTAGTTCTCAAGTAAATAAATTCTAATCTTCTACAATTAATATAAGTTAATGATATTCAAATTAAATATATTTGTTACATAAATATTGTACCCATTGTTAAAAATTACAA
Source organism: Elmis aenea (assembly GCA_947652605.1). NCBI lineage: Eukaryota > Metazoa > Arthropoda > Insecta > Coleoptera > Elmidae > Elmis > Elmis aenea. Next base: position 15,085,013 of record OX393576.1, read on the forward strand.
ATTCAAAGTATACCTTAAGTCAACATTAAAGTTTACAGTTGAATAAAAATATCTAATATTAGCGTGCTTATCCAAGGTTTTCCTTATCTTGAGGGTGCTTATATAATGTTTATTTTATAAAGTAAAAAGTTTTTCTTGACAAATTAACTGTCGAGATGAATTAAACGTTAATAACAAAACAATAATAAATTTTATAAAAATTTCGTATCATTATTACAATATCATATAAATCGTGATAAATAAAATGGACTTTTATATTTACTTTGGAAATATTCCTAATGTTAAGTAATTAATATGTACAGAAAAATTAAGTGTATATTTAAATTGAAGTGTATAAAATGTGCTAGCCTGTTTTTTCATGTAGTATTACCTCAACAAATCTGCCATGACATAATAACTATAAATCTAATATCGTATTGTAAATCAGCAAAATATTTGAGCTATACAATGATCCTTTAACAAGTCATCCTTTGTTTTCTAGATTTTACTCTAAAAAATGCAATTTAAATTGCATTACTTATTTGCTGTTTATAATTAACAAAAAAATAAATACGCTGCCTCGTTTTTTAAGTGTATTGTGCTATACATATATTTGTGTTTTTTATTTAATATCACAAACTTTGTAAGTGTCACCTCTATTGGCAAATGTGGCAGTCGGGTGCACAGTCTTTTGGGGGTTGGTTGATATATTGTTCACAAGATATATTGGAAGATGGATTGTGTTAGTAGACTAATAGTAGTAATAATAGACTAATCAGTAGTTATAATACGTTGTATTTTTTTTTTAAATGTGGAACTTGGAATTTATGAGTTGAAATAGAAACACATGCTTATAATTTGAAAGCTAGGAACGGAGTCCCTGTATGTACACGATCTGAAAACTATTGGGTGAAAACTGCCACGCTAGGTCTAATTAATCCCTTCAGGGAGATTAGCGATCATACCATCCAAAATAATGGATCAGTTTAAAAAAGGGTTATAAAATTGTCAGAACTAGTTTTTATAGGTACCTAAGTCAATCAAGGGCCCTCTAATTTTTATCACTTTAATAGCATAGCAATAGCGTCGATAGCATGAGATGTAGCTTAAAAAGTTGTCGACAGAGGCAAAAATATTTACTTAAAATATTTTTGTCACAACTTTGAATTTTTTGTTAAGCAGGTTATTAACATTTATTATAATTTAAAACTAAACCAGAACACTCACAGTGTGTATGTAAAATTTGTTAAATGTAAAGTTATTTAGTGCAATTTAACGAACATTTATAGCACGCTGCATGTAAATTAAGAGGCAGCATCAAAACTACAGTGTTACTTATAGACGCTTGGTGCAAAACCAAAACGAAGAACTTACACTTAAACCTTGAATTCATCGAATGATTTAAAATTGCTCTTGACTTGCCAATTACGATTATATGATGCAACCAGCATACCGTTTCTGGTCTTTAAAAATAAGTTGTTTTACGTCAGAACGTTGATAACCCAATATTGCTGGCAGCTAAGATCAGCAGATGTTGGTAATCATCAAAATGTGTGCAGAGCAACAATCAAAAAACGTGTTTTACTCTAATCAAACCTTATCAAAAGTAGTTTCGTCATAGATGAGATAATTCGTTACCCAATAAAAGCTGGAGTTTGAAATGAGTATTAGACTTTTAAATATCAATCAATCAAATAAACAACAAACGGAAAGTTATTTGTAGAGACAACAGTAAGCGTTATCTTGTGCATTTTGCAAGTCATTTCAAAATAACATACAATAGTTTTTATACTTTACAGTTAGTCGTTTTTAGGTTTTTACAAATAATATCTAAACTTCATTCAGTATTTCAGTGGGGGCAGTGGTGAGCTATGAAATTTTTAACAAAGGGCTCGCTCATAGTTAAATAAAAACAAAAAAATAATGTTAATTATATGTTGGGAAAAAAATGGCATTTTATTCAAACGTGAATAATCGATTGATTGTACATAATTCAAAAAATTCTATTGTGCGACGGGTTATTCTAAATTTAATCGTCATTGCTTGATAGGCATGACTTCGTCGCTTTACAAATGTATGTAATGACAATGATTTTAAGATATATTTTTTCTTGAAAAAATTGTTATCAAGAAGAACAAGGGGCTCGCAAATTAAGGAATAATTTAACAAAGGGCTAGCGCGAGCCCCCGCAAGCCCCCTACAGCTCACCACTGAGTGGGGGATATTGTTTTAATTTGCAAAAATAATACTGAATAATTTCAAACGGGGCATGGTAATAGAGCAATTAGAAAAGGATCTAGGGGGGCTAGATGCAAAAAGTGAGTTGTAAGAAAGAGTTGTGGGGGTCTAGGGGGTCTAGGGGGCGGCAGCCCCCCGAATAAGCGCCATAGGCATTTTTTTGTAATTTTTAAGGTAAAACGTACCCAAAAATTGCATGTATGAGTAAAAATACAAACATAATATATTTTATATGTATAGAAAAGCAGTCTGTCGCGCAATTTTGAAATGCAGTAATTATAATTTTAGTTCTTTTCCAATTTTCGGGGGGGATTTTTACCCCTAATCCTCCCTTGCGTACGCCACTGCCAACAACTACGTCAAGACATGATTAAAATAAAATTCAAAATTTAACGCAAAAAATGCAAAAACTCGTGCATAAAAATTAAGTTATTAATAAAAAATATTAATAGGCACAGAATTCATTAGGATTAATTTTATTGCTTATGTAATTAATGGTATAGAGATTAAAAACGTAAATATACTACAGTGTAGTATAAGTATACAACTCTAACATTATCGTTATGAACTTATACTCGTAAATTGTAACTATAAATATTTATTTCAAATTAAGTTATTGCTCATTAAACCTGTTTTCATTTTACAATCAATTAGGTACAGTTTGATTTCAATATTCTGTGTTTTATTAGGCACAGTAAATATTGAGGTTTCGTTATGTTTTATTATGAGACTGATTTTAAAAATCTCGCATAATACGGGTGTACATAATTAGATATTCCAAAGCAGGAAAACTATTTTTAAATAAAAATAAAGTTTTTACATAATTTAATGTCAGTTAAGATATTTATAATAAATTTTGATATTTATGTTATTGATGAAATTATCACAGTATTACAAAGATTTTAACACAAATTAAACGAAAATAACAGTTTTTAAATATCCCGAGATTTCCCGGGACAATAAGTTAGTATTTCCCGGGAAAAAAATAGTTTAAAATACACCGGGATCCCGGGAGAGAAACCCTAGTCGCAGATAAAGGGCCTGCACAGTCAAACAGTTTGGATGGTTATTGGTTACTAGACATTCCAAATTAGTCATGACGTGTGTTTTGTAAGGGACTTAAAGTAATCGAAGACTATGGATGGAATATGACAACTTTTATTTTTAAAGCTGTAAAAATTGTCTTGAAATCGTAGAACCAGTTTTGATCGTTTATTTTACATTATAAGTAAAATGCTCATCATATATGTTTGTTTCTTAATATACAGTTTTATTGGAGCATGTCTACACTTTTTAAAAATTTAACTTTCGTCGCATATTATTATTTGAATCGGAACATCTTACATTTTGAAAAGGAGAAAAGTGCCAAGTACAAATATTTCGGTTGAAAGAACTTTTATAAAAACATTCAGACTTCGGTTTATTTTAAGTTGGCCAAAAATTAAGAATGCGAGCTGTTTGTTAACTTATATTGTTAAGATAATTAAGCAGAGTACGATGAATTGACTGGGAGACGAGACGAGGAATCGCAAACCCCTCAAGCAATTGTTTGTTTTACATTAACTAAACGTTTTATGCATATAAAAATATAAGCAGGTTGTCCCAGAGATCATTACCACCTCGCATATCTTGTTTGCTTTAAGAAATGATACCAATTAAACCTTATATTTTGCTATAAAAAAATCGGCAACAAACTAAAAATTTTAATTTGTTTAAAAAAAAGCATAATAATTTTTTTTCCAAATGGCAGGGGCATAACTTTAAATCAAAATCAAAGGTAAATATTTTTTTCTGTATAGTTACTTCTGTTATTTTTATTTTTTTTCAGTACGCTATGAAAGCAACCTCTTTCAATATGCCAGAGTTAATACAAGATGTTTGATAATAAAGTTAATCATAATAATTCAATTAGCTTTAAAAACCAAAAATGTTCGTAAAAAAATTCGTTTAGGCACAGGTGTGATACCTGATAAATTTTGTATTTTTTACGAAAAAATCATTAAAAGTATTAAAATGTATACATCCCTAAAAAGATGGTGTAATTTTGAGTTTAAACCTCACTAGTTCCCTTAAAAAGTAGGTTAACGTATTTCTAATATACAGGGTGTTTCGTAAAAAATGCGAAAAATTTGGAAAGTGATTCCTTATCGAAAATTGAGCTTGGTATAAAATATTTTCCTTAGACGTCTCCTTTCGGAGTTACAATCCCTTAAAGGGGAGCGGTAAAATTGGGTTTTTATTTTATTTCTCAAATTTGGATAAATGTAGGAGAATGATATTTGGCAGATGTGTTATACAGCTTATACTTATTGCAAGATTTCCCATAGTAATATTTTCAATCATCTCCCACCTTCACAGGGGGCTGAAAAGTGCAACCCTTGTTGGTTTTTTTATCAAAACTTTTTGGTGGGTTAAAATGTTACAATTTAAAAATTTGATTTTTAAAGCTTAGTTGTTTATTTAGAATTTTTTTTATTCTTTAGTTTCTTAAAAAACCTACAATTTTTGAGTAAAAAATAAAATAAGTAAGTGGTTTGTTTATGTTCATGTTGGGTAGAAGTGACGGGTGTAATTCATTTTGACGTTTACGTGGCGACAACGCTAAAACGCCCGTCAATTCTACCCAATATGAACATAAACAAACCATGGCAACCACCACAACGATTCGTTTTATATTGGAATTTTTAATATTAAATAATAATGCTTACTAATCTGTTTTTTTTACTCAAAAACTGTAGGTTTTACGAACAGTTAAAAAAATTAAAAAAAAACAAACAAAAAATCAAGCTTTAAGAAAAAAAATTGCAAAATTTTAACCCACCAAAAAGTTCTGATAAAAAACAAACAGGGGTGGCACTTTTCAGTCACCTGTGAAGGTGGGAGATGATTGAAAATATTAATATGGGAAACCTTTTAACAAGTATAAAACATCTACCAAATATACCATTCTCCTTCATTTATATAAAAGACCCTCCTTAATTTTCGATAAGGAATCACCTCCCGATTTTTTTCGCATTTTTTACGAAACACTGTATAATTATCAAATTTCTAAACTATTTTTACGTCAATTTAAACAGCTTTTTTCTTCATTTAATTATATTTAAAACTTGTTGAGGCTATTTATAAAACAAATGGGATAATTGATTATGATTTCTGAGACACTTATATACACAGGGTGTTCATCTAGCACCCAGTGTGTATTTACTTAATTTCTTTATTATTGGGTAATTATTATAGACAACAAAGTTTGAATAATAGGTTTGTTTGAAGATATTTACCGTAAACTAAAATTGTGTTTCATTTGCGCGCAAGAATACGTAACTTTCATGCTTTAAATATCCTGTACTTTTATTTATTATATTCTCATTGAAATTATCTTTCAAATATGTTCAAGGTTTTTTGCACCAAAATTAACCGTTTTTGGGTTCTCACCATAGTTTTGCCCTCATAAATCAATTATTCACGTCACCTTTCATGTAATACAAAAAATCTAGAAGAACTTCTTTGACGAAAATTTAGTATTATATTTGAATAAATTATTTTAAAACAATTTCAAAGTTTACTAAGTAGTTCACTTAAATCAAATATTTAGTGCTCTCTTATAAAAATAACTTATAAATGCTTAAAATTCATTAAAACGGATCGACCTAAACAAACACCCTGTGTATTATTTCAAAAATTTGTTTGGACAGGAGCTACTTACTATAAAAGCGTTGTCTATTAAAAGTGCGAAACATTTGCTCTGGTATTGTGAAGTTATTAAATAATATATTTTGTTTAAGTCCTGTATCTGTCAATATTTTTTAACAAAGGGTAATCACTCAAAAACGGTTAATTTTGGTACAAAAAAAAATTTGAAAGACGATTTGTATTAATTAATAAACGCGATATAAAGGAAATGTACACTAGATGGACACCTTGTATAAAAAACTGAAGGATACTTTCCCGATATTAAGTTCCGATTACGTTTTCTTATTGCAGATGTTTATTATCCTCAAGAAACATTTAGTCTAGTTTGTGTAAAAAAATGTGTATTCCAATAGAATGATTAACCCAAATAACCTTTTAAAATTACCACTTTTCATGTTTTTAAAATCAGTGTAATTGACGCTCCAACTCAAAACTAATTGAATAATTACAAGAACATTAAACATATTTTTACATCTTATAATTAGATAAGATTTTTTAACATAAATTTCTACGCTAACTGTAGAAGCAAAGGTTATTTTAAAACGTTGATCGTTCCAATAAAAATTATGCAGTAGTTCGAGTTATTGTAATTCAAGGTTTCATTTGCAATACGAATATGTCACTACTGGTATTTTAAAGAAGTATTACATTTATAATTCACATGCAAACGCTTTTTACAACAAAAATTATCAAATATTCACAAATAGGTACACTAAAAAAAACCATATAATCTTTAGTGGAAAATTGAAACGATAAATAACAAACAAAACATTATTTTGCAATGATAATCTAACGTGAGTTTATTACTTCATAAGTAACTAAAGTCATTTTTCAAGTTCTGCTTGTCTTTTAGCTGTCAGCATTCTTATCTCTGTTTTGATAAAGTTCTGAATATAAGCTTGTAGTTAAGCTAGGGCAAACAGCCTTTGAAAATAAGATCTTGAACGTCCTCTTGCAAAAATTAACAAACGAAACATTATTTGCCCAATAAAACGCGAAAGAATTTTAGATAAAGCGTTTTATTTGTTTTTTAATGCTAACACACGTAAAACAATTTTTATTGCTACTTCAAGTCATATATTACTATAAATAACCAATCTAAAAAAATTTAAATATAATTTTAAAAAAATTTTGCCGACCTTTACTGTAATGCCATTTGACTTTTAACTTAAAATTTTGCAAATTGCGTTACAAAATCATCTACGATAGTAAATAAACGCCCAAGTAGATAATATGACGGCATATTTAATACACCTGAGCGATTTAAAAACAAATTCAAACACTTTCTTTTAACTTACCCCATTTTGGAAAAGCATATCCACAACGGATGGTATAATTCGTCCTTCTTTTTCCATTTGCCTGACATATGGCCCTATTTGCTCCTGAGCTAAGCGAGCCACTGTAAACAACACCAATTATTTTTTTAATTAAACTTATGAAAAACAAATCAAAAATGTAATGAAATTATATCAGGCATTTACCTGTTTCTTTCATCATTCTTTCATCTTCAGACAATATTGATAGTGGCTGAATTAGGGAACTATCACTTTCGTTTACTTTTAGGCCTTGTTGCTGCATATTTTTGGCGTATATTGAAAAAGTACGTGCCCATGTTTCAGGAAGTGATGATACAACCTGTAATAATTATACAAATAAATTAAATTGGCGCTAAATAATTATTTTAAAAAATACGAGCCTTGTTGCTAAAAAGAGTTCTTAAGTTATTCATCGTTATCCTTTTGTGTGTTTGTACGCAGCGTACCCAACAAGAACCTCCAACACAAGTGGCCGAAAACCACGACGAAAGTTCTTTAAATACTGGTTATCAATTGAAAGAACGAGTTTTAAACAATATCGTTGTATCTCTGTCGTACATGAATATGTTACACATACCATTTTAAATCATTTATAGTGCTGTAAGTACATATGTACAGTCAACAAGCATTTTATTAGGTGGGAGATTGCTATACAAAAAAAATAAGTGTTTATTTCTCACTCATTCAATAACTATTACACGCGTCGCTTCACCCATCAAAAATATAATAACTTAAGATTAGTTGACCAATAAACATTGTCTTTTTTACATTTAAGTTTATGTAACACTCGTAGCGACTTTTTAAATAAGATTTAAAAAAAGATAATGAAAAGCAAATAAATATTTCAGAATTGGATTTTAACTTATGTCAGGTAATAAATTACGGAACTATAATTGTTCCTTAAGATAATCCCAGTTAAATTATTCAATTAACAAAAAAAAAACAATTTCTTTAATGGTAATTACTTTAAAAAATATATATACCAGGAATGTATACAAACTGTAGTTACATAAAACAAGAAACAACCTCAAAATACTAATTTATTTATTTCATCCAACTTGTGAAACCTTCAATTTTTCCTCGGAAAATTAAACAAGTATTAAGTGAATTTATTGCATATTCTTAAAAAATTGGCATCTTGCAACTCCTTTTTTTTGTTTGTTTGTAAGCACCTTGCATATTTTACATGAGGTTTTATAAACTACGAGTATTAACTAGGCAGTAAATACTCATCATTATTTATGTGCTTTAATTTATTATTATTTTTTACTTTATAATTTTACTGTCCATATGGAACCTCGTTGTTCGTCAATATGAAATTATAATGTGGTCAAAACTTAATGTTCCATTATTATTGTAGGGAGTGTTATGTAGCCAGTATTGCACGTCGATGTAGAATAGTATATTCAACTTTATAAATGTCATATGCATCACTTTCTAGTAATTTTATTGCAGTTAAATATAATTTTTTTTTTTGATAATGAACTCATACAATTTTTTACTGTTCCTTGCAAAGTAAGAAAACATTTTTTGCATTAGAATTAGAAAACTCTGTGCTAGAGCTTCAAGTCCGTTAAATGGTCAGATATGTGCAGAACTAAAGCTGATTTAATAATATCTGAGTTCAAATTTCCAGTATCTTTGCAAAAATAAGTGAAAAAAATCAAAACTAGATTATACGCGCAAATTATTCATTCGATAGCATTCCCAAAATATGGGCCAATTTAATTTATCGTTAATTATTGGGTCTCATTTTTATACATGTATGTAAATATATGTTTATGAGTAAATGTGTATATTAATAATAATAAAAATCTCAAAACATTAATTCGGTGTATTTTGTAGCACATTTCTTAAATTTAAAAATCCCCGTTAGGGAAGTATAAAATTGACAGTGTGACCAACAGAAATCCACTATTATTTACAGTGAAGTAAGTTTTTCCAAAATATTACCTTTTTTAATACGTTTAAATCAAGTTAAGCTAAACAGTAATAAATCTATTTTTATAAAAAGTAACAAATATTATCGCTAGGAATTCTGTATCCTTGGTTAACTTTAATAAATCTTCCTAGTGATTAATTTTCTATGTTGACTACATTGTAGCGCACGCGTACGTCTTTTCCGGTTTTGTGTGGTTTTGCTGTTGTCGGTAAGGAAATTTTTCCTACGTTTCTACTGTCATCTGCAACTTTAAAAGTAAAATCAGTGTTGTAAATTAAATAATTGTTATTGCTAAATGGATATTAAACAATCATATTGCGTCTTTTAATCCTTGGATACTATTATACACATACAACTTTTGTATAACCTCACTCTATATGCATGTTTTTATGTTGTTACCTACTTTTATTTTGCATTAATTTCAGGAGTACAAGCAGCATAAAATATGAAACTAAACAAACTCGTAACTTCTTCAAGAAGCAAAAATAGAAAAAGACATTTCACTGCTCCTTCTCATGTTAGAAGACGGTTGATGTCATCTCCGCTATCAAAAGAATTGAGGCAGAAATATAATGTTCGGTCAATGCCTATTCGTAAAGATGATGAAGTTCAAGTATGTTATGATGTGCCCTACAGTTAAAGTGAACAGTTTTACAATATAGTATATTGCAGGTTGTACGAGGACATTATAAGGGCCAACAAGTAGGCAAAATCGTACAAGTATACAGAAAAAAATTTGTTATATACATAGAACGAATTCAACGAGAGAAAGCTAATGGAGCTAGTGTATACGTCGGTATTCACCCTTCAAAGGTTAGTTTTTTCTTGAAGCATATGTTGGTTACGCTGAGCAAATTTTTTGTGTGTGTGTTGCAAATGATGATATTGTACAATCCATTCATAGACCGCAGATCATGATCATTTCATTGCTGCTGTTGCTAAGGTTCTCTTGGTAGCTTGTAGTAATGTTATGTTTCAACTGCGCCATGGTAAACTTGTGGCTCTGATGATTTTTTTGTAATTGTTATGACAAGCTATGAAGTAAGCATGTACTTAATACTTGTTTTTATTTGTAGGTTGTAATTGTGAAGTTAAAGATGGATAAAGATAGGAAAAAGATTATCGATCGTAGAGCGAAAGGACGTTTGGCTGCCTTGGGCAAAGATAAAGGCAAATACACAGAAGAATCAGCTGCTGCTGCAGTTGACGCATCTTAAGTTGTTAATCATCTTTTGTATTTAACTAATGCAAAAATAAATTATAAAAACAATACTGCCTGTAATTTGAAAACAAAAACGTACCTAATATGAAGAGTTTAAAAACCATGGCTTATTGCATTCTCACGTTGCAAGGCTTTTAAAAAAATTGGAAATATATAGACTGGACATAACATTGAAACATGAAAGTTTCCAACTATGTTTTTAACTAAATTATAATAAATGTACTGAAAGTTAAACTTAATGTTGTGTACTTTCAGCTTGATATTCAAGTACTTGGTTCAAATTTATAATTAATATAAACTGGTGTGCTTACCAAGACTATATTGTGTATATTCTTTGTACATGTTTGTGTATGTATAAAAAGTTAAAGGCTTCAGGTATACTAATTAACAAGAGTTGAGACAAACGGCATTTTACTATGAAATTGTTTTCTTGTAGCAAATAAAATTAGTGACTGTTGAACCATAGCACTAACTTTTATTATGTTTATATTTGGCAGATTCATTAGATCTACATGAAATACTCAATCTAATGTCAAGTATTTTATTTTTCAATTTATATATAACGATTATAAAATTAATGAAGATTACAATACACTTCCTAAGCCGCACCAAGTTAGTTTCACAAATCAGATCCCCTTTTTATAAAGATATATTATCACGTGTCTCCAGTAGTTGCAATTGGTACAAACTTCCTGCGAATTTGATCGTTAACACCTTCACGATTTCTTGCTAACTCTATTGCATAAAACTGTATTCTTGTGACTAAAATGGAATTTTTTTCATCATATTCTTTATTGGCGTCTGCTCGAAGCAATGTTCCAAAACTATAGTCTTCTACAATATTTTTAAATTTCTCACAAAATGGTCTCCAGCTTGCTTTTCCTGCAGGGCTTTTCAGTTCATCTTCGTTAATACTACTAACACTTAACGTAGGAAACTCTTCTCTGAATATTTTATAAATTGTATCATCTAGTGGAGTAAGTCTCAGTAACTTGGGGTCAACAGAACAAAGGATCTAAAACACAAAATATATTTAAAAAAATTCAAACTATCATCTTGGTACAACAACAACATTGAAAAAGTTTTTAAACAACTTACATTAAAGTACACTTCTGCATGTTCCCAAGCTTTTATCGCCCACATTGCCTCCACCGATTCATCATTGTCAAATTCTTCACCTGGACGGGCCAATACATCCTACATAATAAAATTAAATTTTATAAAAATATTAATGTAGTAAAATGTAGAATTACCATAGTGTAAAAATGATTCACATGCAACAACCGCTAAAAGTTGGGTTAGAACAGTGAAACAACCTAGTATGAACTTAGCCACTTTATTTTCGTACAGTGGCGGCGAACGGCGATATTAACTTAAAACAATACAACACAGCTTTAATTACAGTAATTTGGACATTGTGCAGCAATAATTATAGCTTATATAATAAAACTTTATGATGCTCGCAAAATTAAGTTTTTCATTATAATTAGCAAAAAAAACTGCATTTTATTAACAGCTTTTTAATTTGTTTTTGATAATTTGCATTCAAACTGACCAAAAAAAGAAACAGGTACATAACTTAAGTATAAAAAATTAAGACAAAGTATATTAATAGCATAAATTAATATAAAACCTTTACAGGTCTAAGGGTTGTATACGTAAAATAGCATAATAAGCGTAACACTACCATTTTATTTTAATGTTATTTTGCAATTGGTATTTATTTATCACGTTAAATTCGAATGAGGTGGCGAATAAGCCGGCAATGTTGTTCCTCTGCTCTGTCTCCAAGGCGCCGTTAATGCCCATGACGTTCGAGCACTCAGTGGTGGAGCGGTTGGTCTAAACCTCTGTCTTTGTTCAGCAAGTGTATGGTGTATCCACTGTTCGGCACCTCTGTCTCTTTTTTTCATGGCCCGCTTTCTTTGTATTTCCAAAAACAAACACGATATCATGCCCACAAAAATCAAAAGGCCGAGTAGACAAAATAGAACTATTTTTTGAATATCGTCTTCTAATAAAAACAAAACACACACGCCGGTTATGACTATCAGAAGTATCACAATGATCGTTACCACCAAAATTATCAGATTTCCATTACTTTCTGAAAATTCATTAATGTACAAATTATTACTGCAAATTGTTTACGTACCCTTCTGCATACGATCCATTTCTGTAATAATAGTTGACCCTTTTTAGGTTAGCATATTAGCAATTATTTCTGCCATCAAATTATGTGTGATAAAGCTATAATGTCCACAGTAAACATGCGTTCAATACACACATAGATAAAACTGTTATCTAATATGTAACGATTTATGTAGTCGTTGCAGCTATAAGTTTTCAATTGACAACTAGTGCAACTTTACTTGTAAACATTATTTCGTCATCAGTCTATCATTTACATAAAGTGAAAGTTAAAGTCCATTTTCGTACAGTTTGAGAAATAGACGGTTTTACAAAAATGCAAAATCGCGTGTGCGGTTACATCACAAGTAGGTCTTGATTGAATGTTGCATTTGTTAATTGAATTTGTTTTATAATAAAATGTGCATCAAACAAAACATTGTTTGTAGTTGTTTTCATAAGTTAAGATAATTCAAATGTTGATAATTAATTTACTATTCAGCACTGTATCGTTAATTAGTATTTCTATAAAGTTTGTCATTGGATAAGCAAGTTTGTTTACAAAATCAATCAGCCAATAAGGATTCTCGAAATACGTGCAAATATACAAAAATATTTGATAAATTGATTATCTAAGTGATTAGTTTATTAATATAAATCAGTTTAACTAAACATTACTTATCTTGTTTTCGACGTATTTTTTTAAGAACAAAATCAGTTGCAAGACTTCCCTCTAAGTTGTGCACTTATTTGAAGATAAGGAGTCTTGAAAGTGATTTAGCACTTGAGCAATACTTTCAAAAAACATAAACATAAGTGCTTTTTAATTAAACATATTTACATTCAATAATATTGTCTGGAAATTCTAATTACTATTGTATTTCCTGCATAAAGTGTTTGACGGTTAACTATTACCACCATTGATTAAGGAGTATAATAGTCAAGGCTATTACCTACTATTTATATTTAAACCCATATAAATGATTAGACATTTATTTTCAAACATTTTGCACAAAGTTACACTATTAACAAATGTAGTACATATATCCATTAATAGTAACTTACACATTACTATAAATAATTATACAGTCTTTATACTTGTACGTACATATATTTTACTTAGGCTGTTTTTTTGATATAGATTATATTCTTTTAACAACAATCAAGGTATTAATTATTTATTGAAGCAATTACATCAAGTTTTAAGTAGAGCTTCTTTTTGACAATGCAATAACAATAGCAAATTTTGAAAATCACAGCGCATCACTAAGCAAATGCATCAAATTTTTATATTTTAGGCATTTTTAACTAGTAGTATTCAAACACCTTCCACAATTGGCGATTAATTATTATGCACATATTTTTAATTATAAATTTCATTGCTGAACAGACAAAACTGCAATAATTAAATAAGTAATATTACGTACAGCGTAACTTTTGTGTTTGAATTTTGTATTATAATTTGGAATACTTTTTAAATCATTTTTTTCATGGGCTTCAACATGGTAGCCCTGCTCCACAGTAATATATCTTTGTTTTGTAAACTAACAGCAGATTTATTTGTAATTTAATTTATATCTTATATTCATATGTAACATACATATGTATATGCACAATACAATTATTTGTATACAACATTTAAGGCTTTTCAAACAATTCTTTATATACTCTTGCATAAAGGCAAAGTTCGATGTAAAAATGCTCTTTACTTATTATAAAAATATTAAATTAAATATAATACAACTTATATAATAACTGAAGATCACACACAAATAAATTATACTATACAATATACCAAGTAAAATTAATGGCAAGTCTACGAGAGGAAATAAATAAGATTCTCAGAATCTAATATAGTTAAAATGAGTATTAAACATTTTCATAAAGCAAAACTTGTATAATTTCACTATTAAACTATTTAAAATTATATTATTGCACATTAATTTTTCCAAAGTTAATATTCAAGACTAATCTGTTAAGTAATACACTGCTAATTTTATAAACCTGGTTGAACATAATACAAATTTTTATTGTATTGTCAATTGTGTTAAGCAACAACAAAATTTAAAAAGTACTGTAGAATAATAAACATTTTTTTTATCTAAGCGCTAATTCCTAAGAGATTTACAAAATATATTTATTTCTTAATTAATATAAACTAACTAATATATACTAAAACTAAGAGAAAAGTTTTGCTGCCAAATATTACAATAAAGCCGACCCAGCCTCTTAAAATTTTGCTAAAGCATAAATTAAAGTTAACAGAGTTTCGTACCTAGTTTTAATTATTTAATAGTGAAATTATAACATTTTGCAGTTACTGAGGTGTAGTGCAAACAAATTTCATATCACTGTAATAAAATTATGCAGTATATGTCCCTTTGATATGTAGATCAGTCACATTTAATGATTATGATTTGTTTATTGATGATCATATTTAATTAAAATAAGTCAAGAACTTTAAATTATTTAAAAAAAAAAAATTTATATCGAGTTCAGAAGCAAAAGTTAACATATTTCTAATCAAAACAGACATTTAAATGTACCTTAGTTCATGCTCATTATTAGTTTTTTTTTTTTAATCCATAGTATTTTTAGTTTAAGAGTTATTCAAGCGAATATAAAAAAGTTGTATTTGTTTGTTCCATTTCTTTAATTTTAAGAACTGTATTAACAACTAAAAGCACTTCTTCAAAGCAACTTCTTATTGTTTACTTACAGATCTGATATTGTATCAGATGTTTCATCAGTCTTTGACCATCATCTTTTTAGTATCAAGGGTGCCGATTTAAATAAATAAAAGATGTTTAAAATGTCATTAGAGGTGTGTTATACCATTGTATTCCGAATTTTTTGTACTATCTTTAAATGACAAATGTAATATGATTCCATTTGAAATAACAAAGTTGATAATGATCCAAGAAAGACTAAACATGTGATACAAAATCTAGAAAAGTGTTTTTAATAAAAACAAAATGAACAGAACAAAAATACAAAAATAAACTTTTTTGGTTTTGCTTGAATAATTTTGGCAGATTAATATGAAATCCATGATTTTGTAATAAAGTAATTTTTAAAAAATATATCAGATTATTAATAAAATGGTTCCAAGCCATGGCCACTGAGAGTTTATTTTTAATTCCTGAAAATTCAACATGTTGGCACATGTCTACTTTTGCATCTGAGCCTCTAATACAGGGGTTCCCAAAGTTTTGACCCAGCGGGACAAATTGTAGACTACAAATATTTGGCGGGAAAAAAAAAAGAAGTGTTTTTGAGACCTTGATTTGTGGAGAACAGACAAAATCTCGAAATGTCAAAATATGTAGGTACCAATATATAATTTTTTTTTGTAAATAGAAAATTATCTGGTATGATTTCAAGATGGCGGATGGTTTGACATCGCGCGGGCCGTACTTTGGGAACCCCTGCTCTAATATAACCACACTGCACCTGCCTAAATAGTATTACAATACCAATAAATGCAACATTTTAAAAAACATATTTTTACCAAATTATAGCATTTCGCTTATCTAAAAATAATACTATACTGTTGTTTCTACATTATCACTTGCATTATCAGCGCTAACTATAGTACGAGATTTGAGCCTTATATCGCTTACATAAAAATTAAAATCAGAATCTGATAAATGAGGACTTACGTTTTGTGCTTCGCGATAAATACTCGAACTGCTCATGTGTTTTCGCGAATGCGATAAGCGTTTTCTTGGTCCTCTCCTTATCTGTTGATACAGTTCATCTAATTCGCTCGCAGACACGCTGCTAGCTCTACTTTGTACTCGTTTGGGAAAATGGAGATCATGAGAAGGATTAACATAGATTGTAGGAACGGCTCTGTTTAAATCAAACGGTTCTGTGTCCGACGCCAATATATGCTTATTAGCGAAATCGGTGCTACCTGTTGTACAAGATAATTTGTCTACTTCGGTATCTGTACAAAATTTCTGCTCACTATTCATTAATATATTTGAGCAATGATCATTTTCACTACCCGTAGCCGAAATTCCCAGAGTATTATTTTGATGATGTACTGTGTTATTATCGGCTACTAACATAAAATTTGGTAAATTACACTTTTCTGAATCTAAGCTCTTGTCTAAAGCCGAGGTATCCGAGCTATAATCTAAACTACATTGCTGCGAAACGGTGCGCATCTGGCTCTCTTCGATAACTTCAACCTTAACAGCATTACTCACGTTTTGTTTCTTTTTCGGCTTATGACGGGTCGTCTCTCGTTTCCGTAAACATTCCGCGTTCAACATCAACTTATTAATGGGAATTGCGTTGATTGAATCGATACCTTCGCGACTCGCCGACAGAATATTCGGGTTGCGGTGCTTGGCTTTTCGAACGTGTTCCACGTGTATATTGGTGTTGTTTACTTTCGAATTCGTGCCCAACATGTTACGTTCCATGCTCGAATCGTTCCTGTTGTGTTTCACGTACGAAGTGACCGAGGTCGTGTCGCTGTTCCCATCGCATTTGCGCAGGTGCAAGTTGTTACGTTTCATCATGTTCTGTCTCTGTCTTTTGAAAAATTTACGTGCTACGGTACTTTGATATGGATTATAAAATATTTGAGCACCATTTGCAGAATTCTCGATCAAATTAGGTACAACGTTATTCGATCGATATTGCTGTCGGTGTAATACTACTAAATTGACGTTATTTATTTTGGCACCGGGCGGTTCCTCCAAAGTCGAACTATTTAAATTTTTGGCTGCCTTAAGTACGTTGCTATGATTCGAGTTCGATTTTGTGTTATTCGAACTACGGCTACTGGATCTCGACACTAGCTGCGTTTCTGCAGCGATGGCGTTGCTAATAGGAGGTAACGGTAGAGGTTGTATTTGAATTTGAGGGATAATGTGAGTTGTATCCGATATATTGCGGGATCTGTAGCAAGATCCTTTGCGTCTAACGCAACTTCTAAACAACAACCATTTATTACGTATATCGTGTCGTGCTACACAATAAAAAAATAACGTGAAAGCGCCCAAAGTCGTAGCTAATATGGCGTAAGCGATACTAAATATATCCTCTTCGTACTGTAATGTTAACGGTTGTGACGTTGCAATAGCACAAGTAAACCACAACAGACTATACAATATCAAAAATATTATGTAAGCCCTTAGCTGCGTCGCCGGAGCGTGCTCTGAATCTTCGATTTCGCTCGATCTCGTCTTCATCGAGCTACTGTGAACACTAACCCTTTCCGGATTCGGGAAGCTAGGCTCCAACAGATCCAAATCGACATTTTCCGTAGCTTGCGTACCTTCGCTTAAATGCCCGTTCGCGTCGGAATTATAAATCGCGCACCGAATTAATAAAAATAAGGCACCCAAACACACAACTAATATGGCGGATGGTATGAAAAGTGCACTTAAAGCAGGCGCTGAATTTAAAAAACAATAATGCTGAGCCGAGTACTCCTTCATATTTACCGCACCAGATATGCCGCAGATTATAAGGGCGATGCCCCAACCAACGAGATACAAACCCAATATCGGTTTTTGTACCGGTTGATCAGAAGGTAATTCGTCATCTTGTAGCTCGATTGAATTTGGCTTGTTCAATCTCTTGTACATCGTACTAACTCCTACGCACATCCAGAGAAGAGACGAGAGGGTGAAATAATGCAGCAGTAACCCCACGACCTGGCAAATTTGAGTATCTTCAGTCTGATGTATACCGAACATATACACAAAAATTAAAAATTCAACAGCGATCCACATGTTAACCAGCGAATGTTTGCCCTTCTTGGGCATTTGAATCGATACGTAACATAATATGTACGTTATTATTACGATCAGAAGCGAGACGAACAAAATGAAGCTACCAACGTAAATGGCAGGATGTGAAAATCTGAACCTTGCACCCGTTTTGAAATTTTCCAAATGTGTCACATCCTGGAGAAGACCGTAATATCCTAACTGCTTGCAATAGAAGATCAAACTGTCTTGTACTTCACGACTAAGCGTGCAACCACTTGTGGACCAGTTTCCATTACCATTATTTAAGCTAGCGTTCCACCAAACGGGTGTAGGTAGGGCTTCTTCGTAACTGTAAGTCATCGGTATGTGCAACATGATGTAAATCGGTTCCGTCAGATTAGTTACAGTAATATTACCTGAAAAAACATTCATGTATTATAATCACATTCCAATAATAAACTTCATTTCTTATGTACTCAGAAATTATTATTCTCGCCGTATGTAGTATTTGTGATCGTGAAAATTTTCGAATTTCAAATTTCGACTGATATACACGTATTGAGGTTTCTTGAACCGGTTTTGACTATTTTCACGAGGTCCTGTGTGTGGATGTCCCAGACGTTAAAATTGTACATTTTTGATGATACAGCCTTCAAAAGTATATTACAAAGTGTGTGCGTTAATTTGATTTTTCAAATAATAACTAATATACAGGGTGTTTATGCTGTAAAGTTAATCCAAAATTACATGAAAACAATAATAGATAAAAATAGTTTATGTAGGATTGTAGTCTATGTTGGGGTCTATGAAAAACACCAATAACTTATTCTGATCAATTTTAAAATAACGAATTATCTAAACATTCAAAATTTTACTAATTTTTCTCGAAAATGGCTTTAACAATTTTGTTAAAATGTTAGTATGTTATGTAGTAAAATGTCGATTTTTTTTAGTTCTCTTAAGTTGTTTCTGTTAGGTTACGTTTTTTTTTTTTAAATTTAAATATTTTTTAAGAACGCGGTGCTGTGGTTCTTCATATGTCATAAACATTCAAGGATACTAAACTAATAGGATGGCCCATCCAACAATATTCGTAAACATATCGATGGCGAAAAAGTGATATTAATGAAGTCAACTATGACGTCATCCATGACATACTACAAATGTGATTTATAAAGTGACAGATGTGTCCTATGTCACACATGTATAAAATGTTCAGGTTTATGTAAATCAACCCATTTGGTTTAGGAGAAACCTTGTCTTATTTGGAAAGGAACCAACAAGAACATATTTAACAACAACAAAATTTTTGGTGAGCTATTTATTTAATGTTTGGTATCTAGCTATACTTTGGAAGTTGTCATACAACATAAAATCTAAGACATCGGTTTACACACTTTTGCGTTAATAATTATGTCACTTCCGGATAGCCAAGTAATACATTAGTCTTATGGGAATAGGCCATCCTATTAGTTCAGTATCTTTGATAAACATTCACATGAAACGCCATTTTGACAGACGTCATTTACGTCATGTTGACAGACGTCATGTTGACAGATGTCATTTACGTCATGTTGACAGACGTCATTTACGTCGTTGACAGACGTCATTTACGTCATGTTGACAGATGTCATTTACGTCATGTTGACAGATGTGATTTACATCATGTTGACAGACGTCATTTACAAAAAAGAGGTCACGGTCTACTACACAGGTTGGGAAACTCCCATATAAAACCGACTGAGGCCGGTAACTAGTTCCGTAAATTATCCCAGAGAGGCGATAAGTCTAAGAACCATTCGCCATAAATGATCACTAGATGGCGATACGTCTAAGAACCGGTTCGTGCACAAGATTTTGACATAATCAGCGAGATTTATAAGCTTTCGCTTAAAAAATTCGAATTTAATCAATCAGATGATGTACATAAAAATGTTTTAATTGAATTTTTAAGTCAGGTTTGTTTAAAATAGGTTCTTAAACTTAATCGCCATCTAACGGATTTTTATGGCGAATGGTTCTTAGACTTATCGCCGTCTAGCGGTAATTTATGTCGAAAAGTTCCAGATTTTTTGACAGGCTTCCTAACCTGTGTAGTAGACCGTGAAAGAGGTTAATTAGAACACTAGGAAGCGATACTTTTAACTTTTAAACCCACAAATACAAGATCATGCATATGACGATACATTATACTATATGGAGAAAGTCGTTTTGCATATGTGAGATACAGTAATTACTTAAAATCAGGGTAAATAAGTTTTTAATTAAATTTTAATCTTAATTTTTCAGATGAATAATTGAGTAAGATTGCTACAAATAAAGCGACGAAAGTCTCGAAACTGGTCCTAGCATTTCTACAAGATATCTTTCACAAAAAAGATACTAAGTGATTTTCAAATAACCTTATTTATCTAAATTTTTCGAACATACATTTTTCTCTTTTTGCTTGAACTTCTCATATTCAAATAAAAGTTATGTAAAACAGTATCATTGATCACTTACCTAGCTGTACTCCAACTACTGTGGACGTAACTTCCTTTTTAATTTTCTCATCTTTCACAGGAAACAGTTTACTATTACTGAACATGGCAACATGCAAACGTTGTATATTGGTATCTATATATATATCTTGTTCTTGCAGATGATAGAATAACGAAGCGGGAATTTGAACTGAAGCTTCGATTACACGATTTTTTGTATTCAATAATGGCGACTGATTAGATGACATACAGTAAAACGATCGATCAGTTTTATTTGCTGGATTAACAAACCACATACACGTTACTCCTTTAAATGCATCCTGTTTGATTGAGAATTCTTCACCCGCAATATTCACCTAAAAAAAACATAATTTTTAATTTATTTTTAAAATATCGCATACATTTTTTGATAATGTTTCAATTATTTGAACTAAACATTTTGATATACAGGGTGTCACACAAAAAACGCCGCAAGTTGTAACTCCGTTGTTTGTGGTCCGATTTTGGTGAACAAAAAAGTAAATGAAATGGCGCCTCAAATTCTATAAACTGCATTGGATTTCAATTTTTTTCAAGTTCAACTTAAATGTCAAACGATAGTAATTTTTTTTTCCAAATGGCATCTATTTTTTTTACTAAATCTGGTACATTTTTTTTCTGAAGTCAATGATGTAATCATAAGTTAATTTTAGTGCTAAACTAATAAGAAATAAAAAATAAAAGTTTAACTAAAATAGGTTAGGTTTTACAAAATTTTCAAGCGTGCCGTGGAAAACAAAAAAATTTTAATCAACAAATGTCATTTAAACGTCAGTGTGGTATTTAAATGACATTTGCTAGCATTTCTACAATATTCTTCATAAAAAAATATCTACTTAAAGTTAGTTATGGTACACATATTAAACGTTTTCTTAAGTTTTAATTACAATATGTTTCAGAGTCGCGCTACTTCATCACAATTTTTTTATAATCCGTTTAATGTAAAATATAAAAGAAATTGACAATATGCATATTTATCAAATGACATCTTACCTTAGATGATAAAGCAGACACTGCAATATTTTCTACGGTTTTAACTATTTTCTTACAGCTTTGATGTTTCACCTCGGCTTCCAACAAAATTTTCTTCGGCAGATCTAAAAGTTTATTCAAAACATCCAATAGAAGCGAACCCAGTTCTTTATCCGCCGATATTAACTGAATATAATTTTCAATCGTCTTAACTACATAAACCAAATCCATAGGATCTTTAAATATTTTCAGATTAGAAGTGTAATTTCGAAAGCGTTCTGCACTTTCATAAAGATTCGTTTTGGTGAGATTGAGGTCCACTT
Organism: Elmis aenea; assembly: GCA_947652605.1. Lineage (NCBI taxonomy): Eukaryota > Metazoa > Arthropoda > Insecta > Coleoptera > Elmidae > Elmis > Elmis aenea. The sequence goes on from OX393576.1 coordinate 15,107,076, forward strand.
TCGAAAACTGCTCTAGTATTTTTGTAGCGTCGGATACATACGAACAAGCCGAGGTGTTTAAAGTTCCCCACAAACCAGACTCCGAGCAGAAATGTGATACCCTTTGCTGGGATATATCGTTGTTTATATTTACCGACTCGCACGCCGTAGTAGCTGTGTAATTTACAATGGTTCTAGGCCACATGTAAGAGCCTTTATTATTAACTGTTGTCGTAATAGGACAATATCTTGTATCATCCGATATGACTATAACTGTTACTCCTTTAAAAAAATCGTTTTCACGTGTATGTTGACATTTCCATAAACCTGTGTTATTTCGATTTAACTTTTTAATAGTCAAAGTGCTCTCTATTAAATTATCCTCAGGCAAATAACGATTTTCTACTTTGATGTTGCTAAAATGTTGATTCGGATCTAGATCCTGCCACATCCATCTAATTTGGGTGTTTTCAAGAGTGTCTGATGGATCATTATCATCTGATACACTTGGAGTTCGGCACTGAATTTTAAAAAAGTCACCTTCGAATACTACTTGATTTTTATCAGGCTGCAAGTGAATAAATGGTTCTCGATTTCCAGCGGGCGACTTACAGTGAATGTCGACACCGATTTTAAGTTTCCGCAATGCTATTCCATTGAACGTAACTGGTGCGCTGCATTTTGGGTTTGAAACTAATTTTATTGAATAAGTTTGCGCCCATTCTAAAAGCCATAATAATTCACAATCACATGTCAAAGGGTTGTTTGATATGTCCCTAAAATAAATTATGAATATTAATTTCGCATTAGTAAAAAATGAGGGATAAGATAGATTTTAACCAAAAATACTTACAACTGTTTTAATGCCACTAATGATTTGAATGTTCCTTTTGTGATTGTGCTTATTGCATTGTGACTTAATTTTAATCGCTCAAGTTGTTGTAAGTTAACAAAGGCTGATGTTTCAATAAGTTTAATATTGTTCCCAGATAAATCGAGTCTTTTCAGATTTGGTAATTCGTTAAACTGACTATTGTTAATTATTGTTAACTGATTTTTACTTATGTCACTAAAAAGATGATAATTCAGTTTAATGGTATCACTTGTACAGTTGTAATACTTACAGTTTTTGTAATGCTAGGAACTGTATTTTGGGTGCAAATTCTGTTAGATGATTATTTGATAGATTTCTGAAAGACAAAAAGTTTTCATCATTAAATTTATCCTATTCATTCTAATAACTAAAGAAATGAATATGAACAGTAAATCAATTAATTTTTTAAAAGTGCTTAAAGAATATTACGAGATCGTAATTATACTCACAGTTGAACAATTTTGTTAGCTATAGATGAAACATTTAACTCATCCAAATGACTAAATTTTACTAAATCTCCACAACGAACTCGAAGCCAATCTGGTCCATCTTTTTGACGGTTCCAACTGCACGTACACTTTGATGGACACTGATCATCACTTGTCGTAGAACTTATTATGTATAAAAAAATTAAATACTTAAAAACTCCACAGCCCATTTTTAGGTGCTGATGTGTAAAAAATGCATAGCTGGAGAAACATTTCTTACTAACGGGGCCGACTTCATTTTATGAATTAAAATTCACAACCATTGTATTGAAATCGACTTTAACGTATCGTAACTTTAATTTCCAATACATCACTTAACGATAATACTTTACAAACTTTTATCTTATTACATGGATAGCAGTTTCATAGTGTTTACATTTTGACATTAACGCATAAACAAAGCCATTTAACGTTGTTAAACATACGCGAATACATATTGCCAACATAACACAATAATGAAGAATTTGACAACCATAACGCATAAAGTCCATAACTACAACCGCACATAATATAATAATTTATGGAATAAAATATATTTTTAGTTTTATATTCAGCAAACCAAAAAATTTAATGAAAAATGAATTATAACAAAAACCTTAAGGAATATGTTTGTTTATATGCTTCACATTTTGTTGCTTAACTGAAAAATTGTTAACTTATAAATTTTTCTATTCTTTATTACTTATTATAATTTTTTTACAGTTTTCCTTAGCATTATTTAATTTGTACATTCTCATCAATAGTGGGTTTACCGTACTCTCATTAGTATTAATAAGGTACGAAGCTAAAGTAAATACAGTATGATAAAATAGTTTTATTTATAATGCAACGTTTAAATGTATAAGACACAGAATATAATGAAAAAAGAAGAAAATATGTTATGAAGGAATACTATTAATGGCCTTTATAATTATATCGGTAGATTCTTCCATTTGACTTTCGTTTATAATCAAAGGCGGAGCAAATCTAATCGTGTCTTCATGTGTATATTTTGCAAGAAGTCCATTTTCCTTCATTTTTAAACACACAGTTTCTGCGTCAATAATATCTAAAAAGAGTATATAAATGAAAAATGTGTGTTGCTTTTTCGTTTGTTATATATGAGCCAATAGTGTTGAATAACGAAATTATTAAAGAATATATCCTATCTGATTTGACATCTACATAAACTTAAAAAAATAGTAATAAGAACCAGTTTCTAAGATTAATAATATTAATATCAAGCAAATGACATAATAAAAAAATATTTCAATACAAATAGAAAAGGCAAAGTCCTTTAACAGTTGATCTTGCAAACTAAATCACAGTTCTACCTAAATAACGACATAGCATAATAGCAAGCAATGCAAAACTAAAATATTTAGTTAACCCATATCCACAGCATTAAAAAAAACATTACAATCTAAAACTATATGTTACTTACTCTTATTAATAACCATAGCATTCATAAGCCCTCGACCTCTTATTTCAACCACTGCTTTATGATTCATCATTGTTTTTAAACGGTTTCTGAAAATTTCTCCCATTTTGAAAGAATTTTCAGATAACTTTTCGTCCATAATTATATCTAAGGCTGTTATGGCAATTTTTGAACCTAAGGGATTGCCACCAAATGTAGAACCATGAGTACCTAAAAAGTAAAATAGTTTTAACATATTTGTGCAAAATGTGTTGTAAAATATTTTATATATTTATATTTTAACTCGAATTACAACGTGAAAATCTGACTTATTATAATAGCCAAGGCTTAGGTTTATATTTTAATGTATCAAAAATAAAAATGAATTGAGCTCGGAAATGAGTGATTACTATCCGATTCAGCTTAAAAAGTTGCTTAGGCAATGTGTTTACACATTTAATATATTTTATTCTCCAAGGGAGTTATAGACGATTTTCAAAAATCATATTTTCCGGTATTTCTTAATTTTCTCGAATACCGTTTGAGATATTTTCAATTTCTTTTCGGATTATTAATGAGCACCTATTTAAGTAACTTTGCCAAATTTAAACTTGTACTCTAACTTTTATATCAAGCGAGATCCCCATGTTTATACTCGAATTTCAAATACCCTGTAAATAGAAGATACAAAAAAGTATACATACCAGGTTCCATCACAAGTATAACATCATCATTTCCTAAGCATGCGGAAACGGGATAAACACCTCCGCCAAGAGATTTCCCTAATATTAACAAGTCAGGCTTAACATTTTCATAATCAACCGCTAATAGTTTTCCGGCCCTTCCTAAACCTGATTGAATTTCATCAGCAATCCAGAGTACGTTATATTTCGTACATAACTGTCTGACACCTTTAAGATATCCGTCGCTTGGTATAACTACACCAGCTTCGCCTTGAATTGGTTCGACCATGAATCCACAAACACAGGGATCTTGAAAAGCTTTCTAAAAGTTATCCCGTTTAAAATATTGATTCAGTGGGTTATGATCAAAATACCTCTAGGGCTGCAAGATCATCGTATAGGACAATATTGAAACCTGGCATGAATGGTCCGTAATTTTCAAACGCTGAAGGATCGGTGGATGAAGATACGGCCGCTAGTGATCGCCCCCAAAAATTGTTTGTTGCAAATATTATTTTGGCTTGGTCTCTCGGAACTTTTTTAACTGTATACGCCCATTTTCGAGCTAATTTACAAGCAGCTTCGTCTGCCTCAACACCTAAAATAAAAATGGAAGATAATATCTGCCCCTTTTTATTATTTAGTAGTGTTTGTTTTGGCATGTATATTTTACGATCATATTACCTGTATTCATAGGAAGAACTTTATCGTAGCCCAATAATTTAGTTATTTTCTGTGCATATTCCCCAAATACGTCGGAATAAAACGCTCGCGACGTATGGTGCAAGATTCCGCTCTGTTTTCGAAGCGTTGCTACAATTTTTGGATGACAATGTCCAAAATTATTTGCAGAATAACCACTGAGATAGTCATAGTATCGTTTTCCTTCCACGTCCCAAACAAATACTCCTGAAAATGTATTGTTGTTATCAGGGATGGAATAACGTTTTAAATCGTTACGTTATTGTATAACGTTATTTACTATTTGTTTTCGTTACATAACGTTATAAATAACGTTAAAAAAATGAATTGTTATGTTATATAACGTTATATAAGGTTACATAAATTATGATATACAGGGTGTTTATCAAATAATGCGAAAAAAATCGGACGGTAATTCCTTATTGAAAATAAAGTGGGGTTTTTTATATAACAATTTTTCTTAGACGTCTTCTTTCGGAGTTACACCCCCCTAAAGGGGAGCGATAAAATTAGGTTTTTATTTTATTTCTCAAATTTAGATAAATGTAGGAGAATGATATTTGGTAGATGTTTTATACTTATTAAAAGGTTTCCCATAGTATTATTTTCACCTTCATAGGGGGCTGAAAAGTGCGACCCCTTTTGGTTTTTTAATCAGAACTTTTTGGGGAGTTGAAATTTTGCAATTTTTTTTTGTTAGTTTGACTTATTTAGAACCTCTTTTTATTCTTTAGTTTTTCTCGTAAATCTTACAGTTTTGAGTAAAAAATTAAATAAGTGAATATGATGTTTATGTTCATATTGGGTAGAATTGACGGGCGTTTTAGCGTTGTCGCCGCGTAAACGTCAAAATGAATTGCACCCGTCACTTCTATCCAATATCGTTTTATATTGCAATATTTGATGGTTCATGTTCATTCATATAATTTTTTACTCGAAAACTGTAGGTTTAACGAGAACAGTTAAAGAATAAAAAAAACTTCTAAATAAATCAAGTTTTTAAAGAAAATTTAAAATTGCTAGATTTCAACCACCAAAAAGTCCTGATAAAAAAACCAACAGGGGTCGCACTTTTCAGCCCCCTGTGAAGGTGGGAGATAATTAAAAATACTACTATGGGAAACCTTTTTATAAGTATAAATCTCCCACATTTATCCAAATTTGGGAAATAAAATAAAAACCCAATTTTACCGATCCCCTTTAGGGGGGTGTAACTTCGAAAGGAGACCCTAAAGAAGAAGAAAAATATGAAAGACCCCTCTTAATTTTCGATTAAGTATCACCACCCGATTTTTTTCGCATTATTTAAGAAACATGCTGTATAAAAATAATTTTTATTTGTAACTCTGAAATTATTTTTGGGATCTGTAAATGTAAATTTAAAAAATAGTACCTACAAAATTACGTTGAGGTTGAGATATTTTATTTTCATTTTAATTTCTAAAATACAAACAAAATATTATATCTTCTGAAAATAAAAAGATCGCCATATAAAAATTTAATTTATAGAGAATAACGATACAAAATAACTTTTAACGAAACGTTATCGGTTATTATAACGTTATTAAAATATCGTTACGTTATTGTATAAAAAATTATAGTTGAATCGTTATTATAACGTTATCGGGTATCGTTACGTTACGTTTTCCATCCCTGGTTGTTATACGTTAACAAAATAATTTTACGCGAATCGTTTTATATTAACACTAACAACTCCTTACATTCCTTTAGGAGCTATTTTAAAGAATTGTTTTGAAGCCCGTTTTTGGTTTGTATTATTAGCGATAGAGCCATAGTTATTTGGACCATAATCATTGAAACCGTACGATAATATGTTGTGTCCTTGTGTCTATAGTTTTTTTTTAATGTCAGCATTTTATGTATGAAGACACAAAGTAGATTTTATAAAAGAGGAAATATTCAAAACCCGCATCAAAAGTGTTTTGAAAATATGAAATAATGTTTTATCTAGATTTGTTAATCAACATGTTTTTAGTGAAAACAAAAACTAAAGCCTTTTATTTCATCTGCTTCACAGAAAATAAAATGTGAAAAGAATGACTGTACTTAACCCTTTAAGGCCCAAAATAAGTTTTCCTAATAAAAAGAAAAAAATAATAAAAACTTAAAATTAACTTAAAATATCATAAAATGAACAATAAAAAAATCTGTTTGTAATTATATTTCTTTAAATAGAGAGAAAAAAGTCGGTGGTTTCACCAATTAACCACTGGCACAAAAAAAAACACTTTCACTTTTCGTGGTGTTTAATAATTTAATAACAAATAAATGTACTTTCAGCCCAAAATAAATTTTTTCGATAAGTTTTTAACTTCATTAACTTAAAATATCTTAATATTAACATTAATTTTATAACTTCGAATTTAAAAACAAATCCATAAATAATTTATCACCTGATTATTTATTTATAAATTTAATTATCAGCCATTATAACCCACTAATTGCAAAAATTTTATTAGTTTCTTAAAATTTACCATTGTTTAATAAGGCCACTTACACCATGCAAAACACTTAAATGATATTTTATTATTCAGACCTATTTTAATTGGTAATTATTGCTTTTCGCCATAAGACAGCGGTCTCCAAACTTTTTGGTCGCGCGCCCTTACTTTAATGTCGCAGGATTAGCGGGCATTCCAAAATAAAAAATCACAATAGTTTCATCACAAAATTTGCTAAATTATGCTGTGGAAATAGAAATATTAATTTATTAAGAATTGTCCGGCGCACTCCAGAAATTATCTCGCGTACCACCGGGGGTGCGGGCACCCCACTTTGGAGACCACTGCTGTAAGACATAGGGTAGCAATAGTGGTTTTAAAGCGTGGCCACTAGGTATCATGTAATAAATTATTTGAAAGGTGGTTTCTTGTTGAAACCGCTAGGAATCAAAGGGTTAAGTAATTGTTGAAATACTGCACATTTTGTGTAATGTTATCAGTCTTTTACCCTGTAACTGTTATGGTGTGCATATTGGGGTAGCGATTAACGGTACCGTCTTGATTTTGTAAAATAGTGATATAAAGTTGTTTTTGAAATTTCGAAATACAGAAGTTTTACGTAATTCGAAGAGCTTTTTGGTTCTATCAAAACTAGACAGGTTTTATGTACTTAAGAGTATGTTATCATTGTGGTACTTTTAATTAATTCAAATACTTTAGTAAGGAGTACCATAATCTGTATTTATTACATTAGTTTTAAATTTTATTTGTAATTATTCGTAAACAATTAATTTTGTAAACAAAAACATATTGACTGTAAAAATGAAAACTTTAAACAATTTTAATCTGTACCTTCTCCTTTGCAAAGAGCTACAGGCAACGGGTGATAATTATGAGCTGCATATTTCGCCTCCCTATCAATAACTTCTTTTGTACTTATTGATCTTTGTAAGTTTGCTCCTATTCGTACGGCATTTCGGCACTTGGATAACATTTTTATCTGCAAAAGAATTACGTGTTAGTCATTCCACGGTTATCATATTTTTTGCTAAATTTTTACGCCAACTGTAAACAATTACATATGTTATTCTACATTTAGAAATTTTTATCCAGTTATAACCGAACGTTTTCGGTTATTTAAAGCCTATCGTAATCCCATGATTATTGTTTGTCTTTTTGTTGTGAAAATAATGAGTGTGTTTAACTAAAGTGAAAATAAAAAAATAAAAAAATTCACAAATTATTATTTCTTTCACAAGTTTTGGTTTGATACACCACATTTTTACTGAAAGAATGGGTATGGGATGAAAGTATTTTGCAATGCAACAATGATCAGTTAGCAACATTTATACACATTTATGTTAATCTTTTATAAGTTCATGATAAATGATGGAATTTTGTTGAATATTGAAATTGTAATTCCTTAGAAGTGTGCTTTACTGGCAAAAACAACAGTATGTTTCAGTGTTTAATAAATATGAATAACTACATTTTGTTTAATTACAAACATTTGGATAAGATTATACAAAAAAGAAATTTATTTTATATACCAGGTGTAAACTGTAAACGAAATCAGGCTTTCTTTTAAGAAGAATCTAAAAACTTGTAAAAATGTTGTTCTGTACGTTAAATTAAAAAAAACAAAGTAAAAAAATTACTTGCAGTCTTAAAAACTATCTTTAATAATGTGGTTGTGTTAAAAATTGCTTTTTTACCAAAAATGTTAAGATATATTCGATGTTCCACACTCAAGTTCAAAATTACGGCTATTTGCGGTATAACCGAAAGTGATGCACCAATGATAATCGGATTTTATGCACATATTACATCTCTTAAGTTTGTTTTATTTAAATAAAAAAGTAAAGAAGAAAAACGGGTGAAAAAGAAAATTTTGATATATTTTTTCGTTTTAAATATGTTTATTATAATTCATCAAACATTTGTACACTTTAGTACCTATACCTAAGTAAAATATCCCTTACAAAAGTAAAATTAAATATCCAATGAAGTACTCAATGTGCTTAAAATTATGAAATATAGGTTGTTTGAACCCCTGATGAGATGTAGTCTAATATTTGGTGGCAAGATAATATTTTCGTTACAAACATAAGGTCAATTTTAACGTATTTTTTTAATACGTAGCAAAATTACAAACAAATGACTTAACGAATTAATTCTTTTCTAGTAGTCTTTCGTTAAGCGAAAAATATATCTATATACGCCAGTGTTTTACAATTTGTGGGGCGAGACTATTGCAAGGAGGGCGCTCAGCTTTAACAAAATGTAACTTGTTTGATAATACAAAATTCGTTGTAAAATTTGCGTATTTAGTGGATATTTTTTACAACCTACCACTTTTAAATATTTAAGTTATGAAATTAGATCGTTAGGAAAATTGAGGGGGGTGCAACCATTTTTTATGAAAAACAGGGGGTGCAGATACAGAAAGTTTGGAAACCACTGATATACGCAATGTAAGTGTAATTTTTAAGAATATTTTATTTTTATTTAGCACATTTAAAGTTTATTTGTGCATTAAAAATATTTATACTCCTGACAATTCGTAATGCGGGAAGTAGGTACCTACTTATAAAGAATCAACGCAACGGTTTAAACAATTGATTCTGGTAATTGTTAGTACCACTGTTTAATAAATGGTTACTATTACATTTATATGTTTAATTTGCTAGTAATTACGTAGGCTAACTTGATTATACATTAATCAAAACTATGTTCTATAATTATTGCGTTTTGATGTATTTTGAAATATTTATCGGTAATTCTAGATGGAAAATTATGCCTTCATAATTAAAGTAAATGACCCGTTTTTTAAGTGAACTATCATTGCCACATACTTATAACGTTCAGCGTTCAGCGTTAACTTAAAAACACCACAATGTTTGTGTTATTAAATGTATTAAGTAATGTTTTGTGATATCAATTTTTTCCAGTCATAACTCATGTTTCTTTATCCGTTTCATAAGCTTTACGTCGGAATTTCTTTCATTACGTCCTTAAGCTAATTATAGACTTTGTTTTACAGCATGCGTTTTAATTTTAATAATAATATTGCGGTCGAATACCTCTGCTTTGTTTTTTTCTAATACCAAATATTTTAACCTAGAGACAGCGATTCAAAATGACCTTGGCCACATATTTTTAGAACTTCATTCAATATCTGCAAAGTTAAAGTTTCTATACGGAAGTCTTAATTTAAAAATAAAAGATGTGCTGTTTTGTTGTAATCAATACGCTTTTAAGAAATTCGATCGTGTATGTGTTTCATGTTTCATTATTAAATTGATTAGCTTTTGTTTCTAATAGGTGCTTTCCATTTGATTTCGTAAGTACACCCAACTGCACTGATACGAGTTACTCCGAACAACCTGCACCTAGAGTCAAATGGAACATGCCGGTAAGGTGTAAGAAGTTCTGTGCATATAACTATAGGTTATGTTTATGTTGAACAAGTGTTACATCTTGCTTGTGTATTACTAAAATCTTCTTCACTTACTTTTAATTGATAAATATCATTACCTTCATCTAAAAGAGTCAATGTTTTGAACGTGGACATGGTAGACTTATTAATTTGACAAACGTGAGCAAACCAACATAACCTCAAAACGTGATTAGTGCAACTTGCTCCGTCTAAAAGTTAGGTGCAGTAGGGGGCAGGGGAAGGTTACTCGGATACGGTTCCGTGCGTTTCACTTGTGCCAAATGGAACACATCAGAACTGTTTGGAGTAACTCTGAGCTGTTCTTTATGTCAAATGGAAAGCACCTATGGTGTAACATTTTATGGAATATTACGGACTGAAAAATTCCGATGCTATATATTTCATAAACATACGTAGGTATCTATTGGGTTGTTTGTAATTGTAAATTATTTGTCGCGAGTAATTTTTTAAATTTATGAATTAAATTCAACAAGACAAGATGATATTTAAGTAAAAAATATTTATGACTGCTGTCATGAAACTCTAACCGTGACAACTGCCTTAAACAAAAGAGCAATTTTGTTGCTAAACGGATTTTAATACTGTAGGTACTGACAAAATGATTTAAAATATCTTGAAAATTGTATTACCATGGAAAAATGTTCACTATGTTTGATTTTTTAATGCATTGATTAATAAATCTACAGGGTAGGCCAAAAGTCTAAAGAAACTGCTATAGTATTTGGTAAATCGGGCGGTGGTTACATTTTAATGTACTTCCATTTTTTTTTCTCTGGTAAACTATCTAAAACTAGAACCCGACCGTCATTTGTTTAAGTTGTAACTTGTAACCCAGATTTTTTTACAGTTTAATTGATGGAGTTTTTTTTATTATTAAGAATAATCCGATTTTTAGTGTTTCGTAATCTATATATATAAAAATGAATGTATGTATGTATGTATGTTTGTATGGATGTTTGTCCTTTATGCATTCCTATACCATTCATCCGATCCTGGCCAAATTTGGCACAGACAATCTATAGGACCATGGAAAGAAGATAGGCTATATAAGAATTCCCAAAAAAATCGTCCGGAAAAGATATTGAGGAAAACATGCCAAAATCGTGTTTGAAATCGTCTGGAGCGAGAATTTCGTCAAAATTTGACAATTTGACAATTTGACGTAACGTTTAAACGCTCGAACCGGGATCTAGCGGTGAAGGAGCCCCGAAGGGGCTCCGGAATCGCTAGTAGATAATATTTCAGAAATATTTAAATTTTATGGGAACACTATATTACTTCAAAAAAACAATAAATAAAGTTTTTCAAAATGTAGCAACAAGAAAATCAAAAATCAAAATTAGATCGTATTAACTGAAATAAAATTGACAGAAAAATTATCAAGTCAAGCAATAATTGTTTGAAAGGAACATAAATTATTCGATTAGTATTTGTTTTTAATTTTGCAAAAAAAAATATACCTACTGAAAGAAGAAAAATCTCAATCTAATAAAATGTAAATAATTTAGGTGTAAAAAAAATTATAGTAGCATGTCATTTTCCATTTACGTAAAACTTTTAATATAACTTTGGTTCATAAAATTTATATTTATGGCATGTTCCCATACTGTTGGCCTACTCTGTATAATTATTTTATTAAATATTTATTACCTTTAATTTTTAATTGTAGTAAATGTTGTGTTTTACGATGCATAGAATTATGTGCATAATTCTCTTAATATTCTTTTAAACATACTTCATTAATTTAATTTGATTGCCAAATTGACATTTAGCCTGTTATAAATTAGCAAGTATGGTAAATTATTGAACAAAACAAACTAAATAAATTCATTGTATTGTTTCGACTGTTTTTTTTTGCTATAGTTTTGTTTTATGTATAAGTATCTAGCTTTGGTCACATTATGTTTACAGACCGTTAGTTGAATTTTAGTTTTATTAATGCTGTATAAGTACTTGGTTTTTATATGTACTCGAATTAATACTTTTATTTAAGTACTATTATATTGTTAATACATACAAAATAATTTAATATTAACTAAACAATTTTTGAAAAGAATTGAAAAGAAGACACACGAAAAAGAAGGATGTAAATACACCCATTAAATATGTTTAACAGTCAATTATCTCAATTAATCTAGCCTAAAACACATTACCGTCCTTGAATTTTTATGACGCTTTGGTGTATTGCTACATAGCTATGTTTTTGTGGTTCGAATTATTTGGTAATACTTAAAACAAAAAAAAACTTTTTATTTTGTCGAAAATAGTTCAATTTCACTTTCTCTTACATAAAATGGAAATACTTACATACAAAATACTGTTTATTTAATACACTGCACTATAAACTGTAAGTACCAATATGAAAACTATGTACAAGTTTTAAGATATAACGTTAATAAAGTACTTTTATTCTGTTTTTCATTTGGACTTTGGTTTTGGTTTTTAACTAGTAAGTTTGTGTTTTAGATTTAGATTTTTTTTAAAATAACGTCACAGTACTGCTAACAAAGTATTATACAAAACTGTGGTTCTATTTTCGTCTCATACACATTATACAGTCACTAGCTGGCCTTCAATTATATGTATGTTAGGTTTAGCTATTAGAGAATTTAAATTTTAGCGAGAGTGCATTAAATTCGATGGCCCATTGTTGTTTTGTTGCTTTTACTTCATCGATATTTCTAAACGAAGCTAAACCATTTTTTGTGCCGATACATTGACGAGCTGTTTTCTGTGAACATTAAAGAATATTGTAAATTGTACTGGGTGTACCACTTAATTCGGGTCACTATGGAAACTCGTTTAATATTAGAGATAGAAGTAAGGTTAAATGAGTAAAATATAATAGAGCTCAATGGGCAGCAATATTCAAAATTTTTGAAAAATGCATTTTCAACGTGATAAAAGCAAAAAATAAAATGTTGCTTGTTTCATACCACGCAATATCTTTTCTAGTTTAAATGATCAAATTCTGAAGTTTTGGGCATTATGATAATTTCACATGCCACATAATAAGGCAATATCAATTTTTCCATAGCACACTTGGTCACGAAGATATAGTAGTCAACTTTGAACGCCATATTATATTTTCTTAATTGAATAGCATTTATTTTTTTCTTTCCAGTGACATTATGATTTAAAAAATTACCCACACAACAACAGTTTTCTAACGAGTTGACTAATGTTGAATGTTGTTTTTTATCAACAAAAGTCACTTATTTTTTAATATTAATATAATTTATTTTATTGAATAAAATTATGGAAATCCATTTGCTTAAAACTATTTGTGTTGGTGTACCTAATTATTTTAATATTTATTATTTTTTAGCTGATTACGTAAATTTTTGTGTGCGTTATATTAAAATATATAAAATTACGGAAAAAATTATTTCTCTTATGCTTCTGTAGTTTTTTTAAGTTGATTTTCAAATTACAGATATGACAAAATATTGAATTGGATAACCATTGTTACAATTTTATTTGTAAATTGTCTGATAGCGGCAAATAAACGAATAATGTTTAGCTTTAGATAGAAAAATGTGAAATAAAAAATGTTTTAAACAGTTTGTTTTGTATTAGACCAGAGATTTCCGGAAGTTATTTTGATTACTAAATGAGTTTATTTATATCATGTTAGAAAACACATCTCATTAATTACCTAATTTAATTGACATTTTATCTACGAAAATATTTATTTATGCTTATGTTAAGTTTAATCATTTATGAGTGCGTATCATTTGTCAATGTATCTAAGAAATGTTTAACGGTCATAATTTTAATAGTTGTGAAATTGTATAACGAGTGTGCAGTTTCAATACTGCGTCACACATCATAAACCGTGATTTGAACTGTAACATATTTCGTAACCACTCAATTGGAATAATTATGTTATCATTAGTAATTACTAAGCCAGGAACATACCATCAAGCATAAGTATAACCAAGTTATTACCGAGTAAAAAAAAGTCCATTTTGATTTTTGTTTAATATCTAGCGTGCCATGGAACTTTTTTAAAACATTAAAGCATCACCGAATAGGTCTCAGAAAGAGGAACGATTTGTCTAATTTACACTTCTTTGTAGCTCTTATCGTTTACGAGATCCCAATAGTGGCCCTCCTATGTGGACCACCCTGTATACGTTTACAATTATGATATTACATTAATATTAACATTAATTAGTTAATCTCAACATTAACTAAGGCATTCAATTAACGTTGAAAATTTATAATGCATTCATTATTAATTTAAAAAAAAGTTTAACCAACCTTTAACCTGACCCTCGTTCATTTGGTCAGTAATAAATGTTCAGGTTAAAGGTTGGTTAAACCTTTTTTTAAATAAATAATGAAAATGCATTGTTAATTTTCAACTCTAACTGAAATGCTTAGGTAATGTTGATTATGCTTACAACATTTTGAATACTTTTTAAGACTTCAAATAATTTTTTTACCAAAATATATTTTTGTATGCTATAACGTGCATTAACTTAAATTTATTAGGTCAAAAAATCGTCTTGGTTACTTGACTGGCGGCTCTTAATATTACAAAATCAGTTTTATTTTCTTAACATAAAGTCAATTATTATAAATGAAATGATATTGGCTCATGCATTTATTTTCATAGAGTATTTTTTACGAATTCAACATTACCAATAACTTGATATTTACATTAGGATTTTGTTACAAAATTTTAAAATTATTGCAAAATTTATTAAGTTTTTATTAATCGTAATACAATATGCTTAACTGCAACAACACAATTTTTTTACATTGTTTTTTGAGTGTCTGTGTGAAGAATAAACAAAAAAATACAAAGTTCTATACAGTTACAGGGTAATTCAATTTCGAGGGCGACTATGGGGATCTCGCTTATTACTGAAAATAGAGGGTAGGTTTAAATTTGGCAAAGTTGCTAAATTTTATGCTCATCAATAATATCAAAAGAGATTTGAAATATCTTTAATTGTTTTTGAAAAAATTGAAAAAAAACTGAAAAAATGACTTCGTTTTTTTGCTATAACTTTTTTATTTATATACATATATATATTTTTTTTTTCTGTAAAAACTTTTACATGGCTACTTTATATTTTACTTTTCATGGTGCCATAAATTTTTTGCTGTGCCGGTAGACAAGTGACGGATTTAAAATATCTTAACTTAGGAGTCACGATATAAGTCAAATTTATCTTCAAAATTTTAATTGTGTGTACTGTATTAATAGTCATATAAACGCATCACAAGGTCAGATTTGATTCGTAGTTGCGATGTACTGACGTACTTACCAAAAGTTTATATTAGGGACCGGCAACAAATAGTGTTAATAAATAGTGACAACGTTAATAAAAAATACAATGTGCAATCTATGATCATCAATGTCATGCAATAGTAATTCTGCGAATGAATATAAACGAAATAGCAATGCTATTTTAGATTGAAATGGTTTTGTGCAACCGCTGACGAATTCGTACAAACAATATTTTATACAAATATGGTTTATTTATTGCCCTTCTTCAGTAATGAACTATTAATTGTTGTTTGTCTAATACGATTTTTCGACTTTTCGTTTTATGACTATATTTCGCTTGTTTATGAAAATAAAGAAAAATAATTTTGACGTTCTACAGGCACTTTTTTGATAAGAATGCAGTGGCGTAGACAATTTTTCAAAAAAAGTTCCGAAATTCGAGTTGTGACATAAAGTTGTATTTAAAAAAAAAAAAACATAGTTGCTATGACTTATTTAAATTCCTTATTTTTTTGTCATTCTAAATATATCAGGGCTGATGTATTTATTTTTAATAATACGCAAGTTACAAAGGTATTTTAGTTTTTTTTTTAAACAAAATTATAGTAGGCTGTGAAAACAAAAACAAAACAAGGTGTAAAACTTTTAAAACTCATTTGGTACTAGTTACGAAAGTTTTGTAATTTGTTTTTGTGATAAACATTATAAATATATAAGAATAAGGAAACCACGATAAAGTAGGAATCTGCAGTAATGTAGTTTATTGTAGTTTATCTTATGTTCAAAAATATTTGTGTACAACACAACCAATTACGTTGTAAAATATTTTAAATTGTAGCAAAATAAAAAAGATTGAAATCAAAAGTAAATAATAAATAAAATCGTTTTATGGAAAACAGTGTCGCCTCTATAGGCGACAGCCTAATTTAAAATTATAGTTTGTTATAATAAACGAACTAAAAAAAGGGTAAATTAACATTAAAAAACATTAAATCAACAAAATTTTATTTTCGAAAGCCTTTCTAAATTATAGTTGTAAAAATTGTCAAATTACTCTTTGCGTTAAACTATGGTACAGTTTTTAAATGAGGCAGTGGAGCTTTGAATTACATTTGACTAGTGTTAGTTACAAAATTATCATATTAAAACAAATATAAACGTTTATAAGAAATATTATGATGCATGCTTAATGAGATATTAATGATATCAAACATATTTAAGATGCAAATTCCCATATTGACCAGTTGAGTTTCTGCTATCGGTTCTACAAAAATATGCAAATCAAAACGTTAATCAATATTTACTGATTACTATTAGCCTTGCCTAGATTTTGCTACCTAATTTTATTTAGTAACACCAGGCGAGGATGAATCTAACAAATGTTCATTTTCTTTTTTAGTGAAACGTAGTTATTTATTACTTATTACATA
Organism: Elmis aenea; assembly: GCA_947652605.1. NCBI lineage: Eukaryota > Metazoa > Arthropoda > Insecta > Coleoptera > Elmidae > Elmis > Elmis aenea. The sequence goes on from OX393576.1 coordinate 15,123,798, forward strand.
AATAATATTAGTAAGACATATATTCCGAAGAAAATATATTTAAACAGTCTATTATATAAAAAAAACTATAAAAGCTGTATTCTCTGCATATTTGAGGAATAAATTTAAACAAGTAACAATCTTTACCTTTTAAATATTACAGCACTCTTGAGGTACTGTATTACACTAACTTGATTAAATAAAGTTTCAACTGAACTAAACCGTACGCTGAAAACACGTGTATGCTTTGATGGTGCGATTTTAATACTGATCGTCGGATTATATTGCATTAGAACTACCTACGTATTGTTAGGCAAATATTTTATTGGAAAAAATATTAGTGGAGCCCTAAACTAATCGTATATTATTGGAGCAGACAAGTTGTAATATTTATGATACCCTAATATTCTCCCTGTTGTGAAAAACATGTTTATGGCCAGGATTTCAGTCGACACATTTCATAAATATCTTGCTGCATTTATGATTTGTTACTTGAAGAAAGTATATGCATTAATTTTATGGTACCCATTTTAAAATTGTTGCTGTTTGATTTTCTCTCCTAATTTAGAAAGGGGACAGAAATTCTTTATAATAAACAAGGTAAAAATGGGTTTTGTACTGTTCCCAAGTTAACATTCTGATTCTGACAATTATCAGATACATTTGGTGAATACATTACGAACTTAAAATAGAGAAAATGTCATGAAAAAAAAAGGTTTTTGAAAGCAATTTTATGTTATGTGTAACATAAAATCCATAGGATTCTTTTAATATTGAATCCGCCACATGTATAACTGTTGTGTTTAACATTTTTTAATGTTATTTTAATTTCTTGTACAGAGCATCCCAGTAAGATATCCCTAGTCCTGCAACTTCTTTATTTAAAGCGATAGAGCTTTGGTTAAACAAAACATATAGAGGGTTGTGAGACGATAAATTTGTTATAATATTTTACTTATATCCATTTGTTTTTGAGAGATTTGATTTTACCATTTTATTTTGCATTTAAATGGTTCCTTTTACTTTGGAATACCTCATTTGAATTTCCTTATCACATGATAGATAATGTAAGCAGGACCTATCACAGGGGGGGTAGACGGGACTGATTCCCGGGGCCCGGTGTTGCAAAGGGGGCCCGGATTCGAACTAATACACAATGTTTTGTTTACAAATACTGTTAAAATTCATGAGAACAGCGACGAATAAAATAAAATATATTTAATACACAAGCTAATGTTTTTTTTTTTAATTTTTGACCGTAATAGTTTTACCATTTAAAAATTTATGGTAAAATTATGTTTATATTTCCTTTACCTAAATAGATATTAGTAGTGAAAGTTTTTACCTCTATTAAAAATAAGTTTGTGAGGAGTGTGGGGCGATCTGATAAAAAAAAATCAGAAGAGTTTGCCATAAAACTGCAATTTTGGATGATAAATTATGTAGTCTACATCATCTAATTTGGCATTAAAACGCGTTTGATCTGTTAAAATTAAAAAAAAAGAGACTTGGCTTATTATATTATATTAAAAATTTTGCTTTAAATATTTATATTTTTCGTATTTTTATACAGAATTACATAGTCTACAGTTCTACAGGGTGGTCCACATAGAAGTGCAGGCCACTATTGGGACCTCGTAAACAGTAAGAGCCACAAAGAAGTTTAATTTAAATAAATAGTTCCCCTTTCTAAGATCTATTTATTGATGCTTTATTGTTTAAAAAAAAGTTCATGGTACCCTAGATAATAAACTAAACTAAAAATGGGCATTTTTTAAAAATCGATACACTTGCTGGTACAAAAATATTATTGGGAAAAAAGTTGTAAAATGAAAGCATTTATTTATTTCAATATTTGTCAATTTGTCTAATTTGAACTTCTTTGTAACTCTTATCGTTTACAAGATCCCAATAGTAACCCTTCTATGTGATCACCCTGTGTATCAAAATGCGAGTCTTAAATTCATACCTTTCTTGGAGGAAAGGGCGGCCCGTTGTCTATTGTTTCCCAGGCGCCGGGATTTTCTGTGAACGGCCCTGAATGTAAGTATCTTTCGTAAGAAACTTTTTTATTAAAATAGCAAACAGATCAATGAAAGTAGTCTGTAAAAAAATCAGAAAACGTATTTAAAAAGATCTCGCGATTCCCTAAATATTTTATCATAAACACCAAGGGTATATCTCTTAAAATAAAGTAGTTATAGGGCTGGGGAGTTCATATTAGCAACACGCTGTATATCATTTGGTGGCTACACCAGTTTATTTTTAATTATCTTACAAAATTTAATTAAAATAATAAATGATTTAAATAAATGTATTAAAAATGAAGTTTATAAAACTAAAAATTAAGAATAAATTAGCGCTTGGTTAGGTATGGATTAAGCAAAATTTGTGGACTATCAGCTGTTCTTTCACAAGTTGAGTATGTGCTATTGTTACAATGATATTTTTATTTTAAAGTAAAGAATACCAAGTCAGGTTTACGCAGTGGATAATTTAATCGAAAGTTTCATTTTTAAGAATGCATTTTTACATTTAATATGTGTAGTATGGCAATTATTTTAACCGTTATGTGTTGATAATCTAATAAGATACTTTGCACTTTTTGAAATCCGATGCCGATGTTCTGTCGCTTAGCAACAGCATTCAAACAACACGAGACTCAACTAATTATTGTAAACCACATCTTTTAAAGTTAATCGAACTAATTTAAAAATTAAAGCTAAATTATTGAATTTCATTAAAAATGACCATTAATTTAATTTATATTTATCTACGCGTTTGATCTTTAATTTAGTTTTTATTCAAAATTAAACATTAATTTAGTAAATACTCCTAATATGTTATTAATAATTTTAAAAACATATATAAAAATGTATAGTGTAAAAAACATTTGCCAAATCTTAATTTGTTGGTAAAATAGTTCTGGTAATACATGGACAAAACTCAGATATCAAAAAAATGATAAGTTGAAACCGAATTTAAAAAATAAGTAATAAATAAAAATTACCTGTGTCACTAAACGTTTTTAAACACTGCTTTTTATTTTTATCCAAATTTGTATGTAAAATGTACTAACAGGATTCAGTTTATCATGAATGTAATATTGATTATCTACTGCAAGAAGCATAGATATAACATGAATTTATAATAAATATCGATTTCTTCACGAACATAAAAGTTAATGATTAATAAGTTATAAATCATTTGCTAATACGCTAAATTCTAAAAACATTTTTTTAATGTGCTCATTAACACTAAGAGTATGTGAGATAAAGAAGCAGTTAAAAAATTTGGCGTCATTGCCAGGAAAATCACCGAATCATGGCATTATTATAATGCAAAATAATTATAGTTTTGAACCTTAGTAACTTACACAGAAGCCTATAAATAGAAACAACTCGTGTAATCTTGAATTATCAAATAAACTTTATTTTATATAAAGATTCCATAAGACCGTATCATTATGCAACAACAGCTCATATTATGTGCCATCTCTTTTAACATATGTGATGCTAAACATACTTGTTTACTAATTTTATACACTATGTTACTTATAATACATACATTGAAGTCTATTGAGCTGTTTAATTAAATAACTAATACGTTATATTATGATAAATAATCTTATTAAGCTTCAAATATTACATAAAATTGCTTTAATAACGACTGTGTGCATACAAATATATAAAAAAATGGTCGTATTTACAAAACTCAAAACCAACCGACAACACTTGTCTGTTATCTAATAACTAATAAATGTATCTAAGTTTTTAATGAAAATGTGTTAATTATTAGATACTTTGAATCTAAAACATGGCAAATTCAACACAATAATTGTTTTAGCGGATTCACTAAACTCTGGGTTTTGTTTTATAGAAAGGATGAAATTTACTAAATATTAATTAAAATATCTGTTCCAAAAATGTTACAATTAGGAGTTTGAGGCAAATAATATTTTAAATTTCTGTAGACAAAAGAGTATGATTTTTAAGTTTAAATTCCCTCCTTTTTAGTCTTTATCTTGTAATTGACCAACATAAGTGTAATAGTTTGCAAAATATCATATAATACATTAAACATAATAAAGTATTACAAACACTCAATCAAAATCACATTTATGTTCTCAAAGTTCTTTAAGTATTACATATTTCATATTGTTACTGTATGGATAACAAAAACTTTATGACATTTTTATGGGCTATAAACAATTAAGTAAGAAAACTGATAAACCTATTTTATCATATTAACTAACCCGCGAATTAGTTATGAAAAAAAAAGTAATTTAAAGCATCTTGATATAATCAATAATGTAACAATTACCTTTAGCTTGCAGTCTTGATATTTGCATTTATACATACTACAGGCAAGTTATTGTAAAAATTATACCAAGGAAGTCGCATATATATAAACTTCCTGTTGTTATCATTTTTATCTTTGTTTTGTAGATGGCTTGGGCCGTCTACCTATCAAGTTAAATGTTTAGATTTGATTAAAAAAATACGCATTTGCACTACTGGCTAGACTAATACTTATTGATCGAGATAATCGGGTTTACAATTTTAAATGTGACTGATATTACCTGCAGACGTATTGTGTAATTATAAAAGTATTGAACTTACAAAGTCAACTAAAATTTGACAAGAACTTTAAACTTTAAATAATATAACTTTTAAATTAAAGCATTTATAAAAATTCTGAAATATTTTTAAACATGGGTTTCAATACGAAGGATATGGGATTTCGGAAACTTTCCATGATAAAAGGATGGCTACATTAGCAGAAACGTGTTTTTAAGTGGTTAGTAAGAAGCCAATCTGAAAATATACTAATGTTTCCCCATTTCCCGAAATATTCTGAAAAAACTGTAAAAATCATTTTCTTATTTTTCATATAACTGTTATCAATAACAGTAGAAATATTAAATTTTGGCATTTAAGATGTAGCCAAAGGTATCATTTGCGTGATGCTGTTACTGACCCAGCCTGCTTAGTTTTTGAGATGCGATAGTCAACTTTTTTAATTATTATAGGCTACATATTGGATATTTACACATCGATATGTTAGGAATTACCTCCCGGAGTTTTTCGCAAAATTTATGAATCACGGGCATATTTATAAAAATATTACACCACTATAAACATTTTATTTTTTCAATAAATAACGTTAATACATTTGTATACATACAGGGTGATTCATTGGGACTGGGCATAAAAAATATATGAAGAATGAAAAAGGGTATTGATCTGAAATTTTGGTTATTACCATAATCGTATAGGATATGTTAAATGAAAATATTTTCAAGAGCGGATATACCGGAAGTTGACGTCTACTTTCTTATTTCAAATACAATGGTCCATTTTTTTATGCATTTTTGGATTTAACATGTTATTTTAGAGGGAGTTTTGATAGCGTTCCTATACCTAAGTGCAGTAGTTTTTTTAGATTTTTGGACTTTTTTGAAATTTTTTGATTTTCATCGTGATGTTTAATATTATCTACCGCCGCCAATTTTGAAAAGAAAACGCTTAAATTTAGACCATGCATAGAACAAACCTTGAAGTTTATCCTGGAATTTTTACAATCGATGCATTACTTAGAGGGTGTCCAAAATTTAATTTTCTTTTAATACAACTTCAGACCACTAAAACTCGTTTTTTTCAAATACAATGTCCAAACTTTTTTTTTCATTTTCTAATGCAAAATTAAATCTTCATCAATCTGTATGAGCGTTTCCTATACCTATCTGCAACAATTTTCGAGTTGTTAAGAATTTTTGATAAAGTTAAGAAAAATTGTAACATTTTTAAATAGTAGGCCTTGGAAATGACAACAAATGCCAATATTAACAACCGTCGACCACTTTTATTGCGTTTGCCTGAAGTACCAATGAAAATGTAAAACCAAGAGTATTCAAACACGAATATTTTGAATTTATTTTATATTCAAGAAGAATGTCACAAGATTATTGAAAGAACTTGCCGTGTATTCAGGGAGAGGTATCATCATCTGACTGTAATGACCAGAGAAATTTTAATGGACAGAATCAAATTTTTTGCAATTTAGAAGAGTGAAATCTGCTAGTATTCGACCTAAGCGTGTGATAAATAATGAAACTAATGAAGTTAACATCCTGGGATATTTTAATGACCATCCTCAGCGGTCAATTCGATCGGCAGCGCAAGACAGGTTTATCATACTATGCTGTACAAGCTACATTAAAAATGCTCAACTATTCGTTCGCACTTTCAATAATATTGTGATATTGTCTATGAATGCAAAATAAATTCTAAATATCCGTGTTTGAATACTCTTGATATTCCATTTTCATGGATACTTCAGACAAATGCAATAAAAGTGGTTGACAGTTATTAATATTTGCATTTGTTGTCATTTCCAAGGCCTACTATTTAAAAATGTTACAATTTCTCTTAACTTTATTAAAAATTCTTAATAACCCGAAAATTGTTGCAGATAGGTATAGAAAACGGTAATACAGATTGATGCAGAATTTAATTTTGCATTAGAAAATGAAAAAAAAGGGCATTGTATTTGAAAAAAAAGAGTTTTAGTGGTTTGAAGTTGTATTAAAAGAAAATTAAATTTTGGACACCCTGTAAGTAATGCATCGATTGCAAAAATTGTAGGATAAACTTCAAGGTTTCTTCTATGCATGGTCTAAATTTAAGCGTTTTCTCTTCAAAAATGGCAGGGGTAGATAATATTAAGCATCACGATGAAAATCAATTTTTTTTTTTAAAGTCCAAAAATCTAAAAGACGACTGCACTTAGGTATAGGGAATGCTATCAAAAGTCCCTTTAAAATAACCTGTTAAACGGATGATTTTGAAGTGACTTAGCTGAAACAAAGATGATGTATTTAGTGTCGTACACTCCTTATCATTCGAGGAGGGCCCTGGGATTAGTAGTAGTTTTAAATACTCCAGCTGTTCTTTAGTACTTTCAAAACCCGTCGTTACGAAATTATAACACGCGTTACATCCATTTAGTGCATGTTCGACCCAATACGTAAAATAATTCTGAACTTTTAGTCCAGTAGTGATAATAAAGGTAAATAATTTTTTTTCTTTTTTTTTTTTAAATTAACGCATCTTAACCCATTAACGCCCAAATTAATTTTTTTTGTCACACCTATATGAATTTCAGATAATTTGCTATTTGTGGTCTTCTAAAGACGTTGGTACCTGCCAAAATTTAATACTCCCACTAGTTCATGTGCTAGGGGCTGTCATATGGATAGGACGCTGGGAAGGAGAGATATATTTATACGATAAATTGAAAACTAATTTATATTGCAGTAAAAAATAGAAATAGCTATAATAAGTAATGATAAAGTCTTAACTGAAAAGAAACAATAATGAATGGAATAATTCTTTAAAAAAATATTTAAAATTTAATTGTTTTTATGGTATTGTGAAAAAACAAGTTGTGCATAATTTTTCATTGCACTTGCCCCAAAACGTAAGCGTTCCATTTTTTCCCTCTAACAGAAATTGAATGTTTTTCTAGCAACCAATCGTGCTGATCCACACCTCCCATGTACTTATTATAATAATAGATTACTCTCGGTTGAGGAAATGCGACACGTTCTTTTTTTTTCCCTACTCCATCGAGGAGCTGAAGCTAATGGTTCCACGGTATCAAAATTTGTTGCCAGAGACACGCATTTGTTGTCGTTCCATTTAACAACTAAAATCTTATTTTTTTGATCGAACTGAAAATCATATGTTCCTCTTGCAGCCTTTTCAAGTTCTTTTGTCAATTTTATTGGGCACTTTGCGAACTAAAGCTACTTCTAAATCGTCGTCATCAGATCAATAGTCTCTCTCGCTTGGCAGTGTGTGATAGCCGGTGAATATCCGAAAAACATTTTTATTTCATCTGCAGTTATAGAAAAGTCATGTTTATTTTTTTGCGTTGATGCGTAACGGATTGTTTCGTCTACTATCATTTGATAAACGTGACTGTCAAAAAGCTGTTCAAAAATACTGACCGATATCAAATCAGCTAAAGCTTCTTTCAGTTCACACAATTTTTCATCAGGCACGTTACCCAGTAAATTTGTTTCATAACTTGAAATAACTTTCTTCCAATTTTTTTTATCTAATTTTCTTTTCTTTCCGGTTGATGGGTCATTTGAAGTTGAAGGAGCATTCGTTGCGAAGAAAGTTAATGGTGACGTATTCTTCTTCAAAGTCGTCTTTATCGTTATTTATCTCGACTTCTGCAGATCCTGGAATGTCACTTACTACAGGAAATGTAAGATCTTCGTCGTCAATGCCCTCTTCATCTATCATATCGTCGACGTCACGGGGTAACGCCAGAATGTCTGCTTCAATTTCCTCTTCTATACAATATTCCCAAGCATTTTCCAAAGTTTTAAAAACTTGTCTATTCATAATTTGTGTGATAAGTTAAAAACCTGTAATGAAAATTCACACATTGTATACATGGCTCAGGTGCTTGCCAATCCCAGCGTCATATTTATAGGACACTGAGATTTGCTAACTCTGGGAAAAAGCTTCAGTGAGAATCGACCAAAAATGATAGTTTACATAATTAGTTACGTTTATTGGCATATCATAACTGCAAAAAAAAAATTATTACCAGGGTTATTGTTGTCAAGGGCACTATAGATGTATTACCGCGCACTATTCTCGCAAATAGGTGGTGTTTACATTTATTCTACACCATGGTGCAAAATAATTCTCGTAAACTAATCCAAGAGAAGGAAGCTTACACGTGTTCCTTTCAATGTGGCGAGCGCGGTAAATGTTTGTATATGCCGGAAGAAGACGCAAAAAAAAATTAAAATATTGTCCTACAAATAGGACACTGGGCGTTAACGGGTTAAATCCAGAAAGTTTTGGAAGATTAAAAATAAAGTGTCAAATACTACAAAAATGTTTTATTTCGTAAATACATGGTTAACACAAAATTACATTTAAAAATTTACATAAAAACGTTCACAAAAAAGTTTTTTACTTAATCCTAAACTAAATCAAAGGAGGTCACCTCTACTCGAGAATATTCCCATAATTGTTGATTATATTTACATTTATGCCGTTTTGACATTTATAGTCGAAACAGTAACATGTAAAAAATACAAAATCAAGATGGTTATCGTGGCTTTCTCGGATTTTCTGCGTTTTCACTTATATGTGGCGCAGATCTCAAAATGTAAAACCCTTTCTATCGGGTTCGGCCTCGACATTCGCGAGTACAAAATTCTCTGTAATTTAATTTTTTTGAAACATTTTATAAGAATTCTGGTAGAGGTACGAGTGATTTATTTTCTGAAAGAGTTGATTGTGTTAAGGATGATATTGGTGCATTCTTTCAGCTGGATTTCCGTCATTATCAGTGGTGGTGCAAGGCGGATAATATCACCATGAGTGTGCTTGGCCAATAATCCGTTATCACGAAGACGAATACAAACATCTGTTGCTGTGAAACCAAGCCCTGTCGAGATAAATTTAATATTTAAAATATATTAGTTGAGCAACAAGAGAGTTTAATTTATAAGTGATAAATGTTTACAGAAAACGAAACTAACAATTTTTAATCACATAATTAAACTTTACAAAAAAAAATAAGTTTCTCTTATTCGAATAAAAACAAAAAAAGAATTTGTGTGTTAGACAAACAAATGAAAAAATGGTAATTCATTTGTTTTAATAATAAGTGCACAAAAACTTTAAAATAAAAGTATTTAATTTTAAGTGCTCGAAAATGATAAAATTGAGTGTGTGTGAATAAAGACAACTATAATAACGAAAAATTAAAATAAAATTAAGTGCTTCAGTGAAAAAAATTGAAGAATGAGTGCTCGTTTGTTTTAACAATGTATTGTAATGCTTGTTAAATATTGTTTACCTTCATTGATAACAATAGCTTGAAGCAATCCTCTTCCACGAACTTCCTTAACGAGATCTTTAGGCAATTTTTCAAGTTCTTTTCGAAGCAAGACCCCAAGTCGGCGAGCGTTGTCAATAAGATTTTCTTCCATAATTACTTTCAAGGCTGCCATGGCGACTTTACTTGCTAAAGGATTGCCACCGTACGTAGATCCATGCTCACCGGGTTTTATGCAAAGCATAATTGGATCATCCGCTAATACAGCAGAAATCTGAGGGCATAAATAAATTGATTAAAAATGGAAAGAAATTTGTTCAATAACACGCCGCTTCAGTTACCCAAGAATACGAAAAGAAACGCCAACGAAACTGGCAAAATAATTGAATCGTGCTTATAAGTACAGTAAATCACTTCTTTTGTCGGTTTGGCCAACGTTTTTTTTTCGTTCCAGGGCAGTTATAAAGTCGCCGCAATTTCGAGCAACCGTGAAATTAATACTTACAGCCATGATTCCTCCAGATAAAGCTTTCCCCAAGCAAACAATATCAGGTCGAACATTTTCATGGTCCACTGCTAACAATTTACCGGTCCGTCCAAGACCTGCTTGTACCTCATCATCAATCCAGAGGACATTGTATTTGGTACATAATTCCCGAACACCTTTCAGATAACCATCATCAGGTACAACTATCCCTGCCTCACCTTGAATAGGCTCCACCATAAACGCACAAATCGTGGGATCGCTTTTTAGCATTTCCTAAAAATTACAAAACTTTTTAGTGATATACAAATAAAACAGCTGCAAAATTTTACTTCTAAGGCTTTAAGATCATTGTAAGGAACAAGAAGGAAACCTGGCATGAAAGGCCCATAGTGTTCTCTGCAGGTAGGATCGGTTGAGGAAGATATGGCAGCTATGGTGCGTCCCCAGTAATTACCATCAGCGAAGACAATTTTTGCCTGATTATCCGAGATGCCTTTCTTTAAGTAACCCCATTTTCTGGCTAATTTGCACGCGGTTTCTCCCGATTCTACACCACTGTTGATAGGCAGTACTTTATCGTAGCCGAAAAGATTTGTGATATATTCTGCATATTCACCAAGAGCATCGGTATAAAACGCTCTCGATGTTAAACTTAGTACACTGGCTTGTTTTTTGAGAGCTTCTACAATTTTGGGATGACAATGGCCTTGATTTACAGCAGAATACGCACTTAAAAAGTCGTAGTACCGTTTACCTTCCACGTCCCAAACATAAATACCTGAAAGTGCACAAAATTAAGATTACACTTAAACAGGAACAACATTTATTCTGGAAAATAGTTTGCAGTCGCAATTATCAAATAATTTTGTTTATCATCAAAGACTAGCTTCATTAGAATTGCATGTCTTACAACCGACACTTTGCCTTTAAGTTGTTCTTTGAATAAACAACAAAGTAAGCGCTGCATTCATTTGGTTATTTAAATTGTGTTATCTAACTGAATGATAACCGCGAGTTTATGTCAAAGGCATCGGCAATCAGGAATTGGTAATATTATTTACAAATATAAAAATAGCATCCATGAACATTAAAATAACAATGTATATTTGATCACCGGTACCGCATCCTGATGCCCTATCAGGTACACAATAGAACAAATAACGCCATCGTACGCTGAGATTATCTAGTGCAAACATCTTTATTACTAATACTTTATTTTTTTAATTATCACTCTTATACTGTCATCATGCATAAAGTAAAAAATGTTAAGCAAACAGTCTAAAATTAATAAATAAAAATTATTATCATCACCTTGGCCTCTGGTTAGGGCGACAGGTATAGGATCGTAATTGTGGGCCCCATATTTCTTCTCCCGATCAAACACCTGTTGGCTTTTACTGATACTAGCTTTTGTTTCCACAATTTGGTTGTCATTGTTGACATATTTGTTAACGATAACAGATTCTGGCATTTTGTCTTTTGTTGAGAATGAACTGCAACAAAGAAATTGATTTAAGATGTGACAAGATACAACTAACACGCCTTATATATAGCAGGACTGAAACCTTATCGCTTTAATAATTGCTTAAAGGTCGAATAGTTTATTATTTACATTACAAACATCTCTTGCGCAAAAGTTCGTTTTTTGGAAAAGTACCAACCACCTTAAAAATATAAAAAGGAACGCCTTCCTTAAAAGAACTTAAATTAGAAAAGATTTTATTCTTCGTTTTCAGTTTACAATATGCACCTTTATATTATTAATAAAATAGTTAATTGCTTTTAATTTTAGCACGTAAAAAAATTGAATGACAACGTAAAAGGCCTTTAAAACAAGTGACTATTATTTTCACTAAAGCTCAAAAAATGTATTCATTAAGAACGTGCCTTGTTCCAACATATGTGTGAACATCCTTTTGTTAATCCTACTTTATAAAACATTCAGTATTTCCTACTTTGTCCTGTAAATGTATTATATACCAGAGTTATTTTAACGTTTGACATTTTAGTCATAAACAACAATAAATATTCTTAAATGTTTACAGAATTTGTTTAATCAACATATTTATGTACGTTAGTGTACTTTAGTGTACTTATTTTCATGCTTAGTAGAAAAGAAATAAAAAAACAAAAAGAAGCATTAATTGAAAGTTATTAAACAGATATGTTAGATCTTTAACATAATGAAAAAGTACTTATATTTCAGTGTGTTCAAGATTTAAATAATTTGATATCTTACGAGTATTATTAAAAAACCAGTATGCAGCTATAAAAAAGTTTAAAAATAAAACTTAAAGGTAAATAACTGATTGTTTTTAATTAAACACATAAGCTGTTGCTCGTAAAATGTTATTTCCTTCGAAACTTTCCAAAGCCTGAAACGTAATAATAAAATTGTTCAACACTTCGTAAACACCATAATGCAAAGCTTCTGAACTTATTGTAAAAATTAAGACAAATGTTTATTAGAAAAACAACAATGGATCAGTTCTTCAACAAATTATGGTTTGTATTGTGTTATTTAATGCTATAACGGATCATAAAACCGCTTTAAACCGGAATAATTTTATTGTACGTCCTGTTAAAATAGTTTATCATGTTGCTCTTGCTTCGTAATGTAAACTCTAAGATATCGATTACTGCATTTGCGAAATAATTACTTATTCTAAATATAGACATTATTATTGTTAATATTGGTTAAAATGTTGATTATTCTACAAGTGTCATATTGAATATTTGGTTGTTTTAAAGGATTCATGTTTATTAGCCAAAAATCACTTATCTTATTATGTTTTTTCAATCCTAATTCTCAAAAGTTTTACGTTGTTTCATTAGTAAAAACTTGTTTTTTAAGTTGCGGTAGTTGTGTGTATCAATATAAAGAACTGCCAGTTTTTGTACTGATAAAGCAGCGTTAAGTGCAAAACTGTTTAGGAATTGAAATCAAAGAAAAACAGAATACGTTAACTAATGTTTAATTAAACACATTAGTCTGTTATACTTATATATTAATTTTAGTTGTTTTACTGCCTCCATATACTTTCTCTAACTCTATAATCGAGTTAAAGATTAAAATATTCATTATCATTATTATTTCAAAGTTAAATCGATATGAATTTTTTTGATGAATTTTGCAACATTAAAATAAAAATGTCGTTCTCGATTACTCAATATCTATACATAGACTTGGGTAGAATTTTTAGAAAACTTCAAATGCTTATCATTACCTCTACTGCCGATTCGATAAGTAAATAAAAACAAAAAAGCCTGGAAAATTACAAAAGGCGGTTTTGTTTACTTTAGCGATTTACATTATCCATACCAGAACCGTCTCAATCTTGTGGCGCCTAAAATTATTTTATTGGTGCCTGCACACTTACTTTATTTAAAAACGTTGAAGATTTTGTAATTAGGAAATAAAACTTCTTTTTGTGTTTTTATTTTGTTTTATTGTTTAAGTTTTTGTTGTACCGGAATTTTTTATTTTGAGAACAAATGTATTTTTTTCGTTTTGAAAAAACAATACGAAATATGGAAGATAAAGCAGTTTGAAAGCGATGTAAGATACACTTAATGAGAGCAAGAAGGAAATAAGGAAACTGAAACTAAACTAAAAGAGAGGAAAAAACTATGGGAAGCAGAAAACGAGATATGCCGAATAGAATTAGAAGATTAGGAAAGAGATTAAGAAAAAAGAAAATAACATCATATTTAAATGTATTTATATCTCACAAGAACGTTTAGAGAAACAGTTCAGGAATTCAATTGAAAAGATATAAGAGTAAAAGTAATGGAAACGTTGAATGTAAAAGGCAGGAAATACCCCGAGAAAATAGCAAATTATGGCTTCACTGGATAATATCAGCAAAAGCTGGAAGCTGGAAGTAATGAGAAATTAAAACAAAATGAGGTGAAAAAAAGGTGCTTGTAGACAATAATTTAACAGTTATGGAACATGAAAATAGAGAACCAGAAATCACATGCTAATGAACAGCTGTATATATGGGACAGAGTAGAGCAAAAACTGAAACGGTAGAAAGAATTACATCAAAAAATCTGTTATCATTTGATTATCCCAAACAGAAATATTGATGTATGACAATGGGTAAAGCAAATGAACTGTGAATACATAACGTGTTCAAAGTGGAATAATGGGTGTGACGAAGAATATTGATACCTATAGATAAAAAGAAAATTTGACGGATCTAGAAAGACAACCATTGCGGATCAAATGTTAAAGACAAAAACAGAGTTGGTTTAAATATATCAACCTTAATGAACGAATAAAACTAAGAGGAAGGTTCAGAAAACTCACATTATTAAACGAACATGCACCAATGAAGATAACGATAGATGAAATTAAGAATAAATTTTATGATTACCTGAACAGCATAGTGCAAACATTACTACTAAAGTACAGTATGGGAAAAATATTAGGCGATAAAAATAGAAATATGGACCATTTTACAGTCAAGATGAAAATGCGAGGTAGTAAATAATGAAAACACGTACAATAAAATGTGGGTATTTAAGGGTTTTCAAATAAAGCGACTCAATACAAGGAAACGAAGCAAAAATTTCAAAGAATGATGGATTTAAAACTTTTAACTTTAAACATCAACACAGAAAGATACTAAGAGAACTCGATAAGGAAAAAGAAAAGATAGATAGGGAAATAAACGAGAGAATACGCTCAGCAACTACGCTATTATTATGGCGATAAAAAATTAATTATTAGAAAAGGGAGGAATACCCAAAGAAACGAAGAAGATTTATCACAACTAAAATAGCTAGGTCATGTGCATAGAATGGGGGAAGATGGGATGCCCAGGAAAGCATATGTAGCGCGAACTGGAGGAAAAAACAGAAAGGGAATACCAAGGAAGCTTGGAATGAGGAGGTAAAAAGAAGCTGCCACAGTGGAATCGAATGGAGTAAGGTTGGAGAGTTAGCTAAAGATAAAAAGATGGTGGGAGGTATACAAAGTCCACATACATAAGAAAAAACAAAAGCCTCACACGTAACAGTAGAGGTGTACGAAAAAAGTAGACAAATGAATGCTTCGAGGTGTGTTCAATTCGGTAGTATCGTCCAGAGTCGATAAGAGATACATTTTGTTTTGTCGCTCAGGAAATTCGTATACTCGTATATTTATAAATTCATTACTTCTACACCCCAAGAACCTTACCCAGATCCGTTCTTTTCAATTAATTTTTTTTTTTAAATCAGGAAATCAATTTAAAAATATAACTTTAAGTATTCGTTTATGCCTTTGAGGTGTTGAGACGTCAGTTTACAAGATAATTATTAACTGAAAATATTCCTTTTTTACCTCTAACAAATAAAAAATATGTGATATCAGCCCGACAAAAAAGAGCTAAAATAACGAAAAAATAGGCTGTTGGCAAGTCAGGAAAAAATCGACCGAAAAATATCTTTATTGGTACCTTAATACGGGTCTGCAACAACTGTACCGTATGTTTACATTTAGTGTCTCCATTGCGCTCAAATTATCTTATGAGAAGTACCTTGGACATTTGGGGTCATTTATAAATTTTATAAATGTACACGTTAACTAAAACAAGATAATAAAATAATATGTTGTTATTTAATTACTTTTAGCGGTTGATGTGTACTGAAAGTTTACATAAAGTGTTAAAAAGCAACTTTTTAGTGATGTAATATGACCATTTACGTTGTAATTAAAATAATAACAACTTAATTCATCAGATTAAAATTATTGATAACAAGTTCATTGGGTTGTTGCGTAACAATTACTGTTATTGCAGTACGAGTAATAAATACGATATTTTTGAACATATATTTTAGTTTTAAACACCCACTGAAATATTTTTAATTACAAATTTATTATTTTTTTTTTTTAAATAATCATAATCTTAACTGCTGTACTTTTTATACAGAAAAACAATATTAAATATTTTTAAACCTTTTCTTGAGCAACATTTTTAAATAATCCTGCCATATTTTTTTAAAATTTCTAGCCAAAACATTACAGTTTCTATTTAGTAAAAACCAATTTTAGAATAACTACTGTTTGATTTTTTATATCATAAAAGACAATAAAATTTAACAGTTTTTATTTATGTAACTTGTGTATTATCTCGGCCAAAAACTTTTGAAAACAGTAGTGTTTTACAGTTAACTAAGTTAATTGTTGCAACTCCCACTTGTTTTATCTCCACAATTTAAAAAAACACTGCTGAATTTAAAAATTAAAGCATGTGTTGTAATTGTTGTAATAAAACTATGTAGAACTTATGTAACATAACTGTGATTTAAATAATTATTGTGCAAAAATTCTACTACAACATTTATATTTGACCAGCTTCAGATAGTTTAAAATAATAGTAAACACGAGAACATAACCTCAAAATTAAGAAGTAAATATTGTGGCAGTTTTTATATATTGTGTAATAATGAAAGGAATAGATCAAAATATTTAATGGCAGGACTCAACCTATTTTAAAATATGGTTTTCGGGCGCTCCACTTCATTATTAGTATGAATAATCACGTCACCAAAGGTAATGCTTTATATTAAAAAACTGCTTTTTGTTATATTTTGCATATTGATATTACAGACATTACTGAAGAAGCAGATATAAATGATGTTTTTGATAACATTCTGTTAAGTGAAGACCGTTTAATTGATGCAGGGTATACTGAAGGTTTCGCCAAGGGATCTTCGGAAGAAAATGTTAAAGGATTTCATTTAGGATACCATCGAGGAGCTGAACTAGGAGCAGAATTGGGTTACTATATTGGCATAACAGAGAGTTTTTTCGATTCATTAAAAAACGATGCTAGTGACCATTCTAAAAAAGTGTTAAAACATTTAGTTATTTTGCAAGATATGATTAATAAGTTTCCAACTTCAAATTCTGAAGAATGTGATATATTATCTTTAATTAATGATATTAGAGCAGTTTTTAAAAAAGTATGTGCTCTCTTGAAAGTTAATCTTTCATTTAATGAAACAAATGATTTATCGTTTTGACAAATAGGAACCATTCAAGATGACTACCACTCAGTATAACGTAATTAAACAACAAATGCATAATTTACTCAATCATTTAGAAATTTATAAGTTACTGGCAAATTGTCATATAATTGATTATTTTACAAAGGACCTGTATAACACATGCATCGTAGATAGTATAAGAAATGAAATTGCAGAAATCGGTTGTGAAGAAGCTATAAATATTTTACTTTTTAATAAAGTTAATGCAAAGACACCAATTTTAACAGAATTTATAAATAAAAATAAGAGTAATGCACTTTATAATTGTACAGATGTTTGTTTAAGTAAAGCCAAATTTTGTGAAATTCTCGGGCAATGGGGTTGTAAAAATATGAGCAATTTAAAATTAAATATTTTCATGACACCTAAAAAATCCCACGAAGTAGAAGTAATGAGTACAGTTTCTTCTGCGGTACATTCTATAAGCCAAACCACACATTTAGTGGACATCGGAGACGGTAAAGGCTACTTAAGTTCTATGTTAGCGTTGCATCATAAAATTCCAATTTTGGGGATCGATGCATCTTTAATAAACACAAACGGTGCAGTCAAGCGATCACAAAAACTCGAAAAAGTGTGGAACGGTATTGCAAAGAATCCAAACCAATCGGTTGCCCCAAAAACTGCGTCCAACAGAGTCGTCAATAATTTATATAAACAAGTCACACAATTTGTAACTGCGGATACAGATTTTGATGAATTGATTAAAACTGTGTTTTTAACTGATAATAATACGTTAGGTATAGTAGGTTTACATACTTGTGGTGATTTAGGCGCAAGTTCTGTGAAACTATTCACAAAAAATCAAAGTGTAAAAACACTTTTAAATGTATCGTGTTGTTACCATTTGCTTACATCAGAGTGTACTGCCGAAAAAGATTCTGGTTTTCCACTTAGTGCATATTTAAAACAGCATAATTTTCAACTAAGTGATACAGCTCGAATGTTGTCATCCCAGTCACTAGATCGAATTTTTTATAAACAGGAATTGCCCAATAAACGTATCTTTTATAGATCAGTATTAGAAGTATTACTAAAGAAACGTGGTGTTAAGGTGCGAGTTGGAAAATTACGTGCTGACATATCGAGTTTTCATGATTATGTTCACAGTGCCTTAAAAAAATCCCATCCAAGTATTGTATCCGACCAAGAAATAAACGATATATACAATTTTTATAAAGAGTATGAATCAGAACTGAATGTTTTTTATTTGTTGCGGTGTATGGTGGCACCTCTCATTGAAAATATAGTGCTACTAGACAGGTTATTATTTTTACATGAACAAGGTTTCGAAAATTCTTTTTTAGTGCAGTTATTTAATCCTGTTTTGTCACCTCGTTGTTATGCTCTTATTGCTATAAAATAAAAATAGTTGTAGATTTATTCACAGATTGTTATTATGGTTTTTCAAATTAGTATAATAAAGTTTATCATTTTATTAATTTTGTTTGATTTTAAGACTAAGAAAATTTGTATAGAGCAAGCGTTTGGTTTAAAAAATCGTAGGGCGCTATATGCAATAAAAATAACTAGTAAATAATAAAAATTAACTTTTAACAAAATGTGTAATAAGAAATAAATTACATAAAAAAGATCAGTTTTTAGTAAATAAAAACATTTAAAATTACTATGTAAGTACCACAGATTTTTAATTTTGAGATAAATTTGTTAAAAAATAATTAAAAGAAATCATATAATTAGGTTTGATTAAAAATCCCCATCTTTAAAAAAAAAACACGACTTTGTCAGTAGTTCTTATACAGGGTGTCCCAGCCTAGACGAATTATTCAATAGCTCTGTTAGTGTTTTGTTTTTGCGCATCAGTACATAGTACATACTTAGTTTTTAAAATCGAACCCTGTATTGTTTTTAAATTTTTAGAGGAAAACTTAAATTATCTTTCAAAAATTGTAAAGTTTTTTGTATCTTCAATCAATCGTTTTTGAGTTATTTAAGTTTTGAAAATGACAACACTTCCAAACATGCAACTTATTAACCATGATAGAAAAAAGTAGGAAACGGATAATTTCTTGTAGATTGTGATGACATTTTTTTAAGTTGAGTGATTAGTAACCTAGGTACTAATCTAACTTACATTTTTTAAATGCCAACCATGGTTGGTTGTAGCCTTATGAAACAGATATTTTATTAGGTAGTTCACCAAAACTTAATTAAAATTTGAAAGTAGCTTCCATGCATTAATCCATATTATTTTTAAAACAGTTTTTTGCTAATGTCAGTCAACTACAGTTTCTATTTAGTTATTACAATCCAAGTAGTTTTTAAACAAATGAATATCACCAATTGGTAATAATTTCTTTACAAAATCATTTTATTGAAGACTTAAAAAATTTTGCTTTTTCTCAGCCATACCTAGCATGTGGATTTAAAAAAAAAGTTAAATGTACCAATTGTTTTACTTTGTGGTTTGAAAAATTTTAAAAGTAGCTTCCATGCGTTAATCCATATTATTTTTAAAACAGTTTTTTGCTAAAGTCAGTCAACCACAGTTTACAAAATTAATTTATTCAAGACTTTGAAAATTTTGCTTTTTCTCGGCCATATCTAGAATGTGGATTTAAAAAAAAAGTGAAATACACCAATTGTTTTACTTTGTGGTTTAAAACTTCTCAATGTTGAATGCATTGTATATTAAGTAGATACCAGACGTCCGATTATTTCCAGGGTAAAGGGTAACAAAAAACACAACTTAAAATTATCAAAGATATCTTATATTTTAATTACAGCAATCAACATATTCTAATGTAGTTAAACACATTTTACATATGAAAACAATGCAACGTGTTCCTATTTAAGTACGAATAACCAAGTGCAAGTATTTCTCATATACATCCAACACACACCTAGGATTTTGAATATTCGTACTACTTGCTTCAAAAAAGTAAATACGACTTGATTACAACTGCAAAAAAATTGCAATATACATTGTATTTTAATGGCAGTATTTACAAATAATATTTCAACTAAAGCCAGTAACAAATGATTGGTGCTATCAGAAGAGCACTTATTTAGAAGCGCTATTTATCACTTGATAATAGATACATATAACATGAATATCAAATTTACAATTGATGAATTCGTGAATAATGGATAAAATACACATAATGAGAATATTGCGTTGAAACAGATTTTGCTACACGAAATTTGTACAATACGTCATACCATAATAATTTGTTTGCTCGAAAACTAAAACCTAAACTAAGTTTAAAATATGACACAACTATAAAAGTACAACAATAAAGCACTTCCTAAAATGATTGTGTAAACAATAATTTGCCTAAGCTAAAATTCAATAAATTAAAATTCATAAAATCTTTATTTTTAAATAAATTAAAATTAGGTCAGTCAAAATTTTATCTCTCAGTTAAAAATCAGGCTAGCCACTTGGAAAATTTAAATGTTTTATATTGTCTAAAATATAGCCTCGTATAAGTTATCTAAATGATTGTTATACAATTTGATTCTCCTAATTAGCTTCATCTAACTAACTATAAATATCTACTTAACTTTGAATGACCCAACGCTATCCAATAAAGAAGCAATATACTTTATTTAGTATTCCTGCTAGCAATATTGGGACAGATTAATAAAAGGGTTTAATTGAAAATATTTTTTTTTAGACACCAGTGATGGCATAAATGAGTCCCGCTCTTGAGTTGCCTGCGTGCCTAAAATGCAGTCTATAAAAAACCCAAACGTAACTAATTATTTACAGTAACACAGGTCCTAACGGTACTAACTTCACCGCACTCGTGAAGCAACAGCAGCAACCAATGCAGCTCCACGACCACTACCATCCTCAGATAACATCAGGTCAAACTAAAAACAAACAACTTTGTTACAATTCATCTTAAATTGTTGGCTAAAAATTAATAATAATTTAAAAACACACAAAACAGTCTCTTAAGTTTTATTTTATATTTAAAACAGAAGATTATGGCCCGATTCCATAAAAGTTGAACCTGGGATTAACCAATAATAACCCTAGAGCTAGGCAAAATCACAGCATAGTTGGCACTGATATTACCTAGTTTTAGGGATTAATTCGTATTTTAAAACCAGTATTGCTTTGTGCAATCGGGCCTTTGTGTTAACATGTGTGTTTACAATAACTGTTGCTATGTACAATCGGGCCGGACCTATGGCTTTGATATTGTTGTCTCCAAAATTTTTATATACAACGTGCACCACATAATTCAAACTATTTCCGGGTTCTCGCTTCAATAGGTGATAGAAAACAGTTAAAACAGTAAAAGTTACATATAATTTGCATTGAATAAAAAGTTAAAGGAAGGAGCTTTAATTATTATACTGCAGCGTTTGTCGGCGACGGAAATGACGACATAAAAGGTCTCTGATGGCGGCCGGTTTTGACAGGTCAAACAGTCAAGAAATTTAGAGTTTTGTGTGCTACAATGGTTAGCTGCAGATCTTGTAGTCTTTACTAGGTCCAAAAATGTTGAAGATTAATAGATTACGTTTCATAGGTAAGTAGACATTACTATTTTGTAGTGTAATCATGTATTGATAATTTGATGTGGTCTGTCAAAATAGTATGTCAATATCAGTGGCGTGCATTTTTGTACAGCATATTTTTTAACTCTCATAATAAACAATGCAAATATTGATGTATGCTGTCGTTTTTTTAATTCCCTCAACCACAAATAAGAAATAAATAAGTAAATAACAGGCTTAAGTCAAAACAAACCAAATATTTGCATTATTCAATAGGTACATTTTAAAAAATGTTAGATACGCCACTGAGAAGCGGAAACATGCATCCGCCATATTGAGAGGCTAACCTGGACGCCTTAAGATCGCTGAAATGCCCCTTCCTTTATCTTTTTATTCAATGATAATTCGTAGTGATATCAAAAATTTAAAAAAATGCAGAGTTAACTTTATAAAAGCAATAAAGTTTTGTAATTTAGTTAACCATAACTATATTACAACTATTAACACAATAAGGAAAAATAAATCAATTGACAATACCTTAATATGTGGCTTCACCAACTGGCCGATTTTTTCCATCATTAAATTATGGAAATGGGGATGAAACCGGTAAACAGAGCCATCAATACCAACTGTAACATGTGGATCATCCATCTTGTTCAACAACGTAGCAATTGCTGCCGACACTAAATGAGCAGCACGCCTTGATATACATTCACAGACATAACGGACATTAACATAATCTTGTTCAGTGGCATGTTTGATATCTAAAAAAGATGTTGTTTAATTAGTATCATGTAAAATTCTTAATCCTGCTTAACAAATATTTTGGTTGCGATTTACATACAGTCTGTCTAAATGAACTTATTTACCAAGGAAATCTCTGAAACTATACTAAATTTGGTCAAATGCAAAAAAGTGGAACATTTTAAACGGATTTGACATCTGTTTTAAAACTTCGAATAGTTCCAGAATTTGCAAATTTTTTTATTTTCCTTTGCATCTCCTTTGCATTTTGGGGCCAAATTAACAAAAATGAGCATTTTTATGTTCTGGAGTGAAAGTAATCACATGATGGCATTTGTTTTTGGTATCTCTTCAACTGTTTTTAAGAGATAGTCAACTTTTTTTGGAATCAAATGGATGCCCTATTGAATTCTCATAAAACATTATTGATTGTTTTAATCTAGTAAAAGTTTCAACAATATTAAATTCAAAGAATTCTATAACAAAAATAAAACAAATGAAAAAGAAAAAAGTAAATCTTTTTGTTTATTTTTGAAAGTTGCATATTTTGAATTTTTTTCTACTTAACTGTATTTGTAGTTTTATATTTTCTAATGCCCCATAAAAGTCAATTTATTTTGGACAGATTGTTTGAATAATTTTAATATTTACTACTTACGCAACTCTTCCAAAATTTCTAAGCAATTTGCATAGGTTCCAGGTGGGTCACTTTCAATTTCTGATACATATTTCGTGTAAAAACGATTTCGTGTGAATAACAAATCTGAACCTTTACCACCGAACAACAATCCATCTTTGGTAAATTTTTCCAGTGCTAGACGAACCAATTCGCCCATATACATTCCGGATATCATCTTCTCATGTCTGCAAAGAATATTAATTATTATTTTGATCAAATGAATAGGATTCTGTTATATTTTATTCAGTTAAATTTGGCTATTTATTAATTGCAAACTTACATTTGCTTGCCGGGGTTGATGGAATAAGAATCAACAGTACGATCATATTCTGTTCTGATGAAATCTAATTTACCATCATCACCAAATGCACCCCATTCCGTATTGATCAGGACGGTCCCAGAACCATTATCTTCTTCATCGAATAGTTCAGCATTTTTTTGCTTTTCAACATAACACGCATTACTACCAGTTCCTGGATAATAACAAAATAATTAATAATTTAGCTAATGACACAAAAAAACATACAAAGCCAAGCTATTTATCATGCAACATGCCTAAGTTTCTTTCACTCATTAATTTAAATAAATTATTGTTACTTGCAATAGACAGTGTTCCAGTAGCAGCTTTGCAACGTGTGTATTTTCAGTGATAAGAGTTTGGGAGTTGTATACAAAATGTTTAGAGAGGTGCAGGTCCTTTATAAACATTTCAAAGGTTTTTGAAGTACGTATTACATTTTTAAATTTTGTTTTTCAGTTCTTATAAACTTTAACTTTTAGATACATTTCTTTAAAAGTTCTGGATATTTTCCATCACATGATAGACATATATATGTATAATTAAATATTAAAAGCAAAAAACTTTATTTAAAAAAAAAAAATTCTAAAATTAATTTATCGAAATATTCGATAAATATTTATTAGAAAAAGATTATTAATAAATATTAAGTGTAATGCAAAACAATTTTCAAATGGTAGTAATTGTTAGCAAACATTACTTCCTTAGATATAACCACAAACACCAACGATAATAAACAATTAGAAATTTTTTTTTGTTAGTAAATTTACACCACCGAGTTTAAAAATGTTTAAAAACCTACCAACGATAAGCCCGATCTTGCAATTATGATTTTTCCACGCGCACGACATGAGCGTTCCTGTTGTATCATTTAGAATGGCGCATACTTTTATCTTTACATCCTATAAAGAACGAAAAAGAAACATGCATTAAAAAGAACATAAATAAATAAACGAGCATTGCTATGTAATGTAATACATTCCATAGAGCGTGCATTTAAAGTAACCTAACGGTGAAATAACGACATTCTGCAGCTATGCGCTTGCTCTTATTGCAGTGCAATTTGTATTAAACTTACAATTATTCAGTATGTAATGAAAGTATGAATACATAATACTACTTCATATACATACCATTAAAGGTAAGTTTGCTACTGGTATCAGACAATTGCACATGCATTAAAAACTTACCAGCTATTACACCTATTCGACAATTTCGATTCAGCCAAGCACAGGACATTAATGTCCCTGTGGAATCATTAAGAATTGCCATAACGGCAATTTCAATATCCTGAAAGATTCAGAGAACTGATTTCCCACACATCAATATTTACCATTAATTACAGATATGAACTGGAATTACTATGGATACCGAATTATAATAATGAAATGCGATAGGATTTATACGGCTTTAGAAACTGAGGAAGTAACAATTAGTACACAAAATTTGAAAGAGGGCAAGATAAAGAAGCAACGAAAAATAAAAGAAGGGAAACCTTACAACAAAAAAAGTACACTTTCAATAAAGACAATATAAAATAACAGATATTAATAAAGTCAAAGAAGAAGAACAACTGAACCTATTTCAATAAAATAATGAGGGAAACAAAATATTTCGCTAAGAAACAGTTCATCGGATTTAAAACAAATGAACAAATGGAAAACGATTTTTTCATGAACAGATTCATTCATATCCATAAAAAATTAATATAAAAACTCCAAATCAACTGATTACCATGGATATCTCAAAAATTACAAAAGCTAGTGTGTTAACAAAGCATTCATATTAAGAATTTTGAGAGGATTCCAAATCTGTTGTCAATTTCAGATAATCGATACTGTTTTCAAAATTTAAAGAAAACTTTTTTAAATTTGTTTTTTACCAAATTACTGGATATTTTTAATTATGGTATACAAATGATTTTAAAATCTCTCAATAACTTTTAAAACAGTTCACTAGTTTCAAAAATAAACAATATTATATTTTTATAGTTGCCCATTTTTAGTAACTAAATATGGTGGTCTGTGGTTTTTATTAACTCGCGAGAAAATCCAATATGGCTTCCACGAGAAATAAAAAGTTGAATATCTCGAAGAAACATTTGAAGAGATATCAAAAACAAATGCCACAATTCGACTGTTTTCATTCCCCATCATCAAAATGCCCACTTTCAACAAGTTCTTCTGGTTTACAAGATTCCCACGGTGGTGAATTTTTTTTGGAGAAGTTGTATACGTTAAATTAATTAACAAATCATAATTAGCATGACAAACAAAAAAATTAATACAAAATTGCATTTTTTTTTTAACTGTAGACAATATAATAGGAGTAATGTTTAAAGACACAAAACAATAAAATTGTTGGCACAGTTAAGTTTAAATCAATACAAATAAAAATTTCAACCTACCCCTCTTCTAGCGATGGCATCTTTAAGAAGTTGAACGACATCCACACCAATGACACCAGAGCATTTAAATCCTTTAGTCCAACACTCTAGAATTCCCTTGGTGAGTCCCAGTTGCTTCAAGGGAAAACTGAAGGTAAATCCTAGTGGCAAAGTCTCATTCATCACTTTTTCTTCTTTCATGAATTTGGCTAAACAATCTGCTATGTGATCAAACAGCTGCAAATATTGAAAAAAAATCAGTATTAACGTTTCACTTTTACAAATATCTAAATGTAAATATTAACTACAGTAAGAATAATTTGAATAGTTATTATTTTGTTTTTTAGAAATATGAGAACAAAAAATATAATACAGACCTGTTCACCAGATCCCAACATAATATGTTGTGGTATGGCATAAATTTTTGACTGCATTTCGAAGTGATTTTCACTCAACTCAATGAGCAAAACCCTGAAATTGGTGCCACCCAAATCTAGAGCTAGAAACTTGCCCCTTTCTGCAAAGTAAAAACATTTTTGTTTAGCACACAATTCCACTAATTTAAAAAAAAATAAAAAAATAAAAAGCGAGGAAACTATAATCAATTTATTCAGATTAATATTAATGAAACATTGTATTATCTATGCAAAACATATCTAAACAATTTTAGAGCAGTACAAAAAAGGTCAATGATCACTTGTATTAAACAAAAGGTATTATAATTCCAAATTTTAATTTAAAACAATTTTTTTACAAAAAAATTAAAATGACATTTTTGTTTAGTATTGAAATTAATATACAAAAAAAATTATGTACCTGTGCCATTTGGTAGATCTTGTACAAATGTAACAAAACATTTTACAATTGAACTAGGATGAGTTTTTTTGCAAAGTCCCTTGTTGATATCATCCAAAAATCTATTTGTCAGTTCTTGCACTTGCTCTTCTGTGAGCACTAGCTCTTTACATCTGTCACGAACCTGTAATCAAGAATATAAAATGTAATAATCGATTATATTCAAAATTGATTGCAATTATCATGTACAATGTACAATTAATTGTAAATACGTGATCAAATTGGTAACACAATATAATGTTGAAATTTATGCAGCCTCTTACTTTACGTATCTCTCTTTTTAGTATTTTTTATAAACAGTTTAAGCATATGATAAACTGACATATTAACATTTTAAATTTCAATAAATGAAGTGGCAGAATTTAAAAAAAGTTATAATAAACATCTCTAGCGGATGACCTTACAAACTAGACAAAAGTGCTGTACCTATGTACTGCAAATTTGCACAAATTTTTGTGCACTGTACTCGTCATTGGTTTAAACTTCTATAGTTATTTTTGAACGTCTTGAAATTCACTGGACACAGGGCCGTATTTCAGCATTTCTGAGCTCCAGCACAAATTAAAATTACCACTACCCTTTTTCTTGTAGTAAATGAGGATTAATATTTTTAGTATTAATTTTTAAGCACTTTAATAACTAACATTATCTCCACGTTTATTTTCCTTTTTTTATTCCACATGGGTTTGTTATTTACAGGCCCCCCTAACCACGTGCCTAGTTTGTCTAGTGAAAAGCGTGGCCCTGACCCAACATGTACCTACTACACAACAAACAAAACAAAATCTAGGCAATGTTATTATTTTGTTATTAAGTTACAACAATCATCAGAGATATTTATGTATATATTGACAAACCGATTAAAATATCGCTTTAAAAAACTACACACAAGTAAAACAAAAATGTGTCGCCCTATAATTTAACTAACACCTTGACGTCCTCAAAATCTTTTTCATCATAAATGGGACGCTTTTGAGGTCATTGTTATCTCATTTGAAAGTCAAATTGTGAAACGGTATAAAGAGTAAATACAGGATTCCTTGTTAAAATACAGACGTTTTTTATAGACGCGTCTCTAAACATTTTCATTTATCATTAAGCAAAAAAACAATAAAACCAAAACATTCAAAGAGAAAATATATTTGAAATTAATTGCGCAATGGTGTATTAATAATAACTAAGAAAAATATTGAAGTGAGAACGCATTTACGATTGAAGTGAACCGAAATAATAACAAATTTTTAGTTATGACACTCCCAAACGGAAAAGTTATGGAATATTTTATCGATCCAAGCTAAATTTATCTTGAACCAAGCAATATTATAAGAATTGACTCAATTGTGATTTTTTTAAATCATAATTATTTTAGCAGTTATCTGTATTTTTGTAGGTTTAATTCTTTATACACAATGTGTCGGTTATTAAGAGTTTAGGTTTAACTTATTACTTCATACATTTATGCCCGCCATACTAGCTAAAAATTGCATATTGAAACAATAAATTCTTTGATAATTATATGGCTCTTATCACATTATTGATATAGTAATGCATAGGTTTTGAGCACGTATAAATTATCAACTGCATTCATTGTTTTTTTTAACTGCATGCATACAAGTAGGGCATTATAACCTTGAATCAATCATGTGTAGATGGGCAACGTGTTAAGTTTTGTCATAAAATATTTTTGGCCTTGCTATAAGAAAGTAAGGCAATCACAACAAATTTTTATTTGTGATTATCATACAGGGTGCAAACTTTAACTGGAATAAATTCTGTAACTTGGGAATACAGTATATCGGTAAAACCTGCGAAAACACGTCGATTTTAGTTTTTCGCCGGATACATTTCAGCAGTATTGCTTTTGGGATATCTTCATCCAGAGGGGTGCAACAACCCCTAATATCCTTACATTTAAAAAAAAATATTACGGGTTGTTGCACCCCTCTGGATGAAGATATCCCAAAAGCAATACTGCTGAAATATATCCGGCGAAAAACTAAAATCGACGTGTTTCGCAGGTTTTACCGATATACTGTATTCCTAAGTTACAGAATTTATCCCAGTTAAAGTTTGCACCCTGTATATGCATAAATACCTATATTGCGCATTCCCTCTCTACACAATGAGTGATGACTGAAGCGGACTGAGTGAGATGAATATATATTTCTTTCTTTCTAAGGTGTGCTTAGACAGTTGGTAGCAATAGAAGAAAATCAAATAAAACTAGGATTATTAACCAAATCTGCATGAAAATTGTTGATGTTACAAAACGTGATTTTTGCAAATTACACGTGCAGACACCAGTGTTACAGTCCGAGGTGACTACAAACTTAAGAACATAATTTTATATATTTACTATAGTTTTTACAAATCGTAAATCATCAACGTCAAAAGTCATATTTTTAAACTGTCAAAAATGACGTGAACATTACACGCGATTTTCACGTAGTCCAACCAATTTATATTAGCAGTCTATGGTCCAATTACCGCATTAAAAAGGTAGGATTAGTAGCTATGTTCTGTGGGTAGGATGTATTTGTATATCCGTATCGTTCTGTGTTACAAGAAATCGCAAGTATTAGCAATACAGGTATTTATCTATCATACAAGGTGATTCTATACAAAGTTCATATATCTGGCCAGACTTCAAAATTTGTAAAGAGAGCTTAAATTTCGCGTTTAAAAAAAAGTGATGAAAATAAGTGTGAAGCGAAATTTGGTGTTAAATTTAAGTTATAGGTTAAAGGATATTTAAACAATTTTTAAGCTGTACTTGTACCTAGACAGTAACATTGTGATTGCGACTTAGCTGGTTTCATATTAATTAAAAGAAACCTCAGAGTACTAACAATAATTTCCGATTGTAACAGCACAAACAATATTTCATTAGAGCTTTTTTCTGTTGTGATAACTACCAAACAATAATTATCAATCTCCTGACTTTATTGAACAACACGTGCTTGTTAATGTCTATTTTAGTAACAAACACACGCAAGAAATGTTTGTCATACGATTATTTTTACTTTTTTCTCTTATTCAACACAGTCTACTACCAACAATTCACATCTTGCGTATAACTGCGGAAGTTACAAAAATAAATCTATCAAATGAACGGACAGAAGATCTCCGTGTGTCATAGCCGTCTATGACGTTTAAAAAAACTATGCAAATATTTCCAAAAACTAAATTAAATTTGATCTTGCTAAAAAAAGGCTGCTCTAATAATACAAAAAAAATCTAGCTCACAATAAGCAGTGTAAAGAAATTATGAACGTTTTTAATTTTTTATATCAACTGTTTTAAGAAAATTCAACAAAAACGTGGAAAGCTAGTCAAGCTTAGCAGTCAGCTAAGAGGTTTTTTTATTTAATTAAACTCCCATCTGTTATCATTTATGATGAGATAGTCATATACGCGTATCTTGGTCACCCTGTAAAACCCATATTAATTATTAAGTGTAAGCAGCATGTATAAGTATCTAGAAAATGTTATTAAACATAACTTATGTTACTTCATATGCGCATCTCCTTATTTACGAAACAGATTTTTTTATTTCTAAGAACGCGCAGAACTAAACAAAAATTAAAATCTGTGTACACAAGTAAACATCAAAATATTTGTTCGTTTTTAAAACAGGATAGAAATATATCGAGGTTATTGTACAAACACATTTAAAAATCAAAGAAATATGCTTATGTAATTTCCAGAAATTAATTCTCTTCCTATCTCCTTCTCTCTCTTTATTTTTTGCCCCGCTTCGCTTATCCTCGCCCACATATTTCTTACAAGAGGAAGGATGGATGACCTTTCTCATTAACTTATTTTGAAACGGAACTTAATTAGAATAGATATTTGCCTGTTTTATACAGTTTCTTTTTTTAAACTTTTATAAATTAAAACTCACTAAGTATCCAACAAAAAACAATTTTATTGATATATTAACTAAAGAATCGCCAAAGTAATATTTTTATTTATTTTTGTTCTGAAGTGAGTTATAAATTATGGTTATACTAAAAGCATTGTCGTATTTCATACACCCACAAAACTATAAAAAAAAAAATCTAACATAAAGTAACTTGTACGTAGCAACATAATTAAGATAAAAAATTAACGTCATCGACAGACTGATAGGTACTTGAAGTGCGAATTAACAAATCTAAGTAACAGCATCCTGTTTCGATAATGTTCCACAAATTACAGTTTTCCAATAACTTTAAGTGTTTATGTAGAAAATTAGATCAAATAAAATACACTTGCCTTGATACGATTAATTACAGACCTTGAAAATTAAAGTTTTACGATTTATGTACGCTATGGCTTATTCAGTTTTCAATCTCTACGCATATATTTTTACGTTAATCACAGTAATTTATTGCACAAGAATGTGCGTTTTAAAATTCCATGAGAAACTAAAACATACAATTTAAAAATAGGTCAGTAGTTAAATTACAGCGTGGATAGGTGTCGGACTGTGACGTTAACGCGGGAATGCGGGGTGCCGCATGCAGAAGGCATGGGAAAAGTTCATAATGTTTATGACTACGCTTTACAACTTTATTTAAAAAAATATGTTAAACATTGAAAAGCAATTACCTCTTTTATTGTATATATTTTGCAATTTTAATCCTAAACTTTGCTAACTTAACAAATAAACAGGAAGAAAAAATCTATCAACGAAGCAGCAACATAGCGAAAATTTAGAAATTAAAATTGGGCAAAAGCATTATAAATTTGTGATTTTTAAATTAAACACATCACATAAACCCCAAAACAACATGAATCATTAAAATTAACAAGGACATTATATTACAGTGAGCAAATAATTTATATTTCAATTCTTTCGCGTCTTGAACAATTTCATTTTTGCTGTGGAATAATGGGGCAAATTTATTGTGTAAGTTTCTATATTAATAAATATGTCGTGAAAAAGCAACGCAATACTACCGTCACAAGAACATTACAGTCGTCTAAATCCGGCTAGAAATATGGCCTACAATAATAAACTACAAAAATAATACAAAATTTGAATTTCTATATTAAACACTACTAAAATTTTTCGATTTCATATTTAATTTCGCATTTGCAGCTAAGGTTCGCTAGGCTGAGAGTTAGCAAATAATAATGGGTATTACAAATGGCACACAACAAAATTGAACTAAAAAGCGTAAAAAAATGAATGTAAAGCACCAATTAAAAAAAAAAATGCTTTTCTTTTTTAATAAACTTTGTGTTGTGGATTTTACCAGGCACCGCATTTCGTCCACAGCTGCATAAAACATTGGCTCATAATGCAGCCAGTGTTTTTAACTTTCAGACATGTTCAGTGTATCTAACGGCGATAATTAGACTCATAAACTTGATAAAACAGCGATTCTAGTTCAAACATACATTAAGCTATTAAGTTTTCCTTTCAAGAAACTTTTACATCAATGGCAAGGTTTCTTTAAACGATAAAAAAATCTA
Organism: Elmis aenea; assembly: GCA_947652605.1. Lineage (NCBI taxonomy): Eukaryota > Metazoa > Arthropoda > Insecta > Coleoptera > Elmidae > Elmis > Elmis aenea. The sequence continues at coordinate 15,156,082 of OX393576.1, forward strand.
TTAAAAATATCGCGATGTTCACTAAACGAAGTGACTCAAAATCAAAACAGTTGCCATGTAATTCCAAAAATGTTTCGGAATTTGATAGTAAATAAACATAATCTGATCGCAGCTTTTACTAAATACGATTCAAGTTAATAAACATTACATATAACTATAAATACAGATATTATGTATTATTTTATAGCGATTACCGTGAAAGTTAGTCAAAAAAGTCATTTAGTGTTTTCGTGATTGTTTGGATTTAAGTCAGTCTGAAAAACAAAACACATACAGTGCAGTCGTAAATTTGAAAAAAAAAAACGTTTAATTACATTTCAGTGTCAATATTTACAAATAAATAATGGAAAAGTAGTAGAAATAAATGAAAACCTATAAAAACTTGAGCTTTGCCACCAAAATTCATGCTCCCAACAATTTTGCAAGCATGTCTCGTATATGTATATACGACCAAGCAGACGCAAAAATAGTGACATATTACATGATGCAATATTCAAAATCATTTCGCTTTGAATTTAATTCAAATTTTTTAAATCAATGTAATGTAAAATGCACCGTAAAATTAAAAAGAATTTGTGGTATCTAACAATTCTTTAGGTGACAACTTAATTTAAAATAAAAATCTATTTTCGAAATTTTTCTTGGAAAGGGAACTATTTTACTTTCACATTTTGCTGTGGCTATTACAGTTCATTTGCTTCAAGTAATTCTTGGACTTCTAACCAATTATCGTACACAAATCGGCAAAACTTTTTGAAGTGATTAATTATATTTATTATTTCAGTTATGTTAAAGTTATCGCAAATTTATGTGTTATCAACTCGTGACACGTGTGCAAGTCTGAATGAATTAATATCGAAAAATACAATAGCACATTTTCGACCTTCGTTCGAGAATGCTTCACATGGTCGATAAACCGCGGACACCGAGACACACACCCCAATTCTCGACCAACCCCAAGCGAGCGGGAAAAACAACGAATATAAAAATACCGTTAAAAAATGTCATACACATACCGCTGATTGTGCTTGAATTTGCCTTTTTAAACCCATGTTATTATTGATGCACTGATAAAAAAATCCGCTCGGTGAATCGACTAACTGAACAACTTCACACCGGCCAAACAGATACAACTAAGCCAGCAACGTTGGATGTCTACTACTTATCTCACTTGGTTAACGCGCCCGCGCGTTTGTGAATGGAACGCGACGCAAGGGACGAAGGGGAGATGTCGTGCCGAGCCTCCGCGGCACCGACGACGATTGGACGCTTTGGAAGGTGTGGTTGGCCTTCGTGCAACGCTAAACGTACTGCAAGGAATTCTCCAAACCATTACACCAATATTGCCACATTTTGTGTCATGCAGTACTTTCTCGGTAACTTAAAAACTTACTGCGCAATAACTGTCTGCCTCAGGCTGTATTTGTACACACAAATTTGTTTGATAGAAGTACCGTCCTAGGATTTTGGGCCCCCTTTTAAAATTCGTGTCCTATATGCAAACATGGTTATCAGCTATTTATAGCGTGGTTGTTAATGGCTTAAGTCACATGTTGCATGTTGTAGACAACCGATAAACACGAGACTAAACACGTTTCGGATCAAATTTCGCCAAACCTGTAAAATGTGAATTTAAAACATTTGCGTGAGGAAAAATTTCAATTGTATCGATCTATGTATGCATTGTCTACAGTTAAAGACTGCCAGCTTTGATTCTTTTATTATAACCTAACACAATGCATTATGCACACCAGAACACCATTGTGCTTAGAGGTCGAAGTTGTATTCTCACAAAATTATAATAATAAAATTTGATATGAAATAAGTACCCTGCTGTTTATACTTATATGTTACGTTACATTATGCAAGACCGTGAATAATATTTCTGGCAACCAAGTCGAGGCGAGACGAGATACCCCCAAGACTTGACGCGTGAGTCGAGGCAAGACAAAGCATCCTGAGGCTCAAACTAACGCCCAAGGCAAGGGGAGATAACGTACCCTAAGGCAGATGTTCCTAAACTTTTCTGACCGAAGAAGCCCTTGCACTAGCAAAAAATACATGTCCTCATAGATTTTTACACTAATATGAACATTCAATAACGATATACAGTGTAAAGAAACAAATAAAGAATATAATAAAATTGTCTCACGGAGCCCGAGATAACTAGAAAAGAGCCCAAGGGCTCCACATAGTAGAGTTTAAAAAACTGCCCTAGAGGCTGCTGGAGGCGAAGTGAAGAAAAGTATCTCGAGGATCAAACTGACGCCCAAGACGAGGGGGGCAAGGTATCCTTCCTAGAGCAGGAATTCCCAAACTTTTTGACCGAAGAAGCCCTTGCACTAGCGAAAAATACATGCCCTCATAGATTTTTACACTAATATGAACATTCAATAACGATATACAGCGTAAAGAAATAAATAAAGAATATAATAAAATTGTCTCACGGAGCCTGAGATAACTAGGAAAGAACCCAAGGGCTAGGCATAGTACAGTTTAAAAAACTACTGCCCTGGAGGCTGCTGGAAGCGAAGTGAGGAAAAGTACCCTTGAGGATCAAACTGACGCCCAAGACGAGGGAAGGCAAGGTATCCTTCCTAGAGCAGGAATTCCCAAACCTTTTGACCGAGGAAACCATTGTAAAAAACAAGTTCGTTCAATAATAATTTGAATATAGTGTAAAAAACAAGAAAAGAATATTCTAAAATTACTTCAAGGATCTTAAGATAACTCCTGCTTCTAGGAGCACAGTTTAAAAACTCTACTCTAGAGTCTAGACCTAGAGGCTCAAACTCGTACATACTCTCAAGTTGGCGATTGGCGTCAGTTGAGGCCAGGGTTACCAGATTTCCAGGATTTCGCGTGACTTTCCCGCTTTGTCGTTATTTGTCCCGCGTCCTGCATTTTATTTCACACACCCAACTTCATCAGATATTAATGTGAGGCAGCAACTTTTTGATATTTTTGGACGATAAGAACATATCCTCTAAGTTTTATGCAATATGGTGGTAGTCACTAGTCAGGCACCGTTTTAATGTAGGGTAGTAGGCTACTTATTAAGCATAATATGTCAAAACCCTATGGCTACGAACTTATTTTTGTCGCAATATCCCGCGACGGAAATTTTTAAATCTGGTAACCCTAGTTGAGGCAAGGTACGCCAATTGGCACCCCTATTACACAGTTTTACATCCGAAGTGGTATTGCGTCAGCCTTGCTTACGGCCCTGCATTTGGTATAAACTTTCTTTAATTAACAATTGCATCGTGAAAGTAATCGTGCAAACAACTGCAAGGTAAACAATGTTGACGTAGTGGATGTTGAGTGTATGACCGTCATTGCCCCCGTGCATAGTTTCACGTAGAATCCACATAAACACCAATAACTCCTGACCAAAAAGTTGGTTGTATGAAGATCTATAATTAAACTTCAGTACACATTTATATTTTTCAGTTACATCCAAACCTTCAAAAGTTAGTTCTGAATTCGCTCAATCGTTTAATGTCGTTTGGATGGCAAAAATTTATTTTTGACCAATAATTAACCAAAAATTTTAGATCAATAATAATTTAATTGCATTTTTGTGATTGGATTAATAAATAATTATAAAAAATATAGTAAACTGGGCCGACTTTTATTACAGTATAGTATTAACTAAATTATTTAACCAAAAGTATAACTAAACATAAACGTATTTTTTGTCGATACTGAAATATGGCAATAAAATGCAAACTTAATATATCTATTTTTATTTATTTATCGTTTAATTCCCAAGCAGTTTCAAACTTTCGCGCTGGTTCAATAAATAAAGTAAATATATAAACTTATACATAACTGGAATCACTTAAATCAACCAAACATTAATTAACATACACTCTACACTCTGTATTTTGTTTAACTTACATTGGAAGACATGGACGTGGGTTATTTTTATGAAAATTAGCTTACTGGAGGTGTGCCATGTGATTCTGACGCATGTAATGCACGTTATTGTACGTTCATTATGTCCGAGTCCCGAGTCCCGTGATATTTACAAACTCTATGTCGCATTCGATTGTACAAATTAGACCATAGAGCGGTCAACGACAGTACATAGTCTACAACATTCAGCAAGAATTTAAGAAATGCAAAGTAAAAATTGCACTGTCCAAAGTTCTACGTGCATATGTTTTAAAAAAAAAATGCATATTCAACAGTAAAGTTTTAAAAAAAAATTAAGTAGAGACTGTTTGAGGCAGTTTAAGGTATACAGTGTGTCCAAAAGGAATGGAATATGCTATATATCTCAGTAACTATCCACTTTAGGGAAAAATGTTTTGAATAAAAGTTGTTTGGTACTTAGTTTTCCACCATAAGACAAAATTTAAATATATATTTTTTTAATAACAAAAGCGCAATGAAAAACAATTGAATTTTTTTAAAAGGCAAGGTACCCCTATATTATACTCATTTGATAGAGAATTTTTTTCTCTTTTCAATGATGGGATCACCTTAAAAATTCAGTTTATGCTAAGAGGCAGGAGATATCGAAAATTTAAAAGATCGTTTTAGAAAAATTACACCTTAAATGGTTGGGAATGTTATAAACAGGTTTAAAAACCGAGTTTATCATTGCCAAACTGTAAATGGTTCACAGTGTGAACACTTATTGTAGATTTCGTCAAAACATTTTAGTTCTTATGATGTTTTGTTAAACATAAATACTAATCAATTAAAATAATTTTTGCGTTTTTCTCAAAAAGTTGCTTAAGTAAGGGTACTAAAGTTTTGCATCATTGAAAAGAGAAAAAAAATCTCTATCAAATGAGTATAATATAGGGGACCTTGTCATTTAAAAAAATTTAATTGTTTTTCATTGCGCTTTTGTTATTCGAAAAAAAATAATTTAAATTTTGTCTTATGGTGGAAAACTAAGTACCAAACAACTTTTATTCAAAACATTTTTCCCTAAAGTGGATATTTACTGAGATATATAGAATATTCCATTCCTTTTGGACACACTGTATACGCGATTCATTTTAAATCTAAAAATATTGAAGATTATCTTAAAAAAATCATCTATCTACGAAAAAATTCTGTTTTTGTAGAAATCCAGCGCAGCTGTTACAGCAACGTTTATCGGTGGCAACCACACGTTCATTTAATACTATGTTGATTTATTGAATGAAACTTTTATCTTTGTAATAATGTCTCCCAATTTTTATCTAAAGTGCAACCTTTCTCTATATATATATTTAAAATTTAAATGAACGAAAGTTAATACACAAAACTTTAAACTTGTTAAAAGAACTTTACAGAAATGTGTTCATTCTATATGTCATGTCAAAAATAAATTTGGTAGGAGATTTTGTAGTTTCTTAACTCAATATGCAAATAATGCACAGGTCCCAGACGATAGCTGCTATGAAATTGCATTCTAAGATTAATAAATAAATAGGCGTATTGGCTGTAAGATCAAGGCCATTGCCCTGAACAGTTCAAGCTCTTGCAGTTGTTTTAACATTCATTTGTCACAGGTTGTTCCGCGTTATATTTGGATATTTCCATATGGAATTTTAGAAACTGCATTATTTATTCTTAAAAATATATACATGGTGCATGAACCAACGTGAAGAACATGGGGATTTCGGAAACAGTTAGAGATAGGAGGATGGTTAAATTAGCAAAGAAGTGCGTTTAAAAGAGTCAGCTTCAGCTTTTATTTAAAAAAAAAGAGTTTTTTAAATTTTTTAAATGAAACAAAGATCTGACGCGTTGGCGCTGTTAAAATCGAGACAGCCTACTTAAAGGCCTCTACGCACCAACCAATTTGTCGGGACAACCGACCGACCATTCAGATAAATTGTTTAATGTGTAGTCTGTCCCCGACCAACACGACAGTTGGAACGGTCGGGTGGCCAGACCTTCCAACAAGCCAACCGCCCCATCACATTCCTCTAGATAAGGACTATTAAACCGAAAATTTAACGCTATTTATAAATTTGTTATCCACAAAATGGCATCAAGCCAAAATAATAAAAAAAAGTGAGACGTTTTGCTGTTGGTTGGACTGGTCGGGAGGTGTGTAGACAAAGACAACACCCAACATGGAGTTCCTGACGGTCGGCTCCGACAAGTTGGCTATGGCTAATGAGTAGAGGCCTTAAAGCTTTTGATATACGATAGTCAATTTTTTTAAATGAATGACGTATTAAAGTTTTAAGCCATCTAATGGTAAATTTTATATTAAATACAACGATGATTAGATTTCAAAAAAATATATAGGTACTTGTAAGCGTTATTCTGATTTGGTTCGCATTATGGAGAGTGTATTTTAGTTATTGAAAAATTTGCAAGAAAACGATTAGCACATTATCGACCTAAATTATTGGACTAACCTAACGGTCAAAACTAAATCAAACAACTAAATCCGTTTACACAATTTAGCGCAAAGATTAAACATAGGTATTGAAAATTCATTTTAATTGTGTATGTATGCCCTACAACATAACTGGACAAAAATTACTTAAAATTTGGCTTGCAAAATATTATAATTTTCAAGCGTATGTCGTTCCAGAAAAACCGCTAAATAAGAGAAATACTAAAATTTAATGGAAATAATCAACCAGCAAAATTGTATAATCACTCCATTAACTATTTATTAAATCGCATAATAATATTCCATATTCAATAGTGTATGCTAGAATTTTCGACTAGACCACATGCAATTAGTACAGGTAATAAACGAACAATTACGTGAGGCCCATTTGGGTAATAATGGTTTCCTGGCTGTATGTAAGTACGTACGTTATTGTAAATTGATAATTTGTTATCACTTTTAAACGCTTAAAGTTACTTTTGCGTCATCTACTTGATAAAACTATTATTATTGAGATAGGTACGTGACATTTTCAAACAAGACAATGTTGAATGTAAAATACATGCAATTTCGATTAATGAAAAATCAATTTTTCACTTTGTCAAACCTGCAATTGCTTAAGCAATCATTAAAAATATATTAAACCACAGTTACAAAGCTTTGACGTAAGGTGTGTATATTTTCTCTAGTTAACATTATATGCGTAAATATGTTTATTTTGATAATTAGTCTCAATTACTATAAAATTAGAGGGCTGTGAAACAAAACGTTATTCAAGCACCTATGTAATTTGAAACAAATTATAGTCGATGTTCAGGCTCTTTCCCTTGTGCATATTTCCCTCATATCTGCTGTATAAATGATTAAACAAAAATTTAAAAATAAGTTGTTGAAGATCACATCTTCTTTCATTTTTATAGAACGACCATGATACAATCATATTCTTTCAAAATCAATTTCGTAAACAATAAAAATGAACAACATTAAAGTGAACTTGAAATATGTTTAATGATCTAATAATCTAACACATATTTTTATAAGTTTAGCAAGCCTGCTATGTTAATTCTATGAAACATCGCATTTTTGCATATAATTTATCATTTAAAAAGTAATAACTTTCTAAATATTACGTTTAGACAAGAAAAATTCATAATATTTTGAATCAATTAAATTAAAATATTACTGAATTATTCACGTTTGAAGTTCAGCAAAATGGACCAAGCAAAATTAACACTCTGTGTATTAAAAAAATATATATAACTGGATAGCGGCGACTACACAGGGGGTCCATTTTTCTAACCTGTTGTGCAAATTTGTGCAGAATTTAAAGGGAAATCTGATGCCATTTTCAAATTTGACCTACGTCATCAACTTTTTAAAATATTTTGAAAAAACTGAAACAGGTCGATTTTATTAAACTTGAATAATTCTGTAAGCATACGAGCTAGAACAAAAATAAAAATTGGCGTTTATAGATGTTTTTACGTAGATTTTAAATATGTTAACGAAATTTTCATAGCACTCTCAATTTCCGAGTTATAACACAAACTTGCATTTTTTTAATTTTTTTCTGATTTAACTTGCATGATTTTTCTTAAAAGTTATAGATTATTTGCAATGCACGAGTTATATTTTGTCAGAAAATTTCCTTCAACTAACCTACCTGTCAAAATTAAATGTATGTTATGTCAAATTTTACAAGTACTGTCAGGATGATGCGTCAAGGATGTGGATTAATCTATATTAAAGTAACGCTACTGGTCGCCGAAATTCGTCAAAAAATTACCAAGGCCAAAATATCTAATTCCCTTTCCAAATTTGTATTTTCGACCAATCACAAACTCAGATTTCTTAGAATCGACCAATACACGCATGAAAAGCTGTTAATTGCGAAAAGGATATTATCAGTGTATGATTATGTTTATTGGTCGTTTCTAGGAAATCTGAGTTTGTTATTGGTCGAAAACGCAAATTTGACAAGAGGATCAACATCTGACAGGGTAATGTAAAATTACCGTGTAATAATGCTCTAGTCTAGACTCTAGAAGATTTAAGATTAGTGATTGGTTGAAAACGCAAATTCGACAGGCAAAGGAAATTTTTTCCAACATTTTTTTAATTTAATTTTGCCCACTTTCTTCGTTAATAAACGAGACAGAGAGGGAATACGCTCAAGGTTTACACCCTGTATAATTTTAAATTATGTTTACGATAAAACATATTAAAAGTTGATTTACAAAAAAAACTTTTTAATAATCGTATTAACAACGATTAAAGTACAATCGCATTTTTGTCATTGCCCAAGGTCTATTTTTTGACCTCATATTATCAGCTTACTTTAATATAGTTACTAAAAATACACAATTATTATAGCACCTTGACCATAACCATATAATTTAGTTCATATTATGATCATTATTATTGTCATTCAAAAAAAAAAAACTACGAACAAATCGTCAATGGAAATGTCTGGTAGTAAGTCCTTGTGGTACATATAAAAAAAAGTACAATAAAAAACACTAGAACTTTCGATACTTGCAGAAAACATCCAATATTTTAATGGCAATTGGAAATTATTTTTCAAGGAATAGTTAGTCAGTTGTTTTTGATATTGATAATCTTTCTGAAATGCACATTAAATCATTTTCTGAAACGTACTTATTCTAATTTTTTGACCTTTCGCTGTTGATAATTTTTTATTGCATTTGTTTAACAGCACCGACTTATCTCGCAGGGTTTATCTGTTTCGTTTTGTGTGAAGCATCGAAGTTTCCAGTAAAAACGAATTTTGGAATACTTTTTAGAAAGTGATTCATGGCGTACACAACCTTTTACTAACAACGTTATTAGTTCATTTAATCTTCTTGAGTAATGAGTACTGATCCAGCCTATTTTGTATTGAAGTATGGTTTAAGTCAGCATTGCTTAAAATGGGGGTCGCGAACGATTTTGAAACGGTAACTGCAGAGTTTGAATTACTTTTTTTTTAAACTTTGTCACATACAATTATAACTTACAAAATTATGTAAATTTTAGTGATTTTCGACTTTTCGTAACGTGACCCATCAGTTCTGTTATAATAATTTAAAAATTGACCAGGAGGGTCGCAGTACTATTAGGGGTTTCATGGGGGGAAGTCAAACAAAAATTTGGTACACCCTGGTCTAAAAAAAAAAACAGAAAAAGATGCTTAAATAAAACCAAGACTTCAAGCTATTATTTGTTTATTAGCATTGAAATATGTTTTCAAAATCAAGTAATAAAAATAAACATGTAAAATTCGTATTTAACTTTACTCTTTAAACTATTTTAATTAAACACTTAAAATTGTTTTTTTCGTTCGAATGAAAAGAGACGTACAACAGGCATAAATGAATAACAAAACGTCTCTAATAATTTTAAAAGTTTCGCATAGTTTAACTAACAACCGGAAATTTATCAGTAATGATAAAATTATTCTGTTGACAGTGAAAATTGTTATTTAGGTGAATTGCAAATTAATTGTGCACAAGCATGAATGTCAACAGATAACTACTGTTGAGATTTACATAACAATATTTTTGATATCCCATGTGTTAGTCTGTGTATGGTATGCTGTCGTATTTTGGTCTTCAGAATTTTCAGTAATATCTATGGAAGTACAGGGTGGTCCAAATTCGATAGGATTACCTTTTTTGAGACAAACTCAGAACAGTTCTCAAATATATCTTATAATTTCCGGTTTTCTTGTTTTTTTTTTTTGTTGTTTTCATAGCCTACTATGATTTTCTTAGAAAAAAAACCTAAAAAACCTTCATAACTTGCGTATTATTAAAAATAAATACATCAACCCTTATATATTTGGAAAGGGAAAAAATAAGAAATTTAAATAAGTCATAACCAACTATAGCTTCATTAAAAAAAGGTGAGTTTGTGTCATAACTTTTTAACGGCCAGTGTAAAATATTTTTTTTGGTACTATCAAAATCTACATAAAAATATCTAAAAATAATCTTTATAAACTTTTTCGATATTTAAAACAATAAGGGAGATATGACACATTATAAATATAACAAAAAAAAAACAATTTTTCTTTAATAACTCAAAAACCGGAAATGATTTAATATTTTTGAATGATTTTTTTTCCGTAATAAAATAGCGATGTTCAATTTTATTTTTTACTCAAACGAATATTGATATATATATATATATACACCTAACTTTCTTATTTTAAATGGCAACCATAGTTGGCTTTGACATAAATCGAAAGCTCATTTTTTGCGCTTTTCAAAAATATATAATTTGCTCATGGTCGCTATTTAAAGTAAGAAAGTTAGGTGTTATATATCGATATTTGTATGAGTAAAAAAAAATTGAACATCGCTATCTTATTAAGGACAAAAAACCATGTCAAAAGTGTCTTTAAAGTTTTTCTCCATCTTTTTGTTTAAGTGAGATATTTAACATTTTTGAAAAGTGCCAAAAATTGCTGTTTGGCTATATTTCAAAAATTAAAAAAGAGATCAAAAATTGGTTTACGGCAATGAATTTCTCTCGAAAAAAGGAATCAAGGCTACGTACTTAATTTTTTTCTATCTCTGATAATAACCGAGATACACTGAATGGGCATCGAAAATAGGCCACCCTGTACACTTGTACAGCATAGAAACAAAAATATATTACATAGACCATTTAAGTGCCTACCTACATTAATGAAAATTCTAAAAATCGTAAACGGACTGATTGACATTTGAGTTCCAACTTGGCCATCTCGCTTATTATAAGAGATAGAGCATAGTTTTATATTTGGCAGAGTTGCTAAATTTTATGCTGATTAATAAATTTCATTAAATTAATTAAACGGTTTACAGATATCTGAAATCAATTTCATGAAAATTGAAAACACCTGAAAAACTGCTCTTGGTTCCTTTTATTTAGATTTTAAGACTTTGAGACAATTTCTTTGTAACATGTTTTTATTCAACAGTTAACGGTCTACGCAATTTTTTACTAAATCGATTCTGTTTGGTTTTTGGATTTTATTTTCCATTACTTTAGATTACATTAAACAGCAAATTATATAAATACTCGAAACAATGCAGTATGAAATACGTCTTATAATTTTGAACGTATCTATTAAGTGAAGTAGTGAAACCGATTGAATGAAAAGTTTTTTTTTCTTCTCAAACACATTAATCTCCAATACAATATAGTATAGTATAGAAATAATATGAAAGCGTTGCTTATAGCCACATAAATACAAGTTTTATAAATCGCCCCTTCAAAAAAAAAAGTAGAATTTTTTTTCTCAAACACAGAAAAAATTACATAATTATTTATTAAGTGAAACGTTTACGACTCTGTGTGATCAAAAACCAAAAATCTTTCCCATTACCCCAGAGATTAAGTATTCTTCTATAAAACTTGATCAGTAAAACTTTTACTTCTGAAAATACGTTAAAGCTGGAACGCTTGTTTTGAAATTTTTTGGCATTTTTAAAATTTAAATTTAAACAAGAAGAAAACCACACAAATATTTCGTGTAAGAAAACAATTACTTAAAGTAAGGAAAGTTCATACAAAATGATAATTTTGTATTCAAGTGACATACATAACTTTGTTCGTGCTTCTAAATCGTTTAGCAATTATGTTGAGTACACAATAACAGAGCAAGAAATCAATAATCACACGTTCCTAATAAAGTTGCTGAAAGTAAAATATCACAATAAAGACGCTAATAACTTTTGAAGCCCTACCATTCTATTTATTACGAGTAAGGGTCAGGGTCGATAACGACGTTTAATGTAGAACAAAAACATTAAGTAGCCTACGTACAACCATTTCAGGAAACAAAAATCAATAAAGCGTACTTAATACGTTTCCTACGTGCAAAATATACCACAACTTTTACGCTGATTACAAGTTTTAATTAGGTTTTAATTCAGTAAGGATCGCTAATAACATTGAAAAATCCCATAAATCTATAAATATTAACAAACCATTTATAAATATTGATAAAAGTGGTAGACAAACCAGCATTATTTTAAATTAATAAATATATTCGCTGCCGCACATCGTTTTTTTTGCAAGGATGGTGGGATTCTCCCTTATATTGCATGACGTAATCGTTGTATGACGATAAAGTCAGGTTATTTTAATACCACATCAAATAAATCGGTCGTTTTGTCGTTTATAATAAATAAAACTGACAACTTACGTCGCTGCTTACAAACTCGTAGCAATCGTCAGCTGGTGCTTGTACCATCTTCATTGGAAGTTGCCGGCACTCGCGTATGCGAACGCAACTCCCGGCACACTTTAACTAACAAGAAGGACGCGAGGTCACCTTCAGGACGGGGCGATTGCACCACCACACCTCCAGATCGATAGCGGTGACGTCATAGGAAAGTGAAACGCGGGGGTGCGAAAATAAGCCCTGTACCCAAAGCTTCTGACAGAGCGAGACCGCGATAGATTCTGAATCGGGTGAGTTGTGGAGGGACTCTGACGTTGCCAGTACAACAATTTACCAAATTATGGCCATTATTACATTACGCTAACGTTCGTTTATTATATTAAAGCTATTGTAATCGTTTACAATCACTTCCCTAAAGAGTGCGTTCAAAATAATTGAAAGGTCAGGACACTTACGGTTCTGTTGATGAGATATAAAGCACCAATACAGAAAACAAAACAAATAATTTTGAAAAAACAACAAAAACCTACTGTGTAAACGCGTGTCGGTTATCGTGAAATATATGTCTAGATTACCCTTTCATACGTTGTAAGAATTCTTCGCATACTTGAAAAAGATAATGCACTTTATCATTCAAAGGAAAAATTCTTTTCGACAAATAGTAATAATGATAACATTGGTGGAATAATGCCCGTTGACTTTTACATGTTTTTAATTCTTCATATATCCTTCTTAAATCATTGACAGCGAAATAATTATGTACAACTGTTCATTAACTTGTTTCTTAGGACTCTTTTCGCATTCGTTTTTATTGCAATCGATATTTAGCAAATCACTTTGTAAACTGAAAAAAAATCAGAAATTCATTCTTAAATATTGCAAAAAAAAATCGGGAAGTGATTCCTTATTGAAAATTAAGCCCCCCTTTCATTTACATTTTTTCCTTAGACGTCCCCTTTCGGAGTTACACCCCCCTAAAGCGGAGCGGTAAAATTAGGTTTTTATTTTATTTCTCAAATTTGGATAAATGTAGGACAATTATATTTGGTAGATGTTTTACACTTATTAAAAGGTTTCCCATAGTACTATTTTTAATCATCTCCCACCTTCACAGGGGGCTGAAAAGTGTGACCCCTGTTGTTTTTTTTATCAGAACTTTTTGGTGGGTTGAAATTTTGCAATTTAAAAATTATTATTTTTTAAGCTTAATTTATTAAGAACCTTCTTTTATTCTTTAGTTTTTCTCGTAAAACCTACAGTTTTTGAGTAAAAAATTAAAGGAGTGAACATGAATCATCAAATAATCCAATATAAAACGATTCATTTTGGTGGTTACCATGGTTTGTTTATGTTCATATTGGGTAGAAGTGACGGGTGTAATTCATTTTGACGTTTACGCGGCGACAACGCTAAAACGCCCGTCAATATGAATCCAATATGAACATAAAGAAACCATGGCAACCACCAAAATGAATCGTTTTATATTGGAATATTTAGTGGTGCATGTTTACTTATTTTATATTTTACTCAAAAACTATAGGTTTTACGAGAAAAATTAGAGAATAAAAAAAGTTTCTAATTATATCAGTTTTTAATTGCAAAATTTAAAGCCTCCAAAAAGTTCTGATAAAAAAACCAACAAGGGTCACACTTATCAGCCCCCTGTGAAGGTGGGAGATGATTGAAAATATTACTATGGGAAACCTTTTAATAAGTACAAAACATCTACCTAATATCATTCTCCTACATTTATCCAACTTTGAGAAATAAAATAAAAACCCAATTTTACCGCTCCCCTTTAGGGGGGTGTAACTCCGAAAGGAGACGTCTAAGGAAAAATATGTATATGAAAGACCCCCCTTAATTTTCGATAAATAATCACTTCCCGATTTTTTTGCAATACTTAAGAAACACCCTGTTTATAGACTGATTCAAATTTGGGAACCATTATTGGGATCTCGATGATAGGTCTTATTACTCCCTTGTAGATTCTTCTTTTAGTTTCTTTCCACAGGTATTTGTCACTCGATATAGGGTAATTAACACATCCTACCAGCAAATTTACTTTTGTTATTTAGTCTAGCATTTGAAGAAACACGTCACTGTTGCTTGTAATTTTTGTACAGAGGTATTTTATGAGCTTTACTTGTTCTATCTTATCGTCAATTTTTGCGAATCGTCTTCGTAGTAGGTACGCTACCAGAATCGCATTGCTAGCGTAACACGTTATTTTAAAAATATGTTTTTCTATTGTGTACCCACCTTTTGGTTTGTTGTTTGTAACATTTTATTCATTATAACGGTGAAAAGCAAAATACTTTTTTTTTTTGTAGTCATCTTTTGCTGTCATCTGATACTTCGTTGTTGATCTAGTTTGATGTGATATCATGTACCTAACTATTTTATGCATAAAAATGTATTAGCACCGAAGTTTATGATAATAAAATCTTTGATAATAAGCGAGATTTGAATAGTTGACCTTAAATTTGAATCAGCCTGTATATTCTTCACAAAAACCTAATTTTCTTTAACGACTCTGTTAAGCAGGTGCAGTCTATTAGCAGTTATCTATCGTATGTTCTGTTCAAATGCATACATACGTACATTACATATGTACAGCTTTTATAATAGCCGGTAGCGATAATTTGCATTTCAAGGTAAATAAAGGACGGCCGAGTGTAACATAAGCATGTTTAGGATAACATTTGTTAATAATAACAGTAATTAAATGTACCAACGGTAGTTTAAACAACTAGCAACTAAGAAGTAATATTGACCTTCTTAAAACTTCCAAACAACAAATTTTGCAGATTTTATATAATTTTCATATTTCATTCGGTAATATAAAATACAGGAAGTTATCTTTTAAATTGTTAATACTTGATTTAAAAGGAGTCCAGTGAAACTTATGTGCTTGCGCATGACGTGATGAGTTTAAACAAATCAAATCAAAATTACAATAATAACAACCCTAGCGTTTCACTCAATAAATAAACAAGATTATTAGTTTGGCCGCAGTATGTTAGTTTCGTCCAAAAATATCGCTCTCCAGGTTTGGAAATAATAAATTTTTATTAATTAATGCATTCGTAAAAATCATCTCCTGAATAACCTTAGCGCATTAGTAATTTTTTACAATTTTGTCCCCACCCTATCGAACTTATTGCTTATAGGAGTAGTTTTTAACAGTCCTTCGCCTGCAGTGTCGAGATGTTACCAAGCAACACGTTGTCGAGGCAACAAGACAACATTATTGCGAAATTATCAATTTGTTGGGTTGTTTAACTAATAAAAGCATAATGCCGCATTAAGACATTACATAACAAGAATTTGTAAAAAGCATATTACACACGAGTGGAAAAGTCGTGCACGGAGCCGCGTAGCGGCGAGTGCGTATATCCACGAGTGCGTAATTGATTTACAACTCGCGTTATGTAGCACACTTTTTCTACGATCACAAAATACATACGATTTTTTCGTGTTTTTTTGTTGCTAATAGTAAACACACTTGTACGTACGCTATTAAGTGTCAAATTTGACTTAAGTCTACTTTGACATTTCTAGACAAGTGTGCTTTTTGCTTACCGTGCGTAAGCACTCACTATGCATGCAGGTTGTACAGTAATAGTCATTTACATTAGTGGTCGTAAAAAAAAAATTATGTTTTATACGTGCCAGAGTGTCTAAAAATTTTCTAAAACCATTTTCTTACTCATCTATGAAGATGTCACTTTACATACATACATATCCATATAAATACATAATATGTATGAGTAGAAGTATGATTAGAAGTATGAATTTTAAGTATTGTACATTCACGATTGTTAAATTATCAAATAACCTTACAAGAAATCCTTAAGCAAGCTGGCTACTGCAATACAAACATAAGCTAAGAGTTCTCAGAAAAATCGTTATGAATTCTTAAAGGAAATTTCCAAACGACCCGACAACTGAAACATCCATTAACCACACATAATTTATTCCAAAAACACTAAAGTTTCCAAAATTTTAAACATCAAATATTTAAAACATTATTGACTTAGCAGTTTTAGAATATTTCTTCTAAAAATTAGCTTGTCTCTCTCTCTAGCTTAACTAGAAATTTGAGCGAGAGGTTAGGCCAAGGACGCAAACAAAAAACTAATCGAGAATCGTTTTGGAAAACGAATGAGATTTATGTATTACCGCGCTAATCTTAAAACAGTGACCTTCTAGAAGCCTATGGAAACAAACCCTTTATACTCTTACAACGATTTCATGAAATTATATGAAGACAGGTTGCGCAAAGAACAGAATTTTAATTCTGTTGCATCTTGCACTGTAAAATATCAATTAATCAAGACTTGTTCAATAAAGGTTCCGTTTTATAAAATTTTTTTAAACACTTTCTTTACAAAAATTTAAGTTTTTGTAGGTAAAAAGTTGTAAGTAAGGTTTATAAGTGTTTTATTGCATAATTTAAAAGCTGTTATGTTCCATAATGAATTCCATGTGAGTTATATATGCGACGAGTTGCAGCTTCCGATAACCAGGAGTATGAACAAAATGCTCATGTCTTGGTTTTGGAAAACAGAGGAATAGAGAAGGTGCTAAATTTCTGAAGAGATTATACAAAAATGCGTGAAAGATCGTATAGTGATTGTGAGATGGATTCCGCATTGTTGACCCGGTTGACCGAAGAACTCATCATGGATCATTTGCGTACAGCTCCTTCTTTGTTGCAACGATATGAAGAAGAAGGTGCTTTTTGGCCTTCATTGTATACAAATGTTTTTAAAAAAGCGATTCCAATGTTCGCTAGAACCTCAAGTCATATTACAGTAGCGGTTTCGGCATGAATATTCACGAATTTCTCAGAAAGAATTTATTAGAAGCGCACCTTATCGACAAGAGACTGGTAGGTATTCAACGCTGAGCGTAAAAAGCCTTAAATATTAAAGCAAACTTTGATTGGATTATTAATTTTAATGTGGTTATTTTTCGTAGCTCTGTACTGTAGTTTGTTTTTGTAAAGTATTTTCGTTACATTTGAAATTTCAATAAATCACATAACAGTATATTACATAACAAGAGTTGTAAGAAGCATATTACGTACGAGTGGAAAAGTTGCGCACGGAGCCGCGTAGCGGCGAGTGCGTAATTGCTTTATAACTCGTGTTATGTAGCTTACTTTTTCTACGATCACATAGTACCTACGATTTAACGGCTTTTTGGCTAATATACACATGTAATTACGTTGTCTTGTCATTTTTGACGTAAGCCTACTTTGACATTTCTAGACAAGTGTGCTTTTTGCTTACCGTGCGTTATAACTCACTTACTAAGCATACAGGACGTGTTTGACGTAAGTCTACTTTGATCATATCTTTAAAAAACCGTACTTTTTGCTTACCGTGCGTAAGGACCCTTTTACTATGCATGGTAAGAGTAATGTACATTAGCGGTCGTAGAAAATAATATTTTTTTACACGCTTGCTACACCTAAGTTTAATTGTAATGTTTAAAGAAACATTTCTTACGTTTCATATTTGAATCATCTCGATAAGCTTTACATTTGTGATAACATATTTTACTATGTAATCGACATCAAAAAAATAAATACTAAAATTACTGTCGGTTCGACAGAGATGCTGTTACAGACAGAACCTGTCTTCTCTATCACAGCCACACCTCCGCCATTTGTCTCCTAGCTATTTTAAGAATACAATTACAAAAGTGAAAGGGTTTAACTGTATATTTAAATTTAATATTAATTTATCAACATAACCTGTTTTAAGTCGGTAGTCTAATGCAACATTATAAAGTATTTCGTTAGGCAAAGAATTTAACGATGACCGAAAATTAAAAAAACTTGTAGGTTAAAACATTTATTTAGAAGTTTTTAGGGGACAAGTCAACGCTTGATATGCAGCGATTACTTTATAATGAATGCAGACTTAAGTATGTTCCATAAATTTATTTTAAAACGTATACCATTTACCGAAAAGCATTTAAAATTAAAATTATGTGTGTGATGAATTATGTATAGAGTTTGATAACATTTTACATAATTTAAAATGACTGTATGTAGGTACATCTATCGTATCAGGTATTTAATTACAAACGTGCTGTGTAATAATTTAATTTTATAAAAGAGCATTTCAAATTGTTTGATTTAATAATAGAGTGTATGCAGGGCCGGTTTTTTACCATAAGGCGACTCTAGGCAATTGCCTAGGGGCGGCAAGATACGGGGGCGCCAGCCCTACACGTAACAAAAATACGAAACAATGATGAATTTAAAAAAAGGTTAACAGATCCGGGGAACGTCGCTGAGGTCTAGTGTGTAATGCCTAATTTTTAAGAAGAAAGAGTTTAACTAAAAAACAAAAATTAATAATTTGTAGGTATATGAAGCAGAGGATGATATAACAACAAATGTACACAAAATGTTAGATGGACTTTAATTTTTTAATTATTGATGACGCAATTGCATCTGTTGATGAAAAATGTAAGCATATGTCTACAATTTATAATAGGTTTGGTTTTCTTTTAAATACCTATATATCCAATTACAAAAAAATACTTCAACAAAACTGTTTCAAAAATTTGTGACGTAAAATTTCTTAAAACATGATATTTCGACAGATATTGGTGGAGCATATTAATGTAGTGAATTACAAATAATAGCAAGGCAAATTCCAAAAAAATGCCTTTTCAAGAAATGTCTTGTTATATTTATGTAAAAATAATATAGAAAATAGTATTCTACATGTATTTATTGTTCTAAGAATTTTTGCGACATTGCCAGCCAGTATCGGTAGCAAGTTCAGAAAGAAGTTTTTTTAAAAAATTAAAACCTACAGAAAGGTACACTCGCTCTACGTTGTTTCAGGAAGGCCCCTTGGTCTGGAAATAATGTATCTATAGAGCATGAAATTGAATCAACGATCAATTTAGATGAATTAATTTAAAACTTTGCCTACGCAAATGCCCAAAAAATTATTTTTTATTAATATTTGTATTTCAGATGTAAAATTTTTCTAGCTACACAAATATAAGGACTAATCACATACATGTGTAGGTACAAATGTGTCATTGTTAATTAATGAAAAAATATTTAAAAGATCATAATGATTTTTATAGTATAAATGTTTTTGGGAATTAACCCGCGTTAAAATTTGTTCATATTTTGCTAGACGTTTGGATATATATCTCCAAAAACAGATTACACGATAATGTATAGGGGCGCTTAAATTTTCTTTGCCTAGGGGCGTTAGATACTCTTGCGCCGGCCCTGAGTTTAGAAAATAAAGTCTGTTTTAGACTACACTATTTTTTCGTTTAAGAAAATCGTATACGATTTTCTAGTACGGTGTCAATCAGAAATTACAAATCTTGAACGAAAAATTCGTATGAAATTAGAACCTGTCCTATATGCGTCCTATTTTAGAATGGGCGTGTTCTTTGGCATGGGCGCATGCGTATTCTACTGCAACTGTATCTGACCGCATGTCATTTGTGGGTTAGGTTAAGTGAAACAATCAAACGATGTTAAATACTACTTATTACCGTTATAATCCCTCACAATTTATTTTGTAGGAATAAATATATATATGAACAAGCGTTAAATATACGTTAAATTTGAAAATGATTCGCTTTCTGTTGTGATCAAATTGAACATTTTCGTACCAAAAAATAGTACAGTGTAAGAGGTTCATATTTTCCATGCTAAATTCTTGAACGAAATTTTTGTACAAAAATCGTATACGATTTTCTTGAACGAAAAAATAGTTACAAATTAGTGTAGTCTAAAACAGACTTAAGAGTAAGATATTCTAATGAAGGCCTTCTTTTACCATTTGTTCACTGGATTATTTTTAATATTGGGAGAAATAATAATTCAGTGGAAATATAGCAATAGAATGACTGTTTGTTTGTAAAATATTTGGGTGATGTCACATGATAATTAATTGCGAACTGAGGTCCTTTTATTTTTACGCCAGTGTTTCTCAACCTTTTTGTATTTGGGCCTTATTTTTATATCAAATTTTATTGCGCTCCCCTTTTAGTATAAATTTTTATAGTGGCACCTTTACAAGCCACTTATTTTTCTGATTTCACTTGATTTATACAGGGTGTGTATAAATTGGCGGAAGCGCTACACGTGGCGATGTTCTTCGTAAAATTCTAAGTCGAATATCTTAATACAAAAATGTTGTACCATGCTTGCTGTGTCTGCAAGAGGTCCTCAAAGTCTTGAGATTCAGGCCTTTAAAAAGCGTTATTATTTAATATTTTTTAATGAAAAAGCTGCGATTTGGAATAAAAATAACTTTCGAATAATATTTTATCCTAGATATTGTGTTTTTCCTTTTAAAAATTGGTGTTGAAAATATGTTAATCACTTATTTGAATAAAAATAATACACATGGCAACATTGTCATTAGAGTGGTCGCAGCGAGAAGTGGACCGCGAGATGCGCAAAGAGAGGGGATCGCGATTGATATTTAGACTTTTCTAAAAACGTTGACTTTTAGTGGACTTAATTTGACTGCTGTGATTTACAGGTTATAACCACGTTGCTGAGACAGGCCGATGTTTTTAGGTGGTGCAGTAATAAACGCTTTGGACCAGTTTTGGTTTCTGCGTCACAGTCCACTTCTCGCTGCGACCACTCTAGCTGTCATCTCTGTTTTTCTCGTAATTATTTCATTTTTGTATTAAGATTTTCGACTTAGAATTTTACGAAGAACATCGTCACGTGTAGCGCTTCCGTCAATTTATACACACCCTGTATACTTAATGAACAAAATGCTGTACAATTTTTTTTTTTTACAAAACCACGATAACCTTGGAAAGAAACAAAAAGTATTACTTGCGTGAAGCAATTGTTTAATTATTTTAAGTTGGTGCTATAAATGTGTTTCTCAGTTTCAATTAATTTTTTTTTTGATTTTATTAATATTATTATTGGGATCCTTATGGTTGGACTCTAATTCGAATGAGCCAGAACAACAGAATACGTTTTTTCATCGCATGAACTTTTGATAAAATAAATATGCGTTTAATACTACAATTTTTAATAAAATTATTGGAGAATGTATCAAAGTACAGATTTATGTTGTACGTTGTACACATACGTCTATTTATATGCACATGACAAATCTGAGACTAATTGAACATAATTGAAAACAACAAATACTGAGTTGTCCAAATCGTAATATTAATAGTGACGTGATTTTTAATTATCAAATTTACAGCTGTTAATATATGCGTCAATCACTACGCTGTTCGCATTTAAACGGCCAAATTACGTTTAGTCGATTACCTTTTAAAGAAAAATATTCAGTGTGACTGCAGTTTGCATTATAACAGTATAATTATTGATTATATAAGAAACTGTACTAACATTTTAAAATAATTAAATTTTACACCGGACGTAACAAAGTCGATACTTTAAAAAGTTTAATAGTCATAATGCACACTTTATTTAGTTTAGTTACAGCAATTTTAGCAGTATTTTGCGCAGGTTTTAGCTTTAGGTTAGACGTTTAATCTAAGTTCATAGTAGGTGCAATGTCAGTAAACCTACAGGTTTGTTCCAACAAGCGATTTGAAACCAATTCATGAATCAGTACCTGAGCTGGTTTATTCGCATGCGTGTACTATGTACTAATAAATGTATTGCCCAGTATTAGCCGTTGTTGGAACGCTTTTACGACTGACCTAACTGTAAATGACATTTGTGTATTGGCTTTATAGAAATGTGCGCATCGCAAGGGTAAACACCTTAAGAATCCAGGACTAAATGAGATTGGGAGGGCGATGCGTAGCTACCAGAGCTCACGTTAGCTATGAACAGCGCATGCGTGTAAAAATCCAAGTGCTAGTACATGCCTTCATTCCCGTACTGTTTTAAACGTACACTGACTATGTATTAATTTTATAAAAGTTGGAACAGCAGATTAACCGTCCGGTGAAGTAAGTATCAGAGACTGCTCTGTGCTGAAACGCGATATCGATACAGCGCAGAAATCCTGATAGACATTGGATCATACATAGCCTTGCTAGAACAAACCTATATAATATGTTATTTAATTAACGAGGCATGTTAAGAAAAAAATTACCGTTTGGCCAAGTATTACAAAAACGAAAATTTGTTTTGTCAATTTTTAATTTTAATTAGATTCGTCATACCTTAAACTATTTCTCTACTTATTGTTAGTTAGTAAAAAATGTTCAAAACAAAATCTTGTCTTTTTCATAGCCAAACGGTACTGTTCGAATGTACCTCGTATTTGCGTTCTTTAAGTAAACTTATTTCTACTGATACATATGTATACAAATTTATACAACTTATAAATAATAGTTTTATAATTGTTTAAACTAAATTTCAGTGTTCACCAACAACCTGGGTGTCTAAAATTAATAGACCAACAATGATCTTGCTTATATTGAGAGCTGAGAAGTTTGTTTCGTGTTAAAATCATATCTGAACAGAAGTTTACCAAAGTCCTTTTAGTTCATAAGTTGTTTAAGACAACAAATTAAAAATACTCTTCAATTTTGAATGGTATTTATTTTTCATTGCACTTTTTCAGAATTTTGATTGAAATTTTTCAGTGACAATAACAAAACTTAATTAAGTATTGGTGGTTCAAATTTTTTTATCGTCCCATAAAATTTTAATAAAACAGCTGATAACAAATAAGAAAATGTCCTTAAGGCAAAAATTCTTTTTTAAATCTCTAAAATAAATCTCTAAAACCACATGTGAAGTAAAAAGGCCAAGTTAAATTTCTTTTTAAATCCTTATTCGGCATAAAACAAGATAATTTTGATCCAACTAACCGACTTTGTAGTTGTAGCTCTTAGGATAATTAAGATTTTCATGTAAAACCCCCCCCGTAGGTACTTGAGACAACCCGTGTGAAGTATGACTCGAAAATAAAACAGAAAACTTTATAATTCGGTACAACTTTGAAGTTCTGTCTGTAATATCATAACAAATAAATTTTGTGACATCATGAGTGACGTAGTTAAATCTATGAATGAGTTGCAAAAATCGTTGAACGCATAGCGTAATCAAATTCATTTTCGCAATATGCGGAAATAAAATTTTGCACCTATACCTTGTTAGCCTTCCTAAGTGGATCATGGTCTGTCTACAGTACGAGCCTAAAGTAATAAAATAGTCACGGTCACAGCCTTTGGTAGAACTGTTGAGCTGAAATTTAATTTGCAACGATTGCACCAACACTTACTGAAACTACAGTTAACAATCATAAATTTATGGATCATACAATATAATTAGCACCGTAAAATTACCAAATGCTGAATATGACATGACGCAATAAAGGTGTTGCTTTTGAAAACTGTAATAATCACAGTTTGGCTTGCATACTCCTGGAAGCAACATTTCATTGAGGAAAATAATAAGGAAATGAAATACAACATCGCAAACGGAAATTGTTCAATGCCATTTAAATAATGCCAAAGAAGTTCGTGATGAGGTAAACATATTTAAATAAATAAAATTGTACGCATGATGGAAAATTTAGTATGAATAAGTAAAAAAGGTTGGCTGGGGAAATGAAACGTAAGCTTGCTGTATGTTTTTGAACTCTTCGTCAGAACGTCAGGTCATGCATTTTGTTTAACTACCAGAAATTATCGTTTCAACCAACAGACTTACTTATAATTTATTTAAAAACAGGTTCATTTACTTTTTAAACTATTGAGTACGCGAAAAAAACGCTGATTAAACAAAAGTCACTGGCCAATCTTATCTTTAAATTTAAAAAAAAACGGTTAGGGTTGAAACCGTTTCCGGTTCAACTGAAAATCATACTGTAGAAACACAAAAAATTAGTTTATAGGATTTAGTAATTATTGTCACATCACACTAGTCCAATGAATAAATGCATAATTTTAAGAAACCTCGATTTAAACGTAAAAATGGTAAAATTACATCTACATTTTTAGAAATGTCGAAAATAAGTGAGGAAAAGGTAAAATTATAACTTCCTTGTATTTATCTTTCAATTGTCTCAAAAATACCGCTGTCTACCTTCATAGCCTACTCGAAAATATTACGTTGCCCTAATAATTTACAATAAAATCGCGATAACTCAAAAAATATTAGTTTTAGGTATAAAACATGGTTAATGTTTGTGAAAGACAATCAAATTTTCTACAAGACTATGTAAAAACAAATAGTGTGTTTTATATAAGAAAATCGAGTTATCGATGTTTAAAGTTTCACAAGTTTGACCTAGTGTAAAAAACACCCTGTATAATATTTTAAAAATGTAGCTAGTGCAAAGTGTTAAATAATCTATTGTCAATCTAATTTTCAAACAAAATTCTACTGCCTTTTTAAATAACTTAAATGTTGAAAAAAATTGAAAGTGCTGTATCGCTCAAAATTTTCAAAAAAATGTAAATTTTACGAAAACGGTTGACTTTAGACCCACATAACCTTATACATTTTTTAAAGTAAATATTAAGAGGAATCCAAAAATGTAAAAATATATAGGGTGTTCTATTTAAAATTTCAAAATTTGAGTCCATTTCCGGTTGAACCGGATGTCTTATTGCAACCTTAATATTTTCATCGAATCCGAAAAATACCATCACGCTGAGATACAAAATATCATTGTTATATCTGCAATAGTGTTCTAGATATTTGTTTGTTTTCATACTTTTGCGCATCCCTGTATAAGCAGGAACAACAAAGACATACGAGTTACAAAGGATGAACCCATGGACCGATAACAGAATCGTACCTACAAGCAGTTGAAAGGTGTGATATAGTTATTGGGTGTTTTTTTTTAAATCTTACTGTGTAATAATTACTCTGGACCTGCGTACTACGCAAAATCGTTATAAGTTTCCAATCATCTTATAAAGACGATCACGAGTCATAATTAAATATATTAAGAAGAATATTAGTGCTCTATAATAACAAAATAATCCAATATACAAGATAAACCATCCCAACACAGGCTGCTCTCACTGCAGCTATTGTAATAATTAAAAGTTCTAATATTATTCTTTAATGTGAAGAAATGATTTTTATTGTTCTATAATGCAAACTTTACAAATCACATTATTTAAAAACTATCTTATTATTATCATTTGGTGCCAAATAAAAGTTTAAGAAAAATTTTGATAATATTTAAGATTTTAAGATACAGTACAGTAATCTCAAAGGGCGAGCTGGCGATCAAAAAGGACCCAAAAGTAAATTTAAAAAGTTTTTAAAATAATATCGAACCGGCACTCTTATTTTCAAATTTTATGGGTTTCCTTTATTTTTAGGTTAATTTCCTAATGTCCCATGACTCTAAAAATGATCAAAAGAAAGCATTTAGACCAAATTTTGCTACAAGTCATGTAAATCAATTGTATCAAATGCATTTAAAGAGTGAGCAACTAGCAAATATTTAAATCTAATAAAACCATGAATAACCAGAGGTCAGAGGAGGTAATCGCGCATTAAAAAACTAGTATGAGCCAAATATCATTCAAAAATTGATAATATATTTTATGAATTGATATTACGCTGAATTTTTTATACTGATGTACGTTAATTATTATGAAAATTTAAAGTAGAAATCGAAATATAATAAACACAAAATGTTTTATCCTAATGCATTTGTTTTTTGTTTCTAGATTCATTCTTTGACAATGATTTGAAATGCGAATCGTTCTATATGGGTCACTATGATTATGTAAATTTTGTTCCCAATTTACGTTGCAAAACATCTTTACATTTATTATACTCTATAGAATAGACTCTATGCACTGTATCGCGAGTGATATTGTTTCGAAAATAATATACAGGGTGAGTCACGACGGACGCGTCGGAGTTTTATGGCGATACGGTTTATATTTTTCAATTTCTGTCGCTGGTAGATTACGTAAATCAATAAGGGCTACATTTTAAAAATATTTTCAAACATACAGGGTGCTCCAAAAAAGAGTGGCATATCAAAGTTATACTTTTTCTTATGGAACACCCTGTATATTTTTACATTTTTGGATTCCTCTTTAAATTTAATTCAAAAAATGTATAAGGTCATATGGGTCTTAAGTCAACAATTCTCGTGAAAATTGCATTTTCATGAAAATACAGTATTTTCAAAAATTTTCAACATTTAAAAACTTTGAGAAGTCTGGAGAAATTCGCTTGGAGATAAGATTGACAATAGATTATGTAACACTTTGCACCACCTACATTTTTAAAATATTATACAGGGCGTTTTTTACGCTTGGTCAAACTTGTGAAACTTTAAACATCGATAACTAATTTTTTTTTAAATACAACACCCTATATTTTTTTGCACCGTTTTATAGAAAATTTAATTCTCTTTCGAAAATATTAATACTGTTTTTTACCTAAAATTGATATTTTCCAAATATCGTGATTTTATTGTTAATTATTAAGGCAAAGTAATATTTTCGAGTAGGCTATGATATGAGGGTAGACAGCGGTAATTTGAAACAATTGAAAGAAAGAACACGAAAGGTTTAGTTTTATCTTTTGCCTACGCATTTTTATCATTTTTTTCTAATGAAGAGCAATCTCACGTTTAAATCGAGATTTCTTAAAATTATTATTTATGCATTTATTTATTGGACCAGTATGATAAGATGATTACTAAATCCTATAAACCATTTTTTTGTTTGTTTATAATACGACACTCGGTTCTACCAAAATGTCTTTGCTTAAATTCTGGTTCCACGCATTTTGCAAACACTGTGTTTTATACAGTGTGCACAATATTTAATGTAAGTAAGTGTTTATGGTGTGTTAACTAATATATAAATCCACAGAAAATATTTTAAATTGGGACCGTAGTAACTTTAATTGAACATTTGTAAAAATATTGCTAGTGATAACTAAAATGTATGTAATAATAATTCAAAAACTTTTGAGACAATAACTCCTAATATGTTGCGTAATGTAAGACGTTCACTTGAAAAGAGGATCATAATGTGTATTCAAGAGGATGGCTGTCATGTTGAACATTTATTGTAATCGGCTGTTAAATTTTGTTTTGAATTATTATTACATACATTTTAGTTATCACTAGAAATATTTTTATAAATGTTCAATTAAAGTTACTATGGTCCCAATTTGAAATATTATTTTAGTTAACACACCATAAACACTTACTTACATTAAATATTGTGCACACTGTATAAAACACAGTGTTTGCAAAATGCGTGGAACCAGAATTTAAGCACACACATTTTGGTAGAACCGAGTGTCGTATCATAAACATACAAAAAAATGGTTTATAGGATTTAGTAATCATCTTATCATACTGGTCCAATAAATAAATGCATAAATAATAATTTTAAGAAATCTCGATTTAAACGTGAGATTGCTCTTCATTAGAAAAAAATGATAAAAATGCGTAGGCAAAAGATAAAACTAAACCTTTCGTGTTCTTTCTTTCAATTGTTTCAAATTACGGCTGTCTACCTTCATAGCCTACTCGAAAATTTAGGTAAAAAACAGTATTAATATTTTCGAAAGAGAATTAAATTTTCTATAAGACGGTGCAAAAATATATAGGGTGTTGTATTTAAAAAAAATTAGTTATCGATGTTTAAAGTTTCACAAGTTTGACCAAGCGTAAAAAACGCCCTGTATAATATTTTAAAAATGTAGGTGGTGCAAAGTGTTACATAATCTATTGTCAATCTTATCTCCAAGCGAATTTCTTCAGACTTCTCAAAGTTTTTAAATGTTGAAAATTTTTGAAAATACTGTATTTTCATGAAAATGTAATTTTCACGAGAACGGTTGACTTAAGTCCCATATGACCTTATACATTTTTTGAATTAAATTTAAAGAGGAATCCAAAAATGTAAAAATATACAGGGTGTTCCATAAGAAAAAGTATAACTTTGATAAGCCACTCTTTTTTGGAGCACCCTGTATGTTTGAAAATATTTTTAAAATGTAGCACTTATTGACTTATATAATCTAACAGCGACAGAAATTGGAAAATATATACCGTTTTGCCATAAAACTCCGACGCGTCCGTCGTGACTCACCCTGTATAAAATTTATTGTAGTAGAAGTAAAGAAATAGAGTTTCTAAGAAAAGTTGAAGGTAAAACGAACTGGGACAAAATTTAAAATAAAACCCTAAGAAAAAAATTAAACGTACAACCAATGGAACACAACATCCAGGAAGGTGGTGCCAGAATGAATGGAAAGTGATATAAAAAATCTGATAACCAGGCGTGTTTATCTTTAAAAAAAAAGCCAAGAGACCGATATCAGATTTTCGCGAACTATTATAGTAACCGCGATACTCCATACTCCCGAATTTGGTTCACGCTGGACATACACGTGCCATATCTATGACAAAAATATTAAAGAATGTAATTTCTTAATAATACATTTACACAGATATAATATGAACGCACTTAATTATGAAGTTATGTATAAAAACATTTACATATCTCCATAAATATTTATAACGTATTTATTTGTATTATTTTACTTGAATTACCACAA
This sequence comes from Elmis aenea, assembly GCA_947652605.1. Classification (NCBI taxonomy): domain Eukaryota; kingdom Metazoa; phylum Arthropoda; class Insecta; order Coleoptera; family Elmidae; genus Elmis; species Elmis aenea. The sequence goes on from OX393576.1 coordinate 15,185,140, forward strand.
TCATTTAATTTTTAAATCAGACTGGAAAATTATTGCTAACTGCAGTTATTTTATTACTAAGCTGTACATACTTTTTTAATTTGCAAAGCATCCAAGTAATGTATAAACATGTACACTGCAAAGCGTTTGATTGTTTGGCTAGCAAACAGTAAGAATTTTTTGTTGAATGAAACGGCATTAGATAGTAGTTTATCTATATTGAAATAAGCAATTATCAATATACAAATAATTTAAATAAATCTGTTTAAGTGATTAGGAGCGTTACTCTTTAATTCTAAATTATGTCCATATATTACTTGGCTTATACCAGTTTTTTCCAGTTTCTTTGTTTTAAAATCGAAATATTTAACTTTTTTTTAAATAAAAAACCAACTTAATTGCTAATAAAGCTGGTTTTCGTAATCATATGATAAATAAATTAAACGACTTCAATTCCAGCAAGTTCGATTTACATAAATTTCCAATATTTGGAAATTTTATTTGTAAACGCAAAATCTATGCCCTGAACTAAATTAAATTGTGTACATGTTACCAATAATTATCAATTATCAAAAAATTATTACCTATAATTTTTAATTTACTTATGGTACTTATTTATACCGGGTGTCACAGGTTCATGGTACACCCCCTTTTTTTTCTTTAGTTTTGATTTTAAATAAATGAAATTTTAGACGTATGATATATGCAAAAAACCGGGCTTTTTGAGCCGTTGCACACATTTGTTACACTTCCGGTTTCGCCGGAAATGACCCCAACTGTTATTTTAAATGGAACACCCTGTATATTTTTACATTTTTGGAAAGAGGAAGTAATTTTTGATACAACTGCACTATTTTCGTTAATTTTTATAACCTCAAAATTTTTTTAAAACAAAATTTAGTTTTTCATTAAGGGTGCCGTGACCTGCACAAATTGATTTTTATTATCTCAACAATTGTCCAAAAAACGTTTTTGTAAATTTTAAATGACATTTAGGTTACTTTAATCGGCTTTGAAGGTTGAGGAATCGGTTTTTTGACAAAAAGTCAATTTTTTTAAATGGAACCATGCTGGTACTAGAGGTTATTTAAATGGATCATCTTCCAACGAATCCAGCGATACCAATAACTTGTATTTTTATTAAAAATCTCCTTCAAAAATTTCAAATTATTGTGAAAATTTATTAAGAGATACTCTTAATCTAATTATGTAAAAATGATTACCAAAACTTTTAGACTGTCTAATTAAATGACTATAGTAGTTAAACATAAAACAACGATCATTTGTTTTGTTGTAGTTATGCACAGTGTACTGCGATAAACAGGATCTCTTAATAAATTTTCACAATAATTTGAAATTTTTGAAGTAGATTTTTAATAAAAATACAAGTTATTGGTATCGATGGATTCGTTAGAAGATGATCCATTTAAATAACCGCTAGTACCAGCATAGTTCCATTTAAAAAAATTGACTTTTTGTCAAAAAACCGATTCCTCAACCTTCAAAGCCGATTAAAGTAACCTAAATGTCATTTAAAATTTACAAAAACGTTTTTTGGACAATTGTTGAGATAATAAAAATAAATTTGTGCAGGTCACGGCACCCTTAATAAAAAACTAAATTTTGTTTAAAAAAATTTTGAGGTTATAAAAATTAACGAAAATAGTGCAGTTGTATCAAAAATTACTTCCTCTTTCCAAAAATGTAAAAATATACAGGGTGTTTCATTTAAAATAACAAAGTTGGGGTCATTGCCGGCGAAACCGGAAGTGAAACAAATATGTGCAACGGCTCAAAAAGCCCGGTTTTTTGCACATATAATATGTCTAAAATCTCATTTATTTAAAATGAAAACTAAAGAAAAAAAAGGGGGTGTACCATGAACCTGTGACACCCGGTATAACACTTTCCAACAGGTTTTAAATTATGCATATTTACCTACTGATAAAGATTGTTATAAAAAAATTTATATTTATTTTTGGATAGATTTCTAAACGGAAATGGTTAAAACCACATTGCATTTATTTCGGGTTAATGTATGGAATTCTAAATATGAATGCAATACAAATTTAGCATGAATAAGTTTAGTTAAACATTGCTTATATATTACAAACGAATTACTTAAATAATTTAGGCAATACAAATTTCGCTAAAACTTAGCTAATACCGGTCGATATTAAACTGATTACGATTTTTAAAAAATTTAAAACCAATGAGAATATTGTTTAAGAAATTTTTAGGATGAAATAAACTACACATAACTAAATTTTTATCTTTAATGTTAAAAACGGTAAAGAAATTTTGATTGAATTTTTAACCCTACCAACATTCAATAGTTTGAAAATATATGTCGTTTTAGAAGTTTGTACTTTTGTTTAAGGGTGTAATGCTCGTGTAGTTATGAGATATGTTGTAAGGTATAAATTACTCCTTTATTAAAAAAGGTAATCATATGAAGAAAAAAGCCTAATTGATAATAACATAATTTTAGATAGGTTTTGTTTTTCACGGCCGGGTTGATTTCATAAAGAATCATTATTTTTTGTTTTTTTTTGCTATTCGTTTAATTGCACCAACAGTGTGTTATGTCATTGTATCCAAATTTTTGGTCCAACATTTTATTGCAAAATTCGATATGGCGCGGATAAGAAATAACAAAGTTAAAGGTGGCCCAAAATTGACGAAACATCTAGTATTCTAGTAAAACAGATAATTGGGTATAAAAAGTTGCTTTACGACAGTGATTTATTTTTTCGATTTCTTTCAAAATAAAGGAACTAAACAAAAAAAATTATTAAGAAAGCTAGAAAAATGTGTTAAAATTTGCATTGAGCACCAAATTTCCCAACTTTAACCCAATTTAATCGATTTCAAAGCTTTTAAGATATTACGCCTCATATTTGGGACACTCTGGTAAGGTCGCCAAAATTACATTGGACTATGCACTAAACTGTATTTTTAAACAAATTTGTTTAAATTATTTAAAGTACTTATTAGCCGTCTACTGCAAAACTCGTTTCAATCTAAATTTTAAACTAATTTTAAATACCAAAATTAACAATTCTGTCTTGTAAACGTAAATTTATAGTTTGTTTCTGTGTCCGTTTCCCCTAAACAAGAAAAATTTGTTTTAGGTATCCCGGTTTTTACTGTGACATACACAACACAGCAATTAAGAATTTTTGTATGACACATTCCGTATTTTGGAATTCCTTGACAATTTTTATAAACATAGTTAGTTACTGTTGTGGTTAAAGTGGTTTAACTAAACCAAGATCTTTTAGACGATAATTTTATGCATGCAATGATAAATAAATTAACAAAAGCAAAGGTTACTATTTTTGAAAAATGTCTTTGGTTGGGAAAGATGTAGTAGTAAGTAAATGATTGATTCGTCGATTGAAATTTGTTAATTGTTATCTCACTTAATCCATCTTTCAAATAGTCGTTAAAAAAGTACTCGACGTACGGTAAATGTTATTGATTGCTTTACATAATGCTATCACAATTGTAACGGAAATCAATAAATTATTGTATTCACTTGATAAGATTTTGGTTTGTTTTAATAGTGCGTACATTGGTATATGTAAAAGAGTCTAGTTCTTCTATTTTTTATATTATTTATCTGAGTATTCCGGATGTGTGCAAGGATGTATGATAATAAATATGACCTAGAATTAAACAATTAATTTGATAATGGTAGTAAATAAATTTGTAGTGCAGTCCTGTTCAAACGTATTTGTGATGTAATATGTAATTGTTGTGATTATTATTGTTTATTGTATGTTTAAAGGTAAAAATTTATTAATTTCAAATATCAGTTTTAAAGAATTTAGCTACTTTAATTACAGTTTTTAATGATTAAGTAACATTTTTGATTGGATTGTTCATGTTTAAATAATGTATTTTGTTGTACTTATTTATACAGAGGGATTTATTATAAGTGAAGCAAACGTTGGAAGATATACTTACTTGAATTCATGTTGTGAAAACAATGTTATTGGTCTCTATTGATGTTTAAACAACAAATGTTCTAAATTGGCAAATATTAAAACATACATGTTTTGAAAATTTTGTCATATTACAATTTTTGAAATTTTCTCAAAAAATTAGCAACACGGTTAAGTTTTTTATGTACCATTTAATCTTTTACACAATTTGTCAATTCTAATTCTTATAACAACAATGTTATTCCTGTTACGCTGTGCATTATTATTTTCACCCTTTATTAACTTTTTTTTAAAATTGGTTGTGAGTTTGTTACAAGTTGTATAATGTTTAACTCATCTTAGCAAAATAGAAAAATATAGCTATAACTATGTATGAATAAATTATTTTCTAGAATATTTTGTAGCTTAATTAATTAAAGATAATTTCAAATCATTTGTTATTTCAAAACAGCAGTCTTAATACTTTATTTTAATAGAGTATTAAAAATGAGAAATAACTAGATCACGATAATGAAATACGATACTAATAATACTTTACGTAATTCCAAATGAAAAATGCATTTTTTGTACAGTTGAAGAAATGCGATACTTCGTGACTTTAATTACGACGCGAAATAGACCGTACATAATTTATTTTTAATTATGTAGGGTGTAGGCATCTAAATTATTTTACAAAAATATTGTTTTATTGACAAAATTGAGATTACCAGTAAATTAAATATTAAAAATAAATATTTCATATTTAATAAGGCAAGGGTCAAGTTGAATTTATTGAGAATATAAATGTTACCTAAGACTTTATTTAAAAAAAATATTTTAGCAATAATACACGACGCTATTTTTACTTTCACCTTTTAATGGCTACCAAGCGATCTTCTTTTGGAATATGTTCTTGCGAATTAATATTAAAAGGCAGTATCAATCTCTTCCTTAAACAAAAACTTTCTATACCGCAAATTTAAAAAGTAACCAGAAATCGCGCATTGCCAAGTCAGGTGAGTACGGTGGATGCTCTATTACTTCATATTTTTTTCAGCCAAAAACTAGAGAGTTGAAGCTGCCGGATGAGAAGATGCATTATCGTGATGGAGCATATTAATCTTCTGTGAAACTCAATTGAATACTTTAGGCATTTTTCTGTGTACCATTGCGCAGAAACTATTTTCTGTGCATCTAGTTTAATTGCATTTACTAGACCCGTACTCCTGAAGAAAACTGCTTACATAATTTTTTTTGCTTGCATATTTGATCGCTGTCGGCGTTTCGTTTACCCCTTTTGAAGTAAGTCGTAATAAATTATAATTCCAAAAATCTTTGGGGTTACCTTCATTTTTTCACCACATTCACTATTTTAAGAAATTATGAACTTGATTGTACTAAACATAGTTTTGACTATTAAAACTTAAAAAACAGATAAAGAACTAAATAATGTGAAGGTGCGAAGTTTAATTTTGGCGGCCTACTATTATTTTTTACGCAGCGTCACCTTGATATTTTGCCGATAACAAAAAAGTTACAATCGTTTTAGTATATTTCTGCATCAGTGGCGATAAAATCAAAAATTTTGCTTTCCCTCCATGTGCGTCCTCCTAAGGTAATTTTGAGTGTTGACGGTTAAGTTTCTCACTATTAATTTTTGTGGAGGCGCGGCTAACAACAACGGCATAACTACCGTCTCGTATGACCGGTTATCTTCGGCGAGGGCTAGTCAAAAAGCAAAAAAGAACGTCTACCTACATATGTATCATACACTAAGCGCATGTAAAGACAAAAAAGCAGCTTCATATTTTGTCCTTCCCTCCGTATATATTTGGTGCTTGTAGTCTTCTAATGCTATCATTAAAAGTTGACCGAACGCCAAAGTAACTACAAAGTTGTTACTGGGTTACTACGAGATAATCGTTCGTCAGGGTTTGTCAGATTTTAGTGATTTTTAAAAATTTTCTATGTTTAAGTGTCTCAAGGAGCTGAAGATAGAATAAAGGCAAGTGTCCAATAACTGTTTTGCAAATGATTATTGTATTTTGTACTTGACCAGTTTTTGGCAGTATTACTATGGTTAACTAATTACTTAATTTTGTGTAAATATATTAAACGTTTTTGATTAAAGCATATTTTTCAATTTCAGTTTAGGAACCGGCGTATCGCAGAAAAAAACAATTGTGTAATACTTTTAACACTCACAAATTGATAAGAAAACACTTCGAGTCAACGTTCTGATCATCGACATTTCATGTGCTTGATACACAGCGTTTTCATTAAGATATTAAAATATCTGTATTAATATGTAACAGTTCTGGGTGATTAAACTTAAAAAATAAATAAATAGTGCACCAAGTTCAAGTATTTTTAGGAGGTTTATTAAATTTACATTACAATTTCATATTGGAAGTAAGTATATTATTACGAATTTCTGGTTCCACTATGACAAAATAACGTGGGTAAGAAATTAAAAAATAAATAATTATGGTGACTTAAAAAAATTGTTGACTGAATTGTTCGCGTTTTTTAAATTTTTTATAAAATCGGTGCAAATTCAAAAACACGATTTAAAAAATATGTAATTAACGTTGTCAGGGAATCTTACAAATTAAAACCTTTTAGTTTTTTGTTGGTTTTCAGGTCGTCAACCTTCTTCGCGATAGCCAAATCAAGCCCAAAGAAGGTTTTAAAAGTTTGAAAAAATTTTGTTTACAGATTTAATACACCTTAAACACAGCAAAATATAGGAAAACAAGTGACACAATCAATCATGTAAGCAAGCGTTGACGTGCGAATTTAGCTTCCCTAACTCACGCGACATTTTCAGAATATATGGTCTGGGTATTAAAAAGGTTTAAAGTTTTTCAATGGTTACAAGTTTTTTCAGTAGTACAAGTTGACAATTATTTACATGTGTAACTTTGTTTTCATAAGAGTCAGAAAGTTGGTTAAATGAGCAAAGTTGGGCAGTATTACAAAAAAAATTGAATGACAGTAGCAAAAGCGTTGCTAACTATCTAAGAAAATTAAAAACTGACAAGATTTTTAAACGCTTATTTTTACTATGACATGAAGAGAGCAATAAGACAAGTTTCCGTTAACTGCAATTAAGACAAAAATATGTTTTTTGTGGGTTTAGCGGTTATCGAGATTCAGACCAAACTTCCTTTTTTATAAAAATATATTCTTAAATATTGCGAAAAACTTCGGGTGGTAATTCCTTATCGAAAATTAAGGGGATCTTTCATATTTTTCCTAAGACGTCTCATTTCGGAGTTACACCCCCTTAAAGGGGAGCGGTAAAATTAGGTTTTTATTTTATTTCTCAAATTTGGATAAATGTAGGAGAATAATATTTGGTGTATGTCTTATACGTATTAAAAGGTTTCCCATAGTAATATTATTATTTATCTCCCACCTTCACAGGGGGCTGAAAAGTGCGACCCCTGTTGTTTTTTTTAATCAGAACTTTATGGTGGGTTGAAATTTTGCAATTAAAATTTTTTTGGTTCAAAGCTTGATTTATTTAAAAAAAAAAATTATTATTTAGTTTTTCTCCTGAAACCTACAGTTTTTGAGTAAAAAATAAAATAAGTAAACATGAACCATGAAATATTCCGATATAAAACGAATCATTTTGGTGGTTACCATGGTTTGTTTAGGTTCATATTGGGTAGAAGTGGCGATTGTAATTCATTTTGATGTTTACGCGGCGACAACGCCAAGACGCCCGTCAATTCCTCGGATTCCTCCCAATATGAACATAAACAAACCATCGCAACCACCAAAATGATTTGTTTTATATTGGAATATTTGATGGTTCATGTTGACTTATATTATTTTTACTCAAAAACGGTAGGTTTTACGAGAAAAGCTAAAGCATAACAAAAGTTTTTAAATAAATCAAACTTTCAATCAAAATATTTTTTATTGCGAAATTTCAACCCACCATAAAGTTCTGATATAAAAACAAACAGGGGTTGCACTTTTCAGCCCCCTGTGAAGGTAAGAGAGGGTTAAAAATATTACTATGGGAAACCTTTCAATAAGTATTATAAATATACCAAATGTTATTCTCCTACATTTATCCAAATTTGAGAAATAAAATAAAAACCTAATTTATCCGCTCCCCTTTAAGGGGGTGTAACTCCGAAAGGAGACGTCTAAGGAAAAATATTTATATGAAAGATCTTCCTTAATTTTCGATAAGGAACCACTACCCGATTATTTTTGTAATATTTAAGAAACACTCTGTATACCATAGTTGCAGTAATATTATTGGATTATTTTTTTCTCATTTTATACACATATCGGTTGCTACTTGTATTGTGATGTGAGTAAAGTTTAAAAAAGAGAATTCATGTGTAAATCGCCTTACTTCTTTGATGTACTTGTATAGTACAGGTGTATGCAAAAAATACTTAAAATTATCACTTATTTGATAAAGAAAATGTTACATGCTATAGTGTTACCATATGTGTATGATAGGAATACATAATAGAGCCTTCACCGTTTTTATGAATATTTGGAAAGTTGACAAACAAATAAATAGGCTAATTGTTTTATTATAAAATAGTCTTAATTTTTTAGAGTCTTATTCATTTTCAAAATATCCTTTTTGATTTTATGTTATTGAAATTCTTTAAAAAAAAAACTTTTCTATCCAGCTATAGTTGCCTTTTAAAAATATAAGTTTGGTTTATATTTTGGTGCCACTTAACTAAAACATATATTTATGTCTAAATAATAGTCTACGTAAAATTATCTTAAAATTATCTACAGACAACTTTTTATCTGCCCTAGTTAAAAAACATATTTGTCTTTAAAATCCTTGATATTTTCTAAGTTTATTGCAATTTTCTTAGGAAGTTGGTAACATTGCTTACTTTTTTAAACCGGAATTCAATTTCTTTTGTAATTTTGCCCAACTTTGCCTATCTATGTATAATTCATGTAATAACAAAATTACACCTTCAAGGCAATGGATAGTTATCACCCTGTACTTTGATGAAAATTTCGAATATAAATAATTTATATCATTACATATAGAATCATTGTTATTAACAATTATTGTTAATAACATTGATTAATTGAGAGGTCTGCTTTCCGGTTTTAAAAAACAAACACATTATAATAATAATAATAATAATAATAATAGGCTTTATTTAGTTATAAAAGAAACTATTTATACATCAATCTTTACAACTAGTACTTCAAATTAAAATTGCAGTTTTACATGGGTCTTACAACCTTCTTTAAACGCATGCAGATTAACAGAATATTTTAATTCGTTTGGTAATTGATTAAATAATTTTTGCCCTTTGCAATAGAGCGAGTTCTGTGTACTACTTTTTTTACATTTAGGCAGTCTAAAATGTTCTCTTTGTCTTGTTTCATAATCATGCTGTTCTTTGTTGTATATCAGATATTTACTCATATATCCTGGCATCATATGGTTTATACATTTATATATTAGAACCAAAACGTTATACACTGTATTTTGCCATATATTAAGGAACCCCAACTTATTATGCATATATTCAATTTTAGTTAATTTAGAACACTGTAATATGATACGCAAAGCTCTGTTTTGCTGCTTTTGTAATTTTTTCAGATCCCCTCATTACTTAGAAATATTATGCTACTGCAATAATTAAAGTATGGTTCTATTATTGTATGATAGACCAATATCCTAGCCTCAAAGTTTAATTTATTCGATGTTCTCCCAAAATAACTATTTTTTGAACCAACTTTTTTTACAATATAATCTATGTTCTTTTTAAATTTTAGATGATTATCTATAATTACCCCTAGGTATTTAAACTCTTCAACTATCTCTACTTTATTATTATCTATAAATACGTTAACATTTGACATATTACTGAATTGTGTACTACCTATTACCATGCATTTTGTTTTAGATACATTCAACTCCAGTTTATTAGCTTTAAACCAATCTGTTACTTCAATTAAATCTTCGTTTATGACATTAACTGTTGTTTGTAAATCTTCACCTGATACCGAAATTAACGTATCATCTGCAAATAAATGCATGTCACACGATTTAACTGTCTGCGTAATGTCATTTATGTAAATATTGAATAAAACTGGACCTAAAACTGATCCTTGTGGTACACCTAACTCGTTAATAATTGCCATTGATTCTACTTTTCCCACCCTGGTTTTTTGAAATCTGTTTGATAAATAACTTTCAAACCATTTTAGTTCATCCCCGTGGATTCCGTACATTTGTAATTTTTGCAAAAGTCTTTTTCTACAGATGGTTTCAAATGCTCGTTTCAGATCGACAAAAACTGCCAAAATTATTTTATCGTTTTCAATTTCATCTCTCCAATTTGTTAAAACTAAATTCAATGCTGTTTCGCATTGCTTATGTACAAATCCTTATTGAGAATCTGATATAGTTTTGTTACTGTTAAGAAATTCTACAAGTTGTTGTTTAACTATAATTTCTAATATTTGTTCTATTTTAGGTAACATATTTATAGGTCTAAACTCACCGCATTTTTTAGTGTTAATAATTTTTGGAATAGGAATAACCGTATTAATTTTCCAAATTTCTGGTACTACCCCGTACTGTAATGATTCATTTATAATGTTAACTAATGTTTGCCCGATTACTGGTAAGGCATCCCTTATTGTACTAAGTGAAATATTATCTGTACTACTTGAATTTTTGATAGTATTCACTATTTTGTATACTTGGTCTAAGGTCTCTTATAAGAAAAATAACATCGTATACTTAAGATATAACGACGGTTGAGAATGCTATATATTGACAATCAGAAAGCAGAAGAATAATAACCGACAAAATATTTCAAATAATCGCGTTTATTTTATTCTTGTAAATAAAGGCGTTTATTATAATAATTAACGCATAAATTAATGCACTAATTAATCTGTAAATACTACAAAAGATCTTATTTACTCAATTTTGTGATAGTCTTTTTAACTGCATGTATTCCAAACAGTTGCTACAGTTTGCAGTTTGCCTGGTTTATAAATCACATGTTCGTTGTATAAATAGCCTAAACCAAATTGTCTCTGACTCTGATCTAATATTGATCATTATTTTTACATGCAGTGACCCGGCTAATAACTATATTTAATTATGGTAATTTACCCATGCACCAGAACATAACATTCTTTATAACAGCATTATGACAAAAAATTAAATCTGTAGTCACAAAAATAGGAAGTTGAATCATGCGATAATATTATATTTGTAAATATTTACATGCGTGTGTTTCTGTTTGTGCGTATGCTGCCTCTTATGCTGCAAAATGTACCTATATTTGATATGTTCAGTATGCGTTTCACTTTCACAATGTTGGAATTTAAAACCTGTTTATATTGATTTACAACTTATATAATTATGAATTTTACACACATAATTTAAATTAAAATTGGGAAATGTGTATAATGGAGTCAACTTTATTTTGTTGTTAAGCAATTGTTTTTTAAAGTGTATGAGTAAAATAAAGTTACAAAAACGTTAACATTGCAGTTGAGAGATTTAGATAAGATCATGTTAATGATGTAAAATAATAGACAGGCTTATTAAGTTCCATGGAATATCATTGGAATCTCGTTAAGTACTGAAAAAGTATTTTCACTTTCCCTATTTATCTAAAGATAAATAAAATGAATGAAGAAGAAGAAGAACTGTCTACACCAATTAGGGGAAAGCGGGGCAGAACGGACACTTTAATATATAAATAGTTGTAATTTATTAATTTAAGGTAGGAAAAATCTGAAACTTTGTATTTGTATTCTCTGTTTATTCGTTTTTTAAAATTTAATTATAAAATACAAAATAATCCCAAACTATAAAGTGTAAATTCAGCAAGAAAAAAAAATGGCAAACGGTCCATTCTGCCCCAGGGTTGGGGCAGAACGGAACCTTCTTTGCAAAATTGTTTAATTTGTTTAAAAGAGTCAAAGTAGTCCTAGTAGAACGTTAATGAGCTTATTATTCGAACAACGTAATTATAATAATGTAGATCTTTCAAAGATATATGCTTAACAAACTTAAAATTCATTAAATAAAACATAAAAAATTAAAAAAAATATGTTCGTTATTCAGTGTCTGTTAAATCATAGATAGTGTCAACAGAAGGTTACAGTACAAGAAACATATTTAAAAAAAACAAACTGTAGTTTTGGTCGTAAAACGTAAAACCTACCGTTTTTGAGTAAAAAATAAAATAGATAAGCATGAACCATGAAATAGTCCAATATAAAACGATTCATTTTGGAGGTTGCCATGGTTTGTTTATGTTCATGTTGGGTAGAATTGACGGGTGTAATGCATTTTGAGGTTAGCGCGGCGACAACGCTATAACGCCCGTCAATTCTACCCAATATGAACATAAACAAACCATGGTAACCACCAAAATGAATCGCTTTATATTGGAATATTCGATGGTTCTTGTTTGCTTATTTTATTTTTACTCAAAAACGTTAGGTTTTACGAGAAAAATTAAACAATAAAAATGTTTCTAAATTGATTAAACTTTAAAAAAATATTTTTTTCATTGCAAAATTTTAACCCAATAAAAAGTTCTGATAAAAAACCAACAGGGGTCGCACCTTTTAGCCCTCTGTGAAGGTGGGAGATGTTTGAAAATATTACCTTTTAATAAGTATAAAACATCTACCAAATATCATTCTCTTACATTTATCCAAATTTGAGAAATAAAATAAAAACCTAATTTTACCGCTCCTCTTTAGGGGGGTGTAACTCCGAAAGGAGACGTCTAAAGAAGAAATTTGTATATGAAAGACCCCCCTTAATTTTCGATAAGGAATCACCTTCCAAACTTTTTTGCATTATTTAAGAAACACCCTGTATATAAGAAAAGTAAACGAATGGAGAAGGTCTCTACCCAAAGGAATAATGCTGGATAGAGGTGGAGAAATACAAAAAATCTCGTATGCAGATGCTCAAATATTGCCAAGTGAACACGAAAATGACCTACAAAGAGCAGCACACAAGAATAAATTCAAATTATAACATGACAATATCAACCGAAAAACCATAGCAATGACTTTGCAGAGAAAAGAGATAAGGAGAGTCAATATAGTGATAAACGCTAAATTCATAGAACAGATGAACTGCTTTAATTATCTTGGCAATAAAACATCTAACGGAGGAAATGAAGACATAGCACATAGATTAAAAATTAATAGCATATAATACAGATAATAAACAAGCAAGTTTAAAGATGGGGTAATCTGGAATTCCCACATGAGTACCCCAAACGGAAACATTGGGAATATAAATGACAATGATCAACGAAAAGGGACAGTAAATATAGAAACATGGAATACAAGAAGCATACAAGGTAAAGAAGTAGAATTAGTAGAGGAATTCGACAATAGAAAATTAGTACCTAATATTAAGATTAATGAAAACGAAGAAAAAAGGGAAAGGAATAGTAAAGCTCGACAAAGGGCATATATTAATAAAATAGGATGGAAAATGCAGATAGAGAAAAAAAGAAATAGAGGAAGACCAAGAATAAAATGGGAAAAAGAAGTGAGGAAGAGACTAGAAGAAAAAGGAGTCAGCTGGAGAGATGTGCCACAATTAGCTAACCATAGGAAGGAGTGGAGAAACATAGTACAGAAATAGAAAAGCATACCTCGACACCGAAAGGTACAAGAGGAACCGATTAAGAAGAAGAAGACAGATAATAAAATAAATGGAATAATGTCGAGACACTTTGGAAAGCATATGAATGTAACCACACAACTAACATTACATACTAGCACTGCTGGACCACGAAAACAAAAAGACTAAAGACGAATAGAAACGGCACAAATGATTTTTTACTATTGGCGGGCTAAACGTTATATGACCATATCAGAAATTGCGAAACAAGCACAAAATTTTAAACTATAAGTATTTTAGAGGACAAAGACGGTTTTGAATGAAATGAAAAACCAATGATGAACGACAACCCAAGAAGGGTCTTAGTTAAAAACCCAGAAACAGAAAAAGCTGCGAGAGGTTATAGAAAAGATGTTTTGAATTCAGAACAGGTCCAATGGGCCTCATCCTTGACATGTTCTGATGATAATGATGTACAAAGCCATTCGTTTGATCATTGTACACATATATCATGAAAAGCGGCTTGTTTTACTTTTCCAAAGGCGCTTGATGGAAGGACACTGTTAAAAGTAAATCAGTCAAAATTGATCAGAGAATATTGACACGTAAACACAAATATTTTAATCTAATTGAATCGATGAAAACTGAACCTGCTTAAACAACGTTATTGATGTTACTATAGCAACAAAGTTTAATGGTTCCGTTAACTTTAACGGACCTTTGTGCAACTGAATTTAAATCTTCAATTCAACGCCTAATATTATTATTAGTAGTAAATGTGACAGCCTATGGCAGCTTCTAAAAACAGTAGGATTTAAAAGGATCTATAATTTTTAACTTTTGATGCATTTCAATGTCATCTGAATAAATCTTAAAACTATTTCGGTACTTAAAACCCTAAAACATTTTCCCCCCATGATAAACCCTGAAGTTATTTGTAATGAAATGACGAGTTCTACCAGAATATTAAAAAGATGAATAAATTTTATATTTGATGCTCTAAATATAATTTAATTATTCATTCCGTTCACGTTTACCTTTCATAATTTTTTTTGCTCCATTTGTGATATCGTAGCAAAATACTTCTAAAATCCTGACACTAGGTTTTTTCAAACCAATAAACTAATCGAGACATGTTTTTTAATTAAAATTTATATTCTTCCTCTGTACTATCTGTAACGTCAGTTGTTTATGGATCATAAAGAAATATTGAATCATGGTTTATAAAAAACCGATTACGTAAATACGATCATTATGGGTTTTATTATTATTGGCCATTTTTATCAGCAATAAATCTCAATTTTTATTCTGTGTGTGTAGCAATTCTGATATTGTAGTAAAAGCTAGAAAACCGTTTTCTCGCCATGCATTTTAATGTCTATTTGCTTACTCTAAATTTTATTAATATTTTTACAGCGAAAGGTGAAAACCAGTGCATAATAGTTTAAATTCTAGTCATCTACAACGTAAATTCATCGCTGATTTAATATGACGCACCGCCTAAAATCAATTATATTTTGTTACATTATTTTTATTTGGTTATAGCGAACTGCTTAGCACAAATTATATTACAATAATAATTATAAATATATTATAGCATTCACTTGGAGTGTGGATCAACGACAAACGATTTTTTTTTGTCAGTTTTGTTCTAGTGAAATACATTTTTAAAGAAAACAATGGCAAAGAGGGAACGTACAATTTGCAATGACACCATTAACCAAAATTCTGTGGACCATCAAACTACATGGGTGGGACGAATACTTCTAGCCTACAAAGTGTGCAAATCATTAATCGTATATGATTATTTCTAGGGTTATCCCTCATTTGTTTGACTTCGAAGTTTGATAAAGTTATGCTAAGTAGTTTGCATTTAGAGGTCTGCCAAACAAATTCTGAGTTTTGCAAACAATTGAGAAAACTGAAATTAAAGCTGAATTGATTCTACTTTGGAAGATTCTTTTCCATCGTCTTCAACAGTTAAAACATGAGTTGCGGACTTTTAACATTCTCGTACCTACTGAGGAAACACAACGTTCGAGCAGACCAAATTAGCTACATGGAAGACCGGAGAGCAAGCAAGTCGAAACAGTTGACAGCGAAAGACGAACCAGCTCCGAAGAATGCGAAAGCAGTTGCATTGGTCAAAAAGGTAATGGCGACGGTATTTTTGGATGCTAAGTATTCTTTTAGATGTACATCTTGAAAATCGTAAAGCAATATACAGGGTCCTGCATTAGTGCGTCGGGCTTTCATAGCGCCCCGCCCGTAGGAGATAGAAAAAAAAACTTAAATACAAAAAGTTATTGGTTTCAAAAGATCTACGTCTTAAAATTATTTTCAGCTATACAGGGTGTCCCATTTTCGTGCCATAACAAAAACAAAGATTTTTTTAAATGGAACACCCTGTATATTTTTAGGTCTTCGGATGTCATTTTTTAACCTCTACATGAATGTCTTTTCATTTTTTGATTTTGTGTCAGGGTTGCCAACTTATTAATTTTTTTCCGAAAAATCTGACATTAGCAGGCCCAACTTTAAAAAATCGTAGCGACCTCGTTTCTTGAAGTTAAGAAATAAGTTTTATCAATAATGTTAGTTCGGTTAGGGAGCAACATTTTAAAAATAAAAAATAAAAATTTATTGATACAGGGTGTTCACAAAAAAATGCCAAACTTTCCAAACTTCAAAGTGACATAACTTATTTTTTTCAAATGTAAACACCCTTGTTTTATTATGCTATTCGATAGCATTTTTTTTCCCCTTCAATTTTTATGGGGGGTGTCCTATGTCTAAACTCCGTAGTTGTTGAGATATTCAATACTTTTCAAAAAAGTAGCCATTTAATTGCATTTTTATGCACCGAAGGCCGCGCTTATGCAAAACAAGTGCCAAAATGTAAGCAACTTGACATTTGTCAACTTGACGTTTGAATGCATTTTCTTATGACGAAAGTTAAAACGGTTTTTATTCCGAATTATAAAACGTTAAAAAACTGACGTCGTACGCCCAAAAAGTCTGAAAGGCTTCGAAAGTGATTTGTGTTTTTCTGCTGTTATCAGTGATATTTTACGATAGGTCTAAAAGTCTTCCAAATTGATACTTGCTGTAAGAGTCTCTATTTCGTTGTAAAAGAAGACGGAAATTATCGAAATGAATTTCGAAAAGGACGAACTAGTCGATATGATTTTTGTACTAGGGGAGACTAATAGAAATTGTTTATTGGCGAGTAGAATTTATGCGACACGTTATCCAGAAAGAAGACATGCGGAAGAAAAAAGTTTTAGAAACTTACTGAATCGATTTATTGAAACGGGAAGTGTGATGTACAAAAAACAAGAAAGAAACAAACCTATAATTACCGAGGAAAACGAATTTTCAGTTCTATTAACAGTAACTGAACATCCCCATATGAGCCAAAAAGACATCGGTGAAGCAACCGGCATAACCGAGAGATCAGTACAACGCGTGCTGAAGAAATATCGTTGTATAGTTATTTACGTAACAAGACCGGAAAGTGGTACTTTACTACTGTACGAGCAGGTTTTGGACGAGCCGTAGGCGAGTTCTGAAACATACGAGTCCAGTAAAGACACCTTTTGGGTATGTTGTGTACAATATTTTTTCTACTTCCGCCACTGACCAAAATCACTATCGTCGCCATCCATAATTAAACAATAACTTAACAAACTACAGGTGAAAACTCGCTTGGTGGTATAACGACGCTTGTTTGACAGCGCAAATCAACAAAACAACTCATCTCCACGGCAACCAGTTACTTTCTGGTCTAGGCAAGTACAGAAACAACTTATTTTTTGGACGGACGCAGAAAAAGAACACTACACTAACTTAGTTGACGAGTTGTATCAGAAAAATCGCAAAAATGGCCAGCATTAGCGAAGAAAAACGTTCTGTTTCATCAGGATTAAAAGCTATATCAAAATTCTACTCGTCAGACTTCAGTTTGTACCCGAACATGAAAAAGCTTCACGCTGATAAAAAGTAGGTGCTGTGGGATTTCAAACCTATTACTGCCACAAACGCCTATTTTGGGTAATTGGACGAATTAGCCTACAAAAATGGCATAAAGGTTTTTGAATATCACTGGATAAGAGTAATGAGCTAGAAAGAAACTATGCCGAAAAATAATATCTATATTTTTTCCCAAAATATTTTGTTTGCAGGCCGAAAGTTATTCATCTCGTTCTAGCAGAGTAGTTGAGAATCATCGACCGACATAATTTGTACTAGCACTTAAAACTTTAAAAAATAATTAAGAAGCACAAAAATTTTGTAAACTTATAGTTATCTTAGTAAATTTTTTGATAACGATAATAATCAAACGTTAAGAACAATTAATTTTAAATATTTTGGTTTATCTTTTATCAGTTAGGTATTCTTGTTGTATAGGAACAAAATAATTTATTCACGTGGAATGTCTCCATCGCTTATAGTACCTTACCTTGACATTACATTGTGAACATAAAAATGTCCACTATACGAAGTAATTAATATTGAAATATGCCAGAACGCAAACCTCATTAATTCAGATCATTTACTTGAGCCAAAATTACACAATCAAGCTGATAAAATCGCTGTATTTTTTTTGCAAAAGAAACCTACCAAACACTGTTAGCAACAAAAAAAAAAAGTTCATAGATTTATTTCCATCTATTTAATATCCACATATTTAAATCAAAATGAAATAAATATTCAGAGTACGATTATATTCTGAGAAAGAATATAATTCGACATAATTTATGTAACTGGTCGACTGAAGTCAACGCTTGTTAAAAGGTTTATTTTTAGAAGTATACATAAAACATTGAAAAAAAAATTGAATATATTTAAAACCGCTTTATAACAAATTTATTAAGATTATTTATTAATTTTAGGAGCGCCAATGAGAACAGGTAATTTTTTATATAAAATTAAGAACGCTCAAGTTCATTAATTTTTTAGCCTGAATAACTTTGCGCTTCAATATATTTAGCATTAAGAATTACTGAATGGTTATGCTGTACAACAATTTACCATTTCTACAAAAAATAGCACCCGTGAGATAAAACAAAGAAAAGGTAGAGATTTATGTAGGTAAATTATAAGTAACAAACACGTTTTAAAAATTCACTATAAATATTTTATAAAATTATTGCATACACCCATACAGGGGACAATAACTTACCGCTTCACAGTGGTAACTTTAATATTATAATACTTAAAGTCGATTAAACAAGCAAATTTGGACGGAAATACAAACGAAAAATTTAGCAGTATTGCCTAACTTTTCAAGAAAACGGTAATATACTAAAAAACTACATTTTTGGACACGAATATATTTTTAACCAGAACAGATAGCAAAAAATTATGCAGAGATAATTTGTAAACAACTTTCCATTAGTTGCAATTAAGAAATTGATTATTTTTTAGCTAAACGGTTACTGAAATGCAAAAGAAAATTAAATTTTTTAAACGACGAGCATAGGCTGAAGCCTTTCGAAAAGCATGATATTTTTCTTATTTAGTAGTTACATGGTTTGTTGTGAGTAATGGTACTAGTTTTTAATTAAAAAAGGTTAACGTTTTAATTTTTAAATCTCTAAAAAAGTGCTTGAGTTTATTTACTATATTACATGTCAACCCTTATTTCATTAGTACACCGTTCTGTTAAGAATACATGAAAAGCTGACTGACAGATAAACAATTATTTTATATTAAAGTAGCAATAGCGTCTTTGATTTTTTTCCTTTTTACCAAAAACTTCATAAATACCTACAAAAACATTTATATCAACAAAATCAGAAAAAAAAAAGTTTTTACTACACTCAGCTATTGCCATTTATAAAATGTAAGTTTGTTCAGTGTCTTGGAAACTACTCAACTTAAAAAAATATTAAAGTCTTAGTCACAACATACTGAAAATCACCTAAAAATAAATTTTAAAAATTATTTACATCCGTCATAGTTTTCCATTTGAAAATGTTGCCACTTTTAATTTTTTACAATCTTGTTGAATATTGGCAACACCGATTAATTTTTTAAACATCATTAGGGCTCTTTTGTAATTATTTCCAACTTGGCTGAATCAACTAACTTTTTAATTCTTATAATAACAAAGTTGCCCATGTAACGCAATAGGGTTTTGTCACCCTGTAGACAGTTTTATTGTAAGTATTATTGCACTCATAATGGCATCTGACGACAACAAAAGTCAATAGTTACAAAAACAAATACTAAAACGTATGTACTAGTGTGGTTTAATCACAATAAATTATATACAGCGTCATTCAAAAAACATGCAACAAGTGGAAAAGTTTTTTATTATCCATTTCTTAGAAAATTTGATTCTTAATAAAAGTTGTTGGTGTATGACCTAAAACTATTTTTAAGATGAAAAAAAGTTCAGTGAAAATTATAGCTGACTAGATTTGAGCGATTTTAAAAATATTCGCAAGAGTAGAGGGCCGTTATTTCAAGAGTTTATGCAAAAAAAGTTGTTTAGAATTCGAAAATATATCATAATATAAAATTTGGCGTTAAATTTTCAATTTTTAGTTTTATAGTAACTTTGGTTATTTGGTTTCTAAAATCACTAAAATCAAGTGTTACATGAATTTTAATTAAACTTTGTTTTATCTTTACATTAGTTTTAAATAATGCACCAACTTTTATCGGGAATAAAACTTTTGAGAAGTCGATAATTAAAAACTTTTCCATTTGTTGTATAATTTCAAATGAAAATTACTATAAAAATAAAAATTGGTCATTTACGATAAATTTTTGGAATCATTATTATTTTGTTATTCTAAAAAACTGGTTCCTATGAACTTTTTTGTACCTGTTAAAATAGGGGCACTTTACTCTTGCGAATATTTCTAAAACCGCTAAAATCTAGTGTGCTATGAATTTTTATTGAACTGTTTTTCATCTTAAAAGTTTTAGATCATGCACCAACTTTTATCAAGAATTACATTTTCTGAGAAATTGATAGTAAAAAACGTTTCCATTTGTTGCATACCTTGTTTAATGACGCTGTATAAGTAATTTAATAAACTGCACAAATTCAACAACCTAATCAAATTGTGGAACAACTTTGACTTACCTCGGGTAAAATTTCGATTGTAGGAAGTTTATATTGCTTATTATTAAAGCATCTGCAGATACAACAAAAGACGTGTTGCTTTTCTGGCATATCGAATTATTTTAATTATGTTGGAGCACAGTAATTATTATAGTTAGCAAACGAACGAAAAGACTATTCAAACTGAAAAAAATTCACAAAACGCAACTATTTTTTACGAAAACCCCCTCCAAAACTGAAATAATTCATGGGTTTATTGTTTTATGCAATCATAAAATCAAACTGGCTTAAACGATGATAAAAGCCAGATATGCATTTAGCGTTTAAGATTACTAGATTGTTTTTAATCATATATGATGTATGTAGTAATAATTAAGTTATAATATAAAAATTTTATCAGTGAAAAAGTATCCCTTTAAATTGATAATTATATTCTTTAAACATAATGTACAATTGTCCATATACAGGGTGTCCCCGTTATCACCGCAAATATTTTAAGTGGTGATAGAGGACCTTTTTCCAAGAAAAAAAATTAAGTAAATTTTTTTCCTAAAATCAAATGCTAAGCTGATATCAACACTTACTTGATTTTTTTACACTTCTGCATTTATAATAATATATTTTATCGTAAAATACCTTGAAGCTTTTTAATAGAGCATAAAATTCTCTACAAAATTAGTTTTATTTATTTTTTGTCTACAGGCAATGGTTTGAGAGTTAAAAAGCAGTTTGTACAAAAAAATGTACAAAATTTACAAAATTTAATTGTTTCTTAGACTTTGCAACCGCTGTATCTTTAAAACGAAAGGTTGTACAAAAAAACCGACGGCCCATTCCGGATAGCAAATTTTATGCGCTACAACTTTGGTCGAGTGAAATTTTTTCAAAATCAAACCGATTTTCCGGAAAAGCTGAAAATATAGAATAGAGTGCAAAAACAAAATTTCCTACAAATATTGTTTTGTATTTAAAAATGCTTTTAAAGAGAGTGCGATTACGTGATTGAAAATGATGGAGGTCATTTTGAACACTTATTGAAGTAATTTTGTGGTTACATGTTAATTTTATTGCGTCCAGATGGATTTGCATTGTTTTGCATTTTATCGCTTTTTTTTTCACCTTTTTCGCTATTATAAACATTTCTATGATACATTTAGTTTTATTGAACAACATATTTACCGAAGTTGTAGTCCGTTAAATGCCTTATCCGCAATAGGCATCAGTTTTGCTCTACGACGTTTCGTTAAAAAGATGCGGCGTTTTTAAAAATTTACATAACCTATTTATATGCAATTTTACAATTTTTTGTTAAATTTGTTCGTTAGCTCCTTAAAAAAAATAATAAAGGGTGGTTTTTTGAAGAATTTCAAACTTCATAAAAAGCTTTGAAACTGATGAGATACATAATTTTATGAATGTTGCCGATGCTATGGCATTTTTAAATACAAACTATCATAATTACCGGGAGTTTTTGTTTTTCGAAAACGATAAAATGCAAAACAATGCAAATCCATCTGGACGCAATAAAATTAACATGTAACCACAAAATTACTTCAACAAGTGTTCAAAATTACCTCCATCATTCAATCACGTAATCGCACTCTCTTTAAAAGCATTTTTAAATACAAAACAATATTTGTAGGAAATTTTGTTTTTGCACTCTATTCCTTATTTTCAGCTTTTCCGGAAAATCGGTTTGATTTTGAAAAAATTTCACTCCACCAAAGTTGTAGCCCATAAAATTTGCTATCCGGAATAAGCCGTCGGTTTTTTTGTACAACCTTTCGTTTTAAAGATACAGCGGTTGCAAAGTCTAAGAAACAATTAAATTTTGTAAATTTTGTAAATTTTTTTGTACAAACTACTTTATAACTCTCAAACCATTGCCTATAGACAAAAAATAAATAAAACTAATTTTGTAGAGAATTTTATGCTCTATTAAAAAGCTTTAAGGTATTTTACGATAAAATTGACATTTTCGGCTACAGAGTCTTATAAATGCAGAAGTGTGAAAAAATCAAGTAAGTGTTGATATCAGCTTAGCATTTGATTTTAGGAAAAAAATTTACTTGAATTTTTTTCTTAGAAAAGGGTCCTCTATCACCACTTAAAATATTCGCGGTGATAACGGGGACACCCTGTATGTACATAAATAGGCTAAAATAAAAATAACTTTTTCTTGTCGAAATGCATTATCAGTTTACAAGTCTCCTCTCTTTATTAGTTGTAATCTTATTTTTTTAATATATTTACACAAGCACACAGTTCTTCTACATTTAATATTTTTCCTTTATCAAAGTCTACTAAATGTGAGTTAAGCTTATTTATATTAATAAATGAATCACTTAAATATAATCCAACAAGTTTTCCTATATGTACGTTTACTTAAAACAGTGTTTCTCAATCTTTTTGATTTTGCGCCCCCTTTTTCCATATCAATTTTTATTGCGCCCCTCCTTTAATCTTCTTATGCAGTGGCGAACAAAAAAGGTCCTCCAATTGTTTTTAAATCCATCCCGTTTCACACTGGTAACTTGTTTCAATATAAAGTTTTTTCTTTCATTTCTTTGCAGCCTCCCTTCGAAATTTTGACACGCCCCTCAGAAATTGTGTGCCCCCTTTAGGGGGGCGCACCTCACAGATTGAAAACCACTGACTTTAGAGCATCTTATTTTTCAAGAAAGAAAATTTGGGGATTTTTCATTAACATTTATTACTTTGAAACACATTACCTAAATATTTGCCAATTAGATGGAATTTAATCTTATTTTTAATACTTATAACGCATTATACATTTTTGCTCCTTCTTTTTATCGTAATATTTATTTTGTTCGATAAATTATTACCAAAAATGGTTGATAATGAAGTATAAATAAATTTTAAATAAGTCAATGGCCTTAAATTAAAACAATATTTATATTAAACAGAAATTTTACCAAATTTGAATGATTTAATAGTTATTTACGTAACAAGACCGGCAGTTAGGCGAGTCCTAAAAGCATACGAGTCCAGTAAAGACACCCTTAGGGTATGTTACGTACTATATTTTTTCTGCGTCCGCCACTGACACCAAAATCACTATCGCCACCATCCATAATCAAACAATAACTTAACAAACCAAAGGTCAAAATCTGCTTGGTGGTATAATGATTATTGACGCTTGTTTGACAGCGCAAATCAACAAAACAACTCATCACTTTCCGGGCTAGGCCGGTAAAGACAACTCATTACCATGGCAACCAGTTACTTTCTGGCCTAGGCCAGTATCTTTACTATCTTTGTATTTTCAAGTCTAAAAATTGATCGGAAACAACTAATTTTTTGGACGGACACAGGAAAAAAATCGTACCTATTCATTATTCTAAAATCTTCGTTGCATCACCACCCCCTTTCCTAAAATACGGTCTGTACCTGCGTCTGGTTAAATAAATGTGTTATAATTTTCCATAATAAAAATAAGCACTGGCGGTATCGTAAACAGGTGGTTTACAACGGAACTTAAATCTAAACAAAAAGAGAGAGACAGTCTTTATAAAATAGCGAAATTAACCAAATTAGGACACTACTGGGAAATGTACAAATCAGCAAGAAATGAATATACTAAATTAATTAAATTTGCTAAAAATTCATATACCGAAAATAAATTAAAAAGTTGTCAAAATAATTCGACTAAAATGTGGAGAGCTCTTAAAGAAATACTGGGGGGAAACAAGAATGTTAAAATTAAAAAGGTGAATTTTGGTGACTTGGAAATTACGAATGAATCAGATTTAGCCACGAAATTTAACGAATACTTTGTAAACAGCATAAAAGATATTAACGAAAATATTCCTTCACCAATAAATCCAATTCTTAAAATAAAAAGTGCTAGTGACACCTTTAAATTTAGATGTGTTACCTTAGACCAAGTATACAAAATAGTGAATACTATCAAAAATTCAAGTAGTACAGATAATATTTCACTTAGTACAATAGGGGATGCCTTACCAGTAATCGGGCAAACATTAGTTAACATTATAAATGAATCATTACAGTACGGGGTAGTACCAGAAATTTGGAAAATTAATACGGTTATTCCTATTCCAAAAATTATTAACACTAAAAAATGCGGTGAGTTTAGACCTATAAATATGTTACCTAAAATAGAACAAATATTAGAAATTATAGTTAAACAACAACTCGTAGAATTTCTTAACAGTAACAAAACTATTTCAGATTCTCAATCAGGATTTAGACATAAGCATTCATGCGAAACAGCATTGAATTTAGTTTTAACAAATTGGAGAGATGAAATTGAAAACGATAAAATAATTTTGGCAGTTTTTGTCGATCTGAAACGAGCATTTGAAACCATCTGTAGAAAAAGACTTTTGCAAAAATTACAAATGTACGGAATCCAAGGGAATGAACTAAAATGGTTTGAAAGTTATTTATCAAACAGATTTCAAAAAACCAGGGTGGGAAAAGTAGAATCAAAGGCAATTATTAACGAGTTAGGTGTACCACAAGGATCAGTTTTAGGTCCAGTTTTATTCAATATTTACATAAATGACATTACGCAGACAGTAAAATCGTGTGACATGCATTTATTTGCAGATGATACGTTAATTTCGGTATCAGGTGAAGATTTACAAACAACAGTTAATGTCATAAACGAAGATTTAATTGAAGTAACAGATTGGTTTAAAGCTAATAAACTGGAGTTGAATGTATCTAAAACAAAATGCATGGTAATAGGTAGTACACAATTCAGCAATATGTCAAATGTTAACGTATTTATAGATAATAATAAAGTAGAGATAGTTGAAGAGTTTAAATACCTAGGGGTAATTATAGATAATCATCTAAAATTTAAAAAGAACATAGATTATATTGTAAAAAAAGTTGGTTCAAAAATTAGTTATTTTGGGAGAATATCGAATAAATTAAACTTTGAAGCTAGGATATTGGTCTATCATACAATAATAGAACCATACTTTAATTATTGCAGTAGCATAATATATCTAAGTAATGAGGGGGATCTGAAAAAATTACAAAAGCAGCAAAACAGAGCTTTGCGTATCATATTACAGTGTTCTAAATTAACTAAAATTGAATATATGCATAATAAGTTGGGGTTCCTTAATATATGGCAAAATACAGTGTATAACGTTTTGGTTCTAATATATAAATGTATAAACCATATGATGCCAGGATATATGAGTAAATATCTGATATACAACAAAGAACAGCATGATTATGAAACAAGACAAAGAGAACATTTTAGACTGCCTAAATGTAAAAAAAGTAGTACACAGAACTCGCTCTATTACAAAGGGCTAAAATTATTTAATCAATTACCAAACGAATTAAAATATTCTGTTAATCTGCATGCGTTTAAAGAAGGTTGTAAGACCCATGTAAAACTGCAATTTTAATTTGAAGTATTAGTTGTAAAGATTGATGTATAAATAGTTTCTTTTATAACTAAATAAAGCCTATTATTATTATTATTATTATTATAAACGAAAACTTTAAAACTTCGTTGATAACTGCCCAAATTTTATATTATAGTTTTTCGAGGGTTTACTAATTTCTGTGAGCAGAGTGTACGCTGCTTTATTACATGGATACGAACATTATACATTTCCAAAAACAAAAGATAAATTAAATGTATGCAATATTATTACTTCTTTAGCAAAAAAAAAAAAAAAATTTATTATGTAATTTACAAGTGGAAATTATTGCTTAAAAGTAATATTTTTCAGTTTAATTTATTAAGCAGTTTGGAAGAACACTTAAAATATTGGTTATTAGCGTTCATAAAAAGTGTCACATGCAAAAACATCTTGTAATTTATGTTTTCTAAAACGTGTTACTAACGGAGACAAATGATTATAAACTGCACATTTTATAAAACAAACTATAAACTTGAGTTATTTATGACGCTTTTATCATCTTAGTTTATATTTTTCTATTTGCCTAGTCTTAAAAACTCATAAAATTTATGACTCGAAAATGTATGATTTTATTGTTAGCGCATAATAATGATAATGACAATAATTATCGATTAACCTTAATAAATAATTTATGGCGTGTACTTAAAAATATTTTAATAAATCAAACCGAAAAAACGGAGAGGAAACTTTCTGAAAATGTATAAATTGTTTTGCTTAATTATCATGTAAATATGAAATTGGCCCTCCGGAAGTCACATTTAGTTTGCAAGAAATTGTCTTCCAGTTCTAGTCTACAAGTTTTCAAAACAATTAAAATTCTTTTTAATGGTTGCACTTGCATATGAGGTATCCACGTGTAAAAGAATCTTACTGGGGCGTTTGTACGATCTTTAGGGCGTTACCTAACCTGTGAAAGTCAACCTAGATTTTAGTGTAGTTGTAGTTGGCTATGTACTTCTACTATGGAAAAATTACGCAGATAACTAGCTCTCATCACGCTAAACCATATGCATTTTTTACCAAAATTATTGAGTTATAAATTTTAAGTTGGATTTGAATTAACCATTTTGCAAATAAATTGCATCTCTCATACTCTTAATAAAATCATTGAGATCTCGTCTATTACGAGAGATTATAAAGGGTGACAATAATCTGCGAGCGTTGTATGGGTAACTTTGTTATTATAAGAATTACTGCTCGGTTAAATTAGCAAAGTTGAGCAGAACTTCAAAACGAATTAAATGATACTTAGACATTTGACTTACACCTTCAACTTTTTTAAGTATTTTGAAAAAACGAAAAACAGATAATTTTTTCAATGGTAAATAATTCCATGGCCAACTATGTGAAAATCAAAATTTGAAATAGTTTCTGTAGATATTTATACGTAGAGTACGAAAAAAATATCTTTAAAGTCATGGCACACTTGATTTTTGATATAAGCCAAACTTGACATCTTTTAAATGCCAACCTGATTGGCTATGGGTTCATTAGGAAGAAATTTTTTTCTCGTTTCATTGATGGATGGATTGTAAAAAAAAAACTTTAAAAATAAGTAAGTTATTACAATATTATTGTATTTATTAAGTTTTATCAAAGTGGTCATTGATAAACAAAACAAAACATTACATAAATAAACTAACTGTATTTATTTAAACACGAAAAAATAAGAACTTAAATAATTTAAGATATTTTTTATTTTTCCTAATATTTTATGATTTTTCACTTACTATTTAGATACTATTAAATCTAAATTGTAACATGTGTTGTAGGTGTAGCCCTCTCTGTATGGGAAATACAAATTTAAGATCTGTAGGTAGGTACCTTGTAGATAATAATGTTTTCCTTAGCATATTACGTTTTGTTTGATAAAATGTTCTTAAAACAGCCAGTCTTCAAAAGACTGTGGAATACAATTACTGACTTAAAATTATTGTGAAATGTAAAAAATATCTTAAATTACTTTTAAGTTGTCAATTTTTTGTGTTTAATTAAGTATACAGCTGGTTTATTTATGTGATCTTTTGCATTTTTTCTCAATGGCCACTTAGGTGAAACTTAATAAAATACAATAATATCGCTGTAACTTGCTTATTAACAAAACAACCCATACATCATTGGAACGAGAAAAAAATTAACTGTTCAATGAATCCGTAGCCAACTATGGTTGCCATTTAAAAAAAGTCAAGTTTGGTTATATCTCAAAAATCAAGTGTGCCATGGCTTTTTAGATATTTTTTAAAATTCTATGTAAAAATATCTACAGAAAACATCTTACATTTTGTCTGTTTTTCGTCTTTTCAAAAGGTTTAAAAAAGTTGAAGGTGTAGATCAAATGTCAAAATGTCATTAAGTTTGTCTTGGAGTTCTGCCCAACTTTGCTAATTTAACCAACTTTGTAACTCTTATAATAACAAAGTTACCCATACAACACATGTAGATTATTTTCACCCTGTATACCGGGTGATTTAGTTTGACTGTCGCGCCTCTACAACTTTTTAATTATTGAAAATAACCGCAACAAACCTTACATATTTGCGGCAAGGGCAATATTCTTTTGTCATTCGCAAGGAGTGTTAGTGGTTGATTTTCTAAATGAACATCGCCCTAATAACGCTTTTAAGGGATAACATTAAAAATGTGATTAAGAACAAAAGAAAGAAAAGTCAAAGTTCCATGTGTTTTCTCCAAGCCAATGCTTGGCCTCATACGTTTGCAAAAACCGTTAAAGAAATCACTAAACTACAGTGAAACTTCTACCCTACCCAGCATTCAGTACGGATCTTTAAGATAAAATGCTATGAACAGAAAATTAAAATGTTTGATAAGGGAACTGGTCAAAATGATTCTTTAAAATATTAATAAATCAGTTGTTATTTTTTTATTTTCTACATCATGTACCTACTGTTATGAAGTTAAAATTACAATATGATATAAATTGTTTTCTGTTTCAAAGCCCACCAGTTTTTTTTTCGAGCATTTTCATTAATTTTAGACAAATAGAAAAATAAATATGCAAATCTATAGATTTTTTAAAACAGAAAAAACTTCTGCCAGTCAGCTATCGTTTCCATAAAAAAATATTCAACGTTTTTATTTACTTCGAACCTAAACTGAACAATGTATGTCATTTTATTAATCTACTTCCTACAGACACAACAACAAAACTATTTTGCAATAAATTTAAAAAATTCTCAGTCATATTTGTCATCAGCCTTAAAAAAACAAATTAAAATTATGTATCATGCTCTTACATTTAAAAAAATCAATCGTATACATATACAGTATAATATTATCAGTAAGGAATCTAACAAACAATAACTAATTCCAACATTTTTTAAAATTTTATCCTTGTTGCACATTCCAAGGCACGGTATGTGATGAAACAAAATTAATTAAATATGAAGATAACAACAGCGACAATGATAAAAATACACAAGTTTGATAATCTTTGATAATTAAAAAACAATGGAGTATTTAGGCAAATGCCATACAAGGAAAAATTATTATACTAAGAAACATTTCCAAAATTAAGATAACTTTTGATACTTGGTACTAATCAGAAGATATGGCAATTAAGTGTCGAGATATTTCCTGGTTTTAAAATAACAACTCTAAAGATGGATAATAGATAAAAATTAAATATAATATGGAAAATTTCTGGTTTTTATTATTGAAAAACTTCTAATTTACATGTTATAAGAATTTATATCGTTGTGTAGATTAATAATTAGAAGGGTTGATTCGAGAGGTGATTTATTTTTTACTTTAAAACAGGGACTGAGAATGGAACGAAAACGAAAACGTTAAACGAAATTAACCGAATTTTGTTTAAGAACGAAAACGAAACCGAAAACGAAATTATTATTTTTCGTTCAAGAACGAAAACGAAATAAATATTTTCCAAAACCGGTTTTAACCGGTTTTCACCGGTTTTGTCGCTATTTAAATTTTATTTGTTAAACACAAACGCGAATTTACCTTCTGTGCTGGGGAGACTCCACGAGGCAGTAAAAAATCTCACTTGAAATAAGTGAGCTTTACTTTTCTCCACATATTTACGTGAATATGTATTAACAACTTTATTGTTTATACTTGCAATTTCGTGTAACACAATTAACGGTACAGATATTCTCTATTTCTAATTTGTTTTTTAAATCATCAATATAGAATATAGGTACACTTGATTGGATATATATTATCAAAGTGTATGTTTTATTTGCGTTTAGACATAATAATAGTAAAATTTATTCTTACTTCAAAAAGGACTAATGTAAAAGAAGCAGTAGCGTAGCAAGGGGGGGCGGGGGGTGCGGTCCGCCCCGGGCGGCACTTTTTTTGGGGCGGCACTTTTAGTCTACCCAAATGGGGTAAAAATGAAAATCTCGGGGTAATGAAGGATCAGTACATATAATAATCAGTACCGGCACTAGCGCTATTAAATTCATACAAATTAATTTTTAAAAAAGGAATTCTTACCGAACAGAACGGGCTACTTTACCTTGCTTCACTGAAAACCCGCTCCCTTGTAACGACAGAAATTCCAAGTTTCTATTAAAATTTACGATACGGTACCAACCATTCAATAAAATTTCAAACAATTCATTTATTTTAGGCATTAAATTCCATGCAGTTTTAAACTCTATTGTAACAGGGATTTTTCGCCCTTATTAAAAATAATTTCGTGGGAGTGGGGGTGATCTGATTTAAAAAAAAAATCAGAAAAGGTTCTACTGTAAAACTGTAATTTTAGAAGATGATAAAGTATTCTCCATTATCTAACTTTGCTTTAAAACACGTTTGAACGTCTAAAATCTAAAAAAAAATCGCCTGCGGCGCATTTTGTTTTTCCCCCACTTTTTTGTGTCGATTTTGGCAAAAATCAAAAATTAGCAACCCTTAATTATAGGGGCGGCAAATTCAGGGACCGCCCCGGGCGGCACAACCTCTAGCTACGCCACTGAAAAGAAGATTTATTGGAAGATGTGTTGCTAGTATGCTAGTAAGATTTAACGGAATGTGAAAATGTATATTGTATGGTATGTACAAACTATAAAGTTAAAGTATATTTCAAGTTAATATAAGTTTTTTTTTAATATCTTTTTTATTTATAACATTTAGTAAATTATCCACTTGAATTCATTCTTTTGTCTTTTTAAATAATTACAGCAGGATCTTATTTAATTGAAATGCATAGATTTTTAGTACTAAAACAAATTTAAAACAGCACTTGCTATATTTTCATATTTTTAGATAAAGATCGTGTGTCTAATTTAACCTAATCACGTTGTGTTTTTGCACCTTACGAGTGTTAAACTTAATAAAATGGTTAAATGTTAATGTGTTTAACGATTTGGTAAATTTAATATGGCGATGGTTGATAGTTTGCCAGTCTAAAATATGCTGTCCGTGAGCATCAAACCCCATCGTCATCGTTTATATTTTAGTTGAGACGCAAATATTGTTATCGTATTTATAGAGGGTTGTGGTAACTAGAAAAAAAATTGATTTTTGACGACAAAAAAATATTGTAAAACCGGTTTTAACCGTTATTATTTCGGTTCACGAAAACGAAAAAAGAATTTTTTCGGTTAGAACGAAAAGAACGAAAACGATTTATTTTGTTTTTGTTCCGAACAGAAACGAACGGAATTTTTTTCGTTTTAGTCCTTGCTTTAAAAATACTTTTTGATTGTGAACCTGAACAGTACCTATACAAATTATATACCTACGTTAAAAATTGGACCGATAGAACTGCACCCTTAAAAAGGAAGGTTTTTGCAATTTGAAAATTAATTTATTTCTAGTACGACACGAAGATGTTCTATCAATTTGATATTTAATGGCGACAATGATATTTAAATCAAAAACAATTCATGTTTTCCTTTGTAGCAATCCAATAACTCGCTGAACATCTGCAG
The DNA here is from genome assembly GCA_947652605.1 of Elmis aenea. Taxonomy (NCBI): domain Eukaryota; kingdom Metazoa; phylum Arthropoda; class Insecta; order Coleoptera; family Elmidae; genus Elmis; species Elmis aenea. Next base: position 15,217,128 of record OX393576.1, read on the forward strand.
AGTTGATTCACTATTTGTCACATTAAACAACATTTTTGAGTCTTATGTTTATTTTTTTATTCGCGTATCAACAATTGACAGTAAATATTTATTTAACAAATAAGCACAATCATTTATTGCTAAAGTTAATTACTCAGTTGAGAGTACATTTTATGACTTATGGCACAATCAAACGTTCACTAACAATGGCTATTTAATAGCAAATAAAATTTTATATTATTGCAATTTACCTGATTTTTAAATCAATAGTAAGCATCCATTGTCCGTGTTCATAAACAACAGTTTTACGTATTTTACCTTAAAAAAAGTGGTAAGGGAAATTTAAAAAATATACCAGGTGATGCGGTTTGATAGTCGTTATAAGAGGAAACCCCAATAAACCTTAATGTTCTTAAAAGCGCAGGAAATTTTCTTTCAAATGATGTTACATGTTACACTGTTTTTCTACAATGAAGTAAACTTGCGATAATAATTTTTTTAATTTTTTTAAATAATATAGTATACTAATTTTATTTGTTCTGATAGAACATTCTAAATCCGATAGCGCATTAAAAAAAATGACATGAAAAAGTTTTCGAGAAAAATGAGTTTAAAAGTTATTATTATTTTTATCAAAATCTTTTTTTTGACTAGACAAAACACGATCGTTGACGTAATTAACAATTTATAAATTGTCTATTTTGTTTTACAAAAAAAAAGACATTATTTTTTGAGTATAATATTATAAATGGAGCTTTCGTCGAATTGCTTTTGTGAGTGTTGAGTATGTATTCAATGCATTTCAATTTAATGCTCACAAAAAATTATTTTTTGTCGAAGAATATTAAACCCAATTAAACAAGTTTTAAACTGTCAATTACTAAAGCGATCGTGTTTTGTCTAATCAAATACGAGTATTTTGTGAAAAGTAATAAATAATTTTTAAACTCATCTTTCTCAAAAGTTTTTTACTTCTTGTACAAGTACATATCGAGTTTAGAATTAAATTTTGTATCAGAATAAACTAAAAATGTATACTATGTACTTTCTAAAACAGAGATGACTATCGTCAGTCTAAGATTTTGTGGCTCAAAATGTTGAAAATTCTCACACGCATATTTTTACTAGGTACAGATTACTCCCGGACGTTATAAATATATGTTACCATAGCAGTTCTTGACCACACCCAATTGTGTGGAGCAATGAACGATTTTTTATAAACTTTTTGATGATTTTTATAAGCAATACCTCACTGTGCGATTATCCCCGCTTTACGACTTGTCGTTAGGGACGAATTAATTCGTAAGTCGGGGTTTACCTGTATACATATGCCAGTAAATTATAACAGGCCACTAACAAGTAAGTAAGCATGAAATGTCCGCTTTCCTCCAGTACAAAGTTTAACGGTTGGCAAATATAACGTTTCACTTTGTTCACACTTTTTTTTATTGAAAAGGTACATCTCCATTCATTAAAACGCTCTCTTTGGCTTGTGATACATTTTCAATTTTTTTAGAGCAATTTTTGTGAAACCATGGAAAAGTCAAAAATTCGTGTTATCTTCGAAATAAGCTCTGTCGTGGAACAAATGCGGCGCAGACAACTCGAAATATAAACAAAGTATTTAGGGAGGATGTGGCTAATAAACGCACAGTACGTCAATGGTTTGGTAAGTTTCGTTCTGGTGATTTTCATCTTGAAAATGAGCCACGTAGGCGACCTTGGACCAAGGTGGATAATGATAAACTGAAAGCATAACCGAAAATAACACGAATTTTTGACTTTTCCATGGTTTGACCAAAATTGCTCTAAAATAAATTGAAAATTTACCACAAGCCAAAAAGTGCGTTTAAATGAATGAGGATGTACCTTTTCAATTAAAAAAAAATAATTAAGAAGTGTTAATCAAAGTGAAATGTCAAAGATGCTATCTATCAAACTTTGTACTTGAGTAAATCGGACATTTCATACTTAATGGCCTAATATAACAACTGATAACAATACCTAAAGGAAATTACTTACCATTGAATTTTCCATAATCTTCTTTGTATTTCGACAAAACAGCGTGTCTCGACAAACACAGAGCTTTAAATGTGCGATTTTAATTGCCGACCCACTCCTAATGACTCACAATAAGGTAAAACAGGCACAGAAATGTTATTACTGATACGCTAGGTAATTGTATACCGAATTTTGTAACAAACATTTTCATTTTATTTTATAAACATCTCAAATGTAAATACAACTTGCGATAAGATAAAACTTTAATCGCAATTAGAGGTAAGGTACGAAAAAATCACTTGTTTTCGCAATTAGTTACACACATACCAACAATCATTCCATACGTGTTATTTTTAACAGATAAAGGAGTTTAAAAAAACGCAAGTTCTGACAAGTGGAACATAAACATTACTTGGAGCTAAAACCCTTGTAAAAAGCATTTGTTTTTAATACAAAAGATTTTGAAATTTCTTAGCGATTATGAATTTTTAAACCACAAAATATTAAAGTACTAATATCAGTTTATATTTTGAGTTTTTTGAGAAAAAGTCAGCATTTCAAAATTCGGGGTTATTTACAAAAAAATATATACAAGTACTCCAATTCTTAGTGTCTGGCTGCTAATATAGCTACCAGGGTTTTTTTCACGGGATCCTAGGATCCCGGTCCATTTTAAGCTATTTTATATTTCCCGGGAAATACTTATTGTCCCGGGAAATCTAGGGATAGTTAAAAAAATATGTTCGTTTATTTTGTGTTAGGATTTTTGTAACATTATCATAACTTATTAGAATTTATTATAAATATCTTAACTAACATTAACTTATGGAAAAGCTTTATTCTTATTCAAAATAGTTTTTCTACTTTAAAATAACAAATTATGTACACCCGTAGTATATGTTAAGAAGCCCGGTCTCTATGACAAAGTTTATACAGGGTGAATATTATGTTCCAGGCCGATGTTGTTTTTGAATAACCCGGAAATGAATCACTTTTTTTTAATTTGGATTTTTTCATTCAATAGTAGGCTTATGACAATTATGTATGGAATATGACATCACTCAAGTGACCACCTCTGGCAGCGTTACAAATGCCTGTTCTTTTAATCATATTTTTCATGACATTCTCGCACGTTTCGCGTGTTATTTCCGCAATTTCATGTCGAATATTGTCCTGAAGCATTGGAATAATTGTTGTTGGTTTATTAGCGTAGACTTTTCCTTTCAGGTACCCCCACAGAAAATAGTCGGGTGACGTTAAATCGGGTGATCGCGGGGGCCAGTCTACTATACGTTGAATCGTTGACTTGCATGGCACATGATGAAGTCCAAAAAAATCACGCAGTTTTCTTCGCGTATTCACAATTGAACGATTATTTAGATAAAATGTTTTAATGACTTCAACACGTTGTTGAGGCGTCAGATGTTCCATAATAAATTGTAATTGACTACTCTTTAAGACTGCCAATTACTAAATGTCAAATGGCCCCCGTGATCACCCGATTTAACGTCACCCGACTATTTTCTGTGGGGGTACCTGAATGGAAAAGTTTACGCTAATAAATCAACAACAATTCCAATGCTTCAGGACAATATTCGACATGAAATTGCGGAAATAACACGCGAAACGTGCGAGAATGTCATGAAAAATATGATTAAAAGAACAGGCATTTGTAACGCTGCCAGAGGTGGTCACTTGAGCGATGTCATATTCCATACATAATTGTCATAAGCCTACAGTTGAATAAAAAAATCCAAATTTAAAAAAATGTGATTCATTTCCGGGTTATTCAAAAACAACATCGGCCTGGAACATAATATTCACCCTGTATAATCAAAATACGTTTACAATTTTATTTTTGTGTATCCTGGTAGCGCCAAACAAAATAGCTTTCAAATAATAGTGTCTGCTGCTAGATGCTATCAAGACAATTCCACCCACATCAATATAGAGACTGAGAGAGCATTTTATGCGGCAGAACTTACTGTTAATAAATTAAAAATAAGACTAAATCACCTTTGTTTTTTTAAATCATATTACAAAAATTATTGTAAAAATTATATTATTATGTTCATTACATAAATTTGCTATAAAAAGGTGATATTCTTAAAATGTATATTTCTCTCACCAATATTATTTTATTATTAATAATAATCATGGAGTAATATGTATTTACTATATAACTTGGAGTTGTTTCTAAGTAATAAACTGCTCCCTTCGTTTTTGGGATTTTTATTTTAAAATATTGACATGGTCTACTTCCCGGGATATCGGGAAATCCTGGGAAGTAGACCAATTTTTTCACGAAATCCCGGGACAATAAAAAATATTAAATATGAGAAACCCTAATGGCTACTTAGTGGTATAAAAAACACAAAAACTTCATTAAAAATATTAATAAAGAAACACATAGTTTTTGAACAATGGCTAATAAGGAAAAATATCTTGGAATATTAAAAAACTAAGAACGCGTTTATTGAATATTATCAAATACTTTTACGATTTTTCTGGAGGAACAAAACAGTTTGCCATTTTTAAGTTATTATTTATTTCTTGCATTTTAAATGTTGTTTTATGAATAATTATACGAAGAAACCAACTAAAATTAAAATCTAGGTTCAACAATCACAGATTACAAGTGCATTAATGGTATAACTTAATTAATCATAAGTGAAAGTCAATAATAGGACGATTAATCGGCCGATAAATCTGTAATCGGCCGATAAGCTAAGGCCGATTAACCGGCTGTGTAATCGGCCAATTTGCATATATTTGCATACCTAGTTGCCGTTTGATTTACCTTTTTTATTTATAAAGAGTGTTAGTCAGTTTTAACTATTAACTACAAAAAACTTAAACAACTAAATAAATGTTTTATAAAAATTATTAATTTAATAGTTTTTGGTATACATGTAAACGTTATGCATATATTGCTTCATCATAACCTCGACCACATTATGTTATCATGTATGTATTTGATATCAGCGTCTTTAAGGTTAAGGACGATGCAGTTAGTGAACCATAAATCACTTGAACTGTAGTTTTCTAGTCGTGCGTTTAACATTTATATGTACATATTGTTACGTGTATTTCGTGATTAGAAATGCTACTACCAATTAAAGCATGACCCATCACTCAAATTGTAGTTCATTCAAGTTATCGGACACTGATAAGTGATAAACAACAAATGATAAAATGTATCCAGCGGCGTAGCCATCAGCAGACTATCGAAGAGGATGTGAATGAATGAGCGAATCATGTCACATAAAAGTACAATAAAACCTCGATTTAATGGACTTCGGTTTAACCGATCATGGTTTTAACAAACAAAATTATACGCCTCTTTGTCGATTATTTTTGTGTATTTTTTTAATGCATGATATGTAATTTACTCCTACACATAAAAATTTTGCTTTCCAATAGAACGGAACGAAAACGAAAACGTTGGAGAAATTAACCGAAATTTTTATAAGAACGAACGGTTTTAACCGGTTTAATCACTATTTCATTTTTATTCACTGAACACAAACGCGAATTTACCGTCTACGCTGGGAAAACTCCCACGAAGCAGTCAAAAATCTCACTTGAAATAAGTGAGCTTCACTTTTCTCCCTATACATAAATGTCTTTTGTCTTAACAACTTTATTGTTTATACCTGCAATTTCGAGTAACACAAGTAACGGTACAGATATTCTCTCTTTCTAATTTGTTGATTAGATGATCAATAAATAATACACTTGATTGAACAACAAAAGGGCGCGTAATAATCACGTCATTTTTAACAGTTTAAAAATATGACATTTGACGTTGTTGATCTATGGTTTGTAAAAGCTAGTTGTGTTTTTACACCTGGCGGATGTTATAATAAATAAAATGCACTAAATTTATTTCGTTATATTTTTTTATCTATGGGGTGTACAGGGTGATTCAAATTCGAGGGCGACCATGGGAATCTCGCTTATTACTGAAGATAGAGGGTAGGCTCAAAGTTGCTAAATTTTATGCTCATCAATAATATTAAAACAGATTTGAAATATCTTCAAGTGTTTTTGAAAAAATTTTAAAAAAAACTGAAAAAATTACTTTTCGTTTTCTGCTCTAACTTTTTTGTTTATAATTTTTTTTTAAACCTGTAAAAACTTTTACACGGCCACTTTTTATTTAACTTTTAAAGGTGCCATCAATTTTTTGCTGTGCCCATTCCGTTTTGTTTTATAGGTAGGTACTAACTTTTTAATTTCTTAAGGGCGACAAACTTGATTTTCATTTAGTTAGCTAGAACTTTTTTTCTATTTTTAAAAATGTATTACATGATTATGTTATTTACATAAACAACGTATTTATTTTTTAAAAAATATTTCATTTATTTAACATATCTAATAACTAGAAAATAGAACGAAATATTTTTCGTTTTTAGTATCTACCTGGTAAGAGCATATTACTTTAGAATATGTAATTTGTTATTAATACACAGGGTGTCCCAGCCGTGACAAATTATTTGATAGCTCTGTTATTAACGAAAATTTTAAAACAAGTAAAAAGTAAGTAAATAAAAGTTGTTTGAGATTATTTACTCCATACAGTAGCGTAGCAAGGGGGGGCGGGGGGGGCGGTCCGCCCCGGGCGGCACATTTTTTGGGGCGGCACTTTTAGTCTACCCAAATGGGGTCAAAATGAAATTGTCGGGGTAATAAAGGAATAGTAGATATAATAATCACTACTGGCGCTATTAAATTCATAAAAATTAATTTTTAAAAAAGGAATTCTTATCGAAGCTAGAGGATAAAACGGTCTACTTGACCTTTCTTCACTGAAAACCCGACCCCTTGTAACGACAGAAATTCCAAGTACCTAATAAAATTTATTATACGGTGCCAACCATTCAATAAAATTATGAAACAATTCATTTATTTAAGCCATTAAATTCCATGCAGTTTTAAACTCTATTGTAACACAGATTTTTCACCCTTATTAAAAATAATTTCGTAGGAGTGGGGGCGATCTGATTAAAGAAAATAAAAATCAGAAAAGGTTCTACTGTAAAACTGTAATTTTGGAAGATGGTTAAGTATTCTACATTATCTAGCTTTGCATTAAAACACGTTTGAACATCTAAAACTTAAAAAAATTCGCCTGCGGCGCATTTCCCCCCCCCCCCCACATTTTTCTGCCAATCTCTGCTTGGTTTTGGAAAAAGTTTGCGACCCTTATTTTTAGGGGCGGCAAATTCAGGGACCGCCCCGGGCGGCACAAACTCTCGCTACGCCACTGACTCCATAACCTAAAATTATTTTCAACTTTGTATACAGAGTGTTTTACAATGTTACAATGTTACAAATCTACTCATACTTGATAAATTTTGAAATGTACAGATCCGAAATAAGTAATAAACCTTTATTCAGACTATCCATTTATTTCTTATTGACATTCAATCTGTTTTGTTATTTAAAAATTTAAATTATAATCATATAGGTGGGTTTGTTTATAATCAATGTATTTAATTGATGTTTATCTGATTACATTCATAGTTTTCCTGTTATTAAAGAATTAGATAGCATGCGTCGCTAACATATTTTTCTGTGTTACACCCATGATTAAAGTCGAATCTTTAAAAATAGATACCCTTAGCTGGTCACGTGAGGCTTGAATAATGTCAACGTGTTGCAGAAAAACAATTGTTACTGTAACTAAATGACATATTTTCCTTGGAAGCTGCATCTCATCTCATACTATTCGGGTTAGTTGGTCAGTTCAAGTATAAGACAGATTGCTTTCTAAATAAATAAAAGTTTTATTATGAGCTACATTATATGTTTACTTCAATTATTTCTGTTTCGAATCTACACGGTCTAAAGAATTATTATGCAAACACTTTGTATCATACTCAGTGCACGTCAATATTTAATATTTGTTAATACGTATATGTATACACAATGGTTTGCTTTTAAATACATACTTCAAATTCGTTATAAGAACAAAACAGTTCAATAAATTCTATTAATTTCATATAATAACAAGGAAACTGTTTAACTACATTTTTACAAAGGTGTTTACGACGAAGTAATATTTATAATTATTTTATCTGTCTTTGTGTGGTACTTGTGTTTAACTGTTTTATTCAATTTTTTTCGAAATATATCTTTGATTGATTAATGAATGATATAGTGTGTTATCATACCAATCTAAATTATGTAGATATAAATCACCAATATGTCAACATTCTTTATTACCAATTGTTTACAGAAATTCAAAATATAAAACTTGACTCGGTTATCACTTATCAACTGAATTTTTTTTTAAATATTTATTATTAATGAAATTGTAACAAGGTACCTACTTCCTATTAAAATATGATCTGATTTTTAAAACCCATTTTGGTGCTGTAACAATGCCAACTTATCAAATTTTAACTTTTTAACTTAATAAAATATTTTAAATTTTAAACAAAAGTGTAATATTCTATTTTTGATTTTGTTTGTAACAAGTTTGGCTAGATAAATAAAAAAAAAATCTGTTTCGAACAACTTGGCTAAGCATTTCCTAAACAAATGTCTATCAACAATTAAATACGGCAATATTACTTACTCAGTATCTTATCTAAGCATTCAAATTTTAGAATTGACCGTTGCCAGTTTCTTTAAAATATTGTTTTTTAAGTAACAACCTCTCTAACTTTCCCTCAATTGAATCGACCTTAGTTTTTAATATAAGCTCTATGTTGAGACTTTTTGGATTTTTTAAAATGTATATTATAGCTGACCGTAAAGTCAATAGAAGATTTATTTCACAAAGTTTTAGTGATATCTATTTGCAACAATTTATTACTTAATTTTATTCAAAATGTGCGAACTATTGTGTTCAGTCTAAGTAGTTATTGAAATCACAAGTTATTTCCATTTTTAAGTTGGCGTAGAAACAATAGAACTTACGTATGTCGTTAAATTTCACAATGTGAAATTAAAAAACAAAAATTCAATTGTTAGTTGTTAATTACCTTTGAAGATTATACATTTTTTGACAAAAATTCAAAGTCTACACAGGGTGCACCACGACCCTGAGATTGTTCGATAGCTCCTGTTGTGGAAAAACTAATATTTAACTCGCTGTAAATTTTTCTGGTACTCAAATGCGGTTTTTCCACAACAGTAGCCACAACCATTACCATTTTTTTCATTAAACACTGTTTTTTGTCGTACAGGCCCTTTATACTTTACATTGCCGGTGTTTACAAATCCCGTTTTTAATATTTTAAATGCCAATTCGCGTAAATGACGTCGATTTGGATATCGCTCTTGGTACACAGGTGCAGCTAAAAAGCAGTTCCGCTGACATTCACCTGTGATAAAATCATATCGACCATTTCTTTTGTGGAGAAATTCATCTTACTCGTACAAATTGTATAATTAAAATGTTTTAATTAATAATTTAAACTACAAAACTGTCAAACTACACGATCTGAATTAATTAATAAACGGTTTTCCGATTGAAAAAAAGCAATTTTTGTCACAAATTTTATAGTTTAAGTCAAACTGATATTGGTAACTACAACAATAATCTTTTGTTTCAAATTCTTTGAAAAATTGCGGCTTACCTCCATGGCCGTTTAAAATATTTCGATTCCCTTAGTAATACCTACTAATAAAAATCGAGATAGCTCGAAAAATATCAACTTTAGGTATAGGACATGCTTAATAATTTCGAAAGACAATTAAATTCTCTACAAGAAAATGTAAAAATATACAGGGCGTTGTATTTAAGAAAAATGACTTATCGATGTTTAAAGTTTCACAAGTTTGACCAAGCATAAAAAACACCCTGCATAATATTTTTAAAATGTAGCTAGCGCAAAGTGTTAAATAATCTATTGTCAATCTAATTTTTTAACGAAATTTTACTGCTTTTTTAAATCTTAAATGTAAAAAAAAATTAAAAGTGCTGGATTGCTCAAAAATCTAATAAAAATGTAAATTTTACGAAAACGGGTGACTTTAGACCCATATAACGTCATATATTTTTTAAAGTAAATTTTATAAGAAATCCAAAAATTTGAAAATATACAATGTTCTATTTAAAAAAATCACATTTTCATATGTGCCGCTCAAACAAAACACCCTGTACATTTGAAAATAATTTTAGGTTATGTAGATAACAAGTTCGCACAATATTTGTGTTAAATATTTTTTGATAAATTCATTGATAAAGGAGCTATCGAAAAATATCAGGGTCGTGGCTAAAAAAATGTACTTTTGTTTTTCAATTAGGTAAGCATAAAAATCTGTATAAAAAAAACTATATAATATTATATTCTAATTTAATAAATAGAGAAGTTATAGCAAAATTTCAAACATGATGTTATTTCAATTTTCGTGCCAAAATGGAATCCGATAGAAAAAATCTGATTGCATAGGCGTTATTTTCTCAAAAAAATAGCCCGAGACCCAAATCAGATTTTTGCTATCTATTGCGGTAACATTCGAATTTGGTCCACCATGTAAAAGTAAATTAGCGTCCACGTTGAAAAACTAAAATTGTAATTTAAAAAAAAATAAGAACAATCATGTTGTAAAATATAACGGACTAAACTAAAACACCTACTTATAATTATAAAAGCTGTGCATGTAAGCAGTTTAAAAAATTGAATAAACTAAAAAATGTATTTGAATATTTTTTTTTGTTTGACACTGAAAATCTTTCAAAAAGTTGCTGTCATTTTGTTTTTTGAAGCTATCGCATACAAGTTTATACTGTAAAAAGTATATGAAATTATTATATTTTGATAAGAGTTATCTGTTATTGCATATCTTACTACGATTTAAATTGCTCCTGTAAATTGGTTACGTCGTGAAATTTTAATATTAAAATAAAATAAATTCGATTAACAATATTTTAAAAGTTTACAATTAAATACATAGTGATTTATAAACAATATATATTTTATTACATTATTGGCAATCGATTTCTAGAAATGAATTTAACCAATTTTATATTTCATTTTTCTCCGATTTTTAAATTTTCCATAATATTTTTATAAAGCATATTTTTTACCGATGGCGACATTTTGACATACTCTGCAAAAAAAATCCACAATAATTCATTGCCTGTACCTTGTACAAATTGAGACGTGGTTAACCGCAAAGTAAATCTGTGTTTCCCGGTGTTTTTTTTTTCTTCTAGAACCTATGACATAATTAAGTATTTCACGCGTGCCGGTTGCTATAATTTACGAATACTAAGTAAAAAATGATAACTTGATTACATAATCCACAATAATGTTGAAATATATCTGCGTCTTATCAATCCTGCCTGCTGTTTATCGAACTCGTATTTGCCAATACAATTGGCGTTGATAAACAAACAATTTATTATAACAGATTCGTATGACACGCCTGATGTATTTATGAAAAAGCAAAGGATAAAAAAGTTATTATATATAAAGTAAACACGATACGAATTCTGTCGCATATTATGAAAACCACTCGATTCATACCGAAATTGTGATACTTCAATGCGTCATTGTGACGTTAAATTTAAAATAACGTTTTTATTTGGTCTCTATGTAGGTGTGAGTTGAACAGACTTTATTTACGTAAACGCAGCAACCGCACAAGTTTATAAAACAAAATGCTCGGGTAACGATAACATTTTAGAATACAAATGAAATGCTATATATTTACAACATTAGCAATAGCAGGTAGAATAACCAATAATTTGTGTTAAAAAAAAAAAACAGTAAAGGTATACCACCTAATTACAAATAATCGAAGGTAAACATTAATAATTAATTCATGCCCCGTAGTGGAATTTTATTGTTTTATAGAAAACCTATAACAAACAATAATTCAAAGAGATACTACATTTCGGAAATTTATGTGAGCTGAAACACATTTTTAATCATTTAATTCTCATATAATAATTTGAAAAAAATAAAGTGGTTAAACGTATTTCTTCTTCTAAAAACAAAGCCGAAAAGAATAAACAATAAAAAGTAGTTCAAATTGTAATTATGCAAGAATTTTAAAAAAAAAACAATACTGGGTTCTTAACAGTTTGAATAATTATTGCTTTTGTTTGGTTAAGTTGTTATTTGTAAAAAATATTAACAAATCTATCTAACTTTGCGCTAAAGGTACACAGAGTGTTTCATAAATATTGCAAAAAAAATCAGGTGGTGATTCCTTATCTAAAATTAAAGGGGTTCTTTTATATAAAATTTTTTCCTTAGACGTCTCCTTTCTGAGTTACATCCCTCTTAAGGGGAGCGTAAAATAAGGTTTTTATTTTATTTTTCAAATGTGGAAGAATGATATTTGGTAGATGTTTTATACCTACTTATTAAAAGGTTTCCCATGGTAATATTTTCAATCATCTCCCACCTTCACGGGGGGCTGAAAAGTGCGACCCCTGTTGGTTTTTTTATCAGAACATTTTGGTGGTTGAAATTTTGAAATTTAAATATTTTTTTTTAAAGATTGATTTATTTAGAAACTTTTTTTTTTATTGTTTAGTTGTTCTCGTAAAACCTATTGTTTTTGAGTAAAAAATAGAGTAAAACAAGTCAACATGAACCATGAAATTTTCCAATATAAAACGACTCATTTTGGTGGTTTCAATGGTTTGTTTATATTCATATTAGCTAGAATTGACGGGCGTTATAGCGTTGTCGCCGAGTTAACCTCAAAATTCATTACACCCGTCAATTCTACCCAACGTGAACGTAAACAAACCATGGCAACCACCACAATCATTTTATATTGGAATATTTGATGGTTCATGTTGACTTGTTTTATTTTTTACTCAAAAACGGTACAACTGGAGAATCTAGCCAACGGCAGAAAAAGATGGAGGCACACACCAAGAACTGGGAAAACGTACCTCGACACCAAAAGGTCCAAGAGGATCCGATTTAAAAGAAGATAATTCTTCTTAGACATAATAATGTATTAAACTTCATACGCTAAGTATCTCATCAATTTACGTTGCACTAATACAATTTTTTATCTTATATTTTATCTCACAAACGTCAACCTTATTTTTGTTGATAAATAATGTATGTTTACGTTGATAGTACTACGAATTCAACTTAGGTTTTTTTTAGCTACATGGCTATAAGCCAAAAAATTTTACAAATTCATATTTTTAGCAATCATTTTGTCTCCTTTCATTGATAATATAGTTTTATTTGCTTTGAGCAAAAGGTCACTAATGATCAGCAAAAGTTCTAAAATTTTAGAGGTATGAAAATCAAAAAACATTTAATTAAAATGAATACTTAATTAATATTTAGTTGCATTGAAAGTCAAAAAAAGATAAGCCTAATTATAGGCTTTAAAGTCAATAGGTACATTTGTATGAAAAAAAAGACGATACAAAATATTAAATACGATTCTAAGTTTTACAAAAGAAGTATAACAACATTAGATATTTAAATTACTATATAATATTGTCGTAGACAGTTTCAAAAATTAATCCTTAATTCGTTTTAGGAAATATAATACATCAAACTGAAAAAATTCTTACAATCGATCTAACATTTCACTTCAACTTTTTTTAATTCTATTTGTTTAAGTTGCCCCTTTATCATATTAGAAATAATTACAATATTTTGACAGGCAACTGAATCAAAATTGCACATCAAATATTCTGAACTGCAACGACTAAAGAGGAAGTACTCTACTAAGAACAACAATGAAATTATTTGAACATAATTGAAAAGAGACTACGCAAGAAAATAGAACCAACATTAACAGAAACGCAAAGTGGATTCCGGAAAAGCAGAAGTGCTCAAAATCACGTGTTTACATTAAAAGAAATCATATGTAGAAATTTGACAAGATCAAAATCGTTTTACTAGCATTTTTAGACATGGAAAAGGCGTTTAGTAAAGTTACGCGAACAAAAATTTGGGAAAACCTACAAAAAAAATATGTTAACAGCAAACTAATCAAAGTCATTAAATGTCTATACAAAGAAACAAGAAACTGTATAATAAGTAAGAACATGAAGCCAGAGACTTTTACAACACGAGAAGGAATGAGACAAGGAGGAAGCCTAAGCCCATTGCTATTTATCACATATGGATGAACTAAGTAGCGAAACTAAACAGAGAATAAAATCTATCTATACTGAATACAGACAACTAGAACGTATTAATATATCAGAATGCGTCTTCGCAGATGATATAGCTATTAGCTATAGCAGAATGTCAAAGAGACCTAGAAGAAAATTTAAATATCTGGAACCAAGTATTAACGGAAAATAGACACAAATAAAACTAAAATCATGGTAGTATCAATCGAAAAAGATGAAATACAAATCAGAGTGGATGGAGAACTAATAGAACAAGTTAGCAGCTTTCAATACTTGAGCATTATGTTAGAAGAAACAGGAAAACAAGATATTGAACTGAATAATAGAATACAAAAGACTAATAGAGAGAATATATTATGCACTGAGTCAAGGACTCATAAACAAAAGAGAAATCTCAAAAGAAACAAAAAATAAAGTATATAAATCAATCTACAGACCAATTCTCACGTATGGCTGCGAAGCATGGGTGTTATCAAAAAAGGATAAGAGTAAAATTGGAGCAGCCGAGATGAAATACTTAAGAAGGGTGAAAGGAGTAACAAAAAAGGATAGCATTAGAAATGTCCAAATAATAGAAGAATTAAAGATAGAATCCATAGAATGATTCATAGAATAAAGGCAACTTGGGTGGTGGGGACACTTACAAAGATTGGACAGCTCAATGCCAGTTTAAGGAATATAGGAAAGTAAAATACCAGGTAAAAGAAAAAGAGAGACCAAAGGAAACTGGAAAAAATCGTAAAGAAAAGAGGAAAAATGTGGGTAGAAGCAAAGAATCTAGCACAGAATAGAAAGGACTGGAAAAATTTTATAAAGAAATAATCTTAGATGTATGGAAAAACTCCACCCTTACACCCTATGGCAGTGGTTTCCAACCTTTTTGTACCTACGCCCCCCCTTTTTCATTTAAAAAAAAATTGCGCCCCCCTAACTTTTCGTAACAATCTAATTTCATACTTTAATAATTATTTAATGGGCTACAAAACAAATATACCATATTCTGTAAAAACAAAGTTATTTTTGTCTGTTTGTATTCAAAAATAATATTTTGGCAACAGCTGCGAGCTCCCCTTGCAATAGCCTCGCGCCCCCCTAGGGGGGCGCGCCCCACAGGTTGGAAACCACTGCCCTATGGGCAAAAATGGGATAGACTATAGAAAGATATTCTGATTTTTTTTTATTACGGAAGTATGTTTTATTAATTGCAGAATTTCTATACTATTACACAAATTTCTGTGTAACGAAAAACTAACGATAATAAAATTCCTTTGATTAGTTTTTGAAAAACATTCTTTTTAACTTACTGGCACTAGTATCTAGTATGTATATAAATCTTTATTTGTCAATCTTACACACTAAATTATTACAATCGTTTTCAGTACCACATTCTACAATTTGTTCAAATAATTCTTCATCCATAAATTTTGCCATAAATTAACTTAGATGTAATTTTTATTTTAAAAAGAAGTAGATTTCAGTATATTGTACCTTTGTAACTATCAATAAAAGGAGTCCACAGTTTAATAACATTATCCATTAAATGTGTGAAGAGCAAATGATAGAACAGATAATGTTCCATGCACCCCAAAATTAGAAAATATTTATTCATGAATCATAAAAATCATCAAATTCATCAAAGAATAATATACACATATACCTACTTCCTACTGTCATTAGGAAATATTTTTGCTTTCACTGCTAATTGAAATATACAGCAACAAATAAATGCTTTAGTTACATAAACATAAACAGCTTAACCGTAAAATGTCTTGTTAAAGTAATTTATTTTAAAATAAATCGTCCATCATTTATATTTGAAACTAAAATGCAGATATTACGTTTGTCGACTAAACTATTCTAGTGTTCGCAATTTTTGCTTCAAAAATATCTGCACTAAAAGCAAACTAAGTACATTTTACTAAAATATATTTTTACTGAGCCTATAAACCAAGCAGAATGCCAAAATATCTTCGTCCGTGAGACGTTTGGCACAACGTCTGTCCACAAAGGTTATATATCTAAATAAATTTAAAGTGAAAACTGTTGATGTTATGTCACATTTATTAAAATTTGTTACATGCCGCTTTAAACGAACAGTTTTTGTTTTAAAAAAATTAAGTATCGGCTTACCGTTTCGGCTACTGTTGACGTCATTGTTAAACCACGAGTAACACTCTAAACAACAGTCTATGATGATTTAGGATTGATCCTATAATACAACACTAAATTTTTCTACAAAAATTGATCATTATCTAGTCCACTAAAGGGCCGCTATAAGTCACGTCAGAGATTAAATAAATTTTCATTAGCACTAGTTTAAGTCAAGATAATACTGAAAAGATTAGCACATGACTGAAAGGTTATTTCTATTGGCTAACGCGTTGGCAATGTTCTGAAAATAAAATTAAACGCGGAGAATGTTGACATACGTCGATATAATTAAGTTATTAAAGCGCAATTTTTTTTGTAATTTTTATTTTAAGTTTAATCAGTAAATCCTGCTGTTAAGATAAAACCATCAATAAAACTGTGGCAGTAATCCTTTGGCCATTGTAAATGCTTAAAACTGTAATTCTTTTAAACTGATTATTGTGCCCTCATAACATTAATCTTAAATTAAAAAATATTACGTCTTTTTAATGTACCTAATACAAAGTTAAAGCAAGAAAAAAATGCTGGTATGTAAATTGTATTTTTTAAAAAATCCAATCAACCCAAAGAATTACAAAATATACACCGTTTTTAAAATTTAAAACACTTAACAAGATAATGCGATTGTAGAATGAATTATTAATTGTTGCATACAGGATGCGCCAAATAGATGGGACACTATGAAAAGGAATCTCGTAAACGGTAAAAGATACAAGCTACTCAGCGATAATTACATTTTTTTTTTAATTTCGTCTTAAAAATAATAAAAATACCCAAAAGAGCTGGTGTGCCATGAAGTAGAAAATAATTTAGTACTGTTATTAACTTATTAATAGTTCATAATAAAATAACTAATAATTTGGTAAATTTCTCAAATAATTACTGTTTATATTGTTTGTATTATTTTAAAATAATATTAAATAATAAAATGCTAGTAAGAGAAAAAGTGAGTATAATTCTGTAAAATAAATATAATCAAATGATATTTCTGTACTTTTTAAGTTATTTTTTGCATCAACTAGTAACAAGAAAATTATAATTTTAAAATATTTTGTTTCATGGCATACCACTTCTTTAGAGCAATTGAAAATGTAGGTAACTTTGTCTATAATCTCAGAATCTGCAACATGTTTTAACAAATGAATGTTCCTATTTTAGAGTTTGTATAAACATCTACAATTATTTCCTAAGAAAGTTTTTTTTGTGAACAATTGCAACGGAAATATTTAAGATTTTAAAAAATTGCTAATTTAATTTTTTCATCTATATCGAGCGTGTCAGTTTTTTCTTCAAAAAATTTAAGTATCGCAGCGTAAACACTTAAAATAGAACCATTTTGTCCAATTTAACCGACGTTGTATCTCTTACCGTTTAAACTTTAAAAGAATCCTATAGTGTCCCACCTGGAGAGCCGTTTTTAAGACTTTTATTTCTAGAGGCATGTGTCCGATATTATTATCTACCCATTTTTATGCTAATTTTATGAGGAATTTTTTTAAGTGATATATTATAGTCTATAATATAGATCAGCGGTTTCCAAACTTTATGTTACTACGCCCCCTTAAAAAAAAAATCTAATCTTGGCGCCCCCCTTTATTCCATAAAATAATACAGACACATGAAAAATGGTAAAAAATGTATCAATACAAAAAAAATATTTAGAAAATAAAACGCCAGTGACAGAATTATAACAAGTTTTACTATATATTTTATGTCATTTCTCTGAAACTTTTCGCGCCTCCTTTTGCGCTAGTCCGCGCCTCCCCAGGGAGGCGCGCCTCCCAGTTTGGAAATCGCTGATATAGATTATAGACCCTAAAAAAGTTGTAGGGCCTCGGCCCTAGGCACTGCCTAGTCGGCATTATGGATTAAGTGGCCCTGCCCACCTACTTGGCGTACCCTAAACGTATATATATATATTACATAGGTACTTCAAAAAATATCACAGTTAATTCTCTCTTCAATCATATTTTGTTTTTAGATAGCAAATATTTTTAACAATAAAAATTTGCAGACACTTATGTTTATAGTTTACACGGGTGTATTATTTAGTACAATTATTATTCGAAATATGTATTCACATTTCCTCCGATAAACAAATATTGCACGTTCTGTATCTGTGATCTGTGATATTAAATTGATTATTTCGTTTTATTTTTGATTCTCATTATTTTAAATAAAACGTTCTGTTGAAAGCACTCTATTGAATAAATATTGAAATAGCGTATTTACAATTATCTGATAAACATATTTAAATGCAAAAACACTAGAAGAATATAAACGATTTAAAAGGTATAATGCCACTTAAAGATAAAACTGGCCAAAATAATTACATTTCAAGTAATATAAGATTGAAACCAACGTTATAAAATGTTGCACAACTTTACTGCTCAAGCAATTAAACATAAAAAAAGAGTTTTTTACAGGACGCGACGAAATAGCAAATAATTGTGATGAAAGTTTAACCTTAAATTCTTAACGATTAATTAAACTCGAATTATATGATTTTTAAATGATTTTAACATTCACAATTTTGTTGCAAGTTTTCTATACTGGGTGATTCATAAATAATGCGAAAAACTTCAGGAGGTAATTGAACATTAAGGGGGCTTTTATATAATTGTTTTTTCTAAAACGTCTTACTTCGGAGTCACATCCGTCTAAAGTCTAAAGGGAGCGGTAAAATTAAGTTTTCATTTTATTTCTCAAATTTGAAGAAATGTAGAAGAATGACGTTCAGTAAATGTTTTTTTTACTTATTACAGGTGAAACCAGGCTCTATCAAAGGGGGGCAAAGGGGCAGATACCTAGGGCCTCACAATTTTAGGGGGCCTCACAATTTTAGGGGGCCTCTTACAACTTTAGGAGCCTCACAACTTTTAACTCGATCTGTAAAAAACCGCACGAATTTAAAAAAGGCGTATTCATCAGTGTGAACCGGGACGGATTTTAAAACAATTCAAGAGAGCGAGGACTTTTTTAGTCACGCTGTCCGGGCGGGGGTAACTCCGAAAGAAGACGTTTTAGGGAAAAAAATATATTAAAGGCCCCTCCTTAATTTTTGATAAAGTATTACCTCCCGAAGTTGTTCGTATTATTTATGTATGAATTACTTGGTGTATTACTGCATCTTACATCAGAACAAATCTTACTCCTTAAAATGTACCGTCAGGATATTTAAAACATTTTAGTTATACAGCCTAGAATCTCCCAGAATGATAAATATTTATCCTCCTTGTGTGTATTTAAATATTTTGGGTGACAAATAATATGATGCAAAGTGTAATAAGTAATTTATATTCAATTAAGAAAGTCAAATTAAAAACAGTTTTTCCTGTGTTCATTTTTTGTCTAAAGTGTCTATTAGTATTATCCTTTTTCGAAATTTGGTTAACTTATTATGTTATAGGGGGCATTAAAATCTTTAAAGCGTTGAGGTGGGGGCTTGATTTAGAAAATGTTGGAAAACACTGCGTTAGAAGCTAAGGCCGACTATAACAAAATTCTCCTCATTAGTGACTTTTGTTATTGTATTGGTAGTTCTGTTAACATTTCAGAATTTATAACTTGCTGCATTCATTACACATTGCAGCTACTCTTGTGTATGTGGGTGTAAGCTGCAACTATCAATTGTCATTATATTTTGACTTCAACCAACTTTAATACGTTTAATAAAATGTCCAATACTTTAGCAGTTAATGTGTCAGGGCCAGCATTTTCTCTGCTTTTTTATGAAAATGTTAAAAGTGATCATGATCAGGTAAGAATAATAATTACAGCAGTAAATTCTTTCTAACCTCATTTTTTTGTCTTACAGCAAGGGTTTCTTTTGGGAGAAATATTTGAGAAGAAAATTAGAACTATTACAGACTATGATCAACATGTCGTAAATACAGAAAGAAGTATTATTATTAATTCAGCTATTCCTTGCCCTCACAAGTGCTACTTTTATGGTGCAGGAGGCAACATTCATAAAAAAATAATAGATTTATTAGGTGAACAGACTAAGAAGGTAGTGGCATGGTACAAATTCAAATATGCTTCAGGCTTTAAACTTACTCTTCGTGAAAAGATTTTGCACAAGCGATTGTCGAAGTTCTTTCCTGTACCCGCAGAGTTGTTTACTTGCTGTTTATTGACAGCTGATGATAGTTCTATGATGCGATCTACTCATGTATATACACAAACCTTCGTGAGGTATTGTATTAATATGTATGAACAAATACCAATGCATATTGTCAATTTAAGTGATTCCAACAGTGGCTATCAGGGTGCGAACCCTGCATCAGAGACTTTTAACAAATTAATAAAACCAATTAACGCAGACTGCAACAAAACACAAGGTTTAATAGTCATTAAAAAAATTCAAGGTGCTGTTCAAAAACACATTAATGAACTTGTAATAAATTTAGCTAAATCAGAACAGGAATTGTATGCATTAGAAACCGATATTAAAAACTTAAAACAAAATTTAAAGTGGAATCGTGAATGTGATATATCTAAGAATAATTTGTCACCCACAGCCAGTACAGCTTCAATTACAAATGGAGAAAGTGACACTGCTAAGAACACAGAAAACCAGCAATGTAGTTCTAAAGAAAGTTCACCAGATCATACACATAAAAGTGTGAAAAGAATTACTAGACAGACATCAAAGGGAAGATTGCCAACTACATCAAGCAGTCCCGATAAAGATTCAGAAGATGCGAATGTGGAAGATGGTACTTACCCCAAAGCTCGTTCTACTACCAAAAGTAATGTAACTTATTCGCAAATTACACAAAAAAATAAAAACTAAACCATAAATTTAACCTTGAAATATTTGCCCATAATTTAATATTTAATGATGGAGTTATAATTTATTTTTATAATTTTGGAATAAATTACTGCAAACATTATTAAAAAGTGAAAAACTACTTGCAGTGGCATAAAATATATTTAAAAAAATTTATGCAATTTAAAAAGACACTAGCTTTAACATGAAAATTATGTAGTATATTATTTTTCGTTAACGTAAACACTAATATTTTCATTAATATTTTTTTCAAGATAATTGTTAAGTATTAGTAGGCCATGAAGATAAGCGTCTACATGACTGAAACTTAGTAACATTTTTTGCATTTGAAAATAGATCATAATCGACCACTTCATTTGCTTTAAAAACAAAGGACTGGGTTGAGAAACTTTCATCTATGCACGTCTTTATGGTGTATTGACACTATAGATTTAAATATTTTTCTCGAAAATATTAAGAGTATTCAAATGTTTATATGACTGAAAAAATAACAACATTTACCATTTGATTTGAACTTTTAAAGCTTACTAGTGCAGCTCAACGAATAAACTTAAACTTTTTTTCAAAATACATTCAAATTCAATTTATTATCGTTGCATCCAGTTTTTCCTCACATGTAACAATATATGAGGCTTATCGGGATTCTTTTCAAAAACATAATTGAGGTGGCAATAATTTCTGCGACATGCATAATATTTAATATACCAGTCTGAAAAAAAATTATTCAAATCTGACAAAACTTGATAAAACATATTCACTAAAAATGTTAGTGATATAACAGTATTCTTCATTTTTAAAACTTCTACTTCATGAGATTGGCTGTCCATAATTAATTCTTGTGATTTTGACAGCTGTGGATTTTGAATATCATCAGAATTGATTGCATTTTTCCAATCGTTATAATTTTCCATAATATAAATTACAATTGTTTTAACAGGTGCCTATTTTTTTTTACCTATTTATACTTAAAGTAACACACATTTAATGAAATTTTACGCTTAGCGCGTAGTTGTACTGTATCTAGCCATATTGACTAACGAGTCATTTACTTATGATATCTTTTGAAACTTTTCGCTGTGTTGTCTCCCATCGGTGTTCCACAGTTTTTTTTTAAATCACATTTGAAACACTATTTGCGTGTATTGTATTATAAATTGCATTTTGCTTTTTTTTTTTTACTCTTAATTGACTTGATGGTTCTGAAGGTGTAGTTGTATTCTTTGAAGCTAATTGTGTTATATAGCTTACTATTTAAACCCATATAGAACAATGGATTATTATTCGTTCCAATTCCATATATTTTACTCTACTACTTGAATGAAAGAAACATTTAAGATTATTTATTACAAATAATAGACTAACTAAAGTAATAAGCAATTTATATACTTGAATTTATTATTGATTGGTGTCTGTATATTATGGTGCTTTATAGTTATTTTAAAAATTTTTAAATATATAAACGTCCCATGTCATGTTAATCATTTTAACTGTATCATAAATATATAATATAGTCACACCGTCGTTGCTAATCGGCCATTTATAATTGATAATACAAATATACCCTTAAACTTGATAGATTCAGATACTGAGAGTATGCCATACACATAAACTACAAAAATGGAATGCACTTCAAGTAATGGGTAGTTCACACGGTGACATTTAAAGTTGCGACTTCAAAATAAAAATGGCCGCTCTTGTAATTGCAGCATCGAGTGTTGTAGAGCAACTAATTATTTTAAAGTTGCTATTTGTTGATAATGCTCTAAAATCGTTGGAACATCTATTGGGGACATGATAAATTAGAAATCGATGACAAACAAATGTATATTATTTGTCTGTTATGTCAAAATATAAAAATATGATAGGCTTACGTCAAATGCCGAACTGTCAATATCGCTGTCACGACATTAGGCGTTCACACGGTGACATCAAAAGTCGCGACTTTAAATATCACCGTGTGAAGTACCCTTAACACAAATAAAGGTAAAACCATCCATTTTTATGCAGGAGATCCTAGAGATCATTACTATCCAATTATCTCATCTGTTTTTTAAAATAACTCCAACAAACCTCAAATATACAATTGGTAAAAAGCTGAGCTTTTAGAGTTTTTAAGAATGCTAGTAGTTTTTGTATTTATGGAACCTAATTTGTTCTCAAATTTAATAGTTAATTATAATAAGCATTTATTCATCTACTTAATGGAATGGAAAGAAACTCATTCAAATTGTTATTGTGTTGGCTAAAAAAAATAATGTATTTCAAGGTTAATATGGCAAACGTGCCTTTTCTACAAACTAAGTGATAATTTTGTATTCTTTGATTATAATCATCTATTTGACTATAATTTGTGTTATTTTGTAAATATTTATCTTTAAGTTTATGAAAGTATTAGATATTGTTTTGAATAAAACTTCCTGGACTTAATAATTTTCTGCAGATACTAATTATCAGCTACTTTAAAAAGTTGATGACGATATGAGTATTGTATTGCAGATTGTTTTGAAGATTTTAGTTCTATTTATTTTTTATTTGTAACCATAAGTGATAAATTTTATATAACATTTTTAAGAAAAACTATTTTTCACCCAATTTAAGGCCAGGAAGTACATATGTAGTTTGTTTTATGTTTTATAAATGATACTTAATATACTTTCCAAAAAAAAAATTAAAAACTTTTTGCTTTGAAAGTATGCCGCATTTTTATTTATAAACAATCATGTAAGTGTTAATGTTATGTTGCACAGGAAAACTGGATATTTTTGATATAGTCATGAAAACTTGAATATAAATTGTTTTTTTTTTTTTTATTATTAGTCATGAGTCCTTCTACTGGTAGGTGTATAAATTGATAAAAAATATAATTGTTAAACCTGCCGTCAACATTGTAACATTTTTTAAGCTCCAAAGTATTTGGCTGCATTTCTCGTTTTATATGCATATAGCAAGGTTTGCGTATTGCTGTTCATTATAATAAATATTAAGGCAAAGAAAGTACAGTAAAAATAACAAACCATCTTGGTCATTTTATTTACCAAAGAATATTTTTACTAAATGTTTTTATATGTATAATATTAAATAATTTCAAAGTTATTGTTAATTGTTTATGGTAAACCATTTTTTCTTCACAACATAAGCATTGATATTTCACTTTTTGTTACATAGCCAATGTACTCTTATATAGCTACCACACAAGTTTATTAATGAAAGAAGCATCCATCACTAATAAAATACATATATTAAGCTGCAATTTTATGCAACAAATTTGTGCCAAATATTACGTTGCTTGTTGATGATATTTCCGAATTTAGAATTCGAAGCACTTCAATTAATAATATTGTTTATTTTAAACTTTTATATTATTTTTTAATGATCATACTAGGTTAGCCTTTATAATAAAAACTTTGTTACCATACAGTGTTTAATGCATTTATATAATACTGTTTATAAGTACAATTACAGAAAAATAAAAAAATTAAGGAATGTTGTGTCATTATTGTAAAATTATGGTGAAATACATTAATACTTTGTGAAACTTGGGCTGTATTAACTTAGTTTTGAAAGAAAGTTACATCAGTATATTCACAATAGATCGATGGGATGATGCGGATGGCCTCGAAGCTCCCATATTGTAGCTGCTAACCTTCTAGTGTGCTCTAGAACGCAAGAAGCAGTGGCTAAACCCAAGTGGATACAGAATAACTCGTAACATCGTATTTTATTTGATGACATCTTTGGAAAACAGGCTTCTTTTAGTTTTCTAAAATGTTCGTAACAGTAAGATAACATTTTGCAACAAAAACGCTAATTGACTAATAACTGTTTTTGCATAAAACACCTACATGTAAATTAAACTATTTTTATTAATCTTTACTTACTGATAAAAGTCTCCACATAAAATACCAGGTTGTGGTAATGCTTTTGATGCATTCGTTGGAAAAACTGTGGGTTTTAGAGGAGCTCCAGAAATATCCTCAAACCACAGGAAATACGCATAATTAAAGGTCGTATCTTTCCACATAATAGCTAAATGACCCTCTTGGAGATGGTTTCTTGAAAAATCTATCATGGACCAGATCTAAAGCACAATTTAAAATAATACAATACTGCAAACCAAAATTCTGAATCTTCACCAATCAACAAAAAGGCAAACAGTTTAAACATGTGATTAACATATTTTATTAAATTTGCTTCAATTAGCACTCTTTTTATTTTCTAATAAGTAACACTGAATATAAAATTATGAAGTAAAAGAATTTACGTGAAAATTTTACCTTTTTCTTTGTAAGATTGACAGTTTCCGCAGAAGTAAAATCTAAAGTAGGTGCTGTAACTCTATGGGTAGTACGATCTAAATACAGAAAATGAACTAATCCTGGGAACTCTTCTAAATACTTATTGATGGTTAGGGAACCTCTAGTATAATTTCATTAAGGATAAACCCAAAGCACTTTATACATTAAGTAAGTTTACACCATATAAAGAAGCAATAAAAATATATTTCACATCCAGAAGCGAATAAGTGAGAAAAAATGTACACATCCACACAATTGTTAAAATATATAAATAATCCAGTTCATAAAATGAAAATATTGATTTAATTTGTAGCTAATTGAGATTTAATAAAGTAAATTATTTGAAAAAATTATTTGTATACGATTTCGTATTAATGTTATCACTACATCAGCAAACTATCATGCTTTGATGTAATGTTTTGAAAATAAAAACTTCGCAAATACAAAGAGTCGAATGTACAAATATTTAAAATAAAAATATGTTTATTTTCACATGATATAATTGCTTTGTTTTTACTTAATAAGGCCCAATTACTGACATGATTGCAGCATGAAGAAATCAGCTAATTATAAATTAAATATTATCTACATTATTAGCACACATGCGAAGATTTATCACTCCCTAAAAATAAAACTAAAAAATATGCGTTAACATCTATAAAAAGGATATGATCCAAGAGTGAAGTTTCTCAGAGCTTTAACTTTAAAAAATTCACTAAAATTAATTAATTTTTGGTTAACGAAATTGGAAACAATGTGTATTTGTTTTTGACTAGATTCCAGTAGTGACATATCGAAGCAAACTAAATGTAATAACTCCTTTAGCGTTTCTAATAAGCTTGAAGTAGATGATTCTGCTCGAAACAAAGCCTCTGTCGAATTACTTTTAATAAATTCTAAATATTTTTTTCTCATAAGATCCCATTTTTTCATGAGCTGCTTATAACACACTTCTACATCGCCACTTTTTAATTTTTTCAGACCATCGTTTAATTTTTTCACGGCAGTATCCAAATTTTCAAATGCAGGTTTCAGAGTGTCGGTGTCCCTTTGCATTTGAACCGTTTGTATAATATGCAAATACAAAAACGTGTCGTATAATCCCGATGAAACCAACGGATTTCCGATTTCTAATATCATCAGTAAATTCACTCCTTCCGATATTGGATTGATATGTACCACGTGCGGTACACACTTTGGTATAAAATCACTTCCAGCTAACAATATCTGATAGCTAGATACAGCAGCAATCTCATTTAACTGTGGTTGGGATGATGAAGTTAAACAGTGGGTAGGACTTGAAGATGGACTGTAAAATTCTTCATCACTATCGGATTCACCATCATTGTCCGACATATTTCTAGTATTACTTATTTCACATAGTAATATAATAAATAATACGTCTGTTGGTGATAACTCTTTGGCATTTCTACTATAATTTTAAAATAATTTTTGGTAACATGTGAAATATCCGTTGATCAAAAAATAGCTATAAACATGGTCTAGATTGCAAACCTTCAAGCGCAGGTCCAAAGTTGGTTTTTGGTAAAATTTACACACTATAGCCCTTCGACAGCAATTTAGATCATATTTATAGCAACTTTTTGGTCTATTGAACTACTTATATCTGCAATGGCGTATGTAATACTTATTTTACGTAATTTTATTATAAATTTATCAATAAACTAAAGTAATATTAAATAAAATGATTATTTACAACAGTTTTGAAACTAGTCACTCCAAATCAAACCAGTACAGTACAGTCTCAAAACAACATCAGTTGATCTTTGTTAATAACTTTAATTTACCAATGTTATCGAATATTCAATAAATAAATAAATGATAAATATCTCTACAACAAAAATTTAAAACTATTAATATTTATTCTTGCTAAATAGTACTTAAAATCGGTACATCAAATTTTTGAATAGTAAATTTGTTATATAGCCATTTTTTAACACAAACATTTGTGATGCATTAAACCACTCACCTTGAATACAACGATAAGAATTTGTTTTGGACTAAAACCATTGCATGTATTTTTGAACAATTACATAATGATTGTAATTTTTCAACAGCCTCCTGCAAAGTTTGTAAGGTAATACTGCTTAGATCAGAATTCACCATCAATTGTTCTACAGCTTCTACCAACATTGCTTGATCTGTATGATGCAAATGAATCCAACTATCAATTATACGTGTAACTAATGAGCTGTAGGAGCTCTTTTTTAATCTACAATTAGTTACTTTTAATTTATTTGACACACAATAATTGATAACTTACAATAAAACATCAGGTCCACATAAATATCTAACAATTGTTACACAAACATTAAGGAATCGTTTCATGGAAGTAACATCTTCTTTACCAATGCTAACGTACAAATATCCCATATACTAAAATTTTTAAATACTTTTAGTATAAGACAAGACTGATTATTAATTTAAAAAAAAAAAAACTAATATTTTCATCACGGCTCTTTTTTTCTAATAGACATTTAATGACTTAAAAGCTGAATGCTGCATAACTTTGTGCATTTTTAAATCATTTATTGTATTCAAAAATTGTTTACCTCTTCAAAACACATGTTTAAACCATCTTCACACTGTACCGATGTATATGAATTTCCAAACTGGCAACTCATAATCCGTTGAGATGTTACAATGGGTGAAAAAATTTGTACGATAATATCCGAGTTAATTTTTGAATTATCATTTCGCTATAAAGAGAAAATCTGTAAAATTATATCCACATATTAGAGCGAATAGCTTTTTACTGTTTCTGTAGCAAGTCCTTGATTTCGAGCGAAATCATTGATGTGGGCTGCAAATTTTTTGTTATACTTTGTATAAATAATATCATTTAAATGATCAAATACTAGCACACATTTCATATTGACTACTTCGACGTTTTACAAAAATTGTTTGGCTTCAACTCCCTAAGCACATTGACAGCTACGTCCTTGTAAAATTACCAACATGTAAATATTAAAAAATCACCTATGATATTACATAAGTACGAAGGGCATTTGAAATTCTTAAGGTTGTCTTTCGTACACATTATAAAAGTATGGTTATATTAAACGTCACAGTTGACATTAGCAGGGCAGTGACACTTCTTTGTGTTTGTTAGTTGGGCCGGTTTAAAACAAACGTTCATGTATGAATTGCTTTTACTACTGCAGACAACGTCACTGTTTTAAAATAATAATCACAATAAAATTAGTAAGTTTCTCGCAAAAAAAGAGTATAGAAATGTCAGTCTCTGGTAGTGTAGGAAGCCCCAGTAAAGATTCTCTATCTGGGACCAATAGTATTACTGGAGGAGAAGATCTTCCACGAGATGTTAGTAGACTTTCGTTGTTTTCAACTGCATCAAATACATCTCAAGATGAACATTTTCGGAGCGAGGGACATGCAGAACACAGTTTATCATGCATGCGCCACTATTTACAAGCAGGAAAGTTGTGTGACGTTGTTCTTATTGCTGGGATTAATGGTAGAAGAGTTTCTGCTCATAGGTAATAAGAAATGTCAGCCAGCACAATTAATGTTTTCTTTGTTACGCTTTACAATAATCGTCTGTTTAATTATCTCAAAATAAATTGTTTAAATCATCAACAGTGAGCTAGTGTACAATGTATAACATGAAAGTACAAAATTATTTTTAAATTTCTATTTAATTTGTATTTAAATGATCATTTTTCCAAATTGTTAAATATTTCATACACTTTTTTGCATAGTGTTTATATATTTTGGAGCTTGTAATTAATATTTACCTTTGATCTTTCAAGGTTGGTGCTTTCGGCAGCTAGTGAATATTTTTCTGCCATGTTTACTGGTAACATGCGTGAATCCGAGGAATCTGAAATAACTTTACAAAGTGTAAATGGTGATGTTTTATATGCGTTAGTAAATTACTGTTACACGGGAACGATAGAAATAAGAGAAGATAATGTTGAAACATTACTATCTACAGCATGCTTGATGCAACTACGAGAAGTTACTGAAGCTTGTTCGAGATTTTTAGCACATCAGTTACATCCCAGTAATTGTTTAGGAATTGCAGTATTTGCAGAACATCAAAATTGTTGTAGCCTTCTTCAAGAAGCCACAGCTTATACCAGTCAACATTTCATGCAGGTAAATAATGTTCTCACGTAAACATAACATTTATGTGGCCTGTACAAATTTGAAACTAATGTATTTTAACTTACTAATTAAAATTTTTAGGTAATTCGAAATCAAGAATTTCTACAATTAAGTTCAGAGCAAATGGTCCACTTACTATCAAGTGACGACCTTAATGTAACTTCAGAAAAGCACATATTTGATGCTGTCATGTCTTGGATCAACCATGACCCTGAAAATCGCAAACCTTATGTCGCACAACTACTTGCTCATGTAAAACTACCACTATTAGAGCCATCTTTTTTAGCTGACCATGTAGAAAACATGGTTGGTTCTAACACGGAATGTCAAAAATTAATTATGGAAGCCATGAAGTGGCACTTGCTACCGGAACGTAGATTACAAATGGTTAGTGTTCGAACACGACCTCGTAAAGCAACGTTGGGAAAACTGTTGGTTGTCGGTGGCATGGATAAAAATAAAGGAGCCACTACAATTGAAAGTTACGATCCTCGAAGTGATGTATGGAATGTTGGATATCATATGAGTGGGCGAAGATTACAATTTGGCATTGCTTTGTTGGGAGAAAAGTAAGAATATTAAATTTGTGTATTGTCGAACAATTTTTCATTTATACATGTTATATTCAGTAAATCTGTCATTTATGTTTTGATCATTTGTTTAAAATCGTTACAGGTTTCAAAGCGTAGTTTTAATTAATTGTTACAGATTATTAGTGGTTGGTGGGAGAGATGGCTTAAAAACACTGAATACCATGGAATGTTTGGATTTAGAATCTGGGGCTTGGTCCCAATTACCGCCAATGAATACACATCGTCACGGTTTGGGTGTGGCTGTACTGGGAGGTCCTTTGTATGCTGTTGGAGGTCATGATGGATGGAGTTATCTCAACACAGTGGAAAGGTAGCAATCACATTATTATATTTTATATCTTGCGATGTATACTATTTATAATTACTCATTAGAATGGATTAATGTAATTTGTAATAATGTACATTGAGTTTAAACTTATTCAGAGTAATAATTTAAGAAAATCTGTTCAAAACAATTTTTCTTATTAAAATAATACATTTTATTAATATACAGGGTGATTGAAATTCGAGTTTTAGCATGGGGATCTCGCTTATTATAATAGCCAGAGTATAGGTTTGAATTTGGCAAAGTTGCTAAATTTTGTGCTTATTAATAATCCAAAGAAAAATTGGAAATATCTCAAATGGTATTCGAGAAAATCAGGACAAACCGGAAAATACGATTTTTGAAAATCGTCTATAACTCCTTTGGAGTTTAAAATATTTTAAATGTGTAGAAACATGGCTGTAGTAACTTCTTAAGCCGAATCGGATTGTGTGTACAAATGTTTCCTAGATCGATTCGTTTTTGTTTTATGATAACCAACTTTAGTTTTTCTTATGGGCACAATTTTTGCTATTTACATATTCAAATAGCATTTATTTTTCTAAATCCATTGATGTATCACACATGGCATTTTACTTCTTTATTCATTATCAAAAGGGTTTAAACAATAACCATTATAAATCAGGTAGGCCGGTCGTTGTAGTTTATGTTGTTTCCGTGACAACATATCAACAAACTAAAAGTTTTGAAAGTCTGTTACTTGTCATCGTAATGGGTTTGTAAAAATGAACTTTAATAACGAAGAAAAACGCGATATGAGGCAAATTTTTCATACTGTTTTTTTAAGTTTTGTTATACGTTATCACATGCTTTATATAGGGTTACCATACGTCCTCTTTTCCCCGGACATGTCCTCTTTTTAAGACCTTAAATTTGTGTCCGGCCGGGTTTTAAAAATATGTAAAAATGTCCGGGTTTTTTACTTCCCGCTCATTTATTTGAAATTTGCTTACTAAAATTGCAGCTGGGCTACGTTCAGACATACATTCAGAAACAGTGGTTATAGAAAGAAGTCTACCGCGAGAGAATTGACAGGTTGCGTGCGTGGTGCAGAAATTTGTTACCTTTTACTTTTATTATTTAATGCATACTAATTAAATATCGTTCTGTTTTGAATTAATCATGCCAAAACGAAAGTGTAAACTCTAAAAGTATTGAATGTCATTCAGAATTGCTAAAAAATGCTCAATTTTTCTTTGCTATCTTCCCTCATAATGGAAATGTAGAGCGACTTTTTTCCCTGATGCAGGCTCAATGGACAAAGGAGAGAAATAGGTTAACTATGGACTCTGTTAGTGGTCTTTTTTTTTGTACAATTTAATTTTAAGGACATGTCTTGTCAGAATTTTTTGTGTGAATTTAACAAGCAACAAAACTTTGATTAAAAAAATACAGTCTTCAGAGAAGTATAAGAAAGCTTAAAAAAGAAGTATTTTGGTGTTAGTTGCGGAATGGAATTCACACCCCCTTTTTTAATCACCTATCTATGGTGTCCTCTTTTCAAGTCACCAGGATATGGTAACCCTACTTTATACAAATTTACTTAAATTTTTTTTAATGTATTGTTTTTTTCCGGATGT
The DNA here is from genome assembly GCA_947652605.1 of Elmis aenea. Classification (NCBI taxonomy): domain Eukaryota; kingdom Metazoa; phylum Arthropoda; class Insecta; order Coleoptera; family Elmidae; genus Elmis; species Elmis aenea. The sequence goes on from OX393576.1 coordinate 15,249,087, forward strand.
GTTTGTAATAAAAATATTTTTTTTTTTGTTGCCATCTGAAACCTTTCTGCCATATTTTTGGCAAAAGCCCCACATTTTCCTAAGTTTCTGTCCAACGTGCAAAAATATGTGTGTGAGGGTTGTCTTTTTTCTTTATATGTTTCTGCATATCATTGACTTAACAATATAAAATTCCAATTCAATGAATAAAAAATTCGCAGCAGATTTTCTTTGTTATTAAAGTTCATTTTTGTGCGATCGTACTAGAAACAGCGGTTTGACGGACGCGTTAGCAACCATAAAGTACTGCATTACCGGCCCTATCCTTAGCAACGGCCGTAAAAGTTACTTTTCAGGCCGTTACCCTTAGCAACGGCCGAAAAAGTAACTTTTACGGCCGTTGCTAAGGAGAGGGCCGGTAATGCAGTACATACGCCGTCATCTGTCAGTGACAGAATGTCACGTAGTTTCTAACCTATAATTTTGAAAATTACTAAAAATTTAAATTGTTTTTAATTTGATCGCACAAAAAATGTAATATGCACCTCGGCCAAAACATACTTTTTGGCCTTGATACATAAATAACTATTTTATGAATCTATTACGATGACAAGTAACAGACTTCTAAATCTTTTAGTTTGTTGATATGTTGTCATGGAAACAACATAAACTACATAAACCTTATTTAACCCTTAAGTAGTGAGGTGAAATATGAGTTACGTTAGTAGTGACGTGCGGTCACTGTGACCGCGCAGTTTTTACTGTTGCAAAAAATTGAAAAAGAATGTATTTTGTCCTATAATTCAACAATAGTGTTTGTTTGGGTATTTTTCAATGTTTATTGATAAAAAAGACAATGTTTAGTATGAAGCCTTATTATAAAATTAATAAACTGAACACAGTGTACCTAATAATAACGCATTTTGCGTAAGTCAGCGGACTATATGAATTATACAAAAAAAGAAAACTCGAAACCAAATTTTTTATGACTAAAGTGTAACTAAAGGGACCATACTAAACTTATAAATATAAAAAACTATTTCAAAAAAATTAAATCATAAAAACCGCAAGTCTTAAAATTTTACAATTTTCCATTACAGTTTTTAGATATTTTCTTAGCACACCAGACAATTTGAATCGAGTTTTTTCATAGAAGTCTTTTCATTTCTAGTTGTTTCTGCTTCTTCGTTTCCTAAACTGGATATAGCTTGTCAATAATAGTTTCTGTTTCTTCCGTATCTTCCTCACCTGTATCTGATTGCATAGATCATGTATCATGTTCGAATTTCTTCATAAACGTCACTTACACTGCTTTCTTCATCGCTAATATTGTCTTCAGTTACCTCAAACCATTTCGATAGAGTTTCTTCAAATTTGGATTGTTTAAACGAACTCTTTTCGAAGGTCCTGCCTTCTCAGACATGTTTTTTGCCTTTTAGCGCCTGCATGCAAAAAGTTACACTAACGGTGAGGTGCGGTCACTGTGACCGCAAATAAACTTAATAATTTTTTTTTCGAGACAACGACACAACCCTCGATTTTTGTATGCTAGTCACGGACTAATTGTAAAGTAGTTTAAAGGTACCTAGACGGGGGGGGATGTACACATGACGAATTAGCTGTAGTATTAGATTGAAATTACCGTGCGGTCACCATGACCGCACCTCACTACTTAAGGGTTATAATGGTTATTGTTTAAAACCCTTTTTTTTTAAATTTGACAATGAATAAAGATATAAAATACCATGTGTGATACATCAATGGATTCTGAAAAATAAATGCTATTTGATTATGTAAATAGCAAAAATTGTGCCCATAAGAAAAACTAAAGTTGGTGATCATAAAACAAAAACGAATCGACCTAGGAAAAATTTGTGACCACCATCCGATTCGGCTTAAAAAGTTGCTTCGGGAATTTTCTTACACATTTAAAATATTTCAAATTCCAAAGAGTTATAGACGATTTTCAAAAATCTTATTTTCCGGTTTTTCCTAATTTTCTCGGATACCGTTTGAGATATTTCCAATTTATCTTTGCATTAACAATAAGCACAAAATTTAGCAACTTTGCCGAATTTAAACCTATAGTCCAGCTATTATAATAAGCGAGATCCCCATGCTTAAACTCGAATTTCAATTACCCTGTATATGTAAAACACCCTGTATATAATATTTGTAATCTCATTTTAATAGGTGGGATCCTATCGCACGTTCGTGGAGCTATGTATCACCTATGCAAAGCCAACGTTGCTCTGCCGGTGTGGCCGTACTGGGAGGAAAATTATATGCTGTAGGTGGTCGTGATGGTGCATCTTGCTTACGCACTATGGAATGTTACGATCCCCATACGAATAAGTGGGTCATGTGTGCTAGTATGGCTCGACGTCGAGGTGGTGTAGGTGTGGCTGTGGTAAATGGTTTTCTCTATGCTATGGGTGGACAAGATGCTCCTGCCAATAATCCTCATGCATCGAGGTTCGATTGTGTGGAAAGATATGACCCAGGTTAGCATTAGTTAATTATTACATATCACTTTTAGTAGTAAAATGTTGTTGGTTAATTTACATGTTCAGGGTTCAAAAATTGGACAAAATGAGTTTTTCTCAAAAATTTTGTGGTAAAATATCATTTTAGATATTAAGTGTCATATATCATTGTAATCAGAAGACAAAATGCTATCCGACTATAAGATTAAAAAAATTTCGCCGTATTAAAAAAAAATTAAGTTGATGATGGTTCTGAAGGGACGAAACGTTGTTAGAAATTCTATGTTATCTCAAAATATAAAGCGTAAGAAGTTGCCATGGAGAAGTGCTTCCAGATTGTCGATATCTTAAAAAATGTAGGAAATAGGACAAAAAAACTAAAATCAATTTTTTCAGTTTTTCTTGATCAACTTTTGAACCAAGACAGCCATGAACATTTTCTTTGCAGATATTTGTTGAGCATCTAATTTCGCAACTTTGCCCTAATTTAACCGACCTCGTAGTTCTTAAGATAAGCGAGATCCCCATGCATTTACTCGAATTTGGGACACCCTGTATATCTTATGTGACCATTTGCTTTATGGTTGTTTGTATTGTATACCTAAAAAATATGTAAAATTGAATGTAAACATTTGTTCTATCTCTTATAGGAACAGATACTTGGACACTTGTTGCTTCTTTATCCAGTAAGAGAGATGCAGTTGGTGCATGTTTATTTGGAGATCGCCTGGTGGCAGTGGGTGGCTACGACGGAAATCATTATTTAAGAACTGTAGAACAGTACGATCCGAATTCTAACGAATGGACTTCTCTTACCCCCTTAATCATCGGAAGGGCCGGTGCTTGTGTAGTACCTATATCCAGTCAACACAATCAGGCTGATAATTGAGCTTTAATAACTTTTAAATGATATTTTAAACTGTTTCCGTATTTACTATTTATTGTTTTAGTTTTATATTATAGTGAATTTTTAGACTGTTTAATTCTTCGAAAGTAGTAATCAAGTTTAATAGTAGGTAATCTATTATTCCAAACAATATATATATTTTAAGACTGAAAGTGAGACCCAGCATATACTTTTTTTCTAAGACTGACATCGTTCTATTTAAAAATTTGTACTCCATTTGCTACATAATTAGATATTAATCGAACTGCACAATCAAACTGTCTATGTTTATTTCTTAACTGTAGTAGTTAGTTTGATGTATGTGGTCAAACATTAAGCATTATACTGTCATAAATAGTGTAAAATGTGACACTCAATTACAGTTAAAAATTAAACTTCATTTATTTACTACATGGATCTAAGATTCAACAAAAGTTTCATGAATATTCAATAATTTTAATTATTATTAAAGAAAAGAATTGCCAATGTGTTATATTTCTTGCAGACAGTGCAAGAGTATATTGTGATTGTTAACAATATACATAAATATAATTATAGTAAATTTTTGAGATAACTAGGTTGTTCATAAAGTAATAAAAAGTAGCATAAAATGTTTAAAGAACCTTTTTATTTCTAAATACTGTAATTGTAATATAAATTATTGAAAATTTGTGAAAAATTGTTTTTTGTTGATAATTATGTTTTGTAAACAACAGGAAACTTATTATAGTAATCATAGACTTTATTAAAACAGTATTATTTAAGTAACAGTAAGTTGTTTAAAAATGATTTTTGTAATTAATTTATTTAAACTGGATTCATTCAGTAGAGAAACACATTCCATTTTTTGTTTTTTTTTGTGATTTTAGGATCAAATTTTGTGATATATGTGATAGGTACATCATTTAATGTGATTTGTTTTATTTCTTTTAGAAGTAACAAAAATAATGCTATAATAAACTGACAAAAAAAAACTTTTTCAAACAATTTTGTATTATTGTATGTATTTGCAGTTAAAATAACCTGTTTCTGGAAATAATAAAAACAACAAGCAATATTGTCTTTTCCTTAATCTGAAAGAAATTGTGTGCCATGATGCTTTTATTTGAAAAAAAATTGGTTTTAATAAACATTGTTATTGAAAACATTTAATAGCACCATTATTATTTAGCTTAATTTAAATTTTTTCCGAGCTATTTGTCAATAAAAAATATTTGAAAGTTGAAAATGTGTTATTCAATTGACACAAGATTTTAAGTATGCCAAAGCATTTCATGTTTTTTGAATTATTTTAAATCGTTTTACTTGCTTTTGTAGAAAATGCAAATGATGGGAAAATCAATCAAAACGTTTTATTTAAGCCAAAAAAAAGTTGCATTCCTCCTGTATATACCACATAAGTACAACTAGGAAAATGATTCTTATATGTTGGTATGGTTGTTGTGCCATGGTAACATAGAAGAAGATAGAATACGAAGTGCCTAGGTAACCATAGAAGAAGATAGAATACGAAGTGCCTAGGTAACTGCTTGTGCAGTATTGCTGCGCCATCTCTTCCATGTCTTAGTGAACTAAATTAAGCGGGACTTTCGAAAGTCGACACAGCTTCAAAACTTCAAATAAATTCACTATTAAAAGTTACTATTCAGTTTTGTTGGCATGTTTTTATTTAAAAATTTTATTTTCAATTAAAAACATACCAACAAAACTGAATAGTAACTATATAGAAAGATGATGAAATAAAAGAAAAAAATATAATTATAAATTTATTAATAAGCAATATAAAAATTGAAAAAACATTGCACAATTAATTATAAAACACACCATCAATATAAATAAACATGATATAAATTATTACAGTAAACGCAGTTTATTGTGTTCACCTTCATTAAATGATTATATTAAACAGCAATTGTAATAACCAAAAATTAGAAATATATAATCTACACGTGAGAAAAACAAAAAATATATATATAAAGAACGTGTTTAAGTACGTTTTTGCTTACCAAATGAACAAAATAAAATTTAAAAATCTGCAAAATTTAGGTTTTAATTGTTGTTTAAGTACCAAGAAATACACAATAACATAAATGCATCAAAAAGTGACTCTAATATTAGATATTATGATTCTAATAAACGATTATTATGATTTCAACGTATTACATTACATTCCGTAACATGGTTGATTTTAATAGCCAGTGATCACAGTATCAAGCGCTTACTGTATTACAAAAAATACTTACAAATTAAAAATTTACAATCGCCTAAGCAATCTCTTGTTATAAATAATGTGTGCAACCTTTGCCAATGCATCTAGATTAACAGGCAAACCCTGCTTTCCTAACATGACCCTTTTTCGTTTATTAATATAATTGAAAATAAAATAATATAAATTGAAAGTCTGCAAAAATTTGATAAAAGAGTTTCAATCAAATCTTCGTGATGAATCCATTTGTCAAATCGAAAACTTACATGATAAGACAACAAAAGATTTTAACATCAATGAAATTTGTTTTTTATGTAAAATAAACGGTAATAAAAAATTTACATCATTGTATATAGAACGTAAACATGAAATAAATTTGTCCGAACAATAATTCAGCTGAACTTCCTCGTCATATTGTTTTAAATCCACAAATGCATGTGCAACGGAAAGTTCACCTAAATGTAATATTTTAGCTAATCATACCCTGCAGTCTACAAATTTCAGGATGATACCCTTAGCAATGAAGCCACTAACATAGTCAATCGCAGCCAACTCTAATGGTTTGGCTTCGTTGAAGGTTTCGGGCACGAAAGGTGGTACCCAATCCTCAGGCTCGGGTGACTGTTGGACCCCTCGAGTGTTGTAGTGGAATAAGGAAGCTTTGACAATTATCAGCTTCACAATTGGATCCTGGTGAATGCATTCTGGAAAAATTATTTATGATTAACGTTTTGAAATAAGACCCAAAAGCTGAACACGTTACATTTATATTTCGGACACCAAAAATAATTAACCTTTAACTAGTCGCGTGTACTGTGTATACATAACTACTCGCATGGCGCCTCGGAGGCACCATTGGGGTTTTATAACAATATTTTTGACTTAAAATCTTAAAAATGTGTTAAACTGCTTTATTCATGAAATATAAGCTAAATCTTAAAAAGAATAACAATGACTAAATAAATTATAAGATATAAAAAATATATATCTGTATATAAAACATAACTGTAAAAACGTAAAATAATTTATTTTTGATACGAATCATACATTGGATGCAAAGCATTCACTGCACAATTTTTTTGTATGCTCTGAAAAAATATTTTTATGGCATTGCGAACAAATTTGTTGCGAATGTCGATTTTTAGCCCTAGGGCATAAATGATAACGTTCATGCCGAGTAGCACATAATTGCATTTTACGGACTGTAAAATAGAGAAATATGAATAATACTATATAATTCGTATTCCTAAAAGTACAATTGAGGAATACATAAACAGATATTACTGACAAAAAAATAATTAAAAATGTAACAACGATTTAAAAAACGCTTGGCGCCTCTGCGGCGCCGTGCGACTACTTAAAGGTTAATATAATAAACAAAAACAATACAAACACTTACCCTTTTATACCATCTTTTCAATTTCGTTAACGGCAAGATACATTTGAAACGATTTCTTGGTTTCCAGATTTGAGGACCCATTCTACATTTCCTAGAACTATTTATAATCTCCATTTCACTGTTAATATCACAGTTAGGCCACTAATTCGGGTGTAGGATAATTAAATTACAATGTTGAACGATATTAAATACTACTTATTACCGTTATAATCCCGCACAATTTATTTTGTAGGAATAAATATGTAGAATGCATCGAATGCAACAAGCGTTAATTATACGTTAAATTTGAAAATGATTCGCTTCTGGGATTCGCTTTCTGTTATGTGATGTACGATTGTCTTCTTTGCTAAAATTTTAACTTTTTAAGTAGCGCCATCTCTATCATGTCTTAAAGAACTAAAAACTTATAAAAAAAGTGACGGCACAAGGTCGCGTATTCCGCTTCGCATACCCTGCATGGTAATTGGCTAGTGTCTACCCGGGTGAAGCCAGCAACGCGCGTTGCTGACAACGAGGCAATCGAACTACTAACTACAGCGGACCATTGGAGTGGCGCTAGGTGTACGAGTTACGCATAATAACATAGATGTAACAAACTACCCCGTTCATAATTTAAAAAAAACTCGACCAAAATCGCTAGATAGGTGTTCGATGTCATGCTAATACTCAAATTTTAAGTTTTTCCGTAGAAAACGAGATATGAATTATTTTAGTTTATCAGTTATCAACTTATCACCCTCAAATTCATAGCTGCTCGTAGCGCCCTTATCCGTATTCGGAACACGACCAAATTTTCAGGGTAAGTGCCTGATGTCGATCAAATACAGGCACCGAAGTCGAATTTCAACGTACCTCTCTAGAAAACGAGTTATGATTTTTTTATTTTATCACCCTCGTACTTGTGGATGGTCGTAGCGCCCTTTTTCGAAAACAACTCGTTACATTTTGTTCAAATTTTAGCATGTTATAAAGTTTATTTTTTTTAGTATAATGCCGTTTGTCTCAACTATTTAGAAGTCTAATTTACAAAATTATTCAAAAAATTAAAAATTTTAAAAATTTTGAAAATTTTTTTTGATAACGGCTCGTTACATTTTGTTCAAATTTTAGCATGTTATAGAGTTTATTTTTCTAAGTATAATGCCGTTTGTCTCAACTATTTAGAAGTCTAATTTACAAAATTATTCAAAAAATTAAAAATTTTAAAAATTTTGAAATTTGTTTTCGAAAACGGCTCGTTACATTTTGTTCAAATTTTAGCATGTTATGAAGTTTATTTTTTTTAGTATAATGCCGTTTGTCTCAACTATTTAGAAGTCTAATTTACAAAATTATTCAAAAAATTAAAAATTTTAAAACTTTTGAAAATTTTTTTCGATAACGGCTCGTTACATTTTGTTCAAATTTTAGCATGTTATAGAGTTTATTTTTCTAAGTATAATGCCGTTTGTCTCAACTATTTAGAAGTCTAATTTACAAAATGATTCAAAAAATTAAAAATTTTAAAAATTTTGAAATTTGTTTTCGAAAACGGCTCGTTACATTTTGTTCAAATTTTAGCATGTTATAGAGTTTATTTTTTTAAGTATAATGCTGTTTGTCTCAACTATTTAGAAGTCTAATTTACAAAATTATTCAAAAAATTAAAAATTTTAAAAATTTTGAAATTTGTTTTCGAAAACGGCTCGTTACATTTTGTTCAAATTTTAGCATGTTATAGAGTTTATTTTGTTAGGTATAATGCTGTTTGTCTCAACTATTTAGAAGTCTTATTTACAAAATGATTCAAAAAATTAAAAATTTTAAAAATTTTGAAATTTGTTTTCGAAAACGGCTCGTTACATTTTGTTCAAATTTTAGCATGTTATAAAGTTTATTTTTTTAAGTATAATGCCGTTTGTCTCAACTATTTAGAAATCTAATTTACAAAATTATTCAAAAAATTAAAAATTTTAAAAATTTTGAAAATTTTTTTCGAAAACGGCTCGTTACATTTTGTTCAAATTTTAGCATGTTATAGAGTTTATTTTTTTAAGTATAATGCCGTTTGTCTCAACTATTTAGAAGTCTAATTTACAAAATTATTCAAAAAATTAAAAATTTTAAAAATTTTGAAATTTGTTTTCGAAAACGGCTCGTTACATTTTGTTCAAATTTTAGCATGTTATAAAGTTTATTTTTTTAAGTATAATGCCGTTTGTCTCAACTATTTAGAAATCTAATTTACAAAATTATTCAAAAAATTAAAAATTTTAAAACTTTTGAAAATTTTTTTCGATAACGGCTCGTTACATTTTGTTCAAATTTTAGTATGTTATAGAGTTTATTTTTCTAAGTATAATGCCGTTTGTCTCAACTATTTAGAAGTCTAATTTACAAAATTATTCAAAAAATTAAAAATTTTGAATTTTTTTTCGAAAACGGCTCGTTACATTTTGTTCAAATTTTAGCATGTTATAGAGTTTATTTTTCTAAGTATAATGCCGTTTGTCTCAACTATTTAGAAGTCTAATTTACAAAATTATTCAAAAAATTAAAAATTTTAAAAATTTTGAAATTTGTTTTCGAAAACGACTCGTTACATTTTGTTCAAATTTTAGCATGTTATAGAGTTTATTTTTCTAAGTATAATGCCGTTTGTCTCAACTACTTAGAAATCTAATTTACAAAATTATTCAAAAAATTAAAAATTTTAAAAATTTTGAAAAGTTTTTTCGAAAACGGCTTGTTAGATTTTGTTCAAATTCTAGTATATTATAGAGTTTATTTTTCCAAGTATAATGCCGTTTGTCTCAACTATTCTGAAGTCTAATTTACAAAATTATTCAAAAAATTAAAAATTTTGAAAATTTTTTTAGAAAACTGCTTGTTAAATTTTGTTGAAATTTTATTATGTTATAGAGTTTATTTTTCCAAGTATAATGCCGTTTGTCTCAACTATCTCGTGTCATACGGGGGGCACATTGAAATTCTCTCGGGCGAATGTATTTGCATCACATCTCGCACCTTGTCTCCAATTTTCATCGTGTTCCGCATTCGCATAAGGGCGCTACGACCAGCAACGAATTAGAGGGTGATAAACTATAAAAATGCGTATCTCGTGTCTCGGCACATTGAAATTCTCTCGGGCGAATGTATTTGCATGACATCTCGTACATTGTCTCCAATTTTCATACTGCATAAGGGCGCTACGACCTGCTATGATTTTGAGGGTGTTAACCAGTGGCGGATTACCGCACAGGCGCATGAGGCGCGCGCCTCGGGCCTCGGCAAAAAGGGGGCCTCAGAATCGTTGGGTTCGTCATCCTCAAAAACCAAAATTAAATTTTTATTGTCTGTTAATATGAGAATTATAAAATAATAATTGTAGGCAAATTGTAATATCTTCTAAAACCTATTTTTATAGTGGGTATTTTGTGATGCCAATTAAAAAAAAAAAACATGTTAAATTAAACAAAAATGATAGCCAATGTGGTTTCAAATCGCCAAAACTTGCAACCCTGCTTGCATCTGATTACAGTGCACTGCAAGCCGATGTACTGTACAGGGTGGTCCAAATTCGATGGGATTACATGGGCATCTCGCTTAATAGTCAAGATAGAGAAACGGTTAATGTACCAAAAATATGCAGTTTTTTGGGACAAACTCAGAATTGTTGTCAAATATATTCTATCTTTTCCGATTTTCCTTTGTTTTCACAACCTGCTTTTTGTTTCTCATCTTTAAAAAATTTTAAAAACCTTTGTAACTTGCGTATTATTGAAAATAAATACATCAACCCTAATATATTTGGAAAGGGAAAAAATAAGGAATTTAAATAGGTCATAGCCAACTATAGCTTCCATTTAAAAAAAGGTGAGTTTGTGTCATACCTTTTTAACGGCGAGCGTAAAATTTTTTTTTTAGTACCTACTATCAAAATCTACATAAAAATATCTAAAAATAATCTTTATAAACTTTTTCGATATTTAAAACAATAAGGGAGATATGACACATTATAAATATAACAAAAAAACAGTTTTTCATTAATAATTTAAAAACCGGAAACGATAGAATATTTTTGAAAACTGTTCTGAGTTTATTCTAAAAAAACTGCACATTTTTAGTAATTTAACCGTTTCTCTATCTTGACTATTAAGCGAGATACCCATTGTAGTCCCATCGAATTTGGACCACATGTACTGTATGATGCAGAATTTTACTGTGATTTTTTTTACCTGAGTTGGGATTTTTTCTTTTAAATGGGAATGTGATTTTTTTTCTGGTACCTGAGAATATTTTTTGGTTTTCGTATTTGATTTTTGTGTTTATGTTTTTGTTGGTTCTAAAAATAAAAAACGTTATGATTTTTCTGCATTGTTCATTTTAGTGAACCATCTTAATAGGGGGCCTCCAGATCAGGTTGCGCCTAGGGCCCCACAAAATCAAGATCCGCCACAGGTGTTAACTGATAAACTAAAATAATTCGTTTGTCGTTTTCTACGGGAAAACTTTAAATTTGACTATTAGGAAGACGTCGAACACCTATCTAGCGATTTTGGTCGAGTTTTTTTAAAATGTATGAACGGAGTAGTTTGTTACATCATTGTTATTATGAGTAACTCGTAGACCTAGCGCCACTCCAATGGTCCGCTGTAGTTAGTAGTTCGATTGCCTCGTTGCCAGCAAAGCGCGTTGCCGGCTTCACGCCGACCTAGTGTCTTTATGCTGAGACTGACAGTTCGATGCAAGCTTTGACAGATGTTTAGTTTGAGGTCGAAACTCAAATATTTTTACAAAAAACTGTGAGAATGTAATGTGACAACATTAAACAAACATGAATACTGAAGTTGAAGAAAATATCCGTAAAAATATACCTTGGGTGCAATTACCTACTCATATCAAACAGGTAAAAACTCACATGTGCTTTATCAAAAAGTAAACATGGCAAGATTATCCCTAAAATCCTTATGCAGTAAAATAAAAAGCCATTTAATTAAATTTTAGTTGCTTGGAAACTCATCGAAGGAATATGAAAAATGGATAGTGTCATTTAGTATAAAAAATCAACTTCGTTATAGAGGAAACTTGGGTATGTACACAAAAATATTTTTGTTTATGAGTCATGTAACAAAATTTAATTATTCTTGTAGTTCGGCATATATTGAAAGATGAAAAAAGGTATTACGAGCGAGTGGTGGCATACAGCAGAGAAAGGCTTATGCTCTTTCCATATCACTTAGCGGATATGGTAGTTAAAGGCCTGCGAATAACACCATTCAATTATTATATTTCAGTAGTGGAGAGGCTAATGCAAGCAGAAAAAAGTTACGACACGTTACCTAATTTTACAGCAGCTGATTGTGAGTATTAATATTTTATCGTTGCATGTATATTTATATATTTAATGTAGGTTTAAGGTTATTGAATATTGGACGTAATGAGTACATAGATTTAATGAATAAGTCCAGATCTAATCGAGGTAGATTATTTGGAAAGCGTAACGTAAGAGTATTACTTCCACGTGTGCCCTGTGATATTCATATTGAACCTTGGTGGAGAGTAGAAATTGGTTTGGTATTGGAAGATGATGTTAAAGTAATACAGTTAATAATTTTAGGTAACATAGTCATTTTTATTGTAATTCTAGATGGTAAATGACGAAGAGTTGGAAGTTATTGATCAGTTAATTGACCGTGGTTCACAAACCGCAGGAGAATTAAACTACGATGTCGTACTTAGTTTGTACAAGTAAGTGTTTGGCCTTGCACTGTTATCTATTTCACTGTTATTACAGTTTTTTTTTTGCTGATATTAGCAAATGTGATGAGTATACTTGTTTATTTCAAAATTAATAGTTTAAAAAGATAGGGTAGATTATACTAAATTAGTACTAGTTGGGTTTGGCTGTTTAGAGTAATAGTTATTTGAATATGTGACAATATATGGTTATTGTTTAATTCTTAAATGTTATGTATTTTAATGAGCAATACTTGAAAATTTTAACTTTTAAAATACTGAGTTTTAACTTGACAAACAACAGCATACAGTTTACATATTTTATTATAATTTTTGTCGCTTCCTTGCTTTCAAATGAATAAAATAAACTTATAATAATAATAATAATAATAATCTTTATTTGTTTTGAATATCCCAAAAAAGGTGTAGAACTTGTCACAATAATAATTTACGTACATTACAAATAATATACATAGTTAATAAAAACACAGAAAAATGATATTTAAATATAACATTTTATAAAGTCAGCATCATTTAAATATTCGCTTACTCCATAGTAAGCTTTAGAAATCAGAACTTTTCTTAATTTCTTCTTCAATTCGCGGGTGGGAAGATTTATTATACTCTCAGGTGATGTGTTAAATTTATTATATATAGCAATAATTGTGGAGGCAACATTTTTTTGAAGATAAGTATATTTGAAACATTTAAAAATTGCTTAACTTGTTTTGTTATACTTTATCACATGCTTTGTACAAATTTACTTAAAATTCTGTTAAATGTAGTGTTTTTTCTGGATATGTTTGTAATAAAAATTACGTTTTTTTTTTATTGTCATCTGAAACCTTTCTGCCATATTTTTGGCAAAAGCCCCATATTTTCCTAGGCTTCTGTCCAACTTACAAAAATATGTGTGCGAGAGTTGTCTTCTTTCTGGATATATTTCTGCATATCGTTAACTTGACAATATAGAATTCCTATTCAATGAATAAAAAATTCGCAGCATATCGCGTTTTTCTTCGTTATTAAAGTTCATTTTTACGAATTGTTAATGTGACAAGTAATAGACTTTCAAATCTTTTAGTTTGTTGATTGGTTGTCATGGAAACAACATAAACTCAGGGCCGGCGCTACCATTAAGGCGAACTAGACGGTCGCCTAGGGCGCTATCCATAGGGGGGGCGCAAAAATGTGTAATCACCATTATTAAAAAATTAAATTTTATTGTTTATCAATTATTGTACTGTCACAAATATTAATTTCTGTGAAAGGGGGCGTTATAATCAGGTCATGAAACCGGTTTTTTAAACCGGTTTAAAAAACCGGTTAACCGTTATTTTTTGTCAGAAAAAGTGATTTTTAACCGAAACCGAAACCGTTATTTTTAAAGGCAAAAAAAACGGTAACCTTTAACCAAAATAATAAAAAACCGGTTTTTTTAACGTCTTTTTTTTATATAAAAATTACGATGAAAAATACAAAATCTGTAGTAAATGCGAATAGTTTACCAAAAGTCATTACTGAACTCTTGATTGTACATTTATTATAAAATTATAAATAAATAATATCATTTCATACTTTGCATTCCTGATCTAAATAATTTTAAAAATCGGTTAATTTAACCCGTTTTTTCTAAACCGGTTTTTTACGAATAAAACCGGTTTTTCAACAAAAACCGTTATAAAAATAAAGTTCTCGATTTCGGTTAACCCTTAACCAAAAATTTTTTCGGTTTCGAGCCCTGGTTATAATAGGTTTTGCCTAGGGCGCTAAATAACCTGGCGCCGGCCCTGCATAAACTACAACGACCGGCCTATCTGATTTATTGTTTAAATCCTTTTTTTTAAATTTGACAATGAATGAAGAAGTAAAATACCATGTGTAATATATCAATGGATTCAGAAAAATAAATGCTATTTGATTATGTAAATAACAAAAATTACGCCTGTAAGAAAAAATAAAGTTGGTTGTCATAAAACAAAAACGAATCAACCTAGAATAAATTAGTGATTACTATCCGATGCTGCTTAAAAAGTTGCTTAGGCAATGTTTGTACACATTTGAAATATTTTATACTACAAAGGAGTTATAGACTATTTTCAAAAATCATATTTTCCGGTTTTTACAAATTTTCTCGGATACCGTTTGAGATATTTCCAATTTCTCTTCGGATTATTAATGGGCACCAAATTTAGCAACTTTGCCAAATTTAAACCTGTATTCTAGCTATTATAATAAGCGAGATCGCCATGCTTAAACTCGAATTTCAATCACTCTGTATATTAAAACATGTCAAATTTTTTACTTCCAAACACATTAATTACAGGGGAAAATTAAAACAACAATAATTGCTTATGCTTACAGAAAAGGTCTAGTTTACCTTGATATACCCATAACTGGTATGGATAGAATCCAAGTACCACCATTACAGGGTTTCGTCATGAATCGAGTACTCGGAGATTATTTTGAAACTCTTCTTTATAAAATTTTTGTTTCTATTGATGAACACATGACGATTGGAGAAGTGAGTAAAAAAATATGTGGATTTTTCCAAAGAAAACTATTAAATTCAACAACAAATTGTTTTAGTTGGCTGGTGTACTGCAAGTGGAAACAGAACTTGTAAAACAGGCCGTTTCATTATATTGTAGACTACGTTTTGCGAGGAAACTAGATTCTGAAACGGAAAAAGCTAGAGCTAAAAGACATCCATCGTGGATTAACTTGCCCTCACCTATTAAAAGGTTGATATTTTCGTTGTAATAATGTCTGTTCTGATAACTTAAACGTTTTGTTCACAGAAGCGTTGATATAACACCACTTACCTTAAACTTAAACAACAGTGGTAATTCTGTAGATGTTGGTGATTTACAGTCTCCTCATAGTGATACTCCTGAAAGTCCATCCATTAATACAATGCCTCGAAGTGGTCAAAGGATTGCATTTTTGTTTGATTCAACTTTGACTGCATTTCTCATGATGGGTAACTTATCACCGGTGAGTGTTTTATTTATTAATATCAGTTTGTACAAAATAATTTAAAAACTTAAATGTATAGAAATTGGAGCTGATTTTATATCCGATTTAGAACTGCATCGAAAATAAACAAGAAAAATGGATTTTAAAATTTTTAATTTAGGGATAAATCTATGAAAATAAGCATTTTTGTGGTGTGAAATGCGAGTTATCGAGTGGTGACATTTGTTTTTTGATATCTCATCAAATATTTTTTTTTGGCAGGTAGCCAACTTTTTATTTATTATAGACGCCATAGTGGAGTTTACCCATAAGTGGAAAATAAAATTCCGAATACAAATTAAATGTAGAATAATAATAGTTTAACAATTATTGAAGAGAATTTAAAATCAATTGCCTTCTTAAGATAACATGTTCCATAACATAATAATGTCTGATTTCATTGATGTACCAGTAAAAACTAAAGTTATATTTAAAAATATGTAAAAAGTAATTTTTTGTTTTTTTCTTTTACTTTTAGAGTGATTTAGATTACCTGCAAATTAAGGGCATATTTAAAATGAGTTTAAAATTTTGCATATTTTTGCTTTGTGAACAACTCTGTAGTTTTTATATTTTTTGAGAATCCCTTCGAAGTCAAATTACTTTGAACAGATTTTATAAAAAATCCATTTTTATTAACAACTTGAATTAAATTTTACATAATTATATTGTTACTAAACAGATATTTGAAACTTTACATCAGTGCTGTATCATATTGTGTTATTAATCATTCTTTTACTTATTAATCCCATTCAATTTAAAACATCTATGTTCGTGTGAAAATATTTTAATCGGTAATTACAGGGTTTGAAGAAACATGCAGTAACAATGTTTGAAGTTGGTAAATTATGTGACGAGAGTTTGGATAGTTTTCTTGCCGAACTAGAGAAAGTATCAGTGTTGGATGCCGAAGGTGAAGGCGAAGCAAGACGATATTTTGATCATGCAGTCATTTTACGATCAGCAGTGTTGTCTTTACGAAAATTACCCAGTGCAGGACTCGATTTAATAAGATTAGAAAGTTTACATTCCTTAGATGATGCTAGCTGTAATCGATTATTACAAAAAAAGTACAAGTAGGTCTGCCCATCATATTTTATATTTTAATAAGTTCATTTCACGTTTTACTTGAAAGTACTTTGCTGTCACCATCTTAAAAATTTATTTAAATTTTATATTCATTTTATATTCCTTTAAATTATTTAAATAAAATGGATTGAAAGTGTATTTATCAAGATTTCTTTATTTGAAAAGTTTATTGTTTTGAAAAATGCACTCAATTGTGGTGTAAAAATGATGTATAAGGATCTGAGGGTCAATATGATTGTACTTGATATACAAGGTTCGTCAAACCCCATAATTCTTCGATAATTCATTTATTATTTGGTAAAGAAACCAATTTTAAATTAAAAAGTTTTTACGCTCTTTTTAATGTATTTCGTGAAAATATTTTCAGCTCTACAGGATGTTGAATAGGCGTTGTACAAATATCAACTTTGTAATTTTAAACCCAACAAGAACCACATTCTTCTTTCATTATAATAATTGAGAACTAAATTCTTTTGAAATGGGGTATAAAATTTGTATTGTCTAAAATTATTTCAATTATTTAAAAAATTAAACATTTTTGTTTTTAAATTTTTTCCTGTATTCAACAATAAATGCAATATTGAAGAATTATAGATTTTTGACAGACCCTGTATACCGGCTGATTCAGTTTGACTGTCGCACCCCTATAACTTTTTAATTATTGAAAATAACCCCGACAAACCTTATATTTTTGGTAACGGCGACAAATTCTCTATTAAGTGATGTGCATTTGTTATCTCTACGATGATGTATATCAAACCCGCGATAGGCAACTGTTTTTTTTTTAAATTACATAGTACAAATTTTTTTTGTTGATTCGGATAGAGAATTTAGATCTGAATCCGACCATGTGTTAAAAAAGTATGCATACATAAGAAAATTTTCGAGAAAAATCAGTTTAAAGTTTATTGAAATCATAGCAAACAGTCTATTTAATATAACAAAAAGTGATCAAATCTTCAAAATTATACTATAACTATCAATGCAAATGTAATAAAAATTAATTTTTAATACAAATAAAAACAAATAATAAACGACATAAAAAAGTGACCGCCCTTCGAGTCCTCTATTTGTAACTGCTTGATTGAAATTAAAGTCTAATTGTTTATGTGGACGTTTATTATTTGTTTTTATTTTTATTAAAAATTAATTTTTATTACATTTGCATTGATAGATAGTATAATTTTAAAGATTTGATCGTTTTTTGTTAACTTAAATAGACTGTTTGCTATAATTTAAAAAAACTTTGAACTGATTTTTCTCGAAAATTTTCTTATGTATGCATACTTTTTTAATACATGGTCGGATTCAGAATTAAATTCTCTATCCGAATCAACAAAAACATGTATACTATGTAATTAAAAAAAAAAACAGTTGCCTAACGCGGATTTGACATACGTCATCGTAGAGATAACAAATGCACATCATTTAATAGAGAATTTGTCACCGTTTTTAAATATATAAGGTTTGTTAGGGTTATTTTCAATAATTAAAAAGTTATAGGGGTGCGACAGTCAAACTGAATCACCCGGTATTATTTATTCACTAAGATCTTTATTATTTTACTTTGTACATCATTTTTTTCAAACTAAACAGGTGAGTTGTTTTTGTTTCATGGCATTCTAGTATTTTAAGATATTTTACAATTTATGTTGTTGTTTAAAGATCAAATCAATACATATAAGTAAAACTGAGAGGTGTTCTATGTAATTTTGTTTGCTCTTAAAATTTTCGTGTCATTTAAGACAGTGATTCTTAACCGGGGGGGCGCGAAAAGTTTTATAAAACGCTTTTACTTTTTAAAATATTGAAATCTTTAAAAAAATATTTTTTTCTGCTTATTTTACTCAAACCATCGGAGAGATTTCTTCTTAAATAAAGTGTAATATTTTTGTTACTACAAACTAGGGAGCTGCGAAAATATTTTAGGATATTGGGGCGGCCACGACTAATAAAAGGTTAAGAACCACTGATTTAAGATACCAATTCTGTCTGTCTGTCTGTCTGTCAGTTTCTTTATCATTTGAACTGCTTAACATCTTAATGAAACAGAAGAATTCTTTGCATCTGTTTTAATTTATTATTAATTAGTTAATTATTTACTTTTAAAACTGTTATGGAGTCATACAAATACCATGACATTTATGTTACTTATATAAGATGTTTAATTTTTAGATTGTTGGTGTCTATGGCACCTCTAAGCAGGGAAGTCCGACCAATAACTAGCTTATCCCCATTCCATTTAGGTCCAGCCGTTCCCGAGGTCAATTCGATCTGGTTTAAAATGTTTATATATCATATGACCGGTTATGGACCACCCTCATTATTGTTAGTTAAAGGTGTGTAAGCAAAATTGTTACAGAAGTTTTGAAAATAAATAACATACCCCGATAGTAAACACCAAGTTTTATCTCATTCGCAGGAACTGTTTTAAAGCAATTACCTCGCATGTTTTTGGGTTTTTCGAGGCTGTTAGTCATGGCATGGATACACGAGCCTGCAGTATTACCTGTGGCAAATATTTTACATGTCAACGCAGCGTTACAATATTCTCCGGTTTTAATACAAGCTTATGGAGTCCATCAGCCAGCTCAAATACATATTTCACCTTTTCCTTTCCGACCAGATACTCCAGCAAAAGGACAAGGTATTTATATTTGATATTTTAAAAAAGGCTGAGCCAACTACTAGAAAATAAAATATTGTGTCCATAAAAGAAAGGTAAAGTCAAAAAACAAATAAACGAATTGACTTACCAAATGAAAAATGATGTAGTTAATGTTCTGCTGCACTATTGAAGCTTAGTTTTTGTAGGTGAATCTATGAAAATAAGTTTAAAATGGAAAAGTCATCCTGCAGTTAGACATTTAGCAAATTTGGTTGATCTTGAGAGTAATTGTGGTTATCTTACATTTGTTAATATTGGTGTGCCTGATCTTGGTTGTGCGAATAGGGATCCGAGTGTGAAACTTGGTCGATCGACTAATAAAATTAGCGTTAATTCAGGTAATAATTTAACGTACTTACATTTATTTAGCGTAAAGTTTTTATTGTTGTGTAAAAGAATTAAAATGTCGCGACACTTAATTATTAACATGTTTTAGGATTATCAAATTCTCAACCAAACCAAACAAGAAGTTTAGAAATAAATCAACCCACGTCGTTAAGCAACGAAAATTTCAGCTTTAGTGGAAAACAGTTGGGCACCATAAATCAAAACGAACAGGGTAGCAATATAAAAACGGAAGAATCTGATAAACAACTTCAGTCTCCCATCGAATCTCATTTTGCTTTAACGCCGGTTAATAATAGCGGCCAGTCTTCGCCAGCGAACGGTTTTATTAGTTGCGATTCAACCAATTTATTGAAGGAAGAGTTAGATTCACTGGATCAAATGGCAGATGAAACTGAAAAATTAACTGTGGAGGATAAGATGCCCGAGTTAACTATTCAAAGTACTTACTCATTCGATACACTTCTTAGTCCAACTGAAGAGAACATGAGTATGTTTTCCAGAAATGATGATCCCATTGAATCTTCAGTGGGTGATGGTGAAAATGTAGATTTTATTAAAGATAAGGGCAGTGGAGAGGTAAGTGTTTGGTTTTTGTTTTATATTTGACTTGCTAATAATGCATTTTATCGTGAATTGCCTGGTGTGTGTGGATACTAATGTTTGCAGTGTTAGTCGATTAATTCCTTGCATTTTTAACATGTGTAGGTGTGGACACTTTTAGACTGTCATTTTGGAATTCCACTCTTTGACGTGGATGCAAATACTAAAATTTGTGATGCTATTGTATATGGTGGTCTTGCAGAATTGTCAAGGTAAGTAGCTATTTCCAAAAAAAAATAAAAAATTATAGGGCTTTGAACGACTCATGAGTTCTGATATCAGTTATCATGGCCCCATTTTAAACATAATTTAAAAATTTTTTGAAATTGTTAGTTTTTTGTAAATTTCATATTAACAGTACCTATAAGTAATGTCGTTTATTCACCCCATGTTAACAAAATAAATTGAACATCAATTGTTAATAAAAATTTATTTTATTTCATGGTATTTTGACGGATTGTACAGGGTGGACCAAATTCAAATGTTTTACCGGGTATCTCGGTTACTGCAATAGATAGCGAAAATCTGATTTCGGGCTCTCTGAGAAAATAACGTCCATGTAATCAGATTTTTTCTATCGGATTCCATTTTGGCACTACAGACGAAACTGGAAATTTCATCATTTATGAAATTTTGCTATAACTTCTCTATTTATTAAATTAGAACAAAATGTTATATAGGTTTTTTATACAGATTTTTATGCTTAATTGAAAAACAAAAGCATATTTTTTTTAGCCATCTTGACTTTCGAGATATGGATTAAATTTACATTTTTTTAAATGGAAACCCTAGTTGGCTATGATTTTATGTGAAAGAGTATTTTTTTAGCTTTTCAAAAATATATAGTTTTATATATTTGTTGCAAAAAATAACCGAGATATGGCCAATTTTGTAAAAGTTTGATCATCAAAGTTGGCCATGATTTCGTAAACAAGTGATGTTTGCAATAATTAAACAACTAAACGTCATTTCGAAGTACATTTGTCAACTTAAAAGCAAATCCGTGTATTCTTTTGTATTTTATAACTGTTTATTGTGGTATTGTGAACATGGCTAAATTTGAACTTTTTGAAAAGTTTAATATGTTAGAATATTACTTTGTAAGTGATAAAAACGTAGCGGTTGCTGCTGAATTTACTTGACAATGACGTCTAGTTGTTTAATAATTGCAAACATCACTTGTTTACTAAATCATGGCAAACTTTGATGATCGAATTTTTACAAAATTGGCCATATCTCGGTTATTTTTTGCAAAAATATAAAACTATATATTTTTGAAAAGCGAAAAAAATACTCTTTCACAGTCATGGCCGACTAGGGTTTCCATTAAAAATATAAAAGTTTACTCCATATCTCGAAAGTCAAGATGGCTAAAAAAAAATTACTTTTGTTTTTCAATTAAGCATAAAAATCTGTATAAAAAACCTATGCAACATTTTGTTCTAATTTAATAATTAAATAAGTTATAGCAAATTTTCAAAAATGATGAAATTTCATTTTTCGTCTGTAGTGCCAAAATGGAATCCGATTGAAAAAATCTGATTGCATAGGCGTTATTTTCTCAATAAAATAGCCCAAGAGACAGAAATCAGATTTTCGCTATCTATTGCGGTAACCGAGATACCCCGTAAAACATTTGAATTTGGTCCAACCTGTACTGCACATCAGTTGGGAAGGAGTACTTCTTACTTTTATTTTTATTATTTTTAATTGTGGCTCGTGATCGTCTTTCTAAGGTGGTTGAACCTTCAAACGTTGTTTTTCGTTATACACAAGTTTAGAGCACAGGTTTACAGCAATTATTACAAAGTAAGAAACAAATAAAACACAACCACTTAAACAACAAACTCCTTTATTTTTCGACCGGCTGTACATTTCTCGGTGATTGGTTCTTAACTACCTAAACACGACTGTCTCAAGATTTTGGGTCCCTGTTGTCATCATTTTTTGTTGTAGTTGTCTTCTTGTCAGTCTTTCCTATAAGAACATAATTTATGAGTAGTGTCCTATTTATGATATACAACATTTTTTTAAAAAATCGTTTTTGATGGACAATATCCTAACACTGACAAAAGTTGTACACTCCAAGTTGTGACCGTTATATATTAACGTTAATTTGTTCTACCAAAGTTACAATCCTCATAACTTGGCCCTTTTGAAGTGTTACATGTTTTAGTAACTTATTTGCCAGTATTTGTTTCATCTTATTCATTTAAAAGTAAATGAAGTATTTTGTTCGAGTGTAACATTTGTTGATTTCGTATTGAGTTTGGCACCTGTATATTTATAAATAAAAAGGGAATAAAAGGGTTACTTTTAGGTTTTCAATTATACTGTGTCTTTCGTACCTATTCCCTGCTTAACCCTTTCAAGACGGATTTTTTTTTCCTAAGCGGAATGTGAAATTTGCTAATTCTTATGGTTTTTGTGTTAATATAAGTGTATTATCCAAGATTTCAATATAGCCATATTTAAAAAAAAATTCAAATTTGAATTTTTATTATGGGATTCAGTTTGACTGTCGCACCCCTATAACTTTTTAATTATTGAAAATCACCCCAACAAACCTTATATTTTTGGAAACGGCGACAAATTCTCTATTAAATGATGTGCATTTGTTATCTCTACGATGACGTATGTCAAATCCGCAATAGGCAACTGTTTTTTTTTTAAATTAAATAGTATACATTTTGTTGTTGATTCGGATAGAGAATTTAATTCTGAATCCGACGATGTATTAAAAAAGTATGCATACATAAGAAAATTTTCAAGTAAAATCAGTTCAAAGTTTATTCAAATTATAGCAAACAGTCTATTTAACATAACAAAAAACGATCAAATCTTAAAAATTTTACAATAACTATCAATGCAAATGTATTAAAAGTTAATTTTTAATAAAAATAAAAACAAATAATTAATGCCGACATACAAAATTTACCGCCCTTCACGTCCTCTATTTGTAATTGCTTGATTGAAATTAAAATCTAATTTTTTATGTCGACGTTTATTATTTGTTTTTATTTTTATTAAAAATTAATTTTTAGTACATTTGCATTGATAGTTATAGTAAAATTTTTAAGATTTGATTGTTTTTTGTTATGTTAAATAGACTGTTTGCTATGATTTAAATAAACTTTAAACTGATTTTTCTCGAAAATTTTCCTATGTATGCATACTTTTTTAATATATGGTCGGATTCAGAATTAAATTCTTTATCCGAATCAACAAAAAAATTTGTACTATGTAATTTAAAAAAAAAACAGTTGCCTCTCGCGGATTTGACATACGTCATCGTAGAGATAACAAATGCACATCATTTAATAGAGAATTTGTCGCCGTTTCCAAAAATATAAGGTTTGTTGGGGTTATTTTCAATAATTAAAAAGTTATAGGGGTGCGACAGTCAAACTTAATCACCCGGTATACATCATTATCAACAACTTTTTTGTATATTCTTTTCAATTCTTTATCCCATGCTTTTAAAATGAAAAAGGTTTAGATTAAAAAATTATTTCAAACTTTTTCTCCAACCGGTGATAATCCAATGATCTAAGGAGATGATGATGATCACTGATCAATACCTAAGGAATTTAGGTAATATGGCAAGAGTTTCCAACCAAGGTAATAAATCTTTGCTGAGTAGCTTTTTGCATATGTGGTCTTGTTGCGATGTAACCAAGGAATTATCTATTTCGAGGTTCTAAGTTTAATCAGATGGTTACTGCTGAATTGTACTGCAGTCATTTTGATCATCTTCAGCGAGCTCGACGTGAAAAATAAACTAATTTTGTTCAGAGTAATGCAAAACAAAAGTTACTTAAAAAAAAAACATTATGGTTGTAAACTCTTGCCAAATCCCCCAGATGTTGCTCCAAGTGCTTGTCATTGGAACATTACCTTCGGAGAAAAAAATTTATAAACATGCAGTTGTCAAAAATGTCTCAAAAAAAATGTTTCTGGTACAATTCTACTTTATTTAATAAGAAAGACATACAGATCTAAAGTAAGGTGGGTAAAACTTGTTGATAATGATGGGGTATATGGTATATATACAGTAATTTTTTTAGTAACATGTTTATTTTGTAGAAAAACAATATTACTTATGGATACGTGGTACATTTCAAAATCATCCACTTGTCTTCGTGAAATATTAAAGTTTTAGATTTAATTAACGTTGGAAATATTAATTGACAATAATCTAGTTAAAATTTAGCCATTAATAATTTAATTTTTGAAGCAACCACTTTTTAAAATTAGATAGTTTTTGTTTGAACTAAAAAAAAAATTAAAGAGCTTTTTGTTTTTATTATAAATTAAACATATTAACTTGTTAATGTATGAAAAATGATTTGGTAGAGGGTATTCAAATGAAAACTGTAAAATTTAAATAGATTTAAAAAAAAATTGTATAAAGAAATCTACAGGTTTTTAATAAATTGTAAGTTTTGCACAGGTATCATTTAAATGCCCATTATATCTGTATTTTGCAAAATTCTTACTGAAAAAGTGATGATAACTGTAATTTTTTTAGCCTCAACAACTTAACCGAATCTAGTCGAAAATTAGGATCAATATTGTTAGAATTTATTTCCCAGTGTCAGGTAAATTGGTTTTATATTTATCAAAATGTTTCATTTTATAACTACACAGCTGCTTTAACATAATAAACTCTTAAACGCAATAATTAAGAGCAATGTTTTTTCAGTATTACCCCGGTGAAAATATGGGTATAATCAAACGGGGTCGTCTTATACCAATACCAAGACATAATCTTGTTTTTGATAATGGAAAAGTCAGTGAATGGTCTGGAAAATGAAATATATTAATGCATCACGAATGTTTGTTACTTCTTACTTATATATTCAGTCTTATTTTATTTATATACATATAAGTTTATTGCTAGTGTTTTAAACAATTTTAATGCCGTCTAATAGTAGCGAAAACCAAGTGATACTATTTTTACACATGAAGATAAACTAATAAAATCTTTATATTTTAATGTTACCATGTCCGAGCAGATATAACGCCCAGTATTTGATAATATTTGTTTTACTTTGTTTAGTATTGTGTTATATGCACTGTTGAAATAAATTTTGCAACGTGGTGGTCACAATGAAATTGAATTTTTATTATTACTTATATAAAAATATAAATTAAGTGAAAAATTGTGAAAATCAACTAGCAAATTAAAATGTTGATTACAAAATAAATAATTCTGTTTTATTTTTGACCACACTCGTGTTTGAGTGACGTACAGTTTAAAGATACATGTGGTTTAGCAATAAAAGCTAGTTTTTTAACTGTATATTATTTTTACTGAATTAATAAGCAATAGTTGTGAGTAGATATTGAGCAGTGCCATAAATAATTTTATAGAAGATGGCTCAAGATTTCGGCTGGAAATAATAAAAGTCATTAGTTAACTTCAATGATTCATTTGCAAGAATTTAAAATTGACTGACTTTTTTGTTTGTACTTTTATAAAGTTCACTGTAAAACAAAAATTATCAATTACTTTTGGATTTGTAGGTATGTATGTTGTCACTAAACTTTATTTATCACTGCAGATAATGTAACAAATGTTATCCATTATTTTAAATTAATTATTGTGGTTCACTAATTCTCAATTTCTTTCCATTTTCTCTTTATATTGTATTGTTATGGAATAGGTTTAGTGTAAATTTTGTGAAATATATTGTACAGTATACTTAATCATTCCTTAAATTAATTAATGGTTGTTTCAACAAATCAAAGTTAATTTTTTACAAAAATATTTTCAATTCTGTTTTTAATTTCGTTACACTTTATCTTTATACAGATCTATGTAAACTATAATTATGCAAGTTATTATTTATTTTTAATTATTTAATATGTAGATATTTCATTTATAAAATATTGTTTATTGCTATATACACTTTATGCATTTTATTATGTAAAATGTAATTAAAATTTATTGTTAATGATTTATTAGTACTTAAAATTTAATAAACAGTATTTGATACAATATGGTTTTATTTTCAGTTGATGAAATTCATATAAAAAATATGAGAAATGGAATGAAATATGTTCATTTACTTGGGAGTGCAGACTACATTACCAATTTTTCATAAAACTTTTAAAATCGTAATTTAATTGATTTGACGGCTAATAATTATTTTAGCTTTAGTTTAAATTTATATTTGAGACATAAATATTGCATCGTTTAATCTTTATTGGATTTTCACTGATACATGTGTTTCGACAGCTCTGATCCAAAACAAAATTTTTAATAACTTAATCGTTACCAGATATATTTTGATGTTTATTTCTTTTTTCGATTGAGCCTCCCTTAACCCGCAGTGACTCGTGTTCCAGACACCCCAGTCTCTTTTTTATTGTGTCTTTTTTTTTTGTTAGGCTTTATGACCCCTGCTTTTCAGTAGCTGGAGTTACATATGTTTCCAACCTTTTCTGTGAAAATGACTAGTTTCTTTGCTTTTTTTAACAAGTTATGATTTATTTTCAAAACTATGCATTTATTTCTAAGTAATAAGTATACTGTAGCATATTTGCAATTTCGTATGCCACTATAGCTGACATTGCTTTATAAATTTGCTTACATTTTCTATGAAACTTGTGACAGAAAGAAAATACCTGACTGTAACAGGTTATGGAGGTTAATTGTCATTAGCAGTACTTATCCTTGCTGTACCGTTACTTATCCCTTAGGATAGGTACTTGGTACTTACACTGCGCTATATCGTGTTACATCGTGTTGGTACTAAATAGCAGATATTATTATTTTACTTAGTGTATTCTATAACCAAATTATTTTTATATAATAAAAATTATAAGTAAACAAAAATAAATTTAGTTTCATAATTTATTCTTTCTAACCCGAGTAAAATACTTTTTTGTGATAGCTCTATCAATATATTTTGCATTAACAACTAGTAAAAAGTCAGTTTGTATAAAGTAATTCAAGTGAAATCATTTTATAAATAGTTTTAAATAAAATAGCAGTAAAATTAGACGAAAAATTACGAATAGTCTGAAAAACTGATGGGGTGTAAAAAACACCCCGCGCGAGTCATCACGTTAGTAAAACTAGCACGTCACGGCGGGTTAACTTCTATGATCCTGATACTCTAAAATCAAATTTATTGTAATGAAACCATTGCTGGGGCTATAATGAAAATTTTGTAAACACTAGTGACGTCACATCAATTTATGCGATTCTGGTCCTTAAGTCCGATTACCTTGTGCCCAGTGGTGAGCTATGAAATTTTTAACAAAGGGCTCGCTAATAGTTAAATAAAAACAAAAAAATAATGTCAATTATATGTTGGTAAAAATGGCATTTTAAATTCAAGCGTGAATAATCGAGTGATTGTACATAATTCAAAAAATTCTATTGTGCGACGGGTTATTCTAAATGTAATCGTCATTGCTTGATAGGCACAGTAGCGGACTGGGAAATTCAACCGGCCCGGGAAAAACCTGCTAGACCGGCCCCCAAAAAAAGAATGACCCAAAAAAATTTAATTTTAAAATGTTGTCATATTTAGATAATAAAATTATTTTTTAAAAAAATTCCATGTTCAGTCTCATTATGCTCTAATGAAAGTGAATTAGCAGATTCCTGTGAGCCCGAAAAGCTAAACCCCTTTTTCTAATTAGTTTTACATCTATAATTCTTTCCAATACTTGCTTGCGTTCAAGAGCATTTTTTTTTTGACGTAAGCTGCCTTCATTTGAGAATATTAAACCATAAATATCTTTACTTTTAAGTTTAAGCATATGCCTATAAACACAATTTTCATGGATCTTATTATTTTCATTGTAGTAATCGTTTGGCATTTGCCGAGTACAGACGTGTCGCGTGCTCCACATAAGTGTACAAGTGATTACGATTGCGAAATGAGTGCCGGTCAGTGACTACATTATGCTGACAACAGCTCAAACGCAAGGTGATGAATCATCACAACAAAATGCAATTCCAACTGGGACAATAAACTCACAGTCAGGTGAAGAAATCAAAACAATTAACCTTCATACTCAAAATGAACATTTGTTGTATAATGAGTGGCAAAAAGTCCATAATGAAAAAACACAAATGACCAATACGATTGTACAATTACAGTCACAATTAATTAGGCTTGAAAATAGACTCAAGCAACTAGAAGGGAATGAGACTACCCCTGTCCTTGATAAAAGTCCATCCAGAACAGAATACTGGACCGACGAAGAAGAATTGGCGAAGGAAACGGAATGGATACGATCGAAGAATAAAAACAAGAAAAGAAAAATTAATTCTTCTTTAACTCCACCTACAGCCCAGAGCAAAAGTGAGAGCACTAACGAAGCTCCACTAAAAACTAAAAAAATCCCACCTCCACCACCGATAATTGTGGATGGAGTAACAAACTACGATGAATTTCTTAAAATCGTCAGTGAAAGTCTATCACAAGAGAAATTCAGCACAAAAATAATGAGCCGAGAAAATATTAAAATCAATGCAATTGATGGTGAAACATACCGCCATATACTTAACAAGTTAAAGAATACAAAATTAACATGGCATTCGTATGAGGATAAGCAGAAAAGACCAATCAGAGTACTTGTTAAAAATCTGCATCATACATGTCACCCTGACCAAATTGTCCACGATCTAAAAAATCAAGGATTCAAAGCCCTGGAGGCCATAAATAAACTCAAATGGAGAACCAAAGAACCCCTTGACATGTTTATTTTAACCTTTGAATCAAGCGAAGATATAAATAAAGTTCACACAATTACTCATGTATTAAGAAGTAAAGTGGAAATACAACCCTTAAGAGTGTCTAATCTAATACCTCAGTGTAAATGGTGCCAAGCGTATGGACACACTCAGAGATACTGCAGAAGAGAATCAAGATGTGTAAAGTGCGTGGGAAGACATCCTACCAAGGAGTGCACTAAGCCTAAAAGTAGTAAACCAAAATGCGTACACTGTGGAGGAGAACATCCAGCTAACTATAGAGGATGCAAAGTTGCCATAGAACTACAGAAAATTAAAAATAAAGCTATGAACAAGAACAAGTCTAACCTGCCTAGACAACAGGAAGCAGACGATAAGCAATCAAAGAAAAACAATAAAAAGGAAACGCATGTAAATGTGTCAAAAACAAACAATGAGAATAAATCGTATGCACAGGCAGTAGCAAATGTTAACAACAATGAACAAAAGAATGAGAAGCAGAGCACCATCGAAAAAACTCTGCAACTTATCTTAGCCAAACTTGAAAAACAAGAAACCTTCATCTCCACACTAGATGAACGTCTCAAAAGATTAGAATATAGCGCAAACGGTGCTATACCTAAAACTAAACGTAATGTATAATACCCTTAAGATAATTGCATGGAATCCCAATGGACTACTCAATCATCAACAAGAGCTACAGGTAGTCCTAGATAAAGAAAACATTGATGTGTGCCTCATCTCTGAGACTCACTTTACTAGTCAATCATTCATTAAATTCCGTGGATATAAAACTTACCACACTATCCATCCCGACAACGATGCGAAAGGTGGAAGTGCGGTAATAATCAAGGAAAACATTCAACATTATGAAGAACCCAACTACGCGACAGAAAAAATGCAAGTTACAAGTGTAAATATAAAAACGAAAAGAAATTCCTTAATTGTGTCCGGAATATACTGTCCACCCAGACACTCGATAAAAAAAGATGAATACTTGGATTTGTTTAAACATCTAGATAACAGATTCATATTAGGAGGCGATTTTAACGCAAAGAACACCCACTGGGGATCTCGACTAACCACAACAAAAGGTAGGGAACTTCTCAGTGCAATAAACGAACATGGTTGCGAAGCTATATCTACAGGTAAGCCAACATATTGGCCAACAGACCCTAACAAGGTACCAGATCTGATTGACTTCTTTGCTGTCAAAAACATCTCTGTAAGCTACCTCCATATAGAAGAATGTCAAGATCTGTCTTCTGACCACTCAGCGATACTGTTAACTTTGAGTGAGAAAATTATTCAAAAAGAAAATAACCCAATGCTGGTAAATAGGTGCACTGATTGGGAAAGTTTCAAACAATCTCTCGAAGGAAAAATTAAATTAAATGTACCGCTTAAAAGAGAAGCACAACTGGATTCAGAAGTGGAGAAATTCATCAATGATATTCAACAAACAGCCTGGGAGAATACACCAGAAATAAAAAAGCGTCTAAAAGGTAATAACTATCCAAAAGAGATAAGGAACCTACTAGCAGAAAAACGAAAAGCGAGAAGAAAATGGTTTCAAACCAGAGCCCCACAGGACAAGACCAATTTAAATAATCTCACACAACTTCTGAGAAGAGAGATTAAAGATCTAAAAGATGAATCGATAAGCACCTACCTGAGAGAAATGACTAATGACAACAGCACAGATTATTCTCTCTGGAAGGCAACTAAAAGAATAAAAAGACCGATCATGCAAATACCGCCAATTAAGAACGAGGATGGAAGCTGGGCCAGGAGTAATGAACAAAAAGCTCAACGATTTTCCGAACACCTACAAAACATCTTTCAACCACATAGCGTACAAGAAGAGCAAATATTTAATGATGACGCCATACAAGAAAATGAAAAAATTACACATGTCTCTCCTAAGGAGGTTATGAATGAAATCAAAAATATTAACCCAAAAAAAGCTCCTGGCTTTGAACTGATAACAGGAGAAGTGTTAAAGCAGCTCCCAAGAAAAGCACTAGTCAAGCTTACCAACCTTATTAATGCTGCATTTAGACTAAAATACGTGCCTAAACTGTGGAAAGTGGCGGAGATAGTCATGATACCAAAACCAGGTAAATCCCCACACGAAGCCACATCCTATAGACCAATTTCACTGTTACCTATCATGTCTAAACTTTTCGAGAAACTGCTTCTCAAGAGAATGCAACTCATCATTGAAAGAAAAAGTTTGATCCCAAATCACCAATTTGGATTCAGACATAAACACTCCACAGTTGACCAAGTCCATAGGATAACTAATATTATTGAAAGAGCATTAGAAGAGAAAAATGTTTGTTCCGCAGTATTTCTGGATGTGGCGCAAGCATTTGATAAGGTCTGGCATGAAGGACTGCATTATAAATTAAAACATATCCTTCCCAAACAATACACAGAAATTCTGATGTCTTATTTATCAGAGAGATATTTTAGGATCAAGCAGGAAGATGCCTACTCTAATCTCAAAGAAATTAAAGCCGGAGTGCCACAGGGTAGTGTCTTGGGTCCAGTTCTTTACCTACTGTTTACCTGTGATCTTCCAGTACCAGAAAACAACACAATAGCTACTTTTGCTGACGATACTGCCATCCTAGCTGTCGGCAAAAGCAACGAAGAAACAGCAAACAAGCTGCAAACAGCCATCAATCAATTTCAAAGCTGGACAAAAAGGTGGAGGATAAAACTCAATGAAACCAAGTCAGTCCATATTGATTTCACCAACAAACGAATAGAACACGCTCCGGTAACCATAAATGGTCAGATAATACCATATGCCAACACAGCCAAATATCTCGGCTTAACACTTGACACTAAACTTCGGTGGAAAGTTCATGTCAGAAAAAAAAGAGAGGAGTTGGGTATTAGATATCGAAAAATGTACTGGCTCTTAGGAAGAAACTCCGCTCTGTCAGTACATAACAAGCTTCTACTATACAAGCAGATACTAAAACCAGTGTGGACATACGGTATACAGCTCTGGGGTTGTACCAAAAAAAGCAACATTAAAGTAATACAAACTTTTCAAAATAAAGTACTAAGGAACATCGTAGATGCACCCTGGTACATTAGAAACGATGATCTTCATAGAGACCTTGGAGTAGAGTTTGTGGACAGTGAAATTCAGAAGTTTTCGAGAAGCCACGAAGAAAGACTACTGCAGCACGTGAATATCGAGGCTATCCAGCTTCTCGATAACACAAATATAGTCAGGAGACTCAAAAGGAAAAAACCCTTTGAGCTGTTATAATGTGACAATATTAGTGCTTTAAAAAAAGTGTTAAAAAGTGTTTTAAAATAAGCAGAGTCAGTGTTTGTGTTAGTGCACAAGATAAGAGTGCCAAATGCTAGAACAGATAAGAGACGCCAATGGGTGACTTACATCTTAACTTTTTATAGTATATTAGGAATAGAACTAAGTTACTTATTATTAGTCTAAGACTAGATCGTAACATTATTTAAACCTAAAAAAAAAAAAAAAAAAAAAAAAAAAAAAAATGTTCTTTAACATGTTGCAGGGTATGCTTCCAATCTTTCATTCCATCATTTACAAACGAACATTCGTTCTTATCACTGTATGCCAAGCACACGGAAAAAAATAGAGTTCTTTTTCTAAACAATATGATAATCATCGTCTGCTTATTTTATCATCTCTGTAAAATAAAACATTTGGCTTAAATGGACAATAAGTTATATCACCAATAGTTGGCTGACAAGGATGTTTGTTAAAAAATACTCAAAATTTTGACTTGTTGGTTTTGTGAAATAACTAGCTGATAAGCATTCAAAATATTTGTTACTTGGTAAGTTAGACTTGAACATGAAGACTTTGCGTTGATAATCGACGTTTCAATTTTGTCCGTTTCAATGGGGCAGATTAGATGGTCTTCTTTTGTCGAATTTGATGAATGCTATTCTTGATCAATGATTTTTCAACATCAGGTGCACTAACTTTAGAAGCTAAAGCAAACAAATCACTTAACTTGAATTTTTTTTAGCAACTTCGTGAAGTACTTTTAGCCTTTTCTCTCTCTCTTTATGAGCACCTTTTCTTTTTTCCAGTTTTCCTTGATTAAAAACTATAACAAACTTTGATTTTTTTCCTACACAATCTCATAGCCAACGCGATCACAAGTATCACAAGTATGACCTTTTAAAAGGACCTTTTTCAGACGGCCGTGGATGATATCAAAAAGTGTTTTATTTGCACTTTCTTTACATCGTTGGATGCGCCAGTCTTTTAGCTACATTTTGAACACCGAATCAAAATTTTCGGGTGGCTAATAACGGAGTTACGAATTTTTTTGTAGACCGAGATGTTTTTATTTTTGCGAGCGAACTCTTGGCATATTGCCGGACCTTTTTCAGACGGCCGTGGATGATATCAAAAAGTGTTTTATTTGCACTTTCTTTACATCGTTGGATGCGCCAGTCTTTTAGCTACATTTTAAACACCGAATCAAAATTTTCTGGTGGCTAATAACGGAGTTACGAATTTTTTTGTAGACCGAGATGTTTTTATTTTTGCGAGCGAACTCTTGGCATATTGCCGGACCTTTTTCAGACGGCCGTGGATGATATCAAAAAGTGTTTTATTTGCACTTTCTTTACATCGTTGGATACGCCAGTCTTTTAGCTACATTTTGAACACCGAATCAAAATTTTCTGGTGGCTAATAACGGAGTTACGAATTTTTTTGTAGACCGAGATGTTTTTATTTTTGCGAGCGAACTCTTGGCATATTGCCGGACCTTTTTCAGACGGCCGTGGATGATATCAAAAAGTGTTTTATTTGCACTTTCTTTACATCGTTGGATACGCCAGTCTTTTAGCTACATTTTGAACACCGAATCAAAATTTTCGGGTGGCTAATAACGGAGTTACGAATTTTTTCGTAGACCGAGATGTTTTTATTTTTGCGAGCGAACTCTTGGCATATTGCCGGACCTTTTTCAGACGGCCGTGGATGATATCAAAAAGTGTTTTATTTGCACTTTCTTTACATCGTTGGATACGCCAGTCTTTTAGCTACATTTTGAACACCGAATCAAAATTTTCGGTCCGCTAATAACGGAGTTACGAATTTTTTTGTAGACCGAGATGTTTTTAGTTTTGCGAGCGAACTCTCGGCATATTGCCGGACCTTTTTCAGACGGCCGTGGATGATATCAAAAAGTGTTTTATTTGCACTTTCTTTACATCGTTGGATGCGCCAGTCTTTTAGCTACATTTTGAACACCGAATCAAAATTTTCGGGTGGCTAATAACGGAGTTACGAATTTTTTTGTAGACCGAGATGTTTTTATTTTTGCGAGCGAACTCTTGGCATATTGCCGGACCTTTTTCAGACGGCCGTGGATGATATCAAAAAGTGTTTTATTTGCACTTTCTTTACATCGTTGGATACGCCAGTCTTTTAGCTACATTTTGAACACCGAATCAAAATTTTCGGGTGGCTAATAACGGAGTTACGAATTTTTTCGTAGACCGAGATGTTTTTATTTTTGCGAGCGAACTCTTGGCATATTGCCGGACCTTTTTCAGACGGCCGTGGATGATATCAAAAAGTGTTTTATTTGCACTTTCTTTACATCGTTGGATACGCCAGTCTTTTAGCTACATTTTGAACACCGAATCAAAATTTTCGGTCCGCTAATAACGGAGTTACGAATTTTTTTGTAGACCGAGATGTTTTTAGTTTTGCGAGCGAACTCTCGGCATATTGCCGGACCTTTTTCAGACGGCCGTGGATGATATCAAAAAGTGTTTTATTTGCACTTTCTTTACATCGTTGGATGCGCCAGTCTTTTAGCTACATTTTGAACACCGAATCAAAATTTTCGGGTGGCTAATAACGGAGTTACGAATTTTTTTGTAGACCGAGATGTTTTTATTTTTGCGAGCGAACTCTTGGCATATTGCCGGACCTTTTTCAGACGGCCGTGGATGATATCAAAAAGTGTTTTATTTGCACTTTCTTTACATCGTTGGATGCGCCAGTCTTTTAGCTACATTTTAAACACCGAATCAAAATTTTCTGGTGGCTAATAACGGAGTTACGAATTTTTTTGTAGACCGAGATGTTTTTATTTTTGCGAGCGAACTCTTGGCATATTGCCGGACCTTTTTCAGACGGCCGTGGATGATATCAAAAAGTGTTTTATTTGCACTTTCTTTACATCGTTGGATGCGCCAGTCTTTTAGCTACATTTTAAACACCGAATCAAAATTTTCGGGTGGCTAATAACGGAGTTACGAATTTTTTCGTAGACCGAGATGTTTTTATTTTTGCGAGCGAACTCTTGGCATATTGCCGGACCTTTTTCAGACGGCCGTGGATGATATCAAAAAGTGTTTTATTTGCACTTTCTTTACATCGTTGGATACGCCAGTCTTTTAGCTACATTTTGAACACCGAATCAAAATTTTCTGGTGGCTAATAACGGAGTTACGAATTTTTTTGTAGACCGAGATGTTTTTAGTTTTGCGAGCGAACTCTCGGCATATTGCCGGACCTTTTTCAGACGGCCGTGGATGATATCAAAAAGTGTTTTATTTGCACTTTCTTTACATCGTTGGATGCGCCAGTCTTTTAGCTACATTTTAAACACCGAATCAAAATTTTCTGGTGGCTAATAACGGAGTTACGAATTTTTTTGTAGACCGAGATGTTTTTATTTTTGCGAGCGAACTCTTGGCATATTGCCGGACCTTTTTCAGACGGCCGTGGATGATATCAAAAAGTGTTTTATTTGCACTTTCTTTACATCGTTGGATACGCCAGTCTTTTAGCTACATTTTGAACACCGAATCAAAATTTTCGGTCCGCTAATAACGGAGTTACGAATTTTTTTGTAGACCGAGATGTTTTTAGTTTTGCGAGCGAACTCTCGGCATATTGCCGGACCTTTTTCAGACGGCCGTGGATGATATCAAAAAGTGTTTTATTTGCACTTTCTTTACATCGTTGGATGCGCCAGTCTTTTAGCTACATTTTAAACACCGAATCAAAATTTTCTGGTGGCTAATAACGGAGTTACGAATTTTTTTGTAGACCGAGATGTTTTTATTTTTGCGAGCGAACTCTTGGCATATTGCCGGACCTTTTTCAGACGGCCGTGGATGATATCAAAAAGTGTTTTATTTGCACTTTCTTTACATCGTTGGATACGCCAGTCTTTTAGCTACATTTTGAACACCGAATCAAAATTTTCGGTCCGCTAATAACGGAGTTACGAATTTTTTTGTAGACCGAGATGTTTTTAGTTTTGCGAGCGAACTCTCGGCATATTGCCGGACCTTTTTTAGACGGCCGTGGATGATATCAAAAAGTGTTTTATTTGCACTTTCTTTACATCGTTGGATGCGCCAGTCTTTTAGCTACATTTTGAACACCGAATCAAAATTTTCGGGTGGCTAATAACGGAGTTACGAATTTTTTTGTAGACCGAGATGTTTTTATTTTTGCGAGCGAACTCTTGGCATATTGCCGGACCTTTTTCAGACGGCCGTGGATGATATCAAAAAGTGTTTTATTTGCACTTTCTTTACATCGTTGGATGCGCCAGTCTTTTAGCTACATTTTAAACACCGAATCAAAATTTTCTGGTGGCTAATAACGGAGTTACGAATTTTTTTGTAGACCGAGATGTTTTTAGTTTTGCGAGCGAACTCTCGGCATATTGCCGGACCTTTTTCAGACGGCCGTGGATGATATCAAAAAGTGTTTTATTTGCACTTTCTTTACATCGTTGGATGCGCCAGTCTTTTAGCTACATTTTGAACACCGAATCAAAATTTTCTGGTGGCTAATAACGGAGTTACGAATTTTTTTGTAGACCGAGATGTTTTTATTTTTGCGAGCGAACTCTTGGCATATTGCCGGACCTTTTTCAGACGGCCGTGGATGATATCAAAAAGTGTTTTATTTGCACTTTCTTTACATCGTTGGATGCGCCAGTCTTTTAGCTACATTTTAAACACCGAATCAAAATTTTCTGGTGGCTAATAACGGAGTTACGAATTTTTTTGTAGACCGAGATGTTTTTAGTTTTGCGAGCGAACTCTCGGCATATTGCCGGACCTTTTTCAGACGGCCGTGGATGATATCAAAAAGTGTTTTATTTGCACTTTCTTTACATCGTTGGATGCGCCAGTCTTTTAGCTACATTTTGAACACCGAATCAAAATTTTCTGGTGGCTAATAACGGAGTTACGAATTTTTTTGTAGACCGAGATGTTTTTATTTTTGCGAGCGAACTCTTGGCATATTGCCGGACCTTTTTCAGACGGCCGTGGATGATATCAAAAAGTGTTTTATTTGCACTTTCTTTACATCGTTGGATGCGCCAGTCTTTTAGCTACATTTTGAACACCGAATCAAAATTTTCTGGTGGCTAATAACGGAGTTACGAATTTTTTTGTAGACCGAGATGTTTTTATTTTTGCGAGCGAACTCTTGGCATATTGCCGGACCTTTTTCAGACGGCCGTGGATGATATCAAAAAGTGTTTTATTTGCACTTTCTTTACATCGTTGGATGCGCCAGTCTTTTAGCTACATTTTAAACACCGAATCAAAATTTTCTGGTGGCTAATAACGGAGTTACGAATTTTTTTGTAGACCGAGATGTTTTTAGTTTTGCGAGCGAACTCTCGGCATATTGCCGGACCTTTTTCAGACGGCCGTGGATGATATCAAAAAGTGTTTTATTTGCACTTTCTTTACATCGTTGGATGCGCCAGTCTTTTAGCTACATTTTAAACACCGAATCAAAATTTTCTGGTGGCTAATAACGGAGTTACGAATTTTTTTGTAGACCGAGATGTTTTTATTTTTGCGAGCGAACTCTTGGCATATTGCCGGACCTTTTTCAGACGGCCGTGGATGATATCAAAAAGTGTTTTATTTGCACTTTCTTTACATCGTTGGATACGCCAGTCTTTTAGCTACATTTTGAACACCGAATCAAAATTTTCGGTCCGCTAATAACGGAGTTACGAATTTTTTTGTAGACCGAGATGTTTTTAGTTTTGCGAGCGAACTCTCGGCATATTGCCGGACCTTTTTTAGACGGCCGTGGATGATATCAAAAAGTGTTTTATTTGCACTTTCTTTACATCGTTGGATGCGCCAGTCTTTTAGCTACATTTTGAACACCGAATCAAAATTTTCGGGTGGCTAATAACGGAGTTACGAATTTTTTTGTAGACCGAGATGTTTTTATTTTTGCGAGCGAACTCTTGGCATATTGCCGGACCTTTTTCAGACGGCCGTGGATGATATCAAAAAGTGTTTTATTTGCACTTTCTTTACATCGTTGGATGCGCCAGTCTTTTAGCTACATTTTAAACACCGAATCAAAATTTTCTGGTGGCTAATAACGGAGTTACGAATTTTTTTGTAGACCGAGATGTTTTTAGTTTTGCGAGCGAACTCTCGGCATATTGCCGGACCTTTTTCAGACGGCCGTGGATGATATCAAAAAGTGTTTTATTTGCACTTTCTTTACATCGTTGGATGCGCCAGTCTTTTAGCTACATTTTAAACACCGAATCAAAATTTTCTGGTGGCTAATAACGGAGTTACGAATTTTTTTGTAGACCGAGATGTTTTTATTTTTGCGAGCGAACTCTTGGCATATTGCCGGACCTTTTTCAGACGGCCGTGGATGATATCAAAAAGTGTTTTATTTGCACTTTCTTTACATCGTTGGATGCGCCAGTCTTTTAGCTACATTTTAAACACCGAATCAAAATTTTCTGGTGGCTAATAACGGAGTTACGAATTTTTTTGTAGACCGAGATGTTTTTAGTTTTGCGAGCGAACTCTCGGCATATTGCCGGACCTTTTTCAGACGGCCGTGGATGATATCAAAAAGTGTTTTATTTGCACTTTCTTTAC
This sequence comes from Elmis aenea, assembly GCA_947652605.1. Taxonomy (NCBI): domain Eukaryota; kingdom Metazoa; phylum Arthropoda; class Insecta; order Coleoptera; family Elmidae; genus Elmis; species Elmis aenea. The sequence continues at coordinate 15,288,148 of OX393576.1, forward strand.
ATCGTTGGATGCGCCAGTCTTTTAGCTACATTTTAAACACCGAATCAAAATTTTCTGGTGGCTAATAACGGAGTTACGAATTTTTTCGTAGACCGAGATGTTTTTATTTTTGCGAGCGAACTCTTGGCATATTGCCGGACCTTTTTCAGACGGCCGTGGATGATATCAAAAAGTGTTTTATTTGCACTTTCTTTACATCGTTGGATACGCCAGTCTTTTAGCTACATTTTGAACACCGAATCAAAATTTTCTGGTGGCTAATAACGGAGTTACGAATTTTTTTGTAGACCGAGATGTTTTTAGTTTTGCGAGCGAACTCTCGGCATATTGCCGGACCTTTTTCAGACGGCCGTGGATGATATCAAAAAGTGTTTTATTTGCACTTTCTTTACATCGTTGGATGCGCCAGTCTTTTAGCTACATTTTGAACACCGAATCAAAATTTTCGGGTGGCTAATAACGGAGTTACGAATTTTTTTGTAGACCGAGATGTTTTTATTTTTGCGAGCGAACTCTTGGCATATTGCCGGACCTTTTTCAGACGGCCGTGGATGATATCAAAAAGTGTTTTATTTGCACTTTCTTTACATCGTTGGATGCGCCAGTCTTTTAGCTACATTTTAAACACCGAATCAAAATTTTCTGGTGGCTAATAACGGAGTTACGAATTTTTTTGTAGACCGAGATGTTTTTAGTTTTGCGAGCGAACTCTCGGCATATTGCCGGACCTTTTTCAGACGGCCGTGGATGATATCAAAAAGTGTTTTATTTGCACTTTCTTTACATCGTTGGATGCGCCAGTCTTTTAGCTACATTTTGAACACCGAATCAAAATTTTCGGGTGGCTAATAACGGAGTTACGAATTTTTTTGTAGACCGAGATGTTTTTATTTTTGCGAGCGAACTCTTGGCATATTGCCGGACCTTTTTCAGACGGCCGTGGATGATATCAAAAAGTGTTTTATTTGCACTTTCTTTACATCGTTGGATGCGCCAGTCTTTTAGCTACATTTTAAACACCGAATCAAAATTTTCTGGTGGCTAATAACGGAGTTACGAATTTTTTTGTAGACCGAGATGTTTTTAGTTTTGCGAGCGAACTCTCGGCATATTGCCGGACCTTTTTCAGACGGCCGTGGATGATATCAAAAAGTGTTTTATTTGCACTTTCTTTACATCGTTGGATGCGCCAGTCTTTTAGCTACATTTTGAACACCGAATCAAAATTTTCTGGTGGCTAATAACGGAGTTACGAATTTTTTTGTAGACCGAGATGTTTTTATTTTTGCGAGCGAACTCTTGGCATATTGCCGGACCTTTTTCAGACGGCCGTGGATGATATCAAAAAGTGTTTTATTTGCACTTTCTTTACATCGTTGGATGCGCCAGTCTTTTAGCTACATTTTAAACACCGAATCAAAATTTTCTGGTGGCTAATAACGGAGTTACGAATTTTTTTGTAGACCGAGATGTTTTTAGTTTTGCGAGCGAACTCTCGGCATATTGCCGGACCTTTTTCAGACGGCCGTGGATGATATCAAAAAGTGTTTTATTTGCACTTTCTTTACATCGTTGGATGCGCCAGTCTTTTAGCTACATTTTAAACACCGAATCAAAATTTTCTGGTGGCTAATAACGGAGTTACGAATTTTTTCGTAGACCGAGATGTTTTTATTTTTGCGAGCGAACTCTTGGCATATTGCCGGACCTTTTTCAGACGGCCGTGGATGATATCAAAAAGTGTTTTATTTGCACTTTCTTTACATCGTTGGATACGCCAGTCTTTTAGCTACATTTTGAACACCGAATCAAAATTTTCTGGTGGCTAATAACGGAGTTACGAATTTTTTTGTAGACCGAGATGTTTTTAGTTTTGCGAGCGAACTCTCGGCATATTGCCGGACCTTTTTCAGACGGCCGTGGATGATATCAAAAAGTGTTTTATTTGCACTTTCTTTACATCGTTGGATGCGCCAGTCTTTTAGCTACATTTTAAACACCGAATCAAAATTTTCTGGTGGCTAATAACGGAGTTACGAATTTTTTTGTAGACCGAGATGTTTTTATTTTTGCGAGCGAACTCTTGGCATATTGCCGGACCTTTTTCAGACGGCCGTGGATGATATCAAAAAGTGTTTTATTTGCACTTTCTTTACATCGTTGGATACGCCAGTCTTTTAGCTACATTTTGAACACCGAATCAAAATTTTCGGTCCGCTAATAACGGAGTTACGAATTTTTTTGTAGACCGAGATGTTTTTAGTTTTGCGAGCGAACTCTCGGCATATTGCCGGACCTTTTTCAGACGGCCGTGGATGATATCAAAAAGTGTTTTATTTGCACTTTCTTTACATCGTTGGATGCGCCAGTCTTTTAGCTACATTTTGAACACCGAATCAAAATTTTCGGGTGGCTAATAACGGAGTTACGAATTTTTTTGTAGACCGAGATGTTTTTATTTTTGCGAGCGAACTCTTGGCATATTGCCGGACCTTTTTCAGACGGCCGTGGATGATATCAAAAAGTGTTTTATTTGCACTTTCTTTACATCGTTGGATACGCCAGTCTTTTAGCTACATTTTGAACACCGAATCAAAATTTTCTGGTGGCTAATAACGGAGTTACGAATTTTTTTGTAGACCGAGATGTTTTTAGTTTTGCGAGCGAACTCTCGGCATATTGCCGGACCTTTTTCAGACGGCCGTGGATGATATCAAAAAGTGTTTTATTTGCACTTTCTTTACATCGTTGGATGCGCCAGTCTTTTAGCTACATTTTAAACACCGAATCAAAATTTTCTGGTGGCTAATAACGGAGTTACGAATTTTTTTGTAGACCGAGATGTTTTTATTTTTGCGAGCGAACTCTTGGCATATTGCCGGACCTTTTTCAGACGGCCGTGGATGATATCAAAAAGTGTTTTATTTGCACTTTCTTTACATCGTTGGATACGCCAGTCTTTTAGCTACATTTTGAACACCGAATCAAAATTTTCTGGTGGCTAATAACGGAGTTACGAATTTTTTTGTAGACCGAGATGTTTTTAGTTTTGCGAGCGAACTCTCGGCATATTGCCGGACCTTTTTCAGACGGCCGTGGATGATATCAAAAAGTGTTTTATTTGCACTTTCTTTACATCGTTGGATGCGCCAGTCTTTTAGCTACATTTTGAACACCGAATCAAAATTTTCGGGTGGCTAATAACGGAGTTACGAATTTTTTTGTAGACCGAGATGTTTTTATTTTTGCGAGCGAACTCTTGGCATATTGCCGGACCTTTTTCAGACGGCCGTGGATGATATCAAAAAGTGTTTTATTTGCACTTTCTTTACATCGTTGGATGCGCCAGTCTTTTAGCTACATTTTAAACACCGAATCAAAATTTTCTGGTGGCTAATAACGGAGTTACGAATTTTTTTGTAGACCGAGATGTTTTTATTTTTGCGAGCGAACTCTTGGCATATTGCCGGACCTTTTTCAGACGGCCGTGGATGATATCAAAAAGTGTTTTATTTGCACTTTCTTTACATCGTTGGATGCGCCAGTCTTTTAGCTACATTTTAAACACCGAATCAAAATTTTCGGGTGGCTAATAACGGAGTTACGAATTTTTTCGTAGACCGAGATGTTTTTATTTTTGCGAGCGAACTCTTGGCATATTGCCGGACCTTTTTCAGACGGCCGTGGATGATATCAAAAAGTGTTTTATTTGCACTTTCTTTACATCGTTGGATACGCCAGTCTTTTAGCTACATTTTGAACACCGAATCAAAATTTTCTGGTGGCTAATAACGGAGTTACGAATTTTTTTGTAGACCGAGATGTTTTTAGTTTTGCGAGCGAACTCTCGGCATATTGCCGGACCTTTTTCAGACGGCCGTGGATGATATCAAAAAGTGTTTTATTTGCACTTTCTTTACATCGTTGGATGCGCCAGTCTTTTAGCTACATTTTAAACACCGAATCAAAATTTTCTGGTGGCTAATAACGGAGTTACGAATTTTTTTGTAGACCGAGATGTTTTTATTTTTGCGAGCGAACTCTTGGCATATTGCCGGACCTTTTTCAGACGGCCGTGGATGATATCAAAAAGTGTTTTATTTGCACTTTCTTTACATCGTTGGATACGCCAGTCTTTTAGCTACATTTTGAACACCGAATCAAAATTTTCGGTCCGCTAATAACGGAGTTACGAATTTTTTTGTAGACCGAGATGTTTTTAGTTTTGCGAGCGAACTCTCGGCATATTGCCGGACCTTTTTCAGACGGCCGTGGATGATATCAAAAAGTGTTTTATTTGCACTTTCTTTACATCGTTGGATGCGCCAGTCTTTTAGCTACATTTTAAACACCGAATCAAAATTTTCTGGTGGCTAATAACGGAGTTACGAATTTTTTTGTAGACCGAGATGTTTTTATTTTTGCGAGCGAACTCTTGGCATATTGCCGGACCTTTTTCAGACGGCCGTGGATGATATCAAAAAGTGTTTTATTTGCACTTTCTTTACATCGTTGGATACGCCAGTCTTTTAGCTACATTTTGAACACCGAATCAAAATTTTCGGTCCGCTAATAACGGAGTTACGAATTTTTTTGTAGACCGAGATGTTTTTAGTTTTGCGAGCGAACTCTCGGCATATTGCCGGACCTTTTTCAGACGGCCGTGGATGATATCAAAAAGTGTTTTATTTGCACTTTCTTTACATCGTTGGATGCGCCAGTCTTTTAGCTACATTTTGAACACCGAATCAAAATTTTCGGGTGGCTAATAACGGAGTTACGAATTTTTTTGTAGACCGAGATGTTTTTATTTTTGCGAGCGAACTCTTGGCATATTGCCGGACCTTTTTCAGACGGCCGTGGATGATATCAAAAAGTGTTTTATTTGCACTTTCTTTACATCGTTGGATGCGCCAGTCTTTTAGCTACATTTTAAACACCGAATCAAAATTTTCTGGTGGCTAATAACGGAGTTACGAATTTTTTTGTAGACCGAGATGTTTTTAGTTTTGCGAGCGAACTCTCGGCATATTGCCGGACCTTTTTCAGACGGCCGTGGATGATATCAAAAAGTGTTTTATTTGCACTTTCTTTACATCGTTGGATGCGCCAGTCTTTTAGCTACATTTTGAACACCGAATCAAAATTTTCTGGTGGCTAATAACGGAGTTACGAATTTTTTTGTAGACCGAGATGTTTTTATTTTTGCGAGCGAACTCTTGGCATATTGCCGGACCTTTTTCAGACGGCCGTGGATGATATCAAAAAGTGTTTTATTTGCACTTTCTTTACATCGTTGGATGCGCCAGTCTTTTAGCTACATTTTAAACACCGAATCAAAATTTTCTGGTGGCTAATAACGGAGTTACGAATTTTTTTGTAGACCGAGATGTTTTTAGTTTTGCGAGCGAACTCTCGGCATATTGCCGGACCTTTTTCAGACGGCCGTGGATGATATCAAAAAGTGTTTTATTTGCACTTTCTTTACATCGTTGGATGCGCCAGTCTTTTAGCTACATTTTAAACACCGAATCAAAATTTTCTGGTGGCTAATAACGGAGTTACGAATTTTTTCGTAGACCGAGATGTTTTTATTTTTGCGAGCGAACTCTTGGCATATTGCCGGACCTTTTTCAGACGGCCGTGGATGATATCAAAAAGTGTTTTATTTGCACTTTCTTTACATCGTTGGATACGCCAGTCTTTTAGCTACATTTTGAACACCGAATCAAAATTTTCTGGTGGCTAATAACGGAGTTACGAATTTTTTTGTAGACCGAGATGTTTTTAGTTTTGCGAGCGAACTCTCGGCATATTGCCGGACCTTTTTCAGACGGCCGTGGATGATATCAAAAAGTGTTTTATTTGCACTTTCTTTACATCGTTGGATGCGCCAGTCTTTTAGCTACATTTTAAACACCGAATCAAAATTTTCTGGTGGCTAATAACGGAGTTACGAATTTTTTTGTAGACCGAGATGTTTTTATTTTTGCGAGCGAACTCTTGGCATATTGCCGGACCTTTTTCAGACGGCCGTGGATGATATCAAAAAGTGTTTTATTTGCACTTTCTTTACATCGTTGGATACGCCAGTCTTTTAGCTACATTTTGAACACCGAATCAAAATTTTCGGTCCGCTAATAACGGAGTTACGAATTTTTTTGTAGACCGAGATGTTTTTAGTTTTGCGAGCGAACTCTCGGCATATTGCCGGACCTTTTTCAGACGGCCGTGGATGATATCAAAAAGTGTTTTATTTGCACTTTCTTTACATCGTTGGATGCGCCAGTCTTTTAGCTACATTTTGAACACCGAATCAAAATTTTCGGGTGGCTAATAACGGAGTTACGAATTTTTTTGTAGACCGAGATGTTTTTATTTTTGCGAGCGAACTCTTGGCATATTGCCGGACCTTTTTCAGACGGCCGTGGATGATATCAAAAAGTGTTTTATTTGCACTTTCTTTACATCGTTGGATGCGCCAGTCTTTTAGCTACATTTTAAACACCGAATCAAAATTTTCTGGTGGCTAATAACGGAGTTACGAATTTTTTTGTAGACCGAGATGTTTTTATTTTTGCGAGCGAACTCTTGGCATATTGCCGGACCTTTTTCAGACGGCCGTGGATGATATCAAAAAGTGTTTTATTTGCACTTTCTTTACATCGTTGGATGCGCCAGTCTTTTAGCTACATTTTAAACACCGAATCAAAATTTTCTGGTGGCTAATAACGGAGTTACGAATTTTTTTGTAGACCGAGATGTTTTTATTTTTGCGAGCGAACTCTTGGCATATTGCCGGACCTTTTTCAGACGGCCGTGGATGATATCAAAAAGTGTTTTATTTGCACTTTCTTTACATCGTTGGATGCGCCAGTCTTTTAGCTACATTTTAAACACCGAATCAAAATTTTCGGGTGGCTAATAACGGAGTTACGAATTTTTTCGTAGACCGAGAAGTTTTTATTTTTGCGAGCGAACTCTTGGCATATTGCCGGACCTTTTTCAGACGGCCGTGGATGATATCAAAAAGTGTTTTATTTGCACTTTCTTTACATCGTTGGATACGCCAGTCTTTTAGCTACATTTTGAACACCGAATCAAAATTTTCTGGTGGCTAATAACGGAGTTACGAATTTTTTTGTAGACCGAGATGTTTTTAGTTTTGCGAGCGAACTCTCGGCATATTGCCGGACCTTTTTCAGACGGCCGTGGATGATATCAAAAAGTGTTTTATTTGCACTTTCTTTACATCGTTGGATGCGCCAGTCTTTTAGCTACATTTTAAACACCGAATCAAAATTTTCTGGTGGCTAATAACGGAGTTACGAATTTTTTTGTAGACCGAGATGTTTTTATTTTTGCGAGCGAACTCTTGGCATATTGCCGGACCTTTTTCAGACGGCCGTGGATGATATCAAAAAGTGTTTTATTTGCACTTTCTTTACATCGTTGGATACGCCAGTCTTTTAGCTACATTTTGAACACCGAATCAAAATTTTCGGTCCGCTAATAACGGAGTTACGAATTTTTTTGTAGACCGAGATGTTTTTAGTTTTGCGAGCGAACTCTCGGCATATTGCCGGACCTTTTTCAGACGGCCGTGGATGATATCAAAAAGTGTTTTATTTGCACTTTCTTTACATCGTTGGATGCGCCAGTCTTTTAGCTACATTTTAAACACCGAATCAAAATTTTCTGGTGGCTAATAACGGAGTTACGAATTTTTTTGTAGACCGAGATGTTTTTATTTTTGCGAGCGAACTCTTGGCATATTGCCGGACCTTTTTCAGACGGCCGTGGATGATATCAAAAAGTGTTTTATTTGCACTTTCTTTACATCGTTGGATACGCCAGTCTTTTAGCTACATTTTGAACACCGAATCAAAATTTTCGGTCCGCTAATAACGGAGTTACGAATTTTTTTGTAGACCGAGATGTTTTTAGTTTTGCGAGCGAACTCTCGGCATATTGCCGGACCTTTTTCAGACGGCCGTGGATGATATCAAAAAGTGTTTTATTTGCACTTTCTTTACATCGTTGGATGCGCCAGTCTTTTAGCTACATTTTGAACACCGAATCAAAATTTTCGGGTGGCTAATAACGGAGTTACGAATTTTTTTGTAGACCGAGATGTTTTTATTTTTGCGAGCGAACTCTTGGCATATTGCCGGACCTTTTTCAGACGGCCGTGGATGATATCAAAAAGTGTTTTATTTGCACTTTCTTTACATCGTTGGATGCGCCAGTCTTTTAGCTACATTTTAAACACCGAATCAAAATTTTCTGGTGGCTAATAACGGAGTTACGAATTTTTTTGTAGACCGAGATGTTTTTAGTTTTGCGAGCGAACTCTCGGCATATTGCCGGACCTTTTTCAGACGGCCGTGGATGATATCAAAAAGTGTTTTATTTGCACTTTCTTTACATCGTTGGATACGCCAGTCTTTTAGCTACATTTTGAACACCGAATCAAAATTTTCTGGTGGCTAATAACGGAGTTACGAATTTTTTTGTAGACCGAGATGTTTTTATTTTTGCGAGCGAACTCTTGGCATATTGCCGGACCTTTTTCAGACGGCCGTGGATGATATCAAAAAGTGTTTTATTTGCACTTTCTTTACATCGTTGGATGCGCCAGTCTTTTAGCTACATTTTAAACACCGAATCAAAATTTTCTGGTGGCTAATAACGGAGTTACGAATTTTTTTGTAGACCGAGATGTTTTTAGTTTTGCGAGCGAACTCTCGGCATATTGCCGGACCTTTTTCAGACGGCCGTGGATGATATCAAAAAGTGTTTTATTTGCACTTTCTTTACATCGTTGGATGCGCCAGTCTTTTAGCTACATTTTAAACACCGAATCAAAATTTTCTGGTGGCTAATAACGGAGTTACGAATTTTTTCGTAGACCGAGATGTTTTTATTTTTGCGAGCGAACTCTTGGCATATTGCCGGACCTTTTTCAGACGGCCGTGGATGATATCAAAAAGTGTTTTATTTGCACTTTCTTTACATCGTTGGATGCGCCAGTCTTTTAGCTACATTTTAAACACCGAATCAAAATTTTCTGGTGGCTAATAACGGAGTTACGAATTTTTTTGTAGACCGAGATGTTTTTATTTTTGCGAGCGAACTCTTGGCATATTGCCGGACCTTTTTCAGACGGCCGTGGATGATATCAAAAAGTGTTTTATTTGCACTTTCTTTACATCGTTGGATACGCCAGTCTTTTAGCTACATTTTGAACACCGAATCAAAATTTTCTGGTGGCTAATAACGGAGTTACGAATTTTTTTGTAGACCGAGATGTTTTTAGTTTTGCGAGCGAACTCTCGGCATATTGCCGGACCTTTTTCAGACGGCCGTGGATGATATCAAAAAGTGTTTTATTTGCACTTTCTTTACATCGTTGGATACGCCAGTCTTTTAGCTACATTTTGAACACCGAATCAAAATTTTCGGTCCGCTAATAACGGAGTTACGAATTTTTTTGTAGACCGAGATGTTTTTAGTTTTGCGAGCGAACTCTCGGCATATTGCCGGACCTTTTTCAGACGGCCGTGGATGATATCAAAAAGTGTTTTATTTGCACTTTCTTTACATCGTTGGATGCGCCAGTCTTTTAGCTACATTTTGAACACCGAATCAAAATTTTCGGGTGGCTAATAACGGAGTTACGAATTTTTTTGTAGACCGAGATGTTTTTATTTTTGCGAGCGAACTCTTGGCATATTGCCGGACCTTTTTCAGACGGCCGTGGATGATATCAAAAAGTGTTTTATTTGCACTTTCTTTACATCGTTGGATGCGCCAGTCTTTTAGCTACATTTTAAACACCGAATCAAAATTTTCTGGTGGCTAATAACGGAGTTACGAATTTTTTTGTAGACCGAGATGTTTTTATTTTTGCGAGCGAACTCTTGGCATATTGCCGGACCTTTTTCAGACGGCCGTGGATGATATCAAAAAGTGTTTTATTTGCACTTTCTTTACATCGTTGGATACGCCAGTCTTTTAGCTACATTTTGAACACCGAATCAAAATTTTCGGGTGGCTAATAACGGAGTTACGAATTTTTTCGTAGACCGAGATGTTTTTATTTTTGCGAGCGAACTCTTGGCATATTGCCGGACCTTTTTCAGACGGCCGTGGATGATATCAAAAAGTGTTTTATTTGCACTTTCTTTACATCGTTGGATACGCCAGTCTTTTAGCTACATTTTGAACACCGAATCAAAATTTTCGGTCCGCTAATAACGGAGTTACGAATTTTTTTGTAGACCGAGATGTTTTTAGTTTTGCGAGCGAACTCTCGGCATATTGCCGGACCTTTTTCAGACGGCCGTGGATGATATCAAAAAGTGTTTTATTTGCACTTTCTTTACATCGTTGGATGCGCCAGTCTATTAGCTACATTTTGAACACCGAACATCAAGTGCACCACTAACTTTAGAAGTTAGGGCAAACATATCGCGGCCCCAGAGGGACCGGCCCACCGGGATTTCTCCCGGTGTCCCGCCGGCCCTGTCCGCCACTGGATAGGCATGACTTCGTCGCTTTACAAATGTATGTAATGACAATGATTTTAAGATATATTTTTTCTTGAGAAAATGGTTAACAAGAAGAACAAGGGGCTCGCAAATTAAGGAATAATTTAACAAAGGGCTCGCACGAGCCCCCTACAGCTCACCACTGCTTGTGCCTCCTTTAACTTCTGTGATCCTGATACTCCAAATTCAAATTTTTTGAAACGAAACCATTGCTAGGGCTATAATAAAAATTTTGTAAACACTAGTGACGTCATATCAATTTATGCGATTCTGGTCCTTAAGTCTGATTTTGAATTTATTTGATAGCTTTCGAACAAGATTTTGAATTTTTGTATCAGGATCACAGAAGTTGAAGGAGGTTACAGCCTAATACAAATCTATGGTGGTAATGCAGTTTTCTGTGATTTTTGCTAGTAATTTTGTTAAATTTTGAATATGCAGCTGTGCATTTATGAATTGAGGGTTGCCTATTTCTTTTGTTATTTGTGTACGTTAAAATAAAAACACATTGTTTGGCAATGTTTTTATTATCCCAATAAATGTTATTATACACGTAATTAAATTACAGTTTTTGAGCGACACTACATATGAAAACTTGCTTATTATCATTTTTCCCGCGACATCTTCATATTCTTATGTACTTTAAAAACAAGTCTGATTTCATACATGAAATAATTTTAGAAATTCAAATTTGCTGAATTGGATATATTCGTTCTGTATGAACAATAAAATAACTGCTTAATTTACTAAAAAATCATTTTATTTAAAGTATATAGTACACTGCAATTTTATTATTAATTAAAACTACAGTACAAAATAATTGTCTTACTTATGCTGAAGTATAAAGTTACTTCAACTAAATAATTACTAAAAATTAAACCATACTTAAAAAATTATCTAAATCAGTACTTTATACAAAGGATTTTTATAAACTGTTCCATTTTGCTATACATCAGTTTACGATAATTAATTATAATGAAAGACATTCTCAATAGTACCTCAAGTTTAAAATTTAAAACAAAACTATACTGAAAAAAAATACAAAAATCATTCTGCTTTTGATAATTTCAAATCAAATTTAAAAATAAATGTCGAAATTAATATCACTTGGAATGAAATTCTTATAAATCTAAAGATAGTGATTACACTAAGTAATATTTTAAAAGCACATTAAAAACGTTTTAAACACACTGTATAAATTAGAATCACAGACTCGTAAGCCACATTAGAATGAGATTTCTGGGATTCCATAAACAAATTATTATACACACAAAAAACAAATCCTACTAACAAGTTTCAATTGTCATGGTCCATAATTTGTCATAAATTGATTTCACCAATAAAATAAGTGAACTAAAATAAAAAAATGTATAATTCAGACCGTATAGCAATATTTGATCGCTGATTATTCATTCCCTCAATTTAAACACTTAAATATTTATGTTAAGACACAATTTTTTGTGACTGCTATTTGAATTATACATTTTTGATATTTCATAAAATTGTTGGCGTATAAAACTACAGTCTAAAATGTGTCTAAAACCTAACAGTATATATAGTAAATTATTTACAAAATATAATAAGTAAGTAATCTATAAAATATTACAACGCTTTTATAACAAATGTGTTGTGTCCAAGGCACATGATGAATGCTTTTGTTTACCAGCAAGGTACAAAAACATGAGGATAATGCAACACGAATATGTATTTAAATACTGTTAGTAAAAAACAAATGAATTTCAAAAATACTGGATTTGTTATATAGAATTACATGAAATGAGACCAAACGATAGTTCTTTGTTAAAATATGCAGCCCCAGAATTAATACTTATTAACACAGTATATAAAAAGATTCCACAAAAATAGTTTGTTCACTGGAGACACTATTATTTTTTTTTTAAATAACAACTCTTACCATCAGAAATGGCAAGTGAGGCACAGTAAGGGGCGGATTTAAGGCAGAGGCACAGGGAAATATTGCCTTTCCTGTTGATTTTCGGAGAGTATTCACCAATAGTTTAAATTCCCTTTGGTTACAAATCTTTAGAAAGATGTAAGGTGTCAATATAATTATTTGTAACACGGTGTTTTTCCTGCGATTTTTTTTGTATCCGCCACTGGGCACAGTTCTTGATTATTCTAAAATGTCCTTAACACTGCATTAAATATAAATAGCATCTGATCCCTTATTAGTTTGGTGCCCTGTAGGCACATACGTGTTCGGACTTGTGATATTTTCCGACCAATCAGATGTACACGAATGAGGTGAACTTGACGACCAATGGCCTGGACTTTCTGGGCTAGGAGTGGGGAAGTTATCTGGTGCTAGATGTTGTGGCGTAACATCCGAGTGCTGCGAAGGGGGCGTTAAAAAATAATTTTGTTGATACTGTTGTGGTTGCAACGATTGCGGTGTAACACTGTTCGGTTGTCCGGTCGAATAAGCCATCGATAATTCGAGACCGGCCTGGCTAAAATCGAAACCCATCGGTAAGTTCTGCGTTTGTGGTACTCCACCATGTTTTTGTTGTGTGGCTGCTCTCATCGCAGCTATATGCGTGGGACTTGTTGGTAAAGATGGCCTTGATTTGGCTGGTGATGGAGATCCGTTGTAAGCTTGTGGTGAAAGAGACATGTTTGATTGTACGGAGTGTGGGGGTGATTGGTTTGAATATGGGGGACTTAAGGTGTTTGGTTGCAACTGTCGTTGTAATAAAAGTTGATCTGGAAAACTAGCTAATGTGAAGGCACCATAATTATCTAGACTCAATAAATTATGTATCGATGGCTGATTTTTAATAACATCTTCGTAGCTTGGTGGCTGTTTGCTAGCCATCAGTCCCTCTAACCCAGTTGGCATACCCATATTGGAATATATGGAAGCGGTATCGTACGGGCTTGGGAGAGAGTTGTTAGTCATTGGTGATTCCACAGGGCTAAGACTCGATGTTATGGAATCAATAATCTGTGGTATTTCAGTATGAGGCATATTTTGAGTCTTTTTATTCGACTTCTTCACACTGGGCTTGCGACGAACACTTCCTCCAGTATTAGCACCCTCGATTTCAGGGCTCGCTGGATCAAGCGAACCGTTATTTCCTGCTTTGCTCGGCCTTTTCGATTTTTGTCTCTTAGGTACAATAACGGTTGGCTGTTGAATCATTTGACCATTTGGAGAAGCTAAAAAATATATTCAAATTAGTAAACGTATCGAAACTAGAGATTCGTGAAACTTACTGAGGTACTTACTCATCATGGAATTGTTTGGTACTACGTTAACCATCTGTGGACTTCTCGGTACATGTTCTTCGAGTAACCTTACTATATCATGGTGTAGTCGTTCGCTTGCCACATCACGCGGCAGGCGATCCATGTGATCTGTGATTTCACGATTGGCATAGGCTTCTAATAAAGCTTTGCAAGCTTGATAAGAACCTTCACGAGCCGCAAGGAACAAAGGTGTTTCATCCTAAAAACAATCAATGATTAGTGAGGAAAAATGTTACCATAAAAAAGTGTTTTACCTTGTCATCTTGAGCATCCCTATTTGCTCCATGTGCTAATAATATATTTACAGCTTCTACATTATTTACTGCAGCGGCCCAGTGTAGTGCAGTTTTACCAGAATTATCGGAAGCATTTATATCTGCTTCGGCACTAATGAGATCCTGGACCATACCCTCGATAGCAAGTCTTGCTGCCAGTATAAGAGGTGTGGTGCCTTCATGCATACGTGCATTAAGATTGGTGGCTCTATTTCTAAGTAAAATTTGGAATACTCCTACTGCATCCGCCGCTACTGCAGCGTGCAAAGGAGTTCTTCCTGTGTTATCCTGAGCGTTTGCATCTGCTCCGGCATCTAACAATCGCTTTGCCGCATCAGCTCGAGCATAACGTGCGGCTAGATGTAAAGATGTTTCTCCGGTCTTGTCCATTGTGGCGTTAAGCTCGGCTCCTTGTGCTACAAGATCTTGGATAACGTTACCAGCTGTATCGTCTTCCTCGTCTTCACCGGTATCCATTCCACCACCACGAACAGCAGCTACCATTATAGGCGTCATTCCGCATGGTCCTCGAGCATTAACGTCATTAAGATCACCGTTTTGTGGTGGAGTGAGCATAGCAGGTGGGCGTATATCGGCTGCTTCCATATGTTGTTGGGTCCAAACTCTAGGTTCCGCCTCTTCATAGTCCGTTATTGCGGTATGATCGCTAGCATATCCTGCATCCAACACTCGCATACGTTTTGGCTGTGGCATTTCTGATTCATCATCTGACCATTGCTGACCATGTCCCATATGTTGACCATGAGAATTCATGTCCAAATCCATACAAGCTATGGATGGATTTTTGTTCAGATTACGCATTTCTTGTCCATCTGGTCCTCGCCGCCGGGATCTTCGTCTAGTACCTGAATTCGTTCGAAGGAACCCTTCCGGGAACCAAGTGATACCCGACGCTCGTTTTCTTTGAGTGGTGACGATGATACCAATGACTCCCCCAATGCAGATAACCAACAGAATACCAAACAGTACATATTTGGCATTCGTAGGTGATTCCATTTCACCTTTTTCATCGCTATCACTTAGACCCACTTGATAAATTGGGAAGGATTGAGATAACGTATGTCTCGAGGCTTTAGCAGCCAAAAATTCTGCCGCAGCATTTGCGGACTGGAAACAATAATCCGTATCTGCTGTACATTTACGATTGTCAATTTCCAGATAAACTTTGATGCCTGATCGACCCTGTTGTTCAGTGGGTGCGACGTTATATTTGTGTCCGTAGTATGCATTTTGTGTACGTGTGGGTGTCGATCCGTTCCAAGAATATATCATATCGTTACCCATTTGATCTTTCTTCACTCTCACGGTGGTACGTAACTGATATCCAGTGTCTCTTAAAAATGCTACCACATTTTGTCTGAAAGCCTGTATGTCCATTAATATAATCATGGAAATGACGCCTTCGGCAATTTCAGGAGGTTCCTTCTCACAATCCAAACCGTCCCAGTTACATTCGGCGTTATTACATCCGTAGTCGCAGTGGCCGTTTGCATAATGTTTCTGGCAATAAGCGTCATAAACAGGGTTACAAGGTTGCAGCGTTTTTTCACAGTCACGTCCATCAAACAAACACTGTGGATTGTTACATTCTTGATTGCAAATTCCGTCCATGAAAACTTCCCAACATCTAGAAGCTGTGCAGTTTGCCCAAGGATTGATACCCAAGGTACAGTCGTTGCCATCAAAATCGCAAGCGTAGGTATTGCACTCGTCATCGCATCGCAAATTGCCTCGCTTTTGACGACAGTTGTTTTTCAAGCACTGTATTCGTTGCAGCTCCAAGTCTTTGGCATAGTAATTAATTGAATCTTTTCTAGTCATGACAGCTTGACCCAAACCACCAGGGAAATTACGATCATAAATCTCACAGTTTTTGCCGGTGTGTTTAGCGGGACAGAAGCAAGCATAATCACCGAGTTTATCCTGGCAAATAGAATCAGGATGTCGGCAAGGGTTACTGCTACACTCATTGAGTGAATCGATTTCGCAATTTGTGCCTGTGGTACCAGTCAAACAATCACAGCGATATCCTCCTTCTTCAGCTATGTGACATATGCCGCCATTTTGACACGGATCTGAATCACAATCGTATCCACTGAATTCGCAATTCTTTCCATAGAAACCGTCTTGGCATGTGCAACGATGACCTGCATGAGTTGTTGCACAAATTCCACCGTTCTGACACGGGGAATTAGCACAGAAATTAACTTTGACTTCACAATGCCTTCCCATGAATCCCAATTTGCAGTTACAATGATAATCATTGACCAATTGAACACAATCTAGAGTACCGGGAGCCGAACAAGGATTCGATAAACACTCGTTTATATCTCCTTCACATCTCGGCCCCACAAATCCTGGCAAACATTTACATTCAAAACCACCAACTTTATCAATGCAAGTTCCGTTGTTGTGGCATGCATCTTGTCTACAGTCGTCAATATTTATTTCACATATATATCCTAATGTGCCGGGAGGACACGAACATTGGAAAGTGTCCACCAAATCATGGCAAGTTCCGCCGTTTTGGCATGGATTTGGTTTACAGTCGTCAACGTTTAATTCACAATTTTGACCTTGAAAACCCTTGGTGCATAGGCACGAGTATGAACCAATTAGATCTTTGCATGTTGCGCCATTTTGACAAGGTGCCGATTCACATTCGTTTATTTCTCTCTGACAGTAAGATCCCGTATAGCCATCCAAACAGCGACAACGATGGGAGTTGCCAATGTCTTCGCATGTTCCATTGTTACAAAGCAGTTTAGGTGCAACACCTGAAACAAATGAACATCGACCATAAAACAACTGAACATCAACCATAAAACAACTGAACATCAACCATAAAACAACTGAACATCAACCATAAAACAAATTAACATCAACCATAAAACAACTGAACATCAACCATAAAACAACTGAACATCAACCATAAAACAACTGAACATCAACCATAAAACAACTGAACATCAACCATAAAACAACTGAACATCAACCATAAAACAACTGAACATCAACCATAAAACAACTGAACATCAACCATAAAACAAATGTTTAACTTTTTGTTTTAATGATCAGTATCTCATTAAAATTACCTTTTCTTAATGCTGCATCTTTACAGCTAACCATTTCGACATCACAAACTTTTCCGGTCCAACCCACGGCACATAAGCACTGATACTGATTTTTGATCTGACGGCAAGTAGCTGCATTTTCGCAAGGATTGTTAGAACACCAGTCCACGTACTCTCCACAATCTTTGCCGGCAAACCCGTATGGGCAATGGCAAGTGTAATGGGTAATATGGTCCTGGCATGTAGCTACATTTAAGCAAGGTGAACTATCGCATAAGTTTATTCGATTCTGGCAGTTGGAACCAGTATAGCTACAAAGAAATTATAATCTTAGAATACACTTTTTTTTGTTTATTTAAGTTTTTCGTGATATGATAAAACGCCTTTTATCTCCACTATAAATTTCTTAACTTACCCAGGTCGACAGGTGCAACTGTAGGAATTAATGCCATCAATACAAGTGCCTCCATTCATGCAACTACTTTCTGTGCAGTCTTCATCGTTGGTTTGACAATTAATACCCGAAAATCCTAGAGGGCAAGTGCATGTAAATGAATCTACGTATTGGTTGCAAGTAGCACCATTTAAGCATGGGTTAGATAAACATTCATCAATATCAACCTCACAGTGTTTGCCCTCAAAACCATTGACACAGAGGCACATGTAGTCACCAATATCGTCTAAACATGTGCCACCATTTTGGCAAGGAGCTGCAAAAAATATATAATTGGATAACAGTTTCATTGACACGTAATTTTACATATTTAGTGAACAAAAATTTTAATGTTCCTGATAAAAAAAATTAAATAAATTAAATAATAATTTTTTGTTATAAAATAATAAAAATTTTATTTTAATTTGGACTACTCAGTTATTGAAAAAAAAAATTCTCGGTGATTTCCATATGCAACCATATGAAAAATAATAGTTTTGTGAAAATAACGTCCTTTATTTATCATGAAAACAAATGAATTGGTCGCATAGCACTGAAACTATAAAAGACAAAAGAATTGTACCAAAAAATGACAAAAGATTATCAGAGCATTTGTTTTGTAAAACTTATATTTTACAAGCAATATGCGTTATACTTTTTGGTCGATTTGTATTTTCATTAATATTTATACTTACATGAGGCACAATCATCCGTGTTTACTGTACAGTCTCTGCCCTCATAACCACGAGCACACATACACTGATATGATCCGTTGATATTTCTGCAAGTAGCTCCATTGCGACACGGTGCAGAAACGAGACATTCATCAACATCTTGTTCACACAGCCGTCCTGTATAACCCACACTACATGAGCACGCAAAGTCCAAATAATTTGAACTGGGAGTACATCTGGCATTATGGCGACATCTGTTAGGAGAGCAGGGGTCGAGTTTTTCCTGGCAATTTCTGCCAGTATATGGGAGTTCGCATACACATTTGTAATCATTTACTTGATCGATACACGAGCCACTGTTCTTGCAAGGATTTATAGCACAATCATCGACGTTGTTTTCGCAGTTGACGCCTGTGTAACCAGGTAAACATTCGCAAGTGTATGAAGCAAGATGGTCTCTGCACAAGCCTCCATGTTGACAAGGATTGGAGGCACACTCGTCTATATCATTTTCACACTGTTTTCCGCCATAACCTGAATCAATAATCAATATTACATGTTTAAAAACACAAAAAAATACAATTTTAATATCGAATTATCACTTCAGTTTTAATTGATATTTAATCAATTTCTCTAATAAAATACACACTAAATAAATACTTATTTAATTTCAAACTAAGTACCTGGCAAGCAATGACATATAAACTGATTAACGCCGTCCTCACAACTGCCGCCATTTTTGCACGGATTGGATTTGCACTCGTCCACATCGCTAAGGCATCGGGCATCATAGTAGCCCCTCGGACATTCACAACGAAATCCGTTTATAAGATCTATACAAACACCACCATTGGCACAAGGATTGGACGCGCATTCATCTATATCGGTTTCGCAGTGCTGTCCAGTAAAGCCGGGTATACATTCACAAGTGTACCTAAAAAACAGATTAATACATATTATGAATATATAACATAAAATAATGTCCCAAAATATACTAATAAAATTACTCAACATGCGTTTATTAGGCTTTTAATAACATTTGACAGCAGGGGTGGATCTAGGTTTTTCGGGACCTAGGGCTTATTGAAGTCCAATGGGGCCCCATTGTTGTTAAATTAAGAATCTTTAAATTGGGGTTTAAAATTTATTTTTAATAACATCAAAATCAGAGTTGAAATATATTTATTTATGAAATGGTGTTGAATGACAAACATTACATCTTGTATAAAAAAAAAACTTAAGACATAAAGAAATATTATTAACAAAAATATGTTAACAAACAAAATTTATGATAATAATTCAATTTTTGTGAGCCCTTGATACTTGGGGGCCCAGGGCTTAAGCCCTATTAGTCCCTATGTAGATCCGCCCCTGTTTGACAATACTTTTCCTAATTTGGTTTTTTATTCTGTTCCGTATTTGAAAATTATAATATACATATATACAACATATCATGTTGTTTTTATAAGCTGCCAAAAACTGTTAAAATTAATTTTAATTAAAATCAATCAAATGTAACTTGAACATGAATATCATCAAAAATAATTTTTTTAACAAATTTGAATTTTATAACATAATTTAAGAAAATGGTAAATTTATATGTATAACATTGTTAGGAATAAAACTTAATCAGTATCAAATATTTAATGGTACTTTTTATGTGTGCTTTAGGCCAGCGGTTCCCAATTTTTTTTAAATCTTAGAGCCGCTTTACAATTTCAAAAATTATTGAAGACCGCAATAGTTATTTATGTATCAAGGCCAAAAAGTGTAACTTTTTCGGCCACGTCTGGTTTGCTGGCCGAGACGTAGTCGAGGCCAGCAAACAGGCAAGACCGAAAAAGTACGTTTTGGCCGAGGTGCATATTACATTTTTTGTGCGATCGAATTAAAAACAATTTAAATTTTTAGTAATTTTCAAAATTATAGGTTAGAAACTACGTGACATTCTGTCACTGACAGATGACGGCGTATGTACTGCATTACCGGCCCTCTCCTTAGCAACGGCTGTAAAAGTTACTTTTTCGGCCGTTGCTAAGGGTAACGGCCTGAAAAGTAACTTTTACGGCCGTTGCTAAGGATAGGGCCGGTAATGCAGTACTTTATGGTTGCTAACGCGTCCGTCAAACAGCTGTTTCTAGTACGATCGCACAAAAAAAGGTTTATTTGGGTTACAAGTATACAGGGTGAGGCATCACTTATGGACACCCCCACTTATTTTGTTTTTGGAAGGAATTATCAAAAAAAGTTTCAAATAAAAGTTGTTTGATAAAGTATTTCCCATAATATTGTCAAATTTTTGTTTTCTTCAGTTTTTCAGGGGTTACGGTACCATATTTGTTTTTTTTAAATGGCACCATCCATATTTTTTTATACGGTTAGAAAGACATTTTCTTTCTCTTTTCAACACACTAAAACTTTTATACCCTTACAATACAACATTTTTAAGAAAATTGCAAAAGAACAATTTTGTTTTAAAAGCGTAGTTATTAATTAATTTACATAAGTAGGATTTGAAAATGCTACAAAATGGTAAGAGATTAAAAAAAAAGTTATTTAGGTTACAACGTTAAACACAAAACTAATGTAATAAATTTTTTACGGTTTTGTATTATTTCCAAAGCCGACTAATGTAAATTAATTAATAACTTACGCTTTTAAAACAAAATTGTTCTTTTGCGATTTTCTTAAAAATTTTGTAATGTAAGGGTATAAAAGTTTTAGTGCATTGAAAAGGGAAAGAAAATGTCTTTCAAATCGTATAAAAAAATATGGATGGTGCCATTTAAAAAAAAACAAATATGATGCTGTAACTCCTAAAAAACAAAAGAAAACAAAAATTTGACATGACAATATTTTGGAAAATACTGTATCAAACAACTTTTATTTGAAACTTTTTTTGATAATTCTTTCCAATAACAAAATAAGTGGGGGTGTCATAAGTGATGCCTCACCCTGTATAAATGCATAGGTGTTACTAAGAATTGTTTAAAATCTCATGGATACCCTAAAAAGATCTCAGGGTTCCTTATGGGTTCATGGCCACACTTTAAGAAATAATGGTTAAGTTTACGATATTATCAATAATCTCTTAACAGCACACAATTAAATTATTTGTTACTAAATTAAATGCCATTAAATATAAGCTATTTTCTACGATATTTTTGGTATTTAATTTGCAAATTTGACACAAAAAAAAAGAACAAGAGAGGCATCCATTAATATTAAAATATAAAATTGTAATAACACAGCCCAACTTCTAACACATTCAATGCACAGGCAACACAGATGCAAAACTTAAAAATTTGTAACATAAAAATTAATTTTGTTAAAAACATATATAACACAGGAAGGACACTTAGCAATCAAATAATATTTTTTACACAAGTTCATCATATGGTTGAAAAAAATTGCAAATTCTCTCAATCAACGAAGTTTTTCTAATCAAAAGTTCTTAATAATATGGTTGGAGTTTTTGTGTAATTACTAAACAATAAATAAAATTTATTTCAGAAATAATTACAAAGTTGTAGGTAAATATTAAATAAAAATTTTAAGTACATTGTTTTTGAAATGAGACATTCAATTATTATATTCCTGCAATAATATATGTTTTAGCATGACAAATTCAATAAACTTTTAGAACTTATAAAATGCAAAAAAAAACAGTCAATTGTAAATGTTGAAACTTACTCCCTAAATGGATTATTGCTGCCCGTTCATGAAAAAAAATTTCAACTGTTAGTATGTACTACATAAAATTAGTTTCAAGCATGTCTGAATTATAAACATATAACTGTAAATATTTTACCTGTTGATTCCATCAATACAACGTGCATTATTTCGGCAGGGGTTGCTGTAACATTCGTTAACATTGATTTCACAGTTCGATCCTGATGTACCAGCTTTGCATATGCACTGGTAATTGTTAACTAAATCTTGACAAATGCCACCGAATTGACAAGGATTGGATTCGCATTCGTTTATTTGAGATTGACACAAATATCCAGTGTATCCGGGATGGCAAGTGCAGGTAAATGAGTTTTCACCGTCAATACATTCCCCATGATGACATGGAGATGATGCACAATCGTTGATATTTGTTTCACAAGATAAACCTACAAAAATCATGATTTTTATCCATTGATGATTAATAGTTAAAAAAAGGATGTATAGTATATGTTTTAATATTCGACTGTTTATACAGGGTGAGTCACGACGGACGCGTCGGAGTTTTATGGCGAAACGGTTTATATTTTTTAATTTCTGTCGCTGTTAGATTATGTAAGTCAATAAGGGCTACATTTTAAAAATATTTTCAAATATACAGGGTGCTCCAAAAAAGAGTGCCACATCAAAGTTATACTTTTTCTTATGGAACACCCTGTATATTTTTACATTTTTGGATTCCTCTTTAAATTTAATTAAAAAAATGTGTAAGGTCATATGGGTCTAAAGTTAACCGTTCTCGTGAAAATTGCATTTTCATGAAAATACAGTATTTTCAAAAATTTTCAACATTTGAAAACTTTGACAAGTCTGAAGAAATTCGCTTGGAGATAAGATTGACAATAGATTATGTAACACTTTGCACCACCTACATTTTTAAAATATTATACAGGGCGTTTTTTACGCTTGGCCAAACTTGTGAAACTTTAAACATCGATAACTCTTTTTTTTTAAATACAACGCCCTATATTTTTTTACACCGTCTTATAGAAAATTTAATTCTCTTTCAAAAACATTAAGGCTGTTTTTCACCTAAAATTGATATTTTCTGAGATATCGCGATTTTATTGTTAATTATTAGGGCAAAGTAATATTTTCAAGTAGGCTATGAAGGTAATTTAAAACAATTAAAAGAAATAACAGGAAACTTATAATTTTGTCGTTTGCCTACACATTTTTGACATTTTTTTATAAGAAAGTTGTAATTTACCATTTTTACGTTTAAATTAGGTTTCTCATCAGGGCCACAATATTTTTCGTATAATTGAGTTTGATCGTTTGCCAAGTCCTAAAAACCGATTGATAATGTATTAGGTACGAGAACGGAACGCTGATTTAAAAAAAAAGTAATACTGACTTGTCTAATTTTACATTTAAAAAAAAAAAACATGGTTGGTACTATTTCGGTAGAGTGTCGTAGTATCGTATCGTAAACAGACAAAAAATGGTTTATAGGATTTAGTAATTATCTTATAACACTGAACCAATAAATAAATGCATAAATAATATTAAAAAATCTCTATTTAAACGTAAGTATGGTAAAACTACAAATTTCCTATAAAACTATGTTAAAAGGGTGTAGTCAAAGGATAAAATTATAAGTGTCTTGTTTTTTCTTTCAATTGTTTTAAATTACCGCTGTCTACCTTCATAGCCTACTTGAAAATATTACTTTGCCCTAATAATTAACAATAAAATCGCGATATCTCGGAAAATATCAATTTTAGGTGAAAAACAGCCTTAATGTTTTTAAAAGAGAATTAAATTTTCTATAAGACGGTGCAAAAAAATATAGGGCGTTGTATTTAAAAAAAATGAGTTATCGATGTTTAAAGTTTCACAAGTTTGACCAAGCGTAAAAAACGCCCTGTATAATATTTTAAAAATGTAGGTGGTGCAAAGTGTTACATAATCTATTGTCAATCTTATCTCCAAGCGAATTTCTTGAGACTTCTCAAAGTTTTTAAATGTTGAAAATTTTTGAAAATACTGTATTTTCATGAAAATGCGATTTTCACGAGAACGGTTGACTTTAGACCCATATGACCTTATACATTTTTTTAATTAAATTTAAAGAGGAATCCAAAAATGTAAAAATATACAGGGTGTTCCATAAGAAAAAGTATAACTTTGATATGGCACTCTTTTTTGGAGCACCCTGTACATTTGAAAATATTTTTAAAATGTAGCCCTTATTGACTTACATAATCTAACAGCGACAGAAATTGAAAAATATAAACCGTTTCGCCATAAAACTCCGACGCGTCCGTCGTGACTCACCCTGTATATAGTGTATGTATAAATAGCCAATTGTTTATCTAAAGAAATTGTATGGATAGTCAATTCGTCAATTTGTATACACATAGAATATGTATAAATAGCAATTTTACTATACATCTTTTACAAATAAACAGCCAATTGTTTTTACATAGTATAATTATGTATTAATGGCCACATCCTTAAAAAAAAGTGTATCATACCTGTGAAACCTGGAGGACATTCGCAAGTATAACCAGCTATAGAGTCATGACATATACCGCCATTCCGGCATGGGCTTGAGATGCAATCGTCGATGTTGATTTGACAACGAGAACCAGTGAAGCCGATGGCACATGTACATTTAAAGGAATTAATGAGATCATGACATGTTCCACCATTTAAACAAGGTCGGTCTTTGCATTCGTCTATATCAATTTCACATTGGGTGCCCGTAAAACCTAGAAAAACAAAATTATTATAAGCAAACATACCTTCAATTTTGGTCACAATTATATTTGTACTTTATACATTTTAAATAATGTGTTTATCATATGATAAAAAAAATGTTATTCAATATTACCTATTTTTTTTTAACATTACAAAACAACTAACAAAAATCGAATTTTATTGTTGTAGTCTAATAAGGATTTATTTTTATGGTTTAGACCAGGGGTCGGCAACGCAACCATTTTGTCAATAAGGGCACAATATAAATTCAAAAGTTATTGGGGGGCGCCCGAAAAAAAAAACTTTAAAATATTAAAGGTATTATTTCCGGTAGTTGCCTTATGAACATAATACATAGGGTTCAAATTCGCACATTTCGGTCGGTTAGCAATGTCCTATGAGCGTACCATAGAACTGATTTCCTACACCGTATGTGTGAGGGCGCATAAAAATCTCACCGAAGGCGCCATGGCGCCCGCGGGCGCCTCGTTGCCGATCCCTGGTTTAGACTTTCATTGTTGGAAATTTTTAAATTACATTAATTAATTATGTTAACTAATGGAAAGTATTTTTTAGCAACTTGAAACAATTAATATACGGTTTTACGTCTTTTTAGTAATGTAAAAAGGCAATCTAGTTATTAATATATTATTGTACTCTTACTGTAATATTATATTCTGTGTTTAATCATATTTATGTATTTTGAGTAACACTCTTAAGATGAAAATATTTGAGTTCACGGTAAATAAAAACCTAATTTATACAAATACCTAAAATAATTTAAAAAAGTCTTCGACTTACGTCAGAATCGACTTACGACGGAGACGTCGGAACGGAACCGCGTCGTAAGTCAAGTACAATCTGCATGCGCATGACACGAATATTAAATTCATCAGCGTTATTTTATTTAAAAAATGTTGACCACACAAATTAATCGCGAAGTTTTAAGTCGCGGTTTGCGAAAAATTTTACAAGCGCCTAGTTACAAATTCCTAATTTACTGAAAATTGACTTTAAAAGAATAATACACAACCGTTGATAAACGTTTAAATCAATAGTTGAGATAGTTATGTACTCAACTGTAGTGAAATAATAACAGATTTTGTCTTGCACGATGTGTAGCTTATGCGACTACAGAAATCTTTAAAAATAGACATAAAACAAACTTATATAAAATTTTCAACTAATTATAATTGAATATATCCACTCCACTTCTATAATAAGTCTTATCAGTCAATTTATATTTTAGCGGCGTTGAATTATAAAATCTTTTAGATGTTAGTAGAATAATATTCGATCTAGTATAACTGGTTTAAAGAAGATATTAACTGATTATGGGCTTAACGCTTAAACATTTGCATTTATATGCGAATAATTTACTAATAAATTACCGTCGAAATTATAAGATAAAAAATGTTGCTGACAGATCTTCTTGGTGATACATACACTAATATACACGCGAATATTGGTTTTATATAATAATCTGATCTGATAATCATTCCAACGATTCATTTAATTTACATAGTAGCTTTTTGTGCAAATGAACTGGTTTACTCGATTAGTAGAAACTCTCGCGATGATAATTGGCCCAGTTCACATAAAATCCACACTGATCTTAAAATGGAAAACCGAATGAAAGAGTAAAAGGTCTGTATAATACAAAAGAATGCCTATTTTTATTAATGAGCATGTGCAACATAAACGAATTCATAACATTATTGCGGATGGATTATTAATTGAAAACTTTTTAATTTAAAAAAATGCTTTATAATTTTGGAGCAACTTTTTAGAACGCACATATAAAATGCCATTAATATGAATACCAAAACACAAAACGGGAGTCTAGTTCGTTAATGGATAGGTACTGTTGTTCCACTTGACAGTTAGGTATTTTTTGATAACAGTTTTTGAAAATGCCTTTTTAGGGTGCAGCGACAACAACATTATTTTGAAAAATATCAAAACAATACTTTTAAACATTTTGGTCGATTTTTTATTACATAAATGAATATTAAAATAAATTTTGATCATGGTTTTTATAAGACGTTTTCAAAAGAGCTTTAAAAGAACATAAAATTAATTTATTTGTGATTTTTAAAAATTATAAAAATTACAAAAACTAATCTACCACAGTTTTTAAATTTTTCATAGAACTGCAAAAAACTTGTACGTATAAAAATTATAAAGAAGGGATTTCATATTTGCCCGTAAAATATTAATTTAACTTGTCGACAATGTTTAATATAGTATTTTTAATTAGACTTGAGAAATGGCAATTAAAAACCTACAAAAGTTATAAAACAATATTAAATAAAATAGGGAGTTCTTAGGTGGTTTAGCGATTTCATTTTAACCTCCACATTTTCGTTATGAAGATGATGCTATTAAGATAAATTAAGTAACCAGACGTCCCCCATAACGGGGAAATTTCCCACATTTGAACTTATTGTCCCTTACTCTAAAACGTCCCCCATTAAAATTCAAATTAAAGTGCACTTTATGACGAGTTTTCGTATTTTAAACAATATATTATCACAGAAGAAAAAGTGCAGGATTGGATTAGTGCTAACTGCTAATATAGAATCGGATATGAAGTGGGTAGAGAGCTCCAAACATTTTAAACAGAATCATGTTCATGTCAACATATAAAAAGAACGCTTGAATTTGCGTATTTTGATACTAATGCTACGACTGAGAGGGTTTTTCGTTAATTGGGCATCAGAAAAAACTTAATTAAAAGTTGAAACACTATATTATATAGGTACAAACAAAATATAGTTTGAATGTTACTTGTCACGAAGTTCACAGTATTTTAAAAATAGTATATCACATAACAAAAACTGTAAGAAGCATATTACGCACGAGTGGAAAAGTTGCGCACGGAGCCGCGTAGCGGCGAGTGCGTATTTCTACGAGCGCGTAACTGCTTTACAACTCGTGTTGTGTAGATTACTTTTTCTACGATCACATAATACCTACGATTTCAACGGCTTTTTGGCTAATTTACACATGTGACTACGTTTTCTTGTCAATTTTGACGTTAGTCTACTTTGACATTTCTAGACAAGTGTGCGTTTTGCTTACCGTGCGTTATAACTCACTTACTAGACATGCAGGAAGGGTTTGACGTGAGTCTACTTTGATCATTTCTTTCAAAAACTGTGCTTTTTGCTTACCATGCAGGCTGTACGGTAAGAGTCATTTACATTAGTGGTCGTAGGCTCGTAGGAAAAATGATAAGTATAAAATTACTTAAAAAATACACAGTTCTGAAAAATACAGTTTTTGATATTGCATTATTTATGTAAAAGATTAATATTAAACTTAACCAAAATGTTGTTTTTAAACACACAGACATTGCCAGTCATTTGATGGCCAAGTTAGCTAGTTTTGACGTTTCATCATTTTCTGTGATAGTAAAATATTTTGCTTGTACATATATACTTTTTTTTAAACCAATAAATGTCCCCCGTTTGACCCTTGAACATCTGGTCACTGTACTATAAGAGCTAGTGATGTAAATTGGAAAAGAATAGATAAAGCTGGTGGTAGATAACCTGATAACTAAGTTGAAGAAATAGAGTATAAAAAAGCGCGAAATTATTTTCAATTTAGTTTAAGTGTAATAGATTTAACCTCATGTGTAGGTAAGCAATCAGGAATATATTAAACATCAATCAACTCTCTCCATGATGCAAAGCGATTTCGCCCTGACAGCGATGATCCTTTCTCAAAAATTAAACAAGAAACATAGTTTAATTGCGCACTCAGTTTCCACAAAAAAGGAAAAATAATCTATCGTAATACAAAGTTAAGTAACATTTTCATTTTCCCCAAAAATTATCGTACAGCAACTTACAGCGATTAAGATGCACTACGAATAACTGTAGAAGTTAATTATATTTTTTTAAAAAACCTTAAAATCTAGAGGTATTTGCTGTCGGAACTTGTAATTTTGTATTGTAAGTAAGCAGTACGGTTAAATTAGTATAATCGGGTTAGTGAATTCGCGCATGAACGTTAATATCAACAACTGGGAACAGTACGCCCGACTGCGAATTCAATCAACCGTGATCCTTAGCCATTTTCCATAACAATACATGTCACACGGTAGCATCAATCAGTTAGATCAAAGCTTATACAAACAAAAAACACTACACAAATATCCAATATTGTCGTTACACATAAAAATGTTTAAACGGCCGTATTAAAAGAAAGTGTATATAGTATAATAATATTACACATTTTTAATGTAAGTGCTGTATAACATAAAAAACAAAATCAAACAATTTTTATTTACATTAGTACATTAACCAAACAAAAATGTTTGAATCAATGGATGCTTCAACAAAAACAAATTGTGTAACACGAAACCGAACAACCTAGAAGCGTTATTTAATCGACATTATACAGTTTTTATTAACATACTGCCTGTATTAATGTACAAAAACCTATTTCTATTGCAAATAAACTCACGTACTTTGATCCAGCTAAAATTACAATTAATTTTTTTCAACATGCAAAACGAGCTACCAGCAAGAACAATTTAATTTACTGCCTAGATGAGCGTGTTGATTGATCTTTACTCATCTCAAGTAAACACAAACTTTGCAATCCAAAACAAATTGACACGAAACAATAAAACATTAAAATGTCACGGACTACAATTGCTTTGGGTGATTTATTTCAGTTATGTGGCCGAGCACGCAAGGTTTGTCTTAACACCCACAAGCAGGTGATTATATTAGTGTTTCTTAAGTTTTATTCGCTGAGTTCTGGAGTTCTGGAGCTCACTAAGAAGGGTAGGGGCTCCGAAAAAAAAATTATTGGGCAACAGAAACTTTAAACTAAGAAATTTGTCGCGTGATCTGACGGTAACATAACGTTTTTAGACAGATTTTAAAGCGATTTAAAGCAAAAATGAGTTTTATAGTATTATATGGCATATTTAAAAAAAAACATAGTTAATAAAAAGTGAAAGAGTTAAGAACTTCGTCATGATTCTATGAAAAAATAAAAGAAGATTTGGAACGTTGAAGGCCTGTTATTTTAAACAATGTTTGGTAAATG
Organism: Elmis aenea; assembly: GCA_947652605.1. Taxonomy (NCBI): domain Eukaryota; kingdom Metazoa; phylum Arthropoda; class Insecta; order Coleoptera; family Elmidae; genus Elmis; species Elmis aenea. Next base: position 15,317,953 of record OX393576.1, read on the forward strand.
TCCTTGCCTCTGAAAATGTCTCGCTCAGGTTTAGAACATACAGGTTGAGGACTTCACATTAGCTTTACGCATGTAAAGTGCTCCGCAGCCACAAAAGTTTGATAACCGCTGGTCTATATAATAAAATCTTAAAAACGCAAACGAATGAACCAAATATTGATTGGCAAGAATTTGTAGCTTTTTAACTGCTCCACTTTATCGTGACACTTCGCATGATTAATTGGCCAAATTTTGCAATCCAGTTTACTTTCAACAGAATGCCATCGCGAAAAACGGAATAATATAAATGTGCAGTGCGAGTCGGTTCCATAGTTGTGCCGAAAAAAACATGAATACATATAATTATAAAATAGTAGTTGGGTCACGTGGCAAGAATAACTTGTTGCTGACCTGGCAGCGGACCAGCTCGTGAATCATAGCAGGCGGTGATCGAACCTATTGAAGAAGCGCGCCCCGGACGTGACCCGCGTATACGAAATACTCCAGCGACCGTGCTCTCGTCAAGTGTGCTTTGGAAATGCGATTATATTTAAAATTCATACTTTAACTGCGTGGGGATTTAAAAAAACAGACTTTAGAAAACAAACTAACAAACATATTTGCTAGTAGTACACTGTTTATGATTACATTATGTATAAAAAAATAGTATTATTAATGATTTTGTTTATTGATCTGCGATTGTGAATTTATGTTTTAAATCATTTGATAAGGGTCTGGAAATTCGGTATTTTAGGATTCGCCGAATCCAAACGTCGAATATTTCAAGATTTGGAAACATACTTATTCTCTTTAGTACAATTTTATTAACCATACATTTATAAGCTGCACAAAAAAAAACTTGGTTTGCTTGCTCTTTATGCAATAATTAAAATTTCATAATAAGTTGCCTTTACTTATATTTGTAGTTACAAAATTTATTTATTACACATACTTAAGAAACCTCTTCAGCCATTTTTACTTAAAATTCATGAGGCACAACCCTCAATCGATTATTTTCAAGTTGTGATATATTGGGTTGTTGCATAATTTCGTGCGGTTTTTTTAGATTCAAAATTGCGCACTTTAAATAAAATTTTTGGTAATTTGTTTTGTGCTATTCGACGGAGAATGTTTTTCTCTACAAGTTGGCGTTTTCGTTTTTTTCATACCGTTTGTTTATTTTTATTATACAACTGTCAAAATGGAGAGTCAGGTTGACAAAAATGAGCATTTCCGACACCTCCTTCTTTTCGCGTATAATCAAGGTTTTAAAGCTGCTAAAGCTGCTCGCGATATTTGTGTTGTGTACGGCGATGATGCCATATTTAAAAGAACGGCTCAAAAATGGTTTACGCGTTTCAAAAACGGAGATTTCGGTCTCCGGGACCAAACTCATACCGGCCGACCCGCTCAGTTTGACGAAGAGCGATTGAACTAGTATGCGATACAGAAAGCGTTGCTTATGGCCGTGTGTTGATCGATGACGGTCGAGCAAATTGGCGGCAATCATGGAACGTTGATTTTTGTTGTTTTGGCTCAAAACATGTGGTACCCATGCCCCAAGTTTTTGGACGTTACCCATTGATTGCAAGTGGCGAGCTACTGTTGAATGGTCACAATCCATCTGCTCGGCCAATTCTCTTGTTGTTTGACACGAATTTTCGTGGATAAGCTGGACCGTTTTTGAAACGCGAAACCCATTTTTGAGCCGTTCTTCATCATCGCCGTACACAACACAAATATCGCGAGCAGCTTTAGCAGCTTTAAAACCTTGATTATACGCGAAAAGAAGGAAGTGTCGGACATGCTCATTTTTGTCAACCTGACGCTCCATTTTGACAGTTGTATAATAAAAATAAACAAACGATATGAAAAAAACGAAAACGCCAACTTGTAGAGTAAAACATTCTCCATCGAATAGCACAAAACAAATTACCAAAAAATTTAATTTAAAGTGCGCAATTTTGAATCTAAAAAACCGCACGAAAGTATGCAACAACCCATTATTATTAAAAGTATTTTAAAACCAGTGCCGTTCAGCAAATTATTTGATAATTTTTGATCGTGTGCTGGTGCAGAAGTTTACAGAAATCTGTGATGTCGTTTTTATAGTTAACGGAGCCTTGTATTCTTTTTGCACAATTTCCCGTCCATCAACCGATTCTTGAATGAAATAAACTTTTATCTAGCGACGTCACTGACCATTCGGTTTAATGACGCAGTGATATCTATCAGCCATGAAGGTTTTAAATGAGAACGCTCGGTTTTAGTTAGGGTATTTTTAGGATTAAGTACTGAATCTTGAATCCGATTCAAGTAGCTAAGTTACGTCAAAATTTAAGGATTCGATTTTTCAATTAATTTTCCATCCATACAACAGTCAAATAAACAATATTTCACGACAAAGAATGAATTAACTTTGAGCGCAGTCGTCTAGCGAAGTATTCTTCTAACGGTAGCTCTTGGATATTGATGACCCGTCAAATTTAAAATTTTAATAATTTAGCTGGTGAATACTACATGAATGTCAACTTATGTCTGTCATCATTTATGTTTCATGCGTGTGTTTATATAACTGAAAGAGGAATGTCATACCTAGCTACTTCATATATGTTTGTCTCATTCCACAAATACAAGAAATTTTACTATGGTTAGCATAGCTAACGCAATATATTGTGAAAACTCATGAAATTGGTAATATTGTTTTTAATTAGAAATTCGCTTCGCGTCATAAAGTGGCAAATGAAAAATAAATTAGTTTCATACTTAATAAGTAATGCAAATAAAAATAAACAATTACAAACAAGACTTATAATGGATCAACGAACAATACGTTGTATATAGAAATATTAACTTGTACACCAATATTTTAATATTTCTGTGTAGTCGCAGTGAGAAGAAATAATGGAAGAAAATCGTTTTAATAATAAAAGTAATTAAAATCTTTAATGTTCTCAAACTGTGGGCCTTGTACCAGTTGCATAGTTCCTGTATACAGGGTGTTTTATAAATATTGCGAAAAAATTCAGGTGGTGATTCCTTATCATCTTTCATATAAATTTTTTCCTTAGACGTCTCCTTTCTGAGATACACCCGTCTAAAGGGGAACGTAAAATTAGGTTTTTATTTTATTTTTCAAATTTGGATAAATGTAGGAGAATGATATTTGGTAGATGTTTTATACTTGTTAAAAGGTTTCCCACAGTAATATTTTTAATCATCTCTCACCTTCACAAGGGGCTGAAAAGTGCGACTCCTGTTGTTTTTTTAATCAGAACTTTTTGGTGGGTTGAAATTTTGCAATTTTAATTTTATTTTTTGAAAAATTGATTTATTTAGCAAACTTTTTTGTTGCTTAGTTGTTCTCGTAAAACCTACCGTTTTTGAGTAAAAAATAAAACAAGTCAACATGAACCATGAAATATTCCAATATAAAACGACTTATTTTGGTGGTTTCCATGGTTTGTTTATGTTCATATTAGCTAGAATTGACGGGCGTTATAGCGTTGTCGCCGTGTTAACCTTAAAATGAATTACACCCGTCAATTCTACCCAATATGAACATTAACAAACCATGGCAACCACCAAAATGAGTCGATTTAATTGGAATATTTGATGGTTCATGTTGACTTATTTTATTTTTTACTCAAAAACGGTAGGTTTTACGAGAACTAAAGAACAAAAAAAGTTTTTAAATTGATTAGTCTATCAAAAAAAAATTGCAAAATTTCAACCCACCAAAAAGTTCTGATAAAAAAAATAACAGGGGTCGCACTTTTCAGCCCCCTGTACAGGGAGACGATTAAAAATATTACTATGGGAAACCTTTTAAAAAGTTCAAAACATCTACCAAATATCATTTTCCTACAATTATCCAAATTTGAGAAATATAATAAAAACCTAATTTTACCGCTCCCCTTTAGTGGGGATGTAACTCCGAAAGGAGACGTCTAACGAAAAAAATGTATATGTAAGACCCCGCTTAATTTTTGATAAGGAATCACCTCCCGAATTTTTTCGCAATACTTAAGAAATTCAAATTCTTTTTTAATTACTTTCAAATTTAAATATTAATCGCATACAGTAATAAGTCCTGTTAAGATCCATAAGGGCAAATAATTGGATTCAAAGTTGCTAATTATTTGTTCTGTACAGTAACTGTTGACATTTACTTTCTCGTTAACAATATATCCGTCAAATGTTTGCTAAAAAAGTACAGTTTGTCTGTTGAAATGCAGCAAAAAATGTAGTTCCCACCGTTGAAAACACTTTTGCGCAAAAAGCATCAACTACAGGATTAAATATTGTTCATTAGTAAATTATGACAATTATAGGAATACCAATGCAAACTTCTTGCAACACTCACATCTCTAAATAACTGTACTAATTATGGAAATCATAATCTAATTATTGCTAGCTTAGCAGCCTGTCACTTTCTCGTTGTAGGGAATTATTCGTGCTAAGATTCTATAAAGAGGGCACTTTGCAATTATGACTTTGAGTATCTATTTGATGCTTTGTTTATTTATGTTTTTTTAACAATAAAACCATTCAAATAAAGAATTTCCTGGAGAGCCCCGGAATTATTTCGAGATCTTATTTAATTAACTAATTGTGATAAGGAATATTAATTCTAGAACTACCAGCAGACGCTGGACTGGAAATGACAGTTTATAATACTGTCGAACATTGCTCGACATAGGATCGCAAAGGGTTAAAAAGTATACAGGGTGTTCCAGATTACATTTCTAGGACGGGGATCTCGCTCACTATAAGAGATAGAGGTTTGTTTAAATTAGATTACACCTCTATCTCCTATAATAAGGGAGATCCCCATGCTGGAAGTGTAATCTGTATATTTATTGAATAAATAGTCTGTTATCAAAAAAAGATTCAAATGTAACATTCAGAAAAAAAAGTAGGTACAATAGATTTTTTGACATACAACAGTAAAACCAGTCACAATGACTGCAGTTCTTGTGTTAAACATTTGTTCCTTACATTAAGTCTGTTTGATACTATACTATTTTTTCGTTTAAGAAAATCGTATACGATTTTCTAGTACGGTGTCAATCAGAAATTAAAAATCTTGAACGAAAAATTCGTACGAAATTACTACGTGCCCTAAATTCGTCCAATTTTAGTATGGGCGCATGCGTATTCTACTGTAACTGTATCTGATCGCATGTCATTTGTGGGTTAGGTTAACTGAAACAATCAAACGATGTTAAATACTACTTATTACCGTTATAATCCCTCACAATTTATTTTGTAGGAATAAATATGTAGAATGGAACAAGCGTTAAATATACGTTAAATTTGAAAATGATTCTCTTTCTGTTGTCTGTGATCAAATTGAACATTTGACATGGTTACTCAAGGTGCCAACAAAATATGATAAAAGTTACTACAAAGTAACCAAAATATATTGGAGTTTTCGTACGAAAAAATAGTACAATGTAAATGGTTCATATTTTCCATGCTAAATTCTTGAACGAAATTTTTGTATTAAAAATCGTATACGATTTTCTTAAACGAAAAAATAGTATAGTATCAAACAGACTTTAGAGTTATTTGTGAGTGAAAATTCAAACTTACCGGGCATGCAGACGCATCTAAATGTGCCGGGATCGTCCAGACAAGATCCATCGTTGTGACAAGGATGCGATTCACATTCGTTGACGTTGGTTTCACAACGGGGGCCTGTGAATCCTTGGGTGCAATTACATGCAAAGCTACCAGGAGTGTTGACACATATGCCGTCATGTTCACATGGAGATCCTGAAATTAATTTGTTTTTTATTAAATAAACGTGTTCGCATTCAGTTCATTAAAATAACGTAATTAGTACCTTATACATTATTTATATTTAAAAAAACTATAGCGTGTAATTGCTAATTATTAACAAAGACATAAGTTATTATATTTTAATTATGATAAAATCACTTTCATTAAAATGATGCATTATTAACATTCTCCATACTCCATTACTCTTAAAATTAAAAAAACCAGAGGTACAAGAAGCGTATAAGAAAAGATTTTTAGGCGCATCTACAATTAGTTAACTTTTTTTTAAAAAATTTAGTCTTCTTGGCTGGTATCTCTGCAACATAATCTAGAAACTCTAAACCAGGAATTGGAAAAAATCAATATGAAAATAAATCCATATTTAACTTAAACTATGATCGTTACAACAAAGGGCATAACATCACTTTAAATGGGCTTAGGTTGGAACAGGCAGGGAGCTTTAAATATGTAGGAGTGATCACAGAGAAAAATGGAGGAATGGACAAGGGAATAAGAGAAAGGACAGGAAGAATATTTAACAGTTTAAGAACAATTTTGAAAATAGAGACGTCTCAAAACGAACAAAAGTGGAAGTGGAAAAAAGGTAGTCTCTGGCTCTTTTGTACGGAAGTGAAACGTGGACACTCACAAACAATAGTGGTAGCCGTGTGAATGCAGTAAAAATGAAGAAAAATTCAAGGAAAACCAAAGAAGATCAAATCAGAAATGAAATAAAGAGAACAATTAAAGATAAAATCAGTTGAAACAAAAATACAAGAAAGACAGCTGGGTTGGGTCACATTTATAGGATGAAAGAGGAAAGGTTAACCAGAAAAACCTATGAAGCAAGATCACAGGGAAAAAAAGAGGTAGACTGAGAAAAATCTGGCAAGACGAAGCAAAAAAAGCAGCAACGGAGAGAAACATCAAATGGAAAGACAGACAAACATGAAAAAAAAAGTCAGCACAACACAATTCAACAGTCCTATACCTAACAGTAGAAAGACTCACGAGTAAATAATCTCTTCGATTTTTTTACGTTACGAGGCCAATCACCAAATTTGTACGGCAAGCTTCCTCACCCGGCCGAAATGCATCGACCTTTTTTTTCAGCCGGCCGCAAGCACCGAAATGCACAGACCTTTTGATTTCCATCACCCGGCCACAAGCACAGACTTTAATTTTTCTCACCCGTCGAAATGTACTGACTGGTATTTTTCAACTATAGGTTTGCAATGTTTCAATAACTTATAAAGATTCCTTCAGTTCCGTATAAAACCATCCTTTTTAATTATGTTAATTAGATGTGTGAAAGTAATTTAATTAGATTAGACATGCAACCTGTCTAAAAATGTTGAAAGTATAATTTAAGCTCCCAGTAGTTTCAAACAACAAAAAATCGCAGCAGGCTCATAATAGAGTATTTTACGACTCCACGGTAGATGCTGCTAAGATAATTTTAACTGGATGCAGCTATAATGATTAATTAGCGGACTAGTTTTAATTTGCATGAACAATAGTTTCCATAATGAAACGAACAATATCTAATTTAGATTATCTTAGCTCCAACACTGTGCGAAATTAAAAATTTTCACAAAATTGTATGTAAAAACAGGTAACAACAAAAATGTATGTAGTCGAGAAACTACAGGTTGCACTACATGCATTTAACCATGTAGCTTTCTTAAATTAAATACAGGAAAATGCATAATTTATTTAAACGTATTTTAGTGTTAACCACCTTTGGAATGTTATGAAATGCAAATTTTATGATGAGATACACTTTTTTCAATAAAAGTAGATAATATAGCATTTATTATTTAGCAGCTAGGTACTTTATAAAACGAAACATTTTTATCAAGCTTCATCAAATTCATGCGTATTTTACTAATAATTTAATAATTTACCTTTAATTATTAAACGGTTAAAACATTATAATTCTATTAAAAATAAAGTCTGTGTATGGTAACATAATACTATACATAATATATATTACGGTTATTATTACTTATCTGAACTTCTAGGCTTACAATAAGCGAGATACTGTTTAAAACAGTTACTTAGTGATTTTTTTGTAGATCTTATAATTTATAATTTCTAGAAAAATCAAAATAAGTTTAAATATCGTATTACAACCACTGGCGTGATCAGTTTTCCAACCGGACAGGAGTATTGTGTTCCAAACGGAGCAGTTGTTATTTTAGTATCATATTACTAAGGTCAATCAAAACAACTGCAAAATATTTACCATATAAAATGCACTTATCGATGGTGCTGAGTTTATAAATCACAATTGTAAAAATTTTATGTAAACTACTTTATTTTTATGAAATTTAATAGCAAACCGACTAACTTGTTTGTTAAAATAAAATATTGTATATACGCCCGTTTTACAAGTTTAATCTGCATTATAATGTACCATACGTATGATACAAAATTACTGTATGTTCAATTTGTTCAGAAAATAAATCAGGTGCGACATAAAACACGGGGAAATAACGACTTGGAAATCCAGAATTATGTCCTTAAAACCAGTGTTTCTCAACTGTTTTCCATATCAATTTTTATTGCGACACCCCTTTAAACTGTTGATGCAGTGGTGACAAAAAAAAATCTCGAGTTACTTGGAAACCCGTCTTGTGTTTCACTTTGGTGACTAAACAAGGCCCTCCAATCGTTTTTAAATTCTTCCCGTGCCACACTGGTAACTTTTTGTTTCAATAAATAGTTTTCCCCTTCATTTCTTAGCGCCCCCCCTAGCGGGTGCGCCCCGCAGGTTAGAAGCCACTGCTTTAAACTATTGTTTCTGTCAGACCGCGAACTTTTCTATTCACGCTCGTATACAACGTACAAAGTGGCAAACAATTTAGGGGCCACACATAAAATAACGATGAAGAAACAAGTTGGAGAATTTTTTAAAGTTTTATTATGTGTTTGCTATTTTTAGCTTGACAACTTATTTTTTTTTTGTTTCGGATTTTTAAGGCAGCTGTTCGCCACTGCGTTTTATTACGAAGTTAAAGATGTAGTGCCTTGGCAATTTGAAAACGTTGGTTAACAAATTAATAATAATAATAATGTCTTTATTGCCATAAAAAACAAACAAACAGTACAACAATATTATTACATATATGTTATATGGCAACCGCAAGGCGTAGTTCAATCCATTGTCTATAACAATGGATTGCTCTTCCACTCAATTAAATTGAAATATGAAATTTATAGGCGAATTACAGTAATTTGTTTGATATATAGAAAGATATATGTGTGTAAAAAATACGAATGGTCATAAGCTATTAAATAAAATGCATTCTCCACGTACTAATGTGAAGTAATAATTTTGTTAGCGACACGTATATTTTTTTAAATCGACTAAACAAGTTATTTGTTTTAAGAATTGGCGCCTTCTGTATGAGTTACGTGAGACTATAAGCTGGTTCGTCATCCACATCCACCTTTATTAATGTCATCAGATTAACTACTGGAAATTCAACTTTAACAGATTATATCGAGTTCGATACCCTACGTGAATAAATGCATTCACTAAACCGTTTTCTTCATTTTATAATTATATGCAAATGGTATCTAAATATGGCATAAACTTGTCTATAAATTGAACAAGTTTTTACTGTACTCGTTGTTAGGAACTGGTCATATTTAAAATTTTGCACGGTTAATTTTTTAATAAATGTGACCAACTAGAAGTTATGTATAACTAAGAAATATTCGCTATAAAATTAGCATAAAAAACATTTAAATAAAACTCGTTCTACAATTGTTTCAAATACGTTGCTAGTCAAGAGTTCTAGATCACTAGATATATTATTATAATTTACTTTGTACAGTAATTTCTCCATTTACGCGTGTAATTGATTTCACAAAAACAGCGCGTAAATGAAAACCGCGTAAATCGAGCCATGGGGAAGCATCTTTAAAACAGGGATCTGTTCCATATTTTTAAAAGTTTTTCTCTTGCTGGGCTACAAAAGTTTAAACTCAAGTTTTTTTTAAAGATATGTCCATATGAAAAGTTTGTGCTGCCAAAAACACTTGATGTAACTATCATTTATTTTCATAAAGATATCAATTGCTTGACTTTGGAAAACGTTTGCTAAAATCGGTGACCACCAACTATAAAAATTCTAATATCATCACTATTAACCTTTCTGACCCTGCCTTAATCCTTCACTCTAATTGCAGGTAAATATTTTAGAATCCTGGATTATATGGCATAGACCCTAATTTATTTTCAAACGCATTATTTAATCTGGTGTCCAGAAGACTATTTAAAATTTAAAAATGTTTTAACCGCGTAAATGGAGACCGCGCAAACAGAGAAATTACTGTAGTTACAAAAAAAATATTTCCACGACAATTGTTTCCATCCTTACAACTTTTAAAAAAAAATTTAAACCCTAGTAGAGTTTTTGGCAATGCAATCTGGTCTTTGAGACCAATGAGCAGTTTAATTCTAGCTTAAATTAATAATGTTCAAACTTAGTCTAGGGTTTACCCAATAGTAGTCCTTAGTTTGCTAATATATAAGTACACTAATTATTAACGTGCACACTACCGCACAGTCTCTGCTTTTAAACATTTGCTTAAACTAACTCAAAAGATTTAACCCATCTGAGTCTTCTCAGTAATCCTGTAGTGTCCAGGAGCTGGATCGCCTCGACGTTTACATGTTGATGGAGCCTTTTTTTGTGGCTCTTGGAAAACTTGTTAATTGTATCGGTTACAGTGTCCATGTTGAGGTCACGATGTATGTCATATTTCTGCAGTACCAGGGTAATCAGCGATGTTTTTTAGTGTTTTGTTCTGGAATCTCTGGATGATCTGAATATTACTCTGTTTGGTGCATCCCCATAGATGTATCCCATATGTCCAAACAGGTTTTAAAATTTGCTTGTATAGCAAAAGTTTATTATGTAGGGACAAAGAGGAATTCTTCCCGATTAGCCAGTACATTTTTTTAATATTTGATATGGTTATCTTTCCTTTTTTAATTGACATGAGCCTTCCAGCGTAGCTTGGCGTCCAATGTAATACCTAAGTATTTTGCTGTGTTGGAGTATGGTATTTGTTTATTGTTTAAGTTGATTTGTACATGTTCAATTCTCTTGTTGGTGAAATTGACATGTACTGACTTAGTTTCATTTAACTTTATACGCCATGTTTTTGTCCAGTTGTTGATCTGATTGGCAGCTGCTTGTAATCTCTGTATTGTTTCTTCCTTCTGCTAAAATAGCCGTGTCGCCAGCAAAAGTCGCTATAGTATTGTTTTCTAACTTTGGAATATCACAAGTATACAATAGGTATAGGACCGGACCTAGTACGCTTCCTTGTGGAACTCCTGCTTTAATCTATTCAAGTTCTGAATAAGATTCTTCTTGCTTTATTCTGAAGCGTCTCTGAGAGATGCAGGACTAAAGAATTTGGGAGTATTGTTTTGGGAGAAGCGATCTTAGCTTATAATTAAAACCATCATGATACACTTTATCGAAAGCCTGCGCTACGTCTAGAAAGATGGTAGAACAAACTTTTTTCTTCCAGCGCCTTTTCTATGACATTCGTAATTCTGTGTACCTGGTCAATAGTTGAATGTTTATTTCTAAATCCAAATTGATGAGAGGGAATTAGTTCTTTTTCTTCTATTATTGGCTTCATTTTTTTAAGCAACAGCTTTTCGAACAGTTTCGATATAACAGGCAATAATGAGATTGGCCTGTAAGATGAAACTTCATGGGGAGGTTTCCCTAATTTAGGGATCATAATCACCTCTGCAACTTTCCCCAGCCTACTCTTACATCTAGAGATGATAAAGTTATTGTTTTACGATAGTATTTACCCAGTCACATTCTTTGCTCAAATCTGTAGTCTTATAAACTGACTAAAAACTAAAACATACTATTTTAAAAAACTATATTTTGTGGTTTTCATTTCTACGTCGACAACTATTTATCTCACCATCGTTGATTGCATTAAGATTTTTTTTAAAGTAATTAAGACATTGTCGATACACAGTTCAATCGGTTATAAACATAACAGCATTCGCTAAGTACTTTTTCTTACTTAGACTCAGCAAATATGCATGCATAAATAAGGGCAGCATAATCTTCACCATATTAATAACATGATACAAGCAAGATCTTGTTGCTGGTTAATTCATACTGGTTTAGAAACTCGATCAATAAATTGCAGGGGAGAACGAAATTATTTAATCTCTCGCTCTGCAAGAATTAATTGCATCTTATACAAGAACGAGAATAAAGCGGTATTAATATTTTTATGGTCATTTTAATCAATAATTATCCTAGTGCTTTCGCATCTTTTATTTACGATACGTCTACATGAAAAACTCCAGGCCGAGTGCAATAAAATTCCTTAAGGACATTAACTTTGGATTAAGCAGCAGTGGGATTATTTTATTACACCAAATGAACGATTCACTTTGGTTTTAATGCGAATATACGGATGCACAAGTAGCAACGTCGTAAACTTGAAAATATTAAAAACATTTCCTTAAGGAATTTCATGAGTCGAATATGCTGTACATGTAAATGTATATGAATCATATGAATAAGAATGCACATGTTACTGTAAATATATTCAATTCAAAAAACGGTATGATTCAATTATTGTGATACAACTCATAAAAAATGTCAGATACAATTAGTTATTACTAATCGGTTTAAAAATACCTACATTTCAATTACAATTTTTTTAGTATTTGTTTCATTATTCATTGCGTTTATAAATTTAATTTATATTATTTGTTATTAAATAATAACAAATCCCCACTTTATTGATAATATAGTTCAAAACATGTTTCTCTTATCATCCAGCTAATCTCTAATGGTGCCTTTCCACGTGAGAGTAAACTACTCTCGATAGCAGCGTCGCCAAGGATACAGCCCCTGAGAGTAACTCGCGATTGGCTGTATCCTTGGCGAAGCTGCTATCGAGAGTAGTTTACTCTCACGTGGAAAGGCACCATTATACACGCACGTACGCACCAACACACTCATGCACATTTTTAATGAAATGTTGTTTTAATTATTTGTTTTGACTATTTTACTTGAGTATATTGCATGGCAAAATGTATTTTTTAACAAGCAAAATTTTATTTTTTTACTGAGAACTTAAATAAACGCTTTTAACTATCTAAGAACTATCTGGCATTGAAATATTTTACTCTACAATTAAACCCATCAAATCACAACGACCGCTTTATTGTCGTACTAAAAAAGATATAAAAAAATTGAGATGTGCTTTTGTCAAAAGAGAATTTAAGTATTTACATTCTCCAGAAACAGTGTTTCTTAAACTTTTGGTATCCGCGACCAACGAGTTTTTCTTTAGTTCACTACCTGTATTGCAAATATGCAACTTTTTTTAGGGGCCATAGGTATATTAGAAATAAATAATGATTGCCTTAACAATATATCACAATATTAATTAATGACTTCTTTGTAAGTTTGACTTATCTTCTATAGTGCGCGTTCCCTATTTAAACAAGGAGTTGCATCTGTAACACACAAAGCTAGATACAAATATATTTTTCTCTCCATTATAAGTGCCAATGCCACTTTTTAATAGTTCAACTTTTCTGCGTTAAACTATATAAAATCTGACATTGCAGAAAAATGTTAGTTTACGGGTCACATCCTTTTGGTGGGTGCTCGGTCTAAGAATTGCAAATGAGATTGGCTAGAAATTACTTAACTAGTGATCTCTGGTTCACCAAAATTAAACTTAGACTTACACCAAAAACAGGGAAAAAAACGAAGTATTATTAATTTTTTTTAAATTTAGTCATGAGTCCTTCTACTGTTAGGTGTAGGACTATTGAGTTGTATGTTGACTTTTTTCCATGCTTTTCTGTCCTGTGATAGCTTTTTTCATGTCTTTCCATTTGATGTTTCTATCCGTTGCTGCTTGTTTTACTTCGTCTTGCCAGGTTTTTCTCAGTCTACCTCTTTTGTGTTTTCCCTCTAATCTTTCTTCATAGGCTTTTCTGGTTAACCTTTCTTCTTTAATCCCATAAATGTGACCCAACCATCCCAGCTGCCTTTCTTGTATTTTTGTTTTAACTGATTTTATCTTTAATTGTCCTCTATACGTTTCATTTTTTTTCCTTGGATTTTTCTTAGAAATCCCATTCTGCTGCATTCACACGGCTACTATTTTTGTTTGTAAGTGTCCACGTTTCACTTCCGTACAAAAAAAGCGGAGTTACTACCTTTTTTATCACTTCCACTTTTGTTCGTTTTGAGACTTCTCTATTTTCAAAAAATGTTCCTTAACTGGTTAATATTATACCAATATTATTCCCATATTTCCTGTCTTTTAGCTTATTTCCTTATCCATTCCTCCATTTTTCTCTATGATCAATCCTAAATATTTAAAGCTTTCCTGTTCCAACCTAAGCCCATTTAAAGTGATGTTATGCCCTTTGTTCTCTATTGTAACGATCATAGTTTTAGTTTAATCTGTATTTATTTTCATATTGATTTTTTCCGATTCCTGGTTTAGAGTTTCTAGATCAGAGGTCGGCGAACCGGGGTAAATTACCCCAACTGGGGTAAAAATGGAATTTTTGGGGGTAATGAGGACTTAGTAAACATAAAAAACGTGTTCCTTGTTATATTTATAATTGTACTCTCCGTATAAATAGATTCAATAAATCTGTTGAATTTAAATAATCCATGATTTTCTTCCTTTCAAATCCAGGGGGTAACGTCGGCATAAATAAATATATTTTGGGGTAATATGTAAAAAAGGTCTCCGACCCCTGTTCTAGATTATGTTGCAGATTTATTTCTGTTTCCGCTACTATTTTAAGACCACATCGTCTGCGAACATTAGTTCAGTTGTTTATATTTTCCATGTTCCAGCTACCTATGTAAAACGGTCTCATTTTTTGTTTTACTTCTTTAATTACGCCATCTATAACAACTGCGAATAATAATGGACTCCACGCATCCTTGTTTTAAGCCCTCTTTTGTCTCAAACTCTGCCGATTCTTCATTCTGGGTTCTTACAATACATACCGTTTTTTCGTACGTCGTTTTTATTACGTCGATTGTTTCTACTTATGTTTTCAAAATAAGGTGATCGCTGATCGGTAACGCTATTCATTAAAAAAAAGTGAAGCTCATTTTGTAGATACAAGTTCTACAGGTACTGATGCAGTTTGCAAGTGCTGAAAACAAGCAAGAACGCTTTTAAGCGGCAATGACTGATCATCAATCAATTCGGTAACCTCTAACCGTGATCATGTGACCACGATACTAAAGAACTTCTGTTCTTAATTACACGATCATTAACGTTAATTTGTCGGTTCGTTAAAGAAAACACAATTAATTTTTTATGACCGGTTAAAGAAATGTACAAATTTCATTGTAATAAATCTAACGGCAAAATGGATTATTGAAATAAATTTGATGAGCGCGCAATTATTAATAATACGTCCATTAGAACACTGCGAGACAAAGATATCAAGTTTAAAACATAGTATATCAGTTAGGGTAAAATTCAGGTACTGTTCAACAAAAAGAAAAGTAAATATAATCTACGAAGTCTATAAACAATTTAATGAACACCAAACACTCGATTGTGGTTATTTATCTTACACTATAGTTGACCACAGTGTAACGAATCTTTGGACGTGAATAGGTCGACGATCTGTTGAAAATATTTGGTGGCCGCCACCGCCAGTGGTTTTTCGATACCAAGCAACCAAGCAAGTATGCGCTAAGCAAACTGGCATCTATTTATTTCAAAGGATTAATGTATACTGAAGAAATTAACATTTTTGCAAAATCTTAATTTCGAAAAAAACCCGTAAAATACCATATCCATTATTGTTAAGAATTCACATTTACATCTCTGCATTTTCGAAAGCAATAAAAATTGGAATGCGCTAAACATTTCAAACTTTTTGTAGATGACTTCAAGTCTGGGTGTTTATCTAATGGCGACAATAACGTTTAAATTATATTTAACTTAATTTTTAAGACAGAAATATGTACATAATTACAGTATAAATTAATGTTTCTTAGGTAAAGCGCCCACCGACATGACGTATAGTTTGATTGATAGTTACGTGACAATTTGCAGCATTAATCAGATTTTGAAAACTCTCAAAACTTAAGTGATAAGGGCATATATATTTTATCATTGCATATTTATACAATAAGTGACGAGCTTACCACACAAAGCTAGATAAAAATATATTTTTCTCTCTGTTCTTAATTCTTTGGTTTTGCTATCAAAAATTACATAATAGTATTACCAATATTGGATTTTTGCTTTGTTTAGGCGTTCTTTTATTTCTTATCAGCTATTATTAATTCATGGCTTGCTTAATTTTTTTCATCAAAATCGTTTTTTAATATGAGCCGTCAAATTTCAAAATAAATTTATCAAGGGGCACATCACTGAAAAGAGAGGGAAAAAAAGCTCTCGAATGACACTATAATCAACCATGGTTTGCATTTTTAATGCAAGTTTATGCTGTATCTAGTAAAATATGCAATATTAAAAAAATGGATTGTCGCCATTTTATATATATATGTTAAAAACTTTTTTTGCTATATCTGACAGCAACTGAGATAAATTCGTGTAAAGATATCACCCATTTTTGGTTTTTCATCAATATCAAATTAGCCTTGATTTTTTTTTTTCAAAAACAAAAGCATCGCTGCATTGCGCAATGAAGTAGGTAACTTTTGTCCCATTTGACCGACCTTGTATCTATTACGGTTTAAAAGTTACTATGGAGCCTCGAATTCTGGACACAGTGTATAGTAGGTATATCTACATACAGTGTGTCCAAAAGGAATGGAATATGCTATATATCTCAGTAAATATCCACTTTAGAGAAAAATGTTTTGAATAAAAGTTGTTTGGTACTTAGTTTTCCACCATAAGACAACATTAAAATATTTTGTTATCGAATAACAAAAGCGCAATGAAAAACAATTTAATTTTTTTAAATGGCAAGGTGCCCCTACATTATACTCATTTGATAGATAATTTTTTTCTCTTTTCAATGATGAGGTCACCTTAAAAATTAAGTTTATGCTAAGGGGCCGGAGAATATCGAAAATTTAAATGATTGTATTAGAGAAATTACACCTGAAATGGTTGAGAATGTTATAAAGGGGTTTAAAAACCGAGTTTATCATTGCCAAGCTGTAAATGGTTCAGTTTGAACACTTATTGTAGATTTCGTCAAAAAATTGTAGTTCTTATGATTTTGTTAGAAATAAATACTAATCAATTAAAATAATTTTTGCGTTTTTCTCAAAAAGTTGCTTAAGTAAGGGTATTAAAGTTTTGCATCATTGAAAAGAGAAAAAAAATCTCTATCAAATGAGTAGTATAATTTGGAGTACCTTGTCATTTAAAAAAAAATTAATTGTTTTTCTGACTTTTTCATTACCTACGCTTTTGTTATTCAAAATTTTTTTTAAATTTTGTCTTATGGTGGAAAAGTAAGTACCAAACAACTTTTATTCAAAACATTTTTCCCTTAAGTGGATATTTACTGAGATATATAGCCTATTCCATTCCTTTTGGACACACTGTATATGGAGTTTAGTTACTTTAAAATAATGCCACGTCTTATCATTTAAGTGAGCGCTCAACCTTAGTTTATTTTGCTTGAAACAAGTTAAATTATTACAATTGCTGTATGATTATTCGGATTTGAAACAACCTAAGACAACAACCAAATGAATCAAATTCGTAGCTTTTATTAAACTTACCTTGTTCACATTCGTCGATATCTTCCGAACAGTCAATTCCTTTATAACCAGAAGCACAACTACAAGTATAGGAACCATTTATAGGACTGGTGTCGCATATTGCATCGGCATGGCAAGGGTTACTAGTGCAGGCGTCGTCCAGATGGCAAAGCAATCCTGCAAAACAAATACAATTGTAGTAAATAACTTGAAACACATAAAAATACAGAAAAAATTCGTGTAAAAAATTTTACTTTATTAAATACATGAATATGTATATTAATGGACGTCATTGTACCAGAATAAACATTTTCTAAAATACTTAAATTCACCAAAATAGGAAGTAACTTTAGGGACACCCTGTATAGTATATACGGTTTAAAGGCGCTTTGGGACTTTTGTAGTTATAATTGTTCTGTACTACATAGTGTGGCCACCAAATGACTTTCCCCACACATTGTGTTTGTTTGTGTACTACGTAGGGATTGTAAATTTACCGACTTTTTGAATTACCGGTAATTCGGTAAAACTGTCAATCAAAACCGGTTTACCGGTAATTTACCGGTAAATCATATTATTATATATATTTATATTATACTGTTTCTTTTTAGTTTTTTTGCGGTTACTAACATTTTTAATGTAGTTTTCGGAGTTTATCCGCGACTCCCCTATAGTGAGAGCTTGCCGAAACGTCGAACCAATTTAAATATTACCCGGATAAACTCCGAAAACCATATTAAAAATGAGTATATTTATATACATTGAAGCCTAAACTATCCCAATTAGTTTCATACAATATATTAGTTAACAGCCATTAATGTATCTAATATATTTTTATGTAATATTAATATAACACTATATAAAATGACAATATATAATATATAAAATAAAAATATTACAAAAAATATAATCCAGCATTACAAAAAACACATGAAAATAAAACTATTCTGAACATAAAATATAAAATAATTTAACATAATATACTACCTATGTTGTCAAACTATTAAAAATATTTTATATTTTAAACTTTTCTTAAAAATTAACCACGTAGAAAATATAATTTATTTTAACTATCGTCTCCTAATTGCGACCTAATTTTTGTACAAAATAATCCAGCCGCGGAAAAAGCTCTTTCGGATTCTACTACACTTGTTGGTCGAGTAGTGAGTAAACAATCATATGCCATTTGTATGCTTTCCCCTTATTTTTTCTCTTTGAAAATACGTCAATTTTTTTTCGATTATTTGATTTAGATTTTTATCATGATTAGAAAGATATTGTAAAATTACCGGAATTACCGGTAAAAAACTGGCAAATTACCGGTAAAATTTGAAGAGTATTTTTTGCGATTTACCGGTAAACCGGTAAACCGGTTTACCGGTATTACAATCCCTAGTACTACGCATGGCGAAAGCAAACATTTATACAACTTATATTTTGCTAGCTATTGCATGAAGTTCTTATTAATTGTTTTAACTCAAAATAACTATACTTTCTTTAAATTACTGTGCAAAAACTTTATCAGGAAAGAATGTCAATAAAGTTTTAAGAGAATAAAAATAAAAATTAAACTCGTTATGAACTTATACCTATTAATTAAAATATATAGAGTTGTTTTTGGGAAAAATTGTTCAATTTAAATGAAGGAATTGCTAATGAATACAAAATTATAGCGGTAATAATTCTATATCTGGTTCTGACAAAAAAAAGTACGTTGCTAGTGCCATTTGGCAAAAAAGTTGAATAACGTTCTTATTAATTTTAATGTTATTGGATTCAGCCTTTTCCGCCATTTATTGTTTTGGCGTTTTTCTATAAACAAACGAGATAAATGAGGTAGTAATGACCTTCAGGACGCTCTGTATTTTACAAAGATAAACTAGAAAGAACCAAATGGCAATAGTTTAGCTACCACACTGGCTTTATCTGATATGTAACTTACGGTATACATAGTCATACTAATAAATTTATACAAATTTTTATTATATCTCTAGGAAAGCATGTGCCAAGTACCTAGAAATAGTGATAGGGGAGCTGAATTAAAGTAAATAGTGGCAGGAAGTTGTGCACAGAACCCGTTAGATCGAACATGTTTATTAACTTGTTTTTATCACATCGGCATATAAACCGCATACCGTAATAAACTGAAACTTTTATGATAATCAACTACAAACTTTCGATGTCTTTATTTTGCTCTGTACCCGATCTACTTTTAAGTAATGAAATATTACGATCACTCACAAAAAAACAAGTGATTAATTACTGCTTTTCATTTGTTTTATGATACTGTAACTTTACGAAGAACAATTAAGCGAAATTAATTGTTAACTTGAAAAAGTTTCTTTTACTTGTTTGAAGCGTATTCATCTTGGAATATGTTTTTGTTAACATTCGTTTTAAAATAAAATATTATTAATCGACAAGGTGTGATGAAAATATTTGAATACCATTGTTCGATAGTATTTTTATGGCACTTAAATATAATTTTACTTTGTTAAGATAAATAAAAATATCTTTGCACTAATATTTTCACCAAAAAATATTGAATGTCGAAAAAAAAACACATGGGCAAAGAATTACTTTGTCCATGTGTTTTTTTTTTTAAATTATCTCTCAAAATATTAGCCGTTGACAGGATTTTTGATACAATTAGTATCAAAAATCCTGTCAACGGCTAATATTTTGAGATATAATTAAAATAATTTGAGAGAAAATGCATTATATGCCAGTTTTTGAGAAGAAAACTAATCGTATTAATATATGTATTAAAAACTCTTTTAACAAGGGACCCGGACCGAAAAGGGTAACTGTTTATTTAGTTCCGGTTACCGGTTCGATAAATTTTAACTTTTCGTTTTTTATTTTATAATGATTCGGCGGAAACGGTTCAGTTCCGGTTCCGGTTCAAAGAAAAATATGATGACAATGCATTATAAATTGAACTGTCTGAACTTTTTCGATTTTTGGTAACATGTAATCAAAATTACGAAAATAAAAAATTACAATGCTATTGACTGGACTGAACCGTTGTGCCAACCGGTTAAAGCGGTTTGAGCCGGTTCACACCAGTCGGTTCGGTTCGATTTTGCGGTTTGGTGATTTTTTTAAATAAAAGGTTCAGTTCCGGTTCACAGTTCATGAAAAAACCACCGTTTCGTTTCGGTTTTGTTCCAGTTTTGGTTCGGTTCGGGTCCCTGCTTTTAACTTTTACTGGTTTTGAAATTATCCTTATCTACGCGACTATGCAAAATTAAATTGAATACAAGTTATGGAAAAATCGAAATCTTAGATATTTTTTTAACGTCAGGTTTCCCAAAAAAACTTATCATTACATTATTATATTTTTCATCTACCCCTTTATTTTCATACCAAAAAACAAAGAAACTGTAGATTTTTAATTTCAATAAGTTTCTTTGGGCCTACTGTTTTTTTTTTGTTAAAGTATAATTATGTGTTTAACATCAATTGACAACAAACTTTATCGAAAAATAAAAGACTTTCGTTTATTCTTTTATGTGCATTTTTGTTTATATTTTATGACGTTTGATTTACTATTTAAACAAAGTTCTGCAAAGTATTTATTTTTAACAATAACGTTATGTGTTAAATGGCAAATATAATTAGTTTTTTAGTAAAGTCGAAGATGTTTTACTTGTCATTTTTAACCATTATTTGAATTTTAAGTTAAGCCAGTTCACATCAAAATATTTAAAAAACATAACATATCATACAAACATTATTTGTAAGCTAATATATGTAATTTTAATTTTGTTTTAAACTCCAAAAAAAAAGTAAATTTTTAGCTTATATGTATATGTTAAATTGTACAAGTATGTGTCTTTTTTCCAGTTTTATACAAATTGCTAACTACCTATGCTAGCAGGTTCTTTCGATACCTTTTTCAGTAAATGTTTTAAAGTCATCGAATACCATTATGCAGATTTCTACTTAGTTACCTGAACGTCAATGCATAAATAATTGTACTACTAACTAAGCAAGTTGTACTTTTGCTCAATTTGTAATTTTCTTAATGGCTGCCAACGACCGTAAATAATATTCTTTATTACATTTACACATCTTATTTTTTAAATACATAATATATCGACTAATGGGATTCTAAGCAAAGTTATACTGTCGATTAATTTCATTTATTTTTAACCGCGCCCATCCCGTTCTGTTATTTATGAAATGTAACTCTCTTTAAATGTACACTCTTCAAATGAAATAATTTTCAACAAATTAACTGGTTCACTTACACGTTCGCAAATTGCATTACGTTATCACACTTTATGTCACAGTGCAATGTGTTTTAGATTACTAGTATTTAACTTTAATTGTAATTACCAATAACATACAACTGATGTAGGAAAGTGCTGGAAATTTATATTTAATTATAAGATTGCTACATCTGAAGGTCTATAATTAGGACATAGCATGATTGATAAATAAGGTGCAGTGATGAACATACACCTAAAGAGGAAAATGAAACGACGAGAAATAATTCATCTGAGTATAAAAACAGTTACCTTAAAAAGATGTAGAATGTGTACGAAATTCAAGACTCAACTTAAAAGCTCTAAGAGATGAAAACGTCGTTGAATGGGACAAAAATTACCTATTTTATAAGGCATGTTTAATTTGCCTGTATTCTCTTTTGGTTTATTTGAGTATTTGATAACGATAAACATTTTTATTTTTCGTAGTTTTTCGTTTATTTCATAAACTTGTGAATAGTTCTTGAATCTTTTCCTGGAAATTATTACACAGGTGATAAAACATTTTTAGTTGGAAGCGTTTTGTGTAAGAACATTTTCAATTTAAGAAACCCTTATGTTCGTCCGATGTCAATGGGTTTAAAAAATTATTAATTGCTGGATACCTAAACTCATACTCCTTACATGACTGAAAAAATCATGTATTGATAAAAAACAACCAAGATTATAGTGGTTGAAGACAAGATTAGTTAAACCAGGATGTCGTGTGCTGTATAAATTCCCGATCAAAATTTTTCAAATGAAAAATGTTATCGCAAAGTATTTCAAATACTTTTGTTGCCAAAATGTACAACTCATTTTGGAAAATAAAACTTAAAACAATATTTATGTCCAAAAAGATTAACAAATGAAAAAGGCAAACAAAATCTGTTAACAACAAACTCATTTTGAGTTAGCTAAATGCTAAATCAATTTAAAGTTCCATGACTTTAATGTATGTGCCATTTAACATTATGTTTATTTGTATTGCAATGAGTATAACTTAACAATCTAGACAAAACTAATCTTTGTAATGTACTCAAAATAGGTATTCTTCCATTATGTTGGCTTGATTGACAGTCCATTGTCGGTACATCTTTTAGCTTCCAATTCGGTATGCATAAACCTAAACATTAACTATGAAATGATGCAATGCATCTTTAAGTCATGACAATTATGATCGGTGTACAAAGGATAGTAACGGAATCTTATATGAAATTAAAATCTGCGGGCTTTGTTTCATGAAAACATCATGTTTAAACAACTAAAATTACTACAAGAAGTTACATTAATTAATTAATTAATTACTGACATAATAATTTAATACATAACCAAATATGGGCGCTGTTATCACAAAATTTTATGCATTGTCTAACAAAAATTAATAGTGTGGATCTGTGGATTACCGATTAACTGTATTTAATAAATAATTATCTATGCAATGAAAAAATATGAAACACACGATCGCTGTTGTACGTATACTTTTAAAGTAAGAATGACATGTGTACATGTTGTCAGAGTAGGCTGGGTGCGGCTCATAGATGTTTTTAACTTTTCCACATAATTTGCATTTACAATAAATAAATATAAATAGCATTAAATATTTATTTTTTATTGTACATACAACACATAAAATACCAGTGACTATCCTAACTTTTTCATTAACAAAAAATATCGTTTTAAAACATAAAAAAAAACAAAGCAAAATCGATATGGTTCGTGATGTGGTTTCAGTGAAATTTATCCTTCAAAAGTTTGAATTATGTGCTCTACATTTAAGTTAACATCTAGCCTGTATAAACTCGTTGTCAGTCGCTTTTCTTCTTTTGTTTTAATAATAGATTCGTTTTTGTCTAAAATTACTTATTTGGCTCTAATGGTGCCTGTACACCTGAGAGTAAAGTACTCTCGAGAGTAGCGTCGCCAAGGATACAGCCCCTGAGAGTAACTCGCGATTGGCTGTATCCTTGGCGACGCTACTCTCGAGAGTACTTTACTCTCAGGTGTACAGGCACCATAAAACAGGTGACAAGTTAACAAGTTGCAGCGTTTTTTGCAGACTATTCAGGTTCGCGACTACGCGTTTTATGTTTCTTAACTATTACCTAGCGCCACACCTCTATCTCTTCTCGCTTCATAAATGAAATCCAGCTTTTGCTGCATAATGCAGCCTCATAACACACAAGCCCATTAAATCAAACGATAGTTAATAAAATGCGATAAATCTCATTAAAAGACATGTTGTTAAATAGCTCTATCTATCTAACGTTACGATATTTCAGTTGTTAGTGTTTTTTTTGTGCTAATTTGTGAGCTGGTGCTAGATTTGCCAGAACGATAAATGGACTTATAAAATATACAAGATACATAATTGGTAAAAAAAAAACTTTAGAAACCAAAATAAAGTCGACAGAAATAAATAAAAGAAATAAACGACGATAATTTGTACGATGTCAATGTTTTTTTTTGCTATAGTTTTGTCCACTACTATCTATATTTTATGCAGTGTCACAAATTTAGTGAGAATTCACAGCTATCTTCGTTATCATTAGTGCAACGACATTCGTTCAATGAAGATATTTTAACAGTGTTGATATGATGCTTTTTTTTATGTATTACGGCTAGTTTATATTTTATGACAGGAAAACTAAAATATAGAGTGTATTTTTTGTCAATCAGCAGATATTTATTAGCAGAGTTACGTAATTTGAATTTGTCTTATACGGGTTGTTTGAAATTTGAGTTTGATAATGGGGATCTCGCTTATTATAATAGCTAGAGAGTATAAGTTTAAATATGGCAAAGTAGCTAAATTCGATGCTCGTTTATAATCCGAGGAGAAGTTGGAAATGTCTCAAACGGTATCCGAGACAATTAGGAAAAACCGGAAAATACGATTTAAAAAAATACTTCATACTCTCTTTGGAGTACAAAATATTTCAAATGTGTTAAAACATTGCCCAAGCTATTTTTTAAGCCAAATCGGATGGTACCCATTTTTTTTTTTTTAACTATGTTAGTAGCAAAAATTACGCCCGTAAGAAAAAACAAAGTTGGTTGTTATGAAACAAAAACGAATCGATCTAGGAAAAATTAGTGATTATCATCCGAGTCGGCTTAAAAAACTGATTGGGCAATGTTTTTAAACAATTGAAATAATTTGTACTTCAAAAGAGTTATGGAAGATTTTCAAAAATCGTTTATTCCGTTTTTATTTTAAATTATATTTTTGGATACCGCTTGAGATGTTTCCAATTTCTCTTTGGATTATTATTAAGCACCGACTTTAGCAATTTTGCCAAATTTAAACCCACACTCTAGATATTATAATAAGCGAGATACCCATGTTCAAACTCGATTTTCAAACGTTTTTTTTTTCTGATCGCACTACACTTTTATTTTTAAACAATACAGCATCGTTTTTAAATTAACGACATATCGTTTGTTTTATTTTTAGATATCATTTGTTTTCCTTATCTATGTGTCCAGAATGAATTTTTAATAATTTTGCACAAATAAATTTAGTAGGTTTTGGAAAATGTTAATCATTCTTTTTAAAACACCTGACGGTTGGGTTCCTGGTTTTCGATCGGCAACGATGTTTCATCCGTCTTTAAAAGAACATCGACAGGGCATATTGTGAACATGTGGACAGGAATATGCCCTGCAGCGTTATTCAGTAACCTTTTTTGCCCATTTTAAAGCAAACAGTTTTAAACTAACTCCAAAATCACGTAATTGTGATTCCGTAACCAGTTAAGACCTAGAACCTAGACTTAATTACTATGTTTACATGCTGACATTAATGCGGTGACTGGTAAGGAGCAGCATGAAAAGTTGGAACATCCAAATATACAATGTTCAAATCTGGAAAATGCACCGGTAGAATCACTCAAATATTGAATCGTTCAACGCTAGAATCACTTAACGCAGGAATCATGCAACGATGAAACCACGCAACAGGGGAATCGTTCATCGCTGGAAAGCTCAAATCTGGAATCCAGAGACGAAGTGTTCTTTCTGTAATTATATTATATTTTGGCTGTTGTAGTAATATAGAGGACAGCAAATATTCTTAATTTCTGGATTCCAGATTTGAGCTTTCCAGCGATGAACGATTCCCGTGTTGAATGGTTTCATCGTTGCATGATTCCTGCATTGAGTGATTCCAGCGTTTAACGATTCAAGATTTAAATGATTCTACCTGTGCATTTTCCATATTTGAATGTTCCAGATATGAATGGCTTACCACCGGTAATACATCTCGGAAATTATTTATTTGTTTTATAAGGTTTCTTACCTGTTTTTCCTGGTGTGCAGCGACAATAAAAGCTACCAACTCTGTCGATGCACGTGGCCCCATTGAAGCAAGCGGCCCCCGCGCAGTCATCGATGTTCACCGAACAATCCGGCCCTGTCCAACCGTTCACACATATGCAAGAAAATCCACCGACGCTGTTCGTACACGTCGCGCCATTCTGACAGACAGACGGTCGTTGCGAACATTCGTCGACGTCCTGTTCGCAGTATCTTCCCGTATACGTCGAGGGACATTGACACTTGTAGCTGTTAATGCCGTCCACACACGTTGCACCATTTTGACACTGATGACCGGGACAATCGTCTATGTTTTCTTCACAGTTGGGCCCTCGAAAACCTAAAAATAAAATACCACATTAAAAAATCGTAATAAAAATAAATTGTTCGTAAAAGAATATTTCTAAAACTTGTATCGTTTTATTACTAAAATAACTACTTATACGATTTATTTTGTTGTTTTATTGATTGTAAAAATCCGCATTCAATAAATTTTCCTTTAAATGTACGGCCTAACGAACAGGTTTCAAAGTTTGCCTAAAGCTGGAACTTAGAAAACGAAAAGTTATATTTCAACAGAAATTTATCGTCAGTCGGGGGTTATCAGGTGTAATTAATGTATCATAAAAATGTCTAGCACTGTAAACGAATGCTTTTATTGGTTGCAAATTAACGAAATAGATACTTTTTAACTAAACAGTTATCAACCATATGATATGAAAAAAACAAAGATAAAAACATTTGTGTAGAAATAAACGACATTTTTGTCCTGTAACTATCTTACCTAACCTGGAACCTGACACAGTAGTATTTGAATTGTTAATAGACGAATCCCGATTAATCGGATTTTTGCGTTAAGTAGGTAATGTGGTCTTGCAAAATTTTTCCCTTTTGTTAAATATAATAAAGCTTACCAGGGAAGGTCACGATACGTTGTCGCTAGAATTTGATTAAGGTTGTGTTTATTGCATCAAGAACATCAAAACTAAATGTTTTCCAGAGTTATACGTGCCACTGGCCATTTTCTTCGGAAAAAAAGGGGAAAAACGGAAAAGTTGAATACGAAAATTAATTTTTGCGATCGCGTTGCCCATGAAACAGAGACCAAATCCAAAGTTTTTATTTACCAATGCGCGCATCCTTTGCAAGTAAAATGGTGCAAAGTTTATAAAAAAAACCTTAAACGGTTCCGGAAAAAAACGCGAAAAACGAGGCCTTTGTAAAAACGGTTTTCCCTATGTTAAACGCCTATGCAAGTCGCATATAGTTATACAGATATACCACAACTTCTCAAAGCATAGCGCTTATGCAGGGGTTTCGTTTTTGACGCTTTTCTCCGGAACCGTTCAAGATTTTTTCAAAAAGTTTGCACCATTTTACTTGCAAAGGATGCGCGCATTGGTAAATAGAAGAATTTCGATTTTGTCTCTGACGGTTTCATGGCCAACGCGATCGCAAAAATGACCTTTTTATACCAATTTTTCAGTTTTTTCTCTATTTTTTCGAAAGAAATGGCCAGTGGCACGTACAACTCTGGAAAACATTTAGTTTTGATGTCCTTGATGCAATAAACACAGCCTTATTCAAATTCTAGCGACAACGTATCGTGACCATCCCTTGTTAGTTTTTTGCGAATGCTGCAAGAAAACCTCCGGTTTATCCGGATTTATCTTTGTCCGTTTATCTTTTGTTCTCCATAATACGGATAATCCGAACTATATTATAATTACATGTATTACAACTGTTCTACATTGGTAGCTATTATAAGAAATGCAGGAATAGGTATTTTATAATAATGCTTCCGAATAAAAAGCAATTGTTTGGACGAACATGCAAAAAAAGCGCAACGAATTATTATTATCCAAGGTCAATTTGCTCGCTGAAGATATTGCATTCATCCCAACCATGGATATTACCGACTGGACGATGGGAGCTATTTATTTCATGTTACTCAAGATTTGTATAACAAAAGCGTGCTATCCCCGGGAGGTTCCCGCGCGATAGAAATACAGTACCAACATTCCTCGGTTATTGATGCGAAATGCGATATACCAGCAAGTTTAATAGGTTAGGTACTTGAAGGCGTTGTTTGCATGTTTTGCTCACCGTTAATTTATCAAAGCCTGACTGACAATCAAATTATAACAACCGCATAAAAAATTACGATTCTAAAACAATCTAAAAGTTACTGTGTTTATTTTTTAATATCTAAACAACTAACTACCATTAATTTTAATTTGTAATCGAATGTACAGTTAATGTGATTGCACACTTTAATTTCAATTTTTTCTTCTGAACCGATCTACCAATCAAATATGCATTATTCAACTCACTTCAACTATAATTTAATTAAATATTTATACAGAAAAAGCTCCTAATAAAACGGATTTTTTCCTTTATAACTTTTTACTAATTATCTGATTGTTTGCAATGTTTGGTTTAACTGTAACTAAGACATTAAGTAATTGTTGAAATCATTAAAATGTTTATTTCTTGACTTGACATGAAATCTCTTTCTAAACTTTAGGTTTTACGAAAAGCATTAGTTGTAAGATTATAAAAATGTGTGTCCAAATGTTATTATTTTGTGATAGTCTTATGAATCGTGAATCATATAAACCGAAGTTTCTTGAAATTCGTTAAGTAGTTTCAGAGATATTTGCAAAATTGTAACGACTTACACAACCACTCTGATTATCAGGACGGCATGTCAATATAAAACAGTAGAGCATCGTGGTTGATTCGATTCGTTATTGTTAACTATTATAGCAATTAGGGTTTCTCATATTTGGCCATTTTGCTTGTCCCGGGATTCTGGGAAGAAATCGGCCTTTGTTCCGAGATTTCCCGGGATCCCGGGATGTTATAAATTATGTCAATATTTTTACATAAATAACCCAAAAAATGAAGGGAGTGGTTCATTACTTAAAAACAACTGCAAGTCAAATATGTAATACATTTTGCACCATGATTATTATAAGTAATTAAATAATATTGGTGAGAGAAACATACATTTGGGAAATATAACCTTTCTATTGCAATTTCATATTTATGAACACAATCATATCATTTTTACAATAAATTTTTGTAATGTGATTTAAGAAAACAAAGGTGATCTATGCTTTGGTCAATTAGTCTTTTTCTTAATTTACTAACAAAAAGTTTTGTGCATAAAATGCTCTCTCGTGCTCTATTGGTGTAGGTGAAATTGTCTTGAGAGCATCTAGCAGCAAAGAAACATCGTTATTATCAATAAAATTTCATTTATAAGCTTTTTTGCTTCGAATTACCACGGTATACAAAAATAACACTGTAAAAGTATTTTGAAGATATTAACTTTGTCATAGAGACCGGGCTTCTTTGCGCCATACTAAAAGAGAAAATAAAAAACAAAAATTACTTTGAAATAAAAATAAAGTTTTTCCATAATTTACTGTTAGTAAATATATTCGAAATAAATTCTGATAAGTTATTATAGTATTACAAATATCTTAGCACATAATAAACAAAAATAACACTCTTTTTAAATACCGGGAATCCCCGGGACAAAAAGCATTTCTCGGGAAATATAAAATAGCTTAAAATGAACCGGGATCTTGGGACCCCGGAAAAGAAACCCTAGTAGCAATGTTTGAGCCCATACGATTGGAAGTCGTTACAATTTTGAAAATATCTCTAAAACTACTAATATCTAAATTATCAAAAAACTTTGATTAACTGTACTCATAAATATTAAGACTATTACAACGTAGTAAATCTTTCAAACAAATCCGAATAATTATAGAACAAACGTGTTTAAAAAAACGTGATTTTTAGATAGATAGAAATGTAATAAGATATAGACATTTAAACATCCTACAGATAGATAACGCCCTATATTTTTGTTTTAGTTTTGCTAAAAGTAGCAAAAAAAAAACAAATTTTTGGTACACCCTGTACACAATTTATTGAGATAATTATTAAATTTTCCTATAAAGATAAAAACGCAATGAAATCTTATGTGGAATTTACTTTTACGTTCACACTTTACAGACTTAGCCGGAAGCCAAACCACAGTTAAGGAATATCTAGGAAAGCTGGAAGTGATAACCGGCGATAGAATGGCGTGGGCTGTAGATACCGACCGTGGGAACTGCGATTCGCTCCAGATGGAGAGGGCCACCGCTTTAACTTCTTTAACATTTCAGAATTCCACCACGGCAAAAAAACGCTTGTTTTACTACTAAGCGTGATGCACCAATAGACCGCTCTGATACTTTATGGACTATACAAACAACTTATTTTTTCTGTAATCGACCGACAAGTATTTAAATATTTTCACAAATTTGTTAGTTATTACAATAGTTCTGAAGTTAAAGGAAAAAAAATTATTTTAGAAAAATATTTTTTCTTAAGTCACTATCGCCTCATTAAAAAAAAAGAATGTTAAACCTGCATCTACGCTGTAGAGACAAATATATTGAAGCTAAAATACTTTTTTGTTCTTATTTATTCAAATCACACTTAATTAATTACCACTTTCATAATCTTCTTTTAAGCAGTGTCAAAATGTTACGATTGATGAAGCATCGAAGCATCGCGATACTATCCTTATGTAAATAATAAGAAATAAAATAGCAAGAATCAAAGAGAAGAAAAATACTGAAAAATTCAGTTCCACAAACCATTTTTTTCTTGACTACTCCGGCAAAGAATATCTGGTAGATGGTGGAAAACCTTATAAAAATGTTTTCATCTCAGTGGATTTTTTATCAAATTTTATGTTTTACCAGCAATGAAGCTCTTTGCAAGTTGCAGCTTGTAACCTTGGTCATTCCTGATCTAGACGTTTATTAAACAGGGCAGAGGCGGATCTACGTAGGGACTAATAGGGCTTAAGCACTGGGCCCCCAAGTGTCAAGGGCCCACAAAAATTGAATTATTATCATAAATTTTGTTTGTTTATACGTTTGTGTTAATAATATTTCTTTATTTTTTTATATAAGATATGTTTGTCATTCAACACTATTTCATAAATAAATATATTTTAACTCTGATTTTGATGTTATTAAAAATGAATTTTAAACCCCAATTTAAAGATTCTTAATCTATCTAACAAAAATGGGGCCCCATTGGACTTCAATAAGCCCTAGGCCCCGAAAAACCTAGATCCGCCCCTAAAACAGGGACTAAAAACGAAAAATATTTTGTTCGTTTTTGATTAGGTATGTAGGTACCCAGTACCCACCCAAAAAATTCGTTGTCTTTTTCGTGAACCAGAATAAAATAACGTTTAATACCAGTTATAACTACATCAACATTCATTGATAGAACATTGATTATTCCAATATTCGATTATCCAGATTATAAATACTTCATATGTAATAATATGTACTTTAACGTAGGTTGACTTTAAACAAACACAAATTTAGCGTGGTTATTTTGTACTTTTGGTAAACCAATGATAGAAATAAAAGGTTTGTGATGAGTTTTAAAGTTAATTTCCATTCTTGTTGTTGTTTCTTAGCTAAATTATTAACTGTGATATGTTACGTTTTGATCCTTATTGACGACATATTAGATTGACCAAATTGTTAAACATACTTAACACATTTGCAAATAAAATTTGCACATTTAATTCAGGATTTCGCGACCATCAGGTGTAAAAGCAGAACTCGATTTGTTTAATAAATATGTGCGTATAAACGTATAATCTATATCTAATAATATACGCTGAGAAAAGTGAAACTCACTCGATTCATGTGAGATATTTAACTGCCTCGGGGAAGTCCCCTAAGCACAGATGGTTTATCACAGTTTGTGTTTAATAAACATTAAATAATGATAAAACCGGTTAAAACTCACATGGAACTAATTTAATTAGCTTTCGTTCTTGCACAAATAATTCTAATTTCGTTTTTTCCCCCGTTTAGATTAATTTTGTTTATC
Organism: Elmis aenea; assembly: GCA_947652605.1. Taxonomy (NCBI): domain Eukaryota; kingdom Metazoa; phylum Arthropoda; class Insecta; order Coleoptera; family Elmidae; genus Elmis; species Elmis aenea. The sequence continues at coordinate 15,349,973 of OX393576.1, forward strand.
GTTTTCGTTCCGTTCTCAGTCCCTGATGTTAAGTCTTTCAAATATTGCACATATTACACAATTTCGTAGCAAAACAGCTCTGAATTGTAATTTTTAAGCACGTTATCAATCAAAATCAAGAACTAGGGAAAGATACATCTACACCGAAAGGTCCAAGAGGATCCGAGGATACGATTAAAAAAAATATTTTTAACGGGTATGTAGATGATACTTTTTTTAAATTGTGCTGTAGATAGTAAACTGTATCGTTTATTTAATACCTTGACTGTTACGTACAATTATTTTCAATTCCCATCTTACGACATATTTGCGACATTTACTTAATGGTGATTAATTACACTATGGCCGTACAATGTAGCACTTAATAACTAAAAATCAAGTATTAAAAAATCCATGCGGAGTGAAATAGAGCGCTTAAATTAAATGACAAATTGGAATTGGTCAATAAACACAGTTGTAAAATATAATTACATCCTATAATACGATGAGATGAATTCTTAATTATTCTGTTCGGTTTCTATTGGCTGACAGTGTACGGTCCAGCGACATTCAATAAATATAAACTGAGCTTCTTATTACTACCGACCTAGACTTGACCCCATTTAACAACACCAAGATACAACTAAATACGTATTAAAATTGCGAACGGATTATTGCGTTCAATCGTCGCTAATGCAACAAAGAATTAACATTACCAAAAAGCAAACACCTGTTGAATAGAAAATAAAATGTAATTTACGCTTTTTCTTAAAGTTTTATTATATTTACAATGAAGACCGCGCCGTAACTACTCTACTGAAGTGTTCAATCACGTTTTTAAATTACAATTTAGATTGACTTGAGTGGTCACAAACTTTTTAAATATTCAAAACTTAAATAGTTCGAAGAAATATTTTGTGTCACAAGGGAAATCTACAAAAGAATAGGCACAATCTAAACGGCACAAATTAAACTAATTACTTAAAAAAATAGCTTCATTCTTCAATCGAATTACGTTTGTAGTTGGTCTTAAACTAAGCAAAATAAACTCTAAATAAATAAAAACTAAGTAGAAAAACTACCAGTGAAAAAACTCAATAGATGGAATCAGTTTTGTTAATTTCTTAGTCCAAAATTTCACTACAACAGTGTTTTATAGATATAATCCACAATACAAGGTTGCCTTCATTTTGGACAAACAATTTTTAAAGTGGATTATCCTTTTTAATAACACTAAATGGTTTAAAAATGCTCCTCACGTTTATTCAATCCATACACAGCGTAAAAATATCGTTTTTGTAATAGACAACCATTAAACATAGACAAAATAACCACAAGTAAGTTTTTGTGCTGTCCTAAACAAACCCCCAATGCTTCCTAATAACCATTCACTAGACTAAAAACATTTCAGGCGGGTTTTTGATACAGCCGTATAAAAAAGCTACCCATAGAGTTTCATACACCCTAAAAAATATGTTCCGAAGCTCATTGCATTACTTTATCACGTACCGACAAACGTTCTGTCCAAATAAATGTAAAAAATATTGTACATACACAAAATGCTGCCAAGTGTACATACTGCCCAGTTTACAATGAAGCTTAAGTTGTGATACGATCATAAATTTGTTATTAAAGTACAATGTAACATATTTACAACAGCTACATAAATTTTCGCTAAGTGGCTGTGGTTTTTTTTGTGTGTTATAACGTCTATGGTAGCTGTCCGTTGAAAGCAACGAATCTATTTTATTACCAGTTCGGTGCCAAGTGTTATATTTGCTGAGGAGTCTATGCACACACTACACATGCTTGCAGGGTTTGGAAAAAGTCTGGAATCGGTCAGATATCTCCGGTTTTAATGAAGATGGAATTTTGAACACGACGGCGTTATACAGATGTTTACAGAAGTTATATAGAGTGCTTGGAACAGTTTTGGCACCCATGTACTACCTAATTTTTTTTTTCTACTACCACTGATGTAAATAACTCTTACCGTACAGCCTGCATGCATAGTAAGTGAGTCCTAACGCACGGTAAGCAAAACGCACACTTGTCTAGAAAGATCGAAGCAGCCTTAAGTCAAAATTGAAAAGACAACGTAATACATGTGTATATTAGCCAAAAAACCGTTAAAATCGTATGTATTATGTGATCGTAGAAAAAGTAAGCTACATAACACGAGTTGTAAAGCAATTAAGCACTCGTGGAAATACGCACTAGCCCGTGCGTAACTTTTCCACTCGTGCGTTATATGCTTCTTACAACTCTTGTTGTGTAATATACTATAAACTAAGTCACGCCACAGACTTTTTGAACCCTCTTTATGTAATTCCGGTAAATATCTTCCACAAGACGCCTTCTTCTTTAAACGAGTTTTCTCTGCCTTAATTATTTTATATTTGACTATTGCAGTATTTTTTACACACTCTGTACATTTTTACTTTGTACAGATTATCACTTAAAAAAAAAAGCTGCTTGAAATCTTAAAATTTATTACTTCTTACTGTTGCTGTAAGCTGTGGAATATGGCGTGATCTTTATTTATGAAAAACAATAAATGTTTACTAAGGTTTTATGCTGTAGGGTTTCTTCGTTAAAATTTCGCATTATTACACGCTTGGCGAGCAACCGACAATTTATCTCGTATGCAGGAACGCAAGAAAACAACGAGGGGGACTTAAAACCTTCCCACAGTCGGGCTTCCTCTCGGCACTCGACCAGCGCGCGCGCTGTGTTGCCAACTCAGCGGGAGCACTTGTTGCGTTGACGGACGACAACCACGTGTTTTTGATTGCTTGCTCACTTAAGACAATCTGGTCTGCATGAACACGACTTAAGAAATGTGAACATTTACCCAACAAAATGAATAATTTTCAATCTTCAGACATCCAACAAGACGGCGTTAAAAAAATTCACTTACAGCGTCTTGGAAATAAATACTAATTAAAAGTTGGCAAATAATGTATGAACATTTTCATTTGTACCATTTTGCTAAAAAATTATACGGAATATGTGACAAGCACATCAGGCTTTTAGTAGAAGCGCCAAAGCAAATAGGCGTGCGACATTAAAAAAAAAGTAAATCTTAAATGGGCATTTTTGTTTCATGTGGCAAGAGGTTAATACCTAAATCAGCGCTCCTATTCCATATTTAAGCGCCGCTAATATTTTGGCGCCAGAAGCTGGAAAACAAATTTTACTGGCCTAGGCCAGAAAGTAACTGGATGCCATGGTGAGGAGTTGTCTTCACCGCCCTAAGCCGGAAAGTATCTGGCTGTCATGGTGACGAGTCGTATTGTTGATTTGCGCTGTCAAACAAGTGTCATTATACCACCAAGCGTATTTTCACCTGTAGTTTGTTAAGTTATTGTTTAATTATGGATGGTGACGATAGTGATTTTGGTGTCAGTAGCGGACACAGAAAAAATATTGTACGTAACATACCCGTAAAGTGTCTTTTCTGGTCTAGTATGCTTTAGAATAAGAAGGTAAATGAACAAAGAAATTAAGTGAAAAATGGTTGGAGAGTTGTGAGGCGAGCTTATAACCAAAATTCACACATATAACTAACGATAACACGTTAATTGCCAAACCAATTTGACATACAACTTTCCCCCAGGCACAGTAAAATTTGTACAGGTGTCAGCCATATACGTCTTGCATGGCGCCCGAAAAAGTTAGTGGTATCAGCCATATACGGTTTTCTTTATGTTTTCATATAATAAAAATTGGAATAATTTTCGTGTTCTCAATGTTAACTAAAACTGACGATTCCACGTTAATTTTTTATACAATCTTTGAAGCCGCGAAAACTATGGTTGTTAAGTTGAGTTGAACAATTTTCTGAATTACTTATAGATTATTTTTTTTTAAGCAGCTAATTGTCAGTATATCTGTAGTTTATTTACTTTCATCGAAGGGTCACCACCACCTGCACAGCACGGTCGAATGCAACACTCCATTTCTTATTACAATTTTAAATTTTTTAAGTGCTAATACTTTTTAATTCATCGTTACGGTTCGCGTATTTCTCTGAATACTTTATTTTCATAACGAATATATCCTACCCTAATTACCCATAATTTTAATGAATTTATTATAAGAACGGCAGAAACTGAAATATACATACAATGCAGCATAACATATACATTTATGAATATAAATTTTATATATTCACACTCAAAATCGTCATAGTAATGTTGCTTATTTAGATATGTAATTCAATATTGTTATAACAAAATAAAATTTTATTGAAACGATATAATTTATAATTTCTTAATTGTATAAAACATTTTACTTTTAGGTTCCAAAATGATCAAAAACAGTTTAGTTGACCAAAATATAAGAAAAACGGCGATGATACTACGTCTAAAACTGGTTATCGAAATATAGATTTTTAAGAGAATTATTTTGTAGTACTAAAATATATTTTTCTACCACTTACGTCAAAATTGACAAGACAACGTAATTACATGTGTATATTAGCCAAAAAGCTGTTAAAATCGTAGGTATAAAGTGAACGTAGAAAAAGTAAGCTACATAACACAAGTTGTAAAGCAATTACGCACACGTAGAAATACGCACTCAATTTTCAGTTATTGGAAAACTAAAAATTAATTTTGATTACATTTGTAGACACAGAATTTTTTTCTTTCCAAAAAACCTGAATGCACTTTTTTTCAAAAATAATTAGGGGAGACATTATACATCGTTTAAAATTTTACAATTATTGAAATTACTATGTTGCGTGATCCAATTCTACACCCTGCATATTTTTGTATGATTTTGCCACAAGCTCTTGTGTGATAAAGGTCAATGGTTCAAATTAATTTTCATTTGTAATCCAAAAATATTTTTAATAAGCTTAAATTTAAGTTATAATATAGTCGTTGTGATGTAGTTCTTTTTTTTTTGTACGCTGATATTACAACTTAATTCACAGACCATCAAAACCTGACTAGTTTAAACTGAAAAGTAAATATGTAAATATGGCATACATAAAACAATTAATAGTTAGGGTTAAAGGGCGCTTGTCATAGATCATCACGCAATAACGTGTTGAACAAAATGCAAGCGAAAGCGGTGACGATAAATGCACGAAATATTATCACTGAACTGCAATATCTATATCGAGATCTAATAAATACTTCCCGATACTTTCCTAAGGCATATAATTATAGGAATGAGCTGAAACACGAGCAGAGAAACTACCTCGCAGTCTAGTTGAGTTGGTATGTAATAAGAAGTAAAATAACATCACCTCTTTCTAATGTTTTTAAAATAACTATATATTTTTTTGGATAAAAATTACACTTTGATTAAAAAACAAACAAAAAAATCAAGATTTATACGATGTTGAATTATAATATATTTTGTTAAAAATAAATAGCTTATATCGATATAAAATGAACGCAATATAAAAATAAAGCCTGAACATATTGCAATGAAAAATATTAAAAATTAAATATATGATAAATGTGGGGCGCAAAGTCAAGCGAATACTTTTAAACAAAAGAATAATTTTACAGGCAAAATTAAATTTATATTCTGGTTTCTAAACCGAATTACATCGTTAATGCATTTACAGCGAACATATTTTTAGAAACAATCAAATGATTCTAAAAATTTCGTTCGTACATTGCTCTTAATTACGAGTGACATCATCACATTTCAGCTATCTAGATCTAGAACATTAGTCTGCATCAGAACTGGGTCCAGTGCAATTAAGTTTTATTATGTGGTTCCTCATTTTCATTTCTCAAAAATAGAATACAAACCACCGTTAATGAAAAACAAAGACAGTATTTATAAAATTTAAAACATAAAATAGTTATTTATTTATTCAAAAATCGCTTATCGCATTCGGTTTATCTTCAACTTCTTCAATCAGTGTCACATTTTCATGCTACTTAACAAGTAGAAAACTTTTTATACACAGGCTGGGCTAAAGATCGTTCCCACCTCAACCTTCTAGGTTTTTAGAAACAACTTCAATGAATGTAACATACTTGTAAATTGTGAAAAAAAAACTGCATACAATAAAAATCGATCCGATTTTTTTTTTAAAGCCGATATTTTAATGGCACTAGCGTAGTTTAAGGTTAAAAGCAGATAGCATATGCAGGACCTTTCAGAGTAAATGCAAAGTCCGGGGCGAACAATGTTTTTGAGGCCCTTCAAAATTAAAAACTGTAAGGGAAAAATATAAAATGTTAATGGTCGTTCGATGATATAATATTATGTTATAAAACTGTTATTTCAACTACACAAATATTATGTATTTTTTTCTGACATATCAAGTTAAAAATTGAAGCCCCTAAAACTGTAAGGCCTGGGGCATTTGCCCCTCCCTTGTATAAGGCCTGAGCATAGGTTGTTATATTGCCAGTCACGTAATATACATGTAATATTTTTTCAGGAGAATGGTCAAGTATCAGTACACTACGAAGACAACATCTTTGCATAAACGAGAATTTCAAAAAAGATTTTTTTTTATATTTGTATTTTTATCATAATCAATCACTTCATTTAGCTTTAAAACCCATATAAATATAACAAACTCTTACTTAGTCACAAAATATGTTTTAATAGAAATTATCAAAGTAAACATGTCAAAATTGACAGCGTACGTACAAGTGTTACTATTAGCCAAAAGGCGGATAAAATTATATATTAGGTATGTGGTCGTACAAAAAGTGTAGTACAAAACTCGAGTTGTAAAGCAATTACGCACTCGTGGAACTTTTCTACTCTTGTTATGTAATATACTATTACGACACTGTATGCAGTTTTTTTCCACCATTTAATAAATTATAATTTTTTGGGTCTTGATTTTTTAAAATAAACGAGATAATTGAGGTGTGTTTAGATCTCTGGGGCACCCTGTATATCAACAGTTTGTTAAAGCCTTCTTTTTAAAATCGCGATGAATATGTTAGCCGCTACTGTTGAGGAATTGAACATGAAGATAATACGTAGTTATTTTAACTTAAATACACAAACTTACAAATAGAGGAAATAGTTAAAAGTAAATTTTGCTAAAAAAATATCCGAGTATCCACTATGAAACAGAAAAAATATAATCGAAGAAAATCTACGTGTACAGCAACAAACAATTCTTTCTTGTTGCCTTATTATAAATAAATACAACTATGATAATAACAATAAAAGTGTTCGCAAAGTTCGTTCCATTGCAGTTTCTCACACCGCATGGATTAAAGTGGGCGTCTAAGAACTAATGATGCATGCAGAACCGTGTCGACACTACGTCCTCAGGGTGTCTCGATCACCATTGTCCGCACGAGAGGGCGTAGCGCACCCGTCGGTGAGTCCATGAGAATTCGCAATACCTTAAGATGCTGGTTCAACGCTCCCACTTACAATTACGTTTATTACAATAAATATAAATCATACTTATAGTTATAGTTGGCTGGTATTTATAACAAACATAAATTGTGGACGATAAACATTGTACACAATAGGATAAGGAAAGGTATCAAGAAGGAATGAACAATGACGCTAACAACAACATTCGAAAGGATCTAGACAAAATGACTTTACTTAATAGATGTTTTTTCTCAAAAAAAGGTCAAAAATTCAACAAAAATTTCCTGCATTTCACAGTAATACTTATCAGTAGCCTATGCAAGACGTTTTTATTGGGGGGGGGGTTAATAAAGGCAACAGCTATTTAAATTGAATTTAACTTGTCCAAGCTTATCCACAAATACAAACTGTTAGATGTATCAAGATAGATTTATAAGAACTATCTCATAAAATTGGATGGACATGTACTGCGGAGCTTTACCCACGCCTCTACTTCAATATATCCTGGTTCTTAAGAGGAGGTTACGACCCCCCTTCTAACCTCTCTTGCATACGCCGCTGACACTTAATGAAATTTATAGCAAATGCTAAAAAATACTGGTTCCGAACAAAATATTTAAGATAACTCAAAAAAACTTATTTGAAAAATTACAAAGCACATTTAGCTGCAAAGTTACTACAGACAAAGTCTTACCGGATTAACCGTTTTGTCGGATTAACCCTAAAGCCATAGCAAAATAAATTAAGAACTGCGGGTATTACCACCAACAAGTGCAGTGTAAATAATGTGAATAAGTTCAGTTACTTTAAGTTATGGTATGATAAATTATTTTACTTTATTCTCGTTATTGGTGTAAACATAAAATATGACCTTTATAACAAATAAAAAAAGGTGACTATCTCTTAGAAAACATTTGAAACGAAATCAAAAAACGGTGTGATTACTCGCATTTCACAATATGAAAATACTCATGGTCATCAAGTATCCTCAACGACAAAAATATAAACAAAATTAATCGTTTCATTTTTTTCCGTTTATTTTCGAACTGGATATCAATAAATATTAAATTAAAAATAAACATACTGTACCTATGCAGGTCGTACAACATATCTTGATGTATCTATTTAAAAATCGAAACATAAAAACTATCGAAAAGTAATACTCCTAATATATAAACCGTTATAATTATAAAGTAGCAGTTAATTATAAATACTACTAATTTTCAGTAAGTTTTTTACTACCGGCCATAATTAATAACGTCTGCAGATATTTTACAATAACTGTTGCCTTGTTCTAAATAGTTCTCACGCAAAAGTAAATTTAGGGCATGATTAATGGAATTGCGCTACCGACTGCATTTATATTGAAATCTATGGAAACTCAATCGCGTTTTTATTTTAGTGAAGCTTTGTTAATAACTGGAACAATTTTATTTAAAAACGCTCTAATAATCATTTCACAATACGAAAAATATTTTAGAATGGTTACGTTTCTTAAATAACAGAAAGTTGGACGCTAATAAAAATATTTAATTGCAAATTTACTTATCTTCAATATTGCGTTTTTCTTCGATTCCAATTTTTAAGAAGGCAATACCTCTGAGCTGCTACAAAATTAAAAAAATATTCTAGAGTTGCAGCAACGCAAAGCTGTGAAACTGTTTATGAATTAGGAAACTGTTAAGCTAAAAAGTTAGTTAAGTTGGGGTAAAGTTGAGTAATTTGGTGCTGAATTCAGAACTGAAAAGTAAAATACCATGGCCCTCTTTATTCAGATGTTATACTGGGAAAAATCGATTCTTCTTTTTTGTTTAATTTCTATAGAGATATTAAAAACACTGAAACACTTTCTTTAAGCAACTTTTATTCTCTATACTCTGCTCTGATTATATTTGGTGTCAAACCATCATTAACTTTGCTACTTCTTATACGCGCAAAATTGGGTGCGTTAAATAATAGTAGTTAAACTACAGGGCCATGAAACCTTCAGATAAAATCTAAATTCTTCTATTCACCAATGCGCGCATCCTTTGCAGGTAAAATGGTGCAAAGTTTTTGAAAAAATCTTAAACGGTTCCGGAGAAAAACGTCAAAAACGAAACCTCTGCAAAAGCGCTATGATTTGAGAAGTTGTATAACTAAATCTATGCGACTTGCATAGGCGTTTATATAGGGGAAACCGTTTTTACAAGGGCCTAGTTTTTTGCGTTTTTCTCCCGAACCGTTTAAGATTTTTTCAAAAAAATTTCACCACTTTACTTGCAAAGGATGCGCGCATTGGTAAATAGAAGAATTTCAATTTTATCTCTGACGGTTTTATGGCCAACGCGATCGCAAAAATTACCTTTATTATTCAACTTTTCAGTTTTTCTCCAATTTTTCCGAAGGAAATGGCCAGTGGTACGTATAAGCAAAACATTTAGTTTTGATGTTCTTGATGCAATAAAAACAGCCTTGATCAGATTCTAGCGACAATATATCGCAACCCTCCCTTGTAAGAATTAAATTACATTTTTTAAAGATTTCAATTCAGCACCAAATTTCGCAACTTCGCCCCCAATTTGACCGGCTTCGTATCTCTTAATATAAGCGAAATGCCCATGTTAACTCTAAAATTTGGGACATCCTGTATATTATTAATGATCTATCAATTTAACCCATTAAGTTGCATACTAAAGAATTCACTTATATCAACCAAAAACGTAATAGACTTACAAGATTGTTAGATGTACAAAACAGTAATAAAAGAATATCAAAGTATACTTTTGGATTCGTCTCTGTGAACAAATGTTCTCATGAACCGTAACCAAGAAACAAAACCAATTACAATAAAATTATGTCTATTGGAGTTTCCGACACTTTTTATCAACAGAATGTTGCAAAACATCAAAACCGTTCTCTCAACAGCCAAATACCATATAGTTATAAAGAACGGATTCCAATCCACCATTTTAGTTCCGTAAGTGCTGTATTATAGATCGATTATATAAAATTATTGCCCATAACAACTATAATTTATAAAATACTCGGTACTTAGGAGCAATTCCTGTTATTACGGCGAAGCAAAACATTCATAGAGCATATGGAACCGCGCAAAGAAATATGAGAAACAAAAAAAAAAACGCCGATACAAATTGAAAATAGTATGTGTGTTTCTAGTATTCCGTTAGTTTATTACTCCTACTATTTAAAACGGCAAGCTCACAAAAGCTTATGGTCGACACTATAAATAATTATTGATATATTATTATTACATATCTTACTAACTCACTACCTCCGTTACTCCACGGGCGATTTATTAAAATGCACCGCCCATATTAACCATTACAGGACAGTAAAAAAATTAATTAGCTATTTCTAATATATCATCACCTAGCAATTGGCTTCAACAGCTAAACCAGATATATGCGTTTTTTTTTCGAGTATCAAAACGTTATGTGGAAAACAAAGTGGGCTATTTAATTTGCACTACCGTTATAAACCAAAAAAGTTGTTTTCTTGCAATAGCTTCATGGTTTCATTTTAATGGCACCAGGAACTGCTAATTAGTATAGCGAGTGCTGAGTCAAAGGACATAATATAACTGGAAGTCGCATTTTCATCTACTATTAAAACAATTAAAATAACGTTAACTTATTTTTAGCACATTATGAAAATAAATGAACATCATGCGAGAATTTATTGCAAAGTATGTTTCACCCCAGGGCACACTAATATACCAGGCAACGAGAAGGCGGATCGCCTAGCCAAAATTGGCAGCGAGACACCTTTCTTCGGACCAGAACCCGCAGTTGGTACATCCTATGGAACAGCCAAGCGGTGTCTTAAGACATATTAATACAAGGGCATAATGCTCAATGGGAAAAAGTTGGACAAGCCCATTTCAAGGCTATCCTGTCAATGGTCTCCAAAGAGAAGACAGAAGAAATGCTCAGGATGAGCAGAGCAGACCTCAGAGCAGCCAGAGGACTTGTCACAGGGCACTGTGGGCTAAACAAACACTTCTACATAATAGGGCTCTCTGAGACCGATATATGTAGAGGATGTGGTGAAGAAAAAGAAACTCCTCTTCACGTAATATGCCAGTGTGAAGGATTCACACCCTACCGGCGCAGACTTCTAGGGATGGAAAAAGCCAACCAAGATGAGCTAAGAAAAACACCCTTAAAGAAAATCCTGGAATTTTTCAAAAACACAGGACTTCTTTAAGGGGCTATCACCAGAGGGTATAGACCAATAGGTCGCAGTACAGGAACCCGAAAGGGGACCACCTCCGCGGAAATAATAATAATAATAAATGTTTCATACAAATATAGTGTAGCATTCAACAAAAACCGAATATAAATCACAATTCATTTCTCAAATCTCTAACTTTTTGTTAGTACTTATCCTGCATTCGAACATTTTTATAAATAACAAATTTCTAGTAGGTAGGTACATAGAATACTATAAACATTTGCAATTATTTTAAACTTACTTTAAAATCAATTCTGTTTTTAGTCAGTTGATTCAATAATTGTTTTTAAACTTTCATGATATTAGAGTGAGTGCTCGTAAAAATTGGTTACAATTATTTAACTGCTAGTCAATAATAATACAATTTAAAAAAAGGCAAGCATTTTTTAAGACAAGTTACTAAATGTATTATTGTGTTCTGTTTTTTTAAACTTACCTACAATTATCTAATACAGGGTTAGGAGGTTAGGACAAAGTCCCGGAACGGTTGATTATCTTAATTTTTTTTTCATGGCTTTTGTTTTGAAATTTTTCTTGAATATATGGTCAAAAATAAGGAATTTATTGATGATATTTTCATTTTTATTTTAGCAGGAAATGGCCTCAACTTAATTTTTTTAAACGAAACATCCTGTATATTTAAACATTTTCGGATGCAGAATAAAAAACTTTATTCACAAACATCATCACGGGTTTTATTTTAAAATTAAGTTAACTGATAACTGAAAAAAACTAACACAAATTCAAGATACATGTAAGCAGTACATTTAAGAGTAAATGCGAGGCCCGGAGCAAAAAATGTTTTTGAGACCCTTCAAAATAAAAAATTATGAGGGAAAAATATAAAATGTTAATGGTCGTGCAATGATATATGTTATAAAACTGTTATTTCAACATTTCAACTACATAAATATTAAGTATTTTTTTCTACAGATCAAGTTACAAATTGAGGCCCCTAAAACTGTGAAACCCGGGGCATCTGCCCCTCTGGCCCCCCCTCACCTCTAATAAAGCCAGCATGTAAGTAACTACTGTGAGTTTGTAGTCAAATTTTATTGTAGTTTTCCATTAAAAACGTTGATAATGACAGAATCAAAGTGAATTGAAATTTTGATTTTTGAACAAATATCCAAGCCAAATAAAAAAAAAGTTTGAAATGATGTAAGATAATCTACCGTTCTGAAACTTTGTCCTAACCCTCACATCGAAAGTAAAAATTGATTTTTAATTTCCAACAAGTATAAATTGTGATTTGATTTATAAGGGTGCCAACTACTGTTTTTCAAAAATTATATGAAACCGTAGGATTTCCCCTCATTATTAAGATATAACGAAATAAATTTAAAAAGTTACTTTTCATAAATATTTCAACTTTACATATACAGCAACTTTCCACTAAAATAAAAGCCGATCAATAAAATTAAAAAGTGCACGTTTAAAAAAAAAATTATGACCATACTTGTTACTCGCAGTAACGTTTTTTAAAATCAGTTAATTCATGAATTTTTTTAAAAACATTTTTACACAAGTTGTATGGATTTCATTTAACGAAAAACAAATCTAGATTTCATCGTTGGGCTATATGTCGAAAACGATTATATTTCATTTCCGTTTTCACTTTTAGATTCCTTTCATATAGGTATGTGGTATGTGTCGATAATGTCGTAATAGTTAACTCGAATATCTCCCTTTCCCGATAAAGCGATCCAAATTTAAACGCCCTGTGTTTTAATAAATCTGATAATTATTATCGTATTTACCATGCGATAGTCGTTGTCTAAGCGTCTAAGCCAGTGGTTTCCAACCTGTGGGGCGCGTCCCCCTAAGGAGGCGCGAGACTATTGCAAGGGGGCACGCAGCTGTTACCAAAATATCATTTTTTAATACTAACAAACAAAAACTTTATTTACACAGAATGCTATATTGTTTTGAAGCCCATTAAAAAATTATTATATCAGGACAGTATTTATGAAATTAGATTGTTACAAAAAGTGAGGGGGCGCAATTTTTTTTTAATGTAAAGGAGGGGGCCGAGGTACAAAAAGGTTGGAAACCACTTCATATTGAATTTTAAATATCTACTGCTGACCATAAGAACATTTTAAACAATTTAAATTGCAATTTTTCCATTTTTTCAAGATGTTTCAGGAAGTGTGCACGCTATACACATTTTCAGTTTAGATTCATTTTAGCACGTGCTAATTTAACCATAATTCTATATCTATGTTCATCACGAATCAATTATACATACGGTAAAAAATTGCTAATGATAATTATTCCCAAAAACTTTTGAGCATCCATTAATTTCTTAATGTGATAAATTTAAAAAAGGGACGATTTCAACTAAACGAATACAAAAAGCTAACAAAACTTTAACAGGAACAAAAAGTTTCAGGAATCACTGAAATTTTGTATTCATTTTCTAATTGCATGTTACTGTTGACGTCTTGTTAAATCAAAACTGTTAAAAGAAAACATTTGCATGTCTTATCCATGCCTAGGGCTTATGATCGATCCTCTTTCCATATGCCAGCTGGAGTTAGTCGCCAAGGCATTACGGCAAGCTGATGTTAATCATAAAGGTGCATGTGGTACAAACCGTAAACCACATTGGGAATAAGGCGCAGATATCCGAGAAATTCAGTTGGGTCGTGTGTAGTTGAAATTCAAATTATTGTATAATTATCTGACCTATATTCGTGCCGATTCCTTGTGCAATTGCTTAAATTATGTGTCATTAGGGCCGACTTTCCGATTGCTCTCACGTTTCGGCCATATGTATAATTTTCACATCGATAAGTATAACACATTTTTATTGCATGGAATTTATCGAAGGGAAGGAGATAAAACAAATATATTACAGTTACCTACTAATGTCGCCGTACAACAACAATTATTAAACATCATTTATCTGTTAAGTTACGTTTAAATCTTTAAATTGCGAAATCAGAATTTGAAACCCAAAAAAAAAGATAAAAATCATCACGAAGCGTCTAAACATTTACATAACGAGATTATCGAGATAAAATATAAAGCTTAAGGCAACGTTTAAGAGTTTCTGTGAATAGCAATCGGGAACTAGTAATTAAATAACTTTTAAACGAACGTTTTATTAAGGCGAAGAAACGATTTAAAACTTGAAAAATTAAGCAGCATGGAAGTTTTGTAATCCCATTTTCAGTTAGTGTAATTACAAATGCTTAATGGTCCGTTCGCTCTACTATCATTTTTACTTTAAATAACTTTCAAGCATCTGAATATGAAAAGTTAAAAGGCGATGTACACGGTTTCTTTGGATATCTCACTTACTACTGACGACAAAAAAACAAGTTACCTTATCTTCTGCTCTTATTTTAAAGCTAACTTAATACCACAAAAAATGATGTCTGTATTAATTTGCCAAATAATATAAATTTAATTTTCGCCCTATTTCAAACTTATCATTTATTACGATTAAATAAATAAGCAGAAAAAAGCTATATCAACATTTTAGGCATATTTTTTAATCCCAAATCGGAGTGTGCATTTTTTTTCTGCGTCCGTCCAGAAAATCAGTTGTTTCCAATCAATTTTTAGGCTGGAAAATACATCTTCACTGGACTAAGCCAGAAAGTAACTGGTCGCCATGGTATTGAGTTGTCTTTACCGGCCTAGGCCGGAAAGTAGCTGGTTGCCATGGTGGTGAGTTGTTTTGTTGATTTGCGCTGTCAAACAAGCGTCATTATACCACCAAGCGAGTTTTCACCTGTAGTTTGTTAAGTTATTGTTTAATTTTGGATGGTGACGATAGTGATTTTGGTGTCAGTGGCGGACGCAGAAAAACAATGTACGTAAAGTGACTTTACTGGACTCCGTATGCTTTCAGGACTCGCCTACGGCTCGTACAAAAATTACCTACTCGTCCAGTAAAGTACCACTTTCTGGTCTTGTTACGTAAATAGCTATTTTCTACGATGACTAATGTAAATGACTCTTACCGTACAGCCTGCATGCATAGTAAGCGAGTCCTAACGCACGGTAAGCAAAACGCACACTTGTCTAGAAATGTCAATGTAGACTTACGTCAAAATTGACAAGACAACATAATTACATGTGTATATTAGCCCAAAAGCCGTTAAAATCGTAGGTATTATGTGATCGTAGAAAAAGTAAGTTACATAAAACGAGTAAAGCAATTTCGCACCCGTGCGTAATATGCCTCTTACAACTCTTGTTATAATATACTATTATTTAATAGTTTACCTTACGCTGGTACAACTAAAAGTTTACTACAAAACAACATTATTATTTTGCGTGCGTTGTGTCATACATGCATAGATACATACAGACGTACGTATCTACATACATATCACATATGTAAGAATCGCAACGACATCATCGTTTGTAGACCGCTCGCTCCCGAACAACAATTTTCCTAGACGTCCAGTCACGGAACGAACATTTGCGTTCATAAACTAAAATTACATTTGTACAACAGTCTCAACTTTTACGATTGGGTTATCTGAAGTTCATCCACGCTGTGTTGTATTTGTTAACAAAAAGCAGGGTAATTTTGTTCTACGAAAAATGTGCTGTAACGAACACAGGTCATTTATCGTCGCGTACGGCAGTGTGTTCACACAATTATGGAACTAATCGTTATTTTTTTTTTTTAATATTAGAGGAAATACTGAATTGACTAACTAATGGTCCCGACTGTTTCTGTAGTTTTCGTTGATTATACAATAAAAAGTACAGTTACCATAAGTTGCGGTCAGTTAACAAATTGTTTTGCAAGAGCTTGACAAAATGGGTAATTATTCATCTACGTCGGATACAAATTACTGTTTGCTGCACGATTATCTATGAGTTATTATTTGCTAAGATTGCTATTACATCTGAGTGGGACACGTGCTTTTGTGTGTTACAAAAGAAATGCACAATAACAGTTAGTGCTAAAACATTACTGGTTTTAGAAGACAATACGTAGGTGTGTGTGTCCAGAATTCGAGATTCATCATGGGCAAATACTAAACGAAAAAAGTTACAAGGGCGGATTAACAACAGCATAAGTTAACTCTTTTATAGAAATAACTTAGTAGTGCTTTTATTTATGAAAAAAAATCATGACACACTAAATATAGCCTGAAAATTAAATTTGTCCATCTTTAGAAACAAAAAAACGCATTGGGTACCTAATAAATTGTTGATTCTTCGAAGTAACATAAAATTACTTTACATTAATTAAAATTACGGCATTCATTAGTTTATCATTAATAATAATCAAAGATAAACGACATATTTGTTTTTTTTTAAATATTACAGTAAGCTTTTAAATCAAAAAGATCATTTCTTTGTCTTTAAAATCATATGATATGGAGTTATTTTGATATTAAACTCTTAAAAATAAATAGTTATTAGAATAATCTATAGAAGGATCAAACATTGTACCAGCAGAGATTAGGGTTTTATGGAGAATAGAAGGGGTTACTAGATTAGATAAAATCAAGAAGGAAGAAATTAGGAAGAGGCTCAAAGTTGATCCAATCATTCAAAAAATAGAAGAAAGATAACTTAACTGGTTTGGGCACCTAATCAGAATGAAGGATGGGAATCCTGTAAAAGAAATATGGGGCGCAGGCTGGGATAGAAAAAAAGAAAAAATAGCAGAGGGAGACACGTAGAAGCTGGGACCAAGAAGTGGGACAAGTATTGTCAAGGAAGAGCACCACATGGAACGAAGCTGCAAAATTAGCCAAGAACAGAATAAAATGGAAAAAGTTCTGCAAATTAGAACACCTCGACGCCTAACGGCAAAAGAGGAACGGATAACTAACTAACTAGAATAATCTATAAAACTAAAGTGTTATATAACAAAAGAAAATCCCGTAAATTAATTTGAACAAAGTTACTATCAAAGTAAAAAGTCATACTAGAAGAATAAATACTGAAGTTACTTTATAATAACTAAGGAAATTTCATTGACGTTTTCAAGATATTTTAACTCAAAATGATACAAAAAAGATTTTGTTATCAATTATTTCCTAGCAAGTTTAACTAACAGAAAAATCTGCAACGCGTAAAAAAATTGTAATAGCTTTTTTTAACTAAAAATTGATAAGGATTTTTCCTAAATTTACCAAGTTTTTGTTAACAGTCTTGTTCGTTAATAACATTTTTACCTACAAACATTTGGATGGCAGAATTCATGGTCATGTATTTTAAAGTAAAATGTGAAATATGATGTGTTAAATTACTAATTAACAACTTTCAATATCTGCTCCCATTTTACCCCGAAATTTACTATACCAGACTTTTTTTTAGACACAAAGCACCGTTAAGCAGCAACATAAAATAGATGACTTTTGCCCCGTTTAATTAAGCTTTTATCTTAAGTGGCCTAAAAGTGGGGAGTCTTAAATTTCGGCCATGTTGAGCACTATTACTTCATAAATGGGCTATATTTGCTAGTGACACAATAATAGATTTCTAAATTTTTAAATTTCAAAGTTACATAGCATTCAGCTTTGCTATACTCAATAAACTTGTGGATTTGTTTGATAAGGCGTTTTATTGCTGTTCGTTAAACACTCTTTCGTTCATAATCATTATTATTAGCAAGACATAGTAAGTAACATCAAGTACAGTAACATTTTCAACTGTAAACGTCCTACCATTAGCATGCAACCTGATTTAAATCGTAGCGGGGCAAAATCTAAAACCTTTCACTGTCCATATTGCATTGGATGGTTCCGCCCACCACTTCAAAAGACAGAGAAAGAGATGGTAACTAATTGTTTATCTATTAACTAAAAAAAAAAGCTTAAGTAAAACATTTTTAGTTCATCGGTAATATGAATCAACTAAGAACACAGATTTCTTGAATTTTTGTACACTTAAGAAATATGAAACAGCATTTTCATATACAAGTGGATAAAATGGCAAAATACAAAAAATAATGTACGACTTACTTTAAATACTGAAAAGACACGTTTCTGACATGTAAGTGAATTTATAAATTTGTATGTGTTGACACAGACATTAATCAAGTCACAAGTTTGTTTCTGGACACTGATTCTTCAATTGATATGTTGTATTTATCATAATACATTATTCACTTGCAGACAGCTTGACGACAAACTGATATTAATTAAAGTACCACTGCCTACCTGTTACTTTACACTCACAAATAATTTACATATATTCGTTACTATCAGCTTGCAGTAATTATGCACAACTATTGAAGTACAATAACAACCCAAATTTAATTAAGCTCTGTTAAGATGATTTTTACTTTACTTACTACATTTGTTGTTTTTACTGGAATAATCGGTAAGAAATTGGAGTTTATCTTAAAATTAAATGGGCCATTTTAGCTCTAACATTCTTCTTGGACTACAAAACAATGCATCATTGATCACTTGGCTATTATATATCAGGACAATGGCAATCGAAACGCGTTCCCAAGGTCAATCTTCCATTGTTCTAACTTAATTCTTTTACATTTTTTCAATGTTTATTTCAGATAATCATTCCAGATTCTTTTGTGGCTCCGATGATCATCAGTAGTCGAAGACTACATCGTTAGGTAGATGCACATTTGGGGATTATAAGTCGCTTATAGAAGGTTTATATTAGCTTAAGTGTACTCCGCATTATAAAAACAAGTTATTTATCACTCAAAAAAGTTGAAGGTATCACGAACATTGACAGCAAAGTGGTTACATACTTTTATTTTAAACCTAATGAAAGTACATGTTAACATTGCTCTAATACTAGTCAACACTTGAACTTGAAGGAAACGGTTATGTAAAATATTATCAATTAAAATCGATTACAATTAATGGCAGGATATTGACGTAATGTCGTAATGAAGATAAGTATGCAGCAGATACCTCAGATTTTCATAAATTATAAGTTCAGTTGTCAGTTATAAAGCTTGGATTAACAATGAAAGGATCGGCTTTTCTCAAAGAACGCAAAGTTTTAAATTACAATATTTTTTACTGTCATTTGCGTAAACACAAGACAGTGATTTGCAAAACATATGATGTACCTCGAGAACTACAAAAAAAATTGTCGAACTTTTAATAAATAATTGAAAAGTAAAGTGCAGGTAATAAGGAACTGGAGAATTTTTACTAGAGCTATCAAGATATTAAGAATTAAGACGCCTCAGATAGGGATGTTGTATGTCTCTTACACTTTTTAACATCTATCTGGACAGAGCCCTTTCATGGTGGACAAGAAAATGTGAAAATATGGGATTAAGAGTGAGAGACGAAACACTTTTCAGGTTATTTAAACCTGTAAGTCTCTTGTCCGAGCTTTCAAAACTGTTTGAGAAGCTATTTCTAAAAAGACTAAAACCAAAACTTGATGAACTTAATATCATACCAGAGCACCAATTTCGGTTCAGGCAACAACATGCCACAATCGAACAGGTGCGCAGGGTAGTAGATATCCTAAATAAAAGCTTTGAGAAGTGTTTGCACTGCTCAGCTGCATTTTTGAACATTACCCAGGCCTTTGACAAGGTTACTGCACAAGTTAAAATGAAAACTACCAGAAACCTATTATCGGATCCTACAGTCATACTTTACAGACACTTCATGGTAAAATACCAAAAGGAAACAACAGAGCTGTGTCTTGTAAAACCAGGGGTTGCACAGGGCAGTGTTCTGGGACCGATATTATATCTGGTCTACACCGCAGACATTCCAACTACTACGTCAAATACTATCACTGCTACGTTCTGGCAACAAGTGGTGCCTGTGTATGCGTCTGCAAAGCACTAGATGACATCCAGAGTCGGCTAAAAAGGTAGCGTATTAGAGCTAACGAACCTAAGTCGCAGCATGTGCATTAAGAAAAGACACATGCCCCAGCGTTGGTTTAAATGGAAAACTACTTCCTCAAACAGAAACTGCTAAATACCTAGGGATGCACTTGGACTGACGCTTAACCTGGAAACATCGTTAAGAGGAAGCACCTAGGATGAAAATTTACAATATTTCTGTGAATCATCGGCAGAGTCAAAACTGTCGTTGGACAATAAACTAACGTACAAGACGGATTAATGGTGCCTTTACACGTGAGAGTAAACTACTCTCGATAGCAGCGTCGCCAAGGATACAGCCAATCGCGAGTTACTCTCAGGGGCTGTATCCTTCGCGACGCTGCTATCGAGAGTAGTTTACTCTCACGTGGAAAGGCACCATTAAACCCATGTGGACTTATGGCTTATGGTGTGTAGTTGTAGTGAACCGCGAGTGCTTCAATTATAGAATTCTTGCAGATATTTCAATTAAAAACGCTAAGAACAATAACGGCTTGTGACAAATGAAACTCTGCACAAGGATTTTAATACCTCAGGCGAATGCAACGGCATCCTAAGCAGTTTGTAGTCAGCCTACTAGACAACAGTCGAACCACATATCGGCGTAAGCGATACACCCCATTAGAAATAACTTATAGATAAGTCTAGATTATATTACTAACATTTACCATATGCCCTTTATTTATTAGTGCTTTCATGTAAGTTTACTAACCATTCGTTCGCATTGCAGTAACTCACACTGCCAAAATGCAAAACGTTAAAACAACCGATTATTGCTTTAGGACAGATGTCGAGAATAAAAGTGGGGAAAAGGTTATACTTTGCCGACGATCAAGTGGTGATTGCCGAAGACGAAGAAGGCCTAACTTAAATAATGAAAAAATTAAAGGTGAATTATTTCACGAACATTAAGCCCAAAAAAATAGTGCACGTTGCCTATAATTTAACCAAATCTCTATCGCTTGTCGTTTACAAGATCCCAAGCACTGCAAGCTTATCTTGAATATCTTGTATAACGTGCTATCTTTGAAAAATTTATAATGATGCAAAATAAAGTAAAAATACTTAAATAAAGAAATGAATTTGATATTGTGATACACACACTTATTATCAATGAAAACTAAATGATTTCATATCTAATCCTCTTTTGTGGGAAAAACAATATTAGAATTCACTTTTAATCCATTCTTTATGCATATTTCTAATCAGGTTAGCATGAAGTTTGAAAGAATTAAATTAAATTTCGGAATTCAACCAATTTTCATCGACAATGACATTTTAAAAACTAAAAAACACGGAATAGATCTGTGTTATATCGAGCTACTAATAAAATATTTCATCAGTTAGTCATCGCCATTATTTAAAAATTTCCAAACCAATCGTTAACCTTCGGGCAGCCAAATCCAACAACTGCGCTTAGAATATTTCGTTTGTTACCGTTAAAACTTTCATATTGTGAGAGGAGTAGTATAATAAGGCTCTTGAAAAAATGCAAATATTTATGTGGCAATATTCTAAAAGCAATACGTAAGAACTCGTTTTACCAAAAAAATACAAATTCGCGTATCGCATATTATACATAAAATTAACAATTTTATTGTTAGTTAAAATGGAAACTTTAATTAAAATGATAGTTTGTCATGAACATGGTGTTTTAAAATTGTTTACTGTGAGTTGGATCTAGCAGTCTAGCACTAATAACCACATCAAAAAACAATTGTCTTCTTGGTACGTTGATATATAGGTACTGCGACTAATAACCAATTCTAACAATTAATCCATAAGCTATCGGCCATAAATCATCCCATCTAACAAATAATTGCTTTCGTAAATATGAAGGAGTTTTTCTCGCATTAAATCTTCGAGCGTCGTAGTTTTTTCGCGGAGGAATCGAAAGTTTTGTTTATGACAATGCCATATGAAATAAATTACAGCTGTATAAAACAACTTTTATCGGCACTTACCGGTTGGACAATCGCAGGTATATGTATGTTTATCGCGCTGTCGACACATTCCTCCATTTTGACAAGGACTGGGATCGCACGGAATGTATTCGCTCTCGCAGTCCCGACCTGTGTACCCTTCGTCACACGTACACCTAAAAAAAAAAAAAAAGATATTACATAATTTATACGCTATAGGCTATATTATAAAATGTGCTTGATATTTACTACATATTTTGTTACTGCATTCAATTTCAATCATTAGACAGTTTCGTAGCTTCATCAGCAGGATTTTCCTTACGTAGCGCGAAGCTATGAAACTGTTTAGGAATTAAAACTGAAGCAAACACAACACAGAGGTAAAGTTCTAAATTAATTTACAATTACCTAGTAATCCACAACAAATTCTTATTCCGCATAACAAAAATTTAAAATTATAATGTTCCCTCCATAACTCTTGGTTTACGAAAATATTTAATTTATCGTTAGACACACAAAGTAAACCAATAATTTTTCAAAATAAAATAAGGCATATCTGTCGAACAATTTATAATGATCCACATGATGTGAATAAAAAGTGTTACATGTACACTGAGGTATTTATAATGTCCATTCACAGTACTTGTGCAGGAATCTATCATGCCATCCATAACTTTATCCAGTAATTAAACAAACAAGACAAATTTTGTTTATGTTAATGCAAGTTTAGGGACCGCATCAAAAGATTGCGCTTCCATAAGAACTAGAATCGCATATTTTTAGTTTAACATATTAATAAGTAGTAAAATAAAGTGAAACAAAATTTTAAATTAAAACAACACCAGTACAATTGTTTGTATAGCGAGAATAATAAGCAATTTTTTTATAGTCAGGGCGGATAATATTGCAGCCCGAAACGTAGTCGAGGGCAGCAAATTACATTCCGTTTCATTTATACAAACAAAATGAATGAAATTAAAATATTTACGTTTTTAAAACAATTAACGTCAGTTTAACATTTTAGTGATTGATCACCATTTCATGTCGTTACCATGGAAACACAACGAATCAACAAATTTACAAATATTGTCAAATGTAAGTGGTATAAAACTTAAAAATTTTACCAATGATTGCAGCATTCATAAACATATTTGATCATTTTTTATAGTATTTTCAATAATAGATTCCTTATTACCGTTTATATACATGAACAGATAAATTCATGCTAAACTGTAGGTTAATGTTTTGTTAAAGCTTTAATTTTTTAAAAAATATTATTGCTTTTTCAAACCTTGTTTATAAGATGAGATGTAATTTAAAAAGAATACGTTTAGATTAAAATCGGGTAATCGGCAAACAAACTTTAGTGAGAAAAAACATATTCGTTTTAATTTTTGCGGTTTAGGGTTGGAAGAATGAATTTTATTTAGTGTAGCGAGACAATTTCGACAATTTATCATCAACCGAACGTAATCACATGAACTTCATTTCCACATGACCAAATCAAATTATTTTTCAATAAGAGCATTCTAAATTTTCATTTTATTCTTCAATTACGCTTTACTGGCATTGCAACGAACATTTATTTAAATGAATAATTACAAGACGAGCTAATAGCAATAATAAGAATCGTGCCCGTTCGAATGACAGAGGAATGCGAGTGGCAAGGCCTGACCCAAAGCTGCGGTGCAGTAGCATTAATTACCTGAACAATGCCTAATAGATATTGCACGTGACTGCATAACGGTCTCAGTTGGAAATAACAGCCATTACATTTGTATTACTAGATATTCAAATGATTCTATCTATGTAACTACTACTATATTTCCCAATAATTGCATAAACTTACCAGCAGGATTAATAAGTCAAGTTTTAATTAATTATACAGCGCGTCCCAGGAGGAATTTTCCAAACTACAAACGTGCGTTCCTTAAGTAATTTTAGGTAAAAAATATTATGCCAACATAGGCCCGACTCGAAAAGAGTTTAAAGTAAAACGCAAGATTTAGAAATAAGTGAAGTAGTGAATCTTTGCCGAACATTGTTAATAACTTTTAGAGCATAGGTATTCTTTGGTAACACGAGTATGTACAATAAGATAAAGCAACTCCGCTTTTCACTACATAGTGTCAGGTTACATCGATCAAATCTATCCAAACCGTTCGATCGACCAGGAGGGACCATCGCATCGGCTTGGTCACCACGATCTCCCAATTTAACCCCTTTAGATTATTACTTTGTGGACTCATGAAAAGACCGATGAGACAAGTTTTTAAATTGGCGTCATGAATCTGGATAAGCGAGAAACCAAAATTGGCTTGTGTAAGATTGTGTTATTAAATAATTCCATTAAAGTCTTGATTGTGGAGTATTATTGCTATTTTAACAACATTATTTCAATAAGGTATTTTCGGTGAAAACCGCCATTTTGAATAAAAGTTTTATTTCTCAGTAAAAAAACAACAATTTAATTCATATTTTTTAAAAGAAACTCTAATTTTATATTTACTAGATAAACTCAAAACATGCAGCTGTCATTTAAGGTATAAAACTTTTACTTTTGAGACGGTTCATTTATACAATTCCTTACAGATGCCTATAGTACAGGTTTTCCACTTTTCCGAAACTATGACGCTTATTTGCGATATTTATTCGTATTTATACACCACCAAAACCGTTACAAGACCAAATAATCGTTTATGACTTGATATATACAGTTATATACCGCAACAACAAAAACTTTAAACTTAGTGTGTTGAACTGTAAATTACATAATTATATGTAATATCTGTTAGCTTGTGTGAATGGACACATCAGCCGTCAAATTAGAATTGCTCATGGCGTCTTGAGATGTGTAATTGTTATTATATGAAACACAGGATCAATCAGAAGAAAAACAGATAACTGTACTAGAAAGTTGCATAAAATTACATACAATGCTCTATTAAAGAACATAAATGTCGTCAACGTTACAGACATTTCGCAATCATATCAAACGAAATTATACTTAAAGGTTTTGTTCATGTTTTAAAAGGAATATTCATATTTTACTCGGGCCGTATGATATTTTTATTTGGAATAAATCACAGACTTTGGTTATAGTTGAATTGAGTGCTACATGTTGTATTCAACTTAATGCAGCATATCGCGTTTTTCTTCGTTATTAAAGTTCATTTTTGTGAATCTATTAATGTGACAAGTAATAGGCTTTCAATGGAAACAACATAAACTACAACGACCAGCTTCCCTGGTTTATAATGGTTATTGTTTAAAACCCTTTTTTAAAATTTGGCAATGAATAAAGAAGTAAAATACCATGTGTGATACATCAATGGATTCAGAAAAATAAATGCTATTTGATTATGTAAATAGCAAAAATTGCGCCCATAAGAAAAAATAAAGCTGGTTGTCCCAAAACAAAAACGAATCAACCTAGAAAAAATTTGTCACCACCATCCGATTTGGCTTAAAAAGTTGCTTCGGCAATGTTTTTACACATTTGAAGTATTTTATAATCCACAGGAGTTAAAGACTATTTTCAAAAATTGTATTTTCCGGTTTTCCCTAATTTTCTCGGATACCGTTTGAGATATTTCCAATTTCTCTTCAGATTATGAATGAGCACCAAAGTTAGCAACTTTGTCAAATGTAAACCTATACTCTAGCTACTATAATAAGCGAGATCCCCATGCTTAAACTCGATTTTCAATCACCCTGTATTAATTAATAAGCAATACATAAGTTAACGAAATCCCCGATTTAAATTGACATTCAATAAAATTCCATGGATAAAACAATTTGAACACTCTCTGCCATATCGCCCGCCCACTCGTCGTAATGAATTATCAATACCGAAAACAGACGTTTTATGAACACAATGAAATCAAACCTGATTGTTTTCGAGCCGGTGACAATGATACGTAGGTGACGGGATTAAAAACAAGGTGTCGCAACAACTACTAGCTAGTGTCGATGAATGCATGTGTTTATGCCTGCGGGAAGGTTGCAATTCCACGGATCTATTTTCTGATTGCCGGGAGGCCCATGACATTATGAATCAAGCCGGAACTTGATTATTCCTTATCGTACTCTACTTTTACTACCTCTGATTATGAACCAATTGATTAAGCGAATGTGAGAAATAAATCTTTCAATTTATATTGTTAACACATGCATTATTCATATTTGCCTTTTCCTATGTTGTAACAGTAAATTTAAAATGTATAAAAATTATATAAAAAAGGCTGCACCATTAATCCGATCGAATGATAAAAGTAACACTAAGTCGTAATACAGCGCAACACAAAACTTAATGCAACAGGTTGAAGAAAATCATCTTTTATCTATTATCTACCAGAGTTTCTTTCGAAGGACCTTATCGAAAGCTTTTACGTAATACATGAAAAGTATATTGGTCTCTTCATTAAATGCTCAGTTTTTCTATGTTTGTTTGAGCGTAAATATGTTTTCTGCATATGACCTATTTTATATATTGATTGGAAAGCCATGCTTCTTAAATTTATTCATATAGAAATTTAAAAAAAAAAACTCCAAGTCATATCGTGCAATGTCCTCTTAACCCTAGGATGCACACCACGGGCCTCAGAGGCCCAGCGACCTATTGCTTTCTATGCAATTTTCGATCCACGGTTTTTTTCTGTTTTTTTTAAATCAGGAATGCCTCACTTAATGCTTTTTATATCATATTTTCTAAAAAATATTGCAAATTAATAATGACAAATTATTTTAATAATTTTTATTTAGTAATACCCAGTATTCACACATCAAGCGCTTGAGAGGCCCATAGCTTAATAACAGCTTATATGACAAGTAACAACACAGTTTTGGCAAAATATGTTTGAATTTTTTTTTGCATATGTGTATCAGTTTCCGGTTTTGGTATTGTTGGAACTGTGTGTGTGGGACGCCAGCCTGGAGAGGCTACACAAAAAAATCTTGGATTCGAAATTGTAAAATCACTAGTGCGTACAATTCATAATATTGGCTTCAATCTTACAATACACAACTTTTTTACGAGTTTAGCACTTACAAAATACTTATTAGACAACCAAATCACTAGGTACAATTAGGAAAAATAAACGTGATGTACCTAAAGAAATGAAAGAAGACAAGAACAGGCCTGTTCTAACATCATTATTTGGATTTTACCAAAATATTAAAATGGTCAGTTATGTGTCTAAAAGAAACAAGTGTTGTTTTGCTTAGCAGTATGCACAATACATCAAGTATTATAGAAGACAAAAAAGCCCGAAATTAAACACTATTGTCATAAAACCAAGGGCGGAGTAGATCTTATGGATCAGAAAGCAAGGACATACCAAAGCGTGGCCAATGGCAATTTTTCATAATTAATAGATATTTTGGCTCTAAATGTCTTCATAATATTCAATAAGGAACATTCGACTACACAACGGACGTTACTGCTAAAAGAAGAATTTTGTTGAAAGATTTGGCAAAAGAACTGGTAATTCCAAATATGAAAAGGCAATCACAAAATACTAAATTACAAAAATGTATCAAGGAGTGCATGAAAAAAACCATTACAATTCCACAAAGCAACGAAAACCAACATGAAATTCCAGAACTTAGAAGGTGTTTTTTGTGCCCATCCAGTATAAGTCGAAAAAGTATGTTAGTGTGTGTCAAATGCAAAAACAAATTACATCTAACTGGGCCTCGCAGGCCCGAGCCGTGTGAAAGTGTAGACATTTTTAGGCGTGCATCCTAGGGTTAAAGTATGAATAAATATATCGGGTAGCTTAAAAGCAATAAATTGCGCCCATGTTTTGTTTCTCAGTTCTCTTTTAATAACAATTGAATGCACTGAATGAACAAATGAATTTGAAACGAGAGCTACCTGTAATCTGATGAGAAAGATTGGACAGGAAATGACTTGTGACACTTACTGCATGAAAGTCTGTAAATCAGAGTGCACGGGCATTTATGAGCGACATAAAATATGTTTATTTACCCGCCAGTAACTACTGGTTGTATGCATTATTACAAGGATAAATCACAACAGCCTAAGTCGCTGCAATAAGTCGAGTTCATTATTTATTATAATGTACAACCGAACGTAAGCTAATACGGAACAGCTGGACGTACGGACAACGAAAACTGCTGACAAAAGGGTGAAGTGGTAATATTATACTTAATTCTGCCATAAAAATGTGATAAACTTTAAGAGCAAGGTATAAATAATCACGACTTGCCAATAGGGTAACGGAGCTGGGAGATGAACAAACGAGTTTAACCTTTCCAATGGCATTCAATTGTATTCCAGACGAATATCTTGACAGTTTGATTATAATCTCTAAACTGGTGTTGGGCGTTTATTGTTATAGGAACTAAACAGATTTTTTCGTGAGAATATACAGCGTGGTCTAAAGGGAAAAACATTTATTTTCCAATAAAGTTTTTAAGTAACTATCCGACTTTAGAATTTTGGCTTAGTCTTAAGTCAATACATTAAGCTGTTATTTAAAAAATTGAAATTTATCCGTCCCAATTCCAAAAAATGTGAATCGCTTACTAAATAATTTTAAGCACGTTCTTTGACATTAATGGCATAGAATGGTTATGCAAGTCATTCCCGGATGTAATTAGCAAATCTTTAAATTATTATACGTATAGGGATTCATATTTGTCCTCGACAATATCTCTTTAATATTTTTGCTTTTAGTTTGGCGTTAAGAAGCCCGGTCTCCACGACAAATTTAATATCTTCAAAATACTTTTACAGTTATATTTCTGTGTACCCTGATAATGCGAAACAAAATAGCTAATAAATGAAATTTTATAGATAAAAACGAAGTTTCTTTGCTGCTAGACGCTCTCAAGACAATTTCACCTACAGCAATAGAGACTGAGAGACATTTTTACAGCAGGACTTCTTGTTAATAAATAAAAAAAAGAGTAAGTGATCGACGCACACATCACCTTTGTTTTCTTAAATCACATAACAAAAGTTAATTGTAAAAATTATATTAATTGTGTTCATAAATATGAAATTGCAATAGAAAAGTTATATTTCCTAAATGTATGTTTCTCTCACCAATATTATTTAATTATTTATAACTAGCACTTAGCCCGTCCTAGGACGGGAATATTGTATATCTTAAATTTAAACTATTACTTTTTATAATACCGTGAGCAGCTCACTGTTATGTTACCCGTGAGTAAAAATTTACGGTTCATTAGACACAACTCAGTCGGTCAAATGAACCCGTAGTAGTTTACTGCGTTACTATATTCATGCGTTATAGAGTCACAGACAGAGTCAGGCTGGACTTTTATATATATTTATAATCATGGAGCAAAATGTATTACATATATGACTTGGAGTTGCTTTTAAGTAATAAACAGCTCCATTCATTTTTTGGATTAAAATATTTAAAAATATTGACGTAATTTATTACATCCCGGGATCCCGGGACAAAGGCCGATTTCTTCCCGGAATCCCGGGACAAGCAAAATGGTCGAATATCAGAAACCCTAGTGAGTACTAAAACCTGTAGCCAGATATAGGACAAGATGGAAAAATACCGTGGAAGTCTATGCTATGCTCCTCACAAGGAGTTAAAGAAACTGTGTATGGATGGGTGGATACGCATGAAAAATAACACTTTCACAGAATTAAAAAAAAAAATAACTGAAATCTACGTAATTTAAACAGCAACATATTTAAAAAAACATTTTCTTATTAAAAAGATTGACGTGTAAAATTAGGAAGCATACATTTTAACTTTTTTTAAAATAATGTTTTGATTTACATTACCGCCAAAAATCAGGTACTAAATAAAAAAGTTACAAGTAGAATAATAATTGCCGTATTTTTTCGGACCATGCTGTACATTAATCTATGTAACTTACTAACGTACATCAATCAGCAACTATGTCTTACCAATCAACTTAAACATATAAACGTAATTTAATTATTGTAATTGATATCAAACATTGACGGCTCACGTCAACAGATTAACGAAAAATAAGATAAAGTGCTATTGGTGGCAAGTTACCTTAGCACTGTTACAACGATTATTTTTGGGTGAACGATAAACGATCGAATGAAAAAAAGTTTCATGCCTAAGCTCAGAAACAGACAATAGCAATTTGGTATAAATGTTGGACACAATTTTAGAACTTAAATCGTAACGCATCACACAAAACAACCGGTTGCGTCATTCTACAAGTGGTTTTATTCTTTAAAACCGGAACTATTACACAGGACTGGCCTGACCCCGAGGTCAAAGAATAAGAGTGCGTTAGGGTTCGCATTAGCCATCAACATTTTGTGGGTACGGACATGTCATTGTGTAACAGGTCCCTTTCGTTAGGTTTCTGGGAACCCATACACGACAATTAACCTGTAGAGCTCGAATGATAATATACACTTGAAATTATATAGCTTAGAGACAATAATAAACCTTTGCAGCCTGAAGCCTATATATTTATGTCGAATTAAATTATATATGAAATTATAATTTTGTGACGATTGCATACCAGAATTGTCGTTACAATTTTACAGGACACTCCAAGTTAATTTTTTTAACTTAATCACATGAGAAAATACGAAATTATTTTGAATATTGAAAGTTAATGTCTAAAAGTCCTGGTAATACTGGTATAAGGTTAAAGAACTCCATAAAAAAATTACTATGTCTTTAGAAGTTTCTAGCATGATTTTTGAATATATCCCGAATCAAACTTTGCAAATTTTGATTATCTGATAATTCTAGACGGGTCTGTGAAGATAAACGAACACGCTATCCAATGGCACACTTTATAGGCGATCGACGACGAATAAATGAATATTAAAAGCTACGTTCTCTGTTTAAAACTATTTACTCTAATAATTAATAATTTGTACAACTACCTCATCTATGTTAAATAAACCTTGAATGTATTACAAATCACTGCAAATAATATTTTCATTAATATTATAAAAACGTTAATAATAAATGTTAATCTGAAAGTTACTTATGGTTTATCAATGTATCCTGCAAATCCTAGCTTAAGTCACATAGCATAATTAGATTAACCACCTCCTCCCTTTTCGTGATAAGTTAAAGAGGCGAAAAAAGTTTATAATTTTTATTCAATTAAATGGGGATCTATTTAAACTTCAATAGTACGGGACCGGTATTTTTTATATCTATGACACTTTTTTTTTAATTCAACAAGATTCTGATATACAAACGTTATTTTCCTTAATAAATTTGCGAAATTAACATTAAAATGCGTCTTTAACCTATGTGTTCCGATTAAGCGGAATGCATTGTTCCATTTGACAAGATAAATTGGTTTAAATTTTCCTAGATTTGACCAAATTGATATTTTAGATAACCGCATTGGTTAAATATAATTGCCAACGCGTGCAATACAATGAGAATTATTATTATTATAAGGCAATTTGTGTAAACTAAAATATTTTATTAAAATTGTTATGACAGCCCTGTTTTATAAAATATGTTGTTCTAGCTAGCACCTAGTTGATATTCTAAACGTGTATGTTAGTTAACAAAGTCACTTAATTATAGTTCATTTTCTATAACCATGATTTATTTATCATTATATTAAACTTTTTATCACAAATTCCATTGACTATTTCATTCATAAATAGCTTTGATTAACTTTAAAACTAAATAAGGATTGGATGTTTGTACGTATGTACCGTTACATTATTGCACAACGTTCATAAACGGAACTTGTTTATCGAGAAATTTCATAGATAACTACGTTATTTGCGTTAAATGATATCGTTATTTGTTTTTATTTTACCTCAATCAACGTTCATTATCACTGGAGTTAAATAAAGATGAAGTGCGTTGCAAAACATTTATGCATTTTAGCTTCTTATTAAAATGAGACATTGTGCTTTTGCAATGTACACCTATCAACGGATTGTAAAATATTACATTAGTGGCTTATTTTAAAAACGATTTATCATTGCAGCTCAACAGCTTATTTCGGCAATATTTTAACGGAATTAAATCATAAGGATTAGTAGCAGAGGCGCTAATTATAATGTATAATAATATATGCAAATAAGAGAACAAGCGAGCAGGTAAAGTATTGCGGTATTTTTGCTTTTAACTGGAAGGCAATTACATCCTTATACATGTTGCTCTTATTTTACTGATGTTGAGCCAGAACATGTTTTACCTGTAGCGAGCTTCCAGTTCTCAATTGCTTATCGCGATGCAATTAGGAAACGGCTGATTCGCAGATTTCAGTTTAGTATAATTGAACATTTTTTAAACGTACGTAAATTACAAATTACAAAAGGTGCCCAGTTAAACATAAATTACTTTACAGACATGAACCGCATTATCAGAAAAACTGGAAATTTTCTAAATAATATAGGTATACGTACATAAACTATGTTACTATGTTAGTATTGTTTGTACCAATATGAGAATCTCACGTATTATGAAAGTTGAGGGCGAGTTTGAATTTAAAAAAGCTGTTGAATTTAATTTGCAACCATTTCAAGAAAATTTAAAAAATTGAGAGAATCACTTTTCATTTGTCTGCTATAATTTTTTTATGGATGATACTTTTAAAATTTATTAAGATCTTCTTCACAGCAAATTTTTATTCTTCGTTTAAGAGGCTTATTAACATTTCATTAGGTCAAGCCGGTTGTTGTTTTCAGGCGTTTGAAGCGGAGCACGGAGATGGAGCAGGGAGCAGTGAAGCAATGGGTTTTGCCCGGAGCGGGAGCGGAGTCCGGAGCAAATAATTTTGATTGCTTCACTGCTCCAGTTTATTAAGTAAAATTTAAAAAAAAACACACACACACTTTCTTCTCGTTTTTTCAACATTTGAAGATCAATAATTTGTTATTTCAAACATTAATTAACTTAACTTGTTTGTCAGGGTCAAAGATTGTAATTTTTGGGCCCATTTACACATATTCGATAAAATCAAAGCTTTTAATTACAAAACTTATTTTAAACATTTTATCAATATTTGGAGCATGGAGCGGAGCTGGAGCTGGAGCAGGCAGATTGATTTCGGAGCGGAGCTGGAGCGGAGCAATTAAAAAATTGGACTGCTCCAAAGCCCTGGTTTTCGGAGCGGAGCTGGAGCGGAGCAATTAAAAAATTGGACTGCTCCAAAGCCCTGGTTTTTTCTTACATTAAAATTTGTATGAAAACTATTTTACATTATCGCGCAGTTGATTAATTTTTATTTAATTTTATCGGTTTCTTTTGTACTTTTCGGTGTCGAGGTACAATTTTTAAAATACTCTACATAATCATATTATTTACAATTATAAATAGGATATTATAAGACAACTGTTTTTGAACAGTAAAAAAATATTGAAAAAAACCAAAAATATACAGGGTGATTGAAATTTGAATTTAAGCATGGGGATCTCGCTTGTTATAATAGCTAGAGTGTAGGTTTAATTTTGCAAAGTTGCTAAATTCGATGCTCTTGATAATCCAAAGAGAAATTGGAAATATCTCAAACGGTATCCGAGAAAATTAGGAAAAACTGGAAAACACGATTTTTGAAAATAGTCTATAACTTCTTTGGAGTATGAAATATTTCAAATGTGTTAAAACACTGCCCAAGCAACTTTTTAAGCCGAATCGGATGGAGATCACAAACGTTTTCTAGATCGATTCGTTTTTGTTTTATGACAACCAACTTTGTTTTTTCTTTTAGACGCAATTATTGCTATTTACATAATCAAATAGCATTTATTTTTCTGCATCCATTGATGTATCACACATGACACATGGTATTTTACTTCTTCTTTCATTGTCAAATTTGAAAAAATACGTTTTTAACAATAACAACTATAAATCAGGTTGGCCGGTCATTGTAGTTTATGTTGTTTCCATGACAACCGATCAACAAACTAAAAGTTTTGAAAGCCTGTTACTTGTCACATTAATAAATTCGTAAAAATGAACTTTAATAACGAAGAAAAACGCTATATGCTGCCCATAAGAAAAAAAAAAGTTGGTTGTCATAAAACAAAAACGAATCGATCTAGGAAAAATTGGTGACCACCATCCGATTCGGCTTAAAAAGTTGCCTGGCAATGTTTTTACACATTTAAAATATTTCAAACTCCAAAGGATAAGTTATAGACGATTTTCAAACATCGTATTTTCCAGTTTTTCCAAATTTTCTCGGATACCGTTTGATATATTTCCAATTTCTCTTTGGATTATCAATGAGCATCGAATTTAGTAACTTTGCTAAATTTAAACCTATACTCTAGCTATTATAATAAGCGAGATCCCCATGCTTCAACTCGAATTTCAATCACCCTGTATACTTGCTTAAGTGAAAAAATTGTCCAATTTGCAACGATTTTGACTAACAATAAATGCAATAAAATGCATTTTTAAAATTTTAGGGAAAGCTCATTTTAACAGTCATCTTTGCACAGCACGAAAAAAGTATAGAAACGAGTTAAAAGTTTGGAAATATACTTTTAAAAAAGTTTAAAAGTGTTATTTCCACATAGTGTTTGTATAAATAGCCACATCCTACAATGTAAAAATTGCGGTGTCAGTTTTAACACCAAAAAACTCAGACTTGAGCTGCAAATATATAAGTCTACTTAAAATAAGGTGTTACTTTATCCTTAATTCCTAAGCAAAATTATTTGCCTTCGATTGTGTGTCAAATTTTAACTTTTTTTGGAATACACGTTTTGATTTATATTAAGTCACTTTCAATAGTTTTTGTAGAAACTTTACCTCTCAATTTAACAAATTTGTTAAACAATTGTGTTACGTTTTCCCTTTTTTAAATTCAAACTATCTAATAATTAACACATTTTCATGCAAAAAGTAGATAAATTGCCCAAGTTATCAGATAACATAGACAAATGTCTTTAATGCAGTGACATTTTGCTACTAATACCGATAGAGATTGTTTGCGTTCTTCGCCATTTGCAATTTATCTAATGTTGGGTGCGATTTTTTAGAAATGAACACGCCAAAAATTTTTCCAAACGGCAAAAAGCGAAAAATGTCAAATTAACGAGAAATTTATACCAACATGTTGCCAAAGTACACCTAGCCGATCAACACTGGTTGCTTTTTACCTGTGTATTTTGTTCTGTTCAATTTAATTTATCGTACAATTTTCAAATGATCAGTAACTCGCTGTAGACAAACATAACTTTCTGTGCTATGAAGACAATATAAGTAATGTACAATGGTAAAACGGTTAACTGTTACAACCGTAGTATATCGTAAGTTAGGTGAATCTATATAGGAAAGCATGATCCTATTTTTATAGATGATTATAATATGGGTTATTCTTGTGGGGCCTCTGTCTATAATGAAAGCAATGGTCACGATCCATGTTAGCAAGTGTTGTTTATAAACCACATATGGTTGGACGGTTGGTTGGTGGAACAGACATGGTCCTAAAGCGTCGTGTACATTGCTCATTCGCCCTGCTCGATACTTGGCGATATACATTCTTTCTCAAGTCCTTATTTATGGGTAATACAGATTACTGTAAGAGGCTTCGTATCAAAATTAATCCAGTAGCGTATCGGATTGGTAATTTGATGAAAATGTTTAGCATTTACAACAAAAATGTATTTGTGGCGTGAGAAATAATATGGCAGACAACTGGTTGCGACAAGGAGTATAAAAAAAGACAAAGAAAAGTTGCCAACTTTCATATTGATATGTTTTCTCATGCATTTACTGATGTAAAAAATCTTTGTAATCTCAGACGTCGCATGAAAGCCCCATATTACTGTTCTATTATCAATTTTTCACGGACACATCTTCATTCGTTAAAATTTCATGAACAGGGTGCCGCATTTTCGATGGGAATGTAAGTTATCTCGATTATTGTACACGCTCGTTTGTTTTTTTTAAAGAGATATTCAAAACCACCAACAAAAAACCAGTATAGGTTTGTTTTCCGGTCGGAACCACGTTGGAGAATTTTGAAAATGGAAGTTTTCGTCTAGGTATCTTAATCGAACGCATATTAATGGTAGAACTCTTGGTTGAACCAAACCAAGTCATTTGGAATATTTTATTACTTATAAAACTTTTCTAACCCCTTTATCAGGGATGGGCAGTCGGCAGAAAAATAACCAGTATTTTTTAAAACCGACTCCGACTCCTTTCATTTAAAAAAAAACGTAATTAGTATTCCGGTAGCAAATGAAGTGTGGTACACCCCCTTTTTTTCTTTAGCTTTGATTTTAGATAAATGAGATTTTAGACATACGATATGTGCAAAAAACCGGGCTTTTAGAGCACACGCACACAATTATTTCACTTCCGGTTTCGTCGGAAATGACCCCAACTTTGTTATTTCAAATGGAACACACTGTATATTTTTAAAGTTTTGGAAAGAGGACGCGATTTTGGATACGACTGCACTATTTTCGTTAATTTTTATCAAATAATTTTTGAAACAAAATTAAATTTTTTATGAAGTGTGCCGTGACCTGCTAAAATTAAATTTTATTGTATCAACAATTGTCCAAAAAACGTTTTTGTAAATCTTAATTGAGATTTAGGTTACTTTAATCGGCTTTAAAGGTTGCGGAATCGGTTTTTTTGACAAAAAGTCGTTTTTAAAAAATACAACTATGGTTATACAAGCGGTTGTATAACTGGAGCATCTTCTAACGAATCCATCGATACCAATATCGTAACCTATCGATATATCAGGGTCTTATGGGGCCCCCTAGGACGCGGGGCCCTAGACTCGGGCCTACTCAGCCCATACACAAGTCCGGCACTGGGTTTAAAACGGAAAGAATAATAACAACCAGAAATAGGTATGCAATAAATAAAATAAAGCACATTCAATTTTGCTCCATTTTCACACTTAAATTTGACAAAAATTCGACAGATGTAGTTTAAAGTCGATATCAAAAATAACGTATTTTTTGTACTTGCGTATTACAAAAAAAAATTAGCAAAAATTGTGCTCAATCTATGAAGATTTTTGGTAATCTTAAAAACGGAAATAATATTAAAATATTATGGACAAGTAGCCTCCACTACTGCGCAAATAAGTGCCAATTTACAAAACTTATCTGCAAAACAACCCTCGTTACACATCGACTTTATAACTATTAATTTTTTATTTACTAGGGTTAATTTGTTAATTAAACAAAACAAAATTATTCATTAGAAAAGTTTTAACATTAGAACCATATTTCTATATACCTAGACTTTAAAAACCTCCAAAATAAAAGCACTATCGGATTTTGAAAACTTTTAAATGTCAAAACGGGGTATGATTTGGTTGACTACAGAACTAACCCTATACCGTGCAGAGGGACCGTTCACAGTAAATCCGGGCCCCGGGGATGCAATAGACAACGGGCCCCCCTTTCCTCTAAGAAAGGTATAAATAATAATAATAATAATAATAATAATAATATTTATTGCATGTTAAGGAACTACAAGGTTTTACACATGTCAGATATTGATATAATATAAAATAGAGATAAAACACAATTAATACTCACATTTAATAAATAGGACAAAACAGACAAGTTAAAATGCGCAATATGCATTAATTCACTAATGTATATTATAGATATATGTATGAAACGTAAAAGATTACAGCAGAAATTTAAGACTCGCAATTTATTATACAGGGTGATCCACATTGGGATCTTGTTAACGATAAGAGCTACAAAGAAGTTCAAATTAGACAAATTGACAAATATTGAAACAAATGAATGCTTTCATTTTACAGTGTGTAAAAAAATCTACAACTTATTTTGCATTCGTTTCCAATTTTTTATTCTGTACTTATCCTTGAAAAAAAAAATCCAAAATGAGTCGGGAGTCGGTAGTTTTCCGACTTCCGACTCCTCAAAAGTTCTGACTTCTCGAAGCCCGATTTCGACTCCCCATCCCTGCCCTGTACATACTAAAAATAAAATAGTTTTCTAGGAGATTGTCAATTTTTTTCCAATGGGCGGCATCTTATTGGCCTTTGAAAATAAAATTACTAAAACAATATATAAAAATGTAATGTAGGTATATATTTTTCTGAATTCCGGTGTTTTTTAACTTCAAAGAGCGTGTTAAGATCAATAAATCAGTATCATTAAGCGGTTTTATTAACGCTACCCAAAAACATTAATTAAATACCTCGAGTCACAAACATAATATTCGGCAAAGAAAAAATTACCACTTTTAAAACGTATAATTAACAAGATGTGCTAGCGATACACAGTTTTAAATAGTGTAGAAAGTTACACATTCATCTGAGATGGTTATAATTAAGAGCGGAGCCCTTTTTCGTGGTAATTACATACAATTATGGCTTTAGAGACAAAAAATTTGCTCGAAACGCATTACAGGGTAACGTTAAAAAACTGACGATACACTTAACTTTCAACTACGTTTTATTTTAAAGCAAGCAGTTAATGCGAACATTATTTATGCTCACATCAATCTCGAATACGAACTTAAAAGCAAAGGAATTGTGAAAGTTGGAACGGGATAAATACGATTGATACCTATTCAAACTGTGTAGAACATAATTAGTACAGAGATACAAAAGAAAAAAGAAAAATGCATTATTTATGCTTTTTAATATGGAAAAAATGCGCTAATTATCTAAATCGAATATAATTTTTTACATTGCAGAACAATAGGGAATAAGTAATGCACTTAAATAAAAAATTAAAATTATGTACCTTTATTTCTTTACTAATAAATATTGGCAGATAACAATCGCGCAAAAAAACACGGTACCTTTCAGTTACTCAACATTTTTACAATTTTTAATTGATAAATACCTTTCATAATATTATAATTTACAATATAACATACTGACATTAAAAATAATATCAATGTCATTGCACAACAACTAAAGGCACGATATTTTATCGAACAACGTAATGAAAGCTTTCACTTACGCATGATCTGCCCAAATTTGAACACGTGTCTACCCAATACATGGAAAAAGCGTGAGTGTAAAATGAACATCTTAGATTACTATCCGAAGAACGTAAGTAAAAGCTGTTATTAAACTAAATTATATCTGCAACATTGACGAAATAATTTGTTAAGCATTAAATTATACGTGGTTTCCTTCATCCTCTACAAAGAATTTTACACATACTTTTATTGCAATCAAATCTGACAAAAACAAAAGGAGTATCCGTCAGAAAAGGTCAAAATTAAACATTGCTGCACAATGATCCAAGTTTATAATATCAAAATCGTTTTAAAAGGTAGTGCTTCCAAGTTTCAAAAAATACCGTTATTACCGTCTAAAATTCATTAAGAACTTAAGTTTTATGTATAGTTTTTGAAAATTTTGGAATTTCGCGGATCATGATAGTTGTAAATGGGCTTAAAAATCAAGATCAAAGAATGCGCTTGCCATACTTTTTTCAATACCGAGTAACTACATCTTTGGCCGCGACAAGAGTTGGTAAAATTTAGTGTTTTTTTGTTTCTTCTCGAGAATTTCTCGAGAAAATTTATAACTTGTTTTTCTCATTTCTCGAGAATTATAGTGTTTCCTTCTAAAGAAAGAAGTAAAATTAGTTTCCCTTATTTCCACAGAAATTTATTTCTTGGGAATCGATATAAAAATTATTCTTGTTTTTATCAACAATTTGTAACGGTCCATGCTTATTGTGAATATGGATTAAACATTATTCTACATTAGAGTCCGTTTGAATCGCCGTTCATAGTCTGAGCCGAGAAGATTCTACATTGTTAACTGCAAAAGGAGCCTAAAAATTTTTGTTTTCGAATTAAGATTAGGTTGTAAATTCTCATTGCAATCCAAGAAGAATAAATTTAAAAAACAATAACATCATATACCTTCCAAACTCCCGCTTGCGAAGAAAAAGATGCATATTTTAGACTATAGTCTCAAAAATGAAATTTACAAAATTGCTTAAGAAATGTAAAGAAGATTATTTGCGAGTTGTGTACAGTTTGATACTGACTAACAAGGGAACCTCACTTGGCGGTACTAAAGTCGGTTGATGAGACTAAGATTTTCCGAGAGAAGATCGTGAATGAAGAAGAGTACCAACTTTTTTGGACCCGGAAACTTAAAACTTACCGTTTTACACCTGGTATTGCAGATTTTTTAAATTTAAATTTTGCACCAAAAAATTTTTAAAAAATTATTGTAATTAACGAATTCTTACTTTTAAAGAGAAAACTTGGATTTTGTTAATAAAACATAAAAGCATTATGATTTTATTATTATTATTTACAAGTTTATGTTCACTTCAAGTACCTTTAACCGTTTGACCTATCTCGTGCAATTTTTCAAAAATAAAAATTGAGTTTCAACGGTAAGTTTTAAGTTTCCGGGGCCAAAAAAGTTGGTACTCTTCTTCATTCACGATCTTCTTACAGAAAATCTTATTCCCATCAACCGACTTTAGTACCACCAAGTGAGCTTTCCTTTAAGAAGAGTACCAATCAATTGACGTTTAGAATGGTCTCTTCAAGAACAATTAAATCTATCTACAACAGAAACTGCGATAGAAGTGAAACCTGATGTCTATTAAACAAGTGTCTATTAAACAAGAACTTAATATATTTCAAACAACGAGTACAAGAACAACACATTTGGAACTACTTAGACTTTGTCCACAATAAAGACTACGTCTACACAAAACGAACCTAATTTTTCTATTGCCAACAATCTTATTGTAAAGACGTAAAATCTATTTTCCAATACTGCTTTGGATGCGCTGTTTTTTGAAAAATGATTTCAAAGTTGAACAACAAACGCATTAAATTTGATTTTGCAAATATGTTTATCTACATCTTGTATTTTGTGGTAAAATAATAAATAAAATATATGAAATCATTGATAAAAAGTGACATTTGACCGTAATAAAACCTTTTAAATTGAATTTAAGCGGGCAAAAGTGATTTATATCTTATATTAAAATTCTCGAGAATAAAAGGTACATTTTTCTTTTCCCGAGCAATGAAAACTGTCGAGAAATCTTAAACACGATTCGTCACCGCATTTTGGCCGCGACAAGCGTTAGGAAAATTACTTAGAATTAAAATTTCCTTCATCTATTGCGAACTATTATGATTTAAATGTAAAAATAGACGTGCAGGGTAAATTTTAAATGTTAAGAATTATGGGCAAACTAATATTATTATAAAACACATAACAAATAGTGCGTAATTAAATGTTATATCAAAGTTCTCTCGTAATCCTCCTAATCGTTGTTGAGTTATGGTATGAAAAAAGACAAAATTGATGTGTATAATAATAGAATCAGGGATGACGCAAAAACATGTGCAATAAATCAGAGAATAGGTGTTATGCGAACAAAGAAAAACGCTAATGTAATAAAGCATTACTGTTAATTTTACATTTAGATAATCGGGCAGCAAAAAGTAATAGCGGCTGGCTTGCCTTAAATGGTTTTCAGTACAATGCACATAGGCTCTGCGCGTTTGTAGAAGCAATACTAATTGTCTAATTCTGTCCACATACGTGTACGTATTGACCATAAACATGTGTACAGCTGTAACACAGCAATGTTCATTACCATTATCTTTTCTGTATGTACTAGTTTTGAATAATACGTACGTGCACTTAAGGTTCAATCACGTAATTCCTCACAAATATGTCTTTCCCATCGCATTCGATACTGTATGAAAAACTCGTCCGGCAACTGTTTCATGTACTTTCTGTTTTCCTTTGTTTTGCAATCAGCAGCTGTGATATTTCAATGCAATTAACAATTGACACAACAGTTTGATCAAAGTAATACACTTGGATTATCATTGCCTTTGAATAACATTTTTACTGCACTTTGTTTTGTAATTTATAATAATTTGCGAGAAACATCTGAAGAACCTTTTTAAGTGGCATTTGTTTCTCTAACTTTTTCCTAGTTATGTCGTAAAAAATTTAAAATTAACATATTTCTATGCATTTTTATTGCAATTTAACCTAAAATGTACCGCTTTTAATAAAATAATTCAGAATCTGAAGCACTTTTCGCAGATATGCTTCACTAAGGACAAAGCTGCTAGTAAGAGAGGCTCAAGATTGGCAACTTTTCGTATTACCTCCTTTAAAGCTTAATGATCTTCATAAAATGTACACTAATTGCAAAGTGACCGATGATTATATTAAAAGACGTATGATCAAATACAATAATCAACTGGACTGTTCCATTATTGATCAACTGTCCTTAAACAATTCAATTTTGCGTAGTTCAGATCCATAAACAAGCCATCAGTATTCTTATCAAGATTAGTCAGAGAAAATATATGTTTAACGTTAAAGGAAATAAAGAGATATTGTTACATATGCTTTAAGGTAGCATTTCTGTTTTAGAAGTGAGTGAGCGTATTAAGTCTTGTATTACTCAAAAACGTGCTAGAAATTTTAAACCGTTTTCAATAAAGACTGTTTTATGGCGTCCTAAAGTTTATGGTAATACAGACATAATGGGAGTTAACTCAGCTGACCTTTTAATTACCTTTAACGGTTTGTAATTAACATTATTAAAGATTGCAAATTATTAATTTTGGTTCTTTTGTTTTTAACAGTTAGGGGGCGAAATCTTACCCGTAACACGTTCACTGTCCAAGCATTTTTTAAAATCTGACGTCATAAGTCCACCTACTTAATAACATATTCAACTGTTTTTGGAATTACGTACAAAGGATGTTCATGAGTCATATGTGATACAAATATTTGCTCAATAAGCTTCAGATAACCCTCTTCTTAAAATCTTACGTTCTTCAACAATTTTAGAGCCTTTACTGCACGTTTATGTTGATATTCACGTTTACATTTGGCGTTTGACATTTGTCAAATGAGTCGCATATCATGG
This sequence comes from Elmis aenea, assembly GCA_947652605.1. Lineage (NCBI taxonomy): Eukaryota > Metazoa > Arthropoda > Insecta > Coleoptera > Elmidae > Elmis > Elmis aenea. The sequence continues at coordinate 15,393,102 of OX393576.1, forward strand.
ACGTGCAAGAGCACGAGTCATGATTCATATATGGCTCATGGACAGTGAACGTGTTAATCATATTTGGTTGACCATATCATATCTCCAGTTCCTCATTTGTTCTTCTTCCCCAATTGTTATCTTTCTCTTTCCCATTCAAATATCTTCCGTAATACCTTCCTTTTCCAGACCTGTGATGTTTTTTCTTCTATTTGATTCACTTTCCACATCTCACTCCCGTTTGTAACTGTCGGTCTTATAATTGTTTTGTAGATATTAATTTTTACCCTCCTTGAAATTTTCTTTGACCTGATTACATGACCTAATGCTGCTAGACACTTGAGCCTATGACATTTCTTTCTCGTATCTCAGCTCCCTCTTCTCCATAAAGCGACTTCCAAATAGTTGAATTTATCAACTCTATCAAATTTATATTAAGTCCTATCCTCCATAACCAGCTCAAATTTTGCGTCTCGTGTCCTGCTTTGCTGCCCAACCACTATCATAAACTTCGTTTTCTTTTCATTTGTCTTTAGTTCTTGCTCCTTTGCTATTACTTCTACCTTTTTGGTAGCTTCTATTAAATTCGTTTTATTTCTAGCTAAAGCGATTAAGTCATATGCAGAGCTTAAAGATTAGCGCTCTTTATGCTTTTCATAGATTTTAAACAGGTCTATGACACCATAATAAAGGAAACAAACTATAAGATTCTGGCCAAGGGACATATGTATATCGGAGGAATAAGAGATCCGTAGACATTACTTTTGTTTAATGTATCTAGTAGTAGAAAAAGCCATGAGCAGTACATGTATTTATAGCAAATGGATTCAAATTATGGCTACGCAGTTATTTTAGATGGTACACCATGAAAAAAGGACAGTTTATTCTAAAATTGTTAATTATGTTGGTAACACAATTTTTTCTTTTTTCCCTGCAAATCTTGCTTCATAGGCTTTTCTGGTTAGCCATTCTTCTTTAATTCTATAATGTGACCCAACCATCTCAGCTGTCTTTTTTGTATTTTTGTTTCAACTGATTTTATCTTTAATTGTTCTCTATATGTTTAATTTCTGGTTCTATCTTTTTTTGGTTTTTCTTGGATTTTTCTGAGAAAACTCATTTCTGCTGCATTCACACGGTTACTATTTTTGTTTGCGAGCGTCCACGTTCACTTCCGTCTAACAGTGCTGGGGTTACTACCTTTTTTGCGCCCCACTTTTGTTCGTTTTGAGACTTCTCTATTTCCAAAAAATGTTGTTCTGTTAAACTGTTAAATATTCTACCCACAGTTCCTGTCCTTTCGATAATTTCCTTGTCCATTCCTCCATTTTTCTCTATGATCACTGCTCAATATTTAAAGCTTTCCACCTTTTTCAAGCCCATTTAAAGTGATGTTGTGCCCTTTGTTCTCTGTTGTAACGATCATAGTTTTAGTTTTTTCAGTACTCATTTTAATTTTTTCCAATTCCTGGTTTAGAGTTTCTACACTATGTTGCAGATTCTATTTTGTTTCCGCGACTAAGACCATGTCGTCTGCGAACATTAGCTCAGTTATACAGCAACTTAACGAGTAATATTTGTTAATTTCGCATTAATTTCGGTATGTAAACGTAGGAAGTGTAAATATAACAATACAACAGTTAAAAAATTAGAACTTTTGGAATCTTTTACAATTTTGCGATATTAATAAGTGCTATTAACTGTGTTAAGTGGTACTGTGTCTGGTATTTGTCTGCAATTTATGAAACCGATTGTAGAAAGAGCACCAAGCGAAGGACCATAAATAACAGTGGGTTGTTAAGACTCGCTACGTTTGTCCTCGGGGCATCGTGTGAGGTTAGGAGGAGTGGGCGTGATTGCTTTACGGGTCTATTCCTGCTATCAGTTATAGTTGTAATTGCTAAAACACTTTTCGTTCCATCCTCGTCCAACCTGTTATGGTAATAAGATGCAATCATACAGACGTTTGCTAAAGGAGTTGGTTAATGTTTTATGGATTCGAAAATATTGTGATCTAAAACCTCTATTAACAAGCGGGGTCATAAATATGCAGATGAATGATTAGCGTAGTCCTAAATTGGAGAGTGGAGTTTTTTTTTTATATACACGATAAATTCTGTTACATTACGGCAATAATATATTACAAGTACATTCGTTAAATTGGTAATTAAAATTAATTTTTGAAAATGTTATGTGCACGTTAATGTTCGATATTTACTTTCGTCGGATAAGTCACTTCAGAAACCGTTAAGAGATTGCAAGATAGAAATGTGCTTTTATCAAAGAAGCGCGTTTTTACGTACTTAGTTGTAATGTGAACTGAAAATGTGCAGAGTAATTCCCGAAAAATTCTCAAAAATCTAAATAACTTCAATCTCAAGTTGTGTTTACGACTTTTTTATTATCCACAGCAGAAATTTGGTATTCAAAGATTAACCAAAACATTAAATCGCATAACGCTGTTAAAATTAACACACCCTGCCTAATTTCTGAGAATTTAAGAATGTCAGTCATGTAACTAAACATAACTATTTTAATGGCGGTTTCACATATCAGTTAAAAATAATAAAATTATCGCAATCGTAATAATAGCATTGTTACCGGAACAATTTGAACTGTTTTAGACATGTATGGCGTTTTTAAAAACACCTGGTCAAAATAGGAGCAAACGCAGACAGCAAATTTCGCTGTCGATATAAAGTAAAACTCGTATTTTGGAAATAGACGAGAAAATTTCCTTCACCTATCAAATTTGCGTTTTCAACCAATCACTTATCTTAAATCTTCTAGAGACTACCAATAGCAGCATTATTACACGCTAATAATTTTACATTTCCCTGTCAGATGTTGATCCTCCTGTCAAATTTACGTTTTCGACCAAAAACAAACTCAGATTTCCTAGAAACGACCAATAAACATAATCATAGACTGATAATATCCTTTTCGAAATTAACAAATTTTCATGCGTTTATTGGTCGTTTATAAAAAAATCTGAGTTTGTGATTGGTCTAAAATATAAATTTGGAGAGGAAATTGTCTTGATAATTTTTTGACGAATTTCGGCGATCAGTAGCGTTACTTTAATATAGATTAAATCACACCCCTAACACACCACTCTGATAGTACTTGTAAAATTTAGCATAACACAAATTTAATTTGACAGATAGGTTAGGTGAAGGAAATTTTCTGACAAAATATAACTCGTGCATTGCAAATAATCTATAATTTTTGACAAATCTTCACTCATGCAAGTTGAATCACAAAAAATCACTCGTGCACTTTGCGCACTCGTGTTTTTTTCAGCTCAACTTCCATTCGGGCATATTTACCAAAACTTATCGATAATTTTCAATGCACTTGTTATATTACTACTGAACTCGCTATCCATAGAAATATATAAAAATAAATACACGTATGTAAATATAAAGTTTTATGTCCAACAAAATGTTAAGTTGAATTATTTTATAGCCACATAATACATGATGAGAAAATAAATATGCAAATTGCCTGCCCATGTTTTAAAAATAGAAATTAACTAACGTGATTAACCAAAAGGTTGTGATTACATCTGGGAACAGTCGTTATAGTTTACTATGAAAATAATTAGAATCAGATTACCGAACATGTCGTATAATATCAGTTATTAGGAATAAGTAATCTAATAATGACATAAATAAACACCTGTCGAAATAACATTCAATTATAGAATTGCGACCTACACTCATTGCAGTATTGCAACAGGCGTGTGCAAATAAAAAATTATAAACTATTTATTAACAGTTATAAAAATATAGTCAAGTAAAATCGTGGCGATTATTCAAATACTTGTTTTTAACAATCTTTAAACAATTTAAAAGAGACCTTACTGTTTCGACATGAGCTATATTAAAGTTATAACAAAAAAAAAAAAAAATTCTAAAATCATGTTAAATATAACTTAAAAACATTAGTAGATAATTGTAGAGCAGGAAGCAGAAAAAATTAGCGCTCTGTGTTTTTCAGTATGCCGATATTTTCACATTTACAAAAATTTTGCAGTCAAATCGGTTCACCATCAATTAAAATTGTGAATGTTGTTCATGAAAAATATATTTTTTTAGTGTATACATTATTTTGAAACACCATATATATTGCAGATGAGTAATGCAACTTTCCAAATATAAAATGCCATCAGTTTGTCATCCTTCAATATTATTTCGATCGCCTATTGAAAAGTACGTATGTTGCAAGCATAGCATCGTTAAAATGATTTATTTAAGCAGTTATCAACGAATTTTGCTACAACTAATAGTTCACAAACATTTTTCTAGGCTATTTAATGTGTTCATGAATCATTTCACTAGAAACAAAAGAGGTATGTCCAATTATATTAATACCAATTTCTCACTACATTAAAATTTTAATTATTATATTTATGCAAATACATTGAAATTCTAAAATCTATTATGATTGTTACTTCGAAGTCATAAAATATTTTAACGACAATAACATTTTATCAAGAAACCGACTAATTATATTGACCTTTCCATTTGTAACTAATCATTTGTTACTATAATATTTATGAAGTTATTAATAATAAACTGAAGACTAAAGATTTAATAGCGAGTTAAAATTAGCATTGGGAATGCATAATCTTATAATTTTTAAAAACAACGGATTTAAGGTTAGACCAGGGGTGGCCAACCCGCGGCCCGCGGGCCGCATGCGGCCCGCCTTGAACATTTTTCCGGCCCGCGAGATTCATCACACTTTTACAAAATATATTTATTTTATAATGGCCAAATTATTATGATATTATCTATGTTTACATGTAAGAAGCCCTTTGAGTTAGTTTAGTGATTATGTTAGTAAAAGCAGAGCACAGTGCAGTTTTGTAGTACACAGTAAATTAGTGTAAATAAGTTGTTAGATCCTACGGTACGCTAGTGAGTATGACCTTAGTTTTAGGATTATTAAACCATAGATAAATTAGGTTAGAACAAAATTATTCATTGATCCTATTTTGATCAGATTATAATATTAGCAAATACCCCGAGGGGATTTACTTAAAATTAAAAAAAAAAACAAAAAAAAAAAAAAACATGTAAGAATAATAGTAAACACAATAATAATAACTCATTATGTTTCAATTTTTCACTCAAAAAAATGTCTATAGTGTATCTAAATCTAATATGGGGATATATAATTTTATATGTGGCCCGCGGAGTTATGATGCATTTCCAAAGTGGCCCCCAAGATCATTTGGGTTGGCCACCCCTGGGTTAGACCAATCTAAAATATCATTGCAAAATTACAAAAGAATATCTTTAAACGACGTAGTATTTATTCTAGGAGATCTTAGTTTAAAAACACTTTAAAAAATCAAACATCAGTACACGATACTGTAAAAGTGTAAAATACTAAAAACTTCTCGTTAGCGACAATTCCTACTCGATATAAGGTTCCTGTTAAATTTTTAAAAAAATCTATGTTATGAAGCATAATAATAAATACATATATAAAAAACTAAATATAATAAGAAAAGTTAAGTTTAAATAAAACATTTGCAAGTTCTTTAGTGATATACACATAGAAGGGCCACTATTGGGATTTCGTAAACGGTAAGAGCTACAAAGAAGTTTAAATTAGACATTTTTGTTCCCCTGTCTAAGACTAATTCTTGCAAAGGCTATAGCAAACTTTTGTTTTTGCTCCACAATTGGAGGGCTAACGACTCCTTTTTGAAAAACGCTGATATACAAGAACATTGCCCAAATTTCGCAACGTAAAACAGTATTAAGTTATCATTATTAAAATACTCGATACATAAAGGACCAGATCATGAAAAGATCAACATGAAAGTATTTTCATTGCGTATACATTTCCCACACAAAACCATCTGCCATTACCAAGTTGACCGACTAACCAACCATTAACCAATAAGCATTATACCGGTCCAATCAACGAAGTTTGTTGCAATAAATATCGATACACGTCGATTTATCGCAGGTTTATCATTACGAGATTAAAGTATCCGCCCGTCGAAATTGACAAAGATTAATACACCAGATATTAATTGGGAATCCTGAATTTAAATTCCTGTACTTGATGGCGTTATTCATTTTCATTATGAATTCGTTTTTGAATGTTTGTTGGTCTTCGTTAACGCGAGTTGCATTAAAAGAAAATTTTTAAATTAAATTCTACACATATTTTTATATACCATTGACCAGTTGCATCTGCATATTGGAATATAAGATCATTAATATAGGTTAAAATATACAGAACGTTTAATCGCTGAATATTCATCTTTAAGTAGTTTAGGTTGAGGTTTTTTAGTATTAATCTTTAAGTGATATAATTGTGTGATTTTTTAATTTATGAAATCGAATGGCACTATACAGTGTGTTCAAAAGTAGAGGTTCACCATTGGTAATCTCTAAATTTGCTATAGATACAAGGTCGGTTAGATGGGACAAAAGTTGCCTATTTATAGAACAACTTAGCGTTGCTTTGTTTTTTTTTTTATAAATTCCATGACACTAGGTATGAGCAAAAAACGAAAATTAGTTAATATTTTAAATCTAAGATATTTCCGTTCCAACTGAATTGCTGACAGAAAAAAGTTGTTATGAAAGACGTAGATATTTTTATGGAGTGTAAATTAATTATTTTGTCTAAATAATGATTAGGTTTCAAGATAAATGACCAAATTGCAGTTTTGAAAATGAAAAGCACAGTTGGCTTTAAACATTAACAAAGCATAATTTTTCAATAACAAATATTTATTTCGAAATTTGGTCTCAACAAAACATAGTAACGACAACACCCTTAAAAAGTAGAGTGCTATGACAATATAAAATTTTGTATCGCGAAGCAAATCTTGTTTTTTTAGAAACCAATGGTTTTTGTTTAAAAACCAAAATCACTGAACCAGAGTTATAGCTTATAGGTATACTAATTTTCAGAACAAAAAAACGCAACATATATTTATGATGATTTAAGAAATAAGTTTACTAAGAAATCAGATAGGTACATTATTATAACAAAATAAAGCAATTCAAATACTGAAAGCAGGTACATACATGCAACATACAATAAAAATATAATTAATTTTATAGACACCATTAACTAAATATTAAAGGTCTAATAAAGTTCTCTAACGTATTCTAATAAATCGGTAAACATTTTTATGTAACACGTAAAGTTTTAATTGCCACTACAACTTTCAGGAGTCTAGCACTAGAAACAAAATATTTTTACTGTCGGCATTTAAGAACAAAATCGGTCAAACAGGCAAAATTTTGTAAAATTTAAAGTTTCTTATACTTCAAACCGATGCGAACATAAACAAAAAAATCCGATTTGTATTTTCCATAACAACTTTTGTTTTAAGCCATAAATTAACGTTAATAGACTTCAATGTTATGAAATGTAAGTACATATTTGAATAATGAATTATGGAATTTGTTTTTGATATCCCTTCAATTTTTTGCTTCTAATAAGAAATTCTATCTTTGATTTCTTGGAAAAAGTTTTTGATAAGGATTTATCAAATAGAACTAAAGTTAATCTATCGATAACCCGACTCGCACTTATTTTATAGGAAGATAAATTTACTTACGTGTAGCTTCCATGTGTGTTGTGGCACTTCCCATGTTTACACGGCTTTTGCTTGCATTCGTCCTTGTCGTCCTTACATGCCGTTCCTGTAAATCCTGGAGCACAGGTACACTTGTAAGAATCGCCGACGGAAATACACTCCGCACCGTTACGACACGGTTGCGACGCGCAGTGATCCCGACTCTCGCAATGTTTCCCTAAAATAATTACAAGTAAATTAGTGAAATTACTTTAACAAACTCGTCATAAGTGTTATAAAAATGGAACAATCTTATAATTTCAAGAAAAAAATTTATACATAGCGGATAGACGTCTGATATAAATGCAAACCATTAGGTACAAAAAAACTGCAAATTATCCTTGTTATATCATTTACTCAATCATTTTAATCTTATAAATATGCAATATTTTGATTACTGCTACAATATTAACATAAATAGTGTGTTTACCTAGACAAAATTATTCAATTATTTCAATTTCCTAATAGAAACTCCCCACTCTAATTAAAACTGTCTTTACCCTTTACTAAACTACCCCTTCCCACATAATCGCAACTGTCTGCTTTAACCCTTTATAAGCTAGGCAAACTGAAAATTACTGTGAAATTATTTATTTAACACACGGACATTATCACAAATTCACTCAAATTAAATGTTGCCCTTGCAATGAAACTTATAATTAACTCTAAAAAAATGTAATAATGCAAGCTGTACATCGACTTTACATACTGCGTTTGAAAATAGACCCACATATCAAAGATGAAAAAATCAGTAATTAAAGGACTTTTATACATTCATCCATCATGTTTAGTACAAAACTTAAGCATAGCGCTCACCGAAAGATATAAAGGTTATGTGACGTAATTTTGATGTGACTGAACCATATACAGGGTGACAATAATCTACATGTGTGTTGTATGGATAACTTTGTTATTATAAGAGTTACATAGACGGTTAAATTAGCAAAGTTGGACAGAATTCCAAGACAAATTTAATGCCATTTTGACATTTGACCTATACAATCAACTTTTTTTAATATTTTGAAAAACTAAAAACAGAAGATTTTTTCAATGGTGTAATTCCAAAGCCACCTATATTAAAATCAAAATGTGATATAATTCCCATAGCTTGATTTTTGAGACATAAGCCAAACTTGACTTTTTTTAAATAGCAACCATTTGGCTATGGGTTCATTAAAAAAAAAAAAACTCGTTTCATTGATGTATGGATTGTTAGATTTTTATTATTGCTGCCAACTATCCAAGTACAGATTATGAAGGAAGAGAAAATTTGCATTTCTCTTCATCTGCCTTAGTCGCCACTCATTGGGTAGGGAATGCGCTATTAAGGTATTTGTACATTATATTAACTAATCACAAAACTTACAAGGGAGGGACACGATACTTTGTCGCTAGAATTTGATTAAGGCTGTGTTTATTGCATCAAGGACATCAAAACTAAATGTTTTCCGGAGTTATACGTGCCACTGGCCATTTCTTTCGGAAAAATAGGGGAGAATCTGAAAAATTGGTATAAAAAGATCATTTTTGCAATCGCGTTGGCCATGAAACCCTTAGAGACAAAATCGAAATTATTCCATTTACCAATGCGCGCATCCTTTGCAAGTAAAATGGTGCCAAGTTTTTGAAAAAATCTTGAACGGTTCGGGAAAAAAACGTCAAAAACGAAACCTCTGCATAAGCGCTATGATTTGAGAAGTTGTGGTATATCTGTTATAATTAAATCTATACGACTTGTATAGGCGTCTCACATAGGGAAAACCGTTTTTACAAAGACCTCGTTTTTCGCGTTTTTCTCCGAGACCGTTTAAGATTTTTTTAAAGACTTTGCACCATTTTACTTGCAAAGGATGCGCGCATTGGTATATGGAAAAATTTAGATTTTGTCTCTGACGATTTCATGGCCAACGCGATCGCGAAAATGACCTTTTTATACCAATTTTTCAGTTTTTCCCCTATTTTTCCGAAGGAAATGACAAGTGGCACGCATAACTCTGCTAAACATTTAGTTTTGATGTTCTTGATGCAATAAAAACAGCCTTAATCAAATTCTAGCGACAACGTATCGTGACCCTTCCCTGGTTAGATATTTAGTGTCAAATAGTACCTTCATCACAGAAATACTACATTGATCCTTTGTGTTGTCACTTCAAAATATCATCATTGAACAACAATATCAAGTCATTATCAGATCAACGTTACGTTACTTCGGTGGACGCTCGGCCTTACACACATACAAAATAAATCCTCTCTTATTACTTTATCGATCATTAATTGAATATTGAGCAATTAAGTTAAATTTTACAATCACCACGCATGCAATTGTAGCTGTTTCTTACCTGTATACCCGGCAGCGCAGGAACACTGATAGGTATCAAGAGATCGCAACGAACAAGTCCCACCGTTCAAACACGGCCTAGTATCACATGAGTTGGCGATAGGGATTTCGCACAGGGATGCACTAAACCCCAGTGGACAAAGGCACGTGAAGCTTGGAGATGCGCCTGGGGACACTCGCACGAGACACGATCCCCCATTCTGACAACGCGGTCCCGGGCCCGTGTGACACGGATTTAGATGTTGACAATATTCTCCCACGTATTTCGATGTGCAACTGAAAAAAAAAACAAAAGTACATTAATTAATTGTATCAATGTGACATTATAACATCATAACATACACTCAGAAATTATTTATTTGATGACTATAAATTACAGTCATCGTAAAACGAAACTTGTTATACATTGATTAAATCAATTTTAACAATAACTGTTTTAATTTATGCTAAATGAACACTCTAATTAACTATTTAATGCTCTCCTGATCACCGTTTTATGGAAATTGATTATTAATCAGTTTTATTACGTAGATTCATGGTGCCGCGGTAACACATCTGAATTATTCAATAATTTAATTTCGCTTTTTACACCGAATTGTGTTCCACATATATTATAGGCGTAAATATGTAATACCGGCGTAACCTCATACCATGGTAATAATAAAAATTCATTTATATTTTTCATTACAATTATATTTTCGTAAAAGCTCAGTGTTTTCTTGCTTATTCTATAATTAAGAAGAAACTGAGAACCAGACTTAGGTTGTTTTCAAGTTTATATGAAATAATCTAAGACACATACATTAAACAATAATTTTTCCCAAAATTTTCCCATGGATGATTATTTTTTTAATGCACTAGCCACTTGGGTATTTAGAATTACGTTCTCTATCAAAATAAATAAAAAAAGGATCCTATAAAATTCAAAAAAAAGTTGACTATTGCCAGTCTAATCCATTTCATCGTAGAAAAAACATTTTAACATCGTTTGGTAGAAAATTTCCTGGGGTGCGGAAAATTGCTCGAAAAATTGTTCCTCGAATGAAAAGTTCATCGAAAGCCTAGTTGCTGGAACAACAATTTCTCGAAAAGAAAATTGCTCGAAATTATAAATATTTGAAAATATTATAGTGTCCAAAAGGTATGGAATATGCTATATATCTCAGTAAATATCCACTTTAGGGAAAAATGTTTTGAATAAAAGTTGTTTGGTGCTTAGTTTTCCACCATAAGACAAAATTTAATTTTTTTTTTCCGAACAACAAAAGCGCAATGAAAAACAATTGAACTTTTAAATGACAAGATACAACTATATTATACTCATTTGATAAAGATTTTTTTTCTCTTTTCAATGATGGGGTCACCTTAAAAATAAAGTTTATGCTAAGAGGCCGGAGAGATGAGGCTTATTACACGTGAAATCGTTGGGAGTGTTATTAACGGGTTTAAAAACCGAGTTTATTTTCATTATTTCGAGCAATTGTATTCGAGCAATTTTCCTTCGAGCAATTTTCACCAAACCAAATTTCCTGCGATTTACAAAAATATAAAAATTATAGGGGGTTTCTTCTTAAAATAACAAATTAATAGGGGTGTGACAATCAAACCGGTATGTTATTTTTAAATACTATTTTCAATAATTTAAAAATACACGTGTTCGAGAAACAATTGCCAAAATGATTACGCGAAAGCAAGTACATATTTTCGATTACATTTCAACCAGGGTTATTAAATTTCACGTATTTGGCAAATACTCGCTTCTATAAAAACTCAACTCAACTCAAACTTCTTTCCGATTGTTAAGCTATTAAGTTTGTCGTGACCTGGACAAATTGCAGGGCAGATCTGCAGACAGTCATACAAACACTTAAGAATGTCGTTGGTACCACGCATTGTTCGCTTTCTAAAATAAAACCATATTTGAGTAACGCCAATTTAAGAGCCGAAATAAGTTCAGACCAATTGAAACGGAAAAAAAAACGTAACAGCGCTAATGGACGAGAGATTGCTAAAGAGAACGTGTCCGAGAGTGCAGATAAGACTTTTACTATCTATCAATACATTATAAATATCATGGACACCATCTCTTAGACTAAATGAACAGGAGCCAATTTAGGTAATTAATCAATTAGCGTGACGGCTTCTTTCACGAGAATCTGCGCGCAATTAGTTAGTACACGGATTGCAACTATACGATAATAGGATAAAAATAGAAGCGTTTTGGTATCATTAAAATTGCAGTTGAAATATGCAGCTTCACAGCTGCGTTAACAAATTATCCAACCGCACTTTTACATTACGTAACGATTGAAGAAGCCTGCTACAAGTTTATAAATTACGTCTTTTGTTATTTAAATATCACGAATTTAAAATATACATTAAAATTAAATACCAACGACTGCGACTCATAATTTAAAAACAACCTAAAAATTTTAAACAATTCGTTGGTCAATTTATTTGACTGAAAGATAATTTGTACAATCTGGCTAACACAAAAAAACTTATACATTAAATTTAAAAAAATATGTTATAATAATAGCTATTCTACAGATAATATACAGGGTGCCACAGATTACATTTCCAGCATGATACAGGTTTTTTTAAATTAGATGAATTATTCCTTAGTATGAGAGAAGCCACAATAAATTTTTAAAAGTACAAAATTCCTGATCATTCAGATGTTATAGCAAAAAATTTGAAAATGTTGGATTTCTTTTTTCTCTCATAACTTTTTTGTTTTTATCATTAAATCAATTTTATTTGTACCTTCTGAAGGTACTTTTTCATGTAGAATGTAACTATGGTCTTAGATTTTTTAATCGCTTTTCATTTTTGAGATATTACCCCAAACTTCATTGTTTTAATGGACCGTCAAGTTGGCTTTGAAAGAGTGAAAATTTTTCCTCTTTCTAACGATATATCTTTTGTCATAACTGTTTTTATAAATAACTTGGAAACTCAAGAAAACCCGTATTTTACCGATATTGTTTGTTCTAAGTTAGCCATGGAACATGTTAAACAGACAAGTTGGCTTTGCAATAGTTAAATGTGCTCCTTTCTCCTTTTTCTTGTGATATATCACTTGTCATATCGGTTTAAATAAATAACCTGGAAAATAAAAATAAAATATATTTTACCAATATTATTCCAAGTTAGTTATCATGTTTCATAGCAAACTTAGAATAATGTTGATAATATGTGGTTTTTCTTGATTTTCCGAGTTATTTATTTAAAGAGATATGACAAGTACCTAATACATCATTGGAAAGAGGAGAGAAAATCACATTTCACTATTGTAAAGCAAACTTGCCTGTTTAACATCTTTCATGGCTAACTGAAAATAGAACAATATCGGTAAAATACGGTTTTTCTTGAGTTTCCAAGTTATTTTTAAAAACAGATATGACAAAAAATATACCGCTAGAAAGAGGAGAAAAAAGCACAATTTACTATTCCAAAGTCAATTAGCCCGTTTAATACGTTTCAAGGCTAACTTAGAATAATATTGGTAAAATACGGTTTTTCTGGAGTTCCTGAGTTATTTATAAAAATAAATATAACATATGATACATCGTTAGAATGAGGAAAAAAAGCACATCGAGCTATTTCAAAGCCAACTTGACGGCCCATGAGAAAAAAATGAAGTTAGGGGTAATATCTCAAAAATGAAAAGTGATTTAAAAAATCTAAGATAAGAGCGACATTATACATAAAAAGTATCTCCAGAAGGTACAAATTAATAAAATTGATTTAATGATTTAAGACAAAAAAAGTTATGAGAAAAAAAAAGAAATTCGATACTTATTTTCATATTTTTTGCTATAACATTTGAAGTATGAGGAATTTTGTACTTTTAAAAATTGATTGTAGCTCCTCTGATACTAATTGTAAGGAATAATTCATCCAATTTAATTAAACCTGTATCTCTTATAATAAGCGAGATCCCCATGCTGGAAATGTAATCTGGAACACCCCGTATAGATGGTATACAATTTGCTCACAACAACTTGACTTTTGCCAATACCGGGTGATTCAGTTTGACTGTCGCACCCCTATAACTTTGTAAGTATTGAAAATAACCCCAACAAACCTTATATATTTGACATCGGCGAGAAATTCTCTATTAAGTGATGTGTTTTTGTTACCTCTACGATGACGTATGTTAAATCCGCGATAGGCAACTGTTTTTTTTTTAAATTACATAGTATACATTTTTTTGTTGATTCGGATAGAGAATTTAATTCTGAATCCGACCATGTACTCAAAAAGTAGGCATACATTAAAAACAAATCGAGAAAAATCAGCAGTGGCGGCCATTTTGAAGACATTAAAATCTAATTTTTTATGTCGGCGTTTATTATTTCTTTTTATTTTTATTAAAAATTAATTTTTAATACATTTTCATTGATAGTTACTGTATAATTTTTAAGATTTGATCGTTTTTTGTTATGTTAAATAGACTGTTTGCTATGATTTGAATAAACTTTGAACTGATTTTTCTCGAAAATTTTCTTATGTATGCATACTTTTTGAGTACATAGTCGGATTCAGAATTAAATTCTCTATCCGAATCAACAAAAAAATGTATACTATGTAATTTAAAAAAAAAAAACAGTTGCCTATCGCGGATTTGACATACGTCATCGTAGAACGTAGAGGTAACAAAAACACATCACTTAATAGAGAATTTCTCGCCGATGTCAAATATATAAGGTTTGTTGGGGTTATTTTCAATACTTACAAAGTTATAGGGGTGCGACAGTCAAACTGAATCACCCGGTATAGTAATCGGCCTTTTGGCCGAGTAACCGTTCCCAATTTAATTATGCTAATAGATTGGACTACAGAAATGGTTTTACATCTTCACTGTTACCTACTCTAATCTTTGTTTTACAAACTTCATGTTTTTCTGTGAAGCTAAACATTGTCGATTAAAGCAGGAAACACCCGCAAGTCGTACTACAAAAGAGACGCTCAACTCCAAAGTTAAATGTAATTTCCTAAGAGTAAAGTTGTTTTCTTCCTATTAGTGTTGGAACACGATAAGCTTTTCAAGTTTAAAATAAAACTATTAACTTTTATAAAGTATGGCCATTGAACAGTCAGTAATAAAGTGCAATTGTTTTACTTCAATTATACCTTTTCAAAACGCACCGATCATTAATTAAACAGCTCGTCAACCAAAATAAAACAGGCTGAGGCCAACAATTACCTACATTCAACAAAAAGACCACCACGATAGACTCGGATGGGCATTTGACTAATACTACTACCATCGCCAATCGGTAATATCGATTATCGGCGAATGAATAAAGATGAAGCGATCGTTAGTAGATAAAGAGCAAGTTGTAAAAGTTAAATGATGGTAAGATTGATTCTTTATGCGTGCAAGATATGGCAATCGGAGGTTGTGAAATAAACGATTTAAAAAGCAATAATTACTCATGTAAGTCATAAACGTAATTGAGTCTATTTACGAAAACAATGGATACAATTATGCAATGTACAAGAGTATTATAACATTATTTGCACCAGAAAATGCAATCAACAATTCATTGGTTGGCAAATTTTACGCTAATTTACGTATGCACGAGGGCACGACCCAGTGGTCAAATTTTTAGCAACTAAATCTATTTTATTTAAGCACTTAACTTAAAACCCCTATAAAAAAATCTCTTGAAAACTAGACCAGTTAGTGTAATAAAGAACAGATATAAATAAACCTTAGAACTCTTGTGAAGGAACACATTGGATATACAAAAATAAACCAAACAAACAAATCAGCACTTGCACTTTATGAGTGCGTAATTGCTTTACAACTCGTGTTATGTAGCTTACTTTTTCTACGAACACATAATACCTACGATTTTAACGGCTTTTTATGCTAATTTACACCCAGTAATTACGTTGCCTACGTTGAAATTTCTAGACAAGTGTCTTGCTTACCGTGCGTAAGGACTCACTATGCATGCAGGTTGCACGGTAACAGTCATTTACATTAGTGGTCGTAGAAAAAGTAAATTATATTACACTTAAATGAATCGCTTAAACAGCAAAAAATTTATAGTTTAAGTTTTCGTCGTGTGCATTCATATTTTTTTACTAAAATTGCACTGCAAAAGTGGTTAACGTTTAAATTGGAGTATATTTTTTTGTAGTCATGAGCTTTAAAGAACTTAACGACGATGCCAACTGTGTTACTATACCCAACTAACGTATTTGAATCAACATTTTTATTTTCAAATTCTGTAAAACTTTTCCCCAGTTTGATTATAAATGCAGGTTTTATTTTAGCTGGTCATAACGACACTATTAAAATCTTACGTATAACGTTGTCAGTGGATTTACTTTTAAATCTAATGATTTTGTTTTCAATGGGGAACAGAATCGCTAAAAATAACGTTTCAGTTTCGGTTGCCGGTTCAGTAAATTTTACCTTTCGGTTTTAGTTCTCATTAATGGTATTACATTTTTTAACGATTCAGTAACCGGTTCAGCAGAAACTGTTCAGTTCGGGTTCGTGGTTTTTACCAATTCTTAATAGAAAGCAAAATAATTATACAATAAAACATATCTTCACTTATTATATAAAAATAAAATATGAGCGAAAAGTATATTCTGCGCTTAACGAAAAAGTGTCGGTTCGTATTGGTTCCAGTTCCGGTTCGGTTCGGGTACCTGTTTTCAAATATTACGAAGAACCTCAGGTAGCTGCCACGTTGCTTAATCGTTGCAGGATAATTTACCCATCTTTGAACAACTTAGCCGTATAATTTAAAGTATTTAAATATTTAGCCATTGTAGGAATCCTTTTAACAAGCCCCATTTGATGAGACTGTGAACTTTAAAAGCGAGTGTGGGTATGCAAATAAAAAGATCGAACACAAATTATGAAATTAAAGCTTGGAAGGTGCATGATAAATAACTGCAGTCCGCTGTAATCCGGTTTTGTGGGCGAGACAAGTTCAGCTAACCTATCATCTCTACAGACCATCCACTTTACTTTTATATACCTGCAGCTTGCATATTTAGAAGCTTAATTGCATATCTGACGCAGAACAACTTATAATAACGATACCAAGATATCTCATTAGTGACATTGTAAAAGTGAAGCCGTGCCAGTAATTGTAATTCAACCCGCAAATAATATAACCAGTGATTTTTAAAATGTCCGATGTTTGGTGTTGACTCATGTATTGCTTTATTATACGTTTTAGACAAAACAATGTAAAACCAAGTGCGGTTTTTAATTACATCTACGTTAAAATTACATTGACCTCGAAAAAAATCTAGCAGGTTGTAATAACAGACTTTCTAATCAATAACTGTTGAAATTATTAATTAATAACAATTGCCAATTGGATTAAGTGTACATATGTATGAAGTATTATTTATGACAGATAATTTATAACTATTTCCTTTATCAAAAACAAACCAAGATAAATTGAAGTGGAAATGGTGTTTAAAAAGAATAATTACTTTACCCTTAAGGGCGATACATTAAACATTAATTATAGCTGCACAAACCAGCATCTTACGGTGTTTTTGCTTTTATAACCAAAGGCTACTTGTTAATAAATGCGAATAACTTACTCATATTGTAAGCTGGACGATAAGTATTTGTTTATAATCCTCTGAGTGCACTAATTTTTGCTAAATTCAGTTCAATTAAGAAGATACTTAGTAGAAAGAGCTAGTTACGTTCTTTACTTTTTCACATTTATATGGGAATGACATTTAGGGACATTTGGGATGGCCGTAAAAGTAGCAGAACGTAATATTAATAAAGTTGGCAGAACGTAATATTAATGAAGTTGGCCATGTTCAAAATATAGGAGTTGTTTGTTCGTACCCCGTACTCTATACCTACATTAATACCAGTCGTAAATCGAACTCGTGTGAATGAAATGAATAATATTCTTTGGTATGCCCGGTGTATTTACATTGCATACGTGACTTTTTAAGTTAATATTCATGAATGATTGCACATGCTGTCATACAAATGAAACAGTAACTTGATATTCGGAAAATCCTTGTTCGAACGTGCTTATTACGACTTGTGCAACAGTTTTTTTAAATATATTTTATGACTTAATAAAAGGTGACCGGACGTCCTACTATAAGGAGGATAGTCCTTCTTTTGGGGATCCCGTACT
Organism: Elmis aenea; assembly: GCA_947652605.1. Taxonomy (NCBI): domain Eukaryota; kingdom Metazoa; phylum Arthropoda; class Insecta; order Coleoptera; family Elmidae; genus Elmis; species Elmis aenea. The sequence goes on from OX393576.1 coordinate 15,411,196, forward strand.
GCAAAATAATATGCCCTTCTTTTATCCACTTTTGAGAACATTAAATATATGTTTTATGCAAATGAATAATGTTTAACTTACAAACATATATTTTCTTTTTATTTATTTGCACATGGGTATAGGTTTGATTGATTATTGACAAAAAAATTATTTTTCTGGTCAACTCACTTAATACACCTTTAAGTGATTTTAAAAAACTTAAATACGCATGTGCGGTTTCAAATTGCTTATTATAATATAATTAAAGTACATACTTGTAGCATTAAATTTATTTGTCATTAAACAAACTTGTTTTGAAAGGGCTGTGCTTAAGAACTGTTATTATGTAAAACAGGAGAAGTTCATAACGGAAATAATGTAGTATGAAATGATAAGAGTTGCTGGTGCAGTTTTAATTAATCCAATACGTGGGCTACTGAAGTTGTGCGACGAGTCAATAAAAGTAAATAAATATTTTTAGGTGCATAAGATTCGTAAAATATTTGACGAATGCTGTTTTTTCATGTACGATATTAAAATAGGTTTTAAAAGTGTATAAGCGCTAAAAAAAAGTGTTATAAGACGTAAAAGTTACAAATTAATATTAGTTTCTTGGTTGTTAACTACTGAATGTATCACAATTAAATTAATTAACGGAATAGTACAAGTGCAAAGAAAGAGCAATATAAATAATAAAACGTGATTATTAAATTGAATTTAGACTATCATCAAACTGTTTAATGTATCGCAAACCAGCTTAACTAAGTATTTTAACACGAAAAAGGCGTCGACCGTAAATGGTACTCATATATTAAGGATTTCATTAATTACAAAGGTGCAGCCTAGTCAATCGCTGTGATTTATTTTTCTCGTTAAGCTACTTTTGTTTTTGGTTTTTAATCACTAACATTTAATAGTATGTGATTTCCTTTTTAAAAAAGGTGATACATAATTCATAAACATGACTTAAAAAGTGTATTTAATTATAAAGTTGAAATCCATTGTCGTTGCCTTTTAGTTTTTCCAGATGGAGAAGAAATGCATTTCTCTATACAAAAGTTCAAAAGTTCTATATAGCTTCATAAAAAGTTCTGTAGTAAATAATTAGGCAAAATAATAATTTTAAATGCCATATAAAGCAAGAAAACGCTTTAAGAAAAATTAAAACAAAATATATTTTTATTTTAGCGTCTCTAACAGACCAAGTTTTAGTTATTGTTATCACACAATGCTATGGGCAGTTGTTTTTCATAATGCTATATTAAACAGAGCGGCAACTGATACAATGTGGATGTGTGCGGTGGCAGCTACTAAAACTTGGTCTAATAATAAGGGACGCTAAAACGATGGATTGCCTATATTATTTTATATTTCTTATAAAACAATTACTTAATAAAATCCTATATTACGTTTACTAATATCCAACACGTCCACAATTGTTTTACAGCATTTGCATTTTTTTAAATAAAGCATTTCGGCATTTTTATACAGCATTTTGGTGTTTGTTTAATACAGCATTTTGGTATTTTTAATAATACAGGGTGTTTCTTAAATATTGCGTAAAAATTCGGGAGGTGATTCCTTATCGCAAATTAAGGGGGCTCTTTCATATAAAAAAATTTCCTTAGACGTCTCCTTTCGGAGTTACACCCCCCTAAAGGGGAGCGGTAAAATTAAGTTTTTATTTTATTTCTCAAATTTGGATAAATGCAGAAAAATGATATTTGGTAATTTGGTAGATGTTTTATACTTATTAAAAGGTTTCCCATAGTAATATTTTTAATCATCTCCCACTTTCTTATGGGGCTGAAAAGTGCGATCCCTGCTGGGTTTTTTTTTGGTGGGTTGAAATTTTGGTATTAAAAATTATTTTTCAACCCACCAAAAAGTTCTGATAAAAAGAAAACATCAGGTGTCGCACTTCTCAGCCCGCTGTGAAGGTGGGAGACGATTAAAATCATTCCTACGGGAAACGTTTTAATAAGTATACCAAATATCATTCTCTTACATTTATCCAAATTTGAGAAATAAATTAAAAACCTAGTTTTACCGATCCCGTTTAGGGGAGTGTAACTCCGAAAGGAGACGTCTAAGAAAAAAAATTTATATGAAAGACCTCCCTTAATTTTCGATAAAAAAAATCACCTCCTGAATTTTTTCGCAATATTTAACCCTTTGCCTGTCCAAAATTTTACATAAAATTTGTACCGTACGTCCATTTAAATATTTCACATATATCATGTTCTACGGCTCTATGGGATTATTTTATACGTATAATGTAGTGTCAGGATAAGTGCAAAGCATTTAGCAAGTGCAAAGATATGTGTTTTCCATATGATACACAGAGCGTAAGAAGGACCATTTTTCTGTGTGCATCACCGGTGATGCACAGGACAGGCAAAGGGTTAAGAAACACACTGTATAGTACTGTAAAAAATTATCGAATCCTGTTTGAAGAAAAACTATGTTTTTTTTTTCGTTTTATACTTGAATATTTTCAATTCATGATATGTCTTATTGTAGACTACGTTTCTGTACAAAAAAAAATATTTTATTGGCTACGGTTTTCCATAATTTTTGATTAAAGAAAAAAATCGTCAAACTTAATATGATAAATTGAAAATAAAACTGTTAACTATATGGCACAAACGGTATGGGATAAATAATAATCTTCATTTTATTCTTCACCTTGCGAAATTCGTGTTAAAACAATAAAGCGAATTTTGGTCGTCACAACAAAAATTATAATCGATTTATCAACAATTTAGTCAATTGTCGGCGGTGTAATTGAGAGATTTCTTATAAGTTGTTGACATGGGGTCATGTAAGTCAAGGAACATCATACATCACATTACAGAATACATAAATTAATGGTTATTTACAGCACGTTAGATATTAACGAATAAAATTGTTAATGAAATTGTAACAATATTTCGTCCCGTGTTGTTATTTATTAGAATGTGCGGTGAAACGAACACAGTTACTTTGTTTATTTTATTTTAAGCTGCGCACATGACACTGGGTTGATTCATTCAACTTTCACTCAGCGGACTAAAAATTAAGACAGGGAATTTAATCAACAGCGTCCATCAAACTTTTGGATTCGGTTGAGTTAATGAAGCAGAAATGCATTATAGTTTGAATAGTCCAATTACTTAATCTGAGTAAAGGTTTTAATTTCACAATTATTTTCTTAAAACAAATCCTAGAAATTTACTAAAATACTTTGGAGGTGATTTACACAACATATGGGACTGTATTTTGACTGTGCTGTTACTCTGTCTTGTCGCCTGCATTTGCACATATACGAAAGTTCTGTTAAATTACGGGCGGTATTTCATTTGTTTTATTCCCCGCTTATTGGAAAAGGTCACTTAAATAAAAAAATGCATAATTTAAGGTTTAATGCGGCCAGGAAGATAACATTGTTTTGCAAGACGTTTGCAATCTGTGTACAATTGTATATGTTAAACTCGGTCGTATGTATCTATAGGTATAGTATAGAGCAGTGATGTCCAACCTTTTTAAGGCTACTTTAGCTTCTTCAAAATTTTGGCGGGCTACTTAATTACAGTTATTCCCCCTCCCCCCTTATGGCAAAAAAAACAAAACTCAAAAGTAGGCATTTTAACTAACAAAACACATTTTCATTACATGTATTTGTAATTCACGTGAGACCTGCTACTGCTTTTTTTCTGATAGTGTTTTAAAATCCGGTTCGTAAGGAGATACTGCTTTTTATCAAGCAATCAATAAAATGTTTATCGGTAAGACCATATCTATGTTTGGTTTTGATGATATTAAGCTGCGAAAATGCCATTTCACAGAGGTATAACGAAGCGAAAAATGATTTACCTTTCTCGCAAAGTTTGATAAGATTCTGATACATGAGGGATCTGTTCATTGGATGTTATTTCATACAACTATCATTTTAATTTTTGGATGGTCGACCAACGTAAATTTTTGCAAAGGTGTAGCTTATGTCAAAATACCAAAAATAATAATAGTTGTTCGATTGCCTTTAGATCCTGAAAACGTCTATCAAATATATTATATTTAAGCGATTGAAGGTCATCAATGTGCCTTTTTGGCTGATAGTTTTGATCATTGTCTTCTGTCATCTTTTTTATACGTGAAAAATGTTCGTATATGAAGGTTTTTAAATGAGAACTGCAAGTGCAACTTCTGCTCGCGGGCGCTTTAACATAGCCTGGGCTACCAGGAGCCCGCGAACTACCGGTTGGGTATCACTGGTATAGAGGGTGACAATAATCTACATGTGTTGCATGGGTAACTTTGTTATTATAAGAGTTACATAGACGGTTAAATTAGCAAAGTTGGGCAGAATTTCAAGACAAATTTAACGTCATTTAGACATTTGACCTAAAACACAGAACATACACAACCTACACCTTCAACTTTTTTTAAAATATTTTGAAAAACTAAAAACAGACGTTTTTTCAACGGCAAATAATTTGATAGCGACCAAAGTTAAAATCAAAATGTGAAATGATTCCTGTAGATATTTTTACGAAGAATTAGAAAAAATATCTAAAAAGTCATGGCACACTTGATTTTTGAGATATAAGCCAAACTTGAATTATTTTAAATTGCAACCATAGTTGGCCATGGGTTCATTTAAAAAAATGTTTTTTTAATTCATTTATGTACGGGTTGTTACGTTTATTATTAAACATAAGTAAGTTATTGCAATATTATTGTTTTTGTTAAGTATAATCAAAGTGGCCATTGAAAAGTACAACAAAACATTACATAAATGAACTAGCTGTACTTAATTAAACACAAAAAAAATTAATAATTTAAGATATTTTTCTACATTTTCCCTTTGATTATACTTAATAAAAACAATAACATTGTAATAACCACTTATTTTTAAAGATAAACCTAAAAACCCATACATCAATGACACGAGAAAAAAAGTATCTTTTTATTAAACCCATCGCCAACTATGGTTGCATTTTAAAAAAAGTCAAGTTTGGCTTATATCTCAAAAATCAAGTGTGCCATGAATTTTTAGATATTTTTTAAAATTCTTCGTAAAATATCTACCCTGCATAAAGGTATAATTACAATGATTTTTAGTTTATTTTAAACGAACTGTAGTCCTTTAAATGAATAGCGCAAAGCACTAAACTTAAGAGGGAACAATATTAAAAGGAAGGGGTTGAAGTGATATTGGATCTCGGTGAGAAGAAATCCCAAAAGATCATCTTGCAATCCCGCGTCATGGACAATTAATTCTAATTCTATGCACCCGCACAACTTGCTATATAAGTAGTTGTTTTTTTACCAAGACAATATGATGCTATTAAAAGTTTCTTATACTAGAAGCGGTTAATTAATTTTTTGTCTTAACAAAAAGAACATTCATGGACAAGCCTTTCGGTCTCTATCGGCGGTCGCAACTGTTAAGTATCATGCAGCGTTATTCAGTTTTTTATAATGTACATAACTAATTTTTAAGAATGTTGCTGCTCCAGTATCGGACCTAATCTGACCAGATCAGGCCAGACAACATCAAACAAGCCATATCAGGCGAATATTGTTGAGACAGAATCGAACGTGTGAGAGCTTTTGTGCAAATTGTTACAACTGCTGGTTCCGATTTCACCTGATGCATGCATAATTAAATGATTAATTAACTTATGTAATCCTAACTAAACTTGTTAATGATCATTGTCATATTTCTAACATAGAGACATGTATCAAAATTTCTCGCAAATCAAATCTTGTTACTTATTTTTTTTTTATTTTATTGGTAAGTTATAATTGACAACTAATCAGAACAGAGAAATACAGCAGCCAGATAATACAACAATTTTAAATCAAGAAGGCCGGCCGGTATTTGTTACCAACTTGGTTCAGTATGCAGCTGCGTTATTGTTAAGTACGTAGTTGTATATACACACACATATAACCACATATGGCAAGATTAATCTAACCACTGTTTTTGTCGCATCAACTTCTGGGAACTTTCATCCGCCTAGCTTTACAAAAACAAACAGATCACGCACATAAGGTGCATTATCGTTAGTTGGTATCACTTACTGCTGACTCCCTAAGTTCGTGTAGTTGTCACGAAGCTGGTCATTATTCTTAATTTGCTTATATTTACCAAGATTATGGTTACAATATTTGTATTTTATCCTTTTGCGTTCGTTAAAAAGTTTATCATCGCGAAGTGGTGGAAGCCAGACCGTTCAGAAGAAGGCTACACCCACACCCAACTATATTGCACATGTTTCTGTGTTTTTTTTGTTTTTAGACGTATCGCCCGAGTAAGGAAGGCACAAATTTTCCTTACTGATGTCCGAACTTTTTGTTGGCGACCCTCTTCAACCTAGCGGAACTGGACAATCCAAAGAGGACTTGATAATTTAAGAGATAATTAATTAAGACCGTTTAGTAGGAAACAAATATTAACCCAGTTACAAGTCTCGAAATGTAAATTGCCTCGGGCCTAATTATAAACTCTTTCGATTCATCCAAATTATTTGAACGTCTTCAACTACTCGCATGCTATATAAACGGCCGCGACCAGTGTTTGAAGCGGGGAGGCGTTAGCTTTAGGCGCCAAAATTTTAAAGGCGCCAACGTTGAAAACGGTGCAGATTTATAACTAACCTAGATTCAGTCACGTAAACGGAAGTATTAAATTAAACGGGTTTTAAAAGACAAAGTACAACGTGAAACTCTCCCGAAATTTTATAAAGCACTGTCAGTGCCCACTCTGCTGTACACGAGTGAAAATTGGATGTTAAACAACAGAATGAAAGACGCATCCAAAGTTCGGTAATGAAATGCGTCAGATCGCAATGACAGGAAAAGGAGTACATATGTCTGAGGAGAGCTAAACATCCACATCTACAGCTTAAAGGATGAAATTTAAAAGTATAGTCAACAAGGACAAAACCACATTGATAGAATAGGCGAACAAGGACTACTGAAGAAATTTCCTAAGTACAGAGCAAGACGTAGAAGAAGCTTTGGAATACCATAGAAATGCTGAAAAGATCAACTGGAATAATAGCATGGAAGCAAGTATCCTAATATTGTGACAGTAAAAAGATTCCAAGACATGCTAAAGGAAGAATATTTATATAATTACCTCAAAAAAATTACTAAAAAGTATTTAACAACCCCATTCGTAAAGATAAATAAGCATTTGCTAAATCTGCTTCATTTTTTCATTAGGGTTTTAAAATAAACTTGAAAAGCCCTTGTTGTAGTTAGAAACAAACTAGTCAATTAAGAATAAAGCGATCATTATTATTAACTTATAATTAGTTATTAGGGATCATAACAATGTAGGTACATATTTTTCTTCTAGAAAAAAATTGTTCACATTTTATCTTGGTTTAATTTTACTGCTACTACCGAACAATCTGATTACACTTGTGTACCTTTATGTAAATGTTTCCCAAATATTTAACATTATTTTTTTTATTCGTTTAAGGCTTATCTTCACCGTAACTCTCCGCCATATCCTTTTATGAACATGCGTTGTACTTTTGTTTTACTTTTTAAAAAGAGCTTTATGTCCACTTTTTGCAAAACTCAATTATTTTAAAACAACTTTTTTACTTTGAACGGCAAAGTACTTTGTATTAAAAGTACTTTGTGTGTCTTTCATGGCATATCTGCAATGAATAATTTCTTATTGCATGTCGCTAAGGACGCAAAGAAAAAGAGCATCTGAAGGTAAAGGTATCAAAATGTATTCTTTTATGTGCGACCTACAAAAGGCCACCTGGCTTGATATACCCAGCCAGCTCGGATATTAATGTAACAAATGCCATCTTGAAAGAATGAGGTCAGCGAACAACCATCAGACGGGCGCAACTGGTTTTTTCATACTGAATTTGATTGCTTAAAGGATTTTTAATTAAATAATTAATACGAACCATAAATAATTTTGCGAAAAACGAGATATGCATGAGAAATGAGTTTAAATTTCACACGTTCTCAATCATTTACACTGCGACAAATTCATGAGAAAGTGAAAAGCAAAAAAATTAATGAATATTATTTAACTTCTGTCCTTTTAAAAAAGTTTTTCTGCGTCCGTCCAGAAAATCAGTTGTTTGCGATCAATTTTTAGGCTGGAAACAACATCTTTACTGGCCTAGGCCAGAAAGTAACTGGTTGCCATGGTAATGAGTTGTCTTTACCGGCCTAGACCGGAAAGTAGCTAGTTGTCATGGTGATGAGTTGTTTTATTTATTTGCGCTGTCAAACAAGCGTCGTTATACAACCAAGCAAATTCTCACCTGTAGTTTGTTAAGTTATTGTTTAATTATGGATGGCGACGATAGTGATTTTGGTGTCAGTAAAAGGCGCAGAAAAAATATTGTACGTAACATACCCGTAAAGTGTCTTCACTGGACTCGTATGCTTTCAGGACTTGCTTACGGCTCGTCCCAAAACTGTCACTCGTCCAGTAAAGTAGCACTTTTTGGCCTTGTTTCGTAAATAACTGTTATTAGGTTTCATTTAATAAATTGGTAATATTTATAACAACAATCGAAAACAAAAGATTCGGTTCGGATTTGCGTTGAGATTCAGTTAATCATTAAAAGTAATTTGATAGATTTTTATGTTGATAAAAAACACCTAGTCACAGGATTTGAAAACACACTGTACCTCAATGGAGCACAATGCATATTTAAAAATACAAAACTTGCAAAAAATCTAACTATAAAACAATATATATATTAATATACTAATAATTCTCAATTCTATCAAAACAAAAATTAGAAAACATTAAAAGTTATAAACGCAGAAACACATTACACACCTTTTTTACGTATATTGTTTTATAATACGTTAAACAATATCTATTGCAGCACAACGAAGCAATTTTTTTAACACCTTAAACACTTCGAAAAATGTGACCAATGGAACAAGTTTTGTTTAAACAAAATATATAAAAACAGTCGAAACTAATGAACCATTTTAACAACATAATAATAAATAAGCCACATCCTTTGGCACGGCATAAATTAATAAATTATTAATGAGTTATACTGACCGACTACTAATCAAGCAGCGTAATTTTAAAAATCACTAAAACAGTTACAGCAGGCATTTGGTCACGGTATACTGTTTTAAAAACAATAAAATAACATTTGAAGAACTAAAATTTGAAGAATTTATTGTTTAGTATAACGTACAGCCACGTTGTAAACAACAAAAAGTTGTTTTTAGTAATCACTTACAAAGAACTTAATTTATAGTAGTAATAAGCCACATGTAATATCCGGTCGTTTTTTATTCAACCAAAACCCATATTTAACACATTCTAAAATATTTTTATGAAATAAAATAAATAAACGTTTCTACAGCTTATTTATATAAGAAGCAGTATCCATAAAAACTTCAACCACGCATGTGTATGTAAGAATATTAAGCGCCTTAAAAACAATAAGCATATGAAATTGAATGACCCATAACGTCACAAACCTCATATTACAATACACAAAAAACAAAAAGAGCAATATGAAACTGATGTTTTCAAACCCGGTAATACAGGCACACGTATTGTAGCAAGTGGTGGTCTTCGTGTGGAATGCAAGAATGGTCCTTAAGAAAAATGAACTTTGGGTGTATTAGTGCAAGAATGTAGACTTGGGTATCAGCTTTTCTGTTTATACAGTCGAGACACATCATCCCACGTGCAACACATATGCTGCTCGCTTGTCGACCACCAACTTACGTTCGGTGTTCTCATATCGTGGACGAGGAACATATTCGTGAGACAACATGTGTGAATAATGACACTTGCTCACTATCAATGAACAAATCATCTACGACGTTGGATATCCGCATCATAAAATATGTCCTGGATATATCATCCGTAGACACAAATCTTACGTACTCCCTATTCAGTAGTTAGAAACAGTGCAGATCAAATTGTATCGTTCCTTGTTGATAAAATAACTTCGTCGATCAAAACTAATATTAACAACATTAAAATGTTAGTTTCTTACTGAAAGTCCAATTTTTCAAAAGACGTTGATTCCAAAATGAATTATCACAACTCTGTTAAAACTTTATGATCGTGTAATTGTCTCATCAAAACAAGTCTGTTAACGTTTTTGAAAATGCAGTTGTAGACTAATTAATAAGATTAGCAACGATAAAATCAGAAAAACCTAGGAGTGAAAGACATAAAGCAATAGATGGAGACAATCAAATTAATAGTTACTTACGCATGCCAGAAAGCAGGTACGCAAAAATGAGATGGAAAATGAAGTTTGAGGGAAAAAGAAGTAGACATAGACTAGAAGAAAAAGAGTCAGCTGGAGAGATGTGTCACAGTTAGCCAATGATAGACAGGGATGAAGAAATATAATCAAGAACTAGAAAAACATACCTTGACAAAGAAAAGTACACGACTAAGAAGAAGAAGAAAATCTTCTGTAGTTCCAAAAATGAACACGAACACTAACTCCCTACACAATCAATAACAGTGTCAAAGTAAAACAATACAGCATCGTGGTTAAGTCTTTTATACAATTGTTTTAATTACTTTTTTATACTAATTTTAAGCTTTGTACATCATAAAACAGATGACTGCCTGCATACGCATAATCCACAATGCTTCACTGTTTTACAAGGGATGCGAAAAATTGCTCGAAAAAAAATTGCTCGAATGGAAAATTCCTCGAAAGGAAAATTGCTCGAATAACAATTGCTCGAAAAAATGAAAAAATATTACTCCTACATTTTTTATAAATACAAAATAATTAAATGTACTAGAAAAGTTGTTTACATTTGTTAACACTTAGAAAAATTTATTTTAATTTATACAAATTTACTTAAAATTCTGTTTAATGTAGTGTTTTTTTAGGATATGTTTGTAATAAAAATGTTTTTTTTATTGTCATTTGAAACCTTTCTGCCATATTTTTGGCCCCATATTTTCTGCCCAACGTACAAAAATAAGTGTGCGAGGGTTGTCTTCTTTCTGGATATGTTTCTGCATATCGTTGACTTGACAATCCTATTCAATGAATAAAAAATTCGCAGCTTATCGCGTTTTTCTTCGTTATTAAAGTTTATTTTTATGAATTTATTAATGTGACAAGTAACGAACTTTGAAATTTTTAGTTTGTTGATTGGTTGTCATGAAAACAACATAAACTACAATGACCGGCTTACCTGATTTATAGGGGTTATTGTTTAAAACGCATTTTCTTAAAGCGAATGAAGAAGTAAAACACCATGTGTGATACATCAATGAATTCAGAAAAATAAATGCTATTTGATTATGTTAATAGCAAAAATTGCACTCATAAGAAAAACTAAAACTGGTTATCGTAAAACAAAAACGAATCGATCTGGGAAAAAAATGTGACCACCATCCGATTTGGCTTAAAAAGTTGCTTAGGCAATGTTTTTACACATTTAAAATATTTCAAACTCCAAGGGAGTTATAGACGACTTTCAAAAATCGTATTTTCCGGTTTTACCCAATTTTCTCAGATACCGTTTGAAATATTTCCAATTTCTCTTTGGCTTATCAATGAGCATCGAATTTAGCAACTTTGCCAAATTTAATCCTATACTCTAGCTATTATAATAAGAGAGATCCCCATGCTTAAACTCGAATTTCAATCACCCTGTATAGTTTATATTATGTATAACAGTTTTGTGAGCTTATGGTAACTATATTGATCAAAATAGCAGATAATTAAATTTCAATTCAGTTTTAAAGTGTCAAATTACTGATATACATAATTAACTCCGCGCACAAGCTTCCAAAAAAGACACTACTTAGTGCTTTATTGTCAAATTTTAATTTTCCAAAAAAAAAACTACTAGCACGTGCCCAGATTTAAAACTGTTAGGTACTCGTTCGGATGATTCAAGGATGATTTTATATTTCGTTTGATATTGCTGGCACCTGGTAATCCTATACAAAGAAACCATCTACCTCGATGCGTTTATACAACAAACAACCTACGGTACCCTAAAACTTTTAGATGGAAGCCTACGATCCCTCTAACTTGTAAAACTAACAATTAATTGAAGACTTAGTCGAAGACTCTAGGATGATTTTAATATGCGCTTTATTACATAATCGAAAAGATAAAAATATGTGACAACACAAATATGAGTATCATACAGAGTTTAATATTTATGTGGCCCGAACACAACTATATTTCAGATAAAATCTAAGCTTACTCAACTACCTGAACAATTTTATACAATCTCAACTATTTATGTTCAACTTCACAAGTTGAAGGAAGGATTAGTTAGAACCAAGACTGAGTAAACATATTCTTGTAAATGACAATTCGTAGAAACAGGTAGGCAGATGAAACAACCCAGAAAATTTATCATCTCTACACTAAAAAGGAACTTGTTTAGTTACAGGTAAAGACAACGCTTTAATATTTATTGCTACAAATGTAAAAAGACGTTTTCAAAGGTTACCGACTTCGTCAATATTACATTACTTTTTAACATATTACGTTTAAATTATAATTAAACACGATAATTAACTGCATGCATTATATGTACATGCGTGGGTTAGAACAAGTGTACGGTTGGATTCTTATTATTAGATGAAATATTACTGTTGGTTGGTTTTCAACAAGCACTGCGAAACAGAAAAGCAATGTCACCAAGCCCTCACTGAATTATGTTAACATTATTATAATTAAAACGATGCACGATAAAAGCAATTAACGTAACGAGCTGTGTAACATTACAAATTAGCACTAATTTTGAAATTAAGATCATGTGTGCTGCTTGTGCTATTTGATGTGTATTGCCATGTACTTTGAAACATTTAATGATTCACTGAAACTCTGATGAATTTTAAGATACTCCAAAATAAGTGTATAATTAATGATCTTAAAGGTATTCAAATATATTTAATAGAATTCTTCACTGTGGAATATCTTTACTATTTCGGTTAGCATTCCAAACAACCGTGAGTGGTCAATTTATGGCCATAATTTTTATAAAAAATACATTTAGAGGTAGATTGAAACTGATACAAATTTAAGTATACTTTTTTTGGGGAACATGGGTATTTCTTGGATAGAATAAAATTGAATTCATACTTAACAAACTTTGTTCTATAAATTACTGTATGACTGTATCGCGTCCAAAGATATTTATAAATAAAAATAAAATTCCACTCAGTTGTAATGGAAAAAAAATGCTAATAACTAACAATTTTATGCACTGGTAATTTGTAAAACACTCACAGAATAAAACCAAAAAAAGGCTTTCAATAGCAGTTAAGTGAGGTATAATGCAATGTTACCGAAATATTCAATACGAGATGGAAAAATGCTCAGCGAATACAAATTATAAAGCAGGTTCCAAAAACTTAATTATATTTTCAGATCAAAATCCGACGCCATCGGTGATTTGATTAATCCGATCCGTGTAATTACATTGTTATCAGAATGCAATTTTTGAAACTACAAATTGAAAAGGATGATGCTTTATTAGTACTTCATTTATTTGGAAATCATCTTTCTTGTTGTCACAATTGGCGAATCTGGATTGTAACAAAATCAGTACTGTACGAATTATTAAATTATTTTGAACGAACAATTAAAATTTATTGTGGAAAACTATTAAAATCTATATTTTGCACTTCTTGTGCATAATTTTGTACTTCCGAAAAAACTGGAAACGACACCAAGTTTGCATTTTTATGTATCTAAATATACAAGGCATATTCGGAAAGTAAGTATCGTTTACCCATTCACTAAAACTGAGGATTTTTTCGATTTTTTAAATTTTCATAGATTTTTCCTACCTTTAACTACTTCTCCATAGTTTCCACTATTATTGAGAGAATTATCGTAACGGGATACCAGTTTCTAAGTACCTGCTCTCTTCATAGAACCTAACCACCTGTGAAGATAGCCGCTCCTTTACTGCTCCTTTGACGTCACCAACGCTTTCCTCGCATTTTTCGCAAATTTCAAGAACGGTTCTCTACCAAATTGTGACAGATTCTCTCCTAGGAGCACACATTGCTGCTCAAATTTCTCATCACGTCATTTGGAAGAGAGCAAATGGATCACGCTTACTACAGACAGTCCTTTTTAGACTAAGTATACTAATTTTTACCTATTTTTTCGTTTAAGAAAATAGCATGGAATATTTAGATACATAAAAATTTCGTTCAAGAATTTAGCATGGAAAATATGAACCATTTACATGGCACTACTTTTTGATACGAAAACTCTTATATATTTTGGTTACTTTTTAGTCACTTTCATTATAATATGGTTACTTTTTAGTAATTTCTATTATATTTTGTTGGCAACTTGAGTAACCATGTCAATGTTTATTTTGAGAAAGCACAATATTGAAATAAAATGATGTTGCTCACTGAACAATCAACTACGAACTGTGGATATTGTTTGATTGTTTAAGTTAACCTAACCCACAAATGACATACGGTCAGATACAGTTAAAGTAGAATACGCATACGCGCATACTAAATATTTGATGCAATTAAAGCACGTCGTAATTTCGTACGAATTTTTCGTTCAAGATTTTTAGTTTCTGATTGACACGGTACTATAAAATCGTACACGATTTTCTTAAACGAAAAAATAGTATTGTATAAAACAGACTTTAGAGACAAGTGATTTATCTGTTCAATGATGATGACGTCAAAAAAGCAGTGTATGACCGAGCTTGGTGGCTGGTTGGCAAAACAACCTAACTTGTAATCGGGAGGTCCTGGGTTCGATTCCCAGGGCCGACTGTCATTGTAGAGGTTTCAGGTGGTTTCCTCTATGGTTAAGGCAAATGCTGTGGCAGTACTTCCACCTATCCTTACTCATCCTTGACTATCCATATCCCTACCCATTATACTTGTACTTCTAACGACTGAAGAGGGGGTCAACCCCCCTATAGCAGTCTCCGCGCGAGCGGAAAAACCACGTGACCGACCGACCGACCGGCAGTGTATGAGTGGCTATCTTCACAGTTTCTATTAAAAAGATATACAGAAGCTGGTGTCCCATTATGATAAATATCTCAATAATGGTGAAACTTTGCAGACAAGTTGTTTAAGGTATACGAATCAATTTTTATTAAATCTAAATAAATTATCTTTTTTTTATAATAGTCAAACGGTACTTACTTTTCGAATAAGCCTCATACTTTAACATATTCGAATGCCTCATAGATTCGTATATTAAATGGGTTTATACTTTAATAAATAAAAATTGGGACTTTTTTTTAAAACAATCAAAACCGTTTATTTTCGATACTATTGTGATCAAAAATTGAATTTTAATTGAAAAATTTTGCTTTTACACGAACCCAAAATTTATTGAGATGATTTAAGTTTCGTTACCGCTCGATAAAATTTGAAATCAATAATAAAATACAAACAAAAAACATTGTCACATAAAAGTCGTTTAAAACGAAACAAAATAAAATTGTGAAAAAAACTGGCTTAAGTATGTTTGCGAACAACTACAAAATAATAAACTATAATGTATGCACAGCTGCTAGCATAATAATAGCAAAACATAGCGAAATGAACATTAAAGAAGTTATATAATACGCTATTCATATCTCTGCTCCGTGAATTCTAAGGATAATCATTAAACATTTAACAAGGTAACGACATTAAGTTTGTGACATGAAATTTCGATTCATCACGATGAAGATTGTACCTTGCAGTATCTCGATATACCATCTCTCCAAATTTGGTAAGATTTAATGCAAGATAAAAGACATGCTGAGTAAGTACTAACCGAGCGCTGTAATTGATATAATGCGAGTCAGCGAACGAACAGTCACTGACTGCTGAGTTGAAGATTATATTCGATTCTTTAGGAATCTGACCTCGGGCATGTTCATTACGAATGATCTAGTGGTATTGTCTGATTAAATAAATACAAAAGGCACCTGCCAATATAAAGCAGAAGGCTGACAACAATAACGCTTGTAATTTTTTTTAAATGCCGTACATGTGCGAGCAACTTGCAGTGCACCCGGTTTAATATTAGCTTGTGAGGAATCTGTAGCTGGTGCCATTAAAAATTTATTATTCATATTATTACTTACAACGAGCTTCTAGTGTATAATGTACTTAATAGCTTCTTCGCACGTACCGACAGAAATTGGTAATTACCGCGTGAAGTAGTAAAATAACAATTATGTTGTGAAATATATCCTAAAAATAAATACGCTGCTTGGAATTTGAAGACATCTGAGTCTTAGTTTATCGTTTAAAAAATCAATCAGTACTATCTAAAAGTCGCCTAAACAATAATTAGTTCAAACTTTCACAGTTAAATAGATATTTTTGTTTGAAATTTCTCTGATTATTTTCAGTGTATTGCAGTTTTCTTAGAATGTTGGCAACATGGGCGAACTCCACAATTCAATTGTTTTAAACACTCTTTTTTTGTTTATTTCTAAAATAAAAAATTGCTTAAGACTGAAAAAACGTACTACTTTAAATTAATTTATTGATTTTAATTGCAATAATCATAGAAATTTAATATATAATGTTTTACAATGACATTTGTTTATTTTTGTATAATTGCCTTTTTTTTTTAGTGTATCTGTAATAACGAAATGTATCTTTTGATTTACTATCGTTTTTGTGCATATCTGTGTTTATACTGTTTAGGCGCATGTGCATGGGCAGTAACTTGTACATAAAATTCTATCAGTGTCACACACAGTTTCAAACGAATGGAATTCTGTACTGAAATCTGTACAAGAAAAACAATACAAGATATTTTGCATTAAATTTTATACAGAAATTTACACCGTGTCACACGGGCTTTAAACATTGCTCAAATGACTTAAAATTTTGCATGCATGGTTTTTTCTATAGGTAGAACAAAACTGAAGGATGACCCACGAACATTTTAAAAAAGTCGAAAATAAGCACCACTTTAGTCTATATTTACTGGAGAACTTCTAGAAGTACTACCATTTAAGTATTTATATGTTCATAAAAAATTGCAAGATAGTTTACAGCAAATTATAAAAACTCTTTTACAGTTATCTACTGCATTCTTTCAATAATGCAAGGTTTGTGATGGTGTATAATTAGTAAGTACAGCACACATGAAACGATGAATCATCCAAACAGTTACGGAGCAATTCTGAAAGAATTCAAAAAAATGGAATCTGCACAGAAATTGGCACAGTTATAGCAGCATTAATGATATCACGTAGCATTGATAATGTAAGTTATCAAACACATAGATGTGAGTCAATGTTAACCTGATAAAAAAATACAGAGGCAACACAATATTTTCCTTATTTTGTAAACCAAATATTTACTTTTGAATACCAGAAGAATTCATAGATATTACGAAACATACAAACAGAACGATAAAGTCCACAGCTATTAATTAACGAACACTGCGTACAAATAAAAACATCAAATTGTAAAAGATAACGGAAAAATCATAAAAAAAATCTTCTAAAAACATTTTTTTCCAAACACCAACAGAACATCAATCTTGAATCTAAAGGATCCAATTAAAAACGCAAAATATGCAAACTAGCTAATTAATTACCATTTACAACAAATCTGTTATTTTCACATATGGTCAAAACAAACACTCATGTGTAGTATTTACCAAGTATTTCAAGGATGCTGAGTTAATCTAGTTAAACTAACTGATAAGTAATGAATGGTTTCATTCACAATTACTTTCGCGGAAGTTATAATTGCTGTATAAGAATTCTTGCAAGCCGAGGGAACTACTCAAGAACACAAGATGTTCCCAGCAAGTAGTTTCTTTTCATTTATAGTTTTGATATTTGATGCTACCACTAAATACATAAAATAAGACAGTAAAACATAAATTTTATTATTCTACAGATACTGTAAATTTTTACTTCCAAGAAAAAATTTATAGCCAAGACCGAGTGTCAGTTGTTTATAATAAAATGCAGGTTCGTATTTACTAAAATACAACTGAGGTCACAGTAATGTCCGTATGTTAATGTTAGATGAATTTAATATTATGTATAAATATACAGGTGGAAATTTTAATTTCAAGTGATAAAGCAATGAACTGAGATCTACAGGATATAAAAATGTATTCTCATAAATATAGTATGTATAGTCTATTCGGCCAGTGATGAGGTCTATCGGATTAACTGACTAATGCATAAATTTAAGTACGTAAGCGGTATGTTTCGTGTTTGTGTGCTTAGAACTCGATGACACAGAAAAAGACAGAATGCATGTATGTATTTCGTTGCCGCCTTTCTGCCCTAATCCTTTAGACCTCATCACTGGCCGTACAGACTATAGTTCTCATTCTCATACAATTCTTCAATGTATTAATATACCAACAACTTCTAGTTTACTGAATAGAAAAAAATACAATTACTTTGAATAAGTTTATATTTACCGTGTTTAAGCTTTTCAAAAACGTAAACTTAAGTTTACTGGCAAAAAAATTAACGCTATGGAAGCAATAGAGGCCTATATAACAAAAATGCATTTGCAGTGAACATTAGCAATTACAAACTGCGCGAATCTAAAAACGTCAAAACTTATACGTTTATGAGACTTTACTGTTAAATTTTAATGTCTGGATCTACACCTAAATTTACAAAATACCTTTTAACAGACACAATGTATATATTATGAAATTATTTGCATTATAATTCTTATTCTCCAACTCCACCACATAGCTACAACAGGTTTAAACTTAACTATAAAAAAAAATGCAATTTACATATTACATTACATTTACATATTACATTACAATTACAGTATTATAATTCAATCACATTCAAGAATACAATTCCGAATTGTTTGTAGCAAGAAATACGATTACTGTATTTTAAGTTATAAGTGAATTTGATTTAATTATTATCTTATTTATGCTGCTATAGAAGATTTTTTGAATTGCTCAAAGAAAAACATTAGATCAGGTTAATAAAAAAAAAACGCACTAAAAAACTACCATTTGAGAACCACGTCATATAAATAAATAAATAGATTTTCATAATTATGTGATATAATCTCCCTGAATATTCTACTATACAAAAATATACGAGGGCGATTCGTTAAGTTAAGAGCCAACTGTAGTTCAAAAAATGTCATATGGTGCCTGTACACCTGAGAGTAAAGTACTCTCGAGAGTAGCGTCGCCAAGGATACAGCCCCTGAGAGTAACTCGCGATTGGCTGTATCCTTGGCGACGCTACTCTCGAGAGTACTTTACTCTCAGGTGTACAGGCACCATAATAATATGTAGTTGCATAAATGGTGCAGTTTTTACAATTGGGTTGTGATCAGTTTAAAAGTGGCCGAAAAAGTGTTTCAACTCCGGCTCTAGAATTGAATCTAACTTCAAATGACTTATTCAAGAAAATAGGCGAGTTACAAACAAAAAAAACGCTGAAAACTCGAGACGATCATGATATCCTAGTTTATCTGTTATTGTGGGTGGTGATGACGACGCCTCGCTTAGCAAAGAATTCAAATTATGAAAACGCAAGGTAAGTTTTTGCATAGAACAATCAATTATTTATAACAAACAACTACCGTTGTGCAAAGGTGCAAAATGAATCAGACTTCAAGATAAAGGTTTCTTTGCTGCTGGCATGAAAACAGCTAGTAGAGCAATGGGACGTGGGTATAATTGTTTAAGGCGATTCTGTTGAAAAATAAGTGCATCGTTTCATTAATTGAATGAAGTGTTTTAAAACTGTGTGTTTGTGTCTTGACTTATTGAATCACCATCGTACTGGGATATTTGTGGAAAATTCTACTAAAAGCTGTGCAAATCTCAAGAGAGATTTGTAAACCACTCCAAGAGCTAATACATTAAAACGTACTGGGTAATTATTCATGGAATGAAACCGAAAAGTCCTAATGCGTATCTTCTGCTGAACATCGATCATTGAAACTGCTCAGCAGCTAAAACTAATCATAGTATTTAAGTACGGTTGGCAGACTAAAATTTAGTTTCTGGCCCGCCAAGCGCGACGGCACCTTACCCACTACTTTAACACATATACCTGCATCTGGTCTAGTGGTAGCCAAAGACCAAACCCAACAAAAAATAAACCCGGGAAGTGAATTCGGGTTCAAGCAGGTAAAATGCAAATATACATGTGTGTGTGTGTGCTAGATGGCTTATAGGCTGGCTAGACAGACAGTAAAAGTTAAAGTGGTGCATTTTATTTATTAAATGACAAGAAATAGGGTTGGCCGCTGAAGCCCATTGAACGTAGTAAAAAAAATTACTAGTGTTGCCACCCTTCTCGTAAAACTTAAAAAAAAACACTGACTTATGACAAACGTTTTCAACATATAAATATGTTTTTAACTAGATGAAAAAAGTTGTTTATAAGCAATTTTTAAAATTTTTCAAGTGGAATATAATTAAGCCACTAATTTGCTTTTAAGTAGAGTGGCTACGACTTGAATTTGTTTTAATGGCCACCGTGGTTAGCTGCAGGATCATAAAAAATATTATTTTTACTGATTTCAGTAATATACAGTTGTTACATGTTATATCACGTCACGTGGTTGTTCCGCTCACGCGGAGACTGCTATAGGTGGGTTGACTCCCTCTTCAGTCGTAAGAGGTACAAGGATAATGGGTAGGGATGTGGATAGTCAAGGATGAGTAAGGATAGGTGGAAGTACTGCCACAGCATTTGCCTTAACCATAGACGAAACCACCTGAAACCTCTACAATGACAGTCGGCCCTGGGAATCGAACCCAGGACCTCCCGATTACAAGTTAGGTTGTTTTGCCAACCAGCCACCAAGCTCGGTCATGTTATATCTGTAGTTTTTGATAAAAAGAAAAATGAGCGTATCTTAAAGGCATTAAAAAAATGTAAAATTAGGACTGCTTCATAATCAAAAAAATGTGTATCTGTTTGTTATCTTTCCATGCATTTTTGAAAAAAAAAAAAACTTCATACATGTATTATAGGTATATCCATAAAACAGCAAGATTATAGCATGTAATGCTTTCTTCATAAAATAAGTCATCATTTTAAATATTTTAGCATATACTTGTACACTCATAAACTAAAATTGAAATGTAATTTAGTAAATAAACATTAAATTTTTATCCAGCTACCCATAATATTTTTTTAACATTTACACATTTACCTATTTTATCAAAAATACTTAAATATAAACAACTCAAAAAAAAAAAAATCTATAAGACTGTACCATCTATGGATGTCATTTAAAACAATATAAGTTTATCTGAACATCCGTCATCACTTAACTTTAAAAAAAGATTAGTATCTTAATTATAATTAACAAAAAAAATTTCTTTAAATTACCCTGCCTGTAGGTTTTCTACATAAGAATTTGTAATATTAAAAGTATTTATAGGTCCTACACCTGACGGCAGAGGGACTGGTGACTAAATAAATAAAATAAAAGTATGTATGTTTAATAAACTTTTTCACTTTAACCTTAAATATTGCGAAAAATTCAGGATGTGATCCTTATCAAAAATTAAGGGGGGACTTTTTTTTAATATCCTTAGACGTCTCTTTTCGGAGTAACACCCCGCTAAAGGGGAGCGGTAAAATTAGGTTTTTATTTTATTTCTTAAATTTGGATAAATGTAGGAGAATTATATTTGGTAGATGTTTTGTACTTATTAAAAAGTTTTCCACAGTAATCATTTCAATCATCTTCCACCTTCACAGGGGGCTGAAAAGTGCGACCCCTAATGGTTTTTTAATCAGAACTTTCGGGTGGGTTAAAATTTTGCAATTTAACAATATTTTTTTTGAAAGCTTGATTTATTTAGAAAGTTTTTTTATTTTCTAGTTTTCCCTAAAAAACCTACAGTTTTTAGGTAAAAAATAAAATAAGTTCTTCTTCTCGTCTCCTTCTGCCTTTTCAGGCGAGTTAACATGCATTATTAAATATTCTAAAATAAAACGATTCATTTTGGTGGTTACCATGGTTTGTTTATGTTCATATTTGGTAGAATTGACGGTCGTTGTAGCGTTGTCGCCGCGTGAACTTCAAAATAAATTACACCCGTCAATTCTACCCAACATGAACATAAACAAACCATGGTAACCACCAAAATGAATCGTTTTATATTGGAATATTAATTTAATGGTGCATGTTTACTAATTTTATTTTTAACTTAAAAACTAGGTTTTTAGGAAAAACTGAAAAATAAAAAAAGTTTCTAAATAAATCAAGGTTAAAAAAATGTAAATTGCAAAATTTTAACCTGTATTTTAGTATTTAAAGTAAAAAAAAAAAAATACCTTAAAAACAAACTTAAGATATAAACAAATGAGTGTAGTCATTGCATGCTGTGTACGGATATCTACGAGACTCCCTCTTTGGCAGTTTATCTTATAAACGACGACAAGGATACTGGACTTAAAAAAAAAAGATTATTTCAGTGTAATTTCGAAATCCAAAGTGTCACATTAGGAAAAGAAAAAAAAGCATTTAGGAATAGCCTAAAACGCGTATCGGTCTCGAGATCAAATTGATGGCCGTAATAAAATAAACAGGCTATAATAATCATGCTTGCAAAAATACGAAGTAGTTATTTTTCAAATAAAATATTTAAAAAACCTTTTAGATACAATAGAGCACCAACGAAATACCCAACTTAATTTACCAAGATGGTTTCTTTTTTACTAGTTTACCGCAGTGATGTTTCCTTTGCCATTCTCTTTAACAACTTACTTACTATAAAGACACTTAAACGCGAAACTTTCATTTTAGACAGTCTTAATATTCACTTTTGTACACATATTACTTTCAGCAGCTACGTCGTAAAAAACCTCACTTATTAAAATGTTGATATAACGGAAGACACATGTTACAAAACCGTAGACACTCCGTTTAAATGAGAATTTTTGGTAAGAATAATATTTACTCGAAAGAGACATGAACTCCGTATTAATTTGTTGACTTAGTAATACAAATTCCTTTTCCGGGGACACGACTTAAAAACAAAGAAAAATAAACTGTTGAAGTTGTTTAGTTAGTTATTAACTATGAGGGTATAATATACTAAATTTTATGTTGAAAACCGACATCTGAACAGAGTGAATCAGTTCCACTCCAATAATATTTTTATGTAATTTAAATTCAAAATCCCCAATGCCTAAATAGCTTGGGAAGAATAAATGGTAAGATAATATCGATAACTACTTACAACCATTGCCTAATGCACCATGACATTGCATAAAATTTTACAATGCAGATTATGAACATAATCGGTTTTGCTCCCAACGGCGCTCAATTCAAAATTTATCGTATAAAACAAAGTAAGAATAGAATTTTAACAAAACTGATATTTATTGCTAACAAACATCAAGTCCTGTTTTGATGTACCAACAACAATAACTGAAATATTTCGGAACACTTACATATTTTATAACAAAACAGTTACTGCTGTTAATAATACAACAATAGTTTGCAAAAAAAGTAAACTTAACAAAGTTTTTGACTGAAACGAAATCAAGTCAGACAACTTATTATTACAAATAATTAACTGTCACCATTTGACGAACTATACTCTACTTAGGTGATACAAAGTAAAAACAGTTAATAGTTTAACTGTAAGAGAATTATACTAACAACATGTATATACAGGAAAAAGCATATTAAATTCTTTTACGATAATGAAAGATAAACATTACGGTACATTAGTGCAATTTTTAAAACAGCTAAACGAAACTTTGCAGACTAATTCTCTTTTTTGAAATAGTCTCTCTTTACAAAAGTATTTTTAATATTTCTTTAAAATGTATTTCTTAGTTTATTGTAATTACGATATAAGTTTTTAAAATATTGGCCAAAGATAAAACAGATAAGTCATTTTCTTTACATACAAAGGCGAATATTTAAGTAAAATTATATTTATGAATACAAAACCTCAATACGGCAATAAATTATCAAACTATAACTTTTTATTAGAGTTACTTATAAAACTTAAGCTCTAACCTTTCTTATGTGTGTGAAGTTTAAAAATCACGATTAATTCCGAAGAGGTATGGACAAAAGTTATATTACGTAAACATCACAACCAATTTCGCGCGCACAAAATACCCAATAAAAATTTAATGCATTTAACATTATCAATTGTGGTTTAATTTTGATAACTTTGGAAACTGTTCCAAATAATATTTCCATATATGTTTTGGGACAAAAACCACATGAATGTATTTCTTTGAAGAGCAAATTTTTAACGCGTACTTAACAATCAATTTTGCCAAAAAATTGTATTTAAAACACGTTAAAGTCGACTTTTGTTGTATTATTGGAAGAATCTTGAATGAATGAACAAGCGCACGGTTAGTCAGAAAAAAAAAACATTAAATTTTTAGTGTTCTGTTTCTGAGTGCAACAGAAATGTTAAGTCATCCAAAGCATTAAATAAATCATAAAGCTACATTCTTAGAAGATAAAGATAAAAAGCTAAGATAATGCGATTGGTACATCTATATTGTACGGAATAGATAAGGTAGTCACAATACTTTGACTACCTCCTGTACCAAAGAACTCGATAAGTAAATTGTAATCAAATATAATTAAGGAACACCTGATACTCTCTTACGAAATGGCGCTTCTAGTATGAAAGACAAGGAAGCTGACATCAATCGTAACAACAATCTCTGTGAGTATCTTAAACCATCAGACCTCAGTAGCGAAAGCAGCAAATACAAGACATAAGAATAAGAAATCCGGCAACAGTGCCGATATACGAGTCTTGGAAAGTGGAGAAGTAGACTGATCTTAAAGAACTATATACTCCGCCCATATTTTATCTCTTTTCAACCGCCTAATAGCTCGTATGAAGAAAGGAACAAGGTGACATAAACACCGTACGGTATACACACTGAATGAAAACATATTTTATACCTGTTCCCACGAAGCGGCTTTTGGCAACAACGCTCATACCACGCAATGTCTTCATAAGACACCACTTCCAGTTGTAAATATCGCATAGATTCTCGCTGTCTTAAACAAAGACAGAAAAAACTACACGTGCTATGAATAAAATAAGTAAAATGACCAGTGATCTTGTTCGGCAACGAAAGAAACCATGTATGCCCGCCCTTTCGATATGACTGACTGATTAACAAAAACTTACACCTATCATCTTGGATCGTTGCTGACATTTATTCACGTTGCGGACAATTTGGCATTCATGATCACTATATAAGACTAATTTGTCAACAAGAATAGTATCCGGCTACTGTTTCATATGTGAGGAAAAAGACACAAAAAATTAAATAGTAGTCGAAAATCTCTTAACATACGAGTGGCGTTCATAACAAGTCGTACGTTAACCGAATGTCGTTAAGCGGACGGCGTATTTTCTTAAGTTAAGCTGGTGCTGACTTCAGAATTATAAAATCCAAACAAAAGTACAGAAAATTTGGTTATAACAGCCGCTAGATATGTGATGGTAACAAAAAAAATTAAGATTGGTTTAGCAAAATGAAACAATGGTAACTATAATCTTCCGAAATCGCTATAATAGAAATTAACTTTCAACTGTTTAGCTTAAAGTCTACTTGTGACTATATTGATCATCAATGCTGTTTTATGCTACAATTAATGTTAACAAAACAGTATAATATAATCAAGAATAATAAAACAACCACATGTTTCTGTTAAAACAGAGTGTTGTCTTTAACGGTATGGTTCGATGGATATTACGTAATTCCTTATTGTAATCAACAATAAATCCCACGTTTACCATTTGTGGGTGTTTTTGTAAAGAATTTTTTCGCAAAAATTAAATAAGCATAAAAAATTGGCTTCTGCCCCAGCAAATTTTACTAAATTCATTGAAGAAGCGTTTTTTACAGTCAAACACAATCACACTTATTAAAATTTGAAAGTTTTAAGTGATTTTTACTTATGCATTAAAATCTGTACGAAACATTTTAATTTTCACATAAACAAACAAATGATAGTTTCGACTAGTTAACATGAAAATAGAACGATCGAAGTTAATTAAAAAATATATATCTTTGTTTTTCACCATTACATTCTGGCTTGCAAAGTACATCACACAAAAATTAATATTTTCCCAACCAATTAATTTAATTGATATTTTCAAAACAGCCGAGTAAGTTATTTACCAAAACAAGCATGGCTTGTGATCTTTTAGAAGATGTAGTTGCGCTTTTTTTATTCGTACCGCAATCGCTAATAAATCCAGTTTACTAACTCGTTAAACTGCTCTTTCTAGCCGAGAATCAGGAAATAAATTCCAAACTATGAGAACGGTAGCGCAGTTCCACATTTACACCGCCCATCATTAGTTCGACGCTTATACTTTCTAGAAATATTTACATTACTTTTCAAAAGTGTCATGAAAAAAATTAAAACCGTACTGTTAAGTATGAAATGTATAAATTATCCGTGGAACAGAACTGCAATGAAATCAATTATTGAAAAATACGTTCCCGGTGACTTGCTAGATAATACTATTTTCTTTTGGTCTAATGATGACATAAATCTTCGTTCCTGATGCCGGTTTTTTTATGGTGAATAAAAAGAATACTCAATAAACTTAAAGTGGAAGTTATCTAAATATTACAACAGATAAAATAACTAAATTCAAATTATCTCATTAGCGCCATGTATCTATAGTAGTTTCTATTTAACGTAAAAAAATAGTGTTTTTCCGGATCTGTTTGTAATAAAAATGTTTTTTTTACTTTCATCTGAAATCTCTCTGCCATATTATCTTCTGGATTTGGCAAAAGCCCCATATTTCCCTAAGTTTCTGTCCAACGTACAACAATATGTGTGCGAGGGTTGTTTTCCTTCTGGATATGTTTCTGCATATCGTTGACTTGACAATATAGAACTTCTATTCAATGAATAAAAAGTTGGCAGCATATAGCATTTTTCTTCGTTATTAAAGTTCATTTTTACGAATTTATTAATGTGAGAAGTAATATGCTTTCAAAACTTTTAGTTTGTTGATTGGATGTCATGGAAACAACATAAACTACAACGACCGGCCTACCTGATTTATAATGGTTATTGTTTAAAACCCTTTTTTTTAAATTTGACAATGAATAAAGAAGTAAAACACCATGTGTGATACATCGATGAATTCAGAAAAATAAATGCTATTTGATTATGTAAATAGCAAAAATTGCGCCCATAAGAAAAAATAAAATTGGTGATCATAAAACAACAACGAATCGATCTAAGAAAAAATTGTGACCAATATCCGATTCGGCTTAAAAAGATGCTGGGGCAATGTTTTTACACATTTGAAATATTTTGTACCCCAAAGGAGTTAAAAACGATTTTCAAAAATCGTATTTTCCAGTTTTTCTTAATTTTCTCGGATACCGTTTGAGATATTTCCAATTTCTCTTTGGATTATTAATAAGCACCAAATTTAGCAACTTTGCCAAATTTAAACCTATACTCTAACTATTATAATACGCGAGATCCCCATGCTTAAACTCGAATTTCAATTAACCTGTATATCGATATAATTTCAATATCGATATTCAATATCGAAATTTCGATATCACACACCCCTAATCTATAGTACGTACATGTTTAATACAGTTTAGACAACAATGTAAGAGTTGTCTAAGGCCCAGCGCCCACTGATAAGACAGCGACTGGACATTTGAAAAAGTTTAAAGTGTTTAAACGTAAAAGTAGGTACTAAGGATTGCATATCACAATGCCCTTGTTCAGCTTTTTGCATTACATAATTTCAAAATCCGATCAGGTGACTGTCTGTCTTGTTACTTCGATGGACTAACAGATTGTTTTAACAAGAGAAAATTAACAAACGATTGACGTCCGGTTGCATAAAGCTCCGTCAATAACTAACTGAGCGTCTAACGCCGCTTCAATAGTAGCAACAATGACGTTGTCAAGTTATCTAAACTTAATCACTCGTTAAATTGTGATGAAGCTTGGTGCACCCGATCTTAAAAGTACAAACATAGTCTACTTCCAAGCACATACGTTCATAACATTTTTGATCAATTACTCTGCTTGCATATAACGGTTTCAACAATAAATAAGTTGATAAGTATGCGGTGCAACACAACCTACAAATAAAATGCAGTAGGTTTGAACTAAAACGTCCAATATATTATATTTTTTATCGCCCAAAATATATCCTTCACTTTTTACATCAATGCATAAACAATTAATAAATTCATGTGACTTAATAACCGGTCGATATGTTTTTATTGTTGAGGTATTCCAACCTTGCACATACGTGGGCGTAAAATGTGCAAACATGATTCAATACTTCTCTAGTCAGATACGTACAGAATAAACCGTTAGTTGTATATATTTAGCTGCTATAAGCTGGTGCAATGCATTCTTATTGTTTAACTAAATAATCGTTTTTAATTATCAGTTCAAGAACTTCTTTATAAGGCGAACCCACGATATTGTATTTCACGAATTCGCTGTAATTTAATACTGTATACAGAAAAACATGAAAACACACAGTACCAGATATAATTATCACATGTACTGTATTAATAATAAACCATTGTTTATAGATATAATTAAAATATTTACAACATTACTTAAAAAGAAATTGATTAGTACACTTTAAGATACATTGGAAATGTATTAATTAAATGGTGATTATACCCAACAAACGGTAAATAAACGATTTCACAAATTTGCTAAAATGGTAGCAAAACGGAATTTACGTATAGTTAAAAGTTAACAGGTTTTAATTACGGGCCTACTAATTTAACATTCAAATCTCCGATTACAAATGCGGATATACCACAAGAATTAATTAGCAAAAACAAAGTTAAAGTTATTAAAATTTCTTAATAGCTGTACTTGGACGGATGAATTATGAAAGAAATAGAATGTTCACAGGCAAAATAGCTTGTCAAAAGCTTAACTGATTTATATAACTGCAGTCTAAAAAGTAATTAAGATAACTTTGGAAACATTTTTACATTTAAATTTAAAACAGATTAAATTTTGATACGAAAGTGGTTTAGGATTTGATGTTGATTTGTTTTTAATATGTCGTTTTGATGTGGAAACAGAACACGTTTTGTGAAAAACTGTTTTGGTGGTCTTTACTAACTATTTTAAAACAACTTAAACAAATATGTCTGCAATATTTAAGAGGATATCATTCTTTTTTTAAATCTGGAAATACTAAAATGCATACGTGGAAATAAAAAACCATCAAAAATCATTTTACTCTCTGGGTTAGTACCAGGGCTGTGGAGCCGGAGTCGGAGTTTAGGAGGAATTTCTAGTCAGTGGAGTCGGAGTCGGAGTTTAGAAGGAATTTCTAGTCAGAAAAAAATGTACCTACTCCGAGTACAACAAAAAATTGCGAGGTGGTCCTTTGCCGCAAACTTTAAACTCAAATTTGAAATCATTTCTTTACAATTATTTTTCCTTTTAATATTACACACACCATAAAATGTCTTAGTATTTAATTTTGTCGAACTACTAAAATTATCAAGAGTCGGAGTCGAAATTTTTTGCACATTGAACACAAAATGAAAAAAAAAATTGAAAAAAATATCTTTTACTTTTTGATATTAAAAAAAAAAACAAATTACGATTCGAACTCGTTAATATTTTTGGCTACATAATTACACAAAATTATGCGAAACAAATGCTTTGTCGAAACATTAAAACAAATAAATTGCTGCTAATGTCCGGTGTACGCCGTAAAACGTTCAGATTAGACGGGCCCACAAGGGGTTCCCACCAAACAAAACTTAAATAACCGGACCTCACCGACAATATATTATAATACACAACCCAAACTTCCTCTTCTCATAGCTTTAAGCCATGCAACTACCAGCATTTCTAAAACAAACTTAAACTTGATACTTCCTACGCCATACTAAGACATAATTTGGTTATGTTTGAGCCAGCAAGAAGTATCAAAAAGTATCGTCGATGAATTTCTTAGTTCAAGGGAGAAAAATTACACAAAATTAATTTTAAAACACAAAAATTATGTAGAAAAAATAATAGGCTTACTCAGTTTAACTACAAAAAATCGGACCAAAGCTATCTTCGCGGGGGCTAGGAAAAACCCCGGTTTAATTATTGTGAGTTACATTAATTTTTATTTAAAAGACTAATTAATTACTTTAATTAAGCGCTTAATATAATTAGGTTACCACATGAATGAAACTTCAAACCCAAAAATTTCATTCACCGGATACAAGTTATAGTTATATTTTTGACAGTTACATTAAATCTTTTATCGAGTTTACCATATACGTCCGTTTTGTAAATTTACACAAAAAATATTCGTGAGAAAATCGTGTATACTGACTTAGTACATTCATGAGACTTCGTAGCCTCAACGACTTCCTCTGTTAATAAAACATTTGTTTAAAAAAGTTGTTGTGTATCATAATTATTATTACATTAACATTAAATTATGCCATATATTAATCTACAATTTACTCGGTTGTCTTGAAATTTCTTTAATAGTGGCCAAAAAATGATGAAATACAACAAATGTTAAGTTAAAAACACAGTCTCTTTAACAATAAAAACCATAAACACGTCCAAGATGTAAAAGTTATCAGTAAAGAAATCTTGGATAAAATGAATCACAAAACTTTCGAGCCCATCCCACGGCAACAAACACATAGTTTGGATATAACTTAATTTAGTCTTGTAGTATAATGATATTTCTTTGAATATGAAATATATAATTTTTAACTTAGTGACATACACCATTCTATTGTTTCCCATATAATAGACATCGTCAGCACGTAGTTGGGCTTTATTGTAGAGCCGCAACATAATGACAAAAAAAAACACGTAACGCTATTGTGTTTTTTATATTAAAACTGTGTATATGTACCTAATACTGAGGAAGCATTAAAAAATAGTCGGAAACTAGTAACTACGTTAACATTTTTCTATCAAATATTCGAACATGAGTTTGAAAAACTGTTATTTAAGCACATGAATGCAACGTTAATATTATTAAAGTTTAAAGATTAAGTATCAACTATTAAGATCATTGATCATTACCTTATTATATCGTCGATAAGTATTTAGTTTGTTTTTTTAAATACACCGATTATTAAATGGCGAAAGAAATTGAATGCTGAGTTATAAACATTTTTAGAAATCATATAAAGACGTTATTAAAATAAGAAAAATTTTAAACAGGATTTTCTCGACTACTACTGATCATAGTAAGAAATATTAACAAGATTAGTTGTAGATAGAATAACTTTCTATAATATAAAAAGATTTTCGATTTTTTTTTTTGTTAATTTATATCTGGAACAAATGAAACGGCCATATTTTTTAATGAGTCATAGAAAACCTTAAATTATTTAAAAAATTATTGTTTTTTTTTTAAATGATGTTTTGACGATATTATTTTAATTAATCAAGTACACAATTAAAAAAATTGTGCAAAATAAGTAAAAACGAAAATAGCATTAAGACTTTATATTTTCGATTTCATTTGTTAATTATTTTTCATTTGTTGATTATTTTTCATTTGTTTATTATTTTTCATTCGTTTGTTATTTTTTATTTGTTTATTTTTCATTTGTTTTGTATAAATCATTTGTTTATAATTTTTTACTTGTTTGTTGTTTTTAATTTGTTTGTTATTAATCATTTGTTTGCAATATTTCTTTGTTGTTAAAGTAATTTTCACTTGTTTGTTATATTTCGTTTGATTGCATTTACTGTTCATGTTATAGCTATGTTATCACATCAACTATAATTAACCAATAAAGATTTCTTAGGTTTTTCAGGTATGAACTTCTGAAAGAAGCAAAAATAGCTGTTAAAAGCTTAAAGAAGCGCAAGGAACTAAGAACAAGGTAGAGGAGGCAATGGGCGTGCCACTTCGTGCTCCGGGCACTTGCCGAGAGCAGATAATAGATAACCCCTGTGCCCACACGAATCGCTAAAAGCAAACGTTCCATGTATATTTAATCCATCCTATTTTAGTATATCCATATAAATCTAAAACGGACAACATACCATTAGTGCAAAGAAAAATTCTCGCGCACACAATATTCACGGTGTATATTATGTTACTAAACCTTTGGGTGCATGCATTATGCCAACTGAATAGTTCTGCGAGTCTTTACATCAAAATACATAAATAATATAAATCGTTGATCATTACTTAGAAAGATTAGGGTCAGATAAAGTTCAAAACAATCTTAATCTATGAACAGTTATATTTTGTGTGTCGTACCAAATTGTCAAAATCTTTTTAAACTGCGTATCAATTTGATTAATTTATATAAAACATCACCGAGACAACATCAATATATCACAACTTTAAAAATGTTTAAAATATCCGGATATTAATACCCCTGCAAATTTGAAATTAATACACATGTAACAAGATAAGTCAGTTTAATATTAAATGTATACTGCATTAAGGTTACATCACATTAAATGATTATTTTTAAATTGATAGAATTATATTTAACGTAAAACACAAGTAGGCTGTGTAAAATTTATAACAAAACATAATGTAATTAACAATTGTTTGTGTCTATCTGTCAAGTGATGAAAACATAAGATTGCATTTGTTTATTCGTTTAGAAATTAAGGTTTTTTGCATACGCTTAAATGCATTTGTTTTAAAAATGTTGTTTACAAACAGGGCATGAAACCGGTTTTTTAAACCGGTTTAAAAAACCGGTTAACCGTTATTTTTTGTCAGAAAAAGTGATTTTTAACCGAAACCGAAACCGTTATTTTTAAAGGCAAAAAAAACGGTAACCTTTAACCAAAATAATAAAAAACCTGTTTTTTTAATATCTTTTTTTAATAAAAATTACGATGAAAAATACAAAATCTGTAGTAGGTAAATGCGATTAGTTTACCAAAAGTCATTACCTACTAAACTCTTGATTGTACATTTATTATAAAATTATAAATAAATAATATCTTTTCATACTTTGCATTCCTGATCTAAATAATTTTAAAAACCGGTTAATTTAACCGGTTTATAATTTAAATCGGTTTTTTACACTAAACCGGTTTTTTACGAATAAAACCGGTTTTTAACCAAAAACCGTTATAAAAATAAAGTTCTCGATTTCGGTTAACCGTTAACCAAAATTTTTTTCGGTTTCGAGCCCTGTTTACAAATGCCAACATACTTACTCATCTGTATTCCATTTATAAAGTTATTAATCGATGTTGTGTTGTTGAGATACTTAATTCTCAAAGCTGCACCAAAAGTACAAGTGCTTTAGTATAGTTATTAACTTAAAAGCATTTCTAAAGTGATTTTTTATGATCTAATAAAAACAAGCCATGCACTGTAATTATTATCATTTTTCAAGACGAGATAATTGGCCACTATAGTGGTTCACTTGTTAAAACAAATGTCGGTTTACCATTTACAAAACAATATGCCTCTGTTGTTTGTTTTTAGTTTACGAAATAGCGTCAAGAGAATAAATATTGCCTAAAGCACAACAAAAACTCTGCCAAATTCAAACGTTAAACTATTTAATACATAATTCTGCCTTGAAGTGCAACATTACATGATTGTTAGCATGGTATTTAGTGAAATAACCGTCTAGTTTAAACAGATTCGTCAATTGTACGCCAAAGTAAATACGTTAAAAGGCGTGAAATTTATTATTAATTTACTTAACGCTAAGTGATCAATTATATGGTATTTAAACATTAATGATCATATTAGCACGGATACGCCACGAACAAAATTAAACAATATAACTCATGTGCACTTTCCACAACAGTGATTTAGGCAGCGAAATATATAAATGGAAGAACAGCCAAGCGCGCTAAACAAATGATATACCTAGATATAAAATAGCTTTTTCTGGACATTAAATTCGTTTTTAAAATACATATCCATTTTGTGTTCAAAAAATATACAATTAACCATCAAACAATACAAATAGGTGCCGGATTTAAACAAGTTAAAAATAAAATTGAATTTAGAGTCTTCTGGTTTTTAATTTTTTATTATAAAAAATGTTTTTTAATAACAAATTCTTCCAAGGCTTCCATTACAAATATTCCACTTTATCATTTATCTCAGATTAAAAGCGATGTTTAAACATATGAATATCGCTATTTAATTCTGCATAAAAATATCTACAGCTTTTTTCTCAAAAAGTTTTACTATTAGGTAATCATAGCAACAGTAATATTTA
This sequence comes from Elmis aenea, assembly GCA_947652605.1. Lineage (NCBI taxonomy): Eukaryota > Metazoa > Arthropoda > Insecta > Coleoptera > Elmidae > Elmis > Elmis aenea. Next base: position 15,445,342 of record OX393576.1, read on the forward strand.
AGATTTTAAGTGTTGATTAATTTCGGTTTTTAAAATATCTTGAGCGTCATGGAATATTCTGAAAAAGCAAAAGGATGGCTAAGTTCGTCTATAAAATATTTGTGCCGTTTAACCGTTTAGTATCTTTTACAGTTTATAACATGCCAATGGTAAGCTTCGCATGAGGTTACCATATTTTTGATAAATAAAATGAGATTGAAAAAAAAATGCATAAAACTAGCGCCAGAAAGAAAATTGGAATCAAAATCAATACAAAATAATCTTTATTACAGGTTATTGCTTCCGAGTTACGAGCGCATTTATAAATAAGATCGACGTTTTGTCGCCTTTGTATAATACTTCTTCAAGGCACTGCGGTTCTTGGAATAGAATAATTGAACTACTGCATACACTGAAGATATTTTTTGTTACCAAAACGTGCAACAGACCGGCGCTTAAAATCTATGACTAAAAACCATTCTTACCACAATACAATCATAAGCTTAAAAAAATGTATATTCAATTTTATTTGCTGCATTAATATCACAAAGTGATCATACTGTCGCCTGTGCATATATCATCACCAAAACACCGTATGGCAAAATTTTGTTGTAGTCCCTTCCCATTGTACTCACTAAATAAATTGTGAATATTCTCATGTCTTTGTGGCTAGGTCAGTCAATGGAAATAACATATTACGAAGTACCCTTGAGAATAACAACCCTATAACCCTTCTTCACAAGTTAGATGATCCGCGTGTTTATTCACTGTTCACCCCTTTTAAAGGAACCCGTGAGTTGTATATCATCATTATAGGCAGAAATATTATTTATTTCGCACAGTTGTGAGTGACAAAATTTAGGGACATGATCGGTAAAAATTGCAAATGCAAAAAAGATTTTCAATGCTATATGTAGGCACAAGAATATTTTCTTTTGGTGAAAGAAGCAGAGTAGATACCGATAAGGTTTTTTTTAAATCATAATTTTAAGTTTTAAGTTTACACTTAAAGCATCATGATAGTTATGTAACCTTTACAAGAATACCACTCGCTAAATAACATTAAATAATTAATTTACAAAAATATCCAGAACTTAACTCCAAGGAAAAAACACAAAAAATATAATGCAGATAAAATTTGACATAACATACATTTAATTTGGCAGGTAGGTTAGGTGAAGTAAATTTTCTGGCAAAATATAACTCGTGCATTGCAAATAATCTATAATTTTTGACAAATCTTCACTCATGCAAGTTGAATCAGAAAAAATCACCCGTGTACTTCGTGCACTCGTGTTTTTTTCCAGCTCAACTTGCATTCGGGCATATTTACCAAAAATTATCGACAATTTTCAATGCACTTGTATTACAACTGATAATAATTTCTGTAATATGTTTTACTACAAACTTAACGAAATATACGAATATAAATGATGTACACCATAATTCATGAACCACTAACTTAACAACATACGGACATTTTTTGTTAATAGAGCAAACAGATCCCAGCCCACAATGCATCATTTAAACAAAAAACATATACGCACCCAAATAAAACACAGTGGAACATGTGCGTGAAATAGAATAGAGATCCCAGCCTAAAAAAGCTACAATAGCGATCAGTCAGTATTGAATTTAATGTTATCACAGCACAATGCAGCATCAAGTATGCATCTGTTACAGATTTAAACCGTAGGCACAGTAAATCGACCTTATGTCGTGATGCGTACGGGTCGAGCCGTAATTGTGGTTACAAGTGCAGAACACAATGGTGCGGAGGACGGAATCAATGGAGCAATTAACCCGATAGTCCGTAATCAACACCCATTCATCGTGATATCCTGTGTGAAATTCAAATCAATCGTGGAATTTTTCATAATAATATGCATCAAGCTTTCATCTAGCTTTTGCGTTTGTAAATATAATTTGTTATTCGCGCTATTCCGCTATTGCAATTAAAATATGTAAAAGACCAGGCACGTTTTCACATGAATTCGTTTTGTTCGTTGTACATTAAAATCAGCATAGGTTCTTGACCGAGAAAGTGATTTATATCGCTAAGCTTACTTAGTCTCTGCGATTTTTCATGACTTGCGTCTAAAAACAACGTCGGGGACTCCCTAAATTCGAGATAATTTGATCAATATTATCTAGACATCCTCTAAATTCTGAAAAAATCTTCCTACAAATACCAACCCCTTTAAAAACTCTACTCAGGAAGTACCTACATGTGAATCATTTCAAAAATATCCATTTATTTCTCTATTAATTGACGTGTACAATTTTTTTTTATTGAAGTAGATGAAAAAAAAGATATATTTATACACACGTAATTTATAAATAAATATTTTATAAATAAAATTCTAGTGCTTTGTACAGGGTGATTCAAATTCGAGGGCGACCATGGGGATCTCGCTTATTACTGAAGATAGAGGGGTAGGTCTCGGGACAGGTTTAAATTTGGCAAAATTGCTCATCAATAATATCAAAACAGATTTGAAATATCTTTAACTGTTTTTGAAAAAAAAAATTTAAAAAAACTGAACAAATGACTTTTCGTTTTTTTGTTATAACTATTTTATTTATAAATTTGTTTTTATTCTGTAGAAACTTTTACATGGCCACTTTTAATTTTGCTTTTAATGGTGCCGTCAATTTTTTGCTGTGTCGATTCCGTTTTGTTTTATAAGTACTTACTAATTTTTTAATTTCTTATGGGCGACAAACTTGATTTTCATCTAGATATTAGATATGTTGAATAAATGAAAACCTTTTTTCTTCAAATAAATACGTTGTTTATATAAATAACATCATCATGTAATACATTTTTGAAATTAGAAAAAAAATTCTAGCTAACTAGATAAATGCACAATTTTTTCTTACAGCATTTATTTTTTTATATAGCAATATGGTATTTTTATGTGGCATTTTGGTATTTGTTAAACAGTATTTTGGTTCATTTCTATCCATTAAATCATTTGTCAACTGCTACAAAAAATCATAAACAATTTTCTTAACTTTTCAAACTTACAACAGCATTTGCTATTTACCTTCATTATTATTCATCAATTTAAGACGGCATTGTACTTGTATACAAGTCATGTATGATGGACATATGTTGATGTATAAGTTATAGACGATGCTGTGCCTACCAATATTAAAAGTATAATTTCTTATGACTATTTATAATCTATTTTTAGCGATGATATCTTTATATTAAGCCGAATTGTTAACCTTATCGTCCGCAAATATGCAGTTTTGTTGCTGCACCTTTACATTTTTGAAAAGCAAACCACGTTTTTTTTGGTGGAATATCTGATCAAACGGATGGGCAATTTTTAAACAACTTAGAAGTTGCAGAAATGAAAAAGTGAATTCTCGCTACAGCACTGTTATTTTAATAAAATATTGGAACGAAACTAGACTGAAACGGAACAGAATGGCAAGTAATATAACAATTTTTATAAGTAATATCTACTGTTTAAATATCTGATTTGACACGATCGACTGAAATTGCTCTCCGGTAATGATAGAAAGTATGAGAAAGCAGTCGATAAAGTCGCACCCACTTTATTAACCTTTGCTGAGCAATTTGTTCTTGATTATGAGGTCACGGTCGGATCATGCATGTGGCAGGTCTGCCATTTAACAATTTCGTAACACCGCTAACTAAAATTTTATTATTTCGCATAAAAACTTAAAGAAGTAAGTACTTACTTGCAGAACGAGTCGCCTCTGGTTACGCACACCCCGCCATTCTTACAAGGGCTGGGTGAACAAGACACAAAACCTGAAAACAAGAAACTCATATGAGACAAAATCAAAAAAGTCGCTTAATAAAATGTAGAAACAATTGAAGATCAACAAGTTCAGTTAAAAAAAGTATACACCCGAGACAGCTTTTATTAAGAGAGCTGTATACGTATAAAATAAATATACTTCTTTTTGTCGAATTGAACGAAGATTTCGCTCATAACAAATAGTCTGTTTCTTTAAAAGTCAAATCACTACAAACTATTCGTAACGGATATTTGTTAAGCAAAAATATACCGTTAACTGGTTCTTAACATTAAAAAACAAATGAGCTACCAAAACATTAAAATTTTATCTCTAGGCTAAATTTTGGCAACCAATTTTTTAAATTTCCGTTATAACTGTTGGATCTTTGTCATAGGATTGGACCAATAACGCTAAGTTTTTTTGTAAACTCCTTAATAACCGAAACATACCACGAAAATGTAATCCACATCGGTACACCCTGATATCTGTCTATTTTTTTAAATTGTGATTAATCATTTTTATGTACCAAAAAATTCGCGTGTTAAAATAAGAATTTAAAATGGCACACATAGGAAACAGAACAGTCGACTATCGCCTCTCAAAAACTAAGCAGGCAGGGACAGTTTGAACGTCAATGGATTAAGGCCACTAACGCTCCATTGCAAAACCTAATATTTATCGAAAGTAGAGATCAAAAACAGAAATAAAGCAATTTATTTATAAATAAGATTACATTTTCGGTCTTAGATTCACTATCAATTATTTTAGTGCACAAACATTTTCCATAATTAAGAATCAGACAATACAACAAGGAAGAGCTTGTCGTAAACTATAAGATTTTTCTTCGTAATTTATTCGTCTCCCTTTTATCACTTTCGTTCACATTTATATGAAAACTAAAAATCAACCACGCGCTAAACATAGTTCTAATGAACTCATCCGGGATACAGCAATTCTAGGTCACTTATAGCATCAATCCAATCTAATAAAATAAAAACAGACTCGGTGTCACGTATATATGTACCAATGTTCCAGTTAAATACACATGGAACATAATTTAACTACGAAATGTTAACCACACAACCTTAAACTTTACTATTGAAAAGTAAAACTTTGAAATACAATGTCAGTGACTCAGTTTTAACACTAACAGCATACTATATTATTAAAAATATTAAGACATTTAACCTTTTTTCGTTGCATAGTTTATAAAACTTATACGAAAATAGAATTTAATTAACTTTCGAAAACTTAAGTATAAAATTTATGTAATATTTAAAAATTAATTATAAGATGAACTAAACTGAAAAGCTCAAAAATGAAGAAGAAAAACATTAAAATTTCTTTCGTATTATAATCATCTCCATAAACTTTCTAACAGGGAAGTATTATACATGTTCAGCTCGAAATATACTTTTAAACAAAAAAAAAAGTAGCAATTATTTCGCAACAGCAGTTCGAACAAAATTTAATTTTTATACCCGACATTTAAAATATAATATGAAACTCATCCTAAAATCAGATAAAACAGAAAATATTTAAGCCTTTAAAGTCATCAAAAAATATTTTCCAATGTTCAGCAAATTTTTTTAAATGTTTTGATACCTACTTTTTTTTTTAAATATTTGTACATTGACTATCCCAGTATAAAAACTTTATGATTTTATCTAAAAATCGTCTCTCTTTTATTACGGCACCATGTTTTACTGTTCTACTACCATAAAATGATCTAATAAAATTGTCTACATGTAGTAAAATGTAAAATTAAATAATTATCCAAAATGCATTAATTATCTACAAACGTGGGTTGTGCAACTTTTAGCTCAGTCTTAGCTTGTATTTCGTTTTAAGTTCATTATTTTAATTTTTTTAAATTGATAAAACTGAAACCGATATCTTTAACAGAACTAGCCTTTGCAGATGTGGTGCTATTAGCTAAAAGCGAAAAGGACTTGCAACTCAATCTAGGTGTATGGGCAGATACATTAAGTAGATATAACATGAGTATTAATATGGCAAAGACAAAGGCTATGGTTATAGCGAAAAATCATGTACCAGTTACAATGGGCGTTTACACAAAAAAATAAAACTTGATAAAATATTTTTTAAATGATAATCTGATCTATAAAGTTTATTCTCAACCACCAAAAATTTAAAAAAAATCGTCCAGTTCCGAGAAATAAATTTTTAAAATGCCCTTTATATTTCAAATTCTGAAACGCGCTGTGATTGGCCGTGACGTCACTCTCCGCACAGTCCATGTGCAGCGGACTAGTTCCTATGCATTGCATAATGACAGGTTGTTATATATTTTAATATAATATGTTTTTTCTTTTATTAACTATGTATATTATTGCAATGTACGTAAATTATTATTGTGACAAGTTCTACACCTTTTTTTTGGAATATTCAGAACAAATAAAGATTATTATGATTATTATGTTAGGCGCGAAGCGCGCGACGAAGACGCCGCAGGGGCGTAGGTACTTTGGCAGTCGATTGTAAATAATAAACGTAATCGAACAACAATTACAATTTATTATAATGAATAAAATACAAACAGTACTGCCTTTTAACAGTATTAGCAAAAGAATGATCTCAAGCCAACCCCGAGACTCCTCAGGGTGGCTTCACAACATATCTTAAGTGTTTTTAACATAAACAAATATGACATTCCTGGACCAGGCATATTTGTGTTCAAATATTCTTTACGTATACAGTATTGCGAGAGGTTTTAACTAGTTGTTAGTTTAGTGTATATTTCATTATAAAACAAAGCAATTGTGTAAGTAAATTAATTATTTTGTAGAAATAATTCGATATTACTAAGGTCATTTAACAGGTGAAAATATGAACAAAAAGTATGTTTCAGTTTATTGTTTAATAATAGGTGATTGTAAACATTAAAAAAATGTACCTACTACTCTTTTAGTCATAGCTATATCTAAAAAACTTACAAAATTAATCTTAAATTCGACGTAAATAAAATATGGGCTATATATAATCGTAGATAATTGATAAAGTTGGTTTCTCCTGTTGTTTGATTATAGGTTAAATAAACGAAAAGTTGCTGGAAACAGGTTTATTCGTTGCAAATTCTTTTTTTAAAAAAAGATCCGACATGTTTCGCCGATGTTATTTTATCGGCATCCTCAGGGCTAAAAATTATATATATAATTTTTCGGATCTTTTTTAAAAAAAGAATTTGCAACGAATAAACCTGTTTGAAAACCAGCAACATTTCGTTTATTTAATAGTAGATAATGTTCAATTCAATGATTTTACTATATTCATTTACACTTATAAGTTTTGAATGATCAGTTTTATGCTTAGATCATATAAAAAAAAGGTATATGGCTTTTTGTAAAACAAGCACTGTTAGTTCAGTATAAATATAATACAAATTTCATAAACGAAGCAACAGTGCTTTAAGACTAATCAGCATTTTTAATCAAACATAAACATGCACCAAATAGCATACTTGAAATAAGTATTGTTTAAAACTGCAGATTTTTTTGTTGGAAAGTAATAGGCTGCTTCATATTACATATTATTGCCATATGATTAATGCTTAATGCTAATGATAATGCTTAATGATAATGTTTTTCACTTTAGTGTATTTTTTTGCATAAATACTATTTAATATATTTTTTAGTTTATTCAAATTTTAAATGGTCTTCGCAACAATATAATTTAGTTTTTTCGCTTACGTCGGAAATACAACGTCTTGCTGCATCAAACCATTTTTTTCTTTTGGTGGAATTATCCGGAATAGCAAAAACCAATTTTTCTGGGTTTTTTGTAGAAGTGGTCTTACATTCAGGCACAAAACACCACTTTCTTCTGTACGACGACATGGTTGCGTTATATTTACAACAAGCACACATGTGTGATTTGCCTCATCGAGGAGTACGTACGGAGTGTGACGTCATTTCTCGTGCGCATCGTTCAAGCCGTTTACGGCGCAACTTGCCGCGGGAAAACTTTAATCGTTAATAATAAATAAACGAAGTTGATTTAAACAATTTTAACTTCACATATGATATTCTGAACACCAAATCTATCAAATTCTGAAGAACTTAAGAATTAGTGTAAACGCCCATTATGCTAGACCAAAAAAACATTGAGTACGTAGCGAATTTTAAATATTTAGGAACAATCATTGCAGCGAATGGCGAACTGGAAAAAGATCCGAATTATAGAATAGCTGCAGCAAGGAAATTTTACTACGAAATCCGAAAAACCTAGGAGTAATAGATATTTAGAAAAAAAAGGAGACGAATCAGTTAAGATGGCTTGGACATCTACTACGTATGCCAGAAAGTAGGGTGGAAAATGAAGATGAAAAATGAAGAAATAGAGGAAGACAAAAGAATAAAATAGGAAAAAGAAATGAGGCAGAGACTAGAAGAAAAAGGAGTCAGCTGGAGAGATGTTCCACAGTTAGCTACCGATAGACAGGAGTGGAGAAACATAACACAGAAATAGAAAAGCATACCTCGACACCGAAAGGTATAAGAGGAACCAATTGAGGAGAAGAAGAAGAAGAAGGAAAATTATCTCTTAGTCTGTCTGTTTCAGCACGTCAAAAGCACAATTTTTAAAAAAACCTTTACTACGGTTGTTACAATTGCCGAAGTACATGAAAGTTGTACGAATTAAATAACTAATTAGGGTTAAAAAGTGAACTGTTTGCCTTCAGCTTCTTCAGTTGTCGGTTATAAAAATCCGTCACCCCTTGGCAATTAATTGTGTCGTGTCTTTTGTGAGCGATGTAATCTATGTAGAACGTTACACGTAATGTTTTATAATGTCTTATGTGTGTTAATAAATTTGCCTTCCGACCAAAAACGATATTTTCGTTCGTTATTTTCAAAAACTGATGCATTTGCTTAAGATTTCAAAATGATCAATTAAAATGAAACCATTTATAATCTCTAATCTTAATCAAAATTCTTCTAGACTTTGCGAATATAGCTTGAGGAAGTTCAGTGTAATTAACAACTGGTCGAGAGTACCCTTATTTCCTTTCGATTTCAGTCTAGTCCCATTAGTTCTCATAGAGAAGATGTAAATTAGAAATAGGGGAATAGCAATGCCCGTGCAGGGCGCGAGCACAGCACCACCTGTCGGAACCGTTAAGCCCGAGTAGGCGAGGGGAACAAAGGTGGATGTGGGGAACTGATATGACGTCACGAGCAGCTGCACCATCGTTCATGGAATGCACCCGGCATGTTGCACCCACCGATTGCTCCGATATTGGTCGTCGTTTATGGAGCAGGATGTAGGAAAAATAAATTTGAAAAAGTGCAACGGATATTGACCTACCGTAAAATAACAGAACACGGAACAAAATTTAATCCGCGAATTATAATCACAGCGGGTAATTTATGGTTTCTTGGACTACAAATAACATATTTCGCTGGTCTTAATAATCATATTTGAAATCGGCGCCAAGAGATATTTTATTTTATTCTTCTCGCAATAATTTATCACAGTTTAACTAACGGAGGTTAATATTAAAACTGTTAACCCAAATCACTATTAAATGCCGAGTTAAAAATGTTTTTATAACTGATCGTCTCATTCTAAAAATATAAATATCACCATAAGCTGTATACATGTATACGGATACATTTGCAAACCAAATAGATCAAATGAAATATCTAAGATTTGACTTCTGAGCTTCAACGCAAGAAAATGATCACCTAAACAATTCTATACACTAAATTCCAAAAATTATTAAAGAATGCCAACAATCATCGATAATTTACAAAAGAAAACACTAAATCTTGTACATCAGAAGGGTAAACAACCCTATCGATACGTTATAAAAATCTTATGGACCTCAAAAAAGTAATGATCAACAAAACATATGCTGCTTTTTTCTTGAGATAACCAAAGCAGGGATATTCTAAATGGTTTAACTTAAATAAAATCTTTTATCGTTTATTTTGGCACAGTATTTTAAGCGACAATTCATAAATATATTATACTATAAATGTTTACTGTTCAGGTACTTTATTTAAAACTCCATAAAGTACATGTCTATATGATAACTGTATAGTAAACAATCAATTGTTTAAATGAGTGATTTCCAAATTTTGTACATGCAAATTGATGATATTGCACCATATAATCAATTTTTCGATGCTCACCATTGCTATCTTGGAAACGGTAAGAGATACAATGTCGGTTAAATTAGAAAAAAGTTGCACATTTTTATGGCGATTAAGAATCTGAAAAGAAATCCTGGATATTTTGATTCGTTTTTGATTTATTACAAAAAAACGGAAAAACGTGATTTTAGAAAAATATTATTATCTTCCCTACCATTGACGCTATTTCATTTAAACTTGGTAACTTTATGTTTTTGCCCGTCCTGAGTTTAATGACGTTAACAGAAATTTTCTAAGCCTTCTAGATTTCAAGTTGCGATAGTCAACTTTTTTATTTCTTATGGCCGCCATATTGGATTTTTACACCATCAGACAGACAAAAAAATTAACTTTTCAGATTGGTAACCAACATACCTTTTTTCTTTCAAAAAACTTGTTGAAATTTTAAAATTTGTGTAAATAATTCATAAAATCGAGAATGCTCTGAAAAACAATTGAAACTATGATACAAATCTAGAAGGCTTAGAAAATTTCTGTTGACGTCATCAAACCCAGGACGGTCAAAACCATAAAGTTACCAAGTTTAAATGAAATAGCGTCAATGGTAGGGAAGATTATATTTTTCTAAAATCACATTTTTCAGTTTTTTTGTAATTAATCAAAAACGAATCAAAATTTGCAGGATTTCTTTTCAGATTCTTAATCGCCATAAAGATGTGCAACTTTTCTCTAATCTAACCGACCTTGTATCTCTTACCGTTTCCAAGATAGCAAAGGTGAGCATCGAAAAAAGCATGTCTTGATCATCTGATTGTGATAGCTATCAAATGTACCGATTATTGCAACAACTATATTGTTAAAATTGATTGCTGGTAAAAGCATCTAAAAGCCATTACAAATGTGTCTGTTTGCATACCTTATTAAGGTAATTATGAAGCGAAGTCCTGAGCTGTAGCTTATTTATCTTATCAAATAAAACATTTACATTTTAAAGTTTCTTAACCCCCTACAAATACAAAAATTAAATCTGCTTCATTAATTCTACAAACACGTAACCGTCAACTATTTTTGTAGAAAGGAAGATAAGTATAGACGACCGCAGATGAGTATGTACAAGGAACAAACATTTAGTATTTGCGGTAGATAGAAAACACGAATATACATACTTAAACAGTCTTATCTCCAGAGGATTGTCAACCAAGAACCGCAGCACGGTAACGCGGCTTGGACAGTATAAAACGACGTATAACTTTAAATGTCAACCTGATAAAATTTACCTCGAGATTCACTACAACCCATAATTTACGCTTTTTTATTTTTAAAATTCTTTACTGCCAGTATCGTACAAATTACATTTTTAAGTTAACGAGAAAAGTAAAATATACTTGTAAGCATTTGGCTATCGCAGTTCAAGAAACAAATATTTATATTTATACATTTTTTACACACTCATTCTCAAAATTTTCGTTTAAAATTTGACCAGAACAAACCTCATTTAAAAATACTATTCGTTTTTGATAATATCATGTGTTTTCAAAACACGATGGCTCTGAAGTTTTACAAACTTCTGTTGACAATCTGCATTTGAAATCAGTAGTGGTTTGACGATGAACAAAGCTTAAATTCATTACTTAAACACCAGCTAATTGTATATAGTACCACAGACCACAATGTGTTCCTGTTTTACGGTGGCGCTAAGTCGTCTTAAACCCACTTTTAATCACAGCATAAGTTGTTTTTGAAATAAGTTGTTAGTGTTTGGAGTGTAAATTTGCAACTACTGAACATTATTTTCAAAGGCTTGATTTATTACCCTCATAAATAATCCAGCCAGCACAGAAATTTAACCGAAATTTATATAAGTTTGAAGCATATTCTAATTAATGTGAATGTTTTAGAAAAAAAGACTTGTCTTATCAAGTACACATATTGTTGTTCCAAATAATAGCCAATTTTTTTATAACCGTGCTGTTTGTTAAACTTAATATACGATAATAAACCTCAAGTCTTACAATTTAACAGTATTGTACCGAGTTTAAGGAATACACTAGTGGTAAATGTATGTACATGAGTTCTTTGCAAATTACCAATACAAATGTGAGTGCATTAGAGTAACTGAACTTCAACTTGAACCAGACGAAATGCAAATTATTATTACAAGACGCAACGTAAGCGAAGGAATGCTGATTAGAGTAAATAACGGAGACATAAAGTGAGTTCAGAGGTATGTCACATTCAAGATACGTGACCGTCCTACAAATAAAAAACACTTACGGTCAAGATATCAATTTAACACAGTAACAGTTTTCAACTCAAGCGTAGTCATAAAAAGAACTACAAAAAAGCCTAAGCATGAATAAATAATTATCTTTTATGTCCAACAAAGTAACTATCCAAATTAAAATTCAGTTTTCTAGCAGCACATTTAACATTTAAAAGGCATTCACGCGAAGATTTATTGATCATATTAAATATAAAACAACGATTTTGAGAACCGCGAATGGGCAACCTTGACAATTATTCTGATATCTGAAAGAGACAAGTATTTAAAATTTGCATCAATTACCTCACCAAACATTTTTTCGATATTCAAGCAACCAAATAACATCGAGTTTAAATTTTCAAGAAATCGCTAAAGATTGCTCAATATATAACTTAATAATCCTTGACAGATGAGCTAATAATTGAAACCAATAGACGCCAGAGTTGAGCAAACTCGTAAAGTGGAAATGTTTAAGTACGAAATGAATTACCGGTAGGTTGACACAACTTACTGTAAAAATCTTGGATACGGTAATGACCCCACGGTGAATGTCAGAGCCACCTTTACTGACGATTTCAGAATTTTATACGATTGTTTCGAAGATACGCGAAGGATTTTGAAATCGTTTTACAATTAATTATCGATAACGCAGTAGAATATACATTTTCTAATTAAATACCTGGATAACAGATGATGTTACACAACTAAGATACCATTTTTTACACAAATCACATTTTAAAAAGATGATAAACTCGTAAATGATTATTCTAAATTAAAATACGGTGCGCAGAATTTTGATTTTATCTCAAATCAGTTTTTAAATTTCAGTTAACCTAAAATGTTAAAACAATAAACGGAAATAGTAGAATCATCATTTTTTTGCCTTTGTTTCTGGAGATAATTTAACAAATTAAAAACGATCTATCGAGCAGTGGTATTTTTTTAATATGATCACTAACTATTACTAGATCACAGCACTTAAATTTTGAAATCTTTAGTAATTAAAAATTATTGATGTTATATTGTTCTATTCAATTTTTTTTTAATCTGTTAGTGTGAAAAACCAAGATGGCTTACTTAGGGACTAAAACAATGGACAATCTCCTAGAAACAATTTGAAGAGATCCCAAAAAACAAATGCCACTCGATTACTCGCATTGCACCAACAAAAAAAAATGAGTCTGGTTTATTTGCCTCTAAAATCATAAGATATTTAAAAAAATAAAAAATATAGGATTTTCCGTGTTCTAAGTCTTTTATTGAACTGTTGGTGTTACCCAAAGTTCTGCATATTTTGCCCATTTAATCGACTCAATCAATTCTGCAGTTTACTCCGCGAATGGCTAAAGCGCGCTCACATACGCAAAACTAAATCAGGAGTCACATAGATGCAAGCACACAAGCAACTAAATTGTTTGATTTCAACATGAATCTCTACGCGTTAGCTACTGTGTGTGTTGTTAAGATAATAAGGACTAAATTCAAACCTATACGACATAAATCAGTTGTACGAAGTCGCGCAATCGTTCGGTCAAGACACAAACTGTTCAGTTGCCCAAATTTACAGACACGCCAGTTGTATGTGAGCGCGTCGTCACATAAACCGGCGATTCTTAACCGGGGGCCGCGGCCCCCTGGGGGGCCCGTAAAGATTTTAAAAGGAGCCGGGAAAAATGTATAAAACGTTTTTACTTTTTAAAATATTGAAATCTTTAAAAAAATATTTTTTGCTCCTTATTTTACTCGAACCATCGGAAAATATCTTCTTAAATAAATTGTTAATACAAAATAGGGGGCCGCGAAGATATTTTAGAATATTTAAGGGGCTGCGACTACTAAAAGGTTAAGAACCACTGACATAAACCATTGGTAAAGACTATACCGCAACCAAACTGTTGCACTACTAATAATAATTGCATGTCAGCGCCCAGCCTTACAGTTTCTAAGATTCCCACAGCCGTCAGTTAGTTATAAAAAATAATTTTAAAATTATTATTACATTGAGATCAAACTATAAATAACAATTTAGTGGGAGTAAAACTGATTAAAAACCAAATTCCAACCTCATTCCACGCGTTTCGATAATGGAAAGTTGCCATTATCATTACAAACCACAGTTTCCAATTTCAACTTGTTGTGTATCGTACTCCATCTCGTCAGATAAATTTACAAAACACTTTAATCTTTTTAATCGATTATCGATTCAACATTTAAAAATCAAGGTAAAATGAATCACATTTTATTGCAAGCGTTAAGTAAAATATGTAACGTCTTACAACACAAGTTTTTCATTTCCTTAAAAGCCGTTAGACATCTGAAATATTCAACAGATTAATGAAGACCTTGTTTAAAAACATATTCTCCGAAGACTTATTTATACTTTTTTGATCATTAATAATTAACCCGGGCATTTTAGTGTTAACCAAAGATCAAGGAATATCGTTAGTGAGGTTATTAATGGCCAAACTCGGACAATAAATTACCGCAGATTTAAGAGCTACAGTTTTTAAAAGTCACGTGAAAATACGAATCCTTAATAAAGGCGAGCGATGAAATTAAGATTCCTCTTTTATAATGACGATAAGCTTCTTCCTTAATTAAGCAGATGACGACAATAATTTTTAGCGATTAAAATGGACGTTGCATTTATTGTTGCATTTTAATGATACATTTCCAACAATGTAAAAAACGAAGTCAACTAAATAACAATGAGTGAAATCTAACTGGATGTTGTCACATGTGCTTTGAGAACCACGTTATGACTGGAGCGCATCATTTCGCACGGGAACTTATTAATCGCACTTTCTCATTGATAACTTTAAAATATCGCACGGTTATTATTCTATATTATTTATAACAAAAAACTGATACGAATACCTAACGTGTACATGGATGCTAAACAAAGAGCTATTACAAGATTATCGTGTTTGAAATGCACAATAACTGCGTTCTTTTTAACTCATACAAAGTTTGCTTGTATAAATTATGGCGACCCAGTTTTAAGTTATGGTAAATCAGTTGCCCGTATAGACATGAAGTTATGAAGCCAAAGGCGAAGAACACTGGCTGTCATATAAATTGTATTATAAACAAAATTTTATGATCACACCTGCGGACCTGCGTATGCTTTTATTTTGCTTTGAGCAACAAAATTTCTGATGTGCAAATTTTGCAAGGAACATCTTTCGTTTATTCGATGTCAGTAATGTTACAATTTTAAAAGGATTAATACTGATTACTTCATTTTGAGCAAAAATAAAGCCAAATAACCATTAAATTATACACAGGCACAAAAATGTATTACGATCCATTGAATAACTTTAATACTCTGTAAAGTTGATCGAGTAAAATTTGACAGAATTGTACAAAAAATGGAAGCAGTTTAAAAAGTGAATCAGTACTAACAACTTTTGAGAAAATGCTAAAACTGAAGTCACGGAAATAAAAATTCAAACGCAAATATATGTTTAAACCAAATAAAATAAAACAGTAGGAAGATAATTTTACGTTGATTATTGTAAAAATACTAATAATTTGGAAGAAACGAATCATCTAGCTCAGTGGTAGGTACTTAACCTTTTAGTAGTCGCGGCCCCCTAAATATACTAAAATATTTTCGCGGCCCCCTGGTTTGTAGTAACAAAAATATTACGAGTTATTTAAGATGATTCCAGTAAAATAAGGAGCAAAACATATTTTTTAAGATTTCAATATTTTAAAAAGTAATAACGTTTTATAAATTTTTCGCGGCCCCCCGTTTAAGAATCGCTGATCTAGCTGGCTTTGACGCTATCGATTATTTGTTTTTACATACATGGATTAGTACAAATAATGTTAATACTTTTAAATGAAACAGATAAATGTCGCAATTTTTTGAAATTTTTAAACAAGGTTTTTGGAGGAAAAAACAAATGTCTAGATTTATTCATAAGATTTCATGCTACACTTAGTGACTTAGTCTACGTCATTCATTGTTTAAAGTCTATGTAATTGTATATTACATAACAAGAGTTGTAAGAAGCATATTACGCACGAGTGGAAAAGTTGCGTATTTCCACGAGTGCGTAATTGCCTTACAAGTTACAACTCGTGTTATGTAGCTTACTTTTTCTACGATCACATAATACCTACGATTTTAACTGCTTTTTGACTAATATACACATGTAATTACGTTGTCAATTTTGACGTAAGCCTACTGTGACATTTCTAGACAAGTGTGCGTTTTGCTTACCGTGCGTTATAACTCACTTACTAGGCATGCAAGCTGTACGGTAGTCATTTACATAACAGGTCGTAGAAAAAAATAATACTATGTTTTAATTTCCTAAGGAAAAGTTACTTGCTATTTTATTACTGTGTGCATATTTTTCTTAAACTGTGAAAACACCGAGTAACTTTTTAAATTTTAGTTTATTTCTCTTGTTATTTCTGGCAGTTTTGCTAATTTAACCTAACCTATAAGTCTTATAATAATGAAGTAATGCAGTAGATTAGTGATCACCAAAGTGTGGTTTCAAGGGGTACACGGCAGAATTTTTAAATTTTACTTTAGCATTTTTTAGCGGTGGAAAAAAATCCATTTAAACTTAATATATGAGAAAGGGACTATCTTCAGCTGAGAGGAATACGCCGGTAAGAATAAACTCTCAATAGGGGTACGAGATGGTTATAAGTTTGATAAACACTGCAGTAGATTATTATCATACAGTATACGAGAGTCGAAAATCCAGAAAACACGAGTTACCATCACTATTTATTATTTTACGAACAATTGACGATAAACGCAGATTCTGACATTTGTTTTTTAGTGACTACAATTTGTGCTATTTATAAATCATAAAGCGACAAGAATTAATACACCTCCACACCTCATGCTATAACTACATTAGTTCAACTTTCATGAACAAACATAATGTATGCAAACACTATGTAACCCAATCTACCAAAAAATTAACAAACAAAGCCTAATATATATAATAAAGTTTGATAATGAGGTACAGTAAAATGACGCGCACTGCTAACTGTAACAGACAGGTTTTATTTCCGCGCCATAGTGTGTGAAAATACGAGTTAGGGCAACATGGAGACTCAAACGTTTGATGAGAACACAAACCTGCTTGTTCCGATGACATAATATCGTAATGCCGGCGATCAATCCGCATGCATTCGTCATAGAAAGTGCACAAACTAGACATAAATGAGATACGTCTGTCTGCCTATCCGTCAGCATATCAGCGCTTGAAACAATTGAACGCATTTTCATTGATTTGATAATCTATGTAAGGCATCGGTTTTACGAAAAGATAGCGTGCAAAATAATTTAACAAGAAGATTGCACTGAATTTTTTGTAGACTAAAATATCGGAACTATTTCCATTCCGATGGAACCATTAAACAAAATTAGGCGGTCGCCCAGGGCACCAAAATTATGCTAATAATGGAAAAGTCGTAATAACTAGCTAAATGTTATGTAAATTTCTATTGGAATTTACAAGGCGGTTATAATTTGATGTTCCACATTTAAATTTTTGCGAAAATTAAATGTGCCAGATGAAAAAGTTTGCCCAGAGCACTAAATAGTCTGGTGTCTGTGTTGTAAATAGTTCACTTATAAAAAATTACAATGATTTTGTAAATTTACCAAACCATTTAATTTAGTTTTCGTTTCATTGAAAATATCCATGAAATACTAGAGCGTACATTTTTTTTGCAAAAAAAAAGAAGTGATCTTGATATTAATAAGTATAAAACAAAAAACAAACGATTTCAAATTTCGAGGTGTAAATGATCTACAGCAAAAATTACAACCAAAATTCGACATCAGTAGGTACTTATTTTTATGCTGCTAAATCAAAAATAATCAAACTCGAGTAATTAAAAAATTTAAAAAATTGTCAATAGTACCTAATATAACAAGTGCATTGAAAATTATCCATAATTTTTGGTAAATATGCCCGAATGCAAGTTGAGCTGAAAAACACGAGTGCATGAAGTGGACGAGTGATTTTTTCTGATTCAACTTGCATGGGTCAAGATTTGTCAAAATTATAGGTTATTTGCAATGCACGAGTTATATTTTGTCCAAAAATTTCCTTCGCCTAACCTACCTGTCAAATTAAATGTACGTTATGTCAAGTTTTACAAGTACTGTCAGAGTGGTGCGTCAGGGGTGTGGTTTAATCTATATTAAAGTAACGCTACTGGTCGCCGAAATTCGTCAAAAAATTGTCAAGATCAAAATATTTAATTTCCTCTCCAAATTTATATTTTCGACCAATCACAAACTCAGATTTCTTAGAAACGACCAATAAACGCATGGAAATCTGTTAAAGGTCTCTTCACACACATCAGTCACGGCGCGTCTCCGATCCGTCACCGTTTGTCTCAGTCAAACCCACGATGCCTATTCACACACGTCAGTCAGGCGTCAGGCAATATCGGTAAGAAGAAATAGCAAGTTTGACTGTCAGGCGCCGGGACTGTGACTGACAGACTGACGAGATATTCGTAACTGCGCCGTACGAGTGTAGATGAATCAACTTAAATTACAAGAAAGAATATTTTTTATGACTGACGGTTGACGGAACTGACGGATCGGAGACGCGCCGTGACTGATGTGTGTGAAGAGACCTTTATTGCGAAAAGGATATTATCAGTGTATGATTATGTTTATTGGTCGTTTCTAGGAAATCTGAGTTTGTTATTGGTCGAAAACGCAAATGTGACAGGAGGATCAACGTCTGACAGGGGAATGTAAAATTATTACCGTGTAATAATGCTCCTATTGGTAGTCTCTAGAAGATTTAACATTAGTGATTGGCTAAAAACGCAAATTTGACGGAAATTGAATTATTTTTGAGTGTATAAGTTACATTCGAAAATCTCAACCTCAATAATTCTGCCGTTGAACCACCGGATATTACTGTTTTTATTTATTATTATTGTTATTTTAAGTGTGACAAGGATTTTAATAGAATAATAATTATACCACCAAAACTTGTTTAATTAGGTGCTAAAATCTTGATCGTGAAAAAATCTGTACCAAATGTTGTCTGGTTTCCTGTTATACAGAGCAATGTGTATCATGATAGTTTATTTAAAAATTAGAAAGTGTGAGACAAACAAACCATACTGACTGGATATTATGTGAAAGGGACCAATTTGCGATCACATGAATTGTTATTTAGTTATGATTTCATTGTCTTGAGATACTCGAAGAATGTGCAATGTATGCAGGTAAATTAATAAAAACGTGATATAACTTAGTTTTATGGAAAATGCGAAATGGATAATATATAAATGATTAGCACAAATAACAACTGCGAATAAAGTATTTCAGAAACTTAACGCCACTGCTTCTTGAATTTATTTCAAAACGGTGTGGTTACATTTATTACACGCGTAAATATCTAGTCTTGGAATGTTTTGTTAGTTAATCCATTGGTGTAAATTGTAACTAGTGAGATACCCATGTTAGGTAAATGTTGGGCGGGTCTGCACTCCAAAGTGAACTGTTAATAGAGAAAGCCTGAGAATCTGTGAGCTGCCTTCCTCAAACTCACTGCATTCATTAATCCAAACCGTTATTAGCATTCAAAAATGTTCATATTTTGCGTGGGTAAAAATTTGTTACAATTATTCTTTTAGTGTTATTTAGCTTATCATCTGGGTTATTTTACATTCGTGTTTGATGAAACTTTATTGTTAACTTGATTATTTTACGTTAGGTTTTCTTGCATAATCGCTCATGCTGTGTGGTATTTTAATTAATAACTAGATACAAGATTCAGTGATTACCAAATGCATATATTTTAATTGCTCAACCGGTACATATAATATTTCTGTTAATAAATTTGTTATTTAAATAAGGATCGATTCTAATCAAGTTCATAATTCATTAATGACCATTCGCTCATCAAGAAGTGAACTTAAATGACCTTTGTCGAATGCAGATACATCTTTACTTTAATTAGATTAAGACTGAAGGATGAAAGTCAGGAAACCACTTACTTTTTAGGAAGATTTTATCTATGTAATAAAAGATAAACAATAATTACTAGGTAGAGATACATTTTTACCTTATTTGTGATTATTTACGGTTGTGTTTTGTTTTATTTGTGTCCAATTTTGATCATATCGTCGAGTAAAAAGTAGTACTTGTAAAAACAAACCATAAAAATTAAATAAAAATTTATATATATTATTATTTGTCTATGGTTTGCCCCCCTGGAAAATTTTCTGCGGACGTCCATGTACAGGGTGTTTCTTAAGTATTGCAAAAAAACGGGAGGTGATTCCTTATCGAAAATCAAGGTGGGTCTTTTATATATTTTTTTCCCTTAGACGTCTCCTTTCGGAGTTACACCATAAAAAAAGCAAAGGGGTCGCACTTTTCAGCCCTCTGTGAAGGTGGGAGATTATTGAAAATATTACTATGGGAAACCTTTTAATAAGTATAAAACATCTATCCAATATCATTCTCCTACATTTATCCAAATTTGAGAAATAAAATAAAAACCTAATTTTACCGCTCTCCCTTAGGGGGGTGTAACTCCGAAAAGAGACATCGAAGGAAAAAAATTATACAAAAGACCCCCTTGATTTTCGATAAGGAATCACCTCCCTATTTTTTTGCAATACTTAAGAAACACCCTGTATAATTTCAAATTTCAATAAAATTTGTTAATGCCCGCTATTGGAATAAATGAGTAACTTATTTGTATGCTATAATTTTCCTTGTAGACAATATGCAAGATATCAAATTATAGCAAATAAACAACTGACTGCTAAGTTGAACAATGTGTAAAATGGTATTTACTCCTTGCTTAATTATTTTAAAGACGTTTTGGCATGATTATTTCTTGACTAGTTTTAACCAGGGCTGCGGAGTCGGTAAAAAAAAAGTCGACTCCGACTCCGACTCCTATTAATTTAAGTAGCTCGACTCCGACAAAATTAAATACTAAGACATTTTATGGTGTGTGTAATATAAAAAAAATAAATAAATATAAAGAAATTTCTTAAAATTTGAGTTTAAATTTTGCAGCAAAGGACAATCTCGCAATTTTTTGTTGTACTCGGAGTCGGTACATTTTTGCCGACTCCGACTCCTCTGACCAGAAATTCCTTCTAAACTCCGACTCCGACTCCACAGCCCTGGTTTTAACTTAAAAAAATGTTTGATTGCAGCATTGTGTAGACTTCATTTGTTTATTGTATTATTTAATAATATGAAACTTTTAGTTCTACAGTTAAAATAAGTGCTTCCATGATTATGACAATTAAAATGAATAATTAATCAGTATTTAAAAGTGTATTCCCAAGGGAACATTATTTACTGTTTTATATCATGTATGTGTGTGTGTTCGTTTTTGTTCATGTAGTTATACAGAAGTAAAAGTGGTGAGAACATCAGACTAGCGTTTGCTATTAAATAAGAAATAAATGTGCCAAGCCCTGAGAACTACATTAATTAATAGATAGCCAATTTGCACGATTAAATTTAATGTTTGGCAACAGGTGTTTGGTAATGAGGGAGTATTTCAACTTTTTGACAGATTTGATTAATTTTATAATAAATGCGGTTTTTTGATATCCAGTTTTATACTTAGTGGCTTAAGTTTTTAAACGTTATATAAACATTGAAAATCAGTTACATAATTAGATGTTAATCACGTGTGTCCACAAATATCGACTAAAAAACGTACTGGTGATAATTTTTTTGCTATTACTTCCGGTGCACTGACACTCACTAAGTTGGTTTTTTAAATTTACTTTACTAATTTAAGTTACACATTATTGTGATATGTAAAATGATTTATTTGTATTTGACCACACTAAGGACAAATAGCACAAGTGTTTGAATTATGGAAGCATTTGCTAAAATTTAAACATTTTTAAATAGTTTTTCCACTTAACAATTTTTAATAGACATGTGTATTTATCGACATAACTTTTATTTGGGGTCTCCATAATGAGTTTATGAAGCTTAATTGCCATTGTTTCATTTGTTTCCGTAAAAGTTTAAAAACCATAGTAGTTTTCGTTTTTCTACTACTAAATTTTATTGGCTTTTAATTCGAAAAGAGAGGTAACATTGGAGATAATAAGTAATGTGCATGGCATTGCATGTTTTTATTGATTTAAATATAATAATTGGTAATGTTCGTCCTACTTTGAGAGCTTGCCCCCTCGTATCCACGATTAGCCAAGGAGCAATTTAAAACAATCGAATATTCTGTAAACTATATCTACTTAAAAATTAGACAGTACAATGGTCATTATTATTTAATAATAATAAACGATATCTTATTCCCGCAAGACGTAAAGTAAATATTTCTCATAGCAAACGTAATTTTGTCAAAAACCAAATAAAACTGATCATTGAACATAACGTTGCGCAAGTAATAATACAAACAGAACTGAACTTTAACTTTACGATTCGAAATAATTACACTACAAGTCCTAAATTGTGTTTACCGTGCAGTTAATCAATCAAAATAACAATTATAATGAAAATGAAGTATAATTTTCAAAACAGAATAGTTCAAATTGCCCTTAGGGTTCGATCCATTCGTTACAACACATTTCCCTTGAATTAGCTCAACTGTGAAGTCATAATAAATTATATGAAATGAAAATTACCATCTATTTGCGTCCGGTTCAGCTACTCGGGGGGAATTTAACGTGAATTTAAAATTTTAATGTCTTGAATAATTAGTGTTTCTGGACACCGTAAGGTACAAGGGGACCAGATTATGAAGAAGAATATTCTATGAAAACTTACTTACATTTTTCTTAAACAAAAAAATCATGAAATGCACGCAAAAACGAGATTTAAAATAAAAACTGATTCAAAAAAATTATAATTTAATAGAATATTGACAGCATGGGTTCTTCTATATTCCAATAAAAATGTATCAGGTCATGAATGTAGTGTACCGTTAAAGCAACAGCGTACGATTTAGTGCCAAATGATTACAAAAAATTAAATATACCGGTTCGTTAAAATAAGATATGGTCTCGCTTTGAGTAGAAAGCGCCACCTTGCTGGTAATATGGTGTTTTAAACAATGAATTGAGAAAAAATTGCCAATATTTGCGTAGTGTAATAAAATGCAGTAATCCAAAATTCAACATCATTCTTAGATTCTTACACATTAACAAAATTGCGTATGTTTCAGTTGATAATAAAAGATAAATAGTGGTCATGCATACCTACTCATAGTTGACATTGTTTCGTTTTTGTTTAAATGCGAATAACAATCGCAGTACACAATTTTTAACATTCCATTCAACTATTTTCGATGGACTTTAGTATGTGCAAGATCTTACAATGAATAGGAAACTTTGTAGCATAACTTTATATTTTTGAAAGTTTGATATGGTCTGCCTTTCAACCATTTTTTACTAGTAACATTATTACGGTAATTATTTTCTTACACTCTTCATATTTTAAAGGGTTTTTGCGATGTTTCGGATTCCTAATAATCACGAAGAAAATTTAAGTCACATTTTTAATCCTAGAGATACCTACAGGTTATTTTAATAGCATAAGTTGAAAATTTTAACACATGATTTAAGGTCTACGCGATCAACATGTTTTTGTGACCATCATACAATAGTATATTACATAACAAAGTTGTTGTAAAAAGCATATTACGCACGAGTGCGTAATTGCTTTACAACTCGTGTTATGTAGCTTACTTTTTCTACGATCACATAATACATACTATTTTAACGGTTTTTTGATTAATATACACATGTAATTACGTTGTCTTGTCAATTTTGACGTAAGCGTACTTTGACGTTTCTAGGCAAGTGTGCGTTTTGCTTACCGTGCGTTATAACTCACAATCAGTTACTATGCATGCAGGCAGTGTTTGACGTAAGTCTACTTGATCATTTCTTTAAAAAAACTATGTTTTTTTGCTTATTCTATGAAATAACTAGTTATTTCATGAAATCCCTATGACAAACAGTATAAATAAATTTTTATTCCATACTTTATCTAGTTATTCCATAGAATACCGGCTACGATCTGTCTGAAAGTGTGTAATGGCATATTTTTCGCATAAAAAATACCTAATATAATTCTGTTTACATTAGTAAAGTTGGGTTAACTTAATACGTTTGTTATCTTAAAAATAAAAACGCTTTAACCTGACCCTCGTCCATTTGGTCAATAGTAAAAATTCAAATTAAAGCTTGATTTAAACTTTTTTTAAAGTAATCATGAAAGTGAAGGTAATAGGTTTGTTTTCAATTATAAAAAAGCTGTTGGCAACCTAACCTTACCCTCATTTGGTATTTTGTTAGCCTAGCACTACATATCAATGTAGTCAACTTTAAACAATGTACCGAAACCTATCCAGTTTCTTAAGTTATTATCTTCGACATGTATCTATTTATTTCATACTTTATTTTGTAAAATTGGTTAAAGTATCAAATATTCTATACTTTAACTACCCAGATCCAGTATTTCATGAAATACCGACGCTTTAACGGTAACATGTACAGGGTGGTCCAAACTCGATGGGATTACATGGGTATCTCGCTTAATAGTCAAGATAGAGAAACGGTTAAATTGCCAAAAATGTGCAGTTTTTAAGAAAACCTCAGAACCGTTTTCAAAAATATTCCATCATTTCCGGTTTTTGAGTTATTAAAGAAAAACTCTTTTTTGTTATATAAATAATGTGTCATATCTCCCTTATTGTTTTAAATATCGAAAAAGTTTATAAAGATTATTTTTAGATATTTTTATGTAGATTTTGATGGTACTAAAAAAAATTGTTTACACTCGCCGTTAAGAAGTTATGACACAAACTCACCTTTTCTATAGTTGGCTATGGACCTATTTAAATTCCTTATTTTTCCCCCTTTCCAAATATATAAGGGTTGATCTATTTATTTTTAATAATATGCAAGTTACAAAAGTTTTTTTTTAATTTTTTAAAGATGAGAAACAAAATGTAGGCTGTGAAAACAAAAAAAACAAGAAAAATCGGAACTGTTCTGAGTTTGTCTCAAAAACCTGCACATTTTTGGTAATTTAACCGTTTCTCTATCTTGGCTATTAAGCGAAATACCCACGTAATCCCATCGAATTTGGACCACCCTGTACATCATAATTTACATTTGCGAATATACAATGTCCGTGTGTACAAGCAGTTTTGTTGTATTTCTGCAAAACTAACACACTCCCACTAAAAAATTCAAAAATTGACTAAGTAAAGAATCAAACTGAATGACTTTTAACTGCATTTTGTGTGTACTTGCGTTGCTTTCGAAAATCTGTTTCAAATCCGTGTAGTCCCCACAACAGCCACTCAAAAACGAAAATTAGTAATTACATAACTGACAGCACATTAGAACGACTGACGAAAATTATTTTACGATAATCGAACGCAGTATCGTGAAAGATATGAACGTGAGAACGCAAAGGTAACCCAAGTATGACACCCCTTATAGACAGTTGTGCGTTGCGCCCCTAAAATGAAGAACAAACTATAACTGACAACTGGAACGTTCCTGAAGTCCAACAACTAGTAACAATTTTAAACGTAGTTTCAGTTAAAAGCTTTGTTAGACAAAACATTGTAAAAAGCAATATTTAACTTGAAAACGGACGGTTGAGTTCTAAAGTTTACGTTAAGTTAACACTTGTTGATATCAGCGTCCCGATTATGTTAAAAATAGATTTTAGTTCCATGAGAACGACGTAGCGAAACACCCACCTGTTACTTCTTGAGCTAAGCATAAAGTCAAGATTATTAAAGATGCTATAATCCAAAAATAATCCTTTCTAGTGTTAGTAATCCACATTTTAGTGTAACTTCCCTCATGGGGCACACATTAACACTTCCAGTACACTTTCACACATAAAATACGGTACACACACTAAGTATAAACCATGTTTATGCAAAATTTAGTGTCTCTTTAAAAGTTTTATTTGAAAAAAATCACATTTGAAGCGAACAGTTACCGCACACGCATACACAACCGAACGTGGTACTCTCGTGTCTGAGAGGGGCGCTTTGTTTGAGACGCTAAAACATGGCAGCCAAATATTTTGTGTATTCATACGCGCAAGCGCTCACTTAAAATTGAGATTAAAAAGAGTTTTTTGGTGTTATTACATGGTAAAATTCCCTCGATTTAACAAATATTGATAACCGTGATTATTTTCGGAGCTCCTGTTGTTCTAAAACAGTTTAAAAAGTTACTTTTAGGCCGTGAGAAAATAGCGGGAACTACTTTTTGATCCAATGTTTAGGAATTTCCTCCCGTTTCGTCATTGTTTGCATTAGCCAATGAGCTGTGTTCTTTCTACTTTACTCAGCACTAGTTATTTCAGTTTTTATGTACTCTGTTAAGTACAAGACGTAGAGTACGTAGGACATTAAATAAGTTACAATTAATATTACCAAACATGTAAATAAAGGATCGGTAGACTTTACTATTTAATACCAATACTTTTTATACCACAAAAAATTAATTATTTACCAGCGAAAACGGCTGCCTACGTAACAGGCGTTCAGTGACTTCAACAGTAAATCAAACAACGAACCCTCTAAATAAATATTTTTTTAATTTAAAGTGCTTCATTCATTAATATTAAATGTTTATAGTACAAATTATGTACGTAATTTTTAAATAAAACCCGTTTTCTAGTGTCACAAAACGTATTTTGACAGTTTCTTATGAAATCTACTCCTACAGTAATAACTAATCTTTTAAGTAGGTATCATCATTTTAGTATAACAAAAATAATATTGCTTTAACTCAAACAAAATTGCATTTAATTCGAAACGCCATGATGAACATGAAATGTTTTTCTACATTAAAATAAATTTTTGGTTGATTTTAATGATTTTTGCTGCATTTATTTTTTAAAGCTTCTGTAAAACTGAAATTTTTATGAAATATATTTATTTATAGCATAAATAATATGATTTGTCTTAAATATTTATTTATTAAATCTCAATTTTTTTTTTATCTCTTAACATCAATTTAAACAATAATATTCTTTCACACTGTAAAGACACGTTAACACAGTGGTTTCCAACCTGTGAGGCGCGCCCCCCTAGGCCCTAGGGGGGTGCGAGACTATTGCAAGGAGGGCGCGCAGCTGTTACCAAAATATCATTTTTGAATACCTACAAACAAACAAAAAGAATTTTTTTTTTAATAGTCGCGGGCCGGATGAAAACCCTTCGCGGGCCGAATTCGGCCCGCAAGCCGCAGTTTGGGGACCCCTGAGTTAGAAAATCGACCACAAACACACCCTACGAAAGAATACTGCCATTACCTTACATGTTAAAAACGAGCTCTGCTGTTTTTCTGTTTTTAGAGATGTGCTGTGACACACATGCATTGCTCGAACGTTTTGACTTAGGGTTTCGTCACTTATCACAATTGAGTCCAAAAATGCATCTCCTTACTCATATCGTTACGGCAAGAAAAAAGTTGATTTTTATAGTTTCTTCAACACTTGCAGTAATTTTAAATATCTGAAATATTTAAAAAATTTCACAAACCCATGACTCCTTTTTTTCCAAAATCAAACTTGTTGTGCTGATTTGCTAAATTTGTAGCTCATTTTCGCCACAATTCTGCAATTGCCGAAACATCGAGAAAATTAAGAAATTTTTAACGCGGGTAAATACGCAAAAACAAATTACACAATGTAACAGCCGCGAAAACCTGAAAAGAAACAATATTCATACTAAATCAATGTAAAAACATTTAAACCACTTTGTATGAATACTGTTACAATTTGCGTATTTCGTTTCATTTTAAATTATTTTCATGGATTGTTTTAATTATACTATATTAATTAACGTCCTGTTTGCGGAAGTATTTAAAATGATCTGTGGTTAACATAATTTAGATAAATGATAACAATAAACAAGATTTAAAAAAATAAATTTAACAATGCGGTTGTTTTAAAGATAATTTTATACAGATTAGGTACACTTCTGCAACCAAACGTAGCTTTTTGAATGAAATATTTTAATTAATTATTATACCTATTGTAACGTTGAATACTTAACAGTTAAGTAAAGAGTCGATTATCCGAGGTGATGTGGATCAAACGAACTCCAAATAATCAAAAACTCGGATTACATTAGTTTGATTATGTACTAAGCTACTAAGTATCTATTTTCAGGTTAAACCTACTTATTAAATATCGTTACTTTTAAATTATACAATAAAACACTTTTAATTTCGTTTAAAACTATTTTATTACAAAACATTGATGACAAAGTAAACAGGGTGACAAATTATCTATCGCGTTATATGAGTACCTAACTTTATTATTAAAAAAGTTAAAGATTCCTATAAGTTCGCAAAGTTGAACAAAATTTCAAAAGAATTTGAATGACGTTGATAAAATTAAGCAGTGTTTTGAGGAAATTGTAAAATAAACTAAATTTTAAAGACAAATTATGCATGATTGTAATTCAGTCTATGTAGACTAGGGTTTCTTTCCCGGGATCCCGGTCCATTTTAAGCTATTTTATATTTCCCGGGAAATGCTTTTTGTCCCGGGAATTCCCGGGATTTTAAAAAAGTGTTGCTTTCGTTTATTTTGTGCTAAGATCTTTGTAATACTATCATAACTTAACAGAATTTTATGCTTAAAATGTCTTTACTAACAGTAAATTATGGAAAAACTTCAAAATAATTTTTCTCTTTTAGTATGGCGCAAAGAAGCCCGGTCTCCATTACAAAGTTAATATCTTCAAAATACTTTTACAGTTTTATTTTTGTGTACCCTGATAATTCAAAGCAAAATAGCTTATAAATAAAATTTTATTGATAATAACGATGTTTCTTTGCTGCTAGATGCTCTTAAGACAATTTCACCTACATCAATAGAGATTGAGAGAGCATTTTATGCAGCAGGACTTTTTGTTAATAAATTAAGAAAAAGACTAATTTACTAAAGCACAGATCACCTGTGTTTTCTTAAATCACATTACAAAAATTCATTGTAAAAATTATATTATTGTATTCATAAATATCAAATAGCAATAGAAAGGTTATAATTCCCAAATGTATGTTTCTCTCACCAATGTTGTTAAATTATTTGTAATAATCATGGAGCAAAATGTATTACATATATGACTTGGAGTTGTTTTTAAGTAATAAACCGCTCCCTTAATTTTTTGGGTTATTTATTTAAAAATATTGACATAATTTATTACATCCCGGGATCCCGGGAAATCCCGGGACAAAGGCCGATTTCTTCCCGGAATCCCGGGACAAGCAAAATGGTCAAATATGAGAAACCCTAATGTAGACTAATTTAATGTTTGATCAATACCACGAACAGGTAAAATAAATCGAAGTTGGTTGGATACGGTACTCTAAAAGCGATTGTAAAACTGATAATTTCATGTTAATTAACATTAACAATGAACAATAAACCGAAGCTTCTACAAGAAGTAAACTTATTAGAGGTTAATAAACAAATTCTCGAAATAAAGAAAAAAATTCAGCTCTCAGGTAAAAACTTTATTGTTTTACTAGTGTTTAACCTAGCATATTCATATTCAGCATAAATTCTATCAATAAAGGTAAAGTAAGTGGCTAATATTATTAACATTTGATGGACTGCACAAAATATATTTGTTTAATATTATAGTTGTCTCAAATTCTAGGCTCAACATGGAGACTTTGCTTATTTTAAGGGCTATAAGCAGTGGTGAGCTATGAAATTTTTAACAAAGGGCTCGCTCATAGTTAAATAAAAACAAAAAAAATAATTTTAATTATGTTGAAAAAAAAATTAATTTGAAATTCAAACGTGAGTATTCGAGTGATTGTACATAAATCAAAAAATGCGCGACGGTTCATTCTAAACTTAATCGTCATTGCTTGATAGACATGACTTCGTCGCTTTACAAATGTATGTACTTAATGAAAATGATTTTAAGATATTACATTTTCTTCTTGAGAAAATAGTTAACAAGAAGAAAAAAGGGCTCGCAAATTAAGGAATAATTTAACAAAGGGCTCGCAAATTAAGGAATAATTTAACAAAGGGCTCGCACGAACCCCCTACAGCTCACCACTGGCTATAAGGTATGTTAAATTGGGACTTGGTTGTGAAATTTGATGCTAAAGAAATGTAGCATGGCCCTCTAGTTCAGGTTATTAGTAAAAAAAAATAATGTTTTGCTCTATTTTAAGAGATAATTTAAACATAAATACACTTTTTTGAAGCTACTTTCTCCTCTTTTTTTACACGCTACTCCAAATAGATTTTCCTCCAAACGTTTCGTCTACTTTAAACTATCATCAGTTTTATTATAATCGATCTTATAAGTGACATATTAAAATTTCAAAAAAGTTTTTTTAATACTTTTAATGTCTGAAAATAAAGTTAAGAAAACAAGAAGTTTCAATAAATTTTTTCAGTTTTTTCCATTAACTTTTGATTTAAGAAGGCAATGGTGCTTTTCTGTTCAGATTTAAATACAGCACCTAAGTTTATAACTTTGTCCCAATTTAAACCAACTTCGTAGCTTTCAAGATAAGCAAAATTCCCATGTATACCATAATTTTTGGTACACCCTGTATATACACAAATATATTTTTTATTTTATGAATTAAAGCTTCAGCAGTTTGTGATTTTTACTTTAGAGGGCCAGCGAAAAGCATTATTTGAAGAATTGGAAGCTCAGCGCCAGTTAAATTCACAGGAAATTTCAAAGCTAAAAAGTGAAATTTCTCGGCTAATAATTACATTACGCGACAGCCGTAGTACTTCAGCCAAATGTAGGGTTCGAGCGAAAAGTGCCAAAATTGAATCTGTTATTGGACCAATCGATGAAAAATCTTGCACAGAAACTGCAGAGCTGTTAAGTCTCCAGATTATTGATAAAACGAAACGACTAGATTTATTACGTTATCGTATAAAGCAGGTAAAACAGTAGTGGTACACTATCCATGCATTGAAAGTGGACAAAAAAAGCACAGGGGCCCTAGTGAATTAGGGGACCTACTTCACCGGGGTCCACAAACATAAACATACGAGTAGAGGCCGCCCTTACTACTCTAGGGTCTATACATAGACGCAACATGTAATGAAAATATTTTTCTCATTGAGCTCTAGAATAATAAGGACTAGTTAGTAAAATATTATAACGCAAGTAACACGCAAAAAGTAACATTTTTTCGTAAATGTATTACTTATAATATATTTTTTATTGTTTGTTAAATTAAATTTTATAAATAATATCGTATTGAAATATTAATTTTCATGATGTTGATGGTTGTAAAATATTGAAAAAATCGTAAATAAAATACATATTTATGTTATTAATATGATTTTGAATGACTTTTTAAATTTTTAGAAAAAAACATATTTAGCCAAGTTAGCTAGTGAACATCAAATACTACTTTCCGGTAAAATACAAAAGGAAGTTACTGAAAAAGTCGAAAATCCTGTGCGTAAGGTAAACAAACAACAATTGATTAAGTACACATTTAAAAACGTAAATGCACGTTCAAATTAAATATTGTTGTTTTAGTCAACAACTGAATTACAAAATAGTATTCATGCAGTTCAAGTACAATGGCGAGAAGCTTTACACATATTAAACCGTTATCAAGATATTAAAAAGTCGTTACAAAATGATGCTGCACGATATGAATTTAACATTAAATATGCAGAGGATCACTTAAAAGTACAACAAACGGATATAGACTATCTTAGAAGTGTAAGGTTTGCAAAATTTACGGTCTATTAGATTACACTGGAAAGAAACATTTTAGATAACAGAGGAAGCAACACACTTGAAAGGCACTGCCAGAGCAGCTTTACTGCATGAAGAAAAAGCTGCGCTTCATTCTGCAGCGACAAGAGATCGCCAGGCAGCTGAAGGAAAACGTTTGGTTGAAGAAGGTAGACAAGAGCTTGAAAAGTTAGAAAAAAGGATTTTTTACAGCGGCAAAACTGCCATGAGGCCAGAAGCAGACACCGGCGATGAAATACCACTCCCTGTGATTCCTGAAAGTTCAGATACGTCACCTCATCCAGCAGAAACGATGTTAGAAGCTTTTGAAAAGTTAAAAGAAGCAACAGGTATACAAAATTCAACTGAACAAGTAACATTATAAATCAATGTTTACCACAACTTATAGGGGCGACTAGTACAGACGAAGTACTCAATCGGTTTCGTTCTCAAAAAGAAACCAACGAACGTTTAGCTCATTTAAGAGCAACATCCGAAACTGAAAAACGACAATTAGAGAAAAGACAAGAATCTCTGACTATGGAACTGGAAAAACACAAATACGCGGAAGCTAAAGATTCTGAACTGTGAGAAAATGTTTCTAGCTCCTTCTTATATTCGATTTTTGGGCTGACAAATTTATTAACAAACAATTCTATTTGTTATAGAAACGTTGAAGAAGTGGAAAATATCCGTTCATTAATTGAAGAGCAGCAACAACGGGCTAATGCTTGCCGTGAAAAAACGGAAGCAACACAAAAAATACTACAATCAATACGTTCAAGTTT
This sequence comes from Elmis aenea, assembly GCA_947652605.1. Lineage (NCBI taxonomy): Eukaryota > Metazoa > Arthropoda > Insecta > Coleoptera > Elmidae > Elmis > Elmis aenea. The sequence continues at coordinate 15,478,022 of OX393576.1, forward strand.
GGATGGGTTTTATTCACTCATAAACCCGTTTCCTTCCACAGATTCTGACACTCACTCAGTTTTAAAACAGCTCGAAAGCAAATTACGAGAAGTTACGTATAAAACTAAAAACAACAATGAAGAGGAAACAGAACAAGTATAAAAATAAATATAACTATCTTTGCTTATCTTACAATCAACCATTTAATTCAGATTGAAACTTTGGAAATAGACGAAGATAAATGGCTTCCTCAGTCCTACAGTGGTTTAGTGCGTCGTACGCCTATTCCACAACCGGGAGCAACTCCAGATCAACCTCTTCCTGCAGGTAATAATGAGATGAGATTTGTATTTAGAGAGCTGGAGGTTGTTTTCCTATGCATTTTTTAAGTGAAAAAATAGAGTTATGCGATACGGGTAAAACAATCACATACGTATGTCCATATCTGTAAAAACTTAACATTGGAGTTAATTAACTGATAATGGGTTGTGAAGAATAGAATATAGAATGCTTTACCTAGATATGCAAAAACCACGGCCGTCTCTAGGAGTTGCAGGATTTCGGATAAATATTTTGTTGTGGGCCCTGTATCATTAACAGTTACTTTGTATTATTCTGCATATTTACCATACCGTTGTAACTTTGTTGTGCTTTTGATGAGCTAAGTTCTATAAAGCGCGCGGGGGTCTAGCTAGCACTAGTCTAAGGGCGGTACTAGGTTTTAAAAAAAGTCGGAATACTGTAATAGCGCTTAAGACTTTATTAAAATTCAAAATACACTGCTTTTAATGTGGTGTAGTCAAAAGTTTTTTCCCTAAAAAATCACCCTAAGTAACTACAAAATAAACGATACCAGCTTTATATTTAATTTTATTGTAGCATCTGAAGACGAAGAAGAAGTTCCAACGAGAGGTTTCCTAAAACGACAAGCACAGTTGGTCATCGACGCTAAATCACGCAGAAAAAATTTAAGACTACAAGTTCCTAGAAAAAAATAAATTTCCACATGAATCGCTAAATTTAAAAAAAGTAACGATTATCAGGTATAAATTTGATCAGCTTAAATGTTCTTATTCGGGTATCATTCAACATCAGAGCCGGTTAGTTTGCGGGTTTGTGTTCAAATTAAATTCGGGGCCAAAAAAACTACGTTTTATTTACCTACTCATTAAATAAACATGTTTTTTTCAAATTAAATTTTTAACTTATTTCAATTAAAAAGCATCACCAGTGCGGGGGCGGATTACTTGCGGGACCGTGTGCGGTGCACACCCTGCACTCCCCTTAGACCGGCTCTGTATTTGTTTTAGTAACTGCTTCCGAGTTATTCAATTATTAATGTAAATAAATGTATGTCACCTATCACCCCATCTTTTTTTATATGCCCACAGTAATTCTAAACCAGTTTCATCAGTAACAATATAATTAAGTAAACAAGACTTGAGCCTTAACAATTACTAGTGTACTAGTCTATCATTCTTTAAGTACCCATGGTACCTACAATAAAACGCAATTTTTTAAATGAAATTTTGTATAGTTGAAGGTACCCATTTTTCCTCCGAACTTTCGGGGACACTCACTAAACAAAAAATCCTTGACTAACTTCTGTGAAAATCATGCAAAATTCAAATAAAAGAGCAGAAGGTTCCTAACACTTCTGCACATTTTAAAACTTCCCCCACTCCAGTTTTTGTATCCAATGAGCGATTACACTGTTACAATGTTGCCAGACTTATCATATTTGCATAGTTTGGCAACACTGACTGTACCGCACCATTGCTCACATTATTTTAAAAGTGTATGAGAAAATGATGAAAATCGGGGACAAATATAATCCGGGACTTAAGCCTTGTTTCGGGGTCTGTTCCCGAAAATCGGGGACGAATGGTCACCTAAGTATAGTTTGTTTAATTTAATTACTCAAATATAAAAGGTTAGCTTCATTTTGTTTGTTTACACCCGGTATATAGAAAACAAGCGAGTTTAAATCAGGGGTCCTCAACCTTTTGACTACCGCGTACCATTAAAAGAAAAACTCAAAAATGTTTGTGCCACCACCAAATTTAAAATTTATTCTCTTGCGAAATATTAAATTGCAATTAATGAGCAAATTTAACTTTTTTTATCAAATACATTATATTTCACGTACTACCTACTTCCAGGGGCGTTGAGAGACGTCGCCGGGCCAGGGAGAAAAATTTACCGGGGCCCCAAGTAAATAAATTATTTGAAAATGTATTTTTAAAAAAAAAATAATATGAATCGTGATTATTTAATACATCATAATTAAAACAATATGTGGGCCCTTAAATTAAAACCGGGCCCGGGGCTCGGAGCCCCTCTGTCCCCCCTGTCATCGGCCCTGCCTACTTCTTTTTAAAGTATCACCGGTTGAGAATTGCTGGTTTGAATAAAAAACATATTAGTCAATTTATTGAATCAAAAAAAAACATCTTATTTATTGTAATTTCCTTTAATTTTAGTTTCTAAATAAATGTTACTATTTAAGTGTATGAAGAAAGAACTTTTTTTTGTATGAAGCACAAACTACGGATATTTCTAATTGAACACATCCATAAAATTAATATGTATGCAGATAATAAATTCTTTAATAAATTGTGAAGATATGCATATTTTTAATAAAATTGTCTTATATGGTCACAAAAGCTGAACTTTTTTCTTCATGTGCTAATTAATATTGTCACAACTTTTGCATGATCTTTGATTTCACTTTGGTCACAAAATTTGACAATTTTTTTAAACATTTTCGGACTAGAAGCTACCTACATTCACCAACATTATAATATAAAAACAAAATAGTATTTTAAAAAATGTTTACTAATTCACATGGTACATGTTTAAACAAAAGTTGGCAACGATGTAGACATTTTTAAGACAAAATATTACTCGACTTAAAAAAATTAATCATCAAGGCACCAACACAACTATTGAATAATATTTTAAAAATCAGACATAAATAATTCTAAAAATTTATTTCAATTAACATCAGATAAGCAAGCCACCCAAACATCCAACTGAAAAATAATTTATACAGATTTTTCTGCATATGATAAAAATACATTTAGTACTAAAATTTGTTTTACGCATACTTACATATTAAACAGTTCTTATAAAAAAATCATCTGAATCTTGCCCTAAAATGGTTTACGCAATAAAATAATCTGCATTTTGCAATTAAAATAATTAATAATTCTGCCTTTTGATATCTTACACATTACTCATATACAATAAATTGCGTTAAGTTATAATTCAACCAATAAATTACATCAAAACATGGAATGTTGACAATATTAAAATGAAGTAACTAATAAGAAATCAAAGTTCAGATCAATTTTGTTTAATAAACAGCAGATATACTACACATTCCTTGATGCAGTTCTATCCTGGACTTCAGTCTTATTAAACTAACTACCATAAATAAACTGATTAACACAAAAAATACATTTTTAGAACACATATACATAAAACATTAACCTTAGATTCCCTAAGCGAATTCAGAATTTATTAGTAAAATGTGTGTAACTCATAAATAAAATTTATATATACAATTACTTAGTACTTTACTAAATGAATCAACTACGTGATAAAAATAATTATTGTTTGTAAGGGGCACCCCATGGTTTACATAGTAGTAAAGTTACCTCTGAAATAATGGTAGTGTAAAAAAACACACTAGTAAATCATGCTTATGCTATCAGCCTATTGAATATTAAAAATATAAACTAGAAATGTTTAAGGAAAATATCACACTAATGCTTTGACAATTTTCATAAAGCTAACGGAAATTTTAAAAAATTGACAAAAAACATGAAATCTGATGTACTTTAAACATAAAATAATTAAATTCATCCCTGCTTGCTACAGCATTTCCAAGTGTGATTTTTGACTTAAAAATTGTTGCAAAAATTGTATCGTAGCGGACACAACAAACACCTCCAATACACAAATTTTGATACTGTAACATTAATTAAAAGCAAGTTACAAGCAACTTAACTTAAAATGATACATTCTTGAAAAAATTATTAAAAAACTTCCCCGAATAAGGAGAGGGAACCAATTATATTTCAAATTCAGTGAAAACTGTTGCGTACAAATCACAACTCTGAAATTCATTGAGCTATTTAATATTTTGCTTATTTTTGTTGGAACAAAAATATAATAAAATATCTGATCAAAGTTTATTAAATAGAGGTAGCAATGGTCCCAAAATTATTATAACTTATTAATTATTTAGACACGTACGTGGAAAAAAATTAATCATTTACAAAAATGCTAGTTTCATACATGCATTTTCTTTTAAAACTCTTGCAAAAATGTCACTACTTAGAAAAACAAAAAATTTTAAAAACTTTTTGACATAATCATGGTCAACTGTACCTAAATATACTTTCTAGTAATTCGTTTAAATTACCAATTATTTTTTTTTTTAGTTTTCCCTCACAATTAATGACTAAAAATGAAAGTTTCCATTTAAATGTTTATAGGGAAAACCGAAAGTATATAAATAAAAATAACTATGCTGACAGAACTTTAGAATAATGATTTTACAACTAAATCAATTTTGTTATTCAACTTCAGATCACACCCTCTCCTATACTTATTAAAAAATGTGTCCTTAAAAATTTTCAAGAATGTTTTATAGAAGAATGTTTAATGTTTCAATCAATACATAACAGAGATGCTCAACTGTTATTACCACTGAATACTATGTCTATATTATAATAAATTTTGCAAAACTTTTGCTGTACATGATCACACCTCCCAATGAAGTGTTAGTACCTATTCCATAATATTCCCATACCATATTAAAGAGCTTACTTCTGGTAAAACAGAAAATTAGACTGTGCAAGAATGTGCGGTATTTAATTTCACTTATTGAGCACCTCCGATGTAACACGTATTACAAAAACCTTTTACAACAAACCGGTAGATGAATTATTTCTGATGTAAAACGTAACTAATATTTTATATTTGTAATACACTTGTTGCTAGAGGGAAATTCAAAATCAACAATAAATTAATACACATCAAAACTGATTTGTTTTTTATTAAATAAATTAGCATGGCAGTGAAAAATGCTTTTTGGCAGTTTTATGATATTCATTTACGTTTGTCGATTATATTAATTAACAATGGGCATTTTTAAGAAAATGTAGAAAATTACATTAAACTTTAAATGCTATAGTTCATACGACTTGCAATGCACTAATATAACAGTAAATTGAGGCTTTCCAATTTTAACACAAGTTTTAGTAGCTGCGTGTGCGTTTGCTCAATATAAAAAACTAGGAATTGTTATTTAATAAGTTTAACAGTGGCGTGCATTCCATGGATGCGCGGGCATCCCTTGTATTTTCTAAATTTCGTTTACATATTATTTTATTTCGAATTATGTACATAAGTTGTATTATTTCAAAATTAATAAATTTCCATAGATATGTTACGCATTTTATAAATAATTTCCAACGTAAAGTTTATAAAGTGCCTGAATGCTTGCCTTTATATCCTAATATTAGCAGTGGATGCGGAACTCGACAATCATCTAATTTAAACAAACCTGTATCTCTTATAATATGCGAGATTCCCATGCTGCAAATGTAATCTGGGACACCCTGTATATTTCATAACATATTTTCATATATATAGCAAATACAGTTTTTTATTTCTGAGAGTAGTTTTAAGTTTTGAATATTTTGTACCATTTTCAGGTTAATTAGACCGATTGGTCAAATAATTCAGTTTTGAATTCTAAGTCATGAAATTAACAAAGGATTTTCGAATATTTAATAAAATTATGTAACCGCATCCCCATCATCAAAAGTCACCGCACGCCACTGAAGTTTAACGATTAAGTTTGCAACGAATAACGTATGCACCATATCAAAGTTAAAAGATACTTTGATGTAATTTAGTTGCCCTTAAAACCGTGATAAAATTGGGAAGCCTTCCAAGGAACCATAATGCAATTTTCAATTCAAACAAGCCTTCCTTTACCAAGTACCAACGTCATTTCTCTATAATCATTATTTACATCATTAATGCAATTTGCAATTATGAAACACGAACTTTTGCATCCTTATTTACAGCAATTTACATGCTCCCATTCATGACACAAAAATGACTCAACACTCCCCGTTAAATATGAACATTATTTAGATTACAGTCAGTACTACCTTTTTTTTAAAGCGACATCTCTATATATACCTTGTGAAAATCATAAGATCACATACAGCGTCACATGAACACACAGATGGAATATACATCTAACATTAGAATAAGTACCTGAACAGGATCAAGTCATTCCGTTGCTGGGTCCTTCCCACTCCATGAGATACTGTATTTTTCCAACCGGACCGATACGTTTCGCTTTGACTGTGAATCTTTCTCCGGCTGCGATACGATTCGCCGCACCGAAATAAATGTTAACAGAACTTTTTAGATCGTCGATATCAATGTCGGGCTCCTGCTTCACGGGACTAGGTTTCGGAGTCGGAGTATTCGGAGACTTTTCCGTCTCCTGACATTTCTCCTGCCTCTGTCGCAGTCGTCTTCCGTTTAGAGCATAGTCTACACAGCTACCTATCTGCGAACTGCTGGAAGAAGTTTGATTAAGACTAGAACGCAAGTTTCTGTGAGCGTCAGGTCGAACCGGTACGACAGTGGCCGTTTTACTAGCCGTCGGTTGACCCGAACTGTAAGGAGATAACTGACTGGTGCGTCCTCTGCGTAATCTGCGACGTTTTACTTCCCCGTTGGGTCCTATGCAAATATCCTTCTCGCTTAACTGTCGTTTCATGGCTTTTGCCACCGGTCGACCTGGTATAACAGCAGTCAACGGCAACGGTAAGGTAATGGAATCTTTACTCCGTCGTTTTTTGGTTTGCTCTTCGTTGTTGCCGATCAGAAGAGCAAGGAACGGATTGTTATTCCCCTTAAAATCCTTCGGGGGTGGGATAATTAAATCTAAGGTACTCTTCGAAGACGTTTCATCTCCGGATGTATCGCAAGGCGTGTTCAGTTCTATAGCACTCGCTTCCAAATTACTTCTGGCTAAATTGGATTTCGTCAGCTTACTATTAACACCTTTACTAAGTTCATTGAGATTTTGAGCTAAAACGTTGGAGTGATCTGAGTAGTCAGCGTGAAGATCTGATCCCGACGCTGGAGTCCCAGATGCAGGCGGAGTGGGAGGTGCCGATACGGACGTTGGAGGAGTTAAAGGCAGTGATTCGCTATTTCTACTAGATTTAGTTGCATCTAAACTTAGTCTTTTAACAGAATTATACGTAGTTTCGTTGCTAACTTTCCTGGATGTTTCCGTTTTCACTACTTTCCTCTTCTGTCTTCGTAATAGCTTCTCGCGACCCCTGTTATTCATGGTCAACAACCTCTTCCGGCGTTGTAGGCTAATTTTCGGGAAAGGAACACTTTTTTTAACACAACCACCACGATTAAAATCAGTTTTGTACAATTTATGGCCGATGTCCAAATGTCTTTCTTCTTGCTCAGCGTCGGGGCTTGGACAGGGGGACTCTGTTTCCGATAAGGCCGTGTTTTGTTGATAAGCAGTGCCCATCATAATGTTTAGCATATGATTATCAACGGGCACTAACATTTTACTCACCAAATCGTCTTGCAGCTTAAAGTCTACCTTCGTCAACGGCAAGAACTGAAGTCTACGGTTACCCTGCCATCTTTCTCTCAATTCATTTTCACAAATTACACCCGTGGATGGCAAAGTAACGCAGGGAGCTGGTGGTGGTAGTCTAACACGAAGACCCCATATAGTTGTCCTCTTTTTAATTTCACGGCCACATTTAAAACGATTCCTATTATTTGTTAATACCGACAGAATATTCTCTCGCCTTTCTTGTTTTGTAACATTAAAAATCTGTAAAAAAATTATTTTAAAATACAAAAGATAAAGTGGCTAGCAACCACGAAGTACCTTTGGTGGAAGTTGCAACGCGTGCCAGTTGTCGTTAATATACGGAATGATAACAGTATCTAAATCGTAATACTTTTTAGCATTGAATGCTGTTAAATTAAATAACATTAGATGAACCATATCCACCCATTTCACTTCTAGTCGTCTCAGAAACTCCTTCGCTTGATTACAAATAGCACACACAAACACATAAAACCTAAAAATTTGAAATCGTCATTTAAAATTCACCCAACTTCAATGCGAAATTTACCTGTCACCACAATACAATGGATACTGCAAACACTTAACGCATTTTTCGTGGAACCACTGTCTGCATCTACCACACTGTAACATCTGTGTGTACCATTCCCCATTACCACCGCAATAACAATATATTTGTTCCATATTCACACGATGATATGTGTCCCAATTTAAAGCTTCGGCCTACAATTGATCGTTATTAAAACACTTTCTATTTCAAAAAATTGACATGTAACTTTAAAATTCAATATTCTATAAAACTATTTAATGGGTGTCTGTATTGAGACATGTATCAAAAATGTTGAATTCATTTTTATGTTTACATCCATAAGAAATAATAAAAATATTAACTTTGCCCTTCTTTTTTAGGGTGTTAATTTTTTTTGCAATTTTATAAACTAACAAGGGAACCTCACTTGGTGGTTCTAAAATCGGTTGATGGGACTAAGATTTTCTGAAAGAAGATCGTGAATGAAGAAGAGTACCAACTTTTTTGGCTCCGTAAACTTAAAACTTACCGTTGAAACTCAATTTTTGTTTTTGAAAAAATGCACGAAATAGGTTAAACTGTTAAAGAAAGATACTTGAAGTGAACATAAATTTGTAAATAATTATTGTTAAATAATTATTGTTAAATAATTATTGTTAAATAATAATGCTTTTGTTTTATTAACAAGGTCCAAGTTTTCTCTTAAAAAAAAAAAAGAATTCGTAAATAACAATAATTGTTTTAAATTTTTTGACACCAAATCCAAATTTAAGAAAATCTGCAATACCAGGTGTAAATGAACTCTGGCTATTTGAGGTTATAAAAGTTAACCAAAATGATGCTATTGTACTCAAAATTGCTTCCTCTTCCCAAAAATATAAAAATATACAGGGTGTTCGATTTAAAATAACAAAGTTAGGGTCATTTCCGGCGAAACCGGAAGTGAAACAATTAAGTGCATGTGCTCAAAAAATCCGAATTTTTACACATATCATGTGTCTAAAATGTTATTTATCTAGAATCAAAACTAAAGAAAAAAAGAGGGTGTGCCAGAGTTCATTTACACCTGGTACTTAAACCATTTCGCGCAATTTTTGAAAATAAAAATTGAGTTGCCGGGGCCAAAAAATTGGGACTCTTCTTCATTTACGATCTTCTTTCGGAAAATCTTGGTCCCATTAACCGACTTTAGTACCCCCAAGTGAGGTTCCCTTGTAAGTGAAAAAAAAAAAAGAAGGCTTAAAAAGATACTAACACTTAACTAGCTGTTATGATTAGAAATTCTACAGAAGTCTTAGCTCCCAGTTGTTGTAACTTCCTTATAATTTTTACAATATATAGAAAAGCTTATTTAAGGTCAAACAAAACGATGAGTCAATATCATGATGGCAAAAATTTAATATGATAGAATGTAAGACATAACAATATGTAAAACTGATCATTAGAAGTACATGTGGCAGCTAACCTGCTAAACTGTATTTGTTAACACATTTTTTATATTAAAGTGGAAGCTGCTTGTGAATAACTCGAAACATATCACAAAAACATAACACAAAATATTTTTAATATTGTGGTGTTGCTTCAAAGAAAGCTAACTTTTATTAAAAAACAATTATAAACAAATTTATGGCAACTTAACAGCTTTAATTATTCCACCGCACTAATTATTACATTAGAATTGCTAATTAACATATAATTAAATTTTTATTAAGAAAGTATACAGCGTTATTTTTCACATTCTATTCTTCAATAATTAGTGATCATGCTTTTTCCAAACATTTGTCGCTGGACAAATTTTACTTAAAACAGACACTACTAAAACAGCAGCTTTTCAAGGAACTGAACAATACATATTTTAGTTTTTACAAGCATACAAAATATGATTTTAAAAAAATAAGGAAATTCTAGTTGCAAGCAATTTAAAAATTACAATTTTAGTATTCAAATTTTTGTGAATATATTTACATGCAATAAAAACAACTCGGTGGAAGTGTGTGTTATCAATAATAAAAAGACATATTTTATGGAAGCCATAAAAATATTTACTACATGTAATCTGCATTGATATTGTCAGTTGTTCTCTTTTATTTTTTAAGTGCTAACTTTATTTTGTTTTGTTAGGGTTTTCGTTCTCATTTAACAAATTTTTAATTATAAATCATGTGTAATGTACGCCTACAAAAATGTTTGTACCGGTTGATAAGTATTTTGAATATCAGCACTGGATGTAATGCTGATTGTACAAAAACTGTGTAACAGTATACTTACATCATAAGGAAGTGACTTAGGAATTGTAGATGCAGCTGAACTATCACGACCTGAACATATCTTTCTTATTGAATCACGACGTAAATGTTTGTATTCGGCACTTTTTCTCTGTCTATGGGGTTCATTTTCAAGACACCTCCGACATATCCATGTCGAACCTATCAAAATAAAAATATGCTAAACCAGGGTTGAGCAAATTTAAATCAAATGATTTTTTAAAAATCATCAATTTAAATCACTGATTACATGAGTACAATAAAATATTTTTAATAAAACAACATTTTATTTTCTCAAATAAAAAAACTATAATAGGTGTATATACACGTATATAAGTATTTAAAAAAAAAAAACAAGTTATATGTATATAAGCATTAAATACATATACGTAACGTAAATAAATTCATTCATTCAATTTAGAATAATATAGATTTATAAATTTTTGCTAAGGTAATATTGGAATAAAAATACCAATACAACAATTCACCACTGAATTAAATATATTGATTATTAAATATATTAGCACAAAACAGAAATAGCATGTGAATATGTCACCAAATTCGATAATATGGTACATTTGATTTAAATCAAGAAAATCTGATTTTTATCAAATAAATCGATTTTTTTTATTTAAAAAAAAACATGATTTTTATCCACCCTGTGCTAAACAAATGTTATGTAATTTAGTTAAAAAATGTTTATATTTATTTATTCTTGTATCCATTCATGATTGTGTACAATTCAATTACTATTCAGAAAAAGATGCTTCTCAACTAAATGTTAAAAATGAAGTATTAGCTATCTCGTCTTAAAAAAAGGATTCGATTAATTTTTTTTTCTGTTGTCAATTATCATCCCAACTCGTTCCATTTTTTTTTTAAATTACAGGAAGTAAAGTTAATGAATTATATGTACTGGTACCAAACACTATTAAATAACTATAACTTTTCTCTTAACATTATTTTCTCCCACGTACGAAGCTATTTAAAAAGTAATGAATTGGCATTTTTTAAGGATTTATTCTAGTGATCAAGAAAACTTAAACTGGCTGCATATGCTGCACGACAACATCATTTAATTATAAATACAAATTACTTTATGTATTCAAAATGCTGTATACTACAAATTGATACAAATATTTGTATAGTATAATCAAAGTATAGTTTAAAATCATACCTTCTTTGTGGCATTCAACAGGTATTTCAGGTTGATGACATCGCTGATGATATCCTCTACCACATTTATCACAGACGGTGATCTCATGTTTATCCTTTGGTGCAGATTTTTTACATACAACACACAGTAAATCTTCCTGTTCTGGTGTGTTTAATTTCGTTAAATCTCTAATACTAGACCAATTTTCTGTATTATCTCCAAATTTAACAAGGCATTGCTCCCTTAATCCATCAACTTCTACCACTGTTCCTAAGTAATATCGACCATCTTTATGTTTCAGCAGAACATCTTGACCAGGACTGAAATCGATTCGATCTTTTTCTACAGTTGTAGTCGAATCTGGGACTGCAGACTCTTCTAGTTCTCTCTCACTATTTAATTTTTTATTGCGGATGTTTGAATGTTGTGTAAAACTTGAATTAAGAATGGATGTCATTTTCTGAGTTGCCTGACCAGAGACGTCCTGTCAAAGCTTTTCCCTAGCACAGAAAATAAATGCTTGTATAGAAATTTATACCAAAACTTTCCAAAATATCATCAAATTAAGCAACAAAAACATCGTATTCGTTGCGGTTTGGAAGGAAATGAATATCTTATGAGTTTCTGTTAGTAATTCCCAAAAGCTCCTTGTCAACACAAACACGGCAACGTTATTCCCACCCCATAACTAATGTACAGTGCATTTTTGCATATGTATTAAAATATATTGTACATTATTTAAAACACAATCCGTATATTACAATAACTTTTCTGTAACCGACAATATTACCTTTGAATATCGCGTCTCCCTTCAACACACAAGTCCATTCGCTGGTACGACATTTGCGGCCATTAGAACAACTGTCTGTGCAAAGCCCGCCAAACTAACACACAATATACTATTTACATTTTTTATACTTTACAAATACGTTCACAAAATTAGTCCGTTTTAAAAATCAATCCGTAGGTTACTCTCCTAACTCCTAAGAATCTACAACTTTACATGTAACACTTAAAAGTTCCACAAACATTTTGAAAATCTTAACGAATTTACAAGTGTTGTTACAGATGGAGCTACTAGCTCCACCAATAACGAATGTTAGGAAAATTTACTTTTAAACTAGCACAGCATTTACGTCTGCCAACATATACAGGGACCGATCACAAGAAAAGTACAAGGACCTTTAAGTAATTGATTATGATTTTTTCAAAGCGTCAAATATTACAAAGTATTTTCAAAAAAATAAAAGAATTGTCAAGTTATTAGTAGATTACGTAAAGGATTTTGTATCAAGAATTGAACCATTTTTTTTTTAAATAGAAAAATTGGGGGTCTCAAAAATGATTCACATTCTTGAATTTATTTATATTTATTAATGTAAAAAAATTTTAACAATGGAATTTTTAAAAACATGCGATACATATTTTTAAAAACATGCGATACATATCTTTAAAAAAATGATTATTGACTTAGAAATTTATGCATTAGAGAAAATAATTCCAGATTTGCTCAAAAAATATTTTTTGTAATAAGCACTCTTTCCACTGAAACTGAAAGTAATTTATGTTAGGAAGGAAATGTTTCACAATAAACAATCAGTACATGTCTATATTCATCGTTCACTTTTATTTATCACATTCTAATAGAAAAAATATGTTCTATATGTTGAGTAAATAAAATAATAACAAAAACTGATATAGGTATGTATGTACTATGATTTACTTTCATTCGTTCAAATTTATTAACCAACAGGTAACATTGAATGTTCGTTTCATCGTTTTTATACATTATAAAAGAAACTCAGACTCCCTTTTGAACATTTGAAAGTAAGCATTTTACATTTAACAACATTTTTAAAGTAATAAATAACTACAAAAGTAAAACAGTGGTAAAACGATTTTTAATTCATATTATAATGAAATGTTAGACAATTAAGCGTAAAAGAAAAATACAATAAATAATTGCAAAGATGCACGGTCTATTTTCTTTCGCAAAACCATTTGATTGCATGATGTCAACATAAAGCAAATTACTGCTGGTCTTGCGTAGCGTTTTCAATTAAATTTCTTAATTATACCACCAACTTCATTTTACAGATGCCTATATAATTTTTTTTGCTGCATCTACATAAAATAGTGAGAACAACATATGATAATCCATATATCATGTGAGATAAATACCTAATACACACTGCTTTTACAAATTTTTAAACTATTATCGTAAAAACAAAATCAAAAAATTAAAAATATCTACTAACATTATTATTGCTACACACATAAAAAAATTTGAAAACTTATATTCAGGACAAATTATACAGGAAACTTGATATTGCTTTAAGCCAACTGCGTACCGATAAAACATTACAAGATCTAAAACGCAATAAACACACTTTAAACGAAATATACCCATGTTTTCGTACTTGTTACATTTTTGACACACAATTAAAGTAAAATATTCTTTAAAACAAAATTACAGCTTAATTGTATATTATAATTGGTAAGTTTATTACATTTTAAATTATAGTTATTTTACCGACAGTTACCACAACTTCTATTTAAACAAATATTTGGTATAAACAATCAGATGTTATTTGAGGAATTATGCTAAATACAAATTTTTTCATGAGTCTAGCCGGCATATACTGAGAAGGTGCAGCAGCCTTTAGACTGTTTTATTTATTATAATAATTATGATTATTTAATGAATCTGAAATTTTGAAAAAACGAACATCTATATATTAAAATTAAGTCACTTGATATTTACAACATATTTCACTTTATGTTAATAAAAAACATTATACTTATACAGTGCCTATGAAACTGTTACCCATTACACTAACATTTACACTATGTAGATGGCAGCATTTTCAGCACAGAAGCAGCAAATACCAAATGATTCGAACACGTACTACTAGCTCAGACTTATTGATGGATGATAATATAACAGAACATTCTATTAAACTGTAAATAAAATAAAAGCTTATATATGACAAATTCGTCACAAAAAAAATGGTAATGCATAAACTTGCTGCTTCACAATGCTGCAATGTTATAAAACCTTAAATACATTAATCCCATAATTTATGTACATTTCACAAGTAATATCTAAGTTTATTAACATTTTACACTATTATCAAATATATACAGACCTAAAAGACTATTGTTTTACAAAAACAAACCTGCAAGTCAACGAAAAACGAGTTTTTACAAAATGATACTACAAGACTTTTCGAAGCACAATGCATATGGAAGCCTCAAACCATCGGAGCAAAATTAAGTCCAATAAAATTAAATATATTAAAGTCGTATAACGTCTGCGATTCAAAATTGTAAAATTTGTCCATACAGCACTAAACACTGAACAAATTTCTAAGGTTATAAAGAACCTTCAAATGCGGCCATAAGATCACTTTGCATGTTCATATCAATTTGATTAGCCAACTAGAAACAAAAATCCAATTAATAAACTTGTTTTATCTCATTGGAAAAATTTAACTTACCGCTTCCCGCCTTCTTCGTTCTTGTTCACGTTGTCTTTGTCTTTCTCTATCTGTTCTGTCAGAGCCAGAGCTTTGTGAACCTGGTGATATACTTCCTTCAGCTGGAGATTGTCTTAATTCATCTACTCGAGAAGCAGGAAGTGGTTGTTGCTGTTCAGCTACGGCTTTTCTATAGTGCAAACAAACATCACATTTCTGTTTTTTCAATGTATGACAATTCCCAACAACAGTCGGAAAGATCTTGTCATAATTATTATTAGAAGTGGACACCACAAAAACCATATATGTATAAATAGCTATATGGCACATTTCTTATATACATGAGTGGTGACTGAAGCCGACAGAGCGAGACGAAAAAGATTTCTCTTTCTAAGGTGTACTTAAAGACAGTTAGCAGAAATCATAAAAAATCAAATAAACTAGGATTACCAACAATACCTGCATGAAAATTGTTGTTGTTATGTTATGAAATGTGATTTTTGCAATTTATGATTGCAGACACCAGTGTCCTAAGCGAATTACTACAAACCTTAAAACATAATTTTATGTATTTATTGTAGTTTTTACTAATCTCAGATCAGTGTATCTCAAACTTTTTACTTTGAGAACCCCTTTCAAAATTAAATTCTTACCGAGGATCCCTATACATTGTTTTGTAGACAATATTTTTGTTTTCTTCTGGCCTGGCAAATAAATTTGGATGATATTTGAACATTACGAAAGGGCTCGGAAACCCCTTCAGAAAAATTCAGGGACCCCGGGGGTCCGCGGACCACACTTTGAGAAACACTTTCTTAGATCATGAACATCAAATGTCACATTTTTAAATGGTCATCAAAAATGACGTGACCATTACACGCGCTTTTCACATTGTCCAATCCAATGTGTATTAGCTGTCTATGGTCTAATCGCCGCATTAAAAAGAGAGGATGTATATCTGTACCGTTGACTATGTTACAGAAAATTGCAAGTATATTAGCAATATAGGTATTTATACAAAATATGACAAAAACACTGAAAAAAATTTTGTTCTTGATAAATTTGTTTTATCCAAAAATTTTGCACTAATTTATCGTCTTCGAAAATAATGTCCTTGTCCAAATTAAAAAAAAAAAATTGTTACTAAATTTAAAAAAAATTGCACTAAATAATGTATTAAGTTTGTTTGAAAATGTTGCTTTTAATTTTTCCCATAAAAAAAAAAATGCATTTACTTTGAATTAAATTAATTTTGTACAAAAACTTGGCTCTCAATTTTTCTTTAAAAATTACGCTGAACTCGATTAAAATGTAAGTACCTTGCTTTTTCCAATGCATCTTCTTCCTCCTTTTCTCTGCGTTTTTCATTTTCAACTCTTAGTCTTTCTTTTTCAGCCTGTTCCTTTTGTTGTCTTTTTAATTCCAAGTTTTCTAAACGTTGTTTCTCTCTATCAGCCTTTTCTTTTGCTTGCTTCTGGAAAGCTTTAAAACTGTCCATAACTTGTTGACGGGTGTTGCTGCTTCCCCCTGCCGCCGAATTCTGCGGAGAGTTACTTGATTGTGCCAGACTTGACCACGAGCTAGCATTTTTCACGTTTTGATCTTGTTTAGACTTGAAATTGAAACTCTGTGAATGTTTATGTTGTTCCGGAGGAGTTTGTTTTTTATCAGTTACGTTCATTATACCTATGGGATCAGTTAATTCTTCGATCGGTTTAGGATGTATTAAGGGTTGTTCCTTTTTTACAGGAACATTATTCATTTGTTGTTGTGGTAAGGGATCGAACATGGACGGGATAGACATGCTCATAGGGATACCTCCTATCGAAGAAAGACCATTGTTGTTTGTGTTCAAGTCAAACTCTTGTTTAATAGCAAAGCCATTATTATTAGAATGTAAGATACTACTGCTAGTCGCAGGAGGGATAATAGGCTGCATGTCATGCTCTATACTAGCAAGCATCCCATGGATCATTTGATTCGTAGGTAATATATTATTACCTAGATTCAGGGAAGGTTTAATATCACTTCCTAAATTCGGCTGTAACAAAGGTGGATTTATATTTAGATTTGAAATTATGCTAGTGCTATTCATAGTATTACTTAAAATGGGAGGGATCAGTGGTAAAGCAATGTTAACATTATCAAGAGGCTCACTCTTTATATCGTGCTCTAAACTGGCTAGTGACTGTTCTAAAGGATCTGTGTAAGTACTAGGCAAAGGAGTTACAAGATTCGGTTTCTTGTCAAGTGATTGGTTAGGTATGGGTGTAAGTTTAGAAATTTGTGCTATTGTTGTAGGAACTACCAACTGAGTAGGTAGTGGTTTTTCGTTTGTTACTGATGGTTTCCTACTCGATGTTGTTACATTTGGTTTACTAGCTACATGATTTGGTATACTAGCTGGTGGCTGATTATTCACAACTGTGTTTGTATTGTTTATTGTTGTAGTAGGTGCTGGTTCCGACTTCAGATTGACCTTTATAAAAAGAAACGTTTATGACTATAACATTTTTATGTTATAAACAATTATTTTAATCAGGAAGAAGTCGCTATGTAAAAAATTGCCTGAGCAAAATGTTAATGCTAAGAACTAGCGTACTTAATTCAAACCACTACAAGGATCTTACATTATATGAGACAGAAATTTGGTTAAATAAACAAAAAATTACAAGAGCTTAAGGAGTAATACTCAAAATAAATAAAAAAAAGATCAAATTGATCTAATATGCAATTAAAATGTTGCAAATGTTTAATTTTTTTAAGTCTTTTCATCTTAAAAAAATAAAAATATGAATTTGTGTTGGTATTTCAAAATCATGATACTAAAAATATTTTTTTTTGTAGTCCTGGCAGAACATATGCACTTTTATCACATCAATAACATTCTAATGATAATACATAGACAGGAAGGTATAGCAAGTGCCCTACAAAAGCAGTTTTAAAATAATATGAGCAATTTGTACCACTTAGCGACCACTGTCCGGTTAAAATATGTAATTAACACAAATTATACATGTTGTAATGAACATAACAATCTAAAAACACATAAAAGCCAAAACAACAGTACAAAGGCTCCCAGACTTTTCAAAAGTTTGCTTAAAACATTTTTGATTATTAAATCCAATAACAGCAAAAGTACTATTCACAAAAAATTACGTTCTAAATCTTGTATTTAAGAAGACTTGAATGGTAAGAAAATACAAATTAATCAGAAAAATGTTCAGTACCTGCGAGTCTTATTAACATTTCTAGTTTTTTTAAACAATAGTATAGTTACTTTATGCAAACTTTAATGATCCATTTATCTACACATTTGCATTTTGGTGTTAAAATATTTACAAATAATGTAGAAGTTGGTTATAAAATTATTTAACTCACCGATAAATTTCCACTTGCACTTGGAGACTTTTTGTTTTTCTTTTTAGGGGGACGACTTGTAGCACCTATAAAAACTATCACTAAGTATATTTATTTCACTAATAAATTAGGCCCTGAGTGCACTTAGGTCTTACCACTATAGTAAAACAATAACTATTTCATAGTAAATTTCATATGAATTTATTTCGACATAGTACTTAACATCTTATTTGAATGTATATTTGTATTCATTGTACAAAATGAAACGCAACACTACGTTAAACAAACATGGGCTATACATCTACAGAGGCAAGATGCAAATAATATGCTGCATTTGTGAATTTTTCAAGCGAAGATTACATACATAATTAACTTATTTACACAACTATGTCTCGAATAAAAATAATTTGTGCAGCTTTATATTATATACAGGCGAACAGATTTAATTTTATAATTAAATTACTAAAACTACTGGTAATAAATCTGATAAACTTCATTTATTTAGATTTTAGAATGCCCTTACGTAATGTAAATGAAATGAAATTAAAATAATAAATAAATCAAAATTAAAATGACAGTAGAAATATATTTATAGTAAAATTGCGGAGCACATACAAACAGAAATATAAGATGTGAACAATTATATTCAAATTACAGTGCAAAAAAAGTTTTTAAAGTGAGAACAAGGTATGTACAACCATACCAATCAAAAAAACTAAAATTACGCATTACACATACACATATATTAAAGGGATACTTTAAAATAACAAAAAAGAAACATGTAACTCTAAAGACAAGTGTGACGATATTACATGTAACTCTTGGGATTACAATTTAAAATTGTTAAAATTATATACACTTTCCATCACAACTAAAATTGCATGATATGAAACAACTTCGCTATAATTAATTTGTTCTTTTAAAAGAAAACAAACACACAGACGTACATACAGGACGACTTGCCTCTAGAATAAGTCAATTGCTATTAAATACAGAATACTTTTAAACAGCCTGAGTGCAAACAATGTGAATGGAGGCCTGCACAGCAGATTTTACTAATACCAGAACCATACAGCACTAAAATAACCTTTAGTAAATTTACCAACTCACCAGAAATTAACAATAACTCTATTCTTGATCATTATTATAAAACCCACAAAGTTCAAACTAATTTAAAAAATGAAAGTCTACCTAATTTATGTCCACAAAAATTTCAATTTAAAATCCTTTTGTTAGTAATAACATTACTATCATTACTTTACTATCAAACTTTGATACCATGTGCGCTGATTTTGCTGATACTTATTTGGTAACACTGCTACTTAATATTTACATTTTTAATCAGAATTTGATCACCTTAAAGGTATAATTGTCTTGTAAGATCTATAAATTAGTGTGGTTAACCCTAAAACATATTAATAAGACTAGTGTTACGATAATAAAGGGTGTCCCAGATATGATTAACACCTTGATTATCAAATTTATTTTAGAAAAAGCCCCGACAAACCGTTTATTTTATTAAATGGAGGAGGAAAAGCTACATACAATGGCAAAAAAACTATTCGGAACTTTGATGCATCTTAAAATCGCTTTATTCAACTTTTTGTTTTTAAATGTCACTGGTATCATTCAAAGTCAAAATAAGATGTAAATTTTCTTGTTTTTCAATCCTTTAAACATATTATACTTTCGTTAATATATTGAGACAAATGTCAACTATCAATATCTCACGGAGACAACCTCTCTGAATCAACTAATTCATTTAGCTTTAAAATTAAAACTACATCACTACATTTACTCATTTAGGCACACAATATATTTCTATGGCCTACCGATACAAAAAAACATACATCTATAATAAAAAGTTGCCTTTTAAGAATACATCATAAATTCTAATTTATTTTTGTCAGTGAACACAGATTTTTCCACTACTTAATATAATATATAAGATTTGTTGTATCCAACGCCATTATAGAGGTGATAGCGATCTCGAGACACCGTGCATTAACGATTTTATTGCTAGCGTTAGATTAACTTTCGTCTCATTTATAAAGTAGTATACTCACTAATTCAGTTAGACTGAATACGTAAAATGTAAAATTTATTTAAAACAAACCGCACATAGATATCTTAAAGCGTGAACACATTGTACTGCACAAATGTTAATGATACAAACACAAATAAAAGAAAATGAAGAATCAGCCACCACACACATTGTCTGCATTGGAAACGTAGTTTGCATATTCATCTGTATGTTGAACATGTCGATATAAACAAATTCCAAAATATGGATGTGGTAAGACCTAGTGAACTGTATGGTTGGTCCGCAGCTGGCAGACTCCACACTTTATGCACTCAAGGCGATTTATATTAATTTATCCACTCTAAACAACAGCCTGGTTTGGAAAATTATTAGGATACTACCATACAACAAGCATGGTATGAATTATTATTATTATTTTTTAAATGTGGTAAATATTTAAGTCTGTTTAGAGTGGCATTTAAGACTTCAGTATTTTAAATAAAACACGGTATTTCATTTATGCAAGGACAAAATTTCGCATAACATGAAATTACCATTGGCAACAACAGTAAACAAAATTAGTGAATCAAAGCACTTAACAATAAAATTCACATTACGCACATTACATTGTTGATAATTATTTTCGCAAACATT
This sequence comes from Elmis aenea, assembly GCA_947652605.1. Lineage (NCBI taxonomy): Eukaryota > Metazoa > Arthropoda > Insecta > Coleoptera > Elmidae > Elmis > Elmis aenea. The sequence continues at coordinate 15,499,136 of OX393576.1, forward strand.
TATTGCCGCGGTAATTCATGTTAAACACACTACTAATAAATATATAATGAATGTACAGCACCAGCTTAAATGCATTTTTAAATCAAAATTTGATCATACAATCCACAACGAAATCTAGTCAGTCCTAGCTATTTTCCTCACAAACTTCTAAATATATCTGTTTAAATATTTCTCTTTTTCGATATAATTTGTTAAAGCAAATAATTTAATTACATGAACTTTTCATTGCATTACGACCTGAAAGCTGTTATCACTTAAATGCCGATAGTTTATATAGGAAAATAACTAACTTCAGAAGACGTTACATAATATTATTATCATTGTACTAATTAAATTATACACATTTGGTATTATTAAATACCGTAAATCTCATTTCAGCACAATGTAGTTTAATCTGTAAAGAATATTTCACTATGTACACCGTAATTCTATATTATTAAACAGATGTCGAGTCTATTTTTCATCAACACTCAGTGTTGTCTAATTACGTAACGATTGCTTCTGCAAAGAACACAAGTTAGCTAATATATTGACATTCTCACAACAATTAAAAATTATGTAGGTACTCTTTTATGTATCGCCGATGCTTTTAAAAGGTAAAAAATGATTACACGAAATAACGAAGTTTATATTAGAAGTTTTGATCATTCATAAAAATCATGTCTGAAAATACCACTTTTAATTTATAAATATTAACTTCATATTGTATACCTCATCACCTTCTTAGCATAAATTACAGCAAAAATGTTGTATGCCGTATGGCCTGAGTTTGCAAGCTGGACTGTTTTATGTGAAAATACATCATTAACTAATATTCTGTTTTAAACTTACGAATCATGCAGAAGACATGTTATTATGACATTTAATATTTTACTACGGTAAAGAAAAATAGCATTAACTTCCACAAATTATGAATCAAATGTATTGTGTCATATATGATTCTTAGCAAAGAATCATAATTTATTAAAGAATTATCATCAAGAAATGAATATACCTTTTAAAAATGTTAATATTGAATGTGTATGCTTGCAATCCAGGGTCCTTTATCAAGGATCAGTCAAAGAAGAGAATTGAAAAGAATTTAATTTTTCAGACGTATAGTTAAAAAATGTGATTTACACAAAAATTAAATTTAACTGTTGTAAAAAAATGCAGATTGAACCTTTGTAGAATATATTAAAATATTATTTATGGTAATTTTGTAAATTGTACTACTTCAAAAATGTGAATCAATAATTAGTACGGTTTATTTACCAGTAATTGACTAGCACAGTTCTTATAGTGTAAATAATTAGCAGATTGGTTATACTTATTTTCAGTTCAAAATTTACATATTATATTATAACAAATATATAATTAGGCAAAAAAAAAGGATTTTTCAACTTATTCGCAAAGAAAGTGTAAATCAGTGATAAGCTATTTTACTTGTTTTATATAGCACAGCTATAAGGTTCTTTAAAAAACTGTATTATAAGAACTAGTTTTGTTAATTGGTTCAACATTCTGCACCAAGGCAAAAATAAATTTCCAACTTGGAAACTGAATTATTTTTTAAATTTTAAATAAACTTTAAAAACAACTTCAATTTGTTTCTAATAACAAAATATTAATTTGCTATTTCAGTGAGCAAAAAAATCTATTTTGTATGTAAATAAAAACTACATTTTTATAATACATACTAGGATTTAATGCGGTTTTTTTGGATTTAAAATAACTAAATCGTTGGTTATTTGGTAAAAACAAAGTACTATTTTGGTTAAATACAAATGACTTTTATTTGATATTCTTTAAAATTCTATAAAAAAAAAAACGGTAAAAAATTATAAATATTAATTAATTATACATACAACGTAAAAAATAATTTTACAAATAATCAGTACCAAAACAAAAGTTACAGTTTCTATAAGAAAAAATTGATAATACACTCGTTATATAAAAGTTTTTTTAAAAACATTTGAAACACCATGCAATAACATTAAGCTGTTTTCCAATTTTAAAGACTTTCCAAAACGATTTTGCACTATTACATGTATGTATCTGACAAATACATTAGCTTAAATTTCATTATTTTTCTGTAAGTACACTGAAATGTTTGACTCCAATTGAAATGTTACGAAAAAAAATTAATTTTCAGATACAACGCTTATATTAAATCTTGAAATCCTTTTTGAACTGTCTGAAACAGAAGATTTTTTAAATTGATAGAATTTAAAATTATATTATGCAAAAAAGCACGCAAACATTGTTTACCAAAATTAAAAAATTACATTAATGCAAAAAAAAATATTCGATAGATATGTGTTGCTAATATAAAAAGACAAATGATAATCTACCAGATAGATGTTAAATCAGTTCTTGAGTAGTAAAAACTCCCAAACTTTACAGTTAAATGAACAATAAAAAACGCAATTAAAAAAAAAAAAAAACACTTAAAGATGAGTCTAACTAAAAACTCTACATCTAGAAATTTCACAAACACGACTTTTATTATTTATATTTTTTGTTTGCTGGACTACTCAAATCATGTCGTTTCATAAGTAATTTTTTTTTAACTGTAACGGAATTAGACATCTAAAAAACCTTTATAATAATATTGAGTATATTATATAAAAGTATTGACCATCTCACTACGTCAATTATCATGTATAATGAATCTCTGTCTTGGTAAATGAAGTTAGCCGAGTATTCTGCAAAGTACTAACAATTCATGTAAGATTTAATTGCTCTTTTTTTGAGCATGTATACTACAAAAAATACAAATAATTAAATTTAAAAAGTTGTATAAATAAATCAATAAATTATTAAAATAATCTATAAGCCCCAATAAACAAGCATTACGATGAACTTTGTTTCTTGTTTACTGTTTCAATATTGTTAGAAAAACTGAATAATTTTAAGACATGGTATTTTCAGACTTGAAAATTTTATGCAAATTATTTATTAATGATTTTACCTGTGATTTCCATATTAGCCGACCATTAGTTGTACATTGCACACAATTGATTTAGCTGTTGTAATATGACTAATAGCAATTTTATTCCGGTAGAAAGCTTTAAATTTGTAAGTGTTGCGGACGTGTTTAAAAGCACCAACATTAACATAAAAATTATATAAAAGAATACATTGTATAAAACACTTCGGCAAATACTACAAAAGAAACTATTAAATAAAAACAATCTTGCTTCAAATCCGCAACAACACATACGAATGCTACAGGGAAGTAAATAATGGGAAAAATAAATTAAAATAGTCCAAATAAAATCGACAAAAATTTGTGTGCTTCAAAGAAAAATCAAGGACAATCGAAGTGCATGGCACGATTAATTTAACCTATCGGAACTATGTGATATACGCCACATTTATGCAATTCGAGAAAATAAATCCTAGCTAGAGGTACATAATACGTATGTTACCATGTGATTTTATAATGTGTTACGAACAGAACGTCATCTGTTAACATTTGATGGAATATCACTATAGATGAGTGATGGTATTGAGAGCTAACCTGCTTCGCTGTCACTGGAGTCACTAGAACTGCTGGACAAACTCGAACTACTGCTATCTGAGTCCGAACTACTGGAACTGGATGATAAACGTCCAGACGGGCCGCCGGTCCCTGTTGGATCAACTTTATTGGCCTCATCTGAAACAAAAACAAATATTTTCAATAAGTAAATGTAGCTTTAAAGTAAAGAATATTTCGTCAGTGTAAGTCCAATACCGCATATGAGCCAATCATTTCAAAATACGTTTTTTGGGTGTTTTCAGTTGAACGGCACATGCCGCATTCAAATTTTGAAATTGACCGATACACTGCGTTCACTCGGTTAAAGTCAATACCACGAATAAACCATCACCACTAAAGAAACAAGCAAGACCTCGTATATTCCTAGATAGCGGATGAGCCGTACTAGATTTGCGTGAAAGCAACACAGCAAATGCACACAAAATTAATTGTTCATCTTTTTTATTGACAAAATTTAAAGGTTTTTTGTCCCTCCGTAACATTTTAATGAATGGTTCTTCAGCGGTATTGTACTTACACCGACGACTTAATAATTATGGATATATTTGAACTACAGGGAGTCTTATTTTCAATGAAAGTGCAGAGTAACCTTCACTATTATCAACTATAGTAGTAGTATAAAAAAATTAGTAACATATTCTCATGCCATTTTTGGAATAACTTAAATGTTGCAAACAAATTTGATTTTTTCTTTGATTTTCAAAATATGGCCAAAAACTCATTATCACATTTGTTGAAATTAAAAAAATTAAAGAATTTTAGAAAGTATACAAATTTATTGTATGTTTTCGACAAAGAATACGATTTTTTTTCAACCTCGATTTAAACATAAGAATGATAAAATTACATTTTATTCTCCAGGCTTTCGCAGCCATTGTTTATGTTACAATCTTCGTTCCCGTTCGATCATACTGTCTTAGAATCACCGTATATTACAGACTTTTAGTCGACCGATATCTTTATCAAACGACTGATAATATACCCGGCTGTAGACGCGTGACATTCCACCTGATGAGTTCGTTTCGCCTAAGCGATTTCATGATGACCGGGGGGTTTCCAGATGTTTGGTAGTTGCAAGCCTGTATCTCTATAGAAGTTGTTAGGGTTCTTGACAATTTCCATGGATAGTCTAGATATAGTCTCGGCCAGAAGTGGTTGGTGCAGGCCAGTAATTTTGTTTCATCAAATGATACAGTATACCCCGTGCCCTGGGCATGTTCTGCTACGGCCCAGGGCACGGGGCACACATATATACAGGGAATCCATGAACATTGTCGAGAACCCTAATAGAGATACAGGCTTGCAACTACTAAACATCTGAAAACCGGTCATCATGAAATCGTTGAGATGAAACGAACTCATCAGGCGGAACGCCACGTCTCTACAGTCGGATATATAAACCTAACAACAAATCTACCAAATCAGTCGTTAGATAAAGACCAAGACAGCATGGTCGAAACGTCACGTAATCAAAGAAGATGCGGTTCCAAACCAGAGAACGAAGATTGTAAGATAAAATGACATATCCAAGCAGCATTAAGATAATGTAAAATTAGCTAAAAGCTAAATAAAGATTTATTATTATTATTATCCATTATAAAACAATTTTTAAAATTCGTAGGGATACGATAAAATTATAACTTGCTTGTTTCTTCATGGCCTACTTGAAAATATTACGTTATTTTGCCCTAATAATTATCAATAAAATTGCGATACCTTGGATAATATCAATTTTAGGTATAAAAGGGGTTTAAATTAAAGGAAAATCAAAAAATGAGTTATCGATGTTTAAACTATCACAAGTTTGAACAAGCATAAAAAAATAATTTCTACTGTCCTTTCAAAGTATTCAAAAAAATTTTAAAGTACTGTATCGCTAAAAATTTTCATAAAAATGGAAAATTTCACAAAAATGGTTAACTATAGATCCATATAACCAAGCTCATACTTTTTTTGAAGTGAATTTAACACATTAACTGTCCCGCCCAAAAAAGAGGGGGGTCTCTAACGTTACACTCCTTTGTTTGGCAATGGTTTAGCACAGAGCCGTGAGTTGTATACAATGCTCATGGCACCCGGATCCCGACATCGTGTGATTTGTATTAAACTCACGTGGCAGTTAACCCTTTAGGGCCCAAAATAAGTTTTCTTAATAAAAACAAAAAAATAATTCACTTATTTAACTTAAAATATCATAAAATCAACAATAAAAAAATCTGCTTGTAATTATTTTTCTTTAAATAAAAAAAAAGGCGGTGGTTTCACCAGTTAACCATTGGGACAAAAAAAAAACACTTTCACTGTTCGTGGTGTTTAATAATTTAATAATAAATTAATTTACTTTCAGCCCAAAATAATTTTTTTCAATAAAAAACAGCTATCATTTACTTCATTAACTTAAAATATCTTAATATTAACATTAATTTTATAACTTTGAATTTAAAAACAAATCCATAAATAATTTATCACCCGATTATAAGTCACTTATAAATTTAATTACCAGCCATTATAATTCACCAATTGCGTAAAATTTAATAGTTTCTTGTAATTTACCATTGTTTGATAAGGTAACTTACACCATGCAAAACATTTAAATGATATTTTATTGGTCAGACCTATTTTAGTACCAATTATTGCTTTCTGCCTTAAGACAGCGGTCTCTAAACTTTTTGGTCGCGCACCCTTACTTTGTCGCAGGATTAGCACGCATCCCAAAATAAAAAATCACAAAATTTGCTTAATTATGCTGTGGAAATAGAAATATTAATTCATTAAGAATTATCCGGTGCACCCCAAAAATCCACGCACACCACTTTGGAGACCTGCTGTAAGACATAGGGTAGCAATAGTGGTTTTAAAGCGTGGCCACTGGGTATCATGTAATAAATTATTTGAAAGGTGCTTTCTTGGTAAAACTGCTAGGAACCAATGGGTTAACATGTTGAAAATGAATCTAAATATATGAAAATATACAGGGTGATCTATATCTAATTTCATAGTTTAAGTTAAGTCCGTTTCCAGTTGAACCGAAAGTTATATATTAACTTCAATATTTTCATCGAATCCGGTACATACAATAACGGTCAGATACCAAATTTCATTGTAATCTAATACCTTCAATATTATTCTAGATATTTGTCATACTTTTGGCCAGCACTGTATGTATATACCACAATATTTCATCAATTTTATTTTTAAATTATACTTGTAGTTGGATTTAACAATAAATAATTTTGAAAAGAAGAGAGTTACAGATAGATGATTATAGATTTTATTTCTTGATCAATAACGTATGTCATGAAATACTACAAAAAATTATACTAAACAAATGAATACATATTGCAATCCAACATTTTTCCAATACTCTCATCACTAATTCTCATAAAAGTAAAGCACACAAAATTATTTCACATACAAGATCTTTTCAGTAGATTTGCACCAAAAAATTCTTTTGCAAAAAAAAAAATAATTAAAAAATGTTACATGTCGAAACTCACCTTTCTTAGTAGTCTTCTTCGTGTTACCAATCTTATCGTTAACATCAAGCAGTCTCTTTTCTAGCTCTTGTTTTTTCTCGGCCATTTGTTCATCTTTTGATTTTCCTGGCATTTTCTTATCTGAAAATAAAAAATTACCTACCATTAATAGTTGTTTTAAAAACTCAATACTTGATTTCTATATGGGGAATGAAACATCAGCATAAAAATAAAAAATACATATACCACTAAATATTCGTGGAATATGATTTAATATACAAAAACTTCCATCACCACTGTCACCATAATATAAACAAAAATATATAAAATTATTCAGCCATGTAAAAAAAATTATTCTTCGTGAATTACTTTCGAACTTAACCGTAGTGATCTTGTTAATACTTTCAATTGTGGCAAAAAAAAAAGTAGTTAATGCTAAAATCAGAATACTGTTTAATTCCAAAAACACTTGAAGAATTAAAAAGTTGATAAACGGAGGCTACATTTAAAAAAAAAACTAAAAGTTTTCAGTTTTTCTTAAATAAGGCCACATTTTTTTTTAAATTCAAAACTAACAAAAATTACCCAACTCGACTCAAGCTGACTGTACAGGGTGGTCCAAATTCGATGGGATTGCATGGGTATCTCGGTTAATATTTAAGATAGAGAAACGGTTAAATTACCCAAAAATGGGCAGTTTTTTGAGACAAACTCAAAACCGTTTTCAAAAATATTTTATCATTTCCGGTTTTCGAGTTATTGAATAAAAAGTGTTTTTTTTTGCCATATTAATAATGTGTCATATTTCCGTTATTGTTGTAAATATCGAAAATATTTATAAAATTTATTTTTAGATATTTTTATTCTTAATTTGATTATACTAAAAAAAATATTTTACGCTCTACGTTTAAAAGTTATGACACAAACTTACCTTTTTTTAAATGAGAGCGATAGTTGGCTATGACCTGTTTAAATTCCTTATTTTTTTTCTCATTCCAAATATGTAAGGGTTGATGTATTTATTTTCAATAATACGCAAGTTACGAAGGTTTTTTAGTTTTTTTTTTTTTAAGAAAATCAGTCTGTGAATACAAAAAAAAATCAGGCTGTGAAAACAAAAAAAAAACCTCGTATGGTACATGTTACCAAGGTTTTTAAATTTGTTGTTGAGATAAACATCAAAAATTAACTAAAAAACCTATGTAACTTGCATATTATTGAAAATAACTACATCTACCCTTACGTATTTGGAATGAGAAAAAAATAAGGAATTTAAACAGGTCATAGCCAACTATCGCTCTCACTTAAAAAAAAGGTAGGTTTGTGTCATAACTTTTTAACGGCAAGCGCAAACTTTTTTTTTTTAGTATAATCAAATTAAACATAAAAATATCTAAAAATTATCTCCATACATATTTTCGATATTTACAACAATAACAGAGATATGACACATTATTATTATGACAAAAAAATACTTTTTGTTCAATAACTCGAAAACCGGAAATGCTCGAATATATTTGAAAACTGTTCCGAGTTTGTCTCAAAAAACTGCACATTTTTGGTAATTTAACCGTTTCTCTATCTTAAATATTAAGCAAGATACCCATGCAATCCCATTGAATTTGGACCACCCTGTATAGTGTTTACAAAGCCCAACTGTATGGTACGAAACTAAATCAACTACTAAATATTGCACCATCAATAATGAAGATAGCACAATTTGAGTATTAATGAAACCATCCACCAGATATTCAGCATAAAATAAAATTAGAATTACACCCATTTGACTGGTAGAGCATGCTTTTGAGAAATATAAATGCAATTATTTTTAGCAGTTCTTAACAAAAATACAACACATTAAACAAATAAAAATTATGTACTGTGTCCTAGAAATACTTAAAATAGACGGAAGAAATCTGGTAGTAGTTTTCTAATAAAACACAAACAAAAATATATTTAAGAATGTGTTACGTTATCTTCATGTTGTAATAATAATAGTTATTTATGTATCAAGGCCAAAACGTGCAACTTTTTCGGCCGCGTCTCCAGCAAACAGGCAAGGACGAAAAAGTACGTTTTGGCCGAGGTGCATATTACATTTTTTGTGCGATCGAATTAAAAACAATTAAATTTTTAGTATTTTTCAAAAATATAGGTTAGAAACTAAGTGACATTCTGTCACTGACAGATGACGGCGTATGCTGTTAGCGGTAGAAACGTATTTGCATAATTCTGTACATAATTTAAATAACCTTTTTTTGTGCGATTGTTATGTTTTATTCATAAATTTAAACATTAATTTTTCAGAAAACCTATTAACTTTGGCAAAGTAATTTTCAAAGCAAATCCTTAACCATTTAATCTGCATAACTTCACGATTTTTGAACTTTGAAATAAATGTTTAAGAAACTATTGCTATGAACTGCTTTATGGGCATTTCAGGGACACCCTGTATACATTATAATAGGAGTATTATTTTTCATTTGTATCTCACTTGTCAACTCAGAAGTTTACAGAAATTGCGTTTACCCCTTTAATTTGGATTGTTTTAAAAAAAATATATTGATAAAAGGTATATAGATAGAAAAAAGCAATTATTTGGGTACACCCTTTTCAACAAAATAATGTAAGCTTTATTTGTAAACATTATAAACTTGAATACAAGCAAAACTCATTCAAATTTCCACATTCACATTGCTAGACACGTCAAAACCATTATAACCGGCAGCTGAAACATTTTTATTTGTATACAGGGTCCGCCTAAAGTCTTGCACCAACTGATATATTGTCAAAACGAATGTGATTTAATGCCGAATTTACATTGGTATAGTAGCTAATGCAAGTTACTAAATCAAGTAGCTAAAGCAAGTTACTAAAATCAAGTAGCTAAATTATGCGTCTACACACAATTTAGTGAAATTGTTTAGTAAACTGACAGAATATGTGGTAAGGAAAAAAGCGTGTGTGGATTAAGATATGGTTATTAAGAAGGAAAACACATGGGGTTTCGTATAAATGTTGTTAAAAGTGCTTGCCAATGAAGATGTAGTAGAATGCTTGACATTGACGGTTAAAAAGTGGTGTGGGCAGGTTAGGTTACTTGCTCAAGTAAATAGAAATTACTAATCACTAAATTGTTTACTAGCGCAAGTACTAAACAAAAGTGTCTACACGTTGCAAGTAGCTAAATTTAGTTACTTGATTTAGTTACTTGCATTAGCTACTATACCAATGTAAATTCGGCATAAGAAACGAAAATGCAGGGTTGTCAATAACAACTCTTAGCCCATAATTTGAGGATATTTTCGAAATGTTAGTAATCTTTGTTTCCATGTGGTGGCGCCACATGTGTTTGTTTTAATGGCAACAAGGGTCATGATGGGTATCATTGGATAGCTAATTTTTTTTGTGAATATGACACAGTCTATCACAAGTGGGTTTGTCGCATTACAAAATTTTAAAGAAAAATCGAAAAACCAAAATTTCTGTTTATTCGTTTTTTTTTTACTATGGTAACAAACTCATTGGTTTCCATAGAAACTTATTTTAGTTGTATGTCTGTCAGTTTAAAAGTCACAAGTTTAATACCTACTGTTACCGTGGACCTATTGATAAGAACTCTATCCGGATGAGTATCATTAAGCACATTCTCTTTTGATCTCCATAACCGACCGTAATTAAAATTTTTATTCTTTCCGTTTCACTTAAATTCATTTTTAAAACTCGACGTTTTGACAGTAAGTATTAAACTTGTGACATTTAAACGACAGACATACAACTAAAATAAGTTCCTATGGAAACCAATGAGTTTGTTACCATAGTAAAAAACCGAATAAATAGAAATTAATGTTTTTCGATTTTTCTTTAAAATTTTGTAATGCGACAAACCCACTTGTGATAGACTGTCATATTCACAAAAAAATTAGCTATCCAATGATACCCATCATGACTCATGTTGCCATTAAAAAAAAAACACGTGGCGCCACCACATGGAAACCAAGATTACCAACATTTTGAAAATGTCCTCAAATTATGGGCTAAGAGTTGTTATTGACAACCCTGCATTTTCGTTTCTTAAATCGCATTCGTTTTGACAATATATCAGTTGGTGCAAGACTTTAGGCGGACCCTGTATAACTTTGAATCAAATTTTTAATATTTTAACTACTCTCTGGCCTCGATTACCTCGGACCCCTTAAGCACTGCTCAACCTTGCTGTACAGTAGTTATGTCACTGAAAAAAGTATCCGTAATTTTAAGCAAATATATGTGAATAAGAACTGCTAAAAACCAGCCAACATAATTTACTGATCCCAACACAAAAACTGAATTAAACAGTTTTTGAAAATTTCGGCGCATGTATGTTCAAAAATGCAAATGTATAAGCCATCAATCACCATCAAATCAAATAATCATTTTAACCAAAAACCCATGAGACACCAGCAACGTCTACCATGCTTAGAAATGTGTATAGTTCCAATTACATACGTCTGTAGCACACCTACATTATTAAACAACAAATAGGGGTGCTATGACCGGTGGACTGGTGCTATAGCCGCCGTAGACGTTAAGTAACGGAACTTACAGTAAGGCTTACGTGGCTTTTTACGCAGGCATGATGCTACGTAGCTCTCCAGTTCTCGCAGCGTGGATGGTTTTAGAGTTTCAAAATCAATTTCTATTTCATCCGGATTCGAATCTCGAAGCGACGGTTCCCTTGACTGGATTATGTGCACAACTCGACCCAACTTATCACCTGTGGAAGTTAACAATATTTAAAAGTTATGAAACCTACATTAAAGCATTAGAAATGCAAAAAATTTTGAATCGCTACATCCAAAATATTAACAGCCATAAAAATCTCAGATAATATAAAAAGAAAATTTGCTGATTTTTGGCAGATCTTATTTGTATGAAAATCCTATATGATCATTCAGAAAAATGGACTATCGCCTAAGAAACATTTGAAGACAACAAAAACACAAATGCCACCATACGATTGCTCACATTTCATAACGCAAAAGTCAATTTTTGTGAATTACAACTAATTAACAAAGTTTACATTTTTTTCGTAAATGTTTAAGTTATTTGAATTTTGTAAATCAATTTTAACACTTTGGCGCCGCGTGGGCCACCGGTGGACATTTTGTGACTTGCCTCAGGGGCTGTGTGGCCACCGCTGGCCACTCGCAAGGTTTAGTTTAAACCAGGGCTATGGAGTCGGAGTTTAGGAGGAATTTCTGGTCAGTGGAGTCGGAGTCGGGAAAAATGTACCGACTCCGACTACAACAAAAAATTGCGAGGTGGTCCTTTGCCGCAAAATTTAAACTGAAATTTTAAATAATTTTTTTGTTTTTTTTTTTTTCTTATATTACACACCATAAAATGTTTTAGTATTTAATTTTGTTGGAGTCGGAGTCGACCTACTAAAATTATCAGGAGTCGGAGTCGGAGTCGACTTTTTTTTTACCGACTCCGCAGCCCTGGTTTTTACTACACGTATCCACCAGTGGCCACGATATGCATTGATTTTCCTATACAGGTCTGTTGTACAGGGTGGTCCAAATTCAATGGAATAGCTGGGTATCTCGGTTAATATTTAAGATAGAGAAACGGTTAAATACCAAAAATGTGCAGTTTTTTTGAGACAAACTCAGTACCGTTTTCAAAAATATTTTATCATTTCCGGTTTTCGAGTTATTGAATAAAAAGTGTTTTTTTGTCATATTAGTAATGTGTCATATCTCCGTTATTGTTGTAAATATTGAAAATATTTATGAAGATTATTTTTAGATATTTTTATGTTTAATTTGATTATACTAAAAAATAAATTTTTTACGCTCGCCGTTAAAAAGTTATGAAACAAACTTGCCTTTTTTTAAATGGGAGCGATAGTTGGCTATAATCTATTTAAATTCTTTATTTTTTTCTCTTTCTAAATATATAAGGGTTGATGTATTTATTTTCAATATTACGCAAGTTACGAAGGTTTTTAGTTTTTTTTAAAGCAATTCATAGGCTGTGAAAACAAAAAAACAAACAAGGTGTAAAACATTATAAAACTCATGTGGTACAAGTAACCAAGGTTTTTTAATTTGTTGTTGAGATAAACATTGTAAATATTTAAACAACAACATAGTCGAAATCAGCAGTAATGTAGTATATTGCTGTTTATCTTATGTTAAAAATTATTTAATGTTTATCTCAACAACAAATTTAAAAACCTTGGTAACTTTTACCATATGAGTTTTATAAGGTTTTACACATTGTTTTTTTTTGTTTTTACAGCCTATGATTTTCTTTAAAAAAAAAACTAAAAACTTTCATAACTTGCGTATTATTGAAAATAAATACATGGACCCTTATATATTTGGAATGGAAAAAAATAAGGAATTTAAATAGGTCATAGCCAAGTATCGCTCCGATTTAAAAAAAGTTAAGTTTGTGTCATAACTTTATAACGGCGAGCGTGAAAAATTGTTTTTAGTATAATCAAATTAAACATAAAAATATCTAGATATAATCTCCATAAATATTTTCGATATTTACAACAATAACGGAGATATGACACATTATTAATGACAAAAAAACACCATTTTATTTAATAACTCGAAAACCGGAAATGATAGAATATTTTTGTTAATGGTTCTGAGTTTGCCTCAAAAAACTGCACATTTTTAATAATTTTACCGTTTCTCTATCTTGACCATTAAGCGAGATACCCATGCAATCCCATCGAATTTGGACCACCCTGTACAGTCCCAGAGCCAGAGTTGTTTGGGTTGGGCAGATTGTGCAACGAAGTGGAAAAAAAAACATGTAGTTAAAAATACATTTGCCATTTGAAGGCGCCAGGCACTCAACGTGTTAAATCTCGACATATTTGCTCTGTAGCTATTATAATTTCTGAGATCCTTTTGGCCTGATTACAATAAATTATGAAATAAGTGCTTAACTTACCTGGTAGTTTATTAATATCTAAAGAAAGCTGACGTTTTTCATCGTAAGACATGGGTTTCGCGTTATCTTCGTCTTCCGAATCAAACGCTACAGCAGGTACAGGTGCTGCAGATTTTTTCCTACCAGCTCCAGTCTTATTGTTAGCTTTCGGTCTCTTAGGAGGAGCATTTGGTCCTTGAGCTGGTTTGGGTCCTCTAACACCTAAGAATAGAACAAAACTTAGTGTAAGTTAAGTGAAAATTTAGATGTACTGTTTAATACAAACCATGGCACAAACAAAAATAAAATAACTAAAAATCATTAAGAAAATATCTCACCTTTAGTTTTGGGCGGTTTAGCAGCAGCGTTGTTGCCAGTTGTTAGAGTGTGGTGTATGTTGAGGGACTTACTAGGGGTGGGATGGTGCAGTTCTGTAGCAGCCATCTTGAGATCTCCCCCTGACACCACACTAGCTATACTATCGTCAATACTATCCGATAAAATCGAGTTGGGTTTCGTCAAAGCTCCATGCGCACCAGGCTTTCCGAGACTACTGCTATTCGGAAGCATCTTCTTGGGTTTTTCCTGCTCTTTCGGTTTTTTCTTAGTCTTTTTCTTTTTCCCGCTCTCTTCCACAAGCTTCCTCATTTTTTCTTGCATAGCAATTAACTAAAAAACAATTTGTAATACCAATTTACCAAACAGTTTTAAAAATTACTAACTTCTTTTTCTAATAGTTTAAGTTGTTTATTTCTCTTTTCTTCTTCGGAATCTTCTGTTTCACTAGACGATTCTGAACTTGATCCCGATGAACTCGACTCTGATTTCACTGACATACTCGCTGCAGCTGCTATCCTTGTGATGGGTTCATCTGGAATTTTTGCCAATCTAAAACAAGAAAGCATTAACAAAATCTCATTAAAGACATGAATTATTGTCTTACTTCATTTCGAAAACGTCTTGTAATTTCCTAGCCATGGCAACAACGTCGTGATCTGAAGGGTTGTACTTGTAACAGTTTGTAAATATCAGTCTAACATCAGCAGCAAATTCTTGAGCTGTGCGGTAATCTCTGTTATCCATTTTTTGCTTGACGGTACCCAAGTCCATTGGTTTTTTGATAATATCGTGATAATCGTGTAGCCCCAACAATTCTGCATCTACAGGCTTATAAAAGGGCCAAGCATAACTCTGTAACAAAGTAATAAACAAAATAAGTAAATAACTTCATTTAAAAAAAGTAATCACTTTAAAACATGGACCCGAACCGAACCGGAACTGGTACAAAAACCGGAAAGAACCCGTGCTTTTTTCATAAACCATGAACCAGAACTGAACCTTTTATTTAAAAAATTACAACTGCAAAATCGAACCGAACCGACTGGTATGAACAAGTTCAAACTGCTTCAACCGGTTCATTATATTTTATAACGACATTGTATATTTTTCAGTTTTGTAATTTTGATTACATTTTACCAAAAATTTTAAAATTTCAGACAGTATTTTCATTATACCGGGTAATTCAGTTTGACTGTCGCACCCCTATAACTTTTTAATTATTGAAAATAACCCCAACAAACCTTATATTTTTGGAAACGGCGACAAATTCTCTATTAAATGATGTGCATTTATTATCTCTACTATGACGTATGTTGACTGTTTTTTTTTTTAATTACATAGTATACATTTTGTTGTTGATTCGGATAGAGAATTTAATTCTGAATCCGACCGTGTATTAAAAAGGTATGCTTACATAAGAAATTTTTCGAGAAAAATCAGTTCAAAGTTTATTCAAATCATAGCAAACTGTCTATTTAACATAACAAAAAACGATCAAACCTTTAAAATTATACTGTAACTCTAAATGGAAATGTATTAAAAATTAATTTTTAATAAAAATAAAAACAAATAATAAGCGTCGACATAAAAAATTAGGCTTTAATGTATTGCCATTCCAAACACAGTTGTCTTCTATAGGCCTCTACTCACCAACCAATTTGTCGGGACAACCGACCGACCATTCCGATAAATTGTTTAATGTGTTGTCTGTCACCCAACCAACCCGACAGTTGGAACGGTCGGATGGCCAGACCATCCAACAAGCCAACCGGCCCACCACATTCCTCTAGATAAGGACTATTAAAGAAAATTTAACGCTATTTATAAATTTGTTATCCACAAAATTGCATCAGAGCCAAAATACCAAAAAAAGTTATGACGTTTATGCTGTGTTGGTTGGACTGGTCGGGAGGTGTCTAGACAACACCCGACACAGAGTTCCTGATGGTCGGCCCCGACAATTTGGATAATGAATAGAGGCTTTATTTGTAACTGCTTGATTGAAATTAGAGTCTAATTTTTTAACGTCAATGTTTATTATTTGTTTTTATTTTTATTAAAATTTAAGTTTTAATACATTTCCATTGATAGTTATAGTATAATTTTTAAGATTTGATCATTTTTTGTTTTGTTAAATAGACTGTTTGCTACAATTTGAATAAACTTTAAACAGATTTTTCTCGAAAAAATTCTCATGTACGCATACTTTTTTAATACAAGGTCAGATTCAGAATTAAATTCTCTATCCGAATCAACAAAAAAATGTATACTATGTAATTTAAAAAAAAAACAGTTGCCTATCGTGGATTTGACATACGTCATCATAGAGATGACAAATGCACATCACCAAAAATATAAGGTTTGTCGGGGTTATTGTCAATAATTAAAAAGTTATAGGGGTGCGACAGTCAAACTGAATCACCTGGTATTTTGCATTGAACCGGAACTGAACCCGTTACCGAATCATAATAAAATTGAAACAGGTGGTTCAGAGCGTAAACCGAAAAGTTAAAATTTATCGAACTGGTAACCGGAACTGAACCGTTATTCTTTGCAGTTCGGGTCCCTGCTTTAAAAGTAGATCCTTACTTTTTAAATCAAGAATCAGATCCAAAGCAATAATTTTTAATTCAGGTTTGGATTCAGCAGTACTAAGAAAAAATAAATTTTGATTGGGTTCTAATTAAAAGAATACTTTTTTTAATGGTTTACAACTGGTATTTCTTAAGGGCCATAAACCACTGGCGCGACTTGTCGTGCACGTTTTTGTGGGCGCGACTAGTTACACGCGACAATAATATTAGCTTCGTTCGCGGTGAACTAGTTCAGAACCAAAACGTCACGTCTCGGCATTTAAAGGGCGGAGTTAACCCTCGAATTTTGCCGAATACGCCAGAGCCATTTATGTTGAAATGTTTTTGACATCCAAAAACGTCAGTTTTAATGCCGAGACGTGATGTTTTATTGTTGCACGCGACTGACAGTTGCAGTGGGTTATGCCCCATATACAAACGTGTAATCTTAAGTCGCGCACGACAATCGAGTCGTGGCGGTGTCGCTTCTCGAAATCGTGTCGCGCGCGGCAAGCGAGTCGCGTCGCATGCGTCGCATCAGTGAGCGTTGCACCATATAAATACATAGAAAATCTAGCCGCGCGCAACACACCGCGACCTGTCGCACACGACAAGTCGCGCCAGTGGGTTATGGCCCTAAAACAATGTAAACAAAAGAAGTTCCGGAGTAAACTGAGATGCACGAGACTTGAAGTAGTAAACATCGCATTGATTTATCAGCTTCTATACTAGGATGACAAAAAAATCATAATAGTAAAAAGCACTCATAATATTGTTGTTTTGAACCTGGTAAAATCTTTATTAGACTACGATCAGGCACTGAATGAATACTTAGTTTGGATACAGATTCATAAAAATTTGGTTCACGTTTCGTTAAGGCTTTGGACCCGGCATCAAATGGTTTTTGCCAGTGATTAATTAAAAAACAAAACACTTACCGAATGTTTTTTGCAGAATAGCTCTTTAAGAATTTCGTTACACGATTTAAGTGCTTCAGAGAGCTTTTCCTTTGATTTATGAGAAGCATGCTGTGGTGTAGTGGTGTTCATATTAGTAAGAAGGGGTGAAATATTAGCCTGGTTGTAAGGAACAAGTCCATCCAATTCATTACGAATAGGTTTCTTTATCTGTCTACCCGATTCCCGTCGCGTAGAGATTTTGGCTGACTTGGACTCTATAGGTGCATTGTAATCAAACACCGTAGCTGACGGGGTCGTTGTATCAGCCTTTCTTTTTACTCCCTTTTTTAACTAAAGAGAAAACAAAAGTTAAATGCAAAATGGAACAAATTATTGAATGCTACTGGCTACCTTTGCAGGTGTCGAAGGAGGCATTACACTCCCAGGCAAAACATTAGGTGTAAGATTTGGTGGTTCCATGGGGTTTGATAATGGTTGTGCCACATGATACCCAGCACTTGGCTGTACCAACTGTTGGGGCAAATTACTATGGGTGGTAGTTGGTGCAGGAGCTATTGTTGTAGTAGCTGTGCTACCGGGTACCGTGACTGGTGCTTGCGTAACTAATGGCAAACCTGTTGAACCTATTAAAAACAAAAGACACAAATAGATACGATGGTAATTTTTGTTAAACACTAACATAGGTTAAAAAATTCAATAATACTAAAAAATAATGAGTACCTGTGGAAGTAGCAATGGGCGTTGCCACTGTTGATGAAACTGCAGGCGGTCGCCCTCGTCCTGCGCCTGTTCCGACAACACCACCACCACCACCAACACTTACTCTGCCCTTCTTGCCTTTGCCACCTTTAAGCGGTGGGTCAATTACGTACTCCTCTTTGGGCATATCTGCTACCTTGGTAAGAAACACTTTTTCTAATGTCTGTGCCATCACTACCACATCTTCCCCCGGTTTGTTGTACACATAACAATTTGTAAACATAGTATTAAAATCCTGGATGCATTCTTTTCCTGACCAATAGTAATTGTTGTCCAGTCGTTTTTTAATCGTACCTAGGTCCATTGGAGTTTTTATAATTTTATGATAATCCTGAAAAAAGAAAAGATGAGATGACAAAAAAAATTACAGCATTATGGCAGATTACTGGAAATTTTATGCATTTTTAACTACACTCTGGTGCAAAAATATCGAGCCACCGTGCACTTTTAAATTAAGACATTTTTTTAGGTACTATAAAGCAGTGGTCCCCAACCTTTTTATCACTGCAGACCGGTCAAAGTTTGATAATTTTACCGCGGCCCGCTGAGGAGGGGGACGTTGATTGTTTTTATTTTAGATTGATTTGATTTAATAATTTTAATTTAATTGTATTTAAACGCCTTCAAAATAAAATACAGTTACACCAAATAATGAATATAAAGCGATTTTGATTTTTAGGCAGGGCCTTGGGCGGCCCGATACCATTTGATCCACGGACCGGTACCGGTCCACAGCCCGGGGGTTGGGGACCACTGCTATAACGAATTAAAAAATGAAACATGTATTATTCAAAACGTTATTTCATTACCTTTAAAATGAGTTTAAATAGTCGTAAATTCATTTCTTTTCTCTCAAGTTTAGGGTGCTAGAACAAAAGCATCCGCAATATGCGAGGTGGCTCGATAATTTTGCACCAGAGAATATTTTTTATGAAATTTAGAAAATAAAAACTGCACTATTTCCCAAAATGTTTCTCTTTAAAATTATATATTTAGTACAATTTAAATTTCTAGCCTTTTCAAATGTTTTGAATACTTAAAAAAATCTTTTTAAATAATATAATGTTACATTTAAACAAATGTGAAATTTTACCCACAGCTTTAATATGAAAAGGTAAATATAAACGCTGTTATCTTTACATTAAGTATTAATCACCTTGTTTACTGAGCTGCAAAATATAGTTTTATTACCAGGAAAAACTGTTTAGACTTTAACTTATTATTTATACACGTCTGATTCAATATTTAATGTTTTAAATTTTTAATATTATACTCATCGGGGAATAAGACATTCAATAATAATGGAGCAGTTAATCAAGAAAATATGAAACAACATCACAAACCCAATTGACACCTAAAATAATTTTACTTACAGGTAAATTCAGTTTTTTAGCATCAACAGGCTGATGAAACGGCCAGGCAAACTGGTGTTTCATTACAGCTTTGAGTACGGTCTTTTGTAAAAATTGAAGTTGATTTGTAACCCGACCAGGCCGAGATGAAGGTGGATGTACTGGTGGCTGCACAACACCATTTACCGGTTCTACAGGTACATCCATCCGGGGTGGAGGTTCTTTGTCGTCACCCACCTTGGTTGGGCTCTATAACAATGTTAAAACGTTTCCGACAACTGAAAATTATAAACCTAAATTTTAACACTTACAGTATTGTTTTGTGTTGGCATCTCCACCTGCTGCATTTTGTTATCTGGATTGTTTTTTCTGAAACAAAATAAAAATAATATACTCCACTGTATCATATTGTATATGTATAATACTATTAAAATTATATAAAAAGCATGATAACTGATACTGAAGCATTTCTCTAGTGTAGGTACAATATAATTTAATAACCCTACATGTACAAAATATTTCCTAAACATTTTTGATCATTGATTAATCTCTAATAAAACCAAGCAACATGCACACTATACAGTCATAAAACAAAAAACGATAGTATATCTAGCGCCTTAAAATCATTATGGTGCCTGTACACCTGAGAGTAAAGTACTCTCGAGAGTAGCGTCGCCAAGGATACAGCCAATCGCGAGTTACTCTCAGGGGCTGTATCCTTGGCGACGCTACTCTCGAGAGTACTTTACTCTCAGGTGTACAGGCACCATTACATCTAATTGCTACAAGCGGCAGTCAATATGTAATTTTCTTTAATATCGCATGATCTTTTTGTATTTATCTTAAAAAAGTTGCTATTGAGTGTTCATTCAGTAGTTTCAACAAAATAGCAATGGTTTACATCACTATCCTACATTATGATTATCAAATAACTACCTATGAACGGATGGATACTGTACTTTCGTTAATTACTTCACGTTATGTTTTAAGCATTATAAGAGTTTTAACCGCGCATAATGACAAATTATATAAACAGATAAAGTATTTAGATATATATTTGATAACAAATATTATCTGATTTCTCCTTCAATTTAAATCACGGTCCACAATGTTTTCCTCATACCTCGAATCACTAGAATGTATTGATGTTTTTTTTTTACTAACAAATAACTATTATTGTAGTAATTATTATAACAATAATGATATTTGCAGTAGAAAAGTCAAAATTTAAATAAACAAATGATGCTCCATGGTTTGAGCAATACATTCATGGTAGAAAATAAACAATACAAATAATTAAATTTTTGGTACAATGCAACGTTTTACTGTCATTTTAATAACACCTTAAGAGAAATTTGACAGACCCTCAGAACAAATGATCAGATTTTAACGAAAGGATAAAACAATCAAGTAATTGAATTCCCATTTAACTTGACATTCGTAGGTGCCTTGTTATTAGTTTGTTGCAACAAATATTTTTAAACATGTTGTTAAAAGTACATTTATTCAATAAATCAGTCAGATGTTTAGACACTTGCATGTCAACGAAATAGCAATGTTTTTAATCACACACTCATTTTAAAAACCTCTAGTGCACTACTATGAAAACAAAGACGTTATGTAAAAGAAAATGTCTATACATAATATCAACCGATCCATTATCATCATCATGCAAAACCTTTTTGTAACAAACCATAACAGCATCACAAATCATTTTAACATTTAAAAATTCTGGTAAATTTATTAAAAAATTATTATAAAGCTAGCACTATTTTAAATTATTAGCTCACACATAATAAAAAAAATAATAAAAAATAAGTACTACAAATTGATATTACTTTGAAAAATCATGATACCTCAAACTTCTCACTTTGTCTTTTTAATCTAGCCATTTCATTTATGGTTTGTTCCAAAAATTTGTATATTACATTGCACATAAAACTTACCAAAATGTTATGAACGTAAAACAACAGATGTCTTTGGCCTGTCAGTCAGCTGGCTAGACAACGAAGGTCCTGCTTTGCACATCCCATATCCTGGGATTGCATTTCAACAGATTCTACACATTTCGGTTCGCATCTACAACAAACAACGAATTAATAAACATAGTTTATCGATAGACAAAAAAAAAAGAGAATAAATTTGGCTTATATCATGTGCAATAATGTTAATAAAAATTCATGTTCAATATCTGCTTAGCGGTGGTTAAACAATCAACACGGGTTGTGCTATAATTATGTTTAACTAGCAAATGCCGTATGATTGATATATAAAACAAAAATTAATTCGAAACGCCACACCCCCTTCGAAACCCAAAACATTTATTATTGATGCTTAGTAAATAACTTTTGGCAACTAAGCAGTATGTATTTTACATCAGCTAAATACCCTCCAAAATTAATTGAAGGAAAACTATCACAGATGTTTAAGGCCTACTAATCCAACTAATACCCTGAAATTTAACCTTACACTACTATTTACACTTGATTTCTACCATTCTTTCGCATTTATAAACTAGACCTTGTGATGGCACGCGCTTACTATAGGCGGCTGTCTAGGTAATCAAGCCTTCAAGAAAACGGTCGCTATTACCTGATGGCTGGTGTAGTTTTGACGCTTGAACGCGGGAAAACTACTAAATAACCTAAATCAAACAATAAGTACGAACAAAATTACGTCTAGCTTTAGCATTTTTTGAGGTGAATATTCTACATAGCATTAAAATTTCTCTCGAAGCAATGTAACAACATGGCGGGTTAACACACTAAGCTTTGGGGCAAAAGCCGAGTAAACTTTAGCTTATTTAGGTTTTATATTAAGTTCTCTGGTGAAACCAATTATCTACACTCACTAGCACTTAGTTTATATTGTTCTAAAAAATTTACCTGTGTCTATTGGCGATTTATTCGCATAAGAAACGTATAAAATACGGAGTAACACAACACACTCAACACATACCACAAACCCGCTTGCAAAGCTTAGCACATACTGTCGTGATGGCCGACTTGTACGCGGCGTATTGGTGATCCGTCTTTTTAAATTTAAATTTTACAAAGACACTGAGGATCATATCTTAAAACTATTAGCAGATTTATGAATTTCACGGCGTTAAAAATTTTTCTGGCATAAAATAAATAATCTTGATAGCTCCGTTAATTCGATTACGTCAGATTTTTCCTGAAATATAGATTGGACGCCGAGGTCATACAAATGGCTACGTGGTATTGCAGATAATTAATTTCATGTTTAACAGCACGTATTAAAACTAAAGTTCAAAATTTAGGTGCAAAATTTCCAAAATTTCTTCCTTAGAGTATCGGTAAAATGAATTGTACTTTACCAAGCATCTAAATATTGACATCATTCCATACATTTTGTGCAACGTCACAACAGTACACGGGGGGTGGGGAAAATAAGGGAATTGTGGGTGGTTTAATTTCTATGCTTCTCGAAATATTGTAAAAGAATGAGTCATAATATGCAATTAAAATAATGTTTATATTGGTAATTAAAGCAATCGATATAATAAAAATGTAAAATAAACTCTTATTGTGTAGTTCAAGGAAGTTTCTGAATTACATTCCAATACTGAGCTAACTTCGTTTAAAAAATAAAGCGCCGTTCACAAAAATAAATAAACGCATTGCATATACTTAAGCATAATCTATTTTATATTCAAAACATGGAATTTAATTAAATAATAGATATTTCACACAATCAAACAACACCCCACGCATCTTCAAAAGCTGAACATAGTTTTGTACAAGTTAAGGCCGCTGACAGTGGATAATTGCTTATTGAAACTGTATCTTCTGTATAATCCAATTCCAACTTTCCATGTGCCATAGCACCAACAACGATTACTGTTGGATCCTCAGATTCAGGAACTAAATCTTTACATTTAACCACCCTCGATGATGAAAACGATGTTGAAATTTTTTTAACTCCCACTGGTAAATGATCCGTTACTGGGTTTTTAATTACTTTTAGCAGTTTCATATTTCCATCACTAGCTCTTACAGAAAACTTGTGTAAAAGTTGCACTGAAATATTAAAAATTATAGAAACTTTTTATTAACAACATATACAGCACCCCTACCCATTAATCCCGCGAATCTTTTATATGTTCGTGGTATTCTCGTTTGCGGATTAATTTCTATTAAGATATTATTACTTGTGTGCACATAAACTTGTAACAATCCAGCACGATTTAAAGGACTATCCAATAACATTAGCAAACACTGATGGGTTATATCTGGTCGACAAGTCCCTGGTTCTCTATTATTTTTGCGCAATATATTAACATGATCATCACAATTCAACAACTCAAAACTGTTTCCAACCTATAAACAAAGGAAATATGAATAAATTCGGTTTACTAATGGATATAACATACCTTAACGCTCTCAAGCTGTGCTTGTTCCAATATAATAATTAATCGTTTTTCTTGATTTTTAACATGAGATGTAATTAAATGTTGAGGTAAAGGATCAAATTCATATTCATCGTCCTTATTACCTTTAAATTTTCGTTTCTTTCCCATTTAACTGTTTTAATGTTAACAGAATCAAAATAAAAAAGTATAACCTTATTTTATTGATCAAATGCAGAACAAAACATAATACACGTGGTATTAACAATGTCTAGTTCACAAACCTCCAGTAATTAGTCCAAACCATCGTGATATTTGTCACAAACACAAAAATGTGTGTGGTTCACAATGTACCTAACACGTCTAAGAAATTTATATTTTACCGCCAATCACATTTAAAAGTGTTGTATGTTTAAAGTGACACAAAGCATTGCTACTTATTTTCATATTTATAGCACATAGCGTTGGAAGTGCTTCAGTATTTGTTTTTTGTAATTGTTGTCAAGGGTACAAAAACAAACATGAGTGACGTGCAAAACTAAAGAATTCATTGAAAGGCATTGTAAAGCATTTTTCAGTAAGAGAAAATCACAAAAATATTAAGTGAAACTCTAGTGCAGTAAGGCAATTGCAAGTAAGTTTGAACAGTTGAGTTTTTGGTGTATTATATACAATGAATTCTGGACAACACGGAAATTATCCATTGGCTTCGTTATATGTTGGCGATTTGCATTCAGATGTCACAGAAGCGATGCTCTATGACAAATTTTCATCGGCGGGACCTTTAATGTCGCTGAGGGTTTGCAGAGATATTGTAACAAGACGATCGCTTGGATACGCTTATGTCAACTTTCATAGCCCTGCTGATGCTGAAAGAGCTTTGGATACCATGAATTTTGATCTCATACGTGGAAAACCAATTCGAATTATGTGGTCCCAACGTGACCCTTCTTTGCGTAGATCTGGAGTTGGAAATATATTTATAAAAAATTTAGATAAAAATATAGATAATAAAGCCATGTATGATACATTCTCAGCATTTGGTGCAATTTTAAGCTGTAAAGTAGCTATGGATGAGCATGGTTTATCAAAAGGATATGGGTTTGTTCATTTTGAAACTGAAGAATCGGCAAATAAAGCTATTGAGCGCGTACATGGCATGCTTTTAAATGGTAAGAAGGTGTATGTAGGAAAATTCATTCCTCGCCAAGAACGTGATAAGCAGCTTGGTGAAAAAGCGAAATTATTCACAAACGTTTACGTAAAAAATATTAAAACGGACACCCAAACAGAAAATCTAAAAGATTTATTTTCTAAATATGGTACAATCACAAGTTGTGTGATAATGAAAAATTCTGACGGATCTTCCAAAGGATTTGGTTTTTTTGCTTTTGAAGATCCTCAATCTGCGGAAATGGCAGTCAAAAGCTTAAACGAGACGGAGTACAATGGTCAGAAACTGTATGTTGCAAGAGCTCAGAAAAAATCAGAAAGGCTCAGCGAACTTAAACGCCAGTACGAGCAACTTAAAACTGAAAGATATCGCCGTTGTCAAGGAGTAAATCTATTTATTAAGAATCTGGATGATACAATTGATGACAACCGTTTACGTAAAGAATTTATGACGTACGGTACAATATCTTCTGCCAAAGTTATGATGGAAGATGGTCGAAGTAAGGGTTTCGGCTTTGTGTGTTATACATCGCCAGATGAAGCTACAAAGGCAGTCACTGAGATGAATGGTCGTATGATCGGTTCCAAACCCTTATACGTAGCTTTAGCACAACGAAAAGAAGATCGAAAAGCTTATTTAGCCTCACAGTACATATACAGAGTGCGCATGCAGCAGAACTTAATTTATCCACATAACAACGCACCTTATCTTGTACATGCAATCGCTCAGGTTCCAAGAGTCTTCAATCACGTAAACCACATGAGAACTGCTCCTCGCTGGACATCCACACCGGTGCGTCCAAATGGAACATATCCCACGATTAATAATTCACCATACAGAGTCAATTCTCGACCTTCCATACCCAACAGTAACATTCGAAATTCTGTAATTGCTCGTCCAATAACTGGACAACAAGCTACAGTTCATTCAAGACCAAACAGCAAATACACAACTAACAACATTAACAATATTGTACGTCCTTTGAACATGGCTGTTAACAATGGTGGTGATAACGTTCCTTTGAATTCAAATACGTTGGCTGGAACGACGCCTCAAGATCAGAAACAGATTATAGGGGAGAGGCTCTTTGCGTATGTAGATAAAATGTATCCAGAATTGGCGGGAAAAATTACTGGAATGTTGCTTGAAATAGAAAATACCGAGCTACTACATATGATAGACAACCAAGAGTCTTTAAGAGCCAAAGTTGAAGAAGCTATCGCTGTTCTGCAAGCTCATCAAGCCAAGAAAGTCAATATGGTCAAAGAATAAGTTAAGTTTCGTTAAGAATTATTGCAAATTATTTGCAACTTACTTTTAAATGTTTGGCAGTTGATCCCAACTGCTGCTTTAGTTGTTTCCTTAAACGGCCTAAGGCTATCATTTTAATGACTTTAAAATTTATACCAAGGAAGGAAATATTTTAGGAGACAAAAAATTACGCAAAAAAATTAGCTTGACGTTTTCCTTCCTTTTAATTTAGATGATTAGGTTAGATGTTAAACATTTTTGTTTTGTGTAAGTGACATATATTTTGTATTTATGCCTTGTGAAGTACATTTGTAAGTTTCTTAAGTCTTATTTACGAATTTTTTTGTGGAAAATTATAAAAGTTATAAATCTTAATTTTGTAGTTTTATGTAGTTAACGAGACAGGTAAATTTTTAAAAATATTTTTAGATTTGATTTTAAATTAATGGAGATGAAGTTATAAATTTAAAAAATTTAACCAAGTTAAGTATCTATTTTCATCAGTTATGGTATGATTAAATGCAAATGTGGTACGTTTGGAAAAAACAATTGTACTAAATATTTAGACGAAATTATTAATACGTAAAAACTTTTCTATATTACTGTTATACACTATGGACTAACATTTTATTTTTATTTTCGTTTTAACTAACGTTTTAAAATTGCTTTAAAAGTATGTTGTAAGTTTTAATTAAATTATCTTTTTTCACAAAGTAGGATAACAGTTGACAGAGGTTTTTTTTTTACACGAAACACTTCAATTTTTCAAATAAAGAATATTTTATAGTGTTATAAAAAACAACGCTTCTTCCAGTGAAATCGAAAAAGACAAAAGTTGCACATCACAGTAACACAAAACGTGTCCATTTTAACAAATTTATTGAAACTTTACAAATCAAACCTATGCATTATTTTTTTGATCTACAACGGGAATGCAGTCAAATTCTTGAACTTTTACGTGTAATTTTATTGTATTAAAAATTCAATATAATTTTAGTTAAATAGTGTTTTCGCGCAAAACACGTTTCGCTTTGTATAATGATAAATGGTCTATATCTTGTTCATAAATTCATGTAACTTAAAAGTAATTTTTTATTTTTAAGGTGTAAACAGTAGTTTAATTTAATGCGTAAAAACTAAGATGCAGTTTTTAAGGTGTTCTTTATCCATATAATACAAACATTTAAGTTTTAAATTTTGCACTTTATAGTGGATGCCGAACACGTTCAGTTTACTGTGAAAGCGGACGCTGAAAAATATCCTGTTAAAAATACATTTCTCGTACTGTCTTGATAATTCGCTGCTATAATGTTTTTTCTCTGTCTAACAAAGTGCCGTGTCTTAGACATGCATCGAAATTTCCCTACCGCTCTGTTGTTTGAGTCATCAACTATAATGGTACTTAAACAGTTACTTAAGTAAAGAAAGTTAGCTAAAGTAATTGTCGATTATGCGTTTAATGCAATTTATGTTTTGCAACAATTGCAAATAAATTTTGGGCCCTGTTTTAAGTGCATATGGCTACTGTAAGTGATGCAGGTAAGTAATGTCAAATGTTGAATTGTCTTACTACATGGCTAGAAAGTATTTGGGTGTTAACACATTTAGGGCATAATGCCATTCAAAATAATGTGATGTACATTTTTAGATGAACACAAATAATATTTTATTAATTTATAAACACTATTGTGCATGAAACTTGGCCTTCATAAATTATTTAGATACTTTTTCCATTCTAATCTATACAATATTTCTTACATGTGTACATGCTTAACATATTTTTGTATCTATGATTATTCATGTGGATCACTTTTACTAATTGCAAAATTTGTTAGTATTTGCTTAAAAAAGCACACACTTGTGCCAATGTAGTGTTCTAATTTTATTTATGTATGTAGGGGAACTGCGAGAAGATGTACCTCTTAGGAAAGGAGCCAAGAGTAGCCGGTTCTGCTCTTGTGATGAGGAATTTTTGGGTGGACCACGATTTATCAGCATAATATTTGCTGTTTTAACGGCTATCATAACAGTAGCTTTGTTTATTCAGATATACTCAGGAGATTATCAGGTTAATACGTATTATTTTTTAAATATTCTTGTTGCTTATAAGTTAAGTATGTAATTCAAAATCACTGATTCTAACTTATGTCAATTCCTATATACACATTGCATATTACTTTATCAGCAAGATTTAATTATTTTTTTCAATTCAATAAAAACTTTTTACTTTACTGATAAACCAGTTTAAAACTGTTGGGAAATTGAAATAGAAATACACCCAATGAGTAAGTGATTTTTAATTAAGTCCATAAACTTTTATTTACTAATATTCTTAAAAATTAGAAAAATGTGAAAACTAATGCTTTTAATTTTTGATCATATTGTTTTAAAGGTTGTACCGCATGGAAGTGTGGCAACAGACAGTAGAGAATGTTCTTCAGTTGGAACATCAATTTTAAAAGAGGGAGGTAACGCAGTTGATGCAGCTATTGCAAGTGCCTTTTGTTTAAGTGTTGTGAATCCCCATACCACTGGTTTAGATGCGTAAGCTTGGAAAGCTTGATGTAATAATTTTTATTTATCCCAATTTTTTTAGTGGAGGAGAATTATTAATATATAGTCATAAAATTCGTACAAATCCTGATGTGATAAATTTTAGTGATAATGTAGTAGAATCCAATGAGTTACCTCGTATGGTGCTTGGACTAATTTATGTTCATCAACAGTTTGGGCAATTACCATGGAAGCAATTAGTTGAACCAGCAGTTAATATAGCCAAGTAAATACCATATTATTATTGAATGCTGATATTTTGATTATAACAAATTATTTTTTTTACATCTAAACTTTAGGCATTACTATACAGACTGCCATTGTACCAGTCCTGCAACTTTTTTTATTTTAAGAGATAGACCTTAAGTTACAAAATATTTTTAAAATGTTATTACATTTTACCTATATTCAACTGTTCTTGAAGCATTTAATTTTTAAATTTTAACTTTTAAATTTTTAAATGACCCTGTATTCAAATACATAATTTTAAAGCTTTTGAAATTACCTATGACATGACATTTAATGTAACTCATCTTTTGCGTGAATTTTTTTTATGAAAAAAGAAAACAGACTAATCAGAATAGCCTTTGAAAAATATGAAACGATGCAATACTTTGCTGTTAAAGAGTAATTAGTTAGAAGTCTTCGATAAACTTAATGATGAAAATAAATGTTCAAATAAGAAAAATAAAAAACTTGAAATGTGAAATAAAATACTTGAATTTACTTAAATATATGAACCTACAAAATTCTTACATGAAGTAAATACAATTTTGTTTTCTTGTTTTTAGTAAAGGATTTTTAGTGCCTCGGATGTTGGAAACTGCTATACAAAATTTTAAAGCAGTTCCATTGTATGGTCCACTTGAAGCAGGTCAGATACTTACAATGCCTATATTAGGCAATACATTACAAAAAATTGCTGATATACCTGAAGAAGGTATGTAAAATAATGTTAATTGTGATATTAAGTCATAATGTGGCCCATAAAAACAGCTTTGAATTTTTTAACTTTTGTATTTATTAACAGATTTTTGTTTCCAATTTTAACCAAAACATTTTGCTGAAATTTTGAATTTCTTTATTTTAGAAAATTTTAATCTCTTTCAAAAAATTATGTTTTTTTAAAAACTGTTGATTCTGGAATTTTGTGAAGTCAAGAAGTTGAAATTTTAATCAGCTAAGTAAAGGATTAATGTTTTTTAAAAAGTTTTAAAAGAAATAAAAATATTCTTTTTCTGGTCCATGCTTAAAATTGCAAAAACAAAACATGTTTAATTTATTAAGAACATTCAGTCTTCATTCATACTTTTGGCAAAATAGTATTAAAACATAATTTGTTTTTAGCATTATACAAATATGTAACACCAAAAAACCAACCAATAAAATCCAAAGCATTGCAGTCAACTTTTAAATTTTATAATATATATGCCTCCGAGTTTCCATCTGTTGGTCCAATACTATTTGCAAATTTGCGACGAATAGAAAATGCAAATCTCACTACAAGAGGCACAGAGAATTCCCAGTATGTGTATACACTAGCGCAACTCTCAGAGTCCGTTTATGCAGAAGTAAATATGACCCACAACTTTTTTCAAGGAACAACTTCAAATGTTGCAGTTATGGATCAAAATGATCTTTATGTGTCTTTTGTAAGGTAATTATAAATTTTTCAATAACGTATAAATCTATTTTGGTAAAAATAATTTCGAAAACAGTGCTCTAAAATTTTATAATTGAAACATTTTTTAGTGGTATGTATGCCCCATTTGGTTCCCGTCAAATGACTTCAGCTGGTTATTTACTGGATATTAAAACTATACCACTGCCTCCAACTCGAATTCCTTTAATAATTACGGATGGAGAATTTATTTGCGGTCGTCGTATGGTGTTAGGAGCGAATGATGTCGCTACTGCATCGCAAGTTATTGCTTCATTACTAATAGCAGCTGAAAATGTAACGTTAGGTGTTGAAGCTCCACGATTTACTTTACTTGATGATGGAACAATAGGCTTGGAAGGTAAAATATTTTTTGTATCATAATCAAGTAATGTACAGGGTGGACCAAATTCAAATGATCAAATGTTTTATCTCGGTTACCATAATAATAAGCAAAAATCTGATATTGGTCTTTTGGGTTATTTTATTAAGATGTGTTATCAGATTTTTTTTATCACTTTCCATTTTGGCACTACAGATGAAAAATGAAATTTCAATGTTTTTGTAAATTCTCTATAACTTTTTTATTTATAAAAATAGAACTATACAGGTGCTATACAGGGTGTCCCAGTTATCGTGAAGAGCATGAGGATCTCGTAAACGGTAAGAGATTCAGAGATGGTTAAATAAGTCAAAATGATCTATGATTTAAGAGCAAATATTCTATGAAAAAATCTTCAAAAAAGTTGACAGTTTTTGCGCTATTCATGAAAAAACCAAAAAAATGACGTTTTCGATGTTTGCTTACAACTTGCTTATTTAAAATCATACTCGGAATATTTTTCGACATTATTGGGACACTTTTGATAAGATTTGAAATTTTTTAATAAATTTTAAGTATCTTCATTTGTTTTTGTTATTTCAACATCAACTTTCTTATTTTAAATACGGGTTGTAGTTGGCTGTGACAAATTTAAAAGATAATTACAGGGTGTCCCACAAGGTATTCCTTCGCTAATTTTTGCATAAATCGAATGTTTAGGACCTAAATAAAAAAAATTTCATGTGTCCCTTCATATACAGGGTGTCCCAAATATAGTGAACAGCATGGGGATCTCGTAAACGGTAAGAGATACAGAGTTGGTTAAATGGGTCAAAATGATCTATGATTCAAGAGCAACTGTTCTGTGGAAAAAAAAACTCGAAAATAATCAATAGTTTTTGCTCTTTTGGTAAAAAACAAAACACATCAGGTTTTTAATTTCTGCTTATAACTTGCTTAATTGAAATCTCACTCAAAATATTATTTGACATTATTGGGGCACTTTTTTGTGTAGATTTGAAATTTGTCAACAAATTTTATCTATCTTCGTTTGTTTTTGTTATTTTAACATCAGCCGTATTTAAAATAAGAAAGTTGATGTTAAAAAAACGAAAACAAATGAAGATAGATAAAATTTGACGACAAATTTCAAATCTACGTAAAAAAGTGCCCCAATAATGTCGAATAATATTTTGAGTGTGATTTCAATTAAGCAAGTTATAAGCAGAAATTAAAAACCTGATGTGTTTTGTTTTTTACCAATAGTGCAAAAATTATTGATTTTTCTCGAGTTTTTTTTCCATAGAACAGTTGCTCTTGAATCATAGATCATTTTGACCCATTTAACTAACTCTGTATCTCTTACCATTTACGAGATACCCATGCTGTTCACTATATTTGGGATACCCTGTATATGAAGGGACACATGAAAAAAATTATTATCAGTAAAAACTTTTTATTTAGGTCCTAAACATTCGGTTTATACAAAAATTAGCGAAGGCATACCTTGTGGGACACCCTGTATTTTCTTGTTTCATTGATGTGTAGATATACCTAACAACCTATGCTTAATGTAAGAACATTTTAGAATTTTTAACGACCGTGGCTTTTGAGATACGGCGTAAAGTTATACTTTTTTAACTTTTGAAAAATATATAGTTTGATATATTTTTGCAACAAAGAACTAAGATGTGGCTAACTATGTTTAATTTCACTTATCTAGAAAAACTCAGGTGTTCTTAAGGTTTTGACCAGCAGTGTATATTACTTTTTTTTATAGTAATTAATGGCACACATGTAAAACATTTTGTTACATCTTTTTTTTACAATTTAGATCGTACACCAGAATTCACGGAGGATGTAAAAAAATACTTGGAAACCTTGGGAAAGCTTGTTTTGGTAAACGAACCATACAACAGTTGTAATGTTGTAGAGAAAGTAGCGGATGATTTAACTTCTCATTCTGATAGTCGAGGAGGTGGTATTGGAAGTCGCTTTAGATAATAAACCTTCAATATTAGGCTGTGAAACTACAATCTTTTACAAATCAATACCTGTAACAAATTTTTACGGTGATTTTTTACTTAACTTTCATTTAATTTGTCACTAAATTAATAAAAGCACATTGGAAGGTCAGAAAAATGCACCTAGAATACTATTATAAAATAAGTGATTGTTGTGTGGATGCTATTTACTTTTTTGTTAACTAATAATAACTTCAATAAATTTATAATTTTTTATAACTACGTTTTTTATTTCTACTTGATTGAAATCATATTAGGCATATTTTTATATATCAAGTGGTGCTCAACATTAAAAAAAACAAACTTTTCTATTGGTAAAGTTTTCGTTCCAAATAGCAAGGAAATAATATTATTATGAAAAGTTATTTACCGGCAAATGGTTTGCTTGTATATAATAGAATAGCCCACTTTAATTAATTACTTGGTAAAATATCAACAATCTTGTATTTTACAGCAATAAATAAATGATAGGTTATAAAATAAAACTAGTTTTAGTAAATTTATCATTTATGAAGTGTGCATAATACAATTACTAAGTATATGTGTAAATATATTCACTTACATATAATAACAGCTCAACTATAAAATAAGTATCACTAGACGAACGGCTTTGCCTATCTTACACAAGCCTTAACACTCTTATTAGGCCCAATTGCATAAAAGCCAAGTCTGGGATTCACTCCGAGATTAAACCACGTTAACCGTAGAACTAGCAAAATCGCAGAATATTGCCTAGTTTTAGGGATTAAATTATATTTTAACACCAGTGTAGCTTAATGCAATCGGGCCTTAAAGTGACAATACAGGTCAACTAAATATGCAGTGTACATAAATATTAATGATTAGCTTTAAAAAAAAAAGTTATCTGCAAACTCTATAATAAATTAGTACTTCATTCAAAACAAATAAAAGGCCATCACTTATATGATGTCAAAAAAAAAACAATTGCAGCTGTTAAGATTTAAAAAAATTATGTATGCACATGAATAATACCAGCTACTATGGTTTTTAAGAAAATGGCACTTCAAATTTTCTTTAGTTTTAAGCAATTAAGTAGTTTAATATTAGAACTAACGATATTTTGTTAATCTATTGTGTATATATACATCAAAACTTACACAATTACTGTGTAGTTACCTAAAAAGTGTATTAAAACACTATGGCAGATGGACGCAAATACTAGGCAGTGTTAGAAAAATTGTTTTTTGTTTATCAGTAAACAAAAAAATATGCCTCGAGATAAATATTAATCGTATTTGTCAAACAACTACATAATTTTTCTAAATATTTGTTGTATTGTGATTTTAAGTTTAATTTAGACAAAAAATATATAAACTCTAGTGTCACATTTACTCTGATCAGTTTAAATTTAAGAAGTTATGTCTCAAATGAAAGTTTTATTTTAACAGCTGCAATTAGAAACTAATTAATTTTTAGTAAAAAGCAATTCTAATTCTAAATTTCTGGTTTACTTTTCACTGTAACAATACTTAAAAAAAAAAAAAATAATAGCGAAATCGTTTTACCTACTAAACGAGTTTTTAACAGAAGATAAAAACTATGACACAAATCACAAACTGCAGGACACTGAAGCGATTATAACAAAACACTTGATTCTTTTACAGGGACAGAAACAAAACATTTTGTAAAAGAACAATTAACATACAGAAAATCAATAACGATAAAAAATTATCTTTAAAGCAGAACATTGTGATTTGTCTGTCTGTATTCGAAATGTATAAATGCAACTTGAATTTTTTTTTTAAATTTATTTAGTCTCAAATTCTTCTACTGTTAAATGTAGGTCTAACTTGAACTTAAAAACATTTTAAAAAATAGAAAATTATAAGAGGTGTCTTTCTTTATGTGACTTCTGTATTTAAATTTTATACTGCATCTGATGACAAAACAATTTCTGAGATTACCATTTTATTTAATTTAATATTTTGCAATTAATGGACTTTTTTGATTATTTTTTTTCTGTATGTTAAAAACATATTGTTTAACTTCATTAATTTAAAGCACATTAACTTATTTTTAGAAATAATATAGTATTGGGAAGTATTTGTTAGTAATAATCATGTAAATAAAAAATATCACAAATTTAAACTAGAATTAATAATTATAATGGTACCCAATAGCTATGCATTATTTACTATTGGTGATCATAAACAAAAAGTTACATTATTGTATGGCAACATATTGCTTCTTTAAATTTAAATTTCATGCTAATTTAATTTAGCTAATAATGATTCCATAAATAACAATATCTTGTAGCAGTGTTTCTTAAACTGTGGTCCCTTTTAGCAATGGAGTAACATACAGTAAATTAAAATTAAGAAACTTTACCACTAAGATCCGTTTCAGTTATTATTATATTCGCTGAAATTTGGTGGATCTGAGATTGTTTCATTACAAGAGATCCTTATAAAGAAGAAGTTTGAGAAACTCTGACTTGAAGATTTGTACCTTAAAAATTTTAATAACAACTTCTTTTCAACTTAATTTTTATCAGTTCATTAAAAAAAATAATTTTAAACTACAATTATCATTCATTACTAAGTCATGAGATGCTTTACAAACAAACAAAAAACTGTCGATGTATTTTTGTACATGTATCATGTAAATATCCCTCACCGAATATAATTGTCATTAAAGCTACCATTAAACATGGTTTCTTAAGTAATAATTCTAAGTATCTGCAAGTTAATATATAGATATAAAACAATTCAGAATACATCATTTTATGTTGGAATATCAAATGTACAGGCTTAGAATGTATCAAATATACATAGCTTAATTTTATAATTACTTATTCTCAAATAAAGTCTTAAAAAAATCATCAGATCTTCAGTAATAATAATTAGGAATGCATAAGTGACAATCAGGTGAAATAGTAAAATATAGAGTCAGATACCAATGTATTTCAACTGGTAACATTTTCCTTCATAATAAAAGATATTAAACACCTTTGAATAAAATTGGCACATAAGATTACAATTATTTATGTTATAAATACAAATAAAAATGGCACCAAATAAAGAAATATGGCCTTAATTTAACTATTTTAAACCATTGGTAAATTAAAATAAAACGTAATCTTTGACCCAACAAGCAAAAATAATATTGTCACTTTACTCACCCCATATAGATAAAAAAGTTAACGAAAAACAAAGAGCCACGATCAATTCTGCGTTTTTAAACTGCTACAACTTTGGGAATCTTTTATAATGGGAGCAGAATCTCTACGAGCATCGTAATGGTCGAAATGATCGTTTTTAATTGGTGCACTCTCTCGTCTGACTGTATTTATATGCGATATGAAAGAGGGTGCTGCGTTTGGAATGTTCGACGGGTACGCAAAATGGGTGAAATCCTTTTTGTTGGCTACTTCTTTGATAGAACTTAGCGTTTTACTTAACCATGGTGGCCAACTATTTTTTGCAGCACTTAGTTCTGTTTCTGCTGTTCGAAGCTGATGGGTAAGATCCTAAAAATTGTGGTTTTATGTTACATCAATTAAATGATTAAAAACGAAGAATTTTCCCAACATATTTAAAAGGTTACATAGAGTACGTCCAAAACAACTTGACTACCATGGAGATCTCAAAAAGTTACAGGCCACTTAAACAAGAAAAAATGTGCAAAATTTTGAGATAATTTCAAGTTTGTTTTCAAATGTTAGACGGTACAGTACAGGTTGGACCAAATTCGAATGTTTTACGGGATATCTCGGTTACCGTAATAGATAGCGAAAATCTGATTTCGATCTCTTTTTGGGCTATTTTATTGAGTAAATAACGCCTATTTAACCAGATTTTTTCTATCGGATTCCATTTTGGCACTACAGATGAAAAATGAAATTTCATCATTTTTGAAAATTTGCTATGACTTCTTTATTTATTAAATTAGAACAAAATGTTAAATGAGTTTTTTTATACAGATTTTTATGCTTAATTGAAAAACAAAAGTAATTTTTTTTAGCCATCTTGAGTTTCGAGATATGGAGTAAACTTTTATATTTTTAAATAAAAACCCTAGTCGGCCATGACTTTATGTGAAAGAGCATTTTTTTAGCTTTTCAAAAATATATAGTTTTATATATTTTTTGCAAAAAATAACCGAGATATGGCCAATTTTGTAAAAATTCGATCATCAAAGTTTGCCATGATTTCGTAAACAAGTGATGTTTGCAATTATTAAACAACTAAACGTCTTTGCCAAGTAAATTCTGCAGCCACCGTTACGTTTTTATCACTTACAAAGTAATATTCCAACATATTAAACTTTTCAAAAAGTTCAAATTTAGCCATGTTCACAATACCACAATAAACAGTTATAAAATACAAAAGAATACACGGATTTGCTTTAAAGTTGACAAATGTACTTCGAAATTACGTTTAGTTGTTTAATAATTGCAAACATCACTTGTTTACGATATCATGGCTAACTTTGATGATCGAATTTTTACAAAATTGGCCATATCTCGGTTATTTTTTGCAAAAAATATATAAAACTATATATTTTTGAAAAGCTAAAAAAATACTCTTTCACATAAAATCATGGTCAACTAGGGTTTCTATTTAAAAAAATGTAAGTTTACTCCATATCTCAAAAGTCAAGATAGCTAAAAAAAATGTATTTTTGTTTTTCAATTAAGCATAAAAATTTGTATAAAAAACCTATATAACATTTTGTTCTAATTTAATAAATAGAGAAGTTATAGCAAAATTTCATAAATGATGAAATTTCAATTTTCGTCTGTAGTGCCAAAATGGAATCCGATAGAAAAAATCTGATTACACGGACGTTCTTTTCTCAAAAAAATAGCCCAAGGAACCGAAATCAGATCACTATCTATTACGGTAACCGAGATACCCCGTAAAACATTTGAATTTGGTCCAGCCTGTAAAGGGTGGCCTATTTTCGATGCCCATACAGGGTATCTCGGTTATTATCAGAGATAGAAAGTATAGCCAAAAACCGATTTTTGGCAATTTTCAAAAATGTTAAATATCTCGCTTAAACAAAAAGATAGAGAAAAACTTTAGTAACATTTTTGGCGTGGTTTTTTGTCCTTAATAAGACAGCGATGTTCAATTTTTTTTGACTCGTACGAATATTGATATATTACACCTAACTTTCTTATTTTAAATGGCAACAATAAGCAAATTATATATTTTTGAAAAGCGCAAAAAATAAGCTTTCGATTCATGTCAAAGCCAACTATGATTGCCATTTAAAATAAGAAAGTTAGGTGTAATATATCAATACTTGTATGAATTAAAAAAAATTGAACATCGCTATCTTATTAAGGACTAAAAACCATGCGAAAAATGTCTTTAAAGTTTATTTTTATCTTTTCGTTTAAGCGAAATATTTAACATTTTTGAAAAGTGCCAAAAATCGGTTTTTGTCTATATTTCGAAAATTATAAAAGATATCAAAAATCTGTTTACGGCAATGAATTTCTCTCAAAAAAAGAAATCGAGACTACGTACATAGTTTTTTTCTATCCCTGACAATAACCGAGATACCCTGTATGGTAATAGGCCACCCTGTACAGCTCGTTTATTTATGTTTTTATAACAAAGTTAGTCATACAACACATGTAGATTGTTGTCACCCTGTACATTTATTGCACTTCCTTGAGGGTTTCTATACCTCTAAAATTTTCTGATAACTATGGCGGTCAATTTGTTTTGGACAACTGTACAATTAATAAAATAAATTCAAAAATTATTACTCAACAATATAATTTAGTCACTAAACTACACTTCAATTTCGTGTTACAGTAAAATGGTACATACCTGATTCCTACATTCTGCTTCAACTTGTGCTAATTTGGTTTGTGCTAACTCCAATTCCAACTCTCGTATTCTGTCAATTGTTTTAATTTGATCGTCTCCCATTCCATCATATTTTTGGTCACCTTCAGCACCCACTAAGTTATTTACTTCATTGCGTTGATTTATGTATGTACAACATTTTTCACAGCACGAGATCTTCGTCTACACAATAAATTCGTGAATCGTTGAATAAAAGATCTTTAACATATATTACCTTAAGGTCGTCCAATTCTGCTTTAGCTGTCAAAGACTGGTGTTCAAGTCTTTGTCTAACCAATTTGTAATCGTTGATAATGTTCGCATTCTTTTTGTCACTTGCTTCGGCCTTGGACACCTCCCGTTTAAGCATATCTTTAAGCTGTAAATTTTCGTCCAACAGCAGTCGTCTTTCCTCGTCAATTCTGTTAACCGTGAGTCGCAATTGTTCCACTTCGCTGGCTTCGCTTTCAGCGTTGTCGGCAGCCTCTGAATCCAACATGATAATGTCCCAACTGTCTACAGCATTTATACAAATCTACTACATGTGCTATACAACACATGCAAGAAATCAGATCAACTTTAATTTAGATTAACAATATTGCTTTAAAACTGACAGAATTTAATATTTTGATATTTTACCAAAATGCTTAAATTGTTTTTCACACTTTGTATCATAGAAATGGTTTTGATAGTTTATAAAAACAATACTGTTAAATAATATTTTTTTTTGAGCTAATACAGTTTCAGCAGTAACTTGTTTTTTATGGTAACAAAAAATTCTACTTGTTACAAGGTAACAAAATGTATGCCTATTATCACTAAACCATGATAACACTGTACAGTTGACATCATAACTGTTCAATCTTCACGTTATGTTAACACATCTTATATGATGTCATTCACTTGATGATGGAAGTTAAGTTATTTAGTCAATAATTGTATAATCTATCCTTTGTAAATGAATAGTTTTGAAACCATTACAAATGACATTAAAGTAAATAATGTTTTTCTAATTTATAGTATTTGCATTTTAAAAAATATGAACAGTTTAAAAAATTAATTTGACTTGGTAATTTGTTTGTAATATTAAAGCTACTATAAAATTAACATAAATTGGTTTTCTTTCTGTCATATACAAATACACTGGGTGATTCAGTGTAACTGTCGCACCCCTATACCTTTGTTATTTTGAGAGGAGACCCCCTATAAACTTTATATTTTTGTGATATTCAACTTTTTTTTTTTTAAATTACATAGTATATGTTTTATTATTGATTCTGATAGAAAAAGTTATTTTAAATTCGATAGTGCATTAACAATAATCATAAATGTGAACATTTTTGAGAAAATCAGTTTAAAATTAATTATTATTTTTCACAAAATTGTATTTGACAAGACAAAATACGATCGTTGTAGTAATTGACAATTTTTAACTTTAAATTGTGTTTTATTACTTTTCGACAAAAATCCCTATTTTTTAACTTTAAGTATAAAATTAAAAATGGACCCTTTGTCGAATTGCTTCTGTAAGTGTGTATTTTAAGGTGTTTCAATTTAAGGCTCACAAAATATAGAATTTTCATCGAAAATTAAAAAACACATTGAAATAGGTTATAAACTATCAATTATTACAATGATCATGTTTGGTCTGGTCAAATACGATTTTGTAAAAAATAAAAATTAATTTTAATTCATTTTTCCAAAAAAAAATGTCCATGTATAAATATCGGATTTAAAATTAAATTCTCTATCAGAATCTATGAAACAAAAAGTATACTATGTAATTCAAAAAAAAAGTTGACTATCGCCAATCTGACATATTTCATTGTAAAAAAAAACATTGGAACGTCACATTATGGAGAATTTTCTTCGATTCACAAAAATATAAGGTTTGCTCTTAAAATTAAAAGTTTATAGGGGTGAGACAAATTAAATCACCCGGTATACAGGGTGGTGCTTTTTTCGATGCTCATCATTGCTATCTTGGAAACGGTAAGAGATACAAGGTCGGTTAAATTAGGGAAGAGTTGCACATTTTTATGGTGATTAAGAATCTGAAAAGAAATCCTGGATGTTTTGATTCGTTTTTGATTTATTACAAAAAAACTGATAAATGTGATTTTAGAAAAATATTATTATCTTCCCTACCATTGATGCTATTTCATTTAAACTTGGTAACTTTATGTTTTTGACCGTCCTGGGTTTGATGACGTCAACAGAAATTTTACACAAATTTTCAAATTTCAACAAGTTTTTTGAAAGAAAAAAGGTATGTTGGTTACCAATCTAAAAAGCTAATTTTTTTGTCTGTCTGGGTGTAAAAATCCAATATGGCGGCCATAAGAAATAAAAAAGTTGACTATCGCAACTTGAAATCTAGAAGGCTTAGAAAATTTCTGTTGACGTCATCAAACCCAGGACGGTCAAAAACATAAAGTTACCAAGTTTAAATGAAATAGCGTCAATGGTAGGGAACATAGTAATATTTTTCTAAAATCACATTTTTCAGTTTTTTTGTAATAAATCAAAAACGAATCAAAATATCCAGGATTTCGTTTCAGATTCTTAATCACCATAAAACTGTGCAACTTTTCTCTAATTTAACCGACCTTGTATCTCTTACCGTTTCCAAGATAGCAATGGTGAGCATCGAAAAATGCACCATGTATACAAATTTTATAAAATGCAAAACATAAAAACAGTAAGATTAAATAGTGCGATTATAATTATACATAAATTTAGTAACTATTATAAACAATCAACTCCAGTAATTTTAATTTGCTTAGCACTAAGTTTTTGGCCAAAATAATTTCAAATACAAATTACCCCCCATGCTGTCAGTTAAGCAAAACTAGGGATGAATTGTACAAGCAATTGTAATTATGAAGAAAATTACACAATATTTAGCTAATTGAACCTAATAGGAAATCTAATGTGGATTCAGTCCTTTCAAAACTGAATCGGATCAGTTTGTGAATTTTGTAAAAATTAATTTCAGTGTTCCAATGGCCAATTCTAGACTTAAAAGTTAAATTTTATTTCAGAATTTTAAATTTCGTATCTCAAAAGACTTAGGCGGGGGTTATTGTTTTATAATTTGTCGACAATTTCTGTAATTCAATTATGATCTGATTTCTTTAATAGCTAACAAGACAGAAATATCACAGTTAACTATTTAAAAAAAAGAAGTAATAAATACCTTTTAGGGCAATGAAGTCTGTTTCGTATTTCTTTAGTTTTTTAACTTTAATACTACACGCTACTTTCATTAGCTGTTTTGCAGCCTCTTCAGTACGACACTTCTTTGGTAATGATACTCGGAAATATTTCAGTACTCCTTCGAAATCTAATTGTAACAAATCCCTCTTGCATAACTGAAAAATGTTAAATAAGGTTGTAAAATAATTGTACTTACGTAAAAATTTTAGAAAATGCAAAACAAATAGCGAGTTAAAAGAAAATTGGATCATTAATTAACTTACCATAAGTAAGGCG
Source organism: Elmis aenea (assembly GCA_947652605.1). NCBI lineage: Eukaryota > Metazoa > Arthropoda > Insecta > Coleoptera > Elmidae > Elmis > Elmis aenea. Next base: position 15,541,699 of record OX393576.1, read on the forward strand.
AGGGAAACTTGAAATAACGTATCGATACCCTGTAGTAAGAAGACATCTAGTACATGGAAAACAAAAAACAAAGGAAACCTGGCTGTAAAAAGTGTCAAAAACCACTGTGAAGCAAACATGTGTGTTTCAACATGATGTTCTGATAGATGTTGCCATAGTGGTCCCAGCTGTTCCTCCATTAGACGATTCAACTGATATAGCCGTAAATACAAGTTATCGAAACCATCTTTATACAAATCTCGTAGACCATATTCATACATTAATTTTACTAACACACAAAAAGCTTGCTCTTCTGGCATCTACAAATATTTACATATGTTAACAAATCAAAAACAATTGCGAATGAAACGAAAATTCAATGATTTTAAACAATTGAGTAATAAGTAAGTTAGTTATAAAGACATCAAAAATGTAGTTTTTGTCATTTTCTCATTTATTGCTAGTGAAATCTTGATTGTGTATTGCAGAAAAATGACTAAACAGTACAGGGTGGTCCAAATTCGATGGGATTACATGGGCATCTTGCTTAATAGTCAAGATAGAGAAACGGTTAAATTACCAAAAATGTGCAGTATTTTGGGACAAACTTAAAACCGTTTTCAAAAATATTCTATCATTTCTGGTTTTTGAGTTATTAAAGAAAAAGTTTTTTTGGTATATTTATAGTGTCATATCTCCCTTATTGTTTTAAATATCGAAAAAGTTTATAAAGATTATTTTTAGATAGTTTTGTGTAGATTTTAATAGTACTAAAAAAAAAAAATGTACGCTCGCCGTTAAAAAGTTATGACACAAACTTTTTTTTTTTAACACGTTAAGCGCCATTTGTATCCATATGGATACAAATCATTTTTGCCAAATGGGCCACCTGTATCCATTTGGATACAACAGCCTACATTTAGATTCGGCTGCCTATATTCTTAAACATACATGTATTACATATAACTATACCAGAAAAAGGTTAAGAATGGCCCGCTGGACCAGAAAACCTTGGTGGTCACAATTTTTTTACCCACATTGATATTAAAAAAAAAAAAGTTTTCTGATTCAAATTTATTCACACAAAAAAAAATTTAAAAACTGGTTAAAATATTATTTTGTGGTGAATTTTTTTTATATTACTTAAGGGCAATTAAGAAACGTTAATTTAGAAAAAAAATTGGTGGCCAGAAAAACCGACTTTTTTTTAACATGGTGGCGCTTAACGTGTTAAATGGAAGTTATAGTTGGCTATGACCTATTTAAATTACTTAATTATTTCTCATTCTCCGTTATCACCGCAAATATTTTAAGTGGTTATAGAGGACCTTTTTCTGAGAAAAAATTTCAAGTAAATTTTTTTTCTAAAATCAAATGCTAAGTAGATATCAACACTTACTTGATTTCTTTACACTTCTGCATTTAAAAGGCTAGGTTGCCGAAAATATCAATTTTATCGTAAAATACCGTACAGCTTTTAATAGAGCATGAAATTCTCTACAAAATTGATTATAATTATTTTTTGTCTACAGGCAATGGTTTAAAAGTTATAAGGCAGTTTGTACAAAAAAATGTGAAAAATTTAAAAACTTTAATTGCTTCTTTGACTTTGCAACCGCTGTATCTTTAAAACGAAAGGTTGTACAAAAAAAACGACGGCCCATCCAGGATAGCAAATTTTATGGGCTACAACTTTGGTCAAGTGAAATTTTGGAAAATAAAACCGATCTTTCGGAAAAGTCGAAAATTTATTTTCAAAAATTTTTTAAAAGATGAAACACAAAAGTAGGCTGTGAAAACAAAAAAAAAATGTTACTTAAAAAATTGAAAAAAAAAACAAGAAAAACTAGAAATGATAGAATATATTTGAGAACTGTTCTGAGTTTGTCTTAAAAAACTGCAAATTTTTTGTAATTTAACCGTTTTTCTATCTCGACTATTAAGCGAGATATCCATGTAATCCCATTAAAAATTTGGACCACCCTGTACACACGTTAGCAAAAAACAATAAAACTTACGTGTAACAGAAGTGTGGCAGCTAAAAAGCTCAAACCTTGGCAGTAACCGACTTCAGAATCATATACTGCGTAGGCTTTACTGACTCTGTACAAAGAATCTTGACCAAGTCCTCCAGCTTCTTTAAAAAAATCATGTGCTGGAAATGTACGCGCTATATCTCTTTGGATTACAGTTTCACAACTACTTTCCTGAAAAATAGCATTAAAATATTATTAATGCTGTTAAATATAATTAATAACATCAAGTAAAAATTAATTACTTCAGTTACATTACACTGAAAGTTAAAGAATATTAGCTTTGCACAGTGGACTACTTTTATTAACAAGAAAAAGCTGAAGAAATAAAATTAATTATTAGCCAAGTTGAACACTATATTGGTATTATTTTTTAATGTAATAATCAATGATAGATCAGTAAAACGAATATTTTTTCCTTATGTTTCTCCTTCAGATACAAGTAAATAGCACAGCAAAAGGGTAATTTTTACTTACGTTCATTACTTTAAATAATTAAAATAACAAAAGATAGTATTATAATTAATTAGGAGTATGAATAAATAATTTTTTCACTTCCAAAGTTTTAAACAAAATCATATCTACCACTTACTTTTGTGATAAGAATTCGATAAGTATCCATCATCTGTATATTTTCTTCTGTACCTGCTAGACGTTGCCAAACTTCACCTCGAAGGGCTTCAGGTATCCCAAGCCGTACCAGTCCAGCCAACTGTTTAGGCTTTTGTTTTGTTGATTTCCATTTAGTTAGAACGTCAGCCCAATTAAACAAAACATCTTCAGCACAGTCTTTTGAAACCAGTCCTGTGCCACTCAATAGTGGCTCATCTCCATCTTAACAGAATTAATTTAAAAGTAGAAATTATTTCAACTCAGCTTTTTTAGAATTCTGTTCAACTTTGCTAATTTAATCGATTTTTTAACTCTTATAATAACAAAGTTACCCAGCTCACATGATAAATTATTGCCACTGTGTATATAATCTAGATCTCATAAATCACAAGAAATATGAAAAGTTTAAAATACCTGAGTGATATTCTTCTTTGGGTGTGATGCTGTCTACGGAAGTAATACTCGGAGACTGTATTAGACTAGAGAGATTCAGAGTAAGATTTAATCGATTTCTGTCCAACTCTCCTGAAGTTTCCATATTCAGAACCTCGTAATATATATCTCCTAGGTCGCCACTTACAATCTAAAAATTAAAATAACATATAGGGAAACTTATTAAACATTTGTTTAAAACAAATTATCAGTGGAAATAAAACACTATCAAAAAACATTCGATCATAACCAGAATTATGGTGGAAAATTTTGTCAAGTGAACACGATGCACAGTATAACTGTAAAGTCATAATAAGTTATTATTTTGTGCATTTTCAGAATGAAACAAAATACGACATTCAAAATAATGGAAATGCCATAAAGGTTATCAAACAAAGCAGAACTTTTAAATCAACCTACTGACTTACAGTATCAGACGAAATCACATCTACCATAATAAACTGAACTCACTTATAACCCTTCACCTTGATAGATGAACTACTCTTTTATTTGTATTGTTATTTTCCGTTATAACAATATTTACAGTAAAGTAACTAGAGCGTGCTAGTACGTTAACTGAACTTTTATCAGCAGGACATGATATGTTGTACTTAAGTCTCTTGTGAGCAATTAATAATGAACTTCACCAGATAATGTCAACTTCAGCACTGAAGTTATTCGTAAATAAAAGCATGAATATTTTAGTATCAACAACAAAATTTGTACGTAACCATATATCATAAATAAATATTACAAATTGCAATGTTCATGAGTATTTATTTTTATTTGTATTAAACTGATATATTTGTGCTATGAGGCTATATTTACTGATTACTCATTAATAAACACTTGATTTGTAAATCCTGATTTATTTTTTAGGGAAAAACTGTTAAGCATGAAGTAACATTGCACATGACACAAGAACACCAGTTTTACTTCCGTTAAGAGGGGTATGAAAATATTAAGTGCTCAAAAAAATATAATTGGCCTTGTTTGATTTTAAACATGCATCATTGCATAAACCACACAATATCCACTTTACCTCAAACGATGGTGAAAAAAAAGTGATAAATGAACCAAGTTTTGGTTCCAAAACAGAAGACACGATACTTTAACAATAACAAGTAGTACTTCCTATAAAAGTTCATTCTTGATAGTCAATTGTCTGTTCTAAAAATAATAGTGAATATAAATATATTGCTTATCACTAAAGCCAGGAAGTTCAAGCACTAAAAATATTTAAAATAAGCAAGCATTTAAGCACTTAAAATAGTAAATATAAGCACTAAAAATCTTGGGGTTAAGCATTTATTTTTTTAAAATTTAGTTATGTAGGTACATCAATTATTTACATAAAAATTTTGTTACATACATTTTTTCTAATTTATATTGCAGTTAATAACAAGCACTTTTTTTAAGTTGTCAGCAGTAAAATTTTGTCTTCGATCCGACAGTATATACTTCAATTTTGAAAATGAACGCTCTACTTCCACAGATGTAATAGGTGCATATTTGAAACACAGCATATTTTCAGGTTTTATATTCGTTAAATTTTGTCCTTCGTTGCCAGTGATACATTTTTCAATACGTTTTATTGTGTCCAAGTCGCTATTGGCACTAAAAACCCGGTCACATTTTTCCCGAATAGCACAACCTTTAGTTCCACGTACACTTGCGATCTTGCTTACTGCATTTTCCACTATTTTTAAAGAATTTTCTAACGTTTCATTACGCTTTTCCATTGCGTTTATGGAATCGGGAAGCATATAATAATTGGACGCGATAAACACCAGATCACTCTCAATGCTTTTTTTTTGTAAAAGTTTTTTTACGCATTTTATGGACGATGAACTGTCCTCATCCAAGCTATTAACAATTTCCTTAAACGCTGTTAAGTTGTTGGCATAATAAATTGCTGCAGAAATCCAAGTACCCCACCTTGTTAGAACAGGTTGAGGAGGCAGAGCTAAATCAGGCACCAAATCTTTAAAAATTTGTATTCTTGAGGGACTTTTCAAAAATATTTTTTTTCCATTTGAAATTAACTGGTCCACATCTGGAAATAAGCTGCGCACTTCCTCTGCCACTCTATGTAGAGCATGGGCCAAACATTTTAAATGCACCATTTCTGGAAATAGTACTTTTAACGCCTTTCCTGCCTTGGTCATATAAGGGGCGGCGTCACTGACAAATAAAAGTACAGATTCATGCTTTATTCCCTCTGGCCAAAGAATACTTAGAGAAGTGGTAAAAAGTTGTGCAATTGTGCTATGATTAACTTTTTCAAGGCATTCGGATGTTAGAAGGTAAACCTTAGAAGGTTGGTCGTAGTCCATGGTTCCTATAACTACGTTTGCCATGAATCTGCGAAAATAAAAATGGAAATAAAATATATACCTGGTGTTTACGGATAGGTGTATCAAAAGAAATTTTTTTATCTTTTATTTCTCAGAAAATGTTATTCTTTCAAACTTGCTGTGCTTGTCTTAAACATAGGTGTTATTAAGAGTATCGTTTTAACTACTGCACAATGTAAAACATTAAAAGATGTTCCTACCTTCCAACAGCATCCGTTGTTTCGTCAATTGAAACCCAAATCTTGCTAGTTTTTACGGCTTGCCTTATTTCAATAATTTTTTCTAGGTACGCCTTTTCCAGGTATGTTTTTCGTAAGGTAGATTCACATGGCACTTTTTCTTTTGTATATTTTTTCAAAAACTCTTTTAGAAATTTATTTTGTATTTTCCACAAAGGAATTCCCGCATTGACGAAAGCACTGCATAGATCCATTGAAAACTGCGATTCGCGTGCTGTCATTTGAACAAATGATGTCAGCATGCAGGACTTTTTTTCATTTTTCTTCATCAAAGCGGCATCTTTGTGATATTTTCCATTTAAATGTTGAGAAACATGGAATTTTTTGTCAAAGTTAACACTTTTTTCACATACTTTACAAAATAAGATTGTACCGTCACTAGAAAAAATATCGCGTCCAAATTCACTAACAAACTTATTCAATTTTTCTTTGGTAGAAGAAGGTACCTTCGGCATTTTGAACTGAATTTGTCTAGGATACAATGCAAACTGAATATGTAATCTACATTTTACAAAAGAGCAAAACTTTCCTGGTTCTAATTAGAAAGACCACCCTTGTAGTTACTAATTGCTAGTTGATATGGATACTGTATAGGGAGAGGTCATTCACTCGTTTTTGTCTCTTATTATAAGATTTCTTAGAAACAGTAGGTACTTGTTTGAGAATTTGTAGTATTGGGATTAGATTTTAAAATAGAATTCTCACCACAGGCATAAATTAAGCGATTTAAGCACTTTTGTACAAAAACAAGCATTTCAAGCAAAAAAACCTTGCAATAAGCAATATTAAGCATTTTAAGCATTTTGCTTAAACTTCCTGGCTTTACTTATCACATTTGTAATAAATTTGAACAATGACTTGGTAATTAATTTTAAAAATCCATTAACATATCTAATATCAGTTATTTAAAAATGTTTATAATTACATTATACATTTAAATTATTTGAAACAATATGGTGTGGTTTGATAATTGCTATCAGTTTGCACTTATAGGAATTATTATAATTTGAATATTTTTCATACATTTTTAATGCTTTTTAGGTAAGCAGAAATTCAAGAAAAAAATCTTTTCGTAATATTGCTTTTTTTTTGTGCCTGTGGAGTTTCCAACACAGTAGTTGCACTACATGTACAGGGTGGTCCAAATTCGATGGGATTGCATGGGTATCTCGCTTAATAGCCAAGATAGAGAAACAGTTAAATTACTAAAATTTTTCAGTTTTTTGAGACAAACTCAGAACCGTTTACAAAAATATTCTATAATTCCGGTTTTCGAGTTATTAAATAAAATGTGCTTTTTTGTCATATTAATAATGTGTCATATCTCCGTTATTGTTGTAAATATCGAAAATATTTATAAAGATTATTTTTAGATATTTTTATGTTTAATTTGATTATATTAAAAACGATTTTTTTACGCTCGCCATTATAAAGTTATGACACAAACTTAACTTTTATTAAATGGGAGCAATAGTTGGCTATGACCTATTTAAATTCCTTATTTTTTTCTCATTCCAAATATATAAGGGTTGATGCATTTATTTTCAATAATAAGCAAATTACGAAGGTTTTTAGTTTTTTTTTTAAAGAAAATCATAGTAGGCTGTGAAAAAAAAAAAAAAACAAGGTGTAAAACCTTATAAAACTCATGTGGTACAAGTTACCAAGGTTTTTAAATTTGTTGTTGAGATAAACATCAAAAATTTTTGAACATAAGATAAACAGCAATATACTAGAAGTACATTATTGCTGATTCCGACTATGTTCTTCAAATATTTACAATGTTTATCTCAACAACAAATTAAAAAACCTTGGTTACTTGTATCACATGAGTTTAATAAGGTTCTACACCTTGTTTGTTTTTTTTGTTTTCACAGCCTACTGTGATTTTCTTAAAAAAAAAAACTAAAAAACCTTCATAACTCGAGTATTATTAAAAATAAATACATCAACCCTTATATATGGAAAGGGAAAAAAATAAGGAATTAAAATAGGTCATAGCCAACTATTGCTCCCATTTAAAAAAAGGTAAATTTGTGTCATAACTTTTAAACGGTGAGCATAATTATATATTTTTTTAATTATAATTAAATTAAACAAAAATATCTAAAAATAATCTTTACAAATATTTTCGATATTTACAACAATAACGGAGATATGACACATTATTAATATGACTAAAAAAACACTTTTTAATCAATAACTCGAAAACCGGAAACGATAGAATATTTTTGAAAACGGTTCTCAGTTTGTCCCAAAAAACTGCACATTTTTGGTAATATAACCGTTTCTCTATCTTAAATATTAACCGAGATACCCATGCTATCCCATCGAATTTGGACCACCTTGTACTATAGTGTATTAAACATTTTTCTTTTTCCAAAATTTTGAAAATATACAGGGTGTTTCATTGGTATAATAAAGTTACGGCCATTTACTAAAAATTGAAAATGAGACAAAACTGTGCATATGTTCAGATAACCAGGTTTTATTGACATATTATTTGTCTAAAATTTCGATTATTTAAACTAAAAATTAAAGAAAAAACTGAGTTAAGCCTGATTTCGTTTACACCCTGTTTCAAACTAGAAGTCCAGTAGCTACCTGCCTAAAGTTTAATTTCTATTAAAGTTTAAATCATTTGTATGTATTGAAATCAATTTTTGTCATTCCAAAACCAAAACAACATCGTAATGCACCTAATTTATAGAGATATTACCTAATTTTAAAATATTAAAACCTTGAAAAGACTTCCCAACTTCAACATATTTTACATACCTCCTTTAGATTCAAGTAGAACTGTTGAATTAGAGATCTCTTTTGAAAATACCAGAAGCGTTCGTTTTGTCCGTACACTCTTACGGGAGTTTCTATTTGGAACCTAACTGGTTCTTGAATTCCCCGAATGACCAGATCCACAGCAACAGTTATATGAAGTTTACTGTCTTCTACATTGAGTGGCTCGAATGCTGGTTCAGTCGGATCCCACGTTGCTGATATCAACGCACAGTTACGATCTGAGACAGCTGCCGCATTGGCTGGTCCCATTTGTACCTAAACATATTTATTAAGAACAATGAAAAGCATTACTAGACAGTTATGAAAATGAAAAACTATGAAAACAATTGCAGAAAGGTCCAATTAACAGTGAATATTCATAACATATGTATGTATACAGTGTGTCCAAAAGGAATGGAATATGCTATATATCTCAGTAAATATCCACTTTAGGGAAAAATGTTTTGAATAAAAGTTGTTTGGTACTTAGTTTTCAACCAGAAGACAAAATGTATTTTTTTTTCTCGAATAACAAAAGCGCAATGAAAAACAATTGAATTTTTTTAATTGGCAAGGTACCCCTATATTATACTCATTTGATAGAGCATTTTTTTTTCTTTTCAATGATGGGGTCACTTTCGAAATTCTGTTTATGCTAAGAGGCCGGAGAATATCGAAAATTTGAAAAGATCATATTAGAGAAATTACACCTGAAATGGTTGGGAATGTTATGAACGGGTTTAAAAACCGAATTTATCATTGCCAAGCTGTAAATGGTTCACAGTTTGAACACTTATTGTAGATTTCGTCAAAAAATTGTAGTTCTTATGATGTTATTGTTAGAAATAAATACTAATCAATTAAAATAATTTTTGCATTTTTCTCAAAAAGTTGCTTAAGGGTACTAAAGTTTTGCATCATTGAAAAGAAAAAAAAAATCTCTATCAAATGAGTATAATATAGGGGTACCTTGTCATTTAAAAAAATTCAATTGTTTTTCATTGCGCTTGTTATTCGAAAATAAAAATATTACATTTTGTCTTATGGTGGAAAACTAAGTACCAAACAACTTTTATTCAAAACATTTTTCCCTAAAGTGGATATTTACAGATATATATATAGCATATTCCATTCAGGGATGGAATAACGTTTTAAATCGTTACGTTATTGTATAACGTTATTTATTATTTGTTTTCGTTACATAACGTTATAAATAACGTTAAAAAAATGAATTGTTATGTTATATAACGTTACATAAATTATGATATACAGGGTGTTTCTTAAATAATGCGAAAAAAATCGGAAGGTGATTCCTTATTGAAAATAAAGTGGGGTCTTTTATATAACAATTTTTTCTTAGACGTATCCTTTCGGAGTTACACCCCCCTAAAGGGGAGCGATAACATTAGTTTTTTATTTTATTTCTCAAGTTTAGATAAATGTAGGAGAATGATATTTGGTAGATGTTTTATACTTATTAAAAGGTTTCCCATAGTATTATTTTCAATCATCTTCCACCTTCATAGGGGGCTGATAAGTGCGACCCCTGTTGTTTTTTTAATCAGAACTTTTTGGTGTTTTATAATTTTGCAAAAAAAAATTTTGTTAGTTTGATTTATTTAGAACCTTTTTTTATTTTTTAGTTTTCGTAATTCTTACAGTTTTGAGTAAACAATTAAATGAGTGAATATAATGTTTATGTTCATATTGGGTAGAATTGACGGGCGTTTTAGCGTTGTCGCCGCGTAAGCGTCAAAATGAATTACACCCGTCACTTCTATCCAATATCGTTTTATATTGGAATATTTTATGGTTCATGTTCATTCATATAATTTTTTACTCAAAAACTGTAGATTTAACGAGAACAGTTAAAGAATAAAAAAAACTTCTAAATAAATCAAGTTTTTAAAGAAAATTTAAAATTACTAGATTTCAACCCACCAAAAAGTCCTGATAAAAAAACCAACAGGGGGCGCACTTTTCAGCCCCCTGTGAAGGTGGGAGATGATTAAAAATATTACTATGGGAAACCTTTTTATAAGTATAAATCTCCCACATTTATCCAAATTTGAGAAATAAAATAAAAACCAAATTTTACCGATCTCCTTTAGAAGGGTGTAACTCCGAAAGGAGACTCTAAAGAAAAAAACATATGAAAGACCCCTCTTAATTTTCGATTAAGTATCACCTCCCGAATTTTTTCACATTATTTAAGAAACATGCTGTATAAAAATAATTTTTATTTGTAACTCTGAAATTATTTTTGGGATCTGTAAATGTAAATTTAAAAAATAGTACCTACAAAATTACGTTGAGGTTGAGATATTTTATTTTCATTTTAATTTCTAAAATACAAACAAAATATTATATCTTCAGAAAATAAAAAGGTCCCCATATAAGAATTTAATTTATAGAGAATAACGATACAAAATAACTTTTAATGAAACGTTATCGATTATTATAACGTTATAAAAATATCGTTACGTTATTGTATAAAAAATTATAGTTGAATCGTTATTATAACGTTATCGGGTATCGTTACGTTACGTTTTCCATCCCTGATTCCATTCCTTTTGGACACACTGTATATCAACTTTTAATTGAAATTTATATTCTTCTATTCACTTATTATTATGCATGAGAACAAATATGTACATACACAGTTAATAATTAAAAACATGATCACCTTATCAGTGTACTAATTAATGTTAAGGTTTCTGTAGTCCAGTGGTTCTCAACCTAGGGGAGGCAAATATCTGAAGGGGGGGCGCGAATAAATGAAAGGAAAAACTATTTATTGAAACAACAACTCACTAGTGTAAAACAGGGTGCATTTTATTTTTCAAAATAATTGGAAGACATTTTTTCTTCCTTTTAGCCACCAGCGTTAAACAGGAGACTGGTTTTAAAACAATTCAAGACTTTTTTTTTTGTCACAGCTGCATAAAAGGATTGAAAGGGGGGTGCAATCAAAATTGATATGGAAAAACAAGGTCAAATAAGTTGAGAAACACTGCTGTTGTCAATCGTAAGTATTACATTTTTATTATCAAGTTTATAATCTAAACTGAAAATAATAATTAAATACTTTGTCTGGGATAGATATATCAATCATTTTGCTTATTTTTTTAAAAGCTGACTTAACCTTCTGGTAACATGTTATTAAGGTTATAAATTAACTAATACAATTTAACAATAAAATTACACGTTTATATTCACTTGAACACAAAAATGTTTCAAAAATTGTGAGTTTTTAGTAATGTAAACGGGTAAATTTTCTATTTGACAATTTCAAAATGCTAATTTAGTAACAATAAAATTTAAAGTTCACAATACCACATTCCTCAAATTTTACAACTAAAAAAGTTGATGTCTCCAGGGAAAATGTTGTCTATAAAATCACACAACTTGCTGAAATTTATTTTTCACAAAAATAATTAAAGATTTTGAACCGAACTACGTTTTTTTATTAATTCAAAGCTTGGATGAGTTTTAAGTAAAGTAAATAACTTACATATTGTCACTTATTTTAACTAAAGAATGTCTTTTTACATAATATTTCCTATACTAATTTAACAACTTTCATGTTGTTTCAACAACACGAAATATGTGATCGTTGTTAAACCAATACACGGAGTATAATATGAACAGAAACAATTTAGCTAATGCGTGAATCACTCAAATTACAAACACAAAGTTAAAACAAAATTACCATTTCCAGCAACTGCATATCGGAGTGTCTTACATGACGGCCAGGTGCAACAAGAACACCAAAACATCTTTCAATATACAGCTGAGGCCCATTGTCTGACACCTGTCGAATACTCAATGCTAACTGTTTTTCAAGATTCACACGTAATTTGAAGCCACTTCTATCTTTGGGTACTGTGTAGAAAGTGCCCTAAAATTTCAGTTATCACAGTAATATTTTCTATAAACTTTCATCTGCTTCTGCCATAATAATTTTTTCATTTTCAAAACAGTGATAAATATAAAAAGGCATTTAGCTTGACTATAAATCTGCCAATTTGAATTAAAAAACAATGTTAGTTTAAATGTAGCTTACCTTTCCATCGTCTTCTTTAATTTCAAGACTGACTTCGAATACGTACATTAATGTACGAACTTCTGGCAAAGTTGTGACAGATCCTGACATATCTGCAGCTGAAGCGACAGAGCTACTCATGGATCTTGGCACACGTTGGAAAGCCTTTGCAAAACATGCTGAAAATAAAATATTAATTTATTAGCAATAACAACATTATGTGTTATTGCAGGTGATATTGGTGTCTTTATAGATAAGATATTGACAATCAATGTTTTGCGATAGTAATGAAGTAATATTGATGGTAACAGTATGAACAAAAATATATGAAATATATCTAATATGAATGAATGTTTTGGTATTGATTAAATATTATTCAAATATACTTGTATTGTTTATATTAGCAGTAATTTATTATACACACACAAAGTTTCTTACTTTAGTGCATAATAAATATTAAAAATAATTATGATATAGTTCAGCGACAATTTTCAACACAAGTATAAATTTTAGATGCTTAATTCAAACAGCAAAATCATTAAAAATTGTATGGTTCGGATAGTTTAAAAATGAAAAAAAAGCTATTATCTACATTTTTAATCCCTAGGCAGGGGTGCGCAAACTAGGGGGCGCGACGAATGATGCGGGGGGCGCAATGCCAGCCATGATACACTTTTGAAAGAAAAAAATTAGTTTTTTTTATATTTCATATATTTTTTTTCTGTTTACAATGTTGTATTTCTCTAATATTTCGTATCGGTTGATCGAAAATTATTGATGGCTGCAAACTTTATAGTGAAAAAAAAATTGAGGGGGGCGCAAGTTTACATGCTAAAAAAAAATGGGGGCGTGGCATGAAAAGTCTGCGCACCCCTGCCCTAGAGGGTGTAATAAAAGTGTACAGTGAAGTCTCGGGTATGCACAATCGACAGTTACAATTATTATGATCAGCGAAATAAAAAACCATTACGTCACGGTCTTTGCTGTAAAATTGCGGGCACGACAGAAAGAATTTAATTAAAAACTGGGACATGGGAAAAAATGAAACAACTGAATAGGATTTTGCGAATAAGCTGTATTTTAATATTCGAAACAAAATCAAAATGATTTTGACATTTTTAGAAAATGAGCAACCCTAAAAAAAAAAAGATGCTGGCTGCTTTGCAAAAAGTAAAAATTGTTTTAATCCCTTAAGGCTCAAAATAGCTTTTCTTAATAAAAAGAAAAAAAATCACATAATACTTAAAATATCATAAAATGAACAATAAAAAAATCTGTTTATAATTATATTTCTTTAAATAGAGAAAAAAGTCGGTGGTTTCACCTGTTAACCCCTGGGACAAAAAAAAACAGTTTCAATTTTCGTGGTGTTTAATAATTTAATTACAAACAAATTTACTTTTGGCCCAAAATAAATTTTTTCAATAAAAAAACTATCATTCACTTCATTAGCTTAAAATATCTTAAAATTAAAATTAATTTTATAACTTCAAATTTAAAAACAAATCCATAAATAATTTATCACCCGATTATAGTTTATTTATAAATTTAATTACCAGCCATTATAATTCACTAATTGCGTAAAATTTAATAGTTTCTTGCAATTTACCATTGTTTGATAAGGCAACTTACACCATGCAAAACATTTAAATGATATTTTATTATTCAGACCTATTTTATTACGAATTATTACTTTCTGCCATAAGACAGCGGTCTCCAAACTTTTTTGGTCGTGCACCCTTACTTTAATGTCGCAGGATTAGTGCGCATCCCAAAATTTGCTAAATTATGCTGTGGAAATAGAAATATTAAATTATTAAGAATTATCCGGTGCACCCCAGAAATTATCTCGCGTACCCCCGGGGGTGCGTGCACCCCACTTTGGAGACCACTGCTTTAAGTCATAGGCTAGCAATAGTGGTTTTAAAGCGTGGCCACTGTAATAATCATGTAATAAATTATTTGAAAGGTGGTTTCTCGGTGAAACCGCTAGGAACCAAAGAGTTAAGTGACTATGTGCTTAACAAAGGCAGGGCTAAGTCAATAAGTACTTATAAAAAAAGAGGAAAAAACCCAGGAAATTGAAGAGCTGTACCAGACGATAAAAGAAACATCTATGTAAGTAAATTTACTAAATTAAGTAAATAAAAACAGCTTCAATAAAAAATAAGTTGAAGGGAGAACTGAGAATGATAATAATAATTAAAGGAATAAAAACCTACATCAATGAGATTTTAAGCACAACCAAACAAATAGAAAAAATAAGCTTGATAATCACTGAATGGGTCTCCTGGGTAAATGACCAGACTTATTTCTTTCAACATATACTACAGTAATGGTCCTTAAAATACTTACTGGAAACTCTGCTCACAGCTTCAGCGATATCGCAACGAAATACGTGACACTGGAACATGGCAGATTCTTGGGTGTCTCCATGAGACCACGTAAATGCAAAGCAACTAGCTTCTTGACAATCACATGCCCCACGAGCATAAAATAGTATTCGGTGAATTTCGTAACGAGCTATTACAGAATGAGTACCAGCATCGTAAAGACTAAAAAAAAAACCATTTACATTAATCAGAAGGCACTGCTACAATATACGACATATCTTTCAGAAAATTTTGGTATTAGCTCATGTGGAATCGTTTTTATATAATTATCTATTAAACTACTTACACAACAAGCCCTTGAGAAGAGCATGGTACAGACACAGCCACTTTGATGCCTTGGTCAGAACTTTGTTCGTTAAGTATCGTCATATTGCGTTGTATTTCCGTTTCTGATTTAGGGGCGTTTATAGCAGCAGCTCCCAAATAAGTCACGCCACTGAAGATCGTACAATCTTGATCTACATCAGAAACTATAAAATAGTTAATTAGCACTATTATATAATAACAAATATGTAAGAAGCTATTAATTACAATAAAAACTCATTAGTAGTTACATTAAACGTACTTTAATAATAACACATCTTTTAAGTTAGCACATATTTAATAGTTTTTATGTAAAAGCACGTCTACTTGAATTATCAAAAGCTTTTGGAAAATACTGTGTCAGCCTTCAAGAAAAAATATTTTTTTGTATGTTATTATGCTGAAATTAATAGATGTTGTATTTTTACATCCTAAATAGTAAATAAGAAAACTATTTGCACTTTATCCAGAACTGATAATGCAAAAGTTTAATCATCACAATACCTACCCATTAATAATTATTATATCATGAACTCGAATATTTAATCATTAAATTTTAATCCTGATGCTTCGTTGTTAGGCTTCTATTTAAAATTTATAACTGCCTTATTAATTTTATATGATAGTAAGCGATAAATAACAATTATTTGAAGTGCAAAAAAATAGAAATGACAATAAAAATGTTGTACTTACCCTGTACATGAATCTATTAAATTTATTGCACATTACTTACATTCTTCGTCGCTATAATCTGGCTTCATTGCATCTTGTTTTTCAGTGGGTGAGTTTCCAACAACCACACTCAATGGATCAGTTCCAAGTTCGACTGGACAGCTATAGAACATGGAATGTCCGACTTTCTTGGTTTCCTCTGTGATTCCGTCCATATTTTCTTCTGGTTCTTGTAACACTTCGGTTAAAGTCTTTTTCAATTCGTTAAGATCACCGTTTGCAATATCAAGAGTTGGTGTTTTACTGCTTCCAGGTTTATCGCCAACAAAATCAAATTCCTCGCTAGTAGCTACTGATTCATTTGATTTTACACTCAAACTATCCTCCATAACGATCTAAAATGTGATTTCTATAAAAATTTATACATATGTCAATAAAATTACCAGCTTCATGTTACAATGTAATTTACAGTTGTTATACTAAATAATACTTACACACAGTTTAGAAGAACATTAGATCGTTATCCATTGGATAGGAAACTCCCGAAATTATTGTACGACATTTAGATTTTCCTTATTCCAGGCAGTATCGTTATTTAAAAACACAACTACTTTGACAAAGTTTGACAGTTTGACAGTACTAACTTGAAGATAGTCCTAACCATGTCCTAACAGCACAATTTGCAGTTGGTAGAGAATATAAATTGCAGTAGTGGTATTTTACACTCGCGCTTAGCGCCAATTTAAATTAATGTCAATAGGGTTGATAATAAAAATCGGTATGATTAACTCATTATTATTTATTTTTACATTAAATTTCACTACATCAACATGTTTCTTGCTACGATCGAACTCAATGAACTTAAATTAAATATTATTAAAAAAAGAATGCTTGAGGAGTGTAGGCTCTACATAAAAAATGAAAACAGAATATTGTAAATATTATATTCTTAATTATTTTACGAAATAAATACAATGCAATAAAGAAAACACACTAAAATGTAAAGTTTCAGTAATTAAAGTTTTGAGTGTAATGTCAATAATATTCATTAAGAAATTAAATCGCTAAGTACAATCGAAAGCGCCCTATAGCCTATAGGTATGAATAATAATACAGAGCCGATGTACCTATACAAATAAATAATTATTCATTTGGTTTTTGTTGTGGTTTCACGAATTATTTATGCTAGGTGCATTTTCTTTGGCCATCACATAAATAAAATTCTGTCAATTTCATACATACGGTCAATTCGTTGTCGTTTATGTTTTCTAACAAAAATTTTAACAATGCTACTAAAAGTTTTTACTTGTTATTTTGCAACAATTTCTGAACGTTTTTCTAATACACAATACGGGCGGAGTAGCTAATCAATACATTTTTACTCATAACCTGTTATACTTCAACAATAGATTTAAAAATATATTATAGCGCAACGTCGAACAAGTCTTCCTAAAATTAGATTACGCTTAATTTTTTTACCTTTTTTTTACAAAATGCTTAGCTCCCTTATTTCTTTATCTTGTTAACAAACCTTCGCCTTCAGTAAATACATAGCCTTAAAAGTAATTAAATCTGTTATTTGGAAATGTTTTTTTTTATAGCTTTTATTAGAAAATTAAATACATTCCTCGCAATACAATGATAAAACGAAAGGCTCTGTAGTTCAAAATAAATTTTATTTTGTTGTAAAGTATACCTGAAACCTATGAAATAACATAACACTTTAAAATATACAAGAAATAAAAATCCTACGCGATAATGTAATCTTCTGTTACAATTTTTGTTGTTAAAAGTTTGCTCTATTTGGTCAACTATTTAGTTTTTAGTTTAGAAATAGATAAAAGTAAAAGAGTATCCATCCTACTCACCTGACTTGGCAATGTGAGATTTTTGATTTTTTTGGGACGTAGGTAAACGAATGCGGAATATTCTTGTCTGAGAAGGAGATTGATTCTGCCTTTCACAATTATTTTGGTTGGAAGTTTTCTGGAGTAAAAAGTTAAAATAGTGAAAAGTATTTTTGGTAAGGAAAACTACTTTTATTCTCAATAAATTCAGTTTGACCGGCGTATTAACTTAAAAGTGTAATTATGATTTTTATTAATTAGTAAAAAATGTTTCTTTAAAATTATTAATAAATATTTTTGCTATAAAAAACTAAGCAGATATGTTTCAATGCGTTAATTTAGAAATTGATCTAAATCTAAATTTCTGGAAGCGAACGAAAAAAAAAATCTATTTAATGGCATTTTTTGTGTATTAGGCCAATTCTTAATATGGTTTTTACGTCAAATATATATAATAACTTAGTAATGTAATGTAGAACTTATGCAAAGGACCAGAATCCGATAATTTTTCAAACCATAAATTTAAAGAGTTAATATTTTAAAAATATTATATTTCACCTAAAATAATTTTTATTTTCTGACAACCACAGAGAAGATTTTCAATTCTATAAAATATGTGTTTGCTTGTCGTCAATGTAAAAATATCGAACGACAGATTTATTCCACAAATGATATTATGTTGAACTAAGCAAACAAAAGCATTGAAATGCTGATATGGTAGAGTTGTAGAGAAATTCTATTGAAAATACAATGCATCGACAACAAAATAACTGTAGCACAAATAAGAAATAAAACTCATCTCGGATAAGTTGGTAGACTATTTCTAGAATTCAAGCTAGTAGTAATTGCTACGTGACCTTTTGAAAGAATAGCTTGCATCATAACATAGTCACGTTACATGTACAGAACTTAATGAATACTATAACAATTTACACAAAATAAATGTAGATGTAAGAGAAACAGATGATTATCAAAAAAAAAGTATTATCAGTAAATATAGAAACCACCAACAACTATATTAAAGGAAACCTGAGTAATATGAGGTTAGAAAAATGTAGTAGTATTAAATTGATTTTTGATGTTGAATGATTTGTTTCTGGAATGACAAAAATAAAAAGTTCCGAAGAACGACCTCATAAAAGAGATAAGGATTAATATTAAGGGACGTAACAGGTAATAAGTCTAATGCTTGCAGAAAAAGAAAGAGAAGCAGACTTTACAAACATCTGTAACTGTTATTTGTTCTCTTTTGTACTGAAGTGTTTTTTTCTAAAATGTTATCAACATTATGAAGTCATTCAAATTAAGGATAAAATTGACACAACCCAATCCGCTTCTTTAAAAGATTTACAGCATATATCACACACGAATGCCGCCAGAAATGCCCCAGAATGTAAGACAACATTTCGAACAAAGGCTTTATCATTGTATAGAAGCTGTTAGTGGATATTTTGAACATTTAATCATTGATACGAAGGTATACTATTTTACTAGGGGATCCGCTATTTGGAACGCATTTTTCGGTAATTACTGAATTAAATTTATCGTACTTTTCCTTCCTAATTAGGCTTTAGCCTCTTTTTTAGCTTTGATTTTAACTTTACCTCCATCTTTTTCTTGGCAGTACAACGCTTCTTCTTCCTAACAGTGCCGGATTTAAGACGCACGAGGCCCAAAGCTACAATTTTTGTGGGGCTCCTGTTAAAGTAGAAAAAAGTCTTCCACTTGTTTTGATCAATGAAGTATCATCGTACACTGCTACCTGTGCTATTCATACTGTATGAAAAACTTTTCTTAGAAATGCTCAAACCTATAATAGAAGAAAAGTGCATAATTCCAATGCATCAGTTTGGATTTAGGAACAATCATGCAACCATAGACCAGGTACATAGGATTACTGATCTCGTGGAGAAAACATTAGAAGAAAAAAAAAATGTACGACTGTATTTCTGGACGTTGCCCAGGCTTTTGATAAAGTCTGGCACAAGGGATTAGAGTTCAAACTAGAACAACTTCTATCAATACACTACAGTCTATTGCTGAAATCTCACATCAATGAGAGGTTGTTTAGGATCAAATGCGATGATCAACACTCAAAACTGAGAACAATAAGAGCTGGTGTACCACAGGGCAGTGTTTTAGGTCCACTGCTGTATTTAGTATACCCATCATGCGATATACCAGAAACGGAAGAAACCATGATTGCTACATTTGCAGATGATACAGGTGTTTTGGCAGTCGGAAATAATGAACGAGAAGCGAATGTAAAGCTGTAAAAATCTTTAGATAAAATTAGCGCGTGGACAAAACGCTGGCGCATAAAACTCAATCAAAATAAATCAACTCACGTCAATTTTACAAACAGACATACGGAACAGCTACCAATTATCCTGAACAATCAAACTATATAGGTACTATACTATACGCTAACACAGCTAAGTTCTGAGGAGTATTGTAAATGCTCCCTGGTACATAAGGAATTATGACCTTCACAGACACCTAGGTGTGGAAATGGTTGCTGACGAAGCTAAAAGATTTGCACAAAAGCATGAGAAGATGCTTCACAATCATGTTAACAGTAAAGCAATCCAACTGCTCGACCAGCGCGGGATTGTTAGAAGACTCAAAAGAACCAAACCTTCTGAATTAGTTTAGTGGACCCATAGCCAGAGCATAGTGCGCTTTGTGTATGTGTACCCAGTCAGAACAATCTGAGACCAATGGGTAAACTCAGTAAACACTTTAGCTTAAGAAACTATTACGAAAAAATTGCTAATTAATCTTATACTAGATTAGTTGTAATTTACACCAGTAGGTGTTTAAAAAAACTTGTTTTGAAATAATCTGTCCCGGTTCACACTAATGACTGAATAAACATTCTTTCGACTTTTCTGACAGATCAGTTAAAATTTGTGAAGCCTGGTATTGCATATTTGCGAGGGTCTTCCAAATGAGAGACCCTAAGCTAAAGCTTGTACAGCTTAAAGTGTAAATCCGGCACTGCTTCCCAAAGACAATTTATCTCTAACTATTCTTACCACTTCAATCTCTCTCAATTATATCGATAAGTTGGTCCATTTCTTTTGTTTTCTTACGCACAAATCCATTTTTATTTTCTACCCCGCATGTTGTTTTAATAGTATTGGTTTTCTCTGTGTTCAATAGAGTTGTTCCAGTAATTTTACTTAATACTTTCATATTTGGTGTTTCCAATATCATTTTTGCGCTGAGGTCTGGTCGGGTTTCAGCTTAAAGTCATTATTAGGTCTTATCGTTGCTTTCTATATTCATTATTTTGTTCGAACTTTTGTTGCGCCTATTGTGTCATTCAGACAACCTGCTCTTCGGTTAGCCCTTGCTATATGTTGTCTTACTTCAGCTTCTATGTCGTCGTAGCTGGATAATTAAATTTCAAGTTAATAAAATTTCATTTCTTGCTGTGTAACTGTACCATCGACCTCTAGTTTGCAGCGATACGGTTCTGTAAATGTTGTCATGCATTTGGTGTTCCAGGTGAGATGATCATATTAAATGTTTTTGCAGTGGTCTTAAATAAATGCAATAGTCTTTGAAGATTTAAATTTTAAAAGCATAGTACCGTTTTATATAGAATTTAACAAGCTTTAAAATAATTTGTCACTTAACAGTTCTTGTCATTTAAATTTATTGGGGTTAATATCTTCCCAGCTTAAGGGTTGAAGTGGTGTGAAAGAAATTTGTGAATTTAAATGTTTAATAAAAATGAGTCAAAATGGCAAAAAACTAGGTAAGCTGTGTTAGGTGGGCCACTTTCAATGCGTTTGTAAGATGATGCAAAATTGAACCAGCTCCTCCACCATTTAGTTACGCTGCTATACAGGGTGTTTCATAATTGAATGCTGATCCTTAAGGGTATTATTCCTTGATGCTTGGGTGATTTTAAGAAAAAAAGTTCATATCAATGTAGGTCCGCAACCGCCGTATTTTTGAGATACAGGGTGTTAAAAGTTGAAAAAATATCGGTTTTTTCGTAATATTTTTGATGCAACTTTAGATATTTTTTTGAATTTTAGTAGGTACTAACTAGGCAAAAAAACACATTATTTTCAGGAAAAAAATTGTGTTTTTTCTACCAATGGCGTCCGTACTAACATGTCCTTGAATATTTTTAATGAAAAAAATGATACGCCACTGTTTTTGATATGAACTTTTTTTCTAAAAATCATCCAAGGAATAACACCCTTAAGGATCAGCATTCAATTATGAAACACCCTATATAAGGTTTATATACAAATTTCGTCGTTTTATTGCTAAAAAATAAGCAAGGGCTAAAAGTGATGTTCAGATTTTTAATCAATTAGAGTTTTCCTTGATAGATATGGTTACCTTTTACTTAGCACTTATTATTATTTCCGCGGAGGTGGTCCCCTTCGGTTTCCTGTACTGCGACCATTGGTCTATTGTACCCTCTGGTGATAGCACCTTAAAGGAGTCCTGAAAAAAAGCGTCACTCATCACACCAAATGGGTTTTATTTAAATATTGAAAAATATACGCAATTAATGTTACCTAGATGCGAAGCACAAAATATGTGTTTTCTATTTTAGGGATGCACTGAAACTGAATTTATTATTAACAAAATAAAAAGCGACAAGACACGGATCAAGATCATTAAAATTGCAGAAAGATGAACGTTAACATTTGTTGTGTCGTGCAGTCAAGTTTTGTCGATCATTTTTGCTGTGGTAATTAATTATAAATCATTTCAATAAAACCTACAATTTTTATGACAATAGTTGTAGTTTTAAATATATCTACTATTCATTGTAACTTGTATACAACCGAAATTTTTGCACGCTTGATATTTCTCACGCAAAAGATAACGTCATCGTGTGTAGATATGATCTTTATATTGAAAGGTCATATGGCATGGATATAAAAAGTATCGAACTTAACTGCTTATCTTCTGCGTGGAAAAGATGAAGAATGAATGATCGCTTTCCGATGGCAATATTTTCTAAGAAAATTATAGGTAAATACTACAGAAAAATACTGTTTTATGTTATTTTTAATTTTATGAATTCTATATCAAAACAAACAAAATTATTATTAGGTATGAAACATAGATGAAGAATATACAGAATATTCCAAAAGTTGGAATCCATAGACCCTCATATAACTTAAACAATCTTCAAGACGAGATTCAGTTGAATGGTC
The DNA here is from genome assembly GCA_947652605.1 of Elmis aenea. Classification (NCBI taxonomy): domain Eukaryota; kingdom Metazoa; phylum Arthropoda; class Insecta; order Coleoptera; family Elmidae; genus Elmis; species Elmis aenea. Next base: position 15,564,584 of record OX393576.1, read on the forward strand.
ACCTAGTTTACCAAACCTAACACCTCTTGTTTTTTTCTAGTGACGTAAAGGCCAACAACTTAAGCAATTGCTGTTTTTGCTGAGACACATTAAAACAAATTATTTTGTTTTTAACCCTATGAATAAGTACAGACTTTTGGGATACATATTTTATATAAAATTAAAAATTATACTAAATATTCATTTAATTCAGTTTTTTTTCAGCTAATTTTGTCGTCCAATAAGCACTACACAAAAATAATTTTGAATATGAACATATGTAAAATTGATTAAAAAAATTTTATAGCGTGAAAAAAATGACTTATTGAATGAAATTTAGATTAGTTTTGAGACTTTCGTCTTATAAACGGTAGATTTTTAAATGGTTATACCCAGAGGTGAGCTATGAAATTTTTAACAAAGGGCTCGCTCATAGTTAAATAAAAACAAAAAATAATGTTAATTAGGTATATGTTGAAAAAAAAATGGCATTTTAAATTCAAACGTTAATAATCGAGTGATTATACATAATTCAAAAAATTCTATTGTGCGACGGGTTATTCTAAATTTAATCGTCATTGCTTGATAGGCATGTGGTCGCTTTACAAATGTATGTACTTAATGACAATGATTTTAAGATATAATTTTTCTTGAGAAAATGGTTAACAAGAAGAAGAAGGGGCTCGCAAATTAAGGAATAATTTAACAAAGGGCTCGCGCGAGCCTCCGCGAGCCCCCTACAGCTCACCACTGGTTATACCTATAGAAAACTAAGGTAAAATATATTCTCAATTCAAAATCTTAATTTGAAAACCGTGTTTTACCAAGTGCATAATTTTGTGATGACGTAGACTGGTAATTTATATTTGTGATTTTACTGTTTATTAATGTGAATAATTTACAATCAATTTTTGGTTCCAGTAAATTAAGTAAGAATTTATGAACAGGAAAATCAGAGATATTTAGCTTAGAAGAAGTAACATTTAATGCAAAACTTGATACAGTACCGAAGCATAATATATTTATTTTCAATGAATGATTTAATAAATTTTTCTGGAGGTAAATTAAGACTTTAAAATGTGTTCGCTGTAAATGGTGTTCACATCAGAACTTTGAGCGATAAAATATCATAGCTCATTGTGAAAGTTACGTTTATTGCATCATAATTTTTCATAAAATTAAACTCTTTTAATTATTAATTATACTTCGTTACGAGGTAAATATAAAGATGTACTTTGAACAGTTGTTTTAACAGTTTGTTGATTAAAGTTTAAAGCTTTTTACAATTGTAAACAGAAGTTAAAGAGAAACAAAAACCATTACATTTACATATGTTACTAAGAAAGCAAAATTAGATTTTAATGATAATGTATACCAGAAGCAACGAAGTACAATAAATATATTAATATGTTTCTGATATGCGTAATGCCAAAAGCATGGGTGGCTAGATACATAAATAAAATATGTATACTCGGCAATAGACCGTGATTAAAATGATGTGCTGTGCTTCTACGACTACATTAAACATGTTAATACTAGCTGAAGTGGCCACCAAATGACTTTCGCTATACTTTGTGTATATTTGTATTGTATGTATAAAAAGTTTAAAATGTTTTTCAGGTATTTTAATTAACTTCGAATGTGACTCCCATCTTTGTTATGGTTCTTAGTCTCATGTAAGACAGTTTTATCTGTCATCTATCATCTTAAACAGGGTGTTTAAAATTCGAGTTTAAGCATGGGGATCTCGCTTATTATAATAGCTAGAGTATAGGTCTAAATTTGGCAAAGTTGCTAAATTTCGCGCTCAATAATAATCCCAAGAGAAATTGTAAATATCTTAAACGATATCCGGAAAAATTAGGAAAAACCCGAAAATACGATTTCTGAAAATCGTCTATAACTCCTTTGGAGTATAAAATATTTCAAATGTGTACAAACATTGCCAAGCAACTTTTTAAGTCGAATAGAATAGTGATCATACATTTTTCCTAGGTCGATTAGTTTTTGTTTTATGACAACCAACTTATTTTTTTCTTACGGGCCCAATTTTTGTTAATATGACACATGACACTTACACTAGTAGAATCAAGAAAATCCAAAACAGTATTTTAAAAATCTAAATATGCTCTCCTTAAAATCTCGTAGAACTTAGTGTCTTAGTAATATGATATTTCTCCAAAAAATTGTTAACCATAAAATAGACTGTTCATATATTTTATCGCTAATTAATTTTAATGTATCAAGATTAGGTCTACGACACAATTTAACAACTTGTAGCACCAATTAGTTTTTTAACTTGCCAATCAATAGAATTCTTCATTCACATAATCAAACGTTTAAAAATATTGATGTTTTTTTACCGGTCACTTCATTCATTTAAACATTGCTGTAAACAAATTCCATTCAGTCAATCACCTTAATAAAACTTGAAAATTTTGAACAATAGTTGGTAAGATAATATCAATCTGTGTTTGGTATTTTTTTAAATGTTTAAAAAAGAGAACATTGTTTGAGCTTGTTCTATTATGTTCTGCATAAGTAAATAAATAAATAATTAAATGAATATAGCTCCTCCAGGTATTAAATCTGTTAATTTGTCTTGTATACTAGAAGTTTTGGTAAAAAGCTGCATATTTTATTCAGGACTTTGAACTTTGGTTTTAGCCTCAGGTTAAAATATTTTTATTAAACTAATTTGTATTTGTGCGGCGTTTCTAATTAGAAGTTTCATAACTCGCAATTTATAAACAAACTGTTTTGAAATTAAAAAAGATATAATTCATTGCTCTAGTACACTGAATTTTACAACGAAGTTTTTACAATAAATGCTAACAAGTTTTGCTATTAAAATATTAAATGAAATACGTTAATACAAAATACCGCAGTTACTTTTGGCGACAAACGACTGAATTAATTAATTTGAGCTAATTAAAACAAAGTACAACTACTAAGCTTGCACATAGAGTTATCAAACAATCGCATACATAGTAACTAACATACCTAAGCTTATTAGTAACATAATATGTATATCAAATGCCATTCTAATTTTCTTTAGTAGACTGCAATGCCGAGGAAAATAATCTTCCAGAATAAAACTAAGTAAACTTATTACGCAACAAAACAGCAAGAAATAAAAGGGATTTTGAGAGAAAATTGTAGTGCAGTATTAAAATCTATTATTAAGTAGATACCAAAATAATTTTATATTAAAATACCGCTTATTAACATTTTAAATAATTTCACACATTATGGCTTATCATTGTGAATAAATAATGTGCATTGGCATTAAATTAATAAACGATTTCAAAAAACGAACCGGTAGAGCTGGTTTGAACCGATTCGCACCAATTGATTCGGTTCTATTTGCGGCTCGATACATTTTTACATTATAATTCACTTCCGGTACGCGGTTCATTACAATAGCAACGGTCTTTCTGTTTTTTTCCGGTTCCGGTTCGTTTCGGGTCTCTGTTCAAATATATATCCTGCTAATACTGTAAACCGGTACGGACGCCAAGTAGTGACTTTTGTCATACATTGTATAGGATGTTTCAACAAGAGATTTTTTAAATAAAATTTTAAGGAATTACAATAATTAAATTTTATAAATATTGCTATAGAGTTGAGACATAGATTATGTATAGAAGAGCACATAATCCAAATGGTCGCCTCGGCTCTTATTAGGGACCGCCACCCTTTTCTTTTTGTCATTTTTTCACAAAGATTCGACTATCTCAGCAATAGCGTCTTTGATGTTGGAATTGAGAGAGTAAATTGACTGTGGATTATTGGCATAGACTTTTCCTTCATTATAGACCCAAGTCCTATGGTCTCCAATCGCATGAGCTTGGTCACTTGACTTCGCCATTTCTCGAAATCAAGACCTGGGAACTTGGTACGCGATAAAGTGATTCTTTGGCGACTTGTATGGCACGTGGCATTATGTTGTTGGAATTAGAGATCCGCTATATCCTTATTCACCAGCTCAGGCCACGAAAAGTTGTTTAACATGTCCTTATAGCGCACTTCATTGGCCGAAACAGCCCTTCCAGCATACTTTTCAAAGAATTGATGTGTTTGGAGAGTTTGGGCCTTCTTCGACTTACTCTTGTCCGGACCATTCTTCGCCCACAATTCTTCGCCCACAGTTCTTTGCCCACAATACTTCGTCCACAATTCTTCGCCTCCACAATTCTTCGCCTCCACAATTCTTCGCCTACACAATTCTTCGCCGCCACAATTCTTCACCGCCACAATTTTACGCCGCGTACAAGCATATCACAAATTTTGTATGTAAATGTGATTGTTTTTATTTATAACGTAATTTTTACAGATTATTTTACATTAGGTTAAGTTAGGTTAGGTTAATTAAATTTTTATTCATACTATAATAACATAAACAAGATTAAAAATCTTAACATACGCTATTTATGTAGCAATTTAACAAACTAAAAACATATATATATTTTTGTTTACTTTTGGTTTGAACTGGACGGTTTTATTAAATATCTACCATTGCGTTAAATGTATTGTAAGAGCGACGAGAATTTATTTATAATACCTAAAAGTACGTAAACTTTTTGTAAACGGTTTAATAAAATATGTTCAGTTTTTTTTTGTCAGTGAAAGCTGTTCTTATGTCTTTTAAAATATTATATTAGCACCTTGGCAGGAAACAACCAACTTTGATTTGAAAAAATAAATTCCTGAGCCCAACTCCTTGTTATTACTGCGAACTGAGAAGTCTGTAATTTATGTTCTCTCAGCAACATCCAATTTAGTGAATTGTTTGTCTTCTAAAGTATATCAGACACATATATTTTTTATATATCTACTCTATAGGATTCGTACCGACATCGATCGTTTGAAAACGCATTATAGTGGTTGTATTTATGAATGATTACGCAATGTCATTTAGCATTTACTAAAGAATTTTCAATTGCTCAAAGCATGTGTATATTTTAATGTGTAAAATGTGAATGTACTACAATAAATTATTAGTGTATTTTTTTCTTCTTAATTTTTTCCAAAAATAAATTTCCACCACTCATAATTAACGGTCCAATTTATACAATACAGGTACATCGAATTTTCATGCACAAACAGCAGAATTTGAGATACACATGCGCAGGCAGAATTCAACAGAAGTTCTTTGGCGCCCAATGTTTTATCATTCCTTCATCGCCCGTATCGCTGATACATGGTTGACAAAATCTAGAGTTTTTCCACACAGCACTTCAAAAAGTTCGCTATTCAGAGCTGGGATATATAATAGATACAGGTAAGCGATATTTTATATACAAATCAATTTAAATTATTGTATTAAAACTTAAAAATTATTGAGTGTCGTATAAACTTCACAACTTTTTTTGACGTGATGTGCGATAAAAATCAAAAGTAAAATAAATTAAAACTTCAAACTGTGTAAAGTATATAAATTGTCGAGTTATTAAAAAAATATCGTTATAAAAATGTAGCGCAACTTTGTAAGAGTTGCATAAAAAAAGTGCAGTGTGAATGCTTGTTTTTAAATTTACTCAGTTACTTATCTGCACTTCTTTACTATTTAAATTTATAAGCGAACTGTTTTTGCAGAATATTGTTATGTTGTAATTGAATTAAGTAAACAGGTAAAAGTAGATGTTTTTTACATTCGGCAAACAACTAATATTTAATCAACAGTTTACTTTTGTAGGTCTTGTATTTCGACGATATCGATAAAAGAATTTTAATTGCTAGGCTTAGACTGTGTCTAAAAATTTTTAATTTAAATTAGGGACCCGAACCGCAAAGAATAACGGATTAGTTCCGGTTACCGGTTCGATAAATTTTAACTTTTCTGTTTACTTTCCGAACCACCGGTTTTTATTTTATAATGATTCAGTAACCGGTTCGGCGGCAACGGTTCAGTTCCGGTTCCGGTTTAATGCAAAATAGGATGACAATGCATATTTATAAATTGAACTGTCTAAAATGTTTCCAATTTTGGTAAAATGTAATCAAAACTACGAAAATAAAAATTTACCATCTCATTAAAAAAATAATTGGACCGAACCGTTGTGTGAACCGGTCGAAGCGGTTTTAACCGGTTCACAACAGTCGGTTCGGTTCGATTATGTGGTTTTGTGATTTTTTACATAAAAGGTTCACTTTCGGTTCACGGTTCATGAAAAAAGCACCAGTTCGTTGCGGTTTTTGTTCCAGTTCCGGTTCGGTTCGGGTCGTTGATTTAAAGTGAATAATTAATGACGTAATCAACTACTAAAAAGGAAAAATATTTCGTTTGTTTCTGATTTGAACGAAACCGAAATTTATCGTTTTGGTGTTTAATAACTATTAAAACCGGTTTAACCGTTTTTTTTTAAGTCACCAAGTCGTGGACCTATTTTTTTTTAGTCACCACCCTCTTTTTACAAATTCCAGAGCAGAGAACTTTTTCAGAACGATCGCTAAACGTTAAAACCCTATTAATACGATGAAACCCCAATTATTCAAATATTCGATTATTCAGATTATAAATTACTTCCTATGTATTAATATGTGAATCAGCATAGTTCGCCTTTAAATAAAAACAAATTTGGCATGATTATTTTATACGTTTGGTAATAAATGCGAGATATAAAACGTTTGTGATGAATTTTAAAGGCCATTTACAATTTTGTTACTGTTTCTTAGCAATCGTCGGGCGGGCCCCCGCTAAATTGTAAACGGCGATATGTTCGGTTTTGATCATTATGGCCTATGGCGGTATAATTTAGACTAGCGAATCGCCATATTAAATTTACCAACTTGTTAAACACATTTAACATATAACAAAATAAAATTTGTGCGCTTTATTTATTAGTATGACATCCGCTAGGTGGAAAAACACAACTAGTTTGTCAAACCATAGAATAGACCAATGTCATATCGTTAAACTGTTAAAAATTACGTGATTATTACGTGCCCTTTTGTTGCCCAACTAAGCGTATATTATTTATTAATGAACCAACTAACAAATTAGAAAGAGATAATATATGTGCCGCTTCTAGTGTTGCACGAAAAGTATTAGCAATATAGTTGTAATTGTAATAGTTCTTAATACATAAAGTGTATGGAGAAAAGTGAGATATTTTACTGTCTTGTGAGAGTTTTCCCAGCATGGACAGTAAATTCGCGTTTGTGTTCAACGAATAAAAATTAAATAGTGATAAAACCGGTTACAACCAGTTTTAGGAATTATTTATTTCACTTTCGTTCTTGAACGAAAAATAGAAAAATACTAATTTTGTTTTCGTTCTTATAAAAATTTCGGCTAATTTCGTTTAACGTTTTCGTTTTCGTTCCGTTCTCAGTCGCTGGACGTAATATGTAGTATACAGGGTGCATGTTTCAACGTGTAGACATGGGTATCTTGAAAGCATTTGAGATAAAAGGATGGTTAAATAGCAAAGAAAAGTGTTTTAATGTGCTTACAAACCTAAACTGAAAGTGTCCTTTTGCGCCAAGTTCCTGAAATATCCAAAAAATCTGAAAAACTTTAATTTTAACAAACAATTACATATATTACCTATTATTAACAATAGAATCTGAAATTTTGTGTTTGTAGGTTATTTAAAGGTCTTAATCGTCTCGTCTTGTCAAAATAACCCAACCTGCTTCAGTTTTAATACGCGATAGTCAACTTTTTTAAATTTCTTTCGGGCGCCATATCGGGGTTTTGTGGTATCGACTAAATAATTTTATGATAAATATAATATTATAAGATTTTAAAAATATGTAGAGATGAGCTGGCTGTTCAGATAAAATCGCTTTTCAGAAGTGACCTTTCAGTGATTATTAAAGTTGCAAAAAAATATTTACATTACATATTCGATTCAAATTTATAAAAGAAAGTGAAAATGAAAGTCCTAATCCCTTTCTGAGGTATAGCCTAAACATAAAAACCTGTATTTTGTTAAGCTGTCCTTTTTGAATGTTAAAATTTCTTAAAAAATAAAAATTGGAATTTGACTGTCAAAATTTAAATTTAGCCCTATTTTTAAATTCTAAATAACTTTTTTATATACATTTCTTTTGTATCTCTTTAATAAGGGCACTTTACTCTTGCGAATATTTCAAAATTCGCTAAAATCCAGTGTCCGTCCTATGACTTTTTATTATTTTTTATTTCATTTTAAAATTAAAACTCTTATCAAGAATAAAATTTTCGGAGAAATTAATAATGAGTTGTTTTTATTTGTTGCAGACTTTTTGTCTGTATATTAGTGTACATTTTCATATATTTCTAAAAAGACAACTCCGAGTTGTAATAAAATTTAATGTACCTCGAATAACGATCAGATTACATTATTAAATTATGATACATTATACGAATAGATACTGTAGTTGCGAATGATAATAATTCAGTTATATTTTTAAGTGGCAATGCATTATAATCTGATCTACTAATGTCTTTTACATTGAAAAATACGAAAAAATATACCATGATAAGGTTCTAATCTATTTAAAAACAAATATTTACAAGAGTATGTTTTACAATATCCAGTTTTTCCTTTGGACTGTATTTCTGAAATGGAATTAGATATTTAATTTTCGTTTTCACTGTTACGATTCCTCATAAATTTAAGTCAAGAAAGTTCTAATATTTTTCGTAACTATTAATTAACGAAAAAGTTATTTAAATCGGAACATTCTATACATCTACAGATATTTTTAAAATGTTGTAATGAATCGTGAATAAGACGTAATAAAAATCTGGTAAGAAATAAGCTATACTCATAACAATAATCTAATAAGGAATAAGTAAAGTTGACCATCAGATCTTAAAAATTAAGCTTAATTTTGACAACGCCAGGTTGTTAAGGCTTGTGTTTAGCCGACGGACACAAGATTTTTAATGTAGCTAAAAAGACACATTTAGTTAAAGTTTAAAATTAAGTTTGCCTAGAAGTGTGTACTTACGTAATTGCTTTGACTGTAAAAACCGTGTAAATTACAACAAATGAATAAAATGGATTGCGTTTATAGTAAACGGAACGAAGCTTTGTTACAAGCATAGCTTTCAGCATTAGCATAGCGTCGCTAATGGATGGATGGTCCTCGCAACCAAAACCTATTTTAATTTATCTAGGAAGAGGTATAAAAACTCACTTAACTCTATTATAGACTATATACTGTCCATATTAGTAATACAGGGTGTCCCGGTTACCGTGAACAGCACGGGGATCTTGTAAACGGTAAGAGATACAGAGATGGTTAAATGAGTCAAAATGATCTGTAATTTAAGGGCAACTGTTCTATAAAAAAATCTCGAAAAAATTAAGTTTTGTGCTATTCATAAAAAATACGTTTACGATTTTTGCTTATAACTTGCTTATCTGAAATTATACTCAAAATATTTTTCGACATTATTAGGACATTGTTTTGTGTAGTATTAAAATTTGTTAATACATTTTATCTTTATTTGTTTTTGTTATTTAAACACCAACTTTCTTATTTTAAATACGGATTGTGACACCATTAAAAACAGATAATTTCTCGTTTCATTGTGGTATGGATTGTTAGGTTTATCTTTAATAATAAGTAAGTTATTACAATATTATTATTGTTGCATGACCAAACGGCCAAACTTAAGGAGCATGTTCCTTGTGTCAATTTAAGCAAAAAAGGTTATATAAACCATAGTCCAAAACTCGATGGTTTATCGAGTTATAGACCTTTAAAGTTTATAAAAAAAAGGTTAATTTTAACATAAAAAAGGATGAAATACAGCTTTTATCTTCTAAAATATTGATTTAGCAAAAACATGTTTTTTATAAAAGATGCATCGCTATCTTTTTTTGCGCTTTATGGTATACTCGATTTTGTTTTGTTTTTTACGGTTTATTTGCTATGGCAACCAAGCAAGTTATTTTAAATAGAACACCCTGTATATTATTACACTTTTGGATTCCTCTTTAAATGTACTTTATAAAATATGAAGTCATATTGGCCAATTAACCGTTTTCGAGTAAAACTTCCAAATGAATTTCGGTTGTCACAACACATTTCTTAAATATTGAAAATTTTTGAAAGTGCTAAATATTGTTGAAACTTTGCGTCCTGAATATTAAAGCTGTGCATTTTTATTTGAAGAACCCTAAACTATACAACACTGTTGAAAGAATAAAAAAAATATTATTTTTCAACAGCCCACTAAATCTAAATACACTTGCGCTATCGATCGGGAAGCTTTCTGATTCCTTTCCGGAAGAAGCTTTTTGCGTATTCACAGGTCAGCGTCGATAACGACATCATTTAACAAACACTTTTTTCTCCTAAAAATTCTTGCAGGGGTCCAAACAAGATCTGGATTGTATGCTGGGTAGGGTAGAAGGTCCTACTGCAGTTTAATTTTTTCTTACTTTTTTTGCAGCTATGTGGCCGAGCTTTTTTTTTGGAGAAAACAGATAGAACTTTGGGTTTTGTTTTATTTTGTTCCTGTCAGGTTTGCAGTGTTGGTAAAAAAAAAATTGACTCCGACTTCTGATAGTTTTAGTAGTTCGACTCCGACTCCGACTTCGACTCCGACAAAATTAAATACTAAGACATTTTATGGTTTGTGTAATATAAATAAGAAAAATTAATATAAAGAAATTATTTAAAATTTGAGTTTAAATTTTACGGCAAAGGACCACCTCGCAATTTTTTGTTGGACTCGGAGTCGGAGTCGGTAAATTTTTTCCGACTCCAACTTCACTGACCAGAAATTCCTTTTAAACTCCGACTCCGACTCCGACTCCACAGCCCTTCCTTCCTGCTCGCATTTTTAACATTATCCCTTAAACTTTAAGGCTTAAAGTGGAAAATTAAAGTCTTATTAAAGTCTTACAGTGCAAAGTTCAGTTTGAAATACAACCACTAACGCACCTTACGAATTCCAAAAGAATACTGCTATTGTCTGACCAATTGAAAACGTGCTCCTTGTTTTTTTTTTTTTTAATTTGGAGAAGTGTGTTACACCCAGGGCTGCGGAGTCGGTAAAAAAAAAGTTGACTCCGACTCCGACTCGGACTCCTGATAATTTTAGTAGTTCGACTCCGACTCCGACTCCGACTCCGACTCCGACAAAATTAAATACTAAGACATTTTATGATGTGTAATATAAGAAAAAAAAAAAGAAATATAAAAAAATTATTTAAAATTTGAGCTTAAATTTTGCGGCAAAAGACCATCTCGCAATTTTTTGTTGTACCCGGAGTCGGAGTCGGAGTCGGTACATTTTTTCCGACTCCGACTCCGACTCCACTGACCAGAAATTCCTTCTAAACTCCGACTCCGACTCCGACTCCGACAAAATTAAATACTAAGACATTTTATGATGTGTAATAGGGGTGGGCGATATATCGATATATCGATAAATATCGATATAATTTTGATATCGATATATCGGAATATCGATATAGCGATACATCGGAATAGCGATATATCGATATATCGATATTCCGACATTCCGATATATCGATATTTTAAGGGCGAGAAGGTTTTTTTTTTTTTAGGTCACCAGTCTCTTTTTTCACTTTTTTACCGACTTTTTTTAGCTTCGCGCCGCTTTTATATCGATATTCCGATATATCGATATTCCGATATATCGATATGTCGATATATCGATATATCGATATGTCGCTATATATCGATATAATTTCGATATCGATATTCGATATCGAAATTTGGATATCGCCCACGATTTTCTGGGGACCGTTCAAGATTTTTTCAAAAACTTTGCCCCATTTTAGTTGCAAAGGATGCGCGAATTGGTAAATAGAAGAATTTCGATTTTGTCTCTGACGGTTTCATGGCCAACGCGATCGCAAAAATGACCTTTTCATACCAGTTTTTCACCTATTTTTCCGAAGGATATGGCCAGTGGCACGTATAACTCTTCAAAACATTTAGTTTTGATGTCCTTGATGCAATGAACACAGCCTTAATCAAATTCTAGCGACAACGTATCGTGACCCTCCCTTGTTAGCAAAATTTCGGTAGACTTTACGCCTTATTTCTTCATTGTACTATGGACAGAAGTACAACGATCAAAGTAACAAACAAATAAGTTTTCATGGTAATATGGTCACATAAAAAAGCTTAATAAAAAATCTTTATTTTTCTTAGTATCAGTGTCAAAAAAAAGGTAAGTGTTTTTTAATTATATAAATAAACGAATCACTTTAATAATCCAACTATTTACATTAACTAATTTTTAACTTGCCAATAAAAATGGTATTTATGAAACTTTTTCTGGTTAATATTTTAAGCAAATTGATAGATAAAGTTGCTGCTTGGCAAAAATTTTAATGAAATTATACTGATTGCTCGGAACGTTATTTTCAGCAGAAAAGGAATAACAAATGCTATCTGTTATCTTAAATAATGAGTCGTTGTACAATCTTTAAATTACGAAATTTAATTTCTCAATCAATATCTCTTTTATGCATGTTCGTGAGTTTTTTTGCGGAATTTTGATAAAGCAATAAAAAATATAGTTTAATAGATTTAGATATCTAAATACAATGGCAAGATACCCAATAATATTAAATGCAAGTTTATTTTGTAAATAAAATAATCCTATGCAGGAGAAAATATGGCATTTGTGACTTTTTAGATTACGATTTTATTAAGTAATTCTCAACAAATTATTTTTTTAAAAGTTCGTTTATGGAAATGTAAATCTTCTGAACACAGAATACCCTGATTAAAACCCAAGTGACTAGTACAAAACATTGTAAAAAGGTTGCACCCAGAAAAAAAAAATCACTTTTAACAGTTTTGGTAAATCAACAAAACACCGAATTAATCCCCAAGGAATAATCGCCGAACACTTGTTAAGGCATTATCCTAAATTGTTTGAATAATCGAAAATATTATTCCCACAAATTCTTCTTTGAAAATATTTCCGCATTGAGTTTTGCGCAAATTTTCTCTGGAACTAACAAAGGGGGAGATTGATCAATAAAAAATAAAACGAATCGTCGTGCAAAGAAATCACAACAATTCTCCTTAATTAAACAAAGCCATGTACAGGGTGTGCCACTTAATTCGAGCCACTAGATACAGATTCGATAATTTGAGTAAAAAGTTTACATACAATAGAGCTTAGTTTGTAACGATATTCAAATGTTTTGCAAAATAGATACTTAAATTGATAAAAGCAATAATTTAAATTTATCGATTCTCTACACACAAAATCTTGCTTAGATTTTAAAATAATAATCGGAATGGTAATCATTAGATGTGCGTATTAAATTGAAATAATCAGTTCTTTACATTCATTTACGAAGATATGACAGTCAACTTTAAATTTTATTATGGCCGATATATTAAATATTTACTGGAGATATAGCTCATGTTTTTCTTTATTCAATGATTTTTCACTTTGTATACCGGGTGTCCTCTTTTACCTCGAAGATAGGAGTTTAAAACATTGTTTTGAACGTTTTCGTGAATTCCTGCTCGCCAATTCAACTTATACCAAAGGTAAGTAATGGTTCCAATTATTGCGCATCTAATGGTACTAGTGTTAATACTGAAGGTACGATTTTTAGTTTAAAACAGGGTTGATAAAAATCATGATTTTTTTAAAAAAATCAAAAAAATCGATTTATTTGATTTAAATCAGATTTTTTTTAAATTAATCAAATGTTCATATTTGCATGCTATTTCTGTTTTGTGCTAATATATTTTTAATAACCAATATATTTAATTCATTGGAGAATTTTTGTTAAAATAAAAAATTAAATATAATGAATAAAAATTTCGAAAAAATCAGTGCTAAATAGTGATGTTATATATAATTAAGTCTTTGTCTTAACAAGCAATAAACAGTATGATTATATTTATATTTCAAAGTGTAGTATATGATCTACAAAACCATGCTTGCTATTCATCATCAACTATATGTGACCTGTGATCGAATTCTATGCCTGAAAATACTTGTCTAAACATGCAAATGCAGTTTTGTATGTAAGGGTATCCCAGATTCTGTTATTCAGTTCATTTTAGTTCGCAAACGTGTACACATCACATAAATAAACGCAACATAATGTCAGGAAGGAAAAGGGATAGTGTTTGGCAACATTTTATAGAAAAATCAAACAAATTGAAAGGGAAAGCTGGGAGCAGAGCAGTTTGTAAATATTGCAAAGAAGAAATACAAGGTCTGGTACAAAGATTAAAAGCACACCGTGAAAAATGTCAGAAGAAACAAATGCATATGAATGAAGTTACTGAATGTAATACAGAAGATACTGACACAGATTCTAATCCTACCACCATAGAAACAAGTCAACCGAAAGAGTTTTTTGATCCACAACCTAGTACGTCTAGAATGGATACAAATACAAATATAAGCTCACCACCTGCTAAAAAAAAAAAAGAAATGACTGAAAATTTATTAATGAAATCATTTGTAGTGCGTACTTCTAACGAGTTAAAGAAAAATCTTGATAGACAAATCGCAAAAGCTATTTATGCGACAAATAGTAGTTTCAGATGTATCGAACAACCAGAAGTGATAAAAGCAATCGAAATGTTACGGCCAGGTTATTCACCACCTTCTAGGTTCGCTGTATCTTCAACATTATTAAATGAAGTGTACATGGAAGAAAAAGAAAAATGTCTTGCAAAATTAACAAATAGTTCGGTTTGCCTGTCCTTAGATGGTTGGTCAAATGTACATAACGAACCGATAATTTGCGCTACTGTAACAACAGATTATGGATCAACCTTCCTCCTTGAAAGTATAGATACATCAGGACATGCACATACAGCCGATTATTTAACAAGTATAGCAATCAGTTTAATAAATAAGTGCAAAACTCAATATAATTGTGCAGTTTCAAGTTTCGTTACAGATAATGCAGCTAATATGAGCAAAATGAGAGAAAACATTAAAAATGAAGTAAACGATGTAAATGTGATAACCTATGGATTTTCAGCACACATTCTAAATTTACTTTCCAAGGACTTGCAGATACGCGATATTAAAGAAAATGTTGTGCATGTTGTTAAGTATTTCCGTAATAATCATTTGGCAAGTGCTAAATATAAAGCTGCCGGAGGTAAGGCGTTAATATTGCCTCAAGACGTAAGATGGAATACTCTTGCAGATTGCTTGGAAATATTTACACAAGAATGGCAGAAATTGTTACAAATTTGTGAAGAGAACAAAGACCAAATTGATTCTTTAATATTCCAAAAGGTGTCTAACATTAAACTGAAACGATCGGCAGAAGATTTTTTAAAAATAATAAAACCAATTTCCGTAACTTTAGACAAATTACAAAGAACAGATGCATTTTTAGCTGATGCTGTAGAAGCATGGAAGGAACTTGAGGCTGTTTTTGATGATACTATTACATTAAATATTAAACAAATGGCTGCATTTCAAAAACGATATGCTCAAGCTTTGACACCGTACCATTTTTTGGCTTATTTATTAGACCCTAGAAAAACAAAATTTCCTTTAAAATATAATGAAAAAGACGCAGCTTTAAAAGTAGCAGCAGAAAGTTACCCACACAGTGGTTTATTACCCATAATAATAAAATTTGAAGCTAAATCTGATCCATTTAAATCTGTTATGTTTAGTGAGGAAATTATTAATAATGTTACTCCAATACAGTGGTGGAAATCACAAAAAGATGTTTCCGATATTAATAAAGTGTTGCCAATATTAACACAACTAATGTGCAGTGTAACTTCTTCGGCCTCAGTTGAAAGAATTTTTTCAACATTTGGATTGGTCCATTCGACAATAAGAAATAAACTGGGAACTGAAAAGGCTGCAAAACTGGTATTTTTATTCCAACATTACAATACCAAAAATTTATAAATGTATATTATTATATATTATTTTAAATGAATTACGTTTCGTTACGTTACGTATAAGTATGTATTTAATACGTATATACATATAAGAACTGTTGTTTTTTTTTAAATACTTATATACATAAATACCATATACCTAATGTTTTTTTTATTTGAGAAAATAAAATTTTGTTTTGTTATAAATGTTTTATTACCTACTCATATAATAAGTGATTTAAATTGATGTTTTTTTTTTCACTTGATTTAAATCGTGATTTAAATCAATGTTTTTTTTTTAAAAATCACTTGATTTAAATCATGATTTAAATCAATTGATTTAAATCTGCTCAACCCTGGTTTAAAATATTAATAAATTTTTGAATGATTTATTTCCAAATCGTTGAATTTGTAGAGGTGGAGCCATAAATTGGTCAGCCAGATCTCCGGTCTTGACACTTTGTGACTTCCTCCCCACCAAAAGTAAAATTTACTAAAGCCGTCACCCAAATATTAATTCTTTAAAGAAGGCAATAATTGCAAAATTCGATTTAATTAATGAAAGACTGTTAACCAATGTTAATATTTTTTTATAGTAGACTGGAGTATTGTTTATTTTTATTTTAAATTAGGGGTTATTTAAATATTTATTATAATTTCCTACTATTATCTCTATAATACTAGCAATTTCTTGAAATTTCTAGACATATTTTTGAATTGTACTTGCAGAAAGTACAGGTCTGTTATTAAATTGGACAGCAAACAAATCTCTCTCTCGCAATCTATAGCTACTGTAAAAAGTTTTTACCATAAAAACTTTCTTTATTATTGAATTATTGTTAAAGACGTTTTAAATAAAAAGAATTATTAAACTATTTTTTATATTTTTTACATGTTATTGGGTTGAACAGCAAACAAATCTCTTACTCTTCGCAGGCTGTGGAGGGTTTTTACCATGTAAATTCTTTCTCCATTGGAGTAATTATTCATTTTGGTGTAATTAAAAAGAATATTTGCTTGATGTGACGTTAATAATTAATTAAATCGACGAAAAAAATACTGTCAAAGTTGACGTTTAATGAAAATCACGGCCTTTCAGATTTAAAAAAATCATCAAATTTTATATGAATATCTTAAAGTAAACATCGCACCTTCAGTATTAGCACTAGTGCCATTAGATGCGCAATAATTTTATCTTTCTATTGGTACTCTATTGGTAAAATAAATTGGCCAGCAGGAATCCACGAACAGGTTTGAAACAATGTTAAATTCCTATGTTCGAGCTTGCAAGTGGACATGTGGTATAATAAATAACTCATTTTAACAAAAAACAACTAGGAGAAAATCATTAATTTCATAAACTGTAATAACTTTAAAAATAGGACAATGTTGACGGGCGAAAGGCTTTTGTTAAAAAAAAATCGATCATGGCCAACTCATCATCACTAGCTGAACTTGTGTAATATATTTCCCAGTGGTAAGGTTTTTGTCGACATGGGTTTAAAAGTGGTATTCTGGTATTCATTAAAAAATTATATCGGGTTGTTAATAAACAATAATTTTAGATTTTAGCTATTGCTTCGTACAGTATTGCAGATTTGTATTTGAGCTATGCACGTACGAACTTTGAAATAAAATTTTTACGAACTGCCATTAGTTGCTTGTCAAATATAATTTTAATATTTTCAACCGTTTCGGTTTAAAATATGACAAAAACTGTTGTTTTCTTTTAGATTGTATTTATTGCCAAATTTTATCTTAAAGTCTTTATTTAATTTATAGTAATTTCAAAAATAATTTCATACAAATACTGTTCGTATTTTATGAGAATTTAACATTTCCCTTGCGTTTTATTTTGTGCGCGTTAATGTAAAATTAATTAAATTTCAAGTTTATAAAGTAACTTTTTTCAGCCGCTAAAAATGTATTTAGTACATAAAATTTTTATATTAAGATCCTACGCATTTACTTTAAAAAGTTGAATGATTATTAAAAAATCAATAAAGTATACCTATACAACATACAAATTTAAATCATTACTAAAATTTTTATCCTGCACATTATGTACTATTTGATAATTTTAATTGGGTTTATTCAATTTATTTACAAAATTTGCTTATTTTAGTATAGTAAAGATGGTCATAATATAACTAAATTTTTGTAAACCTAAAATTTCAACTTTTTAGTTCCTTGTTACAGGTTTTAGGCCAGTTGAAAACCTACATCATTTTAGTTTTTTATATTTTTAAATCATATGAAGTGAAAGTGTTTTACTAGACTATGTTTTCGTGAAATTAATGAAATGTATAAAAGCGATAAAATTTAATAACACTACTTCTAAGTAAAGAAGGTTAGCTCGAAGCTATAAATATGTAGAGTAATGATGCATAGAAAAATTTGCTACTGTTACCCAAGACGACATAAAATATGACACTCTGGTTTTAATAACTTTTCAGTTTGTGCAAAATAAGATCAAGTGCAAACTGTAGTAGATGGTTTTTGCTTTCGTCTTAAATATTCAATCAAATCTGAGTGAACCAGATACAAGACATATTTTTAATGTTTATTCATTTGGGGGCCATATAAGTTGTACTAAACTAATTGATTACTATGTACAGGCTGGTCGAAACTCGAAGTATCTTGCAAATAACAATAGCATACATCTCATAAAAGTTTCTAGAGCTACTTCGGACCACTCTGTAACGTATAATACTTACATAATATGTTGAAGTATTAAAATTTTCTACTAACTGTTTTTGAATGTAATCTCGACGAAATAATCCTAATTGCGAGAATAGTTTTATTTATTTATTATTTTGCAACTTGGAGAATTTTATCTATCTATTTTTAAAAGCATCTGTTTTTCACCATATTGTTTTTTTTTTAAAATCTTAGTTCTCATATACCGCAGTTGGTCGTAACCTTCTTCTAAATTTAATAAAATTCCAAGTGTGATATAATCAACGTGGGATAACAAAGCCATCTTTGCCATTATTACAACGATGCTGGTTAAATTGGGAAAGTTGTGCACTTTTAAAAGTTTATTAACGTAATGCTTTTATTTTGTATGTGTCACGACCAATTTAAATTTCATATTCAAAAAAATCAGAATTAGATCATGTGATAATGTCCTTAATCGATTAATGTTCCTTGATTGTAGAAAGCGTAATTAAGATTTACATTTGTCTTACAGCTGGTCGATTATAATACCATTCAATTTTAAAACGAGTTTTCTGTGAAAATAATTTTTTTTTTTTAAACTTTATTTTTTCATTGCACCTAGCTACTTTAGCCAACCAGCAATATGTTTATGATACTTTTTATTTTATTTTCTATTTAATCATTAGTCTTTTTACCGTTAGGTGTAAGACTTTCGGTTAACTTTCTTTTTTGCTAACTATTCTTTTCCATCCCGCTCTGTTTTGAGACAGCTCCTTTACGTCCTCCCATTCAATACCTTTTTCTTGCGCTGCCTTCTTTACTCCTTCTTTCCAAGTTTTTCTTGGTCGACCCCTTTTATTTTTTCCCTGCGTCCTTGCTTCGTACGTTTTCCTTGTTAATTTTTCCTCTGTCATTCTGTTAATGTGACCTAACCATCCTAATTGTCTTTCCCATATCTTAGATTCTATTGACTTTATTTTTAGTTTTTCTCTGTATGTCTCGTTTTTTATTTGTCTAGTTTTGTCTTTCTCTCGATTGTTCTTAAAAACCTCATCTCGGTTGCATTTATTCTACTTAAGTTTCTTTTTGTAAGTGCCCATGATTCGCTTCCGTATAATAATGTTGGTGTGACTACTTTTTTAACTACATCTACTTTTGTTTCTTTGGATATTTATCTTTTACTGAAGATGGTCGTTTTTAGGGTATTATAAATTCTTCCCGCTTTTCCTAGTCTGTCGTTTATCTCTTTGTCTTGTCTTCCGTTTCCTTCTATGATTGTTCCCAAGTATTTGTAATGTGTTACTTGTTCTATATACTGCCCTTCTATTGAAATGTTGTGTGTTTTTTCTTTCTCTGTTACTATCATGCTTTTTGTTTTCTGTACATTTATCCTCGTATTAGTTTTCTTTAGTTCTTCGTTTAGTCTTTCCATATTATACTGTAGGTTTGCCTCCGAGTCTGCTACCATCGCCATATCATCAGCGAATAATAACTCCGTCAGCTCAACCTCATCCTCCAATACCCCAACTGTAGTGGTCTGAACTTCTTTTTTGCTTTCTTTATTGCCTCATCTACTACGATTGCAAACAGTAATGGACTAAGCACGCAACCTTGTTTTAATCCATCTTTCGTTTCAAACTCTAATGATTCCTCGTTATGTGTTCTTACCACGTTTAGCGTTTTTTCGTACATTATTTTTAGTGTGTCTATAGTTCCCCCGTCTATACCTTTGGTTTTCAGGCTTTTCCACACATCCTTTCTTTGTATTCTGTCGAACGCTTTCTCCAGATCAATAAAACATATATGTATTTCCTTGTTTTTAATCATAGCTTTTTCTATCGTTTGTCGTAATACAAAAATTGGATCTTGCGTGCTTCTTCCCCTTCTAAAACCATATTGTGTTTCTTCTAACGTGTTTTCTAATTTTTCCTTTATTCTGCCTTCTATTATTCTGGCTAGTATTTTTGCTGGTATACTTATTAGTGTTATGCCTCTATAGTTTGAACAGTTCCTTTTGTTTATGATACTTATATACTTAATTTAAGAGTTCACCCGTTGGTGTCTTCTTTTCTGTATTCTTGTTTTTAAGTAAGACAGTTTTCACAACCGCACAGTGCTCTGGTTTACACTAACTCAAACGGTTTGGTCCGTTTAAGTCTTCTCATTAGATGTTGGTTATCCAAGAGCCTGCAGGGTTTCGGTGTTAATGTGTTCATGCAGCCTTTGTTCATGTTTTTTGGCAAAGTTTTGAATTTCTTCGTCGACTGCTGGCATCTTCAGGTCCCTGTGGATGTCGACATTCCTCAAGTACCACGGAGCATTCACCATTGCTCGGAGTACTTTATTTTGGAATCGCTGTATTATTTTAATGTTAGTTTTACTAGCACAGCCCCAAAGTTCTATGCTGTAGGTGCATACTAGTATTTGTTTGTAAATTAAAAGTTTGTTTTCCATTGAAAGTTTAGATTTTCTATTCATTAGCCAAGATAGTTTTCTATATTTGATGCCTAGCCCTTCACGTTTTTTTTTTAATGTGTTCTTTCCACTTTAATTTAATGTCCAGGTTCATGCCTAAATATTTAACTGCGTTAGAATGTGGAATTCTGTTGTTGTTTAGTACCACTGGCAGGTGTTCTACCGATCTTTTATTTGTGAAATTCTCTTGCACTGTTTTGGTTTCGTTTAGTTTAATTTGATTTGTAGCTTTCTGGAGTTTTTCTGTTGATTCTTCAGTAGTTGTTCCGTTGGCTAGAATTGCGGTGTCGTCGGCAAAAGTGGCTACTTTGAAATTTGGAAATTTGGTCAATAACTTTCATTTTAGATACTAGACTGCTACGAAAATCCAACATTATTTTTTTCCGAAATACTTGCAATGTAATAGTGAATGGCAGTATCAATTTCGTTTTAGACAAAAACTAACCCGAAAATTTCTTTTGAGTCTAAAAATGAACAAAAGTCGCCAATTGTACACAAATGTATCTACATGTGTTAACCAAAAAGTTCAAACTTTGTTCGCTATTAGTTTGTTACTTCTATTTTCCGCACTTTTTTGGAAAATGTGCGGGTAGCTAAATCAAGACTCAAACAAATTTAGTTTTATGTATCTGATGACTTGGAGAAAGAATTACGTTGCAGTTAAGTTATTTATTTAGAGGTATACACTACTCTTATGTGTATCTCAAATTTTTAAAGGTTAATTAATAATGCATATATTTATTATTCTATGGTCCCATTTTAATAACTTATTAATACGATAATTTTGTTATTTATCTGTTATGCCTGTTTCACTTTTTATACCTAAAATAACAAACAAATCTATCATTAACTTGTCACTGTTGTAAATAAAGAATTACAAAATAAGGATTTGTACAATATTATAAACTTTCTGATAGAAGTCAGTAGTCACATATCTATAATTTTCTTAATGTACCAAACTAAAATTGTTTAAAAGAAATATTTTTACTAATCTTCATTTTTTTAAATATTGTTTTGTAAATCAATAGGAATTGGCGTATTAAGTATTAAGTCTAGTTCTTTTACAAAAAATATTTTATACACAATAAGATTTATTTTTAACTTAAGTTATTTTGATTCATTTATTTTTACCGAAGGACTAATAGCCTAGTACACAAGCTAAACAAATCTCTACCAAAGCAATACTATGACATCCTAAAATCCTATCTATCACATAGAATTTTCCGAGTGAAACAAGATGAAGAATACTCCACATTCAAAGAAGTCAAAGCCGGAGTACCCCAAGGTAGTGTCCTTGGCCCGGTACTGTACCTGCTATTTACTTTTAATATACCACAAACACAAAATGTTTCACTTTTGATTTTGTAGGGTTCGTTAGAAAATGCTCTTTTTTAAATAAGTTATTATCGTACCATGCAAAAATGTTTGACTTTTTGTCAAAAAACCAATATCGCAACATTTTAAGTCAATTTAAATCTCAATTAAAAGGTACTTAAACGTTTTTGGACACTTATTGACACATACCATTTAATTTATTCAAGCATTATTCAAGGCACACTTAATAAAAATGTTGGTCAAAAACTTATTTGAGATCTTCAAATGTTTTTAAGTAGTGCCTTTAAAAATTGTTTTTTTTTCCAAAAAAAGAATAATATACAGTGCGTGCTATTTGAAATTTCAAAGCTAAGGGCCTTTCCTACAAAACCGGAAATAGCTTGTAGATGTGCACATGTTCTGATAATGGGGTTTTAAATAAAATTTCCGTTTGTAAATAAAAACTAATAGAACAAAAGAGGTGATTTTGTGTAAACCCGGCATGGGAAAAAAGTTGACAACGCATCTTGAAAACGAAGCAGGATGTATCAATTAAATAGCTCCAACCGATTGAGATGTTTGTCTAGATTATGATTATACATTTTTACATATTCTGTTGAAATTACTGTTGATAATAAATAGTTATAAAAATAATTTTGTTTTTAATATTCCAGAATTCTTTACCGCTATCTCTGTGGATAACAAGCAAATTAATGTACCAACAGTTTATAATGAAGCGTGTAGGCAAAATCCCAGCGGATAGTGCCTCTAATATGACATCTTGTTTAATTAAACAGACTTATTTACTACTGGGAGTAGTATTTAAAATTTAAGGTTAACGTTGTTAATTAAGCAAATCTAGTTATTACGTCTACGGGTTTAAAAAGCTTTAAACTTAAAATCGACTGTTTCAGATATTTCACTAACTGGGTACAACATGCACAATTCAGTGAATATTGTTACAAAGCAAAAAAAATATTTCTTTGCTTATGTAACCATCCTTCTATCTTTATAATTTAATCTATTCAGATCTTACAAATTTATGGTAATTTAGTTAAAAATTTTAAATGTTTGCAACATTATGAATCGTACATTTATGTATATAAAATTCTTTGTGTACACCTAAGTGAAGCAATGAATGACAATAGAAAACTGCACTGGAATTTTATTTCGCGTTAGAGTATTTGCTTGAAATTCTTCTACATTAATAATAAAATTCGAATTTAAAACGCGAGTCAAATACGTGTTGACGCATTTAAGTCTTTTTGTAATAATTGAAAGCTAGACGTTCAAAATTTTAATGTTCAAACTAGGTTAACAAATAATTTCTAAGGATAAAATTTAATTTTTAGCGTATTTTCTCGTCCAGTGGTTTCAGTATCTCGGTGCTCTATAAAAGCTTAATCTTACTTAAGCGTGACATGATTGTACGAAAGAATGTTCGCCTCTCCAGCGGAAATAAAACTAAAGAATATATAGAAAGCATTGTACGTTCTATAGTTATATTGCATTCTTATTTTATAACCTTATGCACTTATACAGGGTGGGCCAATCGGTTCTGACGATCTTTAATAAGAAAATATGGGCTTATTAGTGAAAATAAGTGGATGAAACAAAAACAAAATACAGTGAAAATTTATAGGAATATTTTATTATGTAACTGTCTTTCATCGTCCTCATTTATTGTTAATTTTTTCTCCAATTTATTTTTTAAGAAATAAACATTACATTTCAAGGTTGTAAACTACCTACCTGAATAATTAAAATTATATGAACATCCGCATGATCCTATAATTATTTGTACGCCCAAAGTTTGTTGTTAAAAATTAATAGTTGAAACACAAAAATTTAAAACTCGAAGATAAAATGTTAAACTTTATAATAATTATTTAGGCCTTAACATGCGGATGTCCCCTATTTTAAGAGGGGCTACGAGATCGGTTAAAGTTACAAATATTTAGCTAGAAACATTTAAAACAATAAAAAGTGACTAGTTTTTATAAATTATTTCCTTTTTCTATTATTAAAAAAACATTTTCTTGAAGCAACTTTTTATTTCCGTTACTTTGACGTTTTATATATTTTGGACTATCATCAACTTATTGTTATTACTTTACTTTGACATTTTATATTTAACTTTGGGTGCGGAACCCTTAAGAACTAGCGCTTCTGTGGTCTGTTTTAAATTTATTGCAATAATTTTGAGTCCAATGGGGTGCCATTCCAGGTGTAATGTTATAAATTGACGCCCAACGTGGGGCCATTATTAATTTATTGTGAAAGTGTCTCACTTAGCCCTTCATGTTAACACTCCAACCCATTATCTGTCGTTTCTATTTTCTGTATCCTAAGAAACTCATATTTCCCATTCCCCGCTTTTTGTAACGTCAGACACGAAATTAAATAAAGAAATAGGAAACTTAACACATTGTAAAGGCGTTACACAAAACAACAATGGATATTTAAAAGTCATTTTTGAACAAGTTAAATTAAATTACTTTTTAATGAATTAAGTCGAGTATTACAAAAATTTTAATAATATGAAATTTTAGAGCGAACAAAGCAATTTAACAAAACGGATATGCTGAATAAGCGCTTTAACTTGAGACGCTTTGCGTAATTTACGATTAGTACGGATTCTTCCAAAATACAAGTAAATAAAACAACAGAAAATGATAACAATTGCAATTATTTAATAAAATATTGTAAAATAAATAATACGGGATAAATGAGTTTAGCATATATGAGTAATAAAACTATGGACGGGTTGTTTAACAGTCAATCAGAAATAGAGAACTATAATTTCAGTTTATTTAATCGCCAATAGGGATCTTTCAGTGTTGGTTTATAACCTAATTTTTTTTAAATACATAAAAATGTATGTCATTGATCATAGAAATTGTAAGTGGTGCTACCCAAGACGTCCAGCTTAAGAGGATTGTGGTATTGCAATATTCAATCTTCGTAATCTTCTATTTGATAACTAAAGAATAGGTAAAACAATCCAAATAAGATTATTCTATCAACCTTCTATTTGATTATCCGTTATGGCCTTTGTCCTATACATTGACAAATAATTGAAACTTTTTTAATTGTACATGATAATTTGATTACTTTTCAATTCAAATTGATAAAACATTCAAACTGTTTCTAGCGGCGCAAAACTAGTAAACGAACCTTTAAAGCACGATAAATGTAAAAAAACTACATTTTTAATGAATGGTTATAAACATTCTGTATAATACGTTAGCCCATCAGTTTACAGTAAAAAATATCAAACAAACATTCAACAAAGTTAAAAATAAAATTTTTCTGCGACCACTGATGTAAATGACTCTTACCGTATAGCCTGCATGCATAGTAGTTGGGTCCTTACCCTACGCACGGTAAGCAAAAAGCATTGTTTTTTTTAGAAATCATTAAAGTAGGCTCACGTCAATTCCAACCTGCATGCGTGAGTCCTTACGCACGGTATGCAAAACGCACACTTTTCTAGATATGCCAAAGTAGGCTTACGTCAAAATTGACAGGACAATGTAATTACATGTGTATATTAGCCAAAAAGCCGTTAAAATCGTAGGTATTATGTGATCGTAGAAAAAGTAAACTGCATAACACGAGTTGTAAAGCAGTAACGCACTCGTGAAAATACGCACTCGCCGCTACGCGACTCCGTGCACAACTTTTCCACTCGTGCGTAATATGCTTCTTACAACTCTTGTTATGCAATATACAATTATTATAACTTAGTATTTTTTTTACATTCTGAAATTTTTTTATTTTAATATTTTATTAATTAGTTCTGTTCTTATTGTAAACAATACCATAAAAATATAAGTGATAGAAACGATATATTACTAGGGTTGCTGTTTCAATAACATAAACATTGATTTTACATGAAAATATTGTTTTCAGAAGTCGTGATGTTATCTTGAAACAATAACAGTAAGGATACAGTTAAGAGCCATCCTGCATAATTGCTTTGTTATCTCCTATCTCGACAGTAGTTAAGATATTACTATTTTACTTTTTTCTTCAAAACACGATAAGAATGTACCGCCAATTTAATTTTTAATACTTTATTTTTACATGTCTATGTCGATCAAGCAAAAAAAAAACATAACAATAGTAAGTGAAGAACCAATACTTTATGTTAGAGATAACACTTATTGATTTATTGTATGAATGGTGATTCAATATTGTATTGTAATTTTGGTAGGTTGTAGAGTTTCATGAATATTTACAACAAATTTATTTTTTAAAGTTATTAATAAATACAGAATATTTTTCGTAATTTAAAAATGTTGGTAAGCCTTGGAGATTGGGTAAAAAGTAAATTAATCAATATATGTCACTGCATGATTGATATAAATTATTTGATAATTGAGTAGCAATGTTTATTTTGCAATAAATCATGAAGTATATTAGCATGAAATGCGCGTTGTTTGATTATGCCTGAAAATAGGGCGGTTGTAAATGGGAGATATGAAATTTTTATTTTGGTTTGACATACCTTTGGTAACAATAACGAAAAACACAATTTTGGAGGTAAATATTCTTAAGATCCACGATGTTTTAGTAAGTAGCTTAAGTTGTGTAGATGAACAAAATAACGATTTTAATGTCTTTAATAATGGTTTATTGTTTTGGTTGGAGTACAGGGTGAGCCAATCGGTTCTGACGATGTTTCATAGGAAAATATAGGCTTATTAGTGAACATAATTGGGTCAAACAAAAACAAATATTTTGTGTTTTAAGTGCAATTTTTTAATATTTATCTAAGTTTTTAAAATGACCTTATTTTAATGGGCACCGCGTTAGATACATTCTTGCATACGTCGTCAAAAGTTATTTAATATGACACCTTGCAAACAAAAGTTTACCATGTCTTCCGAAATATTAATTTTTAAATCCTTAAAAGCCTCTACTCATTAGCCAACTTGTCAGGGCCGACAGTCGGAACTCCGAGTTGGGTGTTGTCTACACACCTCCCGATCAGTCCAACCAACACAGCTAAACGTCATAGCTTTTTATTCATTTTGATGTTAAATTTTCGGTTTAATAGTCCTTATCTAAAGGAATGTGGTAGGGCGGTTGGCTTGTTGGAAGGGCTGGTCAGCCGACCGTTCCAACTGTCGGGTTGGTCGGGTGACATACTACACATTAAAAAATTTATCGGAATGGTCGGCCGGTTGTCCCGACAAATTGGTAGGTGAGTAGACCCCTTAAGTGTACTCGGGTTGTTGAGATAAGCACGGGACTTAAAAAAACCCTATAAATAAAAGTCTGGCGCCGCAAGATCAGGCGATCCGGGCGGCCATGATATCGCCATTGCTGACTTTGTTTAAATGTTCATTTAAAGAGCGAACACACGTTGTTAACCGACCAAGTAGTAATGGGTGCTAAGGTAATAGTCTGTACCGGTTGCAACCAGTCAAAGTCACCCCCTCCATTGCATTCTGATACAGTAGCGCACAGAAAACCGACAGAAATATAGTATCATACTGTATAAGCCAAACATATCTTCCTAAACGAAAAGCAAATCAAAAATTTCGTTTTTCTAATCACTCTGCATAGATTTGGCATCCATTATGTAAAAAAATCAGATTAAGTACTCATTTAAAAAAAAATTAAATTAAACATCTAGATCAATACCAAATACAAATGGAAAAAAAATACTCATAAGGTTAAAGATGTAAAAGTTCTCCTATTCGCTTTACAAAGCCTCTGCTTAACGCTCACTGAAATTTATTTCGTATCGACTGCATCACTAGTCCTGCTCTAGATCTTTTAATTCTCTTAATTATTTTACTACCGGAAGCATTTTTAACTTTCTGTGCGCTGTTAAAGTGCCAATAGTAAGTTAATCAGAGACGACTTGATTGTGCTGGTGTAATCAGGTTTGTTTAAGGATAGGTATGTCATATGCATCATGTTTCAGTAAAACAATATTTAATTAGATTGCTGAAAAAAACTAGGGCTTTAAAGCAGCCATAATAACTCTGGTTGTGATTTATAATTTGGAACAAAGCCTATTTAGAGTTGTTTGGATTTCTGCAATTATTATTAAAGAGGATTTTTCTATTTTAATGAAAATCTCCTCAGCTTTTACAGTAAATGTAAAATATAAACCTTTTTGTGTAAACTTATAAAAATACGGTTCATTTATTTTGTTATTCATGTTAAAAAAAACTTCTTTGTCGTGTATAATTCATGTCCCCACGAAATATCTATGTATGCGGTAATGTGCAAAGCTTTTTTCGTTTGTGAAATTATTTCTATATGCTTTGAGACTGTACGTTAAAAAATATTCGTGGAATTTTAGAGCATGTTGAAAATGTGGACGTTATGTTCTGCGAAAATCATTCAAGCTACGCACAATTTATTTTGTGTATAAGTTTTAACGCGCTAGCATAAAGGTTTAAAATAAAATGGCTTAGAAAAGAACACTTTTATTATTTCATGGTATGGAGGTGTGGTATCGATTATTTGCTTTTTAATAAAACAAGTTATGCTGTAACACGTATACTTTTAAATATTTTATTTACTGTAATAGTCGCGACGGAGCAATCAATTAAAATGGACGTGCAAGTACATATTATTCCGAACAACGATTTATAACTAATGGGTAGTTCACACGATGACACTAGCGTCGCGACTTCAAATGTCGCGACATCGCATCGCTTCACATTCGGTGTCGCGGCACTGGGTGTTCACACGTAAAATGATATATTTGAGTGCCGCGACATCAAAATAAAAGTGGCCGCTCTTGCAACTGCAGCAACGAGTGTTGTAGAGCAACTAATTATTTTGAAGTCGCTATATTCGGGAATAGATTTGTTTATGGGACAAGTATTCAATGCGCTTTTAGAGCATTATCAACAATATCCCTGTTTATGGTTGTTGATAATGCTCAGAAGTATTCAATTCTAACAAGTAGGTACAAATAAGACAATAGTCACAATCAAACCAGGGAAGAAAAATCCTGGTATCCCCTTATGTTCATAGTTAGATATACTTTCCAGATGATTGAAAAGAAGTGATCATCTTACGTTTACACAAGCCAGGAAAGCCAAAACAAATTGTGGAGAGCTATAGACCAATTAACATTAACCGAACTCTCTCAAAAGTACGTAAATTAACAATAAAATCGATGCTAACAAAAATACTAAGCGTAAAAATATTCTTCCCTTTGGGTTTACTTTCACTTTGGGTTTAGGAGCCTCACTCAACATCCCATTAACTTAAAGGGATCATTGAATTTATAGAAACTGGATTTGAAACAAAATAATATACAACAACATTATTTTTAGGCATAGTATTTTATAAGGTTTGGCTGGATACACTCTTACTCAAAATGAGTAAAATAAATGCGCCAGTTTATTTACAATACATAATAGAATCGTTTCTCACAAACAGGAAATTTCAAGTGAAAATTAAATAAACATCCTCTACATAAGATCCATAAAAGCAGGAATACCACAAGGAAGTATTCTACGACCCAATTTTTTTATCATTTTTGTTCACGACTTCCCACCAGCTGACTCCAACGACATCCCAAAACTAGCACGAAATCCCAACCTCGTTGCAGCAATTAACAAACTACAAGAAGCGACAAACATAGTCGTAAACTGACTAAAACAAGTCAAATAAAATTAAACTCCTGTAAATGTGAATGCTATTTAAGCCTAAAAAAAAATATTGCCATCCATAACCATCAGCGCAACAACATATCAAGTACTTTGAAAGACATCTAAATTTATTAATTATAAACATCTCTTGTTTACGAAATCAAAAATATACATAGGTGAACAAAAAAGTTTTTATTTGTACAATAGTTTTTCTACACTCATAGCATTCTCTTCGCGTTGATGGGGTTGCACCAATCGATTTTCATGAATGAAGTAAAGTTTCATTTAATAGACAACTTTTTGTGTACAATGGGAATATTTTATGACTTAGAAGTTTTAAGGAACATACTTAGTAGTTCTGAAGTCTAAAGAAGGATTGCTTAGACTGCAATATTGAAAAAATGTTGGTAACTAATAAATTAAAATACTTTAGGACTCATTATTGAGCTTCGAATTTGGGACACAAATGTGTATTGGGCTCTGGGTATTTTAAAATTTGATTAACGATTTAAAAATTTTGTTAGCGATATAACGATGCAGCTTTTATGGATAAAAACTCTAGCTGGGCAATTTGCATATAGTACGAACAAAAAACACGATTTGTTCGTTACAGACACATTTATTTTTAAAGTAAATAATCCATTATTCAAGAGAATTTTTCTCATTTGTATATCTTAAATATTCATTAATAGTTAGTTTAGATATCGACCTGAATAATATTAATTTAAAATGCTGATCCTTTTTTTTTTATTTAACTGTTTTAATTATTTTTGTTATTGTATTTAATTTTTTATAATGATTAATTAAACTCTATTTTTTGTAATATCTTTATTATTAAAATTGTCATTACGCAAGTCAGATTCTTATTTATGTTGATTTGTTTAAAAATATTTATATTACACATACTACGGGACCCAATACATTTTACTTCATTAATGTAAAAACTATTTTGTATTGCATTATTATCAATATATTATTAATAATTAATTGTTACTCTTTCATTTAATATTTAAGGATAGACCCCCAGGGGTCTACGGACCACACTTTGAAAAACACTGCATTAGACTATTATTATCGAGCAGCTGAATTGCTTTAATGTTATCATGGTGGAGGAGCCTATTTTCATGCTTCCTGGTGAATTTTCCAGTTTCACTGATGATTATTTCCAGTTTTGTATCCCTGTAGAGATCAGTCAGTATTTATGATAAACCATAGTACATCTATTGTGTTTTTTAGTACTTTGTTTTGTAAGCGCTGAATAATATTAATGTTACCTTAGTTTTGTGGAACACCACAGCTGAATGCCGTAGGCTCACACCGGCTTAAATATTTTGTCTGTTTAGCATTACTTATTGTGTACAGCCAGGACAGATTTCCTTCTCATGATTCGGTACATTTTCCATTGCTGTAATTATAATACCCCTTTTTTCTTCTTTACATGAGGGTTCTAGCGAAGCTTAGCTTCCAGCGTCATGCATAGATATTTTAATGTGTTTGAGTGTGGTATGGTAGGTATTAGTGATTGCAATACCGGACCAAAATTACAATACCGGTATTCGGTATTTATTCGCAAGTAATACCGGTATACCGGTATTAATACCGGTATTGCTTTTTTTTAAAAAGTATTAATTTTGAAAATACAATATATGCATTTTACACATATGTACAATGTACATATAGTAAGTATAATGTCAAAACACAAATTTACATAAAATAAAGAAACTTAAAAAAATTACATAATCTGTAAAAAAATATGGACACAAAAAACTGAAGATATACAAGACAATTGATTGGGACCGGGCATTAAAAATATATGAGGAATGAAAAAGGGTATTGATCTGAAATTTTGGTTATGACTATAATGGCATATGATCTGTTTAATGAAAATATTTTCAAGATGGCGACCCTTCCGGAAATACCGGAAGTTGACGTTTACTTTCTTATTTCAAATACAATGGTCTATTTTTTATTGCATTTTTGGATTTAACACGTTATTTTAGAGGGACTATTAATAGTATACCCTATACGTAAGTGCAGTCGTTTTTTCGATTTTTGGACTTTTTTGAAATTTTTTGATTTTCATCGTGATGCTTAATATTATCTTTCGCCGCCATTTTTGAAGAGAAAACGCTTAAATGTAGACTATGCATAGAAGAATTTTTGCAATCGATGCATTACTTACAGGGTGTCCAAAATTTAATTTTCTTTTAATACAATTTCAGACCAATAAAACTCGTTTTTTTTCAAATACAATGCCCAAATTTTTTTTTCATTTTCTAATTCAAAAGTAAATTCTACATCAATCTGTATTAGCGTATCCTATACCTATCTGCAATAATTTTCGAGTTATTAAGAATTTTTGATAAAGTTAAGAGAAATTGCAACATTTTTTAATAGTAAGCCTTGGAAATGACAACAAATATTCCAATATTGCAATATTCCTTCGTCTTCTAATAATATCATATCTCTTTTAATTAACTTAAATACATCATTTTGTGGCACAATTTTGTGTTTTGCATTTATTGCTATTTTTTTATTTATGGTAGACTGCAATTATAAGATAATAAAAATCAAGTTAAAAAAAAAATTAATACCGAATACCGGTATTAGACCATCAAATGAGACGGTATTTCGGTATTGTAAAATGGCACGGTATACCGGTATTCGGTATACCGGTATACCGGTATTGCAATCACTAGTAGGTATAGTAAGTAATAACTACTGGTATTTGTTGATATTTTCTCATTAGGTCTTATTAACCATTTTTTTTTGGCCAGATGCTGACTTTATTTACACAAATAGATCAAACGAAAAATAAATCTTATGAAACATTTCCAGGTGTTTTTTTTGTCATTTTTGATGTACCTATTATTTTAGTTATTCATTTATTAATGTATTTAAAATCACTTATATTTTTATTTACTAAGAATCTATAGATATTAAAATTGTAGAAATGCTAGACCAGTTTTAAAACCTCGTTCCAATATGTGATTTTAAATACAACTTCTTTAGATTAATTTCAACTAACTTTATTATTAAAAAATTGTTGCTATGGTATAACATGCTTACAAGTGAAAATGAAGTTTTGAATTAATGGTATATTAATTACATAACAAGAGTTGTAAGAAGCATATTACGCACGAGTGGAAAAGTTGCGCACGGAGCCGCGTAGCGGCGAGTGCGTATTTCAACGAGTGCGTAATTGCTTTACAACTCGTTATGCAGCTTACTTTTTCTACGAACACATAATACATACGACTATAACAGCTTTTTGGTTAATATACACCTGTAATTACGTTGTCTTCTCAATTTTGACGTAAGTCTACCTTGACGTGACGTTTCTAGACAAATATGCGTTTTGCTTACCGTGCGTAAGGACTCTTTATCTATGCATGCAGGCTGTACGGTAAGAGTCATTTACACCAGTGGTAGTAGAAAAAAATAATTATATTACAGTTATAAAAGACCTAGCAAAAAATTAAGTAAATCAAAAGCTTAAATTAGATTCCATCCATTGTCGAGTAAAAACTAATCTTTAAAAATGTACATGATGGGAGAAAATGTATGACAATAAGATTTGCTAAACATCTTTTATAAAACAATTCTTTTGTAAAATACACTTTTTAGTCAATAAAGCACCCTGTATATTTAGGTTATGAAATATATTTTTTTGTTTGGTGTAGATACATATGTACATAATAATTCTATAACGTTACTAAATATACTCCACAAATATTGTGCTAATTGAGTTGGCCGTGATCGGTGATCATTATCGATCAAGGACGACATAAACTTCGATATGTCTATTTTTGAGCGCAAAACTTCCAACCAAATGACTGTATTGTTTACTGATAACCTTCATCCCGCGAAATTAATGTACTTCATTTCCTCTTAAGAAAATAAACAACCGGAATTAATATATTTACTTTGCTGGAACTATTTTTAATGTTATGGAATTTATGTTTAATAAAAAATTAAAATGTAAAAACATTTTTTTAAATAGACTAATTTATGGGATGTTGAACATGATTGTTACTGAAAACTTTAGGTAAACACATTGGACATTTATCGCATGCAAATTTTTCTCATAAAATATCGTACGAGCGTGATTGTATTTTTTATAAAAATTGCAATGTAGGTACTTACTATAAGGATTATCAAGAAAATTTGACACACAAAAAATTTTGCTACTTATCCCTATTACAACTTTGTTATGTTGTTTTTAACTGAAAACGTATTGCAATTTCGTCTTTTTGTGGTTATTAAATTTATATTACCACTTCATGTTTGTGTCGACGCATAGACTACTATAAAATTTAAGTGAATATTAAATTATGTGAAATTTTGCAAAACATCTAAAATACAATTTGTATGGTAATAGGTGTGTGAATTATTTAAGTTTCCAAAGTAAGTGGCAAGGAGATAATTACCAGTTTTATATAGGTACCATGTAGGTACCATTATAACTAGGCCTTCCATATTTTCGTAAAGTCAAACCGGGACCCGGCCACCTGTATTTTTTTTTTAATTACAGGAAATTGGTCCAAAAAAGGGGGAGACAAAATGCGCCGCAATCGACTTTTTTTTAATGTTGGAAGATCAAACGTGTTTTAATGCCAAATTAGATAATGTATGTAGAGTAGATAATACTTTATCATCCAAAATTGCAGTTTTATGCCAAACTCTTCTGTTTTTTTTATCGCCCCACACTCCTCACGAACTTATTTTTAATAAAGATTTCACAAGAAAATTAGTAAGGAATGTTTTTTTTTTTAAACCGGGACAAACGCAAGACCAACCGGGACACCAGGACATAAGTTCAAAACCGGGTCTGTCCTGGTCAAACCGGGACGTGTGATAGGCCTAATTATAACTACCTTTAAATATTAGGTAAACTGTGCCCTTGTGTTTAAACCGGAAACGCATATACACACCTATAAAATTTTATTCTGATTCGTTCAGCGATTATCAAATTATAATGCAGACATATGAACGTACAGACAAAAAAAATTGATTTTTGGTGTCTTAAACCATGACATATCCAAAAATTTCTATTATAACAATTCAATAAACATCTTACAATTTGATATACTGTATATTTATGTATCAAATAAATGGTAGAAAATGCAGAATATTTATAATACATTTGATATTTTAATGTATTTGGAATAGACGTTATTCAATCAACGCTTTTTTTCTTCAATTGTATAAAAGTAAAAATTTGGAAGAAAGAGTTTTTGTCTTGTTAAGGTGATCACTCACTTTTTTTTTAAAGGCCCCTATCCAACAGGCCACGGACTAATATTCGCCACTCACACATACACAAAATCCTCAAAAGACCAATACAAATAATCTCTGTGCGTAAAAAATGAAACTGGGAATAATATTTTAAAGTTAGAAGGTTTTTGCTTCAGTTAAAATACAAATACAATTCTCACAAAAGTTAGGGTGTATACAATTTTATAACCGCCAATTTGTCTAAAATTAGAATTTTCAGTACCAAGCAGTTTGAGATCTACCTAAACATTTTTAGAGATCTAGAAAATGTTCATTACATTTATATGACATTTTAATATGTTGTAAAGTTTACTGTGTAAATTAATATTACTTTTTATTGCAGCACCGTTTAGTTTTATGCGATTTTAATAATGAATCTGTTGTGTTTGTCCATTAATATTATTTAAGAATTGAAATATCAAGAAAACTTAACACAGAATGAACCATGAAACAATAAAAATAACAGAAAGAGATTTTTGTATTGTTTTGTAGCTCGCTTTTGCCCATATTTTGTAATTGATCTTATTAGGTTTATTAATATTTGTGTCAATCATCAATCAAAAAATTTTATTGAATTGTTGTTAAATTTGCACCATTGATGATCTAGTTTCATTGACAAACATTAGGACTATTTTGGCATGGTATTTAGCTATTTCCATTATATAATTGAATGGCCACATGTTACCCTCCGGAGATAAGCAAGAACTTTAGGAATGTTTAGATTTAGAAATGTGTTTTAGTTAGTACCACAGATAAATTTATTTAGCAATGTAACTACCAACCCCATGGCCTTTAAAATGTCAAGGGATTCAAGATAAACTATAAAGTAGTATACGAATCTCATTGATTCAAAACATTATTTAGCAGTTTATACAATATAATAAGTTATAATGTGCAGCTGCAGATGGGGTGAAAGGACGTCATTATTGCAAATAGTTTATGTTAGTGTTTATAAGATCTCAAATACCGGGTGTACGCGAAATCAGTATCATTCTTTTTTCTTTTTAGTTTTTATTTAAACGAACGAAATTTTGGACATGTGATATGCCTGAAAATGGCAATAGTGGCTTACGCGGTTATTTAAATAGAGCATTTTATAACGAATACAGGAATACCAGTAACTTGTATTTTTATAAGAAGGCTGCTATAAAAATTAAAAATTATTAAGGAGACTTGTCAAGATGTCTAATTAATCGTAGTATATTGGGTTTAATTGCAAGAAAAACAAATCCTTTCGTTGTAAGCAGCTGCTTCAATTTCCTAATTAAAAAGACATTATTGAAAACTACTCAAATTTCTTGTATAATTTTATTGGTGAATTTTTGTATTTGGTTTATTGTTGTTGAATTTGAGGTTTTTGATGGTCGATGTAAAATGTGTGTTATGTAAATGAAAAGCTTTGCTGGTTTAAAAATGCTGCTGCAATAGCATTCTTTCTTTATTGATAACTTATAAACAAAAATCAATTCAGCTTTTCCTATTTGAAAGTAAATTCGTACTAATAGAGTTTATTATTAATTGATAAATAATAGTTTGATTCTATATTCGTCCGATTTCATGTTCGTTAGACCCAGACGAAAATAGAGGTTCCACTGTAGCAACTATAAGAATGAACAGTAAATACAACTTCGCTGTTTAAATCATAAATATCAATAATTATTTAACAACTTAACTATCTAATATAATATGTTTATACTGTGTGTACCATACAGTACTGCGTGAGCTCTAATTGTTATTGTAACAAGATTAAAATTAATTGAATGTAGTTACATCAACATGAATAATGTATTTTTTAAAAATGCGACTTTTTCGAGAACGACTTTTTAGTAAAATGCAACCATTGATTTGCTGTCTCTGCTAACCTTCACTCGGAGATGTGATTTACCTTCATCTCTTCGCTTGTCAATTTAACAAATTGTCCTTTTCCATTATTGTGGCAGTATTCAAAACTGCTTACTTTCCCTTTATATACCATTCACAATAAGAAACTGAATAAAATTACATTTAAGGGAACATTTTTTGTGTGTTATGCCAATATTATGCTTTTAAAACGAACAGACTAAAATTTTTATGCCAACAAAATTTCATGATGCTGAATTCTTTTGCGTATGCTAATTATTTGTCCATAACATTTAGTGGCATAATATTTAAATTATTACATATACTGAAATGTATGTTTAACATGAAAAACATAAGGATTTCGGAAATCGTCAGTGATAGAAAGATAATTAAATTAGCATAACACTTTTACGATCTTTGTAAAAATATAAACTGCTAATGTATGTATATATTGTGCTCAATATTCTGAGAAAAACTAAACAAATTTATTTTCTTGTAACAAGATTTTCTGCATTGTAAATAATTTTTAACTGATATTTTTTATTTATGTTTCATTGATATGAAAATTAATTGCGAATTGCACTATTTATTAGATCAATAATTTTCAAGAGACTATAAATGAAATCCGTAAAGGCCTCTACTCACCAACCAATTTGTCGGGACAACCGATCGACCATTCCGATAAATTGTTTAATGTGTAGTCTGTCACCCGACCAACCCGACAGTTGGACAAGTTGGAACGGTCGGGTGGCCAGCCATTCAACAAGCCAACCGCCCCACCACATTCCTCTAGATAAGGACTATTAAACCGAAAATTTAACGCTATTTATAAATTTGTCATCCACAAAATGGCATCAAGCCAAAATAATCAAAAAAAGTTGATGTTTATGCTATGTTGGTTGGACTGGTCGGGAGGTGTGTAGACAACACCCAACACGGTGTTCCCGACGGTCGGCTCCGACAAGTTGGCTAATGAGTAGAGGCCTTTAAACAATTGCGGTTTTTTTATGTACTACATTAATACTCAAAAATACAGTTACATGGACATGTTTAACAATAATTTAGTTTTATTCGTTGGTTTTTTCCTTAGTTTTGATTTTAGCTAAATCAAACGTTAGGCATGTGATATGTGCAAAAAACGGATTATTTGAACATATGTATACTATTGTTTCATTTCCGGTTTCGGCGGAAATAGCCCTAACTTTGTTATTTCAAATGGAACAACCTGTATATTTTTACATTTTTGTAACGGGAAAGCAATTTCAAATGCAACTGCACTATTTTGGTTAATTTTTATGATCTCGAATAAATGTTGGTCAATATTACTTTTTTATTAAGTGCGCGGTGTTCTGCATAAATTAAATTTTGGTGTTTTAACAAGTGTCACTATAAGCAGCTTATGTCTACTTTAACAACGCCATGCGATTAAGCTTTTAAGCTAACAATAAGCTATTAATACGAAATTTCTACCATTGATACTAACAAAGTTATTGAAAAACAAGATAACGAAGTTTTATTTTATGATATTTCAGAAGTTAATCAGAACATACATATTTTCAGTTTAATGTCTTAAAACAAACTTAAAAACACATTTTTATATGCTAACTAAACCATCTTTATATCTCTAGCAGTTTCCAAGATTCGCATGTTCTTCGTATTGAAATATATACGAGTATGTACTAAAATAGTTAATCGTAAGCAAATATATTCCAAACAGTTATAAATTCCACTAAAGTTTTTTCGTTCAGACAACTAATTGGTCTGTAAAGTTTGAGTGAGTGAAAAATTTTATCTTTACGAAACATTAGCTTACGAAAATAAAGGCTTGCCATTTATTATAAGAAAACTAATATTTGATACAGTGATAGCTTAATGTCTGCATCAAATTTTTAAGCCAAACATTGCTTTAATTGTGTACATTAATTACAATAATATTAATTAACAAAATTAAGTGTATTTTTAAACCATGTTTACATTGTTTGTTTTTATAGTTTTATAATTAATGATAAAATTCATGGACTATTCTTTTATAAAATAGTTTAAGACAAAAACAAATGTTATAAATTCAGTCACGCAAAAACTATTTTAATGCGTAGGTTAAAGTTAACGAAGCATTTTTGTTACACGGTATGAATCCTGAATTATTATAAAATTGCAACGTAAGGGTTCAGACGAAGACAATACAATCACATAAACGCATTTTTCACACGTCCTCAATTTAGGCAAAGCTGATCCAGACCTACGACACAAACCTCGTCCTTGCAGGAGTTCTGTTCTACTCTAAATGATACAGTTAATAATAAAAGCTGACTGCATCAAAAAATTGGGAAAAGTAAAAGAAAGCCAAATTAAATTGAAAGCATAAAATGTAAATTTAGAATAAATATAAAAATCTACTGGATGATCTTCAATTACATTACATTACATTTGTTAATTTTAAAAAAACTTGTGTTTAGTTTTGATAAAATCTTGTTTCTGATTGATTTTATAGCATGGTGTTCCAAACTAAAGGCTCACATAAGCAATTCTTTTATTTTAAGGTTTACAAAATCGATTAAATTGAGGCAAAGTTGCATAATATGGTGCCAAATCCAAATCTTAAACGAAAACTACCATGGTCCTTTAGTGGCGTAGGCAGGACCTATTTTTGTAGGTCACCACTCTCTTTTTAAGTTTTTTAGCAGCAGGATGTTTGATGTTTTCATCATGGGGGGGGGGGGTGTAATAAACGGTAAAAAGAGCCGGAGACTTTTTTTGGCACAAAATTTACAGTTGTCCAGCTCTATAACGGCTTATTGCGAACCTATGGAGGGGGTTATTACCCCCTCCCACTCCCCTGCCTACGCCACTGGTCTTTTTAATTTAGAAGTCACTAAAATAATACAAAAATGTTATTTTCGTAATTTAGTTTTGTTTCTTATATTTTTGAAATAGAAGTTTCGGATACTTAAGAGTGACGGTAACAAATAAAAATAAGGAAGAAGAGGGAATTAATCAGTGACTGATGAAAGGAACGAGAACTGCTGGAGCTCAAACAATGATGCTGATGTCAGAGAAAGTGTTCAGGAAAGCAAAAAAAGAATTTATCATACAGTCATTCGACCAACATACTAGATACGACTATACATATGAAACTTGTAATCTTATTTAAGGGTGTCAAGATGAAAGTACCTACACAAGAAGAAATTACACGTGATAAAATTACAGAGCAAAAATTACGCAAGGAATAAAACCACAGGAAAAAATGACATGTATTCCATGTGTTATTCCTTCTCTGTAATTTTTTCCTTGTGTAATTTTTGCCGTGTAATTTTATTACATGTAATTTCGTTTTATGCAATTAAATCATGTAACCTAAATTAAGACCCAAAGACGAAACTGAAAGTATGGGAAAGGAAGATACTTAGGAGAATATATGGAAGCATAAAAGAAGGAGACCGGTGCGGCAAATGAACGAATCAGGATGTCATGGGAGAGTATGATCAACAACAAAATACCAATGTAAGAATACAAAAATTACGATGGCTAGGGTATAGTAACTAGGGTTTCTTTCCCGGGATCCCGAGAACCCGGGATCCCGGTCCATTTTAAGCTATTTTATATTTCCCGGGAAATGCTTTTTGTCCCGGGAATTCCCGGGATTAAAAAAAAGTCTTGTTTTCGTTTATTTTGTGCTAAGATCTTTGTAATACTATCATAACTTATCAGAATTTTATGCTTAAAATGTCTTTACTAACAGTAAATTATGGAAAAACTTCAAAATAATTTTTTTTTTAGTATGGCGCAAAGAAGCCCGGTCTCCATTACAAAGTTAATATCTTCAAAATACTTTTTCAGTTTTATTTTTGTGTACCCTGATAATTCAAAGCAAAATAGCTTATAAATGAAATTTTATTGATAATAACGATGTTTCTTTGCTGCTAGATGCTCTCTAGACAATTTCACCTACATCAATAGAGACTGAGAGAGCATTTTATGCAGCAGGACTTTTTGTTAATAAATTAAGAAAGAGACTAATTAACCATAGTACAGATCACCTCTGTTTTCTTAAATCACATTACAAAAATTAATTGCCAACATTATATTATTGTGTTCATAAATATGAAATTGCAATAGAAAGGTTATAATTCCCAAATGTATGTTTCTCTCACCAATATTATTGAATTATTTGTAATAATCATGGAGCAAAATGTATTACATATATGACTTGGAGTTGTTTTTAAGTAATAAACCGCTCCCTTAATTTTTTGGCTTATTTACTTAAAAATATTGACATAATTTATTACATCCCGGGACAAAGACCGATTTCTTCCCGGAATTCCGGGACAAGCAAAATGGTCAAATATGAGAAACCCTAATAGCAACAGATTACCAGAAAGATTTGACTATGAAGTGAAGTAAGCGCGAAAAGAAGATGTATGGGACATTAATATAAGATTCTGGGCAACTCCAGCTTAGAAACGAAAGGAATTTGCAGAAGAAAGTGAAAAAAAAGCTATTTAAGCATTGAGTCTTTAAGTATATTTAATTTAAGCAATGCGTGATAGTAAAAGTGTTTTTTTTTATTTCGGTTGTAACAATATCAATAAAGATACTGGCTATCGTTCAAAAACAATAGCTGGGAATAATTATTGACTCATGAAAAACTTATCAGTTTTAGAAATATTGCACGCAACATTAAAACTATTCGTATCAGTAGAACTTCATTTTCTTTCTTTTGTTTATTTGATAAATGTTCAAGTGACTTATTTTTAATGTAAATAAATAAACATCCGTACGGGGTGATTAAAATTCGAGAACAACATTTGAGGCTCGCCTATTATTAAAGATTAACCATAGGTTTTAATTTGGAAAAGTCGCAAAATTTTATGCAGAGTAATATTATATATTAGCAACACATCTCACATACAAACTGAAAAGAAAACGAAAAATGTAGTTTACGGCTGTAACTTGTGTTATTTATAAAGATTTCTTGGTAACTTTTCTTTCTTCTAATATTTCATTTTATTGTAAAACTAATTTTAAATAGAATGATTCTGCTTTTTGTTCGATATTAAAGTTTGATTTATGGAATTTCATCGAAAAATTACAGATTGGTTCTCTTATTTTTAATTAAGTTTTTCAGAATTCTCTTAGAGAATCTTGTATCTCTCTGTAATTTATTAGGAGTATTAAAATACAACATGCAGTCCCCTTGTGCTACAACAAATTACGGTTGATAAAAAAAGTGGCTATGTTTTACACAACCGGTAATTTTATTTTCACTGTAATTTTTATTATGTTATATTCATCTCCCATTTTTAGGCCCTGTACTCTTTGTTATCATAATAAAGCAGCACTAATTTGTTAATGCCCAGCAGCTTAACGAAATACGTTTGTAAGAAGTTTATAATATATAAAAATAACTTAAAAAACAGAACTCGAAAGTGATATGATGGTAATGTATAAAACATTCAAATATACCTAACAAATGTGTTTATCATCATATTTATCACAAACAATATTACAAAAAGTATAAAACATTTTATTTAAATATAAAATAATGGTTTAGGTGTTCAACAGAGTAATAAAAATTAAAATTTACATGTAGATTATCTGTAAATTGTAAATATAAGTCAAATTAGTTAAATGACGAATTTCAAAATAAATACTGGAATAAATTCATTTTAAATAATTTGCTAGAGACGTTTTATTTATGTTGTTATGAAATGGATTTCAGAAAAGATATCTACTAAATTATATGAATTTAAAAAAATGTGCTAGAAAAGTTTCATTTATAACTATAATAAGTTATAATAATAAG
Organism: Elmis aenea; assembly: GCA_947652605.1. NCBI lineage: Eukaryota > Metazoa > Arthropoda > Insecta > Coleoptera > Elmidae > Elmis > Elmis aenea. Next base: position 15,607,388 of record OX393576.1, read on the forward strand.
TTAACATTAAACAATAGATTTAAGCTGTCGAACTTTTTTTTAAATTAGTGCTGCACAAATTAATTTATTTGTGCGTTCCATTCGTAAACAGAATGCAAAAAACAAAATCACATGAATATTTATGATAATAAACAACCCTTCCTTGTAAAAATGACAAAAAACTGAAATGAATAATTAGGTCAAAAAAATGCTTAGACGACTATAAAATATTCAATTACTGACCCGCGAATTACAGTTTTTGGGCTGATTTCGTGCCTAGAATATTCATCATTTATCTTATTTTAGAAAAAAAATCACGCAATATTCGACCTAATGCAGGACTTTCAGAGGCATAGCGATAGCGAACCCCTTGAACTTTTTATGTATAATATAGTAGGTGAATATGTAAATTTTATTTCCTTTTCGTTCGTAAACAGTTTTTACTGAACAATTGAAGTAGACAAAATTTGTCGGCCAGTACACTTGTTGTTCGATAGAAAAATCGCAGTTGGTAAACTTCAACAAAAATATCGACTTTGTTAAATTAACACACAAAACTTCAAAGCGATGGTCACGACTGTAATGATCCCTATTGTTTCAATAAGTTTTCAGACGGTTAAGAACAGTCAAGCTTATATTTTTTTAAATAGATTCTTAAAATCGGTTATTTAGTACTACTTAACATTTTCTTGTTCATAGAATGTACAATTATATTTTATATGATATACAGAACGTCCCACAAATCCAGATGCATAGAAAAATAAGTTATTTAAATATCTGAATTAAAGAAAATGTTCAGTTTCGTAACTTTCCGCTTCCAAGCGTTTTTTAATCTGCTGAGTAAATTATCTTTAAACTCTGCTTTAGATATACAGGGTGGTCCACATACAATGGCCACTATTGGGATCTCGTAAACGGTAAGAGCTATAAAGTTTAAATTAGACAAATTGTTCCCGTTTGCGAGACCTATTCAGTGATGCTTTAATGTTTTAAAAAGTTTCATGGCACGCTAGATAATGGACAAAAATCAAAATGGGCATTTTTTTAAAATCGTTAATAACTGGGTTACCTATACTGGATGGTTGAAAATATTTTTTGGGAAAAAGTTGTAGATTTTTTTACGCACTGTAAAATAAAACCATCCATTCATTTGTTTTTAGATTGCTTAAAATCATGGAACTCTACCGGGCGATTCAGTTTGACTGTCTCACCCCTATAACTTTTTAATTATTGAAAATAACCCCAGCAAACCTTATATACTTGGAAACGGCGACAAACTCTCTGTTAAATGATGTGCATTTGTTATTTATACGATGACGTATGTCAAATCCGCGATAGGCAACTGTTTTTTTTTTTTAAATTACATAGTATGCATTTTGTTGTTGATTCGGATAAAGAATTTAATTCCGTCCATGTATTAAAAAAGTATGCATACATAAGAAAATTTTCGAGAAAAATCAGTTCAAAGTTTATGAAAATTATAGCAAACAGTATATTTAACATAACAAAAAACGATCAAATCTTAAAAATTATACTAAAAATATCGATAGAAATCTATTAAAAATTAATTTTTAATAACAATAAAAACAAATAATGAATTTTGACATCAAAAATGTATTCAAGCAGTTTGTAAGCGGGGGGCGGTCACTTTGAATACATTAAAGTACAATTTTAAACAGGTCCGTACTAGTTTTTTATAAAATTTATTGAAACTGAATCCCCACAACTCCGCCACTGGTTGCTTGTGGGACTTGAAATTTTCACCGATTGTGGTAACGTGTAAGGTGGTGCTGTATACCAAATTTGGTTTAAATATATTAACTGGTTCAGAAACATGATCGTTATTTTTCGAAAATTTCAACACCCTGTATCTTTAAAATGAAACGTTTTTGGACCCATGTTGATATGGAATATTCGCTTTAAAATAAGTTTTTCTATCGACTGTTAAAGTCCTGCTACTAAAAAGTGGACCACCCTGTATTACATACCTAGTAACCAGTAGGACACGAGCAAAAAAGGCTAACAGAATAATAGGTTGCTTGAATGAAATTATATGGAGAAACAAGCATTTAAATCCAGAAACAAAAACAAGGATCTACAAAAGCCTGGTTAAACCGATAATACTTAATGTATTCATCGGTACCATAGCATAAACAGCTTATACCACGAGAACAATACAAAGAACATAAATGAGAACTGCAATATAATACTAAACAAAATAATCGATGCATTTCCCCTTAGAATAAAAGTAATAAGAAATAGGGAACGCAGTAAAAACATCAGGACAACACTCAGAATAACAAAAATCTGTGAAATGATAGAATGAAGGCGCTTTATGTGAAACTGCATGCAAGACAGTAAGCAAAAAACTTTGGCCAAAGAAAAGTTTTTTTAACAGGTCAAAGAAGCTTAGGAAGACCAAGAAAGCGATGGCGAGACAACATTTAAAGCTCACTTAAAGGAGCAGGCTATAGGCCCACACAAGAAAAATAAGAAGAGAAAAAAGGAATTGCCTATGGATATCACGTATATTTTAACTTGAGTCAAACTTTTAAACTTTCAAAATAACGTTAGCGTTACATAAATATTAACAAGTCACAGGATTATAGAAAATGATTGGTTTGAAAAAAGAGGAGCATACACATTTCGATTGATTATGTTTCTATAATATTGTGTTATTAACATTATTTGCAGTCAAAATTAAAAAGAAGTTAAAACGAAATAAGCAAGTGGTGTCGTAAAATACTTTCAACTAAATTTGACATTACGTTGACATTGTATGAGCTGTTTACAACACTTTCATAAAAATTCCCAAGTCATTTATTAACCTAAAAAAAAGTTAAAGTAAGCGGTGGTAAAACAAAATTAAGATTTGAGTATCGTTCAAAACTACACATTCATATACGACTAGCAGCGTTGTTTTAAGTAATTTTACATATCGTTTTAATTAGATAATTGGTTTTTAATAAATAATGAATGATTCAATTTACCTACTTTATTTTCGTTTCAATGATAAGACTTTATTCTTGACATCACCATTATCGGATAATCTTAGTATTAGTATTAATAGAAGATCAGGATTTCAATAACACAATTTTCAAATCGCAATTACAAGTAAGTATGGAAATGAAAAAACGACGTCTTATATTTTTTTATATAATGATTTAATTGCTACGGCATAAGAAGTTTAACTTGGCTAAGTTAGAATGAGATTATTAAAATGAGTTTGTAACTAATATTATTTTTCATTTCTATGGACGTTTTACCAACTCAGTTATTTATTTGAATTGGTTTAATAGTCCAATGGTAAGTTATTCTAAAAGCAATATTTATACTCACGTAAGTTTTAAACAATTTTGTGCTTAATTAAAACAAAAAACTACCTCTTTGTGTTCAACCTCGGTATAACTAAATAGTTTCACGTCTTCGTGTTGCTTCGTCAGTAGGATTTTTCGCTTCATTTACTTACTCATAACTGTTGTTGCAGAAACAAAGCGACCTAAAAAAATAAACTGAATTTGTGAACAAACACAAAGTTACAACATGAACACGTAAATCAACCAAACATCATAAATAATTTAAAATTTGTGACTTATTTTATTTTTCTGAGTAAAGCTCCACGATTTTCGCATCGCTTTTTTAAGTAAAAACATGCAGGACTTCAGACAAATATTGCAGTGAAGTGCTTTAGTAAAACAATAGTTGACTGAGTTCTGTATAACTTTATGCTACTTCTTGATATTTATTTTAACTTTAACTAAATTTAAATTCTGAAGCCTATTATTTTGGGAACGCGGTTAAAAATACCCTCTGTCCTGGCAATTCACATTTGATTCAAAGTTGAAAGCTGACAGCGAAAGCGTTATTGTAGACATGACATTTGTTGTTGGCGTGTCACAACTGGAAATTTTAAGAGTCGTAAAAATGGGAATGATATAAAATACAAAACATTTCTGATGTTGGAATTTCACTTTACTCAAATACTCAAATACTGAAATATATATTTTTTAGGTACTCAGACAGTACTTTAAAATATGAATTGTTTGTAGATTATATGCGAGTAGGTATATGCATAATACGAATCAGGTAGGTAGAAGAAAAAAACCTCTTACAGCTAATGTTCCGTTTTCATTTTAAGAACATTCTCAACACATATGTATAGTGCTGCGCTTAAGTATGGAAACAGACAAATATCTAGAATATTATTGAAGATATTACAATAAAATTTGGTATCTGAATGTTATTATATGTTCCGGATTCAATGAAAATATTGGGGTTCAACTGGAAACGGACTAAAACTTTGAGATTTTAACAAGAACACCTGCATATTTTTATATTTTTATATTTCTCTTTAAATTTACTTCAAAAATATATGTGTTAAGTGAACCGTTTTCGTGAAATTTACATTTTTATAAAAATGTTGAGCAACACGGCACTTTGTTTTAACATTTAAAAACTTACAAAGGTAGTAGAAATTCGTTTATAATTTGGACTGACCATAAATTCATTAACACCCTGCACTAGCTACATTTTTAAAATATTGTACAGGGCGTTTTATCGTTTTATACCCTTACTCAAACGTGTGGAACTTTAAACATCCATAACTCTTTTTTTTTTAAGACAATACCCTATATTTTCTTTACACTGTCTTATAAAAAATTGAATTGTTCTTCAGAAACATCCAGACTGATTTATACCGAAAATTATATTATCCGAGATATCGCGATTTTGTTAACCCTTATTCTCCTAGCGTCGTCAAATGTCGACGTTTACCTGTCCTGTAATAACGGTGTATTGTCAGGTACCTGATGATTTTAAACCAATATCCTATATATACCTTGCTTTCAACCTTATCATAGTTTATAAGTTTATAGTTTATATGTCTCAAATTTAATTTACATTGTAATATACTTTCACAAATAAATCTGAAATTATAAAACATACCAAGATTATTATTATTTGTACTCATATTCCCCTAGCGTCGTCATATAACGACAGCTCCTAAGTCAGGACCTGCGTCCTGTAATTTAATAAAAAGTGATTTTTTATGTATCTATGGCCATTTTTAAACAACTGATTGAATTTCAAAACATTTTGATAAATATTTCTTAATTCCGGAGAATAGGGGTTAATTATTACGGCAACGTAATATTTTCAAGTAGGCTATGAAGGTAGACGGAGGTAATTTTGAAATAATTTAAAGATAAAAACAGGAAAATTATAATGTTATCTTTGTCTGACCAGTTTTTGACATGCTTTATTATGAAAAAGTAACTTTACCATTCCTATTTTTAATCGAGGTTTCTTAAAATTATGTATGCATTTATTCATTGGACCAGTGTGATGAGACAATGACTAAATCCTATAAATTATTTTTTTGTGTGTTTACAATACGACTAGGTTCAACCGGAAACAGACCCAACCTTAACCTTTTTTTTTAAATTTAAAGACTGAACAGGTCAGCAACAATATTTTTCAAATCGGCTTCCTTTCGCGTACCTAATACATTATGAATCGGTTTTTAGGTCTTTGCAAACGATCAAACTCAATGGTATGAAAAATATTGTAGCCCTGATAAGAATTCCCGATTTAAATGTAAGTAGGTACGATAACATCTTGATTATAAAAAATGTGTAAATTTTAGGATGTTTTTAAATTTTATATAACATATACAAGTTCCAAATATAAATCTTTAACAGTAGATTATAAATTGTCATGTTTTGTTAGCTTTTTAGTCGATATAATATTGAATAAAACAATTCTGGGCCAATACGATGTTTAAAAAATAACTTTAATATGGTTTTTAAATCAAGTATTTTTTCAACATTCTTTATATCTTAACATCTGAGGAAGTTTTGGTTGCCAAAAACGACACGTCATATGCCAGATGAGTTCTATTCTTTTTCGAACTTTTATCCTATAGAAGTTAGTAAATAATTATTCGAGGGATTTAATTTGTTTATTTACAGGTATAAAGTTTTGTAAATGTTACTATATTAGTAGAGTTTTATGATTATTTTGTTTCACTTTATCGTTTTGCGAGGCATACCCTTCGGAAGTTATCATTCTCTGCTTAGACTAACTTGGCTGTCATTCGTTTATTTCCTGATTTTTGTTTTTCTGTTTGATGTTGAAATTTTTTTTTCTCAACATTTTTTAATTTAAAATTTTGTGTGTGCTTGGATCGCTTTGAATAATACATCAAAAGTTGCAACCCACCATCAATTACCCGAGTACAAAATATTAAAATATACAGTGTTTAATGTTACCTACTGCTAATTTTACACGTTTAAACTTCAAAATTAATTAAACTTAGTCGCTGATTAACAATAAACAAGTTTAAAAGCATTTTTTTGTGTTTATTTTGGTTTTGAAAATAATTTGTTGATTTATATGAATGAATACGTTTAATCAATCATCACCTTAATAAGAAGTTATACTAAATCACAAAAAATAAAATTGTTTAAAAATTGTGATTGACGGAAATATGAATAAGATAACTGTTTTTTCGACTAAACACAAACTCATATACACATCAGTAAAGTCTTAAATGAATACAAATCTATTTTCAAATAAATTTATTACCTTCTGACAGCAAGGTTTATCTGAACATTACCTAAGCATCTAATCAAACGTTCTGGAATTAAGCCATTAACTCCAAACATTAAATTTAATTAAGCGTTTCATTTGCATTTTTACTACGCTTTTTGATTGATTACGTTACCAATTATATCAGTAATTAGGAATTAACATACATTTTATTTGTCAAATTGATTAACTCTGGTTTTATTATATTTTTTTAATATTTTAACCCAATTTAAAAATAGTCTTATCCGGTTGCCAGTTTATAATACGCAAATTAAAAGCGTTAATTCGTTAACTTATGTTGTTGGTAACGTGAAATTAAATGGAACACAGAAACCTAGCGTTTAATAACATTATACTATTATATAATCAACAGTCCTACACCTAACAGTAGAAGGACTCATGACTAAATAATAATAATAATAATAATAATGAAAAACAATTTTTAAAAAAATATTGTTTCCAAGTCAATAGTCAACTATAATTGCTATTTTTAAATAACAAATTAATTCTAATATACGGGGGCGAACTCGAACTAAAAAAAAAGAACTATCGGGCCGCGGAAAGCAAAATATATTTTATATTTCTTAAAATACTTAAATAAATAAAACATGGCGTTAGCCCGAAGCTGCATGTTTTTATACGAGTAAAAAAATTGGATTACCCATTTAAACGCGAAAGGACTTCTGACAGCATTAATAAGGAACAGAACGTCCTACGCTTGTTACCGAAAAAAACATTGCTTCTGTTTAAAAGATAATTGAAGATTACTATAAAGTCATGTAACTTCTCAATTAACGACAGCAATAACAAGGCGACGAAACTTACATTCCATTTATTTTTCGGTGTACCTATCAGCCAATAGAGTTGTGTATGAATTTACGAAGATGAACAAATAACGACCAAAACATGGCAAGTAATGAGCAGAGCAATCTTTGCAGTTTTGTTTAGAAGTACCAGCCTGATGAACGCAATTAAGCTAAATGCTCAAAAGACATGATGATATGCAAAAAAAAAGATGTTTCATCAAGATAATACATATTCTCATCTGATTGCTTCAGGTGTCGATAAAAACATAAAAATAATAAGGCATCCACCGTACTCACCTGACTTGGCAATTTGCGACTTTTGGTTATTTTGCGGTTCACGATTATTTTGTAAGTACCTATTCCGAAATTTGTTTAGGGAGTAGAAATTAAGAGAGGTAAAGGAAAGGGCTTATGTTTGAACAGGTAGAAAGCTTTAAATATTTAGGAGTGATCATAGAGAAAAATGGAGGAATGGACAAGAAAATAAGCGAAAGGACAGGAAATGTGAGAAGAATATTTAACAGTTTAAGAACAACATTTTTTGGAAATAGAGAAGTCCCAAAACGAACAAAAGTGGAAGTGGTCGAAAAGGTAGTACATCCAGCACTTTTATACGGAAGTGAAACGTGGACATTCACAAATAAAACTAGTAGCCGAGTGAATGCAGCAGAAATGAGATTTCTAAGAAAAATCCAAGGCAAAAAACAAAAAAAGAAAATCAGAAATGATACATATAAAGAACAATTAAAAATAAAATCAGAAATACAAGAAAGAAAGCCGGGATGGTTGGGTCACATTTACAGGATGAAAGAAGAAAGTTTAACCGGAAAAGCCTATGAAGCAAGATCACAGCGAAAAAACAAAAGAGGTAGACCGAGAAAAACCTGACAAGACTAATGCTCATATTAGACGTTGCGATTTTTCTTACAAATCATTTTTCCACAACGCAAAACCAAAAAATCGCAACGTCTAAATGGGTATAGGAAAAAAAATAGCAACGGATTTTAAATGTCATAGGATTTTATTCTATTGAACATGCTCTAATTTTTCAAGGTCAAACAAGCGTGTTTTATTACATTTTTAGCAACTTCTGGTAATTTTTGTGCCACTGTCAAAAGGATCACATAACCTACAAAGTATACTTTTTTCTTATTTTTTTTAACACGATACACATTTTGCGATTGTAGTAAACAGACCACATTAGTAAAAATGCAGATATGTAGGTTATTATTGGTTATTATGCGGTTAACTGCCGGTTGGCTGTCATTGGCTGTCATTTATATGTCAGATAAATTGTGCAGCGCAGTGGCGATTTCGAATCGTACGCAAGAAAAAATCGCAAAGTGTAATAAGGGTCATGTATTTATTTTACAAGCTGTAAAATATTTTTCTTACAGATGGAAAAAAAATCGCAACGTCTAATATTAGCACAACACAACTCAACAGTCCTACACCTAAAAGAAGAAGGACTCATATGACTAAATAAAAAATAAATAATAAAAACGGAAAGGGATTTCTTTGAATATATTCAAAATATAATCGTACAAAAATGTACCTAATCGTGTTTTTTTTTTTAAATTTAGGTTTTAGTATCGGTACGTAAAACGTAAATAAAAAATGTTAGTGCAGCATCTTCATCAGGATTTTTTTATTCAAATCATTGAGATCTTGAATGTTTTACATTTTAATTGCGTCAATTAATTAGACTCATAAAGGAGGGTGTCACTAATTTTTTCTATCGTTAAATGTTGCTGAGATACCGTTCTAATGCATTGAAATTAAACAACCTTTTAGTCTGTATTTATCCAGCGCTTGGCTAATTATTGTGCGCAAGCTGGCAGCGATATTTCAGTGAAAAGATTTCCATTGAAATCAATTTTCTATCGTGTCTTACTGAACTAGATATCTCAGTCACACTCAGCTTAATTTATAAAGTAATTTATTATGAAAGTGCTCTTAATTGCTCCTAACTGTAATTAAATCGTAACTTTAATACAATTTGACCTCGACATAGGAGAATTTCAGTGTAACTTTATACTATAATGTTACAAGAACACTTGCGAATTTTCTTAAGACCAGAGTTGGAAATATTGCAATTTGTAGTTGATTGTGATTGTTTGAAATGACGGCAAAATCAGTAGCGTTTCACATTATCACATTCTATACGAATCAAATAAAAAAACGCAGAAAACGATTACGGTACATACGTACAAATATTCCAGGAGAAATATTTAAATGTCTTATTTTATTTCTCTTAAAGAATTGTTTGTTTCAAGGTTCATTAAAACCGAATTCATTCTGTACACATAACGCGAGTGGAGCCTTTATAGCAGTAGCAGTACATAATTTTTTAACAAAAAATGAAAATGAAAGCGCCCAAGGCCATAAATAACATCCTGCTAGTGTATTGAAAAATCTGTAACGCCAAGAAATTTGCTGAAAATACAAAAGATTCTTGTTTGGATTTTTTCGTAGAATATTAAATCGTTTACGAATTTTTAAGTAGTAAAAAAAGTGTTATTCCTGAAAAGCTCTGAAATACTGTTTGATCAAGTTTAAAAATATAAAACATAACATTTCAGCGGTATCCATAAATTATGCAGTTTGCGGTGTAATCGTAGCATTTGATGGTTTTTATACAATTTTTGTCAACTAATCGTGACTGGGTGTCCCAGCCAAGACGAATTATTCGATAACTCTGTTATTACGTTATTAGTAATAATATTTAAAAAAGTTCAGTATAAAAGTTGTTTGTAATCATTTACTACATAACTTAAAATTATTTTTAACTATACACAGTGTTTTGTTTTTGCGCTCTGATACCAAACATTGTTTTTTTATATAGAACACTATATATATTTTGTAATTTTTGGATGTAAAATTAAATTTTCTTTCAAAAATGTTATAGGTTGTTTCTGTCTAAAATGAACCGTTTTTGAGTTATTAAAGTTTTTTTGAAACTTTTGACAGATGCAGACCTTTATAAAAATATTTATATTTATTAACAAAACAACACCAGAGCAATTTACTCTGGTAATTTATTAGACAATAGTGTCATAGTAATTGCTGACTAGTTACATTTTTAAAATAATATACAGGGTGTTCGTTATACTCGGTCCATTTCCCTAAACTTAAAACGCATATAAGTCATATTTTTTAAATAGAACACCCTATATATTTTTACATTTTCTTGTAAAAAATTTAATTCTCTTTCAAAGTTATTAAGCATGTTTTATATCTAAATATAATACTTTTGGAGTTATTTTGTGTCTTATGATTATTTGCGAGTATTTTACCTAAAATATCAGTAGTAGCCTTTGAAAATTCAAAACAATTTGTATAAACTGTCAACCAGAACAGTTAATCGGCACAATTTCCACTATTATGCCACTAAAAATCCATGTTTTTTAAGAGCTGTAGATACACAACATAAATGGCAGCAAATAACAACAGAATGCTGTGTATCTACAGTTCTTAAAAAATATGGATGCCTGTGCCTGTATTTAGGATTCTAGGGACATTACTTAACTCACGTGTAATTTTTAGCTACCAATGAAGGGTCAAATATAGACTCGAAATATTTAGCAGATGTAAAGAGTTTTCTTTATAAACCCAATGACCACCTTCCCGTTACTTTCTTTAAACCCTGTATATTATTTTAAAAATGTAACTAGTAAACAATCACTATGACACTATTGTCTAATAAATTACCAAAGTAAATGGCTCTGATGTTGTTATGTTAATAAATATAAATATTTTTATAAAGGTCTGCATCTGTCAAAATTTTCAAAAAAACGTTAATAACTCAAAAACGGTTCATTTTAGACGTTACCCAAATAGAAATAAATATTTGTGGTAAGCTGATTGTAATAGAATAGTTGTTAAGAAATATACAGGGTGTCCCCGTTATCACCGCGAATATTTTAAGTGGTGATAGAGGACCTTTTTCTAAGAAAAAATTTCAAGTAAAATTTTTTCCTAAAATCAAATGCTAAGCTGATATCAACACTTACTTGATTTTTTTACACTTCTACATTTATAAGACTCTGTAGCCGAAAATATCAATTTTATTGTAAAATACCTTAAAGCTTTTTAATAGAGCATGAAATTCTCTACAAAATTGATTATAATTATTGTTTGTCTACAGGCAATGGTTTGAAAGTTATAAAGCAGTGTGTACAAAAAAATGTAAAAAATTTACAAGATTAATTGTTTCTTAGACTTTGCAACCGCTGTATCTTTAAAACGAAAGGTTGTACAAAAAAACCGACGGCCCATTCCGGATAGCAAATTTTATGGGCTACAACTTTGATCAAGTGAAATTTATTGAAAATCAAACCGATTTTCCGGAAAAGCTGCAAATAAGGAATAGAGTGCAAAAACAAAATTTGCTACAAATATTGTTTTGTATTTAAAAATGTTTTTAAAGAGAGTGCGATTACGTATTTAAATGATGGAGGTCATTTTGAACACTTACTGAAGTAATTTTGTGGTTACATGTTAATTTTATTGCGTCCAGATGGATTTGCATTGTTTTGCATTTTATCGTTTTCGAAAAACAAAAACTCCCGGTAATTATGATATTTTGTATTTAAAAATGCCATAGCATCGGCAACATTCATAAAATTATGTATCTCATCAGTTTCAAAGCTTTTTATGAAGTTTGAAATTCTTCAGAAAACCACCCCTTATCATTTTTTTTAAGGAGCTAACGAACAAATTTAACAACAAATTGCAAAATTGCATATAAATAAGTTATGTAAATTTTTAAAAACGCCGCATCTTTTTAACGAAACGTCGTAGAGCAAAACGGATGTCTATTGCGGATGAGGCATTTAACGGACTACAACTTCGGTAAATATGTTGTTCAATAAAACTAAATGTATCATAGAAATGTTTATAATAGTGAAAAGGTGAAAAAAAAACGATAAAATGCAAATCCATCTGGACGCAATAAAATTAACATGTAACCACAAAATTTCTTCAATAAGTGTTCAAAATGACCTCCATCATTTTCAATCACGTAATCGCACTCTCTTTAAAAGCATTTTTAAATACAAAACAATATTTGTAGCAAATTTTGTTTTTGAACTCTATTCCTTATTTTCAGCTTTTCCGAAAAATCTGTTTGATTTTCAAAAAATTTCACTTGACCAAAGTTGTAGCCCATAAAATTTGCTATCCGGAATGGGCCGTCGGTTTTTTTGTAAAACCTTTCGTTTTAAAGATACAGCGGTTGCAAAGTCTAAGAAACAATTAAATTTTGTAAATTTTTTACATTTTTTTGTACAAACTGCTTCATAACTATCAAACCATTGCCTGTACACAAAAAATAAATAGAACTAATTTTGTAGAGAATTTCATGTTCTATTAAAAAGCTGCAAGGTATTTTACGATAAAATTGATAGTTTCGGCTACAGAGTCTTATAAATGCAGAAGTGTAAAAAAATCAAGTAAGTGTTGATATCAGCTTAGCATTTGATTTTAGGAAAAAATTTTACTTGAAATTTTTTCTTAGAAAAAGGTCCTCTATTACCACTTAAAATATTCGCGGTGATAACGGGGACACCCTGTATATATTTTAATTTTAACTTTCTCAAAATACTTTTTTCTGTTAAATACTTACATACATAGTTGACTGAAAAATAATGTAAACTGTAATTCAAATAGTTTGCTTTAGAGTTTTTACACAAATTTATCTAAATTTTTCTATTGTAAGTATTTACAATAAATTTCGTATTTATTTCTAAAATTTATATTTGAAAAAATTAAACATCTACTAGCAATTTTTAACACTTCCAAGTTCTTTTGATACAAAAAAAGTACATATTTAAAAACTTTTATTGCAGACAAATCGATCATTAATTGTTCAAAGTTTTAAAATTAAAATTTGAAAAGAAAACACAAACTAGTTTATTTTATAGAGTAATCCATATTATTTACATAAAAATAATACTTTTTTTTATAGTAGACAACACTTTGCACTTTTAATAAAATCCGTCATAATTAATCATGTTTTTATTTAAGGGTTAATTAATCAAAATTACTAGCTGTCGCTTCGTAACAACAAATTATTCAAGATTTAAAGAATTTTTTTACACAAAATGCGTACCTAAAAAGTACTTAAAAAAGTGTTATATAGTTTAAATACAGATTAAAAACATTGTTTTAGCAAATATTCAGTCATATTTTACTTAAATTACATCTAAACAGGGAATGTTGGTTTACCGTTAACGTCCTTATGTTAAAAGGTATTCATAACGATAAAAATTGTTGACCAATACATCAACATTAATTTATTGAAAAATAAAAATTTTACTGTTCTTCTAACATCTTTACCTACTTGTAATCAAATGAGTCTTATGGTGTATACATGGTATAAACATGTTTACATTTTTTTAAAGAGGAATATAACCGCTTATTAAAAGTACCAAATATGGGAAATACTGAATTTATTTAAAATTAATTGACCCTGTGTGGCGTCATCATTTTAAATCGTCTATTTAACAAATTAGCTTATTGCCAAATTTAAAAAAAAAAAATTGTTGATCCTACAATAAGATCAAGGAAAAGAAATAGCTAAATTGTATGTCGCTAAGTGATTATCCTAAAACGGAAATTATTTTTAATTAAAAAAAAGTAATTGCCGGCAGGAACATTTGCTTAATGTGTTGATAATGGGGCTTTTATAATGACATTAGGTTCAAAATTTTTAATTACTTTTAAAAAGTTCACTTCAAATGTACAATACACGCATCACATTTCTTTATTATTCTTTGTACATTTTAAAATACGGTCATTAATTCTTATCTACACGAGCATAAGATTTCTTAACACCAAAATTTGTCTTCAGTTAAGTTCTAAAAACGTTTTGCGTGTACCTAAATCATATATTTATCTTCAGAAACACCCGAAAAAGTTTAGTTCCACACCATATCTCAGTAAAACATTTAGTAATCGCGATTTTTTGTTAATTATTAGGACAACGTAATAATTTCAAGTAGGCTATGAAGGTAATAAATAATACTCCTATTATGAATAGTGCCTATGCTATGGCATTTTTAAATACAAAACATTATTTCTCGGATTTTTTTACACTCTGTTCCTTATTTTCAGCTTGTCCGGAAAATCGATTTGATTTTTCGAAAACTTTCACTGGACCAAAGTTGTAACCCATAAAATTTGCTATACGTTTTTTTTGTACAGCATTTCGTTTTAAAGATACAGCGGTTGCAAAGATTTTTTTGAATTTTAAAAGTTCAAACGTGTTTTAATGCAAAGTTAGAGTACTTAACCATCATCCAAAATTACAGATTTATGGCAGAATCTTTTCTGATTTTTTTAAATCAGATTGCCCCCACCTTCTACAAAATTATTCGTAATAAAGGTAAAATCTTTCACTAATAATTTCTATTTAGGTACAGGAACTATAAACATAATATTAATATGAATTTAAAAAACTAACACTTTTCAGTCAATAATTTTAAAAACACGTAACAACATAAGCTTGTGTTTTAAATTTATTTTATTGTTGCTTGTTCAAATAGCTCAAAAGTTTACAAACAAAAAGCGTACATTACTATGAATATCTTTAATGGAATGCTTACAGCATACACATTACTATTTTCCCACGAAAACGCGTATGTCCGCCCCAAAAGCGTTCAATTGGCAACCCTATAACACCCGCGCAAAGACGTTTCACAACAAAATGACAGTAAAACACGTTTTTCTTAGCTCCTCGCGCTTTTTGTTACCCGCGCGGACAGATTTCACAAAAAAATGTGCGCGGTTTTTTTTTTCAGAAACCGGGACAAACGCGAAACCGACCGGGACACTGGGACACAACCTCTAAACCGAGACTGTCCCGGCCAAACCGGGACGTACGGTAGATCTAATTATAACCAATTTTGTAGAAAATTTCATGCTCTATTTAAAAGCCTGAAAGTATTTTACGATAAAAATGTTTGTTTTGCGACAAAGCCTTTTTAAATGCAGGAGCGTTGATATCTGCTTAGTATTTGATTTTAGGAAAAGTTTAACTTAAAATATTTTTTTAGAAAAAGGTCCTTTATCACCACTTAAAATATTTGCACTGCGATAACGGGGATACCCTGTATATGATTATACCATTTGCTTCTTTACTCGTCATTTGAGGTTTAATTGTCAAGGTCAAGTTGGTTTGAATTTAGTGTATTAATTTCTTTGTACATCGAACGCAGTGAAAGAACTAACTTGTCATCATTTTTGAATTATTACGATTTTAAAAAGCATTTAAGAGCTTTAAGGAAAGTTTAGAAACAACTTTATGCGTTTTCTTTGGCTACAATTTACCGTTGGGACAAAGAATTTAAAGTGTAAGTACTTTAACATAGAAGGAGGTAGGACGTCCTTCGACTGTTATCGAAAAAAATATTGTAAGTAGTTGTTAAAAACATTACTGAAAATGACAATAGTCGCTTATGCTGTAAAAAAGCATTAACTGAGGATTGGAGTCTTATTTGTTAGAACAATCCACGATCACCTGCGTTTAAAACAACTTTTAAGTCGTTTTATGCCGCATCAGCTCTTTAAGCTTAAGACTTCTAAGCGCTAAAGAACCTATAAGAATTTGCTGTGAAACTTAAAATCATTAGAATAGTATCGGGACTCAGATTTTTGCCAAATTTGTGACAGTAAACGAAATTTACATTCCCTGAACAAACTCCACCAATGACCAAAAAGCAGTGGACGATGAAAAAAGTAATGTACGCAGGTTTTTACTGGCGTGGTCAATGCTAGATTCACAGAAGACAGTCATAGTGAAATGGTACACACTGAAAAATGTTTGCGTAAAGTATTCTGTAGAGTTTCAGAGAAGGGGATTACGCTTAATTACGATAATGCATCTTCTCATACGACAGCTTTAACTCTGCAGTTTTTGCCTTCAAATAATATGAAAGTAATAGAGCATCTATTATCCTGACTTGACGACTTTTGGTTCTTTTTAAGACTTAAAGATTTAGGGAGTAGAAAGCTTTTGTCTGAACAGGAGAGATTGAAACTGCCATTAACGATTATTTTGTAAGTATTTTAAAAGATGATTGGTTTAGAGCAGGGATGAAAAACGTAACGTAACGATACCTGATAACGTTATAATAATGATTCAACTATAATTTTTAATACAATAACGTAACGATATTTTAATAATGTTGTAATAACCAATAAGGTTAAAGTTATTTTGTAACGTTATTTTTTAATAATCAAATTTAAATTTCTTTTAAGCTAAAGATACACCTACTTTGTATTTCAAAAATTAAAATTAAAATAAAATATCTAAAGGTAGTTTTGTACTATTTATTAAAATTTACGGTTTAAAGATCCCAAATATAATTTCAGAGTTAATATTTATCTTTATTTTTATAACGTTATATATCAGCGGTGGGCAAACCGCGGCCCTTGGCAGTTTTACATGCGGCCCTCCATGAATTACTATATTATTAAAAATGTCTATAATATGTATGTATAGCTTTTTTTATACCTTAATTTTTTATCGCTCCCAACTTACACATAATTAATAAGTTGTTATTATAATAATTATTTTTTTTAGTACGGCCCTTTTAGTCACACTATTTGCCCAAACTGGCCCTCTTCAAAATAAGTTTGCCCATCGCTGTTATATATCATTATTCACATAACGTTATAAACGTTATGAAATATAACGATTCATTTATTGACATACATACAAATGTTTTAACAAATAAAACGATGTGTCTATCGTTTAGACTTTTTCAGGTTTCATGGAAACAGTTACACGTATCTGATATTTGGTTTTATATTTATATTATTATTAAGCATAGGTTAAATAAAAAACTTCGCAGATATTTAAACCTATCGTTTATCCTTTATTGCCTTGGATTTTGAATCAGTCTGTATAGTCAACAAATAATTCTAGACAACAAATGAATTTTGAATAAAATTAAGTTATCACGGTACAACGCCTGAAACGTATTTTTTTATCCCTACAGATCGATTTTTGTACGAGATGTGGTTGCTGCTTGATGGGTTGTTCCGCGGACAACGGCTGAAAATATCGCGATATCAAGATATTTGACTAATCTCCAACCTCGGAGCCGATCCGCGCACGAATAATGAAAATTCTTTCATTTAAATTATAGAGCTAATCTCTTTTGGCCTACATCTCATATTTTCTAAGTCTTATCGTGCCATCTAAATGAAATGACTTCATAATACCGAAAATTAATGTTTGAATAGGGACACTTATTACAGCTTTGTAGGGTATAAAACTTATCTATACAAGAATAAAAATTCGCGTGTTGTGTTCTGATAACATTTCTGTAAAAAACATCGCTTTAAATTGTCGTTACTAAATAATACTTTAAACAAATAAGTCACCTTAAATTCGTTATAATAATAATAATAATAATAATAATAATTTTAATATAAATATACAGGGTGCCCACTTCCAAACTCGAACATAGTAAGTGTTAAGTTTTTAGGTATTTATTTCTGTTAATACAGCATACATGTTAATAAAATGAAAACAATTTAATAAATCTTCTTATTCAAAACGTTTTCAACAGTAAATAAGAAAGTTTTCATGGCAAAAACTTTTTACAGTAGGCATAGTTTGCGAGAAGAGATATTTGTTTACTGTTCAATTTAATAACAAACAGTAAACAAATCTTTCTCTCTCCGCAAACTATGGCTACTGTGGAAAGTTTTTACCATGAACATTTACTCTTCAATAGGTAATTATTTATTTTAATTAATTTGTAAAAAATTGTTTACTTAATGGGACGTTATTAAATAAATAAAATTGGTAAACAAATACTATAAAATTTTAAGTTTAATGAAACTCATGGCCTTTCAAAATTAAAAAAACGGTTATTTGATGTTAATATTTCTAGTATCATTAAATGCGCAATAATTCTATCTTTCGGTTGGTACCATTACGTTTACTGGAAGTTAAAATGACGAGCATGAATCCATGAAAACGTTCGAAACAATATTAAATTATTAAATTTCTAAGTTTAGAAGTTTAATACTTAATTGATAACAGTACTTATAGTATAATATATTATTTATACGTGCTAACTTTTATTCCATGATTACTACAGGAATTATTTGAGATAGATAAACGGTTTAAAGTGGAAAGGGAAACATTGTTTTACCAATATTAAAAAACATCTACCAACATCTTTCTGTACAAAAATAAGTGTATCAAATTTTATATCATTTAAAATTGCACGAATAAGCTATTTCATAGTCACAGCCATCAATTTCCATTAAAAAAAGAAGTGAGCTTTTGCTATTTCTCAACAAAATTCTCGCTATACAAAATTTGCTTATTCAGCTTAACATTGTCTGCAACTTTTTCCTTTAAAAGTTTTTCTACTATGTACTTATAATATCATATAACAAACAAAAAAATCGCTTTAATGATGATTAAAATTACATGATCTCAAATATCTAATAGGCCTGCACTCTTATCAAATCTTGAAAATTTCTTTGTCTTCGGTTTGATTATACTTTACCCATTTAAAAATTCCTCTATCTGTTTTAATTTTTGATGATCAAAGTAAAAACTGTGCACAATAAGAAATATTTAATTATTTTAATTAAAAAATCACTTTATCGATTTGTGAAAAGACTAGCGATTTTTTAATTAAACACATGTATTTATATTTAAAATGAACCGTTTAAATAATTAAAATACATATTAAATTGTAAAATAACCCTTTTTGTTTAGAAATGTAGCAATATTATTGACGTTCCTTTAGTTTATATTACAAACACCGAAATTGTAGAGAACATTGTGAACTTACAACCGTTAAAACAACTTCAGCCTAATCTATGGCCGTTTGAAACAGCAGTAAAATGTGCCGAATCCAAATCATTAAGGTTCAAGTTGATATTCATTACAGTCTATGCTATGGAAACAAACATGCTTATTTTATCTTTGCTACAGCTAGAAGCTAATTTCACAATATGAAACAGACACAAGGGGATCAAGTCTTGTGTGCTCCATGACGGTATAATAATTAAACTTAGTTTACATAGAATACAATTAACTTAACATAAACATTTTTACAACAGTTAATTTTGTTCTATTTTTCTAGTAATGTTATCTTTGTGCATAGCTAAAAAAGTTGTTTAAACATTTGAACCTGGAGCAATTTATTGATTTTTTAAACCTTTATTTCAATGAAACAAGAGGATTCATTTTTGTTTTTTAAATTTAAATTCTTTCCAATCAAGTAAACAATGAAACAAAAGTAACAAATGAAATTTTTGTTTGTTTTTTACCTTTAAATTTCGTTGGTAAGTTCATATCAGAACTGATTTTTACATACCTACACGAAGTATACATAACTTTTGAGATTGCTGTGTATTTATTCCGTTGTTTTTTTAAAATAATAAAAATAGTGGAATTTATGTTTAAAAATACATATTAGTTATAAAATTTTATTTATTGAGCCTTTTTTTTGCATTCTAGTCTGTGTATACAAATTAATACAGTTTTTAGTTTAAAATTGAAATAATAGCAAAAACAAAGATCGATTAGGAATGCATAAAATTGCGTTAGCATATTTTGACATTTATCGAAAACCAAAACAAAAAACAAAGAAATTACCATATATCCTTGAATAATCGCATATTAATATCCTTGTATAATATTCTTTCAATATACTTACGTTATGCATTATACTGCGAAAACTACTGGTTCAGTCAGTAAATGGTCTATTATTAAGGTCACAATACAGATTTCGAAAACGATATGTGTTATAAAATACGCTGAGTGGGGCAAAATGTTTCCTTTTTAAAAGGCTACCCTAAAAAGCTTTATTTTCTTTGTATTATTGTATGGCATTGACGATGAATACATCGGTTATAATTGCTTTCAGGAAAAATATCTAGGAAAATAGGTGTACTTCCGCAGAATATTTATCAGTGTATGATTCAATATGAATAACATGGAAAATGTTAGAGATACAAAAATGGTTAAATAAACAAAGGTGTTTTAGGTGCTTAATAAAAATCTCAACTAAACATGTGTACATTTTACCTAAATTATCTAAAAATCCAAAAAACTTTTATTTCAATTAACATAAAATTTCCAACAACGTTTCGTCTCTTCTGAGAAAAATTCATTTTGTCCAATTTTGGAATCAAATGATCTTATACAAAGAAAAAACAATTTTTTGTATTTTTGTTGTTAAATGTATCACTTTGACATTAATATGATCATGATTAATTGTATGATTGCAATACACGAAGGGATGGCGAATAAGTAAATAAATTTAAAATGAACAAAGTGAAAATAAAAATGGCGAACAAAAGCACAAATATCAAAGAATTTCTAGCTGGTTGCAAATTATACAATTAATCACGATCATATTAATGTCAAAGTGACAATTTTAACAACAAAAAAACATTATTTTTTTTGTACAAGATCATTTGATTCAAAACTTGGACAAAATGAATTTTTCTGCAATTTTTGTGGTAAAATATCATTTTAGATATTAAGTGTCATATATCATTGAAATCAGAAGACAAAATGCTATCCGACTATGAGATTAAATTTTTTTCGCCGTATTTAAAAAAATGAAGTTGATTATGTTTCCGAAGAGACGATATGTTTGGAAATTTTATGTTATCTCAAAATATAAAGCGTAAGAAGTTGCCGTGGAGAAGTGCTTTCAGATTGTAGATATCTTCAAAAATGAATAAAATAGGGCCAAAAAACGAAAATCTATTTTTTCAGTTTTTCTTGAATAACTTTTGAACTAAGACAGCTATGAAAATTTTCTTTGCAGATATTTGATGAGCATCTAATTTCGCGTCTTTGCCCTAATTTAACCGACCACGTAGCTCTTAAGATAAGCGATATCCCCATGCATTTACTCGAATTTGGGACACCTTGTATAGGTATAATTTTTGGAAACTTATTTAATAAGAAAAACTGTTACAGCAATATAAATATAATAATACAGATTATATTTGCTCATTACATTTAGTTTTTCTTGCATTTATTGAAAGCTCGCTCGATATATCGCTGATATTTAAATCAGGGACTATTTCTTTTTCTATACTAATTAAGCTTAAATTAGACAGTCTGTCCAGCGTCATGGTTGATCGTAGATGATATTTTATTAACATCAATTTAGAAACTTATTCTTTCCAGTAGCTACTGTAACAGGCATTATTAAAAATATTCTCTATGCTATTAAACAAATTTTAGTGGACAAGTCACTTTAAAAAAGTAATTGTAGTACAGCTAAAGCGTCCATGTTTGGTTTCAAATAACACAAAACGTTTTCTATTTCATCACAAAGTTTCACGGCAATAATAGCAGACTCTCTTTTCAAGTTATCAGTTAATTTAATTTGCAAGTCAACACAATATTTCATTATAATATTTCCACCTAAAGTTTGCAATGAGCAAATAAAATTCAAAACTGAATAGAATAAATATGCTCTCTAAAAATATCGAAACGTTTTTAATTTTTTATATTGCCACGACAAGAATAACAAAATAAAAATCAACTTTAAAATAATTTTCTGAAAAATGAATTATTTCACCTTCATTTTGATTTTTTTTTTACGTGGCCCAACAACTCGTTTTGCTTTGTCGTAACCAAATTATTCAGCAATTTTTTCGACTTCTTCCAATTTTTTTTACAATATAGAAGCTGGCTTGACAATATTTATAGTAATTATAAATAACTGATTATTAATCCTTTTGTCGGCAATCGACTTGATTAGTAAAAGGCGTTAAATAAAATGTAAAATGATTTTCTAAAGATGTTTTATAAATTATTTATTAACTACTTCACATTCCTATAAATTCGCCGCCTCAAAATCTGCCGTCCGGGTGCGTAACGCACCCCTTGTCCCCCTGCATAAAATTATTTATAACTCTAAACAAATTTTCTAATGAAAGAACTAAATCAATTTAGCTTTTGCGATTACTAGAGTGCCAGAGAATATCACAGAAAAAACTAAAACATCCAAAACAGTCCCCTGTAAAATGGATATTTGTTCCATTGAACTTCTTTGTATCCTCATTGTGGGCTGTACAAAACAGGCAGTCGTTATTTTGACAGTCGTAAACAAAGGAACCAGACAAACTTAAAATATACAATAAATTTTAAAAGCAAGTTTGGCTTGTTCCTTCTCCCTCTATTTCTTTCGCTCCGCAGCCTACGTTGTTTTTGCCTACTAACCATTTATTCTACCTGCATAATAATCTTAACATTGACTGAGACGCGGCATTAGGTCACACGCCGCGGTAATACGATTTTGTGTCTTAAAACCGAGTGAATTTCGAAAGGTGAACGTACTTACACACTTACTCGTATAATATCATGTGAATATGGCTTAAAAAAACATTTTTATGTGCCCCTGTACGTACTTGTTACATCGGTTAAGTGAAACAGTACGTCTAGTTTAATCAAGAATCTTTAAATAACTATTAATTTAAGGGTAAGTTCACGGATTTCTGTGCAAAAAATATAATTCACGTGTAACCTCTCTAGTAACTCAAAGATCACCTGTAGTAACCAAACAAATTTGATGTAAATTTAAACGGTAGCCAGTTTAATTTATTGGTATAAAACTGGTTTTATAGCTATACCTATAAAATACAAAATTTATGGTTGTCATGGCAAGTGAATAGCTTTTTTCCTTTAAGTATCTGTATTTAAAAGAAAAATTCCAGGTTAATGATATTAAATTTTTTGGCTTATTTTACTGTTTAACCAACGGGTTAAGACAGCAATCTACAACATTTATCTTTTATTTTTTATGTAACACCGATTTTGTCATCATTGAATAACCATATTAATACTTCAACTGAAACATCGGATATCTTATCTGATGCTACAACTGTTATAATAGCAAGCAAAAAGTTATCGTAGCATACATCGTTAACATTAAATCATATATAAGTAATTTCTTTCATTGGTTTTCAACACTGCCATATAATTAATATACCTACAAGAAACATTAATATGTAAATTTTACAAATTATAATTCGGTATAAATGCGTTAAACTTTTATAACAGTGTAACAAAATAATAAAACCAAACAAAAACATACTGAATTTGGAGAATAAACATGTAATTTTGAGTGGTTTGTAATACCTTTTAACAGATAATTTGAAATTTACGGTATAAATGAATAAATAAATAAACAAAAACGATACATTTCCCAACTGCTATACAATTTTTAACATAAATCTACAGTTGTTAAGCTTAAAAAAAAAACAATTTCTGCGCCACTCTCCAGCAACTGTTTTTGTTTTGCGTTCATTGGTTTTCCTTTGTGGTTTCTCTTTAATATTCATGTTCTTCTTGTTATAACAATGTAAATGCAATATGTCCACCTAGTGCATATCGCCTTCAAATCTACTTATACATGAATATGGGGAAAAACTTTAAATAAAAAAGTTGTTTGAGAGCATAACCTAAAACTATTTTTAACTATGCTAAGTGTTTTGTTTTAGCGTACCAATAAGTACTTTTTTTACTTTAAATAGAGCACTCTGTTTAAAATTTTTCGTTTGAAATCAAATGATTGCATCTAAAATCAATAATTAATGAGTTATTTAAGTTTTTTTTTGAAATATTGACCTATACAGAACTTTAAACAAATGTAAATATTTCATAATTTACAAGGCCAATGTAAAATGATTTGTATATTTTATTAACAACAGCCTTATGGTGGTTTCTGATTAGTTAAACTTTTACAATAATACACATAGGAAAAACCCTCAGTTTGGTTTAAAATACTTTTAGGTTATGTGATTATGCACAAGCAAACTTTTTATTTAAACTTTTTCGTATTTATTAATAAGGGAGATATGAAGGAAATACGCACTATTTGGACACCCTTTAAGTAAACCGTTTTTAAAAAACAGTTGGAGATGTAACTTTCTTTTTGTTTAAAAGTAGTGAATCTAGCTGCTAAAACAAAGAATACCGTGATATATTGTTTAATAAATCTACAAAATACTATTTGTAATTGTAGTAGGAGTATAAGAAAGAAGGTTCAAATCCTGTTTTTGAAACTTTGCTCCCCTCAATGTCGTTCTGCTTGACTAAGGTAAACACAACATTACATAATTTGGTTTATATAAGTTACATTTTCCTTCAAAACAACAAAACAAAGTTAGAATAGTTCTAGTACTGAAAGTGAAACAAGAAATGGTAATAATAGAGAATAATGGTAGAAAAAAGTTAAAAACTTTTATAATTGGAAAATTTTTCCACAAAACCTTGGCTCACCCTTATGGGTTTCTTTTTAAAAGGCTAAGATTAAGAGTTGCAGTTTTAATCTTACACAATATGTTGTGAATTTTCTTGAATATTTTTATAAGGAATCATATTGTGTACAAAATGCATAATAATTGTTACTCTTAAATAAACACAGAAACGTATGGGGAATGTTTTCTAAAATTTACTAAGGACGTAAGCTTTAAATTAAATAAAAAGGCTTCTAAAATGTTACACTACGAAAGTGAAGATGATTGGATAATACATTTTTCAAGCATAAGTAAGTGGAAAATATTGTGGGTAAAGTTATTGAAACAATACTTATTTTAAAACTTTTTTTATAAATAATTTTTTCTAAGTTAACAATCCGATACAATAGTTTTCGGTACTTTACATGCATAATAGTGGCTATGACGGTCAAATTTATTGTTATTAACATACACCAAACGCTGAAGCTATATCCAACGTTTCTGCTTTTGCAAAATTTGTATTATTTATATGCCGTGTAGATAGATTCTTGGTTTCTGGGTTGGAAGGGTATCTTTTGATGTGAACTGATATCGGGTGTCGTTACTTGTTACAAGGGCACTACAACTGTTAGAGAACAAGTTTATCAATTATTTCTGCCAGTTTCAACAATCCAACAATTCAATATAGAATGTAAAAGAATATTTACAAAAAAATCTCAAAAGACAAAACAAAATCAATAAAAAACCAATAAATTATCGATAGGAAAAGTAATGAAAATTAAAAACTTAGGGCTGTACTTATACAGTGATGTTAACATAACAAAAGCAAAAAATAATAAAAACAAAGACGGGGAGTGGATGCCAAAATCAAACATTATTGACAAACAAATATGTAAGCAAATAGACAAAAGTGCGTAGATACAGGGTGGTCCACATAGAAGGGCCACTAATGGGATCTCGTAAACAATAAGAGCTACAAAGAAGTTAAAACTAGACACATTGTTCCCCTTTCTAAGACCTATTCAATGATGCTTTAATGTTTAAAAAGTTCCGTGGAGCGCTATATAATAAACAAAAATCAAAATGGGTATTTTTTTTTAAATCTTTACTAATTCGGATTTTCTTGATGGTACAAAAATATTTTTGGGCAAAAACTTGTAGATGTTTGTATGCACTGTAAAATGAAAACATGTATTTGTTTCAATTCTTTAATATATTACATTCTTAGATTTTTCAAATGGAAACCATAGTTGGCTCTGACTTGATAAAAAAGTATTTTTCCCCCTTTTCAGTAATATAAGTTTAATTTGATATTTGGGCTCAAAGTAAATAAAATTCATCAAAAAGTCCTTATGAAGCTACAGAGTGCCATGAATTTAAACAATATGGTGCCTGTCCACGTGAGAGTAAACTACTCTCGATAGCAGCGTCGCCAAGGATACAGCCCCTGAGAGTCTCGCGATTGGCTGTATCCTTGGCGACGCTGCTATCGAGAGTTGTTTACTCTCAGGTGGACAGGCACCAATACTGAAACAAATAAATGTTTTCATTTTATAGTGCGTACATCTTCAACTTTTTTTCTAAAAATATTTTTGTACCCTCAAGTATAACCGAGTTACTAAAGATTTTTAAAAAATGCCCATTTTGATTTTTGTTTATTATATAGCGTGCCATGGAACTTTTTTAAAACATTAAAGCATCATTGAATGGTTCTTAGAAAGGGGAACAATTTGTCTGATTTATTTAAACTTCTTTGTAGCTCTTACCGTATACGAGATTCCAATAGTGGCCCTTCTAGTGGACCACCCTGTATATGCGCACTTTTGTCTATTTGCTTACATATTTGTTTGTCAATAATGTTGATTTTGGCATCCACTCTCCGTCTTTGTTTTTATTATTTGTTCGTCTGTTGCTTTTGTTAATTGTTTATTAATTTGTTTCGTAGAAGAAAAATTGCAAAATAATTTGTTTCATAGAAGAAAAATTGCAAAATAAAAAGAAGTTTTTGACTGTTGTACTAAATAACTGTTATATTAAAAGAATAATTTATAATTCAGCTCAAAATTTCAAGTTGCATATAATCATACACTTACACTTTACATATGAAAATTGTGATTGAAAATTTTATTTTTTTCTTTGTTCTGCTTATGAAATATTGATTAAAGTTCTTAAATCGTTTCAATTACAATTTTTCTTCGGTTTTTGTAAATGTAATAATTTGTTTACATTTTGCGAAGTTGAATTTTGTAGGAGTAAATGATTACTCTATTTAAAACAATAAGTGAAAGTGTATTGGCTGGTTGTAATAACTAAATATCAAACAACTAGAGTAGTTACATTTCAAACTCAAATTTAATCACACAATGTCGGTTGTATTTCATTACCACAGATAATCACTTTGTGTTTATTTACACTTTGCATGTCGGACACCTTACAATACACTTTAAGATGTTTTGCAAGAATAAATTTACATACCTAGCTAATGTAAACAAGTGCGATAAAGATGTAAACCATAACAATCTTATTTAGTCTAGTTTTTTGGAAAATATTTTCTACCTAATTATTTTTATTACTTGTCCTTTAAATGTTAAGCTAATATAATGCATCAAATTGATTCGGTATTTTTTTGTTTTGTGCTCTACACGTGAAACTTTAAGGTGGACCCCTGAGAAATTCTCAACAGAAATGTATATAGCATCACAGGTTGAACTCATTTAGAAAATTAATAATTAATATGTGTATTTGTCCTCTGAGACCAGCATTAGGACCCAGTCTACAAATTTTGAAATTTCCACGTCTGGCCTAAAAATAGATTTAAACAGTTATTGGTATTTATATATGTTTTGTTAACTAAAGGGAAACAATTTTATCAAATGCACTTATTTTATTCTAATAACAAATTTTATTCTTATTAATTTTATAGTCATAGATTCCTACGTACGTATTATTAAAAACAGATTTTAAAAACCTTTTTCTCATGCTTTTGTTAATTATGTGTACATTACTTTTATCATTAACAGTTATTTATCAAACTGTTATAATTAATATTTACTGTTATTTATCGTGAAATAATTTTTCTTATCGTATTTTTCGTAAGAGACAAATTCTTTAAAAAACCAGTTAAATTATAATTCATCCAATAAGAAATTTTAAGAGCTTGCAAATGATATATTTGGATCTTATTTGAAAGAAATAATACACTGACAAATAGAATGTCCAAATAAAATATCTCAAAAACTGTTTAATGAATATTAAACCTAATATCATATTTAATAATTTTGCACCCCCTACATATTTTGTAGTAGGCTCACATCAAACCTAACCTGCATGCATAGTAAGTGGGTTTTTACGCGCAGTAAGAAAAAAGTATACTTTTCTAGAAATGTCAAAGTAGATTCTCGTCAAACTTGACAGTTAAGAGCGTACGTACAAAAGTGTTTACTGTTAGCAAAAAAAAACGATAAAATGTTTTATGTATTATGTGATCGTAGAAAAAGTATGATGCAAAACTAGAGTTGTAAAACAATTACGCACTATTGGAAATACACACTCGTCGCTACGCGGGCAACGTTTTCACTCAAGCGTAATATGCTTCGTACAACTCTTGTTACGTAATATAATATTTTGCATTTTCACATAATAAAACTACAAATGCTTTCATGTCTTCTCCAGTCATGTTTGACAACCACGAAGTAGGCTAGCCATTAATGTTTTGGATTTATATTTAAAGCTACTAAAAAGATTAACAAAAGTTACAGTTTTTTTAGACTATTGCGTAATTTTAAAATAATAAAAGAAATCCAAATAATTTCATGGACATCGCGGCCCAAAGTACACGATTTTTAAGTTAATGTTCAACATTTTCTAAAATCAAAAAGTGAATATCCTGATGTTTAACATAATGGCTTTATTATGTTTTGGGTAAAGCTTAAAATAAACGGATAAAATACCAGAAATCGAGTGATAAGTAAAATTTTATGAACAAAATCAAAATTTTGCACTTAGGAGCATCCTGTATTGATTAGTAAAGGCTACTAGGCATGTTTTAACAACTGCGTGATGCATCTTGTTTACCAAATGCGTGATAAGCGTGTCAATTCTCCCTCGAAGCCGTATAAGAAGGCGCACGTGCATAAAGTTGTTTATTGAAACAAAAATGTTTCAAAATAATCAATCATAATATTTTTCTGACAGCACCATCAATAAACGCTTAATACAAAAAGTTTACGGACATCGAAAGCGTTTTGCTCAAAAAATTTATAGACTGTTCACCCGCGTCAAGTAAACCTATCAAAAGCTTGGCGATTTTTTTTAAACAATTCAGATCATTTAGCGCACAGCTGTTTGGATCAATTAACGGAAGTTATAACAATGCAACTGTAGTGCTGCACTGCACAGTTAAAATCGTAGCCTGCTACGTTTCCCAGCAGGAAAACGACGCATTATCACATTGTACGTGTAGCTTTAATCAACTTTAACCAAATTCCAATCAAGTAACTACATTACGACCTGTGATTTTTATCATAGCAATTTGTCAAACACTATATGTATTTAACACGAAATTTTTGTATGCATCATAAAAAAATATTTGAAGCGTGTGGGCACTAGTAATTGCAATACCGGTATACCGTGCCATTTTACAATACCGAAATACCGTCTCATTTGATGGTCTAATACCGGTATTCGGTATTAATTTTTTTTTTTTTTTTAAATTTGATTTTTATTCTTTAATAGTCTCTTTTACAATTCATAGTTGTAATAACATGAAAGGACGTTAATTGTACAACTGCAACTAAAGAACATGAATAAATAACACTAACGATGGAGCAAACATTGCAGTCTGCGATAAATAAAAAAATTTGCAATAAATGCAAAACACAAAATCGTGCCACAAAATTATGTATTTAAGTTAATTAAAAGAGATATGAGATTATTAGAAGACGAAGGAGTTAAAGGGAAATACCTAGAAACAGTATATGCCTATCTCCTAACAAATCCACAAGTGTAGAATTGGAGCGTCGTCTTTACGCCAAACTAAAAGCAAAAATATAAAAGGGAAACATTATTTTGAAATAAAAATAAAGTTATTCCATAATATACTGTTAGTAAAGGTATTTAATATAGAAAATAGATTCTGATAAGTTATGATAGTATACAGGGTTCTCGTTTTTCGAGGGCCATTATGGGGATCTCGTAAACGGTAAGAGTTACAACTTCGGTTAAATTAAGGCAAAGTTGTATATTCAGGTGCTTAATAATTTGACGCAAACAGAACTTATCTAGCTTTTTTATATTTTGAGATTTGGGGAAATAAGTAAAAAATTGGATTTTAGTTTTTAGCCCGTAACTTTTTTATTAGATGTGGAATTTTATTTCTGTGAAAACTTTTTTATGGCCACTTTATGCAAGGAATCAAAATCCCCAGTTATATTTTCCATACGACGTTTCGCTTTTTCTAAACCATCATCAGGTCAATGTTTTCTTATGAACGCTATATCTGATTTTAACGCCAACTTGTAGAGGATTTTATATTCTGAATTCGACAATGTATAACACTTGGCACTTTTTTGAAACAATTGTTAAAAATAGCAAAAACAAATAAATTATTTTGAAAAATTCCTAATCGGTATGGTAAATAATTACTGTCTTTGTCCCTTTTTTTGGAAGCAGGTTAATGAACCGCAAGATATTACCATTAAAGGGATATAATTAATGATTTAACACAAAACGAAAATAGGTAGGTATTTATTTATTTATTGAAGGGAAAAAACAGCTATGCCATCCATGAACGGCCACCCAACCAAGAACTAACTTAACCTGTCAATCGAACGCATTGGTTACATCTTTAACGAGTTGTGCCCTTTATCTTCCTTAATGGCTTCTAATAAGTAAACAGATTTTTGGACGTTTTTTAAAAGCTATGAAAACTTACATTTGGTTACGAAAATTTTGTTGCACATTCTTGTATGCCAAATAAGAAAGAGATTAAATGTATAAGTGTATTTTATTACCTACTTAACTAAAGAAAATATTCTAAAAATATTTGCTAATAAGTACAGGATGTCCCACAAGGTATGCTTTCGCTAATTTTTGCATAAATCGAATGTTTAGGACCTAGATAAAACGTTTTTACCGTTAATAATTTTTTTCATGTGTCCCTTTCATATACAGAGTGTCCCAAATATAGTGAACAGCATGGGAATCTCTTAAACGGTAAGAGATACAGAGTTGGTTAAATGGGTCAAAATGATCAATGATTCAAGAGCAACTGTTCTATGAAAAAAAAAACTTGAAAAAATCAACAGTTTTGGCGAAAATTTGTTACGTTCGGAAACAAACTGAAGCCTGGCGAATAAGGTGCAACTTTTTCCTCAAAAATATTTTTGAACCATCAAGTATAACCGAGTTGTTAAAGATTTTAAAAAAGCCTATTTTGATTTTTGTTTAATATCTAGCGTGACATAGAACTTTTTTAAAACTTTAAAGTATCAATGAATAGATCTCTGAAAGGGGAATAATTTGTCTAATTTAAACTTCTTTGTAGCTCTTACCGTTTACGAGATCCCAATAGTGGCCCTTCTATGTGGACCACCCTGTACAACCAATCAGCAATCAACCTTTTCTATAAATGAAATAAGTTGAACTCTTTTTTAATTATATTGTGTTATACGAACTTGCGTAAATTTAGGTGTTCTGTAACTTTGTAAACTAATTTTTAACAGAGAACACCTGAAATCATATCGCTGGCTGTCAAATATTTGCCTAATTAACCTTTCCTGCAAGGAAACATCGTTTTGTTCACATGTTAGATATATGGTTTTAAATTTTAAAACGAAAACAAAATTTCATTTTATAGCCGCAGGAACTAAAAAGAAAATTAGCATAAACCTTTGTATCAAGATAATGGCATACTCATATTAATAATTCTCACCACGAAAAGGTTCATTAGTAAATATTAACGTTGTAGGCATGCAGAGACTAATACTAATTTTAGCTTTATAAAGTTGCCTAGCTTACATTTTATTTTGCAGTGTAAAAGTTGCTGTTAATTTCTTATGACATATGTCTATACATATGTATGTACTTTGATTTATACACACATAAAATTAATAACCACAACCACAAATTCGTTTCTTCAATAGTTTAAAGAGACATTAGACTTTGTATTGTGACAGCCTTTTGAGACTTGCTATAGAAGTTTAAAAATGTTCAATTACAAATACAGCGTTGAATGATTATAAATATGTAAACAGGTAAGGTTTAGACACGGTCTACGGTTTAGATTATTTTGCGTAGATTGTGATTAATATACGAATATTTTCAAAGCTATGTGATTATTAAGATACAAACCAATCTTCCATTTTTCTTAAATTTCAACCATAGTTGACTGTAGCCTTATATATTTTTTTTTTCTGAAGTCACATTAGTGATTGATATACCTACATATACAGGGTATTTGAAATTTGAGTTTAAACAGATTTTTTTTTTTTTTTATGGAAATAGCAAAAAGTGCGCCGACAAGAAAAAAAGATGATTTTTATAAAAGAAAAACGTAACGACCTATGAAAAATTAGTGATTTTCATCCGATTCGGCTTAAACAGTTACCTACCTACCCAATATTTTTACACATTTGAAATATTTTATATTGCGGTGGAGTTATAGACGATGTTTAAAAATCGTATTTCCGGGTTTTCCCAATTTTCTCGGATACCGTTTGAGATATTGCCAATTTCTCTTCGCATTATTAATGAGAACCAAATTTAGTACTTTTCCAAATTTAAACCTATGCTCTAGCTATTATATTATACGAGATCCCTGTGTTTAAACTCAAACTTGAAACACCCTCTTAAGTGTTTTGATAACAAGAAAAATTTTTTTAAAGCTTTAAAAAATAGACAGAAAAATTATAAATTAAGGCTACTTTATAATAATAAAATTGTTTGACTCTTTGTCAACTTTTCGTATGTTCTTAACAAAGATTTTAGAAGCTTCATTCCTATCATACACTCAGGGCCTATCACAGGGGGGGGGGGGTAGACGGCACTAATTCTCGGGGCCCGGTGTTGCCAAGGGGGCCCGGATTTGAGCTAATACACAATATTTTGTTTACAAATACTATTAAAATTAAATTTAAACCTTTCTAAGAGTAATGGGGGGCCCGTTGTCTATTGCTTCCCCAGGGCCCGAATTTTCTGTGGACGGCCCTGCATACACTTATCAACATAATAGAATGTAATCATTTTTATAAAATAAGTTGGAAAAAAACTTCTGCATATACAGGGTCCTGCAACAGTGCGTCGGGCTTTCATAGCACCCCGCCCGTAGGAGAGAAAAACACATAAAATTATTGGTTTGAAAAGATCTACGTCTTAAAATTATTTTCAGCTATAAAAGGTGTCTCATTTTTGCACTATAACAAAAACAAAGATTTTTTTTAATGGAACACTGTATATTATTAGGTCTTCGGAAGTCATATTTAACCTCTAAATGAATGTCTGTTCACTTTTTGATTTTGTGTCAGTGTTGCGAACTTATAAATTTTTTTCCGAAAAATCTTACATAAACAGGCTTAACTTTAAAAATCGTAGCGACCTCGATTTTTGAAGTTAAGAAATAAGTTTTAGCAGTAATGTTAGTCCGGTTAGGGAGCAACATTTTAATAATAAAAAATTTAAATTTAGTGATACAGGGTGTTCACAAAAAATGCCAAAATTTCCAAACTTCAAAGTGACATAACTCATTTTTTTCAAATGTAACTACCCTTATTTTATATCCATATTCGATAGATTTTTTTCTCCTCTTTAATTTTTATAGGAGTATGTCTAAACTCCATAGTTGAGATATTCAATACTTTTCACAAGTCGCCATTTAATTGCATTTATATGCACCGAAGTACTTAGGCCGCGCTGATGCAAAACAAATGCCAAAATGTAAGCAAGTGTCACTTTGACATTTGAATAAATTTTCTTATATCGAAACATTAAATGGTTTTCATTTCGGATTTATAAAAAGTTGAAAAACTAATAATTTTATGTATTTCAGTTTTTTTTTCTGTCTCCTACGGGCGAGGCGCTATAAAAGTTCGACGCACTGTTGCAGGACCCTGTATAGACCTAACAAAATAAACTGAGGTTGACAAATAATTTAATAAATGAATGCTAGCTAATTATTTTAAAACTTTCTAGAATTGTTTTAGAATTGCACATTTATATTTTTAATAATTTTAACATATTCCTTGCCACTCGCTTTTGTAAATAAAGAAATTGCATCAAAGGTGATCAATCCGTTATAATAATAAATAAACAGGACTGCATTTGGTAAAACGAAGAGAGTTTTGAAACTGTACTTCAAAAGATTTAAAAAAATACGATTTGTGATTTTTTTTATTAATTTATATGAGCTTATCTCTGTTGTTAAAAAAAGCTACTATAGGTACGTCAAATATATCGCTAAAATAAAAAGTCTAGTTTATAGGGCTATAGCTTAATGCCAACAATTTAAAATAAATTATAATTTTGATCTATAACTCGGTGATCATTTAAATTAAAATAATATTATTGGCTTAATTACAATATACGCAAAATTATGCAAAAACTACGTACTTGAATTGATTTTTCATCTCTCATAGTTAAAAAGATAATTGTATTTAAAAATTTTGTTATTTGTTAGTTTTTGGCAGTTTTCCTTAAAAGTTAACAACATTCTTTTCTTTATTTTTCTTTATTTATTCTACTCAACTACGCTAACTTAATGGACTCTCCAATAATAACAAAGTTACCTATGTAACGATGTAGATAATTGTAATCTTATCTATGTGTGTATATGAAAATGTCAAAAAGTTATACAAGGCTATAAAGGCTCTAAAATAATTCATTAGAATTTAAAACAAATAAATGCGTAGCAATATTTTATGAATTAATCATTTTGTGCTATATTTGGTGTTTATTTTAGATTTGTATGTAAATTATAATGCAAAGTAATTTCAAAATTCATAGAAGCGGATGACATTCTTGCTAAACCGTAATCAAAATTGTGTTAAATTAAATTATTTCGTAGGATTGTCTTCGGTTGTTTTTAGTTAATAAAATTCACCAATCTAAAATGATTACATAAAAATGCAGCTTAATTTATTTTAAATTGCTTACACAAAGACGAATGAAAAAAGAGCTCACGATTCCTTACGTCTGCTACAACTAATTTCAGTTGATTATTAAAGGTAACGTTATTTTATTTTTTTCTATATTCTGTAAAATGGAGATGGAGATTTAATCAAGTCGACTGCTTACATCTAACAAATATTCAGAGGCAGATATGGTAACTAAAGTGATATAAAAAATTCAATAAATTATCAGGGATATCTGATAAACAGTTGACATATGGGATTTTGTTACACTGGGCCATTATAATAAAAAAATTACATACAATAAAATGTTTGGGCGAATTGTTGATGTCGTGTTTTAGTGGTGTTTGCTATAAATCGAATAAAAAACAAACGATAATTAATTAAATAATACTAGCTAACGAATAAGAGTGTGACCAACTTCCCTTTTATGATTGGTTTAGTATACTTATGATTCATATTTGTAATCTTTTATTATAGTTCGTAATCCTCTTTCTAAGATGAGACATTAATTTGTTGTTTTACACGGTAAACCGTTTTGGAATAATAATTGTACAATAAAAAATTAATAAAGTAAAATTAAATCGTGGAGATTTGTTTGATAACGTCTTGTATGTTTATCTACAGTAAGTGTATAGTAACCGAAATTTTGAAGACTTGTGTCAGGAAAAATACCAAAAGTAAAATTAAATTAAGTTTATTTATTTTTATTTAATAGTTATTTACGTAACAAGACCGGGAAGTGGTACTTTACTGGACGAGTAGACAGTTTTTGGACGAGTAGTAGGCGAGTTCTGAAAGTCCAGTAAAGACACTTTACGGGTATGTTACGTACAATATTTTTTCTGTGTCCGCCACTGACATCAAAATCACTATCGTCACCATCCATAATCAAACAAAAACTTAACAAACAACAGGTGAAAACTCGCTTGGTGGTATAACGACGCTTGTTTGACAGTGCAAATCAACAAAACTACTCATCACCATGGCAACCAGCTACTTTCCAGCCTAGGCTAGTATGGAGTTGTTATTACCATGGCAACCAGTTATTTTCTGGCCTAGGCCAGTAAAGTTGTATTTTCCAGTCAAAAAATTGATCGGAAACAACTGATTTTCTGGACGGACGCAAATAAAGTACTTTCCTTCGCCTTCGATACAATAATTAAAGCGGTCATACATTTTTTTGAAACATTTTTGGTATTCCTCTGTTGAAATCGCTTCCAAGGTCTCCGTCGAAAATTTTTGGGATAAAAGGGACTGTACTTTACCATGCACCCTAGATGGTACAACTTTTTTGTGACTTAATGAGAATAACATAATGGCAAAAGTCGTTATTTTGGTACAGAACCAATAAAAAATATCCTTCGAAAGCTAAACATTGACTTTCGTCTAACACAGTGTTTCTTAAAGTGTGGGTCGCGAGTCGCGACCCAACATTGGGTCGCGAGAATTTTATTTTGGGTGCAAACCATTTTGAAACTAACGATAAAGTTTTTATTTATTGAACCAATTTTTTGTGTAATGAGATTTTGAGTTTTAGTTGATACATAAATTTAATAGCAAATTCAGTATGTGTCTTTTTATGATTATTAAAATAACAAAGGTTATGAAAGGTTAATATTATCATTTTAAAGTTTCAAAATTTTGCTGATCGCGACAATTTTTTGGATTGGAAAGTGGGTCAAGAAGAAAAAAGTTTAAGAAACACTGGTCTAACACCAACAATAATTTAAAATATTTAGTATTAAGATTATAAGGCAATTAAAAAAATTTAACATTTCTACCGTTTTAAATTTCCTCAAGGGCTGTATATTTTACAGAACTATACGTTGTTACTTAACTTAAGTTTGATTAATAAAAGGAGTGAATCAATTATTTTAGTTTGATTTAAATGGAATGTCAGCTCAATAGTAACATGTGTTTAATTTTATTATTTGATTATATTATGATATTTTTTTCAAGGACTGATTTAAAGTCGAATTGAAATTCTTGAGTTCAGAAAAGTGTATAAACTTTTACTTAAGTCCAAAATAACTTGACCTCGAGAAATATGTGACAAGTTCTACACCTTTTTTGGGATATTCAGAACAAATAAAGATTATTATTATTATTATTAAAGCTACAGAAACGGTTAACGGTGCAAAAATGTGCAGGATTTTGAGTAATCGAATCCGTTTTTTAATTTCAGATAACTCAAATTGTTCTGAACTTAAAAAGAAATTTAAAATGTGTTTTTATTGTCTTTAATATCGCTTGATTTTTAGAACAAATTACTGAAAATCGCTTCTTTCGTTTATTTTTACACGTCTAGCAACTAAAAGTTTTAGTGTGTTATACATGTTTTTGAAATTAAACCTTTTATTCATTAGTAAGATAATTCAACCTATAAAATATAAAAGTTGTATATCTGTTAGAAAATCTGAAACAGGCGTCATAAAACTATCATCTGATTCTATAACTAAAATCGTATTTTTGTTTTATTTTCGAAACGATCTAGAATTTGAAAACATATTTAAAATCAGTTCTGCTCAATTTTGCATAGTGAACTGACTCGATTACATTGTTTGAGATTCCTAGAGCCGTGAAGTGACTTCGATCAGATTGTGTAGTCAATAAACAACTTATAAAATTCAAAATAGTCTCTACAAAATAATGTACTTGACGGTAAAATCCAGTTAAACTAGGTATAAAATTAAAATTCAGTGTTTATAGTCAAATTTTTTGCCCGCTACTATGTTCTTGTTTTCACTTTCCAAGTTAATGCTAAACATTCGTATGCATACGATTATAGCAAAATTATACCCAAGAGCTTGATACATTAAACAAAATGCAGAAAGCTTAAGTTATGGAGTGGGATGCTCAGCGTCACGTGGACAGGAATAGCAGTCAATATTCAATTTAACGCGACTCCTCACAAAGATCGCTTCGACCTTCTAATACAATTAAATAAAACGTTTTTTTTTTTGTAAACCGTGTCGTTTGTAAACAGACAATACACGGTAAATTGCTGTTCATCATGGTAAATAAAAACTTTTACTATTATATCCTCTTATGTTGTGTAAATGATCGTGTATTGTTTTAATTTAAATTTGTTTGTTGCAGATTTTTGACTGTTGGAGCTTTAAGAGTGGAAAATAAGAAGGAAAGTTTGGATTTGAATTTAAAAAAAATTGATATATATTCGGTTGTGGTACCTTTAGCTGTTGGAAACAAAACAAAAAATGGAATAGTAATTAAAACAAGTGAAAGTGAAAATGCAGTGCTCGATTAAGTACTTATTATTTTATAACTTATAAGTTCTGTGAGTGGTTTTATCATATTTCGTGATGACATTGTGGAATACAAGTTATACCCAAGACAATGCTTCGGATATTAACGGAACCGTATATTTCCAGGAAGAAACAAAACTTTCCAACGTAACCCACGATGAAAACTTGCTCTACCCCTTAACATTAGTGATCCCCATTACGATAGTGTACGTAATAATATTTTTTACGGGTCTCATAGGTAATATTAGCACGTGTATCGTAATAGCGAGGAACAAATCTATGCACACAGCGACTAATTACTATCTATTCAGCCTCGCTATATCTGATTTATTGCTGTTGGTTTCCGGTCTTCCCCCGGAAACTTACAGGATTTGGTCCCCAGAGACATACGTGTTTGGTGAGGCTTTTTGTGTAATTCAGGGATTTGCAGCGGAAACCTCGGCCAATGCAACTGTACTCACAATTACCGCTTTTACAGTGGAGCGGTATCTAGCAATATGTCATCCTTTTCTCTCGCACACGATGTCCAAGTTGTCGCGCGTTATAAAATACATCATAGTGATCTGGATAACTGCTCTTTGTCTAGGTGCGCCTCAGGCTATTCAGTTTGGGGTTGAATACGAAAAGAGCGAGGAAGGCGGACAAAGAAGTAGATGTACCATGGTGGCGTCGGACTTTTATTTCGAACACGCGTTCAAGATATCTACTTTCGTGTTTTTCGTAGGGCCTATGACTTTAATTACTGTGTTGTATGTGCTTATTGGTGTTAAATTGAGGAAATCTAGACTGCTTTCTATGCAGAAACGACCTACCGTTTTAAATAATGATAACAATGAGGTTCGGATACCGCGAGCGTCTACAAATAGGAATACTGCAGCACAAAATAGAGTCATCAAAATGCTAGGTGAGTGGCATAGTAATTTTACTATTTATAAATTGTTTAATTTGCACGTAGTACATAGCTGTAAGATGTACAGCGTGGTCCATTTTCGATGTCCATACAGGGAGGGTATCTCGGTTATTATCAGAGATAGAAAAAAACCAAGTACGTAGTCTTCATTTCTTTTTTCGAGGCGAATCCATTGCCGTTAACAGATTTTTAATATCTTTTTTAATTTTCTAAATATAGCCAAAAACTGATTTTTGGCAAATTTCAAAAATGCTAAATATTTTGCTTAAACGAAAAGATAGAAAAAAACTTTAAATACATTTTTGGCATGGTTTTTTGTCCTTAATAAGATAGCGATATTCAATTTTTTTTTACTCATATAAATATCGATATACTACACCTAACTTTCTTATTTTAAATGCAACTATGAGCAAATTATATATTTTAGAAAAGCGCAAAATGTAGGCTTTCGATTTATGTCAAAGCCAACTATGGTTGCCATTTAAAATAAGAAAGTTAGGTGTAATATATCAATATTTGTATGAGTAAAAAAATGAATATCTTTATCTTATTAAGGACCAAAAACCATGCAAAAATGTCTTAAAGTTTTTCTCTATCTTTTCGTTTAAGCGAGATATTTAACATTTTTGAAAATTGCTAAAAATCAGTTTTTGGCTATACATATTTCTAAAATAAAAAAGGAGATTAAAAATCTGTTTACGGCAATGAATTCCTCTCGAAAAAAGGACTGAGTACTTAGTTTATAATAACCAAGATACCCTGTATGGGCATCGAAAATAGGCCACCCTGTACAAAGTGGTTCCAAAATATATTTTTTCCTCATAAATATTTCATTTGCTTCTTGAATTTCGCGAATTTTGAGTTTCTAGGCAAAAATTACATTTCTCCGTATGTTTATTACTCCTAATATTTAATTTGAATCGATAAATTGAGGAAAAAAGAATTCTTACTTTTAATTATCTAATTTCACAATAACAAACAAATAAGGCAGCGGTTCTCAAACTTTTTTGACCGCGGCCCGGTACGAGGTTTTAAAATTTTTCGCGACCCACCTTATGAAAAAAAAACATTTATTTACTCCCTTGTTTATATTATTGTGTATATATTTCTTTTTTATGTTTTTACATTTTTTTTTGCGACCCGGCAAAATTTTTCTGCGACCCGGTGCCGGGTCGCGACCCACACTTTGGGAAACGCCGAAATAAGGTATAACTTTATTATTTCACGGTATACATTATACATGCTTTCAGACTTTTTTAAGGCATCTATGATTAATTTTTTTATGAACAAATAGTAAATTGTTGTGGCTTTAATCTAATATAAAGAATAAGCTTGTCCTGTGGGAACTACCCGCTTAAAGTAACTTAACTAGGTTATTATTGGCAACATAGATTACAGGTTTACTTAAAACGATTAAGCAAGTCTAGAGGTTATGCCTCTTTCGTGTTTTAGTTTGTCCAGTGTTAACTAATAACTTTGCTGCAGCTGCTAAAGAGTTGGGATAATGAGACAATCTTTCTTTTTATTGGGTACTAACACTTTGGATCACTTTTTGCACTAAAAACATACGAAGATCTCGCTGTATAACTTCACTGGTAACATACCATAGTGCGTTGGTTATTGTTCTTCAAGTTTTGACCTTAAATCGTTGCAAAATGATCATATCTAATATAATAATTTGACCATCCTCTGTATACTAAGTGTAGAATTGGTTCCCCGCTAATTATTTTAGAAAAAAAGTGCATTTAGGTTTTCTGTAGAAAAAAAACGTGTGTCTACAAATGTTATCAGTATTAATTTTTAGTTTTCCAATGACTGAAAATTGAGAAAATTGCAAAACGCCGTTTTGACAAAAATGCCTTGGAATTACGCTGTGACAACTGTCCGTCCTAATATCACTTTGACGCGAAGTTAACATCAAGTCTTTGTAAATTTTTACTTTCGCCATACGTAGTATGAAGAAAGTATTGTTATTATTGTAGCAAGATTATGATGTCATTCCAATAAAAACATAACTAATTGTATAAAATAAATGTTTGTTATAATATAAACGACAATTAAGAAAAAATTCCTCATCAAAGCAAGGGCGGATCCAGCCCTCCATCTTAGGGGGGGTAATTAAAACTTTCAGTGCCTGTCCTTTGAAAGTTTTCTTTTTATTACAACTGAAAAATTATTTTTTATCGATTGCCGTTTTGAGGCCCTCTACGTCGGGGGCCCGGGTGCATTGCACCCACTGCACTCCCCACTTGACCGGCCCTTAATATACGGTTCGGCTTTTTATAAATTATACAATAAAATTAAGTTTTCTACATTTGGCCCAAATGTATTTATTATATTGTTTATGTTGACATCTATATATCTCTATGAATATGCAATAATCAAAAACGCTAATCCCGTTAAATGTTCTTGTGTCATATTAGATCGTAACCACCCTTTTAACCTTTTTAAAGCCAAAAAACTTCTTTCTGTCGAGGCAACGGTAACAGGAAGAGTGCATAAAGTTTGCAAAATGATTTTTAAAGTGGGGTGTATTTCGGCGTTACATTTTAATATGTTTCAAAAGCACTGTCAGCTACATTTTTGTTTAAGTGAAATTTCTTTTGCCATTCTAATGTCCAAAAATCGATTTCAGATTTAAGCTTTAATTTTATTGGATGGTCGTTTTTAAATACTTAAATAAGTGACCATTAAATTTATAAATGTATTTATATCTTCACTAGACTTTGTTATAAAAAGCGGGAATGCAGGAAATAAGATATTTGTAAAACTTAATTTTTTTAAATATCTTAGTCTTAGGGAGGGGTAATTACCCCATTTACCCCCCCTGGATCCGCCACTGCATCAAAGTGACATTAGGCTGGGCAGTTATCACAGCATAATTCCAAGGCACTACAGATTTTTATCAAAACTGTTTGGCAATTTTTGGTCATTAAAAAACTAAAAATAAATAGTGATTACATTTGTAGACTCAGAATTTTTTTTCTCTACAAAAACCTTAAATGCACTTTTTTTTAAATAATTTGAGGCGATATAATAAAACTTTTTAAATTTTACCATTAAAATTACTATGCTGCGTGATCTCCTATTCTACAGGGTTTACGCAGTAATAAAATAAAATACAGTAAATTTAACATATTTCGCTTTTGAATCTGCAAAATCCTTAATAGGTCAATTGAATTCATTTTAAAAGTTTGTTGATCAATAGTTAACATTGAAAGGACTTGTCATTGGTAATCTGCTTTGAATAAAAGAATTGCTTTTGTTGTTTTATAATTTTAAGTTTACCAAATAACCCTGCGAAACTATCGACTATACAGGAAACGTAAAGTATAAAATAAGTGCACTAAAAATTTCAAATTAAAATAATAATAATGATGTAGCCACTAAATGACTTTCACCATACATTTTATGTGTGTGCGCGTTTGTGTGTACATCAATATTTTTAGGTCCTTACTTTATCAAACAATTCTAATTGATTAGGAGTTACACTATTGACTGTTAAATAATTTGGATTAGTTTAGAACGAAATTAATTGATTGCTGTTATGTCGGAACAACTATCATATTTTTAGTAATTTTTTAAGTTTTTTTTTTTTTATCATAATTGTTTCAATTAAAATTCCAGAGTTGAAACAAACGGCAGTTAAAAGAGACTATTCAACAAACAAATTTTAAAAAAAATATCCTAAAGCGTTTTTCATTAAAAATAATACAAATTTTTTACTTTGTTTAGTAATTCTGTTATTTAAAATTTTACCAACAAATCTCATAAAAATTTATTTTCAAGCTTAATATAAACTA
The DNA here is from genome assembly GCA_947652605.1 of Elmis aenea. Classification (NCBI taxonomy): domain Eukaryota; kingdom Metazoa; phylum Arthropoda; class Insecta; order Coleoptera; family Elmidae; genus Elmis; species Elmis aenea. The sequence goes on from OX393576.1 coordinate 15,650,108, forward strand.
CATTGCTACGTAACAGAATATTTTTATCTACAACATTATTTAAAATAAACTTGGATTAAACTACAAACTTTAATATTCTCTATATTAGCAGGGCCTATCACAGAGGGAGGGACTAATTCCCGGGGCCCGGTGTTGCCCGTATTCGAGCTAATACACAATATTTTGTTTACAAATACTGTAAAAAAATCGTATTTTTATTACAGAATTACATTGTCTATATCAAAATGCGAGTCTTAAATTTTTACCTTTCTAAGAGGAAAGGGGGGCCCGTTGTCTATTGCTTCCCCGGGGCCCGAATTTCCTGTGAACGGCCCTGTATATTAGTTATTATTAAGATATTAACTAAACGCACTCGACTGTAATAAACTTTTTAAGGGCCTATCGATAATGCACCTTAATATAGTTTTGAAAAAATATTATAGGTTTACTAGTAGGTAGATACCTATTTTGTTGTGGATAAAATTGATATTTACATTAAAAAGTTATAAGTAAAATAAAAATAGTCCATACATTTTGGAACACGCTGTACATCAATATTTTTAGGTCCTTACTTTATCAAACAATTCTAATTGATTAGGAGTTACACTATTGACTGTTAAATAATTTGGATTAGTTTAGAACGAAATTAATTGATTGCTGTTATGTCGGAACAACTATCATATTTTTAGTTATTTATTGGCAATGGAACTTGATTTAAAAAAATGTGTTTTCCAGTCAATTTTTTAAAGTAAACCGTGAATGAATTCAAAATTCAATAGCAACTGTGGATATATAAAAACCGTGAAACACTAAATTGCATATTTTTTAGTGCATCACGTCAACACTTTGTTTGTTATTCATGGCTATGATCTACCGTAATTTGTGAACAGAACTCTTCTGTTTGCAAATTAATTTTGTCCACAAATTACGAAAACACTTGTTTGATGATAAACTTCGCATTCTTTTTTTTTTATAACTTGTTGGTATGAAAAATCTTATTTAAGGGTGTTGCAAATATGTGGAAATTAAAAATTTTATTTCCTTTACTTATTTGGGGTATTCCGTCCGTGACAAATTTTTCAATATTTATGTCAGTAGTCAATACAGAAAAATATTAACAGTCGCAGATTAAAGCAGATTAATTTAATGTATTTTGTTTTTTTGCGTCAGTTTATTATTTTGTTGTTGTACATATTTTTAGACATTTCAGAACGGTCCTTTTTTCAAAAATGCGCTGTTTCCATTGTCCTTTAATTTATTAAATTACGTACAGAACGAATACATTTAAAGATATAAATGAAAAATTTATAATTAAATATCACAGTTTAAAATTAGAATGAAAAATGAAGAAATACCAAAGATGCCAGACAAATCAACTGAATGTTTTATATATAAATATCTTTTAGTATGTGCTGACTGATTATATTTCTAAAGTAATACATACACAGGGTTTTTATTATGTTGATTAAATTTTTTAACAAATGTACGCCATTTTTTTCTGGAATACCATATACAGGCTTACAATAATCAACTTTACATAACTTTGTTATTATTAGAGTTAATTAATCGAATAAATTAAAAAAGTTGGGCAGAATTGCAAAATGAATCTAATGACGTTTAAAAAATGTATTGCGACCTTTTTAAGAATAATGTAAAACAACTGAAAGTTAACAAAATAAATATCTCTTTATGCAACTTAATATTTGCTTTCAATTAATGTTATATGAATTATTACAATTTTATCAAATAATTTGCAATGGAAATTCTCAATAATTTATTTGGTTGGGTAGGTCAATATCTGCATTTTGTAATACATACTCAGAATAAGTAATTACAGTAGAAGTAGAAAAGCATGTTCTGTGTTATAAAACTTTTTTATAGCTTATAAATTCCTCCATACGCTTGGCAAATTTTTGTTAAAGAACAGTATTTTTTGTGAACTTATATATGCAACGTATGTAACGTAATTGACGTCAAACTTAAATGTATTTTTTTGTGCTATTAATTTGCATCTAATTGTGTTTATTTACGTAAACGTTCCCTTTACGTCTATATATTTTAAAATGTAAATTTTTTTATATGTAAAAAATTAAGTGCAACTGCAAGAAATACGTAGTTGTTGAATTTGAAATAACATTATTTTTAATTTGTTGTTATTCTTCAAATGTAGTGATTTAATTTGTCTTATAATTTATTTAACATATGTAAAGATATGTAATTACTTACTTATTTAAAAATCATTTATACAGGGTGTTTCTTAAGTATTGCAAAACAATTCGCGAGGTGATTCCTTATCGAAAATTAAGGGATGTCTTTCATATAATTTTTTTCCCTAGATGTCTCCTTTCGGAGTTACACCCCCCTAAAGGGTAGCGCTAAAATCAGGTTTTTATTTTATTTCTCAAATTTGGATAAATGCAGGACAATGATATTTGGCAGATGTTTTATTTTTGAGTCTTCAGGAGTTACTTTTAATATTTTTAGTAACATTTCTGAGCTATTTCTTACTGGCGTTGTTATGTTGTGAACTATTATTATTTTGTTAAAGATATAAAAAAAAAACGAACATGACTTAAATACTCTTAAAATATTAGACATTTTTTTGCAATGTTAAAAGAGAGACCGATTTAAAAAGGAAGAAGTTACAAATATACTTAAGATAAAAAAAGTTACGTATAAATGATAATAAGTCATGTACTGCTTGACTTCAACAACTCTTGTTGTTAATTTTCATTTGTAAATAGAATAATAAACCAGAATGAGTACTACGTGGACACCCTATTTATTTAATAAATTAATAATGAACTTTAAGATAAGTAATAATTTTTAAATTAATAAATTGTTTAGTTTAAAATTAATATTAGATACAAACTGATTTAAAAAGTTTTTAGTTACGTGATAATAAAAATTGATTGCATGCCGTACAGAATATATTTTCGTATACTATAAATTGTTTTTTTTTCCTCAATACTAAATCTTTTTGTGACGGAGCAAGATAGGACAGATGTTTGGTTTGTCTAGACCCTAGGGCTTCAAAAAAGCTTACCGCGGCTCGGTGTGTATTAACTAAAGAGAATTATAGCCTTATCCTGTATTACGTTGTACATCATTATCAATTGTATGTTAACACCTACATAGGTAAAAAAAAGCACTGCAGATATTTTGTTGATTTTGTGTGTTCAACATTATTGAAATAAAAATGTGATTTATTCTAATTAAAAATCGTCTCTACAGCTGTGCAAATATTATATGAATGCATCGTTCTGATTATCACAAATATAAATTAATTGCACACCAGAGGCAGTATTAATAAAAAGTAATATATAACTTCTATTTCAAATCAATTAATGATTCAAAAAATAATGAAATATATACCTACTTGCCTAGATACAAATACCTATTTATAAAAATGTGCTTGCTGATCATAAATTCGTTTAGAGTTTAGAGTGATACCTACAGCTAATTTTTAATAAAGATTAAATATAGGTACCTACCTCCAATCTGCGTTGAAAGTTTAACATTGCATGCTCTTTCTCTTGCAATTTCGATTCTTCGTCCTTTGAGTGATCTTAAATATTATTTACCTCTCTGCCCAAATATACAGGGTGATTGATTGGGACTGGGCATTAAAAATATATGGAGAATGAAAAAGAGTATTCATCTGAAATTTTGGTGATGACCATAATGGCATATGATCTGTTAAATGAAAATGTTTTCAAGATGGCGACACTTCCGGAAATACCGGAAGTTGACGTCTACTTTCTTATTTCAAATATACCTAATGGTCCATTTTTTATTGCATTTTTGGATTAAACACGTTATTTTAGAGGAACTTTTGATAGCATTTCCTAAGTGCAGTCGTTTTTTAGATTTTTGGACTTTTTTGTAAATATTTTTTTCATCGTGATGCCTAATATTATCTACTGCCCCATTTTTGTAGAGAAAACCCTTAAATTTAAACCATGCATAGAAGAAACCTTGGTGTTCATTCTGGAATTTTTGCAATCGATGCATTTTTACGTAGGTAAGAATGGTAAAACTACAACTTTCTTATAAAAATATGTCAAAAACGTTAAGGCAAACGTAAAAATTATGTCTTGTTTTTTCTTTCAATTGTTTCAAATTACCGCTGCCTACCTTCATACCCTACTTGAAAATATGACTTTGTTCTAATAATTAACAATAAAACCGCGATATCTCGAAAAATATAAATTTTAGGTGAAAAGCAGCCTAAATAGTTTCGAAAGAGAATTAAATTTTCTATAAGACGGAGTAACAAAATATAGGGTGTTGTATTTTTAAAAAAATGAGTTATCGATGTATAAAGTTTCACAAGTTTGACCAAGCGTAAAAAACGCCCTGTATAATATTTTAAAAATGTAGGTGGTGCAAAGTGTTACATAATCTATTGTCAATCTAATCTCCAAGCAAATTTCTTTAGACTTCTCAAAGTTTTTAAATGTTGAAAATTTTTGAAAGTACTGTATTTTCATGAAAATGCAATTTTCACGAAAACGGTTGACCTTAGCATTAGACTCATATAACCCTATACATTTTTTGAAGTAAATTTAAAGAGGAATCCAAAAATGTAAAAATATGCAGGGCGTTTCATAATAAAAAGTTTAACTTTGATATGCCACTCTTTTTTGAAGCACCCTGTATGTTTGAAAATATTTTTAAAATGTTGCCCTTATTGACTTACATAATCTAACAAATTGAAAAATATAAATCGTTTCGCCAAAAAACTCCGTGGCGTCCGTCGCGACTCACCCTGTATATTCTGAGAAGACGTTAAATAACAATAACAAAAGCACGCAACGTTTCCTCGTTTAATGTCTATGTTTGTAGTTTTGTTGTATTCCAATTGTGGGCAAGCTTTTCAACTACAGTCAAGGTTTCTAATTACAGTAAGATTCTTGTCATCTAATTCTGCTTCAGGTAATATATCTAAGAGTTTCTCAAGTTGTATATAACTAAAAGCCATCTCATATTAAACAAAACATACATAGCGGTCTTTTTGTACCTCTAAACGTCTCTCTGCTGTCATAACTAATTAAAAAATCGTTTTCTATTTCCTGACTTTTAACGAAAACTATGTTCATAGTTACTAAGATATTTTTCACATCTGTGTCTTGTTATACCGTAAAGACTGTAAACTACTCCTAGAAATGGTTTTAAAATGTGGCTTTTTATACTAAGTTCAATAATCTTTAAATTTCTGTGCTTTTGGTTTCTTTTTTAATTTTAACCGCTTGACGGGTAGGATTCCGATGTTATAAATTTAAATAAATATATTTCTCATTTGTGCTGTCACTTAAATGTTTGAGGTGTATTCAGAAGTTATTATGTTTTGTACTGAAGATTTATGATTTTTTGATGTTCTTATTGATGGCTTGAATTTCGTTTTAATAATAATTTTGACACAATAAAAGCATATCTCGAATACATATTTTTAATACTCGTTTTAAATTGTATGCGATATTGACATTTGCTTGAGTTATTTAAATGAATTTAATGTCTTCAATATGCAATGTATTTCATACAGCTACAATTTACAAATTAATTTAATTTTAGTAGCTTTTAAAGCAAAGTATTGACATTTATTTTTGTACGCCTACATTGAGTTTGAAATATGTTTTACACAAAAACGTAATAAATGTGCGTAAAATGTTTGCAAGCATTTAAATCGAAGTATTAAGATTATTTTTATGTTTTTAAATGATAAAAAATTATTACGTATCATTATTATTACGGCGATGTCATATTATTATTATTTTAATGGTCCGTATGCATAAAAATAAGTAAATACTTACAAGTATTAAGTATAAGTAAAAGCAAATGCTAGATTTCATATGCATAATCTTTTACTAGTACTAGGTAGTAAATGCTGAAAAACTTAAGTAAATACTACTAGCTTTTAAGTAGTGTTTAAGATTTCTCGATAGTAATCATTTCCCGAGTCTCGAGAATTCCATATAATACAGGATGGTCCACTTTTTAGTAGCAGGACTTTCAGTCGATAGAAAAACTTATTTTAAAGCGAATATTCCATATCAACATGGGTCTAAAACTGCATCATTTTAAAGATACAGGGTGTTGAAGTTTTCGAAAAAATATAGATAACTTTTAACCGTTTCGCAACCAGTAGATCTATTTAAAGCAAATTTGGTATAATACAGCACCACCTTACAGGTTACCACAATCGGTGAAAATCAAGTCCCACAAGCAAAATTTCAACACCCTGTATTTTTAAAATAAAGCGTTTTTGGACACATGTTGTTATGTTGATATGGAATATTCGCTTTAAAATAAGTTTTTCTATCGACTGTTAAAGTCCTGCTACTAAAAAGTGGACCACCCTGTATATAAATTTACATTTACCCGCTTAAATTCTGTTTAAAAAGTTATATAACAATGATTATCACTCTTTAATATTAAATTCATATATTTTACTTATTATTTTAATATATCTTGGACCGGCACGTAATAAATTAATTTTAAAATTTATCAGAAATGTATTTTTGATTTATTATTTATAACGTCAAAACCTGGATTTCATTAATAAGTATATTATTTTACAGAAGATAATAACCGTAAGTGATTTTAATTAAACATCATTATTCTAAACATTGTGTATTACTTAAAACTTAAACATGTATAAACAAAATTAAATGTACAGATTTAAAATATTTTTTTTAAACACAGAGCATCTAAAGTAGTTCTAGACAATCTAGTTTTTTTGTCACTAAATCGTTGGCAACAGAAAAATTTCGTTCGTTTTGTGTCGATGTAGGCTTTATTGTGGATAAAGCATTCCTGAGTAGTTCTTAATTTTTGGTTCTTAAACCTGATGATTGAAATATATTAAATTCTTGCTTAACAGTTTCATTTTTGTCATTTACACTATGTTCCACTTAAACTTCTCTCACACTTTCTATTACCGATAAGTTCAGTTGTTCTTGGAGAAACAATTCTTCATTTGTATTGATCGGATCTGCATCAAAATCTTCTTCGTCAGTATCAAACTGATGAGAACTATCAAATAATCTATTTAACATTTGTGTAGCAGTTTTGTAAATTTCATGTTTTGAAACTAGTCTAAAAACTGTATCTTTTTCTTCGTAAGCAGGATTTTGTAAAAATGTATACAGAGATATATACAGGGTGTCCCAGCCAAGACGAATTATTCGATAGCTCTGTTATTAGTGATAATATTAAAAAAAGTTAAACATAAAAGTTGTTTGTTATCATTTACTACATAACCTAAAATTATTTTTAACTATACACAGTGTTTTGTTTTTGCGCTCTGATATTAAACATTGTTTTTTTATATGGAACACCCTGTATATTTTGCAATTTCTGGATGTAAAATTAAATTCTCTTTTAAAAATATTATAGGTTGTTTATGTCTAAAATGAACCGTATTTGAGTTATTAACGTTTTTTTGAAAATTTTGACAGATGCAGACCTTTATAAAAATATTTATATTTATTAACATAAGAACACCAGAGCAATTTACTCTGGTAATTTATTAGACAATAGTGTCTTAGTGATTGTTGACTAGTTACATTTTTAAAATAATATACAGGGCGTTCGTTATACTCGGTCCATTTCACTAAACTTTAAACGCATTTAAGTCATTTTTTTTAAATGGAACACCCTATATATTTTTACATTTTCTTGTAGAAAATTTAATTATCTTTCAAAGTTGTTAAGCATGTTTTATGTCTAAATATAATACTTTTGAAGTTTTTTCGTTTCTTATGATTTTTTGAGAGTATTTTACCTAAAATATCGGTATAGCCTTTGAAAATTCAAAACAATTTGTTTGAACTGTCAACCAGAACAGTTAATCGGCATAATTTCCACTATTCATAATTCAAATAATCATAAGAAACGAAATAACTTCAAAAATATTATATTTAGACATAAAACATGCTTAACAACTTTGAAAGATAATTAAATTTTCCACAAGAAAATTTAAAAATATATAGGGTGTTCCATTCAAAAAAAATGACTTACATGCGTTTAAAGTTTATTGAAATGGACCGAGTATAACGAATGCCCTGTATATTATTTTAAAAATGTAACTAGTTAACAATCACTGCGACACTATTGTCTAATAAATTACCAGAGTAAATTGCTCTGGTGTTCTTATGTTAATAAATATAAATATTTTTATAAAAGTCTGCATCTGTCAAAATTTTCAAAAAAACGTTAATAACTCAAAAACGGTTCATTTTAGACATAAACAACCTATAATATTTTTAAAAGAGAATTTAATTTTACATCCAAAAATTGCAAAATATACAGGGTGTTCTATGTAAAAAAACAAAAGTTTGGTATCAGAGCGCAAAAACAAAACACTGTGTATAGTTGAAAATAATTTTAGGTTATGTAGTAAATGATAACAAACAACTTTTATATTTAACTTTTTTTAATATTATCACTAATAACAGAGCTATCGAATAATTCGTCTTGGCTGGGACACCCTGTATAATGGTATTGTTTCTCCTTTTACTTATTTCTTCTTTAATTGTAGCAAGAAGTTCCTTATTTACTTCATTGTCGAAAACAAAAATTTTAAAGCTCCTTCTGCAGTCAAGAGCGTACAACTTCTCGGCTCAGACACTCAACTGTGATTCGAATGGGCTGTAATATAGTTAATAATGTTTCTGCCATTTTAACATAATCTTCCCTCCACAAAGTATTCATATTAAGTTCAGTTAGCGTCATTTTTACAGGATTTTTGATTCTTAAAAAGCGTTTGATCATAATTTCCATAGTATTCCACCTTGTTTTACAGTCCAAAGTAATACAGTGCCTTTTGTTCATATTCTTGTACATATTTTCGTAATACGCTATTTTTGACAGGAGATTTTTTAATTATTGTGTCTGTTATAACATTTTGCATTTGCAGCTCTCTGTTTTTTATTGGTTCAAACTCAAAATCGTATTCATCTTCTGAAAAACCATCTTCATCTTTACTATATTACTATTATTTTTTTTACACTTGCTACGTCAACATGTACAGTTTGTTCAGCGAAAAAACAAACCAAAGTTTTTTAATTTTTTTTTCTCGAGAAAACATCTAAATTTCTTGAGAAATGAGAAATCAAAAAAAAAACTTTTTCTCGAGAATTCCTCGAGAAATAACTCGAGAATTCCTCGAGAAATAATTCTCGAGAAGAAATTTAGATGTTTTTTAGTGATCAAATGTTCTCATCGGTCGGCAGCTTGCAAGCTATTACCGATCATCGAATGAAATTAGTGCCGATATTTTTGCGACTTGCTCTTAATCAATCAAACTAATCGCCACTTATTCAATTCGTAACCAATGAACAATTCTTCTGACGCAAACACTTACCTACAACCTTTCATCAAACCTTTTCGACCGTCAATAAAATATGTTGCCAAATTTTCATACTTTTTTTACAACTTTATGCACATAAACCAAAATTCTCTTCCTTTATAAAACTTGACCATTGTTCAAAACAAATACAAGGAACCCCGACGAAACATTTTTTCACTTATTGGGTTAACGACGCCGTGGACATTAGCAGGAATCCCGTATGGTGTCATAATTCACCGAGCGATCCCATATACCGTGCCGGCAATTATGACTGCATTTTCTTTATAGCAGGCAATCTTTTTAACTAATCCAGATTTTTGCAACACTCCACGGTCACGAGTACAGCATCAATAATTCGTTGCGATCATGCGATCACAAGTAGCTTGAACGATAATGGGAGGCTTGGATTTTCTATTGATATACTCGTCAGCGTGCTCTGGTGGTCCGAGTTTTTCGACGTTTGTACAATCTAAACACGGAAAATTAAATTTTGTCTGCCAATCTCTTTTTGCTTTTTCTACTTCATCCATATTTTGGAAAACTAATCGTCTTGGCGTTTTCTACAGATTTTGCACGCAACTTCTCTTACAGTTCGGCTAACTGTTCTTTGATTAACACCCACATCTTCACCAACGCCTATCTGAAATCCGAGATCACCCACGTATGCGAAAATTAGTACGGTGACAGGCAGGCTTGATATTGTTCTAGTATTTACTTAAAGTTTTAAGTAAATACTCCGCGTTATACATACGGTTTTAAAGTATTTACTGAAAATTATGTACCTAAATACTACTCCTAGTAAATGCTCAAACAATTATGCATACGAAACCGAGTATTTACTTGCAAAATTACTGGTAAAAGCTTTTACTTGCTTTTTTGTACTGACTTGTGTAAATAGATTTTGCTACTACCACTCATACTGTACGGCCTGCAAGCATAGTAAGTGGGTCTTTAAGCACGGTAAGCAAAAAGCACAGTTTTTTAATGAAATGATCAAATTAGACTCACGTCAGACACTTCCTGCATGCCTAGTAAGTGTGTTATAAAGCAGGGTAAACAAAAAGCACAAAGTCTAGAAATGTCAAAGTAGGCTTTCGTCAAAATTGTCAAGACAACGTAATTATTGGGTGTATATTACTTATATTAGCCCAAAAGCCGTTAAATCGTAGGTATTATATGATCGTAGAAAAAGTAAGCCATATAACACGAGTTGTAAAGCAATTACGCACTCGTGGAAATACGCACGCCGCTACGCGGCTCCCTGCGCAACTTTTCCACTCGTGCGTAATATGCTTCTTACAACTCTTGTTATGTAATATATTATTTTCTACGACTACTATTGTGAATTACTATTACTATACAGCCTGCATGCATAGTAAGTGAGTCCTTACGCACACTTGACTAGAAATGTCAAAGTAGACTTACGTCAAACTTGACAGTTAGCGTACGTACAAGTGTTTACTGAGCCAAAAAGCCGTTTAAATCGTTGGTATTATGTGATCGTAGAACAAGTAAGCTACATAACACGAGTTGTAAAGCAATTACGCACTCGTGGAAATACGCACTCGCCGCTACGCGGCTCCGTGCACACTCGTGCGTAATATGCTTCTTACAAATTTTGTTATGTAATACATATACTAATTCATTGCATTATTCTTAAATATAATTAAATAATGGCGTCAGTCATATTAAAATGGGGTCGCTGGCCGAAAATGCTTAAGAAATGGAAACCTGGAGTTATGTAGCATCAGTAACTGTGAAGCATGAAATGAGAGAATTCGGAAAGTACATTTTCATGAACGGAATAAGAAAACCACAACAGCCTACCTAAGGTTACGAACGGTCGAGTCAAAATACGATCCGTGAATCTTTTGCATACAATTAAAGCACTAACCGCTTGACTTGTCGTGACCCTCGTTTTGCGGTAAATATATGGGAAAAACTATTTAATAAAGTATTTACACTCAAACGAAGTATTGAAATAGGGGCTTTCTTTGCGTTAAGTGAAAGTTATTTTTACTTGATTTAATTTATCTTCTTTACAAGGGGAACTTTTACAAATTACAAATTATAAATAATCCAAGATTTTATTATAAATGAACGCAATAATATTATATTTTCAAAAGAATATCGTAAGTTAAAAAGCTTGTACGATTTGTTACGAGATCTGAGTATTTCAGTGGGCAGAGCTGCGCCAAGCGGTGGTGCAAGGGGTGCACAGCACCAGGGCCTTTGAGAGTAGGATATGGTGAGCTTACCACACGATCTAACAACTGACAGGTAGAATAACAAAATATTTGTTGCCTTGACAACCGTTAGATATGGAGAGTAACGAACGAATCGTTAAGTCGATAGATAAGCTTTGGCAGAAAAAAAGCCGATTAATAGGCTTCCGGTTAATAATCACTGGCAGCAAAAACCTATTAATAGGCTTTAGGTAGATAAAGTGTTATTATAAATAAGCTTAATGAAATATCAGCAGGTTTTTTCGAAGTATTTCTGGCCTAGAGGCAAATCAGTTTTAAGACTTCCGTCTTCAGAAAAAAAAATTATTCGACTAGAGTTTTAGATTAACTTCGTTGCTAAAGGCCTCTACTCATTATCCAACTTGTCCCAACACCTCCCGACCAGTTCAACCAACACAGCATAAACGTCATAACTTTTTTTATTATTAGGCTCTGATGCCATTTTGTGGATAACAAATTTATAAATAGCGTTAAATTTTCGGTTTAATAGTCCTTATGTAGAGGAATGTGGTGGGGCGGTTGGCTTGTTGGATGGTCTGGCCACCCGACCGTTCCAACTTGTCCAACTGACGGGTTGGTCGGGTGACAGACTACATATTAAACAATTTATCGGAATGGTCGGTCGGTTGTACCGACAAATTGGTAGGTGAGTAGAGGCCTTAAGGATGATCATTGCTATCACAGTTACGTGTGTATAAATAGAATAACGAATAAGACTGCAATTGATAAAAAGACGAGAGTCTGGAAACTGATATTCCATTTTGACAGTGATATTTTTAAAAAAAATAAGGTACCTAAACGATCTTTTATTATGCTTCTTTATACTGATTAAACTATTTTGTCTCACTGTACTTAAACTTTTAAACGCATTAAACTTTTATTCGATTATTAGACATTAATAAAAGCGAAGATGTAACATTGCTACAAAGTTACATAATAACGCTCCATTCGTATCTTAAGTCTAATTTAAATGATGATTGATTTGTAGCGTCTGTTTTTAGCTGAGCTATTTTTAATTAATATTTATTTTTACCATCAAAACAATATAAATTAAATGCTGTAGGTACTTATTAATAATATAATATAAATCATACACATTATTATGAACACCTCCTTTAAAAAAAAGTTTTAAGTAGATACGTAAACACAGAAAAACTATAAAAATTAACTGCTAACGTTATGTATATGATGCCTTACTATAAACAAAATATCTTAAGTTTCACTTTCGATTATAGTTAGCATATGTTTATGCTCAAACTAAATATAAGCTCATCTCACGTCAGGTGTAATGTAAACATTAAGGTCGTCACAAAAACTGTTTAAAATGAATCAAATTTCTTATAGTTTTGTTACCTTTGTTTACATAGTTACAAATCGACGCAAAAGACTATTACAAAATCTTTAAAAATAAGAATTTAGTATTACCTTATTATCACAAAATGTATAAAACAAATTTTTATTACTGAGTAATAAAACATGTTTACCAACTGCATGCAATAAAATTTTATAACTTTAAACGGCTTTTGTCTATGCATTGATAATAAAATACAAACAATACTGGCGCAGTGACAAATTAAGGTCATTAATTTTGGTATTTAGGGAATTCACGTCAGTAAGGCAGTCGAAGTAGTTTCTCAAATTTAGAATCGCAAAACTTAACGCTGTAGTTTATATTTTTTTAATTATTATATTAGCATCATCGAAATAGTTTTACTACCAGTCATGGTGGAATTTTTGCTGAAGATGTTTTAGACAATGAATTAACGAAACCACCCAAATAATAGCATGTTAAATAAGAATAGGCTGTCATCGGTTTTTAACAGACATCCTTTTTTCAAACTGTTGGGTGTATTTACAATCTGTCCGTTTATGGATAGTTGTAAATATTTGATTTGATTACAATTAGGTAGTCTGCCAACGAATCGTATCTTTTGTACTTTGCATTTTACTAATGACTTATTTTAACTTATGAAACTGTTTTTATAGATTTTGCCTCTTTTTGTTTTTCATACGCTTGTAGTCTTTTTATTCTCTATAAATTATCCTTCCAAGGTTGATTTTCATAATTTATTTAAAAAAAAAACTTTAACCAACCCTTAACCTGACCCTCTATTACTGACCAAATGAATAAGGGTCAGGTTAAAGGTTGGTTAAAGCTTTTTTTTTGTATGAAAACAAACGTATGAGGTTAAAAAAATCATTTGCTCGTTTTGACGGCTTTTTACAAAATGCCTAGGCATTTTATAAAATGCCGGATTTCACATTATGACTACGATATATATTACTGAGGTAAAGCTAACCAGTCTAATCGCAAGAAATTCCAACGTGTATATGCCATGAAAAAGTTTGTGGCTTTATGAGAAATCTGTGAAGTGAAATGCGGCCTTCCAATGTCAAAACGTTTCCGGCCTAGTACTCGTAGCGTAGAGTAACCGCTGCGCTGATACGTACGTAATCTTACCGCGTGTAGTAATTATTGCTTAACGTTCACAATTTGTAGCCATTACTCGCTTCTGTTATATTTTTTGTAGCTACTCGAGCAAAATAGCAAACTCCACAAGTAATTTATAATCTTGCGCACTTTGATACAATTTGTGGTTCAGTAACAACATTGGATGAAACGAAAATCATTTATTTGTTTGTACATCAGCAGTTACGAAAATTAAAGTCACTCTGTAAATTCAACGGCCTCCAGGAGGCCTCGAAGCGCATTAATGTGCCGATTTTCTAAGCGGCTTATAAAAAAGCCAATGATGTTTTTTTTTTATACAAGCACGTGAAATAAATTGCTCGCAGAATACGCGTAATCAAGTATCATTTGCTTTGACGTTATATTAGTTATTTTTTGTTTAAAATGATCGTTTAAAAAGATAATTATGTATGCTTGTGACTAACATGAATTTAAAATCCATTAAAAACTAAAATTAGAAACTGATTTTATTTATTTACATACGCGAAGTTAATTTTAAAACTTTTGTGCCGCGTTATGTATTGTATACACATGTATTGGCAGGTTTTTTAAACTAATAATATAGTTTCTAAAGAAATTAAGTATAACACTAACCCAAAAAAAAGCTCCGGTTTATGACTTAATAACTGGTGCAATACTAAAACAGCTTCCCCGAAGAGGTATTGTAAAGCTTACTAACTTAATTAATACAGTCTTTCGATTGAAGTACGTTCCTGATATTTGGAAAATGGCAGAAGTGGTCATGATACCCTAATCTGCGAAACCAGAGCATGATATAACTTCCTATCGCCCAATATCATTATTACCGATAATATCCAAATTGTTTAAAAAACTGTTGCTAAAAAGACTCAAATCCTTCATTGAAGCAAAAGAAATAATTCCAAACCATCAATTTGGCTTTAGGAAGTCACACTCTACCATAGACCAATGTCATCGAATCGAAAAAAAAAAATGCTCCGCAATATTTTTAGATGTCGCTAAAGCGTTCGACAAGGTGTGGCATGAGGGGCTAATGCACAAGAGTAAAAAAATATTTCCAATCGGGTATGTTTATATATTACAGTCTTATATAACGGGCAGATTATTCAGAATAAAACATGAAGAGGCTTACTCTTCATTTAAAGAGATCAGAGCCGGTGTGCCACAGGAAAGCGTGTTAGGCCCAGTCCTTTATTTGCTGTATACCTGTGACATACCGAAGACTAGGGGAGTAACACTAGCGACTTTCGCCGATGATACAGCTCTACTAGCAACTGGCACAAACAATGAAGAAGCAGCCTATAAACTGCAGACATCAAGCAATGCACTTAGCTCCTGGACTAAAAAGTGGAGAATTCAAATAAATGAAACCAAGTCAATACATATCAACTTGATTAACAAAACCAGACATAACAAGTATGTCAATCAAAATAAACAATAAGGTTGTTTCCTATAGCAACAGTGCCAAGTACTTAGGTATGAATCTTGACGCAAACCTGAAGTGGAAAGAACATATAAAAAACAAAAGGAAAGAACTCAACTTTAGATATAAAAAAATGTACTGGATGCTGAGAAGAAAATCTCAGATGTTCGCACAAATCAGATACTGAAGTCTATTTGGACCTATGGGGCTCAGCTTTGGGGTTGCGCAAGTAAAACCAGCATAAAAGAACTTTAAACTTTTCAAAATAAAGTTCCGCGAGATATTGTGGGAGCACCATGGTACATGAGGAATGATAACCTTCATAGAGACTTGAATATTCCCACTGAAATCAAGAGGCTAGCAACGAATCATCAAACAAGGCTACTTACCCATAGCAGCAGAGTGGTTCACCAACTTCTGGACGTGAATGTAGTGAGAAGGTTGCAAAGAACCAAACCCTTCGAGTTGTGTAGGGTGAACGTGTAAAAGCAAAGCCAAGTGAAGTGCGTTGATAAAAACACGTAAAAAAGTGTTATGTATATAACTACAGAGTCTTAAGCCTAGTCCAGATTGTAAACAAATGTTTCGGAACAGTGTTAATGAACAATGTTCCCGATGTTTCGGAACAGCTCAACTTTGTTTCTAGCTTGTTTCGGAACTGTTTCACTAATGTTGCGAAACAAAAAAGCCCTGTTCCTTGTTTCCCGTTTATATGGGAAACATTGGAACATTGAACAAGTCTATAATACAATCTACGTTGTCGGGTTTGGAACCGCGTCTTTTATATTTGGAAGTTGATGTTACGACCATTGTATCTTGGTCTTTTTCAAAACGACTGTCAAACTGTCGGTTCCAAACCCGACAACGAAGATTGTATTATGGATAAAGGCCGCGAAAGCCTTAAGAATAAAATTGAACAAGTATGTTTTCAAATACGGTTCAGTCAAACAGAGTTTTGCTTAGAGTGATTCTTGGTTATATATTTATTACAATGTGGAATCAAGAAAAAACTTTACAACTGATAGAAAAAGTGCAGAGCACATCTTGTTTGTGGGATGTCACATGTGGTGAATACAAAAATAGGAATAAAAAGAGGGATGCTTTTGGAAATATTGCGTAATCATGTGATGTAACAGTTGCTGAAGTTGAAAAGAAAGTGCACATGCTAAAATCCCAATTTCGACTGGAGTACAAAAAACTGCAAAGCACTAAGAAAAGTGGTTCTTCGCCATTCTTCATTCATTGCCATAACTGGTGCCTTACATTAGTGCTTTCCGTATCCACCACCTTCTTCTTTTCTTTTCTTTATTCCTTCGGCCGTTAGGTAAAATATATAAATTGGCAGCACAAATTCCTGCAATAGTCTCACTGGACATGATAATCACTTAAGAAACACCGAAACACTGACTTAAGTCTGGACGCGGAACAACGTATACAGATTGTTCCGAAACAATGTTTCGCAACTGTTTAGGCACAGTGTTCAATATTGTTCCGAAACATTTGTTTACAATCTGGACTAGGCTTTAGCAAGGACTAATGGGACTTCTTAGCTAATAATACTTAGGTTGATAAGGTTAAACGAAAACTATAGATTAGTCGTTACGACTAAATTAGTTAATTTTAAAATTTAAAAAAAAAAGGATACAGGTGTGCAATATACAGGAATTCGAGACTTCGTGAACGGTTTTTCTCTCCATCAAAAGTCATCACTGTACTTGCCATTAGCTTCAACGAATAGTTTAACAAACGGGAGAGGATATGAAAATAAACAACACGACATAGTCATATTTCTGGATATAGCAAAGGCCTTTGATAAAGTATGGCTTGAAGGTCTCGAGTATAAAGTGCTCCAGCTGCTAATGCCAGACTACATTAACGCAATACAATTACTCGTTTTCAGAAAACAGGTCAATTGCAGTCCGAATCAACACAGTTACATCTAACACAACAAACCTATCAAAACTGGTGTATCTCAAGGAAGGCACCCAGTTTATTTCACATATCTGTGAGAGACATGTCAACAACTAAAGAAACGCTAACAATGTACGCAGACGATACGGTTATAGTCACAAAACTGGGGCTTAAATGAATCAATATCCCAACTATAATCCGAACTTAATGAAGTAAGCAAGCGCCTGGTCAAGCAGATGGAATATCACACTAAATGCTATAAAATGCGAAGCTTGAATATTCTCTCACAAGAATTAAAAATCGTGCTCAAATTTATATAATTATCACCCTCGTCGAATGGAAGGAAAACGGCGACACTGTGAAATATCTAGGTGTATATTTAGATATATGCTTTACTTGGAAACTCCGTATCAACTTGAAACTCAACGTCTTCCACCCGACTACGGAAGCAGTGCCCAATTATTAACAAATAAATCAACATGAAAAATCAATTGTTCGTTACTTATGTATACAGGGTGATTCAGTTCGACTGTCGCACCCCTATAGCTTTTTTTTTTAAGAAGAAACCTTATATTTTTGTAAATCGTGCAAAATTTTCTATCGAATGGCGTTCCAATGTCTTTTCTACGATGAAATATGCCAAACTGGCGATTGTCAACTTTTTTTTAAATTACATGGTATACTTTTTTTATTGGTTCTGATATAAAATTAGATTCTTAATCTGATGATGCATTAAAAAAAAGGCATACATGGGAGACTTTTTGAAAAAAATTAGTTTAAAATTATCTAATATTTTACACAAAATCGTTGTATTTAACTAAACAAAACGCGATCGCTAAAGTAATTGACAGTTTATAACTTGTCTTACTGTGTTATTATTCTTTGACGAAAAATCATTATTTTGTAAGACAAATAATTTTTTGGCAATTCACTCAACCAATGTTATTTTTTTGGACCATAAGCGGACTTAAACCATTTTCATAATATTAGAATTGTAAAAATAATTTACTTTTAATTGTTTTAATTTTACTAGAATTACGTTATCTTTTAGCCCGGTTTTGTGTATAAATAAAAATAAAATACAAGGGCTCATCTTAATCTTTATTAACTTTATGATGAATTAAATTATGCTTACAATTTTTTATTAACTCGTATAGATGTCCGTGTTACATGACAAATTTAATTGTAAAATGACGCGGTTTTACTTTTTAACTTGCCTAGTGTTTGTTTTGAAAACGTTAAATGAACTTGCACCAATTCTATTATAAATATTTATGCAAGTTTTGTTTACACAAATTTTCAATTGGTCAAAGAATGTAAGTATTTTAAAATAAAACTGTAAAGTGTTTATAAATAAAAGTTCACACTAAATTATTTGTCTTCTCGTTTGTTTTCAAAAATGGACTGACACCACGTCGATAATAAATGGTCCACATCATTGTTTAAATGTGGTAACCAATTACATCCTGTGACTGACCGTACTGTACATAGGCCGCACTGTTGGAGAAGAGTACTTATTACTCTT
Source organism: Elmis aenea (assembly GCA_947652605.1). Lineage (NCBI taxonomy): Eukaryota > Metazoa > Arthropoda > Insecta > Coleoptera > Elmidae > Elmis > Elmis aenea. The sequence goes on from OX393576.1 coordinate 15,668,993, forward strand.
ATATTTATTGTTGTTAATTATGGCTCGTGATCGTCTTTGTAACGTGGTTGGACCCTCAAACCTTGTTTTACGTTGTACACGGGTCTGGAGCAATTACTACACAGTAAGAAACAAATAAAACACAACAATTTTAACAACAAACTCCTTTATTTCTCGACCGGCTGTACATTTCTCGGTGGTTGGTTCTTAACTACCCCAGCGCGACTGTCTCAAGATTTTAGGTTCCCTGTTGCTATCCCCTTTTTATTGTAGTTGCATCTTTGTCATTCTTTCCTATAAACACATATTTGTGCGAGTAGTTTGTTCTACTTCTGATGTACAACTTTATCAACAAATCGTTTGTTGATTGATTAAACCCAAATACTGGCGTTGTAGCACCCAAGTTATGACAGTTATATTTTAACGTTAATGTGTTTTACTAAAGTTGAAATACTCATAACTTGGCCCTTTTGAAGTGTTACATGTTTTAGTAACTGATGCATCAGCATTTGTTGCAATGTTTAAAAGTAAATCAAATAACATTGAAGTAAAATAAAATAATTGATCTCAGGCGGGGTGTCACAATACACATAACATATGCAATAGTATAAAAGATATTACCTGTTCACACCGTTGCATGAATTGGTAGAATCAACTTGTATCGGCTCATACCATTCGGTTCAGTTTTAATTATTTTTAGTTCCGGTTCCGGTTCGATTCAGGTTCAGTTCAGGTTCCTGACCAAAAGTGTTATGCCTTAGACTTTGGATTAACTAATCTAATTTTAATAGTTTTACTGTCCTAAATACTGCACTAAACACAAAACCCTTTGATGTTTTTACAATCTCCTAAAAACAAAGATTATTTGATTGGTTTAAAAAGCGAAATTTTTCGCATAACCTTCTTAAACCTGCAAAAAAATTCTTATCTTTACTACATTCGTAATAATTATATGTAGCACGATAAAAATCGTTTACGTAATTTCGTAAGCAGACAATTTAAGTCATGGTTTGCATACACAATTACAGATTTCACTCGTCGCTGTACGAATGATATTAGTCTCGGTGACAACTTTGCATCATTTATTATGTACGGTTCAGGCGTTTAGCCAATAAATCGAATAATATATGTAATTATAATATTGTGTTACCGTCGTATTAATTGAGCCGTTAAACATTTTGACACTACTTAATTTTTCTGTAATTAAGATTAAATAACAGATTATGGGTCAGATCGCGTTCTTTATTGCGTGGATACAAGATTTATACCTTAAAAAAACGTTGTCAAGATAGATAATATACAGGAGTGTTAACACCGGACTTGTCTAAACTACAAGCTGCTATCGATTTGAAATATCGCACTCATTCAAAAACTCAATGGCTCCATAACTGATTTACACATACAACCGGTTATAAAAGCGAAACGAGGTCAGATGAGACATATTTTTATAGCCTTTTTATTTTGTTGTACAACTAATACGCACACTTTTGTCATTATCTAAAATCCTAAAAACATGCTTGACATTAACAATTAGGACTCGATATACCATCGAATGTAAATTTTTACATGACGAATTTGAATGTTGTTATTTTATCATTTTGTTGATACTTTACTGCAGCACTGCAATAAGCCAATAAGCCACGCACAAAAACAAAAGAATGATCTATTGTTTATTTCATTTCTATACGATAAACTAATAACAGTTGCTTAACATTTTTAAAAAATGTCTTTTTGTTACCGCTACAGTCTGAATTTCCTTCAAGTTTACATTGCCTAGTTAATCTCAACATTACCTAATCCTTTCAGTTAAAGTACGAAAAGAAATATTATTGCTTCCTTTAACTAATTAATGTTTATACAGGGTGATTGAAATTCGAGTTTTAGCATGGGGATCTCGCTTATTATAATAGCTAGAATATAGGTTTAAATTTGGCAAAGTTGATAAATTTGGTGGTCATTAATAATCCGAAGAGAAATTGGAAATATCTCAAACGGTATACGAGAAAATGAGGAAAAACTGGAAAATCGTCTTTCTCCTTTGGAGTTTGAAATATTTGAAATGTGTAAAAACTCGAAGCAACTTTTCAAATCGAATCGGATGGTGTTCACAAATTTTTCCCAGATAGATTCGTTTTTGTTTTACGATAAGCAACTTTGGTTTTTCCTATGGGCCCAATTTTTGTTATTTACATAATCAAATAGCATTTATTTTTTTCTGAATTCATTGATGTATCACACATGGTATTTTACTTCTTTATTCATTGTTAAATTTAAAAAAGAAAGGTTTTAAACAATAACCATTATAAATCAGGTAGGCCGGTCGTTGTAGTTTATGTTGTTTTTATGACAACCAATCAATAAACTAAAAAATTTGAAAGTCTTTTACTTGTCACTTTAATCAATTCGTAAAAATGAACTTTAATAACGAAGAAAAGCGCGATATGCTGCGAAATTTTTATTCATTAAATAGGAACTCTACACTTGTATTGTCAAGTCAACGATATGCAGAAACATATCCAGAAAGAAGACAACCCTCGCACACATATTTTTGTACGTTCAACAGATACTTACGAAAATATGGGGCTTTTGTCAAAAATATGGCAGAAAGGTTTCAGATGACAATAAAAAAAAACATTTCCCGAGAAAACACTACATTAAACAAAATTTTAAGTAAATTTGTATAAAGCATGTAATAACGTATAACAAAACTTAAGTGAACGGTGTAAAAATTCGCCTCATATCGCGTTTTTTTTTTCGTTATTAAAGTTAATTTTTACACATCTATTACGACGACAAGTAACGGACTTTCGAAACTTTTAGTTTGTTGATTGGTTGTCATGAAAACAACATAAACTAAAACGGCCGGCCTACCTGATTTATAATGGTTATTGTTTAAAATCATTTTTTTTTTAAATTTGACAATTAATGAAGAAGTAAAATACCATGTAATATACATCAATGAAAGCAGAAAAATAAATGCTATTTGATTATGTAAATAGCAAAAATTTTGCCCATAAGAAAAAATAAAGTTGGTTGTCATAAAACAAAAACGAATCGATCTAGGAATAATTTGTGACCACCATCCGATTCGGCTTAAAAAGTTGCTTGGGCAATGTTTTAACATTTGAAATATTTCATGCTCCAAAGGAGTTATAGCCGATTTTCAAAAATCGTCTTTTCTGGATGTTCCTAATTTTCTCGGATACCGTTAGAGATATTTCCACAAAACTTTGCAACTTTGCCAAATTTAAACCTATACTCTAACTATTATAATAAGCGAGATCCCCATGCTTAAACTCGAATTTTAATCACCCTGTATAATCGGATCGGAAAAAATACTGTAAAATGTATTGTGAAAACAAAAAATGTTTATAAAAATAAAAAATAAATGAATGAAACTTTTTTAAATAAGCACTATCTCACAAAAATTGCACTCTTTTTAGGTCTGGCGTCCCAGGCATGCTTGCGAGGTCAATTTTCATCTTAACTCGGCTTTGTCATTATTAAATTTGTATCACAGTTTTTTTAATTATACAGAAAGTTAAAAACATCAAAAGAAAAGAAATTGACTACCGATGCTTAAATAATATTAACAAAAACAAGTTAGTCCTAGCATTATCTAGTTAAAGTTCAAAACAAATTTTTAAACTTCGCGTGAAGTACAAGGTTTAGGGAATGTTGAGATTAACTAGAGGCTGTTAACAATAACGTAATTAATTTAATACCAAAAATGTGCAAAACTTTTGCAATTTTCAACTGTGATACTAAAACTTCTTCTGCATTGTATCTATAATCATTACTAAAATTCCAAATACCATATACAGGGTGTGTAAAAATTGGCGGAAGGGCTACACGGAGCGATGTTCTTCGTAAAATTCCAAGTCGAAAATCTTAATACGAAAATGTTGAACCATGCTTCCTATGGCCTCAGGAACCATTTAAAGAAAAAAAAAATTGGCAACATTGCATACATTGATTTGCGTTTGGACATTTTTTTATCAGCAATTTTTACTTAGGTATTTACAATTTTTGTTCGAACTGAAAGCCTTCAGTTCGTAAACATAGCTGCAAACTTTTGGGTATCGTAAAACACAAACAAGAAATAATTACGAGAAAAACAGAGATGACAGCTAAGGACAATGTTGCCATATGTATTACTGTCATTAAAATCAGTGATTTACATATTTTCAACACCAATTTTTGAAAGGAAGAACACAATATCTAGGAAAAAATACTATTCGAAATCTATTTTTATTCCAAATTGCAGCTTTTTCATTTGCAAGTATTAAATAATAACGCCTATTAAAGGACTAAATGTCAAAGGTTTGAGGACCTCTTGCAGACACAGCAAGCGTGGTACAACATTTTCGTATTAAGATTTTCGACTTGGAATTTTACGAAGAACATCGCCCCGTGTGGTGTAGCCCTTCCGCCAATTTTTACACACCCTGTATAAATAATTCGACTTTCAAATGTTATTTGCTTTTTTAACGAGTGCTAAAGCACACTCTTTTTTTTTGTAAATCAAGTGACACTAAAAAGCTTAATTTAAATAATTTAAATCAAATTTTTATACAGGGTGTTTCTTAAGTATTGCAAAAAAATTCAGGAGGTGATTCCTTATCGAAAATTAAGGGGTCCTTCATTAAAAACAAATCCTTAGACGTCTCCTTTCGAAGTTACAACCCCTAAAGGGGTGCGGTAAAATTAGGTTTTTATTTTATTTCTCAAATTTGGATAAATTTAGGAAAATGATATTTGGTATTTGTTTTATACTTATTAAAAGGTTTCCCACTGTAATATTTTTAATTATCTCCCACCTCCACAGGGGGCTGAAAAGTACGACCCCTGTTGGTTTTCTTATCAGAAGTTTTTGGTTGGTTAAATTTTGTTAATTAAAAATAATTTTTTTTTCAAAGCTTGATTTATTTAGAAACTTTATTTATTATCTAGTTTATCTCGTAAAACCTACCGTTTTTGAGTAAAAAATAAAATAAGTAAACATGAACCATCAAATATTTCAATATAAAACGATTCATTTTGGTGGTGCCATGGTTTGTTTATGTTTATATTGGGTAGAAAATTAAAAAAACCTTTGTAACTTGTGTATTATTAAAAATAAATACATCAACCTTTATATATTTGGAAAGCGAAAAAAATAAGGAATTTAAATAGGTCATGGCCAACTATGGCTTCCATTAAAAAAAAAGGTTTGTGTTTTTAACGGCCAGCGTCAATTTTTTTTTTAGTAGATACTATTCAAATCTACATAAAACATTTAAAAATAATCTTCATAAACTTTTTTGATATTTTAAACAATAAGGGAGATATGACACATTATAAATTGTATAACAAAAAACAGTTTTTCTTTAATAACTCAAAAACCGAAAATTATAAAAATTTTGAAAACGGTTTGTCCTAATAAACTGCACATTTTTGGTAATTTTCTCTATCTCGACTATTAAGCGAGATACCCATGTAATCCCATCGAATTTGGACCACCCTGTACTGTATGATGCAGAATTTTTCTGTGATTATTTTACCTGAGATGTGATTTTTTCTTTTAAGTGGAAATGTGATTTTTTTTCTGGTACCTGAAAATATTTTTTTATTTCAGTATCTTATTTTTATTTGCTTTTGTTGATTCCAAAAATAGAAAACGTGTTATTATTTTCTGCACTTTTTTTTTAGTGAACCATCTCATTCTTAGCAGGGTTAAATGGGGGCCTCCAGATCAGGTTGCGCCTGGGGCCCCACAAAATCAAGATCCGCCACTGGTCATAAGTCGGTTGCATGGTAACAAAAGTTACATGCAAAAATGCAAGTGGATATTTAGTTAGGTATTTTTGTATCGGCTGTCATAACGACAAAACGTGACGTCATTATGGAGAATTTAACATATGAGTGCAGTTATCGTTGCAATTGTTTAATCACTTCACCAAGGCCTACTGTGGTGAAACCTTAATTTTGCAAACTTTCATTTTTTCCCTAGGTTAAACATAGGGATGCTTTACATGGTTAAAAAGCATTTGTTTTGGAGATTTGAAAAATGCAAAAATCCAATATGGCGTCCATAATAAAAACAAAAATTAGGTATGACCGCTCAAAACATAGTAGGTCTAGAATATTTTTAATGTCATTTTTAAAATCTTTATTAGTTACCTACTTGTTCGATCCTGAAAATTTGGCGCACAAATCTTTTTAAATAAAGATAATATGGAGGTTTTAAGAAAATGTACATTTTTCGTTTTCATTGTGGTACTACGTAACAGGTTGAATTATCGAAAATGTAAAACTGGATTATAGTTACGCATGTAATTGTGCAACTTTTTCCCCATTTAACCGATGTTGTATTTCTAACGGTTTCCGAGATACCCATGTACTTCATTTTAAACTGGACACCCCTGTATATGAAGTTTTAAAAAAAATTAAAAAATGTACTTTTTCAACCATTACCTTAGCCCAGTGGTTTCCAACCTTTTTGTGCCTCCGCTCCCCTTTTTCATATTTTTTTTTGCGCCCCCCTCACTTTTCGTTACAATCTAGTTTCATAAATACTGTTCTGATAAATAAGAATTATTTAATGGACTACAAAACAATACACCATATTCTGTATAAAGAAAGTTCTTTTTGTTTGTTTGTATTCAAAAATGATGTTTTGGTAACAGCTGCGCGCCCTACAGGTTGGAAACCACTGCCTTAGCCGGTTCGAACTGTGTATCCTCAAGTTAAAGTCCGCTGTTAAAAACGATGGAAAAGCTCACCTAAAGTAGGATCTAGTTCAGCTTTTATTTACCTCTTCATGTAAAAGTACTGTATTGCGCGTACTTCGGTTTTCTTCATTGTCTACAAAACGCAGTTTTGCACTTTGGTGCACCGTTAAATGCAAAATACTTTACACAACCTTATGAAACTAATGAGAATTTTTTTTTTTTTTTTTAAATTTTGAAATGCATCTAGTCAAGCTACTACTGACTAACGAGCACCTTAAATCTATCTTAATCTACTAGTTACTACAAATAATAGAACTCCTTCCCTCGGTGTGTCCTATTTCCTGGTTTCCACTTGGGCACGCCCCTGGCCTGCCCACTTCACTACACTACACTACCAAGCGAGCTTATACAAGTTCGAACGGCTTAGTTCGTTTTAGCCTTCGCACTATTGAAGCGTTGTCAAGAAGCTGCACTACCTCCACGTTGACGTGCTGGTGTAGTCGGTCCTCGTGCTTCTTGGCTGATTTCTTAATCTCCTCGGTCGGTAACATGATTGGCTCCAAGGTCTTTATGGATATCATTGTTTCGACAGTACCATGGGGCATTTACAATTCCCCTTACCACTTTGTTCTGAAATTTTTGGATGATTTCAATATTGCTTTTACTCGCACAGCCCCAGAGCTGTGCTCCATAAGTCCAGACCGGTTTCAGTATCTGGTTATATACTAAGGTTTTGTTTCGCATTGATAGTTGGGATTTGCTTCCCAGAAGCCAGTTCATTTTTTTATACTTTATGTTTAGTTCTTCTCTCTTCTTCTTCACGTGTTCGCTCCATCGAAGCTTAGCATCCAGTGTCATTCCTAGGTATTTTGCAGAGTTTGAGTGCGGTAATCGGTTGCCACCAATTTTTATTGGGATGTGATGTGTTTTATGATTGGTAAAATTGACGTGGACCGACTTCGTTTCGTTTAGCTTAATGCGCCATTTTTCTGTCCATGTGCTTATTTTGTTTATGGCCTGCTGCAGCTTGTTAGTTGCTTCTACGATGTTTTCTTCTACCGCTAACACTGTGGTATCGTCTGCGAACGTTGCTATTGTGGTGCCGTTAGTTTGTGGAATATCGTGGGTATATAAGAGGTATAAAACTGGCCCTAGCACGCTTCCTTGAGGAACGCCTGCTTTTATGTCTTTGAGCCCGGAACAATGGCCTCCCTGCTTTATTCTGAATAGTCTTCCTGAGATATAGGATTTTAGTATTTGGCATTAGTACTGCTCTGGTAATAACGTTTGCAGTTTAATCATTAGCCCTTTATGCCAGACCTTATCAAAAGCTTGTTTGACGTCTAGGAAAATTGCAGCACATATTTTCTTTTCTTCTAGAGCCTTTTCTATCAGATCTGCGACTCTGTGTACTTGGTCTATTGTAGAGTGTTCCTCTCGGAATCCAAATTGATGAGTTGGTATGATATTTTTTCTTTCGATTATGATCTTCATTCGCTTTAAGAGCAATTTTTCAAAGAGTTTGGAGATAACGGGTAGCAACGAGATCGGTCTATACGAGGTAACTTCATGTGGTGGTTTTCCCTGCTTTTGGATCATTATTACTTCTGCTATTTTCCAGATTTTTGGTACGTGTTTCAGCCTAAAGGTAGCGTTTATTAGGTTTGTTAGTTTTACTATCCCCTTTCTAGGGAGTTGTTTGAGAGTTAGACCTGTTATAAGGTCGAAACCTGGGGCTTTTCTCGAGTTAATATTGTTTTTGATGTCATTCTCAACCTCCTTTGGTGTTACCAGTGGGATCTCCTCCCCACCCTCCCGTGGTAGCAGCAGCTGATCTGTATTATTTACACTCTCACGAGTATATTGTTCATTAGGTTTAAATGTTTGTTCCAGGTGATCTGCGAATAGTTCAGCTTTAATGAGAAATGATGCAGAAAACCGTAGATAATGCATGATAATTTGCGCCCTTTATAAGTATCCCATCCTCGTATGTGCAACCTAGCTTTATCCGCGAAAAAAATCCAAAACTCACTAAAGTTACTTAGTATGTCATAATTGAATTAACTATAGCTTTTTCAAACAGTAAACACCTACAAACCAAAAATTAAAACTTCATTACGGCGGATAAAGCAGAAACATCAAAGTTTCCGGATTTTATTATCGAATATAATGCGACGAGATTTGCGATACACCTCGACTCGTATTCGAGATCACATTTATATCTTTGCCCACATATTGCGTTCCTATGACTACCGCAAAATCACTTTAGTATATAAATTATATTAAAAGATACGTAAAACGTACAACGTGGGTTGGCTTTACAGCTAAATATAATAGTAATTTACGATTGCGGTAATAAACTTAAAGTAAAATAAGTTATGCAAAATATATTCGTTTGCTTTGTGTCGCAAATTAATTGATAAAAGAACAAAATATTAGGATAAATTACAGCTGACACTTAAAATATCCTTGTTTGACTTCCTAAAACAGATGCTGACAATAAAATGTATGCGTTTAATTTTCGACTGTAACAAAGTAAAACTTTTAAAAACTTATGGACAACCTGTTAATAATCATAAATAACAAAGACATTGTCTTAAAGGACTTTAATGTTCAAAATAAGAATTTTGTATGTTATAACACCGAATTTATTTGCCAGCATATTGTCGTTTGTTTTTTAAAATATGTATGTGTAAATTTGCGAAATAGCAAAAAAATCAACGTTTTAACAATAAAATAATCGTTAATTTACATAATTACAGAAGGCTGTCACATAATATAGTGATATTTATTGTACACGCTTAGAAACAAAAATTGCAAAAATGTCAACATACCTTAGCAAAAAAATTATAATATAGGTCCTAACCATCTATTTACATATTTAATAATATTTAAAACAGAAATATTGGATAAAAAAATACATGAAATAACATATTTTTAAGTTACTCAAAGAATAACTAGCACATAATGTTTACATAAAATTATTTGCTCCTTAGTAAAATCTAATTGTTATGCTAAACTGCTGTATATGTACTTATAAAATTCAAGTGCTATTGTAGTCAAATAAAACGGCCTTTAGTTAATAAAAACGCTACATAATAAAATAGATGCTATAAAAAATAACAGAATGCTATAATATTAGTAGTATATTACATAACAAGAGTTGTAAGAAGCATATTACGCACGAGTGGAGAAGTTACGTATTTCCACGAGTGCGTAATTGCTTTACAGCTCGTGTTATGTAGCTTACTTTTTCTACGATCACATAATACCTACGATTTTAATGGTTTTTTGGCTAATATACACATGTAATTACGTTGTCGTGTCAATTTTGACATAAGCCTACTTTCATTTCTAAACGAGTGTGCGTATTGCTTACCGTGCGTTGTAACTCACTTACTAGGCATGCAGAAAGTGAGTCTATTTTGTTCATTTCTTTTGAAAAACTGTGCTTTTTGCTTACCGTGCGTAAGGATAAGGACCCACTTACTATGCAGACAGGCTGAACGGTAAGAGTCCTTTACATTAGTGGTCGTAGAAAAAGTAACAAAACCAATTTTGATTCTAACAGAATGATTTATTTCTTGTATATTTATTTTAAATGTAGAAAACTCCACGAATTAATTCTAAGCACCAAACTATCAGTCCTCTACATTTTTGTGAATTACATGTACTTTTAATAACTTTTATAAAAAGACGTTAAACTGAAAATAAAAATTGTCGAAGGCTTCTGCACTGCTCAAACCAATTAACGGATATTTAAGATGTTAATTGCAAACTTTTAGTAGATATCCCTTCATTGTTTTGAGCAGTATACAGGGTGGTCCACATAGAAGGGCCACTATTGGCATCTCGTAAACGGTAAGAACTACAAAGAAGTTTAAATTAGACAAATTATTTTCCTCTTTGAGACCTGTTCAGTAATGCTTTAATGTTTAAAAAAGTTCCACGGCACACTAGAATATAAACAAAAATAAAAAGAGCCTTTTGTTTTTAAGTCGTTAATAACTCGGTTAAACTTGTTGATAAAAAAAATATTTTTGGGAAAACAATTGTAGATTTTTTTACCCACTGTAAAAAGAAAGCATTCATGTGTTTCATTATTGTTTAAAGTCTTAGATAATTTACAAACTGGCATTTTTTTAAATGGAAACCATAGTTGGCTATGACCTCATGAAAAAGCATTTTTCCCCCTAAGTTTAGTAATAAAAGGTATAATGTATTTAGGCTCAAAATAAATAACATTCATTAAAAAGTATGAAGCTATAGAGTGCCATGAAACAAAAGACAGTTTAGTTTTGTCACTTATGCAAACTTTAACTAACGTCAAGGTAAAACTTTAAATCAAAAATAAACCAAAATTTAATAATTTTTACGGAGTATTCTTCTAGTAGCAGTTTTGCTTACACCAAGTTAGCGTTCAATTTCTCTAAGTGAGACATCTGCATTTATGTTTTTTTTATATATTTCAAATTCCAATACTCTTTCTACATTTCCTATGTACACTTATTTTTATAATGCACTATCTGATTTAGAATTTAATTCTCTATCAGAATTTCAGAATCAATAAAAAAAGTTTTCCATGTAATTTAAAAAAAAAGTTGAATTTCGCTAGTGTGACATATTTCATCGTAGAAAAAAAATTTGAACGCCATTCCGTCGAGAAGTTTTCACGATTTACAAAAATATAAGGTTTAGGATTTCCTCTTGAAATAACAAAGTTATAGGTGTGCGACAGTCAAACTGAATCACCCTGTATAAAGTCAATTTTGAATGAAATTATAGCGTCATACTGACAATCTTCTCAGTTAGCTTTATAACCAGAACATAAATTTTTCATTAAATTTTGAAAATGGCTATAAATTTAATTAATCTAATCATTTAAATGATCAATTCGGATATGAAAACATTCTGTGGTGCCCTCCCCTTCCCTTGATGCCCTAAGCACGTGCTTACTTAGCCTATGGGTTAATCCAGCACTGACCCTAGGGTTGTAATCAGGGTAATTTTGTTCCAATTTGTTAAAATACATCATATGACTTTAAATAGCTTAATTTTATCCAAATTCTTTTCAAGCAAAAAATTATCCTGATAATTGAACGTTGACTAGAGTATTATTAATAAAATAAGCGTCCAATTAACGCTAGAAGATCAATGACATTAAAACAACTTCACTTCGTATTAGAACAAGCAAAAATTTCTAATCTTGCACCCAAATCTTCTTACAAGATCAAGTAACTAAGTATAAATTGTTTCTAATAAATTTTAGATCATATTTATGACTTGTTACTCGATATGTTGTTGTCAGAAAACTTAATACAGCCAGATTCCAACAAAATAGCGTTATTATGTGTTCGACTGTCATTGATATTTTTAACTCTAGTTCCGATGTAATTTGGTTGTAACCTTGGTATTGAATTTAAAAATGTTGAGTGTATAAACAAGCAATTTAATCTAAAATTGTGGTTTCTTCGATTTTATAACTTTTTTATCATGTTGACTGACAACATGAAACTTTTAAGACCTAGATAGTGAACGAAAATCTAATACTGACAATACAAAATATTATTATTATGCTTCGAAACATTCTGAAATGTTATTTTAGAACTATTTTACTGTGTTTTTATGTTGAGTACAAAAAAGATAAAGTTATGCTTACAAAAGTACCAAGATTCAGTAGGAAAATAATTTGCAGAGTTTCGGTATTCTGTTTTTGTTAGTTTTTATTTTTATTTGGTATACTACAATAACAAACTATGTGTATTTGAAAGTTTAAACTTTAGATGAATAGAAATACTACAAATATAATAAGTAAAAATAAAACTGAAAACTATGAACTTTAACTTACACCAGATACCTAATTATCAAAAATAAGAAAATTTTCTAAATTTCCTAAAAAACAAAATTTTTAACAGATGTACTATAGATTATATTTTCTATAAAATCCTGCTTATAATAAGCAAAATATTTACTCATATTTGTCCACTAAAATTTGGGTGCTTATGATACGCGAGTACTAAAAAATACGTCATTTCCGATATCGAACATAACCTACAATGGACTAAATCAATCATGCGTATTATACACGGTAGCGTATTATACACGATAGAGTATTATAAGTGATTTTATACGGTACCCCGAATTGGGCAGCGTTGGTATACATGAAAAAATAACAAAAGTTGCAGTTTTGAGGACCAAGACTTAAATACTTTGCAAAACATTACAGCCTTGTAACTTCTTTGTTTTAAAAGATAGAGCTTTTGATTTATTAGAAAACATTAAAGAGCTACCGACTTTTTTACATTAATAAAACTGTTTTTAAGATAATTTATTGTAGAAAGTGTTTATTTTTCTCATAAATTTAATTTAAAAGCATTCGTTGTTTAAATAATTTTGGAATTCATTACCATTATGCAAATTTAAATAAAAAATAATCTATTCTTTAAAATAATCCATACTAGTTTGGAAATTCCCGTCTCGTATCAGTAAAATATTTTCTTATTTATTTATTATTTTTACGTAGTTGTCGTCACAACGATCATTATTGGGAGTGCCAGTGATCCTAAAACCATATTAATTTAATTGAAAGATGTTTCTTTATATTAAATTCAGGTCTTTAAATTGGTGTACAAATTTTACCTTTTTTTGATGTCAACATGACTTTTGACGTTTAAAGTTTTTTATATGTTCTCTAGTAATTATTTTGTTGTATAGTTATTTTTTTATTTAATATCGTAACTTTATCAATGTTAAATGTTTTGTGTTGTGCAAATGTTCCACGAGTGCTAATTAACGTCAATAATAAATACGAAAATAATATACTGGTGACAATTTGGAAGTCTCTAAAGTAAGACAAATTATCTGTGGGAAGCTTCTTCGTACAAATAAGATTTATAATTTTTAATAAGGCTAGTAAATATTTAACAAATTTAAGTTCTTGGTATTGTTAAATTCGTCAGAAAATACTCTATTTTTAAATAACCACTACCATTCCATTAAAAAAAAATTACTTTCTGTCAACAAAATCGATTCTGCAACCTTTAAAGCCGATTAAGTAACCATGTGTTAATAAAAATTTAAAGAAAAATGTAAAAACATACAGGGTGATCCATTTGAAATAACAAAATGAGGGTCTTTTCAGGCGAAATCGGAAGTGAAATAATAGTGTTCATATGTTCAAATAATCCGGTTTTTCACACATATCATACGACTAAAATTTCATTTATCCAAAATCAAAACTAAAGCTAAAAAAGGGGCGTACCAGAACTATGTTACACCCGGTATACGCGACTCATAAGTGTAATAAAATAAATAAGTTTAATTAAAAGTTACTTATTTTTCTTACAAAGAATCTCCTGTAAAATTACTGAACCGTTTTTGAAACTCTCGTCTCTTCGTAAAAAGATTTATTTATTTATTTATTATCTACTAGGAGCTTAAGCTGGTCGTCCACAGGGTGTTTATTGCTATATTCGTAATTATTTAGTGTTACGAGTTCATTACAACTTTCAAGAGCTTATTATAATATTATGGTGAGTTTTAAAAATGTTTTGTGGCTTGTCGAGATTTTACCTGGTAAAAACAGAAATAAACGCGATTTTTTAAATAGGCCGACACGGCCCTGTACCAATTCAATAATTTATTTAAACGTAAAGACTTAAACTCGGTCACAATGTTTTAAATATCCCTTCCAAAAACAATTTAATAAGTCCTATGGACTCTCTCTTTCTTTATTTAAACATGAATTAGGCAATACCGCCACCTAATTCATAAATGTCATAATAGCACAAATTATAAGCATAGCATATATGCTTATTAAAATAATGATATATATTATTACGTATTGTGTAAGTAAATTTAATATTACGTAGCAATGTAACTAACACCCATACATTTTAAAAATGTACATATGTCCAATGTAGACCATTCGCGAAAACTAATTATTTTTAATGGGATATTATTCTATTATAAATTATACTCGGACAACAATAAACAACTAAATCTAAATAAAAATTAAATCTTTAAAATATTAGGCAGTGCTAAAAGACTATTCAAATTATAAATTAATATTGTTTGTGTAAAAATTGTCATTTTCCAATCTACTTTTTGGAAATACTGCTGTAATTGCATTTTCAAATTAATTGTAGACTCAAATTGTAAGAGTAACTATAAGTTTTGTAATAGAAAATTGCAGTCATAGCAGCTCCAGTTCTAATCAGTGATCGATTGGCCGTTGCCAAATTATTAATTTAACAAAAACGTTTTCGAAGAAACATTACGTAACCTCAAATATGCTGCAAGAAATCGAATGAACCACTTTTAATCTTTCGTTTATGTATAATCCTATTATTAAGATGAAACAATAACATTACTAACAACTGTTATTTTCAACACTTTAATTTTTTTATATTTATTTGTAATACACAGCGAGCTGACTCTGTGGGAATTTATTGTGTAAAAAAATTATTACAAGAGAAAATAATTATATAGGATGTGCCAAATAGGTGGGAGACTATAGGGATCTCGTAAATGGTAGGAGATGCATAGTCGGTTAGATTAAATGATACTACTATAGAATGCTGTTTACGATATTATTTTTGAAAACAAAAACATGGTTTGTCAGACACAGACGAAAACCTGAAATTAGCACTTTTTTTTAAATTTTAAATATTTCCGTTTTAGTTGTTTACAGAAGAAGGGTGCAAACTTTAAAATAGCCATATTATATTACTTAAAAATGGTTTACCTTCTGAAGTAAATGACAAAGCTGCATTTTGTTTTGTAATGGAGAGCATAGTTGGCTTTGACCAGAGAAAAATTCCCCGGGATCACGGTCCATTTTAGCTTATTTTATATTTCCCAGAAAACACCTGTTAATATAAAAATTATATCTTTATAATATTATCATACCTTATAAGAATTTATTATACAGGGTGTGTATAAATTGGCGGAAGCGCTACACGTGGCGATGTTCTTCGTAAAATTCTAAGTCGAAAATCTTAATACGAAAATGTTGTACCATGCTTTCTATGGCATCAGGAACCATTTAAAGAAAAAAAAATTGGCAACATTGCATACATTGATTTGCGTTTGGACATTTTTTCATCAGCAATTTTTACTTAGGTATTTACAATTTTTGTTTGAACTGAAAGCCTTCGTAAACATAGCTGCAAACTTTTGGGTATCGAAAAACACAAACTAGAAATAATTACGAAAAAAACAGAGATGACAGCTAATGACAATGTTGCCATATGTATTATTTTCATTCAAATCAGTGATTTACATATTTTCAACACCAATTTTTGAAAGGAAGAACACAATATCTAGGAAAAAATACTATTCCAAATTTATTTTTATTCCAAATTGCAGCTTTTTTATTTGCAAGTATTAAATAATAACGCTTATTAAAGGACTAAATGTAAAAACTTTGAGGACCTGTTGCAGACACAGCGAGCATGGTACAACATTTTCGTATTAAGATTTTCGACTTAGAATTTTACGAAGAACATCGCCACGTGTAGCGCTTCCGCCAATTTTTACACACCCTGTATATGTGTCTTTACTAACATTAAATTTTGAAAACTGTTATTAGTTATTTTAAGTTCGTTTTTCTGCTTTATAATAACGAATTATGCACTCCTGTAGTAAGTGTAAAGTATGGATCCATATGAAATATGCTTCGTATAATTTTTCTCCCTTATGACGAATAAGTATCAAAGCGGGTCCAATTGAATGACTTTAAAGTCTCCAGCCCTTTTTATGGGGAAATTTGAAGACAGTTTTCCACAAAAATCGGCTTATGTTTTAAATATAGGTACATAAATCTACTTATTTAAGAAGGTTTCGAAATCAATTCTTCAAAAGTGCTTGGAAAGCCACCAATCTATGCGTTTGCTGCAATTTCGAATATTTAGATACATTAAATAAAATAATTCTCTATGGATCCAGACTTTTGGGCCATTCTGTGTATGATGCTTTTAATTTTATAGCTATTTTTACATGAACTATAAATTATGGACCACATTCTTTCCTATAAAATATCAATTTGTTGATGAGTATTAATGGTCTTAAATGTCTAAGAACATGTTACAATTTTGTTTGGTAGATGTTTTTGCCAAAAGCGAAGCAAACATTCAAATCAATCGTGCAGATATATGTGTTATCTAGTGACATTATAAATGCAGATAACATCTATTTTAGGCAGATTTGCGTAATTACATGCATATATGCATAAATCGATCTATGCAGTACAAGTAAAAGATATGTTATTGACTGTGTAAATTAGCGGTTCCTGAAAATCAGAATTTCTACTTTATTATAATTAGCATAAATATTTCAAATATCGTGTTACCAACTCAAGTTATTTGGAACTTGTACCGAGCCGACGTTATTAAAAATTCCTTCGATGTCTTTGATAAAGCGATACTTACCTTTAAAACATTCTTTACAATAGAGTCGTTAAAAAATTCCAAGAGAATGAACTTTATATAATTTAAGCATAATTAGTGAAACCGAGGGTTGGTCGACCTTTTTTTTTTTATTTATCAGTCACAACAAATAAAACTGGAAATAAAAGCATTTTTGTTATTTCATGTGGAACAGCGTACAATTAAAATATTTAAAAAAAAATAAAATATATGAAATATGAATACTAGTTTCATATGCAGATGCACAAATGATTTTTTAGCTAATATTATATTTTTATTGGAATAGCACATGAACTTTTCTGTAAGATAGTGTAATACCTACTTTTATTTTATTTATAAACCGCTTTTTTTACATCAATCACTTTAACCTGGAGTAAAATCGATTTCATGTACCTACTTTATTACGATAATTTAAGTAACAACACTATTATAGTGGTTCTTGGTCAGTTAAACTTTTAAAATGATACACAGACACAGGGTGTTTGTTTAGCTCGGTTCATTTTGCGAAACTTTATAATGTTTTTTAATAAAACACCCTATATTTTTTCTAAATTTTTTATTTGTGACGTGTTAATGCAGATTTAATGATAATTTATAAGTTTACATGCAATATTCGATAAACAATTTATTTAAAGTACCAAATATAAATTCGCTGTAACTTTTAAGTTGTACATTTCCACTATTCGCTACATTTATTTTAAAAAATATATTTATACCACGTATTAAAAGAGAATTAAATTTAAAATTTAAAAAATTTGAAATATAACAAATGTTCCGCCTAAAAAGGGACTTAAGTATTGGTACCCTAGAACTTATATTGTTGAAAAAAATTTAGGTAGTGCAGCTATTAATATACTTTTTTGTTTAAACTCTTATCTATATTATTAATTAGTGCTATATAAAAAAAATACGCACTGGTAG
Source organism: Elmis aenea (assembly GCA_947652605.1). Taxonomy (NCBI): domain Eukaryota; kingdom Metazoa; phylum Arthropoda; class Insecta; order Coleoptera; family Elmidae; genus Elmis; species Elmis aenea. Next base: position 15,687,033 of record OX393576.1, read on the forward strand.
ACACCCTGTATACAGAGTGTAACATTAGGTATATGGCATGCGATTTACATGGCAGCCAACAAAGAACATAAAAATCCTATTACAAATTATTATAAAAATCAAAATGGTTTAAGAAACAATCAAAATATGATAAGAAGCTCAATTTCAATGAAAAATAATTTATCTAATTATAATATGTTATACTTATATCGATAATACAATATACCATTTACAAAATATTACTTTAAATAAATTATTCATCTATTTAAATATGTTACTTACAAAAAGGACATACATAATCTGGGTATATGGGCAGATACATTAAGAATATACAATATGAGTACCTAAACAAAATTGGCAAAGACTATGGTTATAACGAGGAATCATGTAACGGTTTCACTCATGCTAGACCAAGAAAAGCTAGAGCTCATATTAAGTTTTTAATATTGAGGAACGATAATTTCAGAGAATAGTAAATTGGAAGATAAGCTGAATAACAGAAAAGCTGCAGCGGCAAAATTTTATCACGCCTCCAAAAAGTAAGAAAAAGATCTCAAAATAAACTAAGACGCGAGTAATTAATGCATTGTACGTACCAATTCTTACTTTTAGTTTAGAAACTTGAGCACCAACAGGAAAGGAAAAAAGAATACAAATAATAGACGCAAAACATGAGATTTTTGAGAAGAATAGAAGGATGTAGGTAGACTAATTGATAAGATAGACAATGATACAATCAGAAAAAGCCTAGGAGTGAAAGGCAGAAAGAAAACCAATTAAGATGGCTGAGACATCTCCCACGCCTGTCAGGAAGCAGGTACGCAAAAATGGGATACAAAACAAAGTTTGAGGGCAAAAGAATAGAGGAAGACCAAAAATAAAATGGAAAAACGAAGTGAGACATATGCCAGAAGAAAAAGGATGAGCTGGAGAGATATGCCACAGTTAGCCAATGATAGACAGAGATGGAAAATCATAATCAAGAACTAGGAATAATAACCTGATACTGAAAGGTACAAGAGGAAGCGATTAAAAAAAAGAAGAAAAATATTAGTCAAATAAACCCTGCGCTAGTCAAGAATCGAATTAGTTAAAGAAGCCTGTGCACAACTTTATTAATAACAAAAACATAACAAACAAGCAGTTCAATGAGCTGTAAAGATTATGGCGACGGTATTTTGGGATTAAAACGATATTATTTTCGTTGATTTTTTTGGAAGATATTAAACCGTAAATGGAAATAGTACTACACCAGTTTACTTGACCAGAAAATTCGCGATAATAAGCAAAAAAAGTTCTGTTTCGTAACAAGTATGTTATTGCGATGGCTAAAGCGGATTAAGTGGGCTTAGAATTGTTGTTTCATGCGCCCTGCTCGCCTGACTTGGCCCCGTCGGACTTCAATTTGTTTCTGAACACGATCGCGCTGGTAATAAAATTGGTGCCACAAACGCCTATTTTTGATGAGGAACGAATCGGCCTATACATAATTATAAAGCATAAAGGCACTTGAATATCGCTGGAATAAATGGAGTGGGTTAGAGACTATGTCCTAAGCTACAATAAATTTTTATTCAATATTTTCTTGTTTTTATTTCTAGACCTGAAAGCATTAATCCCATCCTCGTTACTACCCACCGTTCAACAGTACGTTAAAAGCTTAAAAACATGTTTTTTTTCAGGCTCGCATCACGAACTCGAGCCTTCGAAATATATTTTCAATAACCCATAAGTAAGCACATCAAAATAACTTCAGACATGCTTAAGCAAATAATAACAGAATTCCGGTTCCTTTTTTAAATAACTCGACCGATCGACAATATTTTGTAAATATTTCTTTCAACGACGCAGATACGTTAGATTGAACACGCGCAATAAAAATCGCATCCTCTCAAACCGAACGATATACATATCTTATTCATGCACATGAAATACATGTGTCACAGCATTTAATGTTTGTATGATGGAAACTTTTAGAGTTAAATTCCGACACCACTTGCACAAGATGTATTAAAGCGAGTTTGGAGTTTAACTGAATTATTACTTCTTGCATTTACATTATTCCATTTCATATTCAAATTGAGCACTTTATGCACGATTTCAGATATTCGCATATCATACATAATTTAAATCTTAACATAGAGTTCCTTAATTATACATGTTTTAATTCGCCATAACTTTTTTTAGGTAAATTTACACATTGGTAAATCGGACAGGGTATTTTTATATTCATTAAATCATTTGTATGAATTTTAATATGTACTGCGTAAGATAAGGTGACCATTTTTTTTCCCGAACTTTCGAGGACACTAAGCTGGGCTTACAAAAAAAAGGTCCTCGACTAACTTTGTGAAATCAATGTTTTCGTTTTTCGTACACCAAAGACCACAACTCTCATTGTAAAACAAAATTCAAATTAAAGGGCGGGGATTAAAACCCACACAAGTTTGCACATTTTAAAAAGAGATGATATGTCCAGGACAACAGACGTGTGGTAACCCTAAAGGCTCGTTCACAGTAGGCTAGTAATTTAGTCGAGTAGCGAGTAATTTAGTAACTAAACGTGTCTGAACACCAAAAATTTAGTCGAGTAGATTAGTAAGTAATTTAGTCGAGTCGATCCATTTTATTCTATTTTTATCGGGCGAGTAGCGCCCCCCACCACTTCTCAACAACAAGTGGTAACAAGTCCGAACCTTTCGTTTTAGTAGAGTTCATTAGTAATCATTAGTTCCCTCAAAAATGTCGTTCCGCTGGAGTGAAGAAACAACTTTTAAATTTGTTTCAAAATAAATGTAGAACATGAGTGCTTCTCAAACTATCGAAGTATTCTTTGGGATATTCTAATGCTAATTCCTTTAGAAGACAATTCGTAGCTCCTAGTTCATCTCTTCTATTGATCCATTTTCGTACCCATAACTTCTTTTTACTTATCACACAAATTTCCTCTTCCACCTCTTCTAGAATAGCCATTACGATAAGCTTAATCAACTTATTTACTTTATTGCGGCGTTGCAGGCTGTTCATCTTGCAAAACACCACTCACTTGTGAACTGTACTCGAAGCAAAGTGCGAACGATTTTTGGGCAGTAACGTGTATTTTAGTTACTAAATTACTCGCTACTCGACTAAATTACTAGCCTAGTGTGAATGAGCCTAACATAACCTAATCGCATTTGACACTTTATTTATCATGCACAGACTCCTCCCCACTCCAGTTATCGTGGCCAATAAGCGGTTACACTGTTACAATGTTGCCAGACTAACAAATTTGTATAATCTGGCAATAGTGAAAGTACCATACATTGGTTGTTTTAAATGTGTATAGGAAAATTATTATGAAAATCGGGGACAAGAATAATCCGGGACTTGAGTCTTGTTTCGGGGGCTGTCCCCGAAAATCGGGGACGAATGGTCACCCTACGTAAGATATTTGCAAAACTGAAGCTTACATTATACGTACACGGAGAGTCCTAGCGGTCGCTTAAGAAATTTTATCAAAATGTTCTTAACGAAAAACTCTTTTGTTGACATGAACAGAAAACGATAATAAAAAAAAGTATATAGGTAATTAATATTTTCTAACATGTTCGATCATATTTTAAAATATTCCACCCCACTATAATCACAATGTTAAAACAACGTAATTTTGACTGTCTCTAATATTTGGATGTGCGTGATTGCTTACTGAAAAATACAATAAAGTTCGTCTATTTTATAAAGAAAATGTAAAAACATGTAGGTTGTTCCATTTAAAAAAACAGACTTATTCGTATTTGAAGTTTGACTAAATGGACTAGGCAAAACCAATACCCTGTGTATTACTTTAAATTTTAACTAAAAAATTATAAAACACATTTAGACAAGTTATAAACTGTCAATATATACAGCGATCGTTTTTTGTTAATTCAAATACAACGATTTTGTAAAAAATAATGAGTAATGTTTAAACTCGTTTTTTTCAAAGAGTGTTTTTTTAATGCACAATTGGATTTAGCATTAATTTTTCAGAATCAATAAGAAAAAGTATACTATGTATGGGATTAAGGATAAATAAAGATAAAACCAAGGTAATGAGAATAAGACAACAAACAATAGAAAACAGAAGACTGGTAGGGAAATTGAGGAAGTAAATGAATTTGTGTACTTGTGTACACACTTCTCACAAACAGAATGGAAGAAGAAAAAGACATAAACATGAGAATTCTGAAAGCCAACAAAAGTGCAGGAGCTTTAAATAACCTAATAAGAGTAAAACAGTTATCTAGGAGTACCAAACTAAGTTTGTATAAAACTATATACTAAGACCTACAGCTATCTATGGGTGTGAAACCTTGGTACTGAACAAAAATGGAAGCCCTAAGAACATGGGAAAGAAAGATGATTAGGAGAATAGTGGAAGGGAAGAGAACAGATGAGGGATATATAAGAAGAACGAACGAGGAAGTATATACATTTTTTAAAGAAGCAACCATAGACAAAGTAATAAATGCCAGTGGAATACAATGGTTAGCGCATATTGAGAGAAGGGAGGACAACAGAATAATAAAACAGATAGCGTGGAAAAAGCCTGCATACAAGAAAAAAGAGAGAAAAACATAATGAATTGGAGGAAGAAAGCGAAAGGGAGAAGAGTGTGGAAGAACATTACCAAGCTCTGGACCTAAACGGCCTGCAAAATAGCTTTTATATACAGGGTGATTGATTGAGACCGGTACTTAAAAAGATATGAAGAATGAAAAAGGGCATTGATCTGAAATTTTGATTATGACCATAATGGCATCTGATCTGTAATGAAAATATTTTCAAGATGGCGACACTTCCGGATATACCGGAAGTTGACGTCTACTTTCTTATTTCAAATACAATGGTATATTTCTTATTGCATTTTTGGATTTAACACATTATATTAGAGGGATTTTTAATAGCATTCCCAATACCTAAGTGCAGTCGTTTTTTAAATTTTTGGACTTTTTTAAAAAAAAATTGATTTTCATTGTGATGCTTAATATTATCTACCGCCGCCATTTTTAAAGAGAAAACCCTCAAATTTAGACTATGCATAGAAGAAACCTTGGAGTTCATGCTGGAATTTATCCAATCAATGCATTACGTACAGGGTGTCCAAAATTTAATTTCCTTTTATATCATTTGATATCCGTATACTTAACTTTGCTTACGCTACAATACAATACAATACTTTTCTATGTGAACGCAGCTTTAGGCGCGATTGCACAAAGTAGCACGTGCTAAAATACGAATTAATCCACAAAACTAGGCAACACCAGCGCCAACTATATTGCGATTTTGTCTAGTTCTAGGATTAACGTGGTTTAACCCCGGGGTTAATCCCAGGTTCAACTTTTATGCAGTCCAGCCTTAAAAGGTTAAATCGATAGCTAATTTTCAAAATGTACGCACGCGCGCACATACACTCGGACGCACACCAAAAATAGTCAAAACGGGTTTAGCGTATCTCAAAAAGTATAAATCCGAATTCGAAAATTTTCTTCATACTGCATATGACAAATGGAAAAATATTTTTATTTTCGCTTTCTCGTAAGAGAAAACAATACTAATTAAAATTTGGAACTTGTGTCTATAAAGTAAAAGGAATATTTTATGTGTTTTTAGGTAGTTTTATACAACCAATTTTTACCTTGAATCACCCTGTAAAAGTAAATATTGATTTTCACAGAAACTTATTACAAAATGTAACTGTTTAGTATTTGTACAGCGCTGCTTGTCACCAAACTACGGCGATTAAGTGTGACTTACACTGGTTTATGACTTTCATTAAATACCCGCAGCTGCCAACACGATAATATAGTTTTGATACCCTGCTTGTTATAAATGCGGGTTTATAGAGTAATTTATGCAGCAACACGTTAATAATCGATGACTTTTTATGTACCTACCGTTAAATATTTAACTTAAGCAAAACATTATGGTTTATATTGGGTTTATATTGTTTAACTGGTAAAAAAAAAAACACTTTTTATACCTTCCGGGTTCGAATTTTGTATGCGTTAAAACATTTAGTAATATGCAATCAACTGATTTCTAATAATATTGCCACGCTAGCTATGAAATTTTAGTGCAGGAATCAAAAATTTATAACCACTGAACCACTGCAAACAAGATACTTTTTATTAACAATCAATATGCATTTAAATCTCTAAGCCCCAAGCCTCATTAAATTCTGAATAGTTCTCGTTAAATGCACTTTGCGGAAATCAACAAACGAAATCAAAGTTAATTATGCAAAATATTCAAATTATAGCGCCATTACGCTTGCAAGAATGATCAATATTATGATTGCCGTCAATATAATAACTTAATTAATACAGTACAGATTTATTTTTTCAAATCATTCTTTGCGAAGAAAAATTCACATTTTTAGGTCACTGTCAGGACGAAATGTTTTGCTGTATGCATGAGGTTTGATAGGAATGACATATTGAACCATCACATTTCAATAAACGTTCGGAGTATTGTGTCGCGTTGAAGTATGACGGCTGTAAAATATAATATTACAAAATTCCCCATGGTTTAGAATAACGTGTGTTTAGGTGCTAAAATGTTACTTTTAACGACTTTTAGTTACAAAAAATTATGAAAAAATAATGTAAAACCCACTTAACTCTTATAAAAATGATTATTGTTGAAATCAACATAATGCGCTTTGTATAAATAAATATTAACTTCTAACAGAAGTAACAGACATCGAACTTAATATAATTAAAATATATTTTGTAGCTGACGGCCTGAGAACATTATGTGGCTGTCGAAGTGTCAATTTTACACATAATAATAAAAAATTTCGATTACCGGCAGTTTATCAATATTTTTTTGGTGCCTTGAACTTTGGATGCATAAATATTCATAGTTTGAAAAATGTTTTTCAGATACTTCTATAATCGATTTTAAGTTATTTTCGTAATAACCAACAGCGAAAATTCCCTGCCTACTTGTTCTTTAAATTGATCCAAACACTCTAGAAATATAACATGACCATATTAACAAATAAGACAAAAGTGGTGGTCTTTAAAGGACACGAGCAAATTAGATCCAAAATTATATTGCACGATCAAACTATACAACAAGTAAACTTGTTCAATTTCCTAAGCTGCTAAACTTCACTATACAGGGTGTCCCCATTATACACGGCAAAAAAGTAGGTGCATATTCCTGAGTGAAAATGATTACCATTTGTCAAATATTTTGTTATCCGAAAATGCTTCCTTTCAAAGTTAGAGACCTCCAAAGTTGCAAAAAAAAAAATTCAAAAAATCGATTACGTCCTAGCCGTTTAAGCTAGAGCTATCAAACTTGGCCGAAATGTTTGGGTGTTTCCCATTGACTTTGTGGGATAATTAGAAAGAAAACACGTAATTGGAAGTATGATTTATAGTCAGGTCATCCGCTTACCATCTTCAGAATTTTTCTCTCTGGAATAAAATTGAAAATGTCATTCGTCCATAAGAAAGTACGACTTAAAAGGAAAAAATTCGTCCCTCTTTGTTTTTTGCTGTAAACGTAGCCGTTTTCGAGAAAATTAGCGCTAAAGATGCATCGACAAACTCTATTTATACACCTCAAATATTTTTTTTAACTAAACTTAGTTGGCTAATGTCATGCTTGACTTAAGGCATCCAGATTTTGATAAATAATATGATTTTCATTTGTTCAACAGTGTCTCTTCTTTGATTAAGTCCCTCGTATAAGTGCTTGAAAGTTGAAAATTACCAACTTAAATATTTACTGTACCTACATTCAGATACTTAAATGAATTATGTACATTATATTTTAAAAAATAGTATAGGTACATTTTATGCTTTTGGGGCACGGATTTGCTATTATACCAATTATTTTTATCAAGAAAATTCTGTTATTACATCAAAACATTAAATATCGTAAACAGTTTGTTAAAAAAAAATTGTGCGCAAAATTTAACACAAATGTTCACGGTAATCAATGTAGAAATCACCGAAATTTAAAAATTAATGTAATATTTTAATGTGATTATTTTCTGATATATTTTTATTTTGCAGTGGCCGTTGTGGTGGCATTTTTTATATGCTGGGCGCCATTCCACGCACAGCGTCTTTTGGCTGTTTACCTCACTGGTGCCTCGCCCGAGGCTCAGCAAACTTTCATGGACGTGTATATTGTGTTAAATTATACATCAGGAGTTCTCTACTTTTTTTCTACCACAGTCAATCCTGTGCTTTATCACATCATGTCGAAAAAGTTTAGGGAAGCATTTAAGGTAAGTTTACACTCAACTTTACTTATTCCATTCCGTACAATTACTAAATATAAACTAACTACTTGACACTTGGTGCAAGAATTTTAAAATATAAATGAATTGAGCATTAATTTTCATTTGTTACAATCATATCTATAAAGCATAACAAACCTTATATCATTGAAACGAGAAAAAAATAACCTTTTTAATAAGACCATAGCCAACTATGACTTCCATTTAAAAAAATGCAAGTTTGTGCTATAACTCGAAATTCGAGAGTGCTATGAAAATTTCGTTAACATATTTAAAATCTACGTAAAAACATCTATAAGAGCCAATTTTTATTTTGGTTCTAACTCATATAACTACGGAATTATTCAAGTTTGAAAAAATCGACATTTTTCAGTTTTTTCAAAATATTTCAAAAAGTTGATGACGTAGGTCAAATTTGAAAATGGCATCAGATTTCCCTTTAAATTCTGCACAAATTTGCTAATTTAAACGTTTCTGTATCTCTAATATTAACGGAGTTACCCATACAACAGGTTAGAAAAATGGGCACCCTGTATACCGGGTGTAACTAAGTTCTGGTACAACCCCGTTTTGTTCTTTAGTTTTGAATTTAGATAAATAAGATTTTAGACATATGATAAGTGTAAAAATTCGGATTATCTGAACATATGTATACTATTGTTCCGTTTCCGGTAGCGCCGGAAATGACTCTAAATTTGTTATTTCTAATGGAACACGCTGTAGAAAATTTGGATACAACTGCACTGTTTTGGTTAATTTTTATAACCTCAAATAATTTTTGGACGAAAATTTATTTTTTTATTAAGTGTGCCGTGACCTGCGTAAATTAAATTTTATTATGTCAATAAGTGTCCGAAAAACGTGTTTGTACATTTCAATTGAGATTTGGGTTCCTATAATAAATAGACTTTAAAGGTTGCAAAATTAAATTTTTGACAATAGGGTAAAACGGTGAAATACGCCCCACTTTTAAAAAAAAATCGTTACTGCAAAATGATAGCTTTATTCTAAACAAAAAATACATTTCTAATTAGTATAATGAGTGTACATTACGTAAATATAAAAAGTTTGTGAAAAGTAAACGCAGGAAAACAACAAAAAAACAATTTGGAACCCTTTCCTTTGAGGCGTATTACCCACTCTGCTGTGGAAAACGCCCCACACGATTATTACTACTTATTTTTAGTAAGAACTTAATTTTTTGCACCACACAAGTGACATAAATCTTTGTACGTTGTAGATACACGTTTCGTGAAGCCATCGAGAACACGCTGTGCACTGTATCCAGTCTACTTTCGATTTCGTGGAGTAGTAGTAATCACCGCATTTGACGAAAATCTCTTCAGATTCATCTGAAACTTCCTCAGAAGAACTCAATACGAGTTCCTCTGAACTCTCAGATGACGTTGATTCAAAACGTTTAATACTTTTCATCTTTTTTTGGTGCGCGGGTTACATTAGCTTTAGTTTTCTTCCCTTCTCTTTTCGCACTGATGTTTTGCTTTTTCCCACATAAAATTGTACGTTTGCATCGGTTTTCTGGAGATGTCAACAGCGTAGCGGCCTGTTTTCTTTTAGTAAGAATTGGTGGAATGACTGGAATCGGATTTGTGTGTGCAAGAAATTTTGAAGGGGTTTCTTCTTCAGAGGATTTTTTGCTAAAAGTAGTTGCAGATGGCTGTGGCCTTTTTGGTGGGGTTCTTTGCAGTCCTGACGGCCCAGGTTCATCTAATGGCACAGTAGTTGGGGATGATTATTGTTCTCCACGATTTTTATTCCTATCGATGGGCACTTCGTCACGTTTGGAAAAAGCAGTAGACCTGTTTGCCTCATTGGCGTCCGAAATTGAAAAAAAGTGATCTTAAAGCAAAAGGGGCATTTTACACTTTTAGATCTGGGGCGTAATTCCCAAACAGTGGTGAAAAACGCCCCACTGGTGTACCAAGACCATTAAGGCATTAATAAATAAATGCGTAATGTCATTTTAGAGGTTATGAAACAAGCTTTCAGAATTTATGTCGAAATTTGAACGATACTAATACACTTCATGCGAAATTGTTTTTTCAATAATTGAGCCAGAAATAATACAACGTCCACTTGCCGTGAATTGCGAATGTTTTCGATTTTCAGCGGGAAACTAGTGAGGTGGTGGAGATATACTAAACTCCTTAACTAACACTACCATTATGTGATACTAGTAGTGTCATCGATGATTAAACAACTAAACTACATAGGTGGGGCGTTTTTCCGGCTGGGGCGTATTACCACGTTTTACCCTAAGTTAATTTTTTTTAATGGAATGGCAGTGGTAAGTACAAGCGGTTATTTAAATAAGAGTATTTTCTAACGAATACAAAACCAATAACTTAGAATTGTTCTGGAAGGCTGCTTCAAAACTTAAAAAATGTTATAAAAACTTATTAGGAGATCATGTTCATCGCAGTACACTGTGCCTAACTGCAACAAAACATATTATTGTTTTTATTTATGTTCAACTACTATATTTATTTAATTAAAAAATCTAAACGTTTTCGTAATAACTTAATAGGACATCTTAATAGGTTTAATAATATTTTAGGTTTTTGAAGCAGCCTTCTAACACAAATATGAGTTATTGGTATTGTTGTATTCGTTAGAAAATATTCAAATAACCGCCTGTAGGTACCACTACCATTCCATTAAAAAAAAAATATATGACTATTAAAAAACCGTTTCTGCAACCTTCAAAGCCGGCCTAAATGTCAATTAAAATTTACAAAAACGTTTTTCGATGCAGGTCCCAGCACATTTAATAAAACAATAAATTTTTGTCTAAAAATTATTTGAGGTTATAAAAATTAACCAAAATAGCATTTGTATCCAAAACTGCTTCCTCTTTCCAAAAATGTAAATTTATACAAGGTTTTCTATTTGAAATAACAGTTAAGAGTAATTTTTGGCGAAAGCGGAAGTGAAACAATGGCGTACCTATATTTAAATAACCGATTTTCTACACATATCATGTCTAAAATTTCATTTATCTAAAACCAAATTAAGCAAAAAAAGGGACATATTAAAAGAAATATTCGATTTGAAAAAATTATTTTACAAAATAAATGTTTTTGCTTATTACCTACACAGAATGTTTGTCTCTGGTAGTTTAACTGGTCAGGAGTTGCTATAAGAAGGGTATTAAATGTTCCAAATTATTTTTATACTCACTTCGCAAAGGTGTGAAAATACAATATTTTCTTAAAGTTTAATGAAAATCTTAAAAACTGTAGATTTTAGTCAGAATATACATCACATTTGCAATAAAATGTGGCTTGGAATCTAAAAAGTTTAAAACATAAAGGGTATTCTATTATATTAAAGTAATAATGTTAAGTGTTTCCACACTCAAATCAAATGCTCTTTATAGTTAAAAATAATATTAGGTTATGCAAATATTGATTTCCTACAGCATTTGTTTTTAAACCTGTTTTTTATTTCTTTTAATAAGTGAGATATTAAGGAAAAACGCAGAAGGTTACAGTTTTGCACATAGAAAAAAATCTTATTACAGGAAGTTTATAAATATCTTTTAGTGCAATGAACTTTTAATACATAAATTATTCATAATTTGCAAATTATTTTTCAAGTACACATTTATATTCGTTTTTAATCTTTTTTTGGCACTAATCAGATTCATACAACTTCCTCAAAGCATGACTATTATAGCTAAAATTACGGAGAACAATTAAAATAACCTGTTAAAATAAATGAGACGGCATTTAATAAGCTTTAATTGATAAAATTAATGTACATACAGGATGGTCCCAAAAAGGGTCATTGTTGGAATCTCGTAAATGGCAAGAGCTACAAAAAACTTTAAATTAGACAAATTGTTTTCCTTTCTAAAACCTATTCAGTGATGCTTTAATGTTTTAAAAAAGTTCCACAGCCCGCTAGATAATAAACAAAAATCAAAATGGGCTTTTTTTTTAAATCGTTAATAACTCGTTTATACTTGATGGTACACAAATATTGTAAATTATTTTACGCACTGTAAAATGAAAGCATTTATATGTTTTAATGCTTAGATAGATTATAAACTTGCAATTTTAAATGGAAACCATAGTTGGCTATGACCTCATAAAAAAGATTTTTTTTAAATTAACAAAAAGTTTAATGTATTTATTTTGATATTTAGGCTTAAAACAAATAAAATTCATCAAAAATTCCCTATGAAGCTAAAAAGTACAATATTGAAATGACTGTTTTCATTTCACAGTGCCTAAAAAATCTACATTTTCTCCAAAAATATTTTTGTACCAATAAGTATAACCGAGTAATTAAAAATTTTAAAAAAATGCCCATTTTTTTATTTGTTTATAATATAGTGCGCCATGAAACTTTTGTAAAACATTAAAGCATTACTGAATAAGTCTCAGAAAAGGGATTACGAGATTCCAATAGTGGCCCTTCAATGTGGATCACCCTGTATAATTAGCAACAGTACAAAAATTAAATTAAAACTAAGCCTATAATTGCAATTGTTGAATTTATTTTTAAACTGTTTATTAAATCTTTTTTTGTAATTTTATCTGTAGGTATAGTATATTTATTCCTAACAGTTGAGTTTGTTTTAAAAGTACTTTCTGTCGTTATAATATTTTTATATTAAATTTGGTTGATATAATTTTTGCTTTTTTCAAAAACAACAATTCTTGCAAAATGTATTTAAGTTATGCATTTGTGATAGACAATTACGTTACATAATGAGTCACTTAAAAGATAAATCAAAATTAAAAATAAAACCTTGGAATCGAATATCTCAAAAAACAATTGAATACATATAAAATCCAATTACATATTTTAAAAAAACTTTCGACCTCAATTTTTTGTTAAATGATGAAAAAATGTAAATTTACCCAGTTTTGTAGCCTAGTTAGGATATCTAATATATCTAAAAGGAAATTAAAGATTATCGTTCAAATATTTGAAATGTTTTAAGAATATCGAACTGATATAATTAAGTTCCTTTGTTATACGAATCATATGGTATTAACAGTAACATTTTGAATTAACTAAACGCTTTTATAGGAGGAACTTACAACAGTCTTCAATCAATAACTAATTCATAATTGATTTCTAGGTTACGTCTTATATCATTGATGATAATATTCCAAAATTTTCGTCTTAGCTTCTCCTTTGTTGTAAATTTCTCACTAAAATATTTAAGTAAATACCAAAGGCCTCTTTGTACCTTACCTTTGCATGCTTATCGGCTTGTTCAAAATAAAAACAAGAATTTCTAATTTGGTTACATTAAGTCAAGATCAAAATTACCTGTCAATCAAAAGTTTAACATTAAATTTAATCACAGAATTTAAATTTCGTAACGATATTTTCTTTAATGCTTAAGCAATTTTCTTTTAAATCGTAGAATCCTTAATTTAGTATTAACATTAATGATAATAGAGTTCGCTGATATATCAAAGCACATATGGTTTGGTTTGTTAAGACGTAATAGTGGACCATGAAATTGTTATGTCTGTGCGCAAAAGAGCGTTGAAAAGAGACATGTAAATCTTTCAATAACATCCATAAAAGGTTATGACAAAATTTGTATAAAAAAGTTAATATGATGTTTTGGAAGACAACAAAAAAGGATAAAAATCCTGTTTATCGAGTCAAACACGTCTATAACAAGTAAAATCTTGATAATGAGGAAGCCGTCAAAAAAAGTAACTTTAAAGCAGTAAAAAAACAAACTAAATTACGGTAAATTATTCATAAACTAAAAACACTGGGTCCAATTATATTTACGTTATTCACAGATATGCAATTAGTATAATTTTTTGTTTCATTGTTTATTTCATGACACACTTGTTTATGTAAAACATCTTATAAATATTTTATTTATGATTTATAAAAGTGTTTCTTAAAAATAATTATTTATTAGAACTCGAAGCTCTTTATTCAAACTAAAATGTGCTCAACAAATCACATAAGTACTATTAGAATTAAAATACAGTAAATTGTATTCATTTGGATAAATTCTTAACAAGAAAAATTTACTAAAATGAAATGCATATTAAAGATTGTTGTTTATCAGTATTAACAAAATTATTATTTGATTATTTATAGCATCTAGTGACTAGTAAACAATATTTTTAAACAAATAAAATTTATTTTATTAATATTAAATACATTTTGAACAAAAACGTTGTGGCAATTTATATTTAAGATTTAAATTCAACAATAAATTATGCAATTTTACCCACTTTAATCGATATTGTAATTGTTGAAATAAACAAAATACCATGTTAACCCACGAATTTGGTACACCCTGTGTACAGATTGATGTAAAATGTTTTTGCAGAACTGTAAAGGGTGACTTGTCCCTAAGATTTTTTTCCAAATTAATAAAACTTTGAGAATGATTATTAGAATTTTGAATATAAAGCATGCTTTAAAAAATATTGCTAAATTTTAAGCTGACGTAATGCTAAAAAAGGTTGTAAATATCTGCAATAAAACAAAAAATTTAAAAAAGACAAATATTTTTGCAGCACTATTTTTCATTGTCAAAACTTTTGATTAAATTTCTTCATTGCCACTTTTAATTATTCTCCTTTAATGTTGTTATCAATTTATTACCAAATCGATTCGCGCTTTTTTCAATATCAACTATTTATTTCTTTTAAGCTTCAAGTTTTAGATGTGAACCTTTGATCATGTAAGTAATTAATAGTTTTTCGAGGTCTGGAGCTTGTAAGAAAGAGTCTACTTTAATATATATTTTCTCCAAGATTTATATCGCAGCTTCAAAGAAATTTGGAACAATGAAAAACAGATTTTCTTATAGGACTCGCATTGTGTATCTAATTAGTAATTATTAGTTTAGTGGATCTTAAATAACGATAACAGTTTTAATCGTAGTAAAAAAGCTCATTTCCAACTTTGGCAAGTCTTCCAACGACTAAAAGATTAATGTATAACGTATTAAAAAACATTTTAAAAAACTGCCACTTATACAGGGTATTCCAGATAATATCTTCAGCATGGGGATTTCGCTTATTATAAAAAATACAGGTTTGCTTAAATTAGATCAAATATTCGCAAGTATGAGAAGAGCTACAATCTATTTTTAAAAATACAAAATTTCTCGCGCTTCAGAAACTATAGCAAAAAATATGAAAATGTTGAATTTTTTTTTTCTTACGTAACTTTTGTGTTTCAATCACTAGATCAATTTTACCTCTACCTTCTCTAGGTAGAATGTAATAACTGTTTTAGATTTTTTATCACTTTCTTGAGATATTACCTCTAATTTAATTTTTTTAATGGGCTATCAAGTTAGCTTGTTACACTCTACCTTGGACTACATTAAAAAAAGTTACTTTTCAAATGTGGGGGGGTCCAAGACATGGACCTTTGGAAAAGTACTGGTAAAATTGATCTAATGATTAAAACACAAAAGTTACTGAAGAAAAAGGAAATTCAACATTTTCATATTTTTTGCTTTAGTTTCTGAAGCACGAGGAAGTTTGTACTTTTAAAAATAGATTGTAGTCCTCTCATAATTGGGAATAATTTACCTAATTCAGGCAAGCCGGCATCCTTTATAGTTTATAATACCTTATACAACATACTTACATAACTTTATACAGCGTCATTCAAAAAGTCTGCAACAAATGGAAAAGTTTTTTATAATTGATTTCTCAGAAAAAAAATTCTTGATAAAAGTTGGTGCTGGTCTAAAACTAATAAGAAGATGAAAAAAAGTTTAATAAAAAGTCATAGGACACTAGATTTTAGCGGTTTTTGATATATTTTCAAGTGTAAAGTGCCCTTATTTTAAGAGATAAAAAAAAATTTAAATAAATGATTATTTAGAATTCAAAAATAAGACTAAATTTAAATTTTGACGGTTAAATTCCAATTTTAATTTTTTTTTTAATGTTAACATTTAAAAAGTCTGCAACAAATGGAAAAAAAATTGTTATTGATTTCTCAGAAAAATGTATTCTCAATAAAAGTTGGTGCATAGTCTAAAACTAATTTTAAGATAAAAAAAACTTAAATGAAAAGTCATAGGACACTATATTTTAGCGATTTTTTAAATATTCCCAAGAATAAAGTGCTTAGAATTTCTTAAAACATAAAAATTAGAATTTGACCGTCAAAATTTAAATCTAGCCTTATTTTTAGATTCTAAATAACTCATTCCTATCAAATTGTTTTGTATCTCTTAGAATAAGGGCTCTTTACTCTTGCAAATATTTCAAAAATCGCTAAAATCCAGTGTCCTATGACTTTTTATTGAACTTTTTTTTATTGTCTTATTAGTTTTAGACTATGCACCAACTTTCATCAGGAATAAAATTTTCTAAGAAACCAATAATAAAAAACGTTTTCATTTGTTGCAGACTTTTTGAATGACGCTGTATAACATACAAATTACATTTCAAAATTTTCGCAAAATGTAAAGTGTAACCTTGGTTTAAATTTAAATTACCCAGATTTTTTTATTAACACGAATAATTCATAGCTTCATTTAAAATCATGAAATCATCATTTATCACCATTGTTTAATAGGTTTGCATGAAATGATACAAATTTTTCACGGCACATAATAAAAGAATAGTTTTTGGACAACAAATTTCTTTAATAACTTATTATTAAGTCATTCTGCTAACGTATTAACCAAAAATCGGTAAAATTGATGAGTTGAAAAATAACAAATATCGGTGTTTTCTGATTTAAGCTGTTTATAAGTAAGCACATAAACATGTCAAACTTTTATTATTATTAATTTTCATGTATGTTTTCTTAATAGTTTATATCATCCAATAAATTTTAAAAATTAGTAAATGCTAAGCTTACGGTAATAAATAAAAATTCTAACGTTTATTACTGTTTTTTTGCTGGTAAAGTTTAATATGATTATGTTTACTAATTGCATGTTTTTAATAAAAGGGTACAAAAACTAGTTTAAAAAACGTCTGAACAAAAATAATTATAGTGCTTCGAATATATTACTTTAAAATTATAGGGCTATTTTTACTGATTATACAATCTAATTATTTAAAAACAAGCAGTGTCCTCGATTAATAAATAACGTATCTTTCACTCTCGAACAAATTAAATTACAAACAATATTCAAATTATTAATATTCTGACCCTCCCAGTTTCAAGTAAATATTTAAGAGCGGTTAAGTTTCTAAAAAGTTAAGTATTGGCTCTGAAATTATAACGAGATGCAAGTTATTTTTCAGCATGGGGATAATTAACTTCGTTTTTACTTCGCTCCTTTGTAAGATTAAAAAAAAGTAACAGCTTAAAACAACAGCAGATGTAGCAACAGCGGCTTTATATTTACAAATCTGGGATTAAAGTTTATCGTGAGCGAGTCCTTTTATGAAATATTCACAATGTAAATGAGCGAAGCGTTTTTGCTCGCTCTGTTTTATCTACCCATAAAGAAAATCAAAGATATTTAAAAAAAATGCCGACTTTATTTTAATCATTATTTTGATAATACCAAATAGGCATTCAGAACTTAACAATAGCAATTTTAATCCCAAAAAAAAGAATTATTATATTTGGAAAATACCATTTTTCCTACGAATCACAGCGAATGTGGTCGCCTTCCGATTTCGGTTACGTGCTGCCATTATCTCTGTCATCCGCGTTTATCTAGGGCTAGGGCTCTAGCGCAATGTTCACCAAACTTGCAACCAACTCGTACCCGTTTTGAGAGTTGTTATACCGGCGTACCCCTTTCGGCCGAAGATAAGACAAGTTTGAGGTAGTTTTATACAGCTAAAATGTGATTAAGTAAAATAGAAAATTCTACCCTGTAGCCCTTGAAACCCTTTCGCGTACCTCGCGTACCCCCAGGGGTACGCGTACAAAATTGGCAAACATATACAGATTGCAGTAAAACGGAAAATAGGATAGGTTCTGAAATGGCTACATAAACAAAACAGGGAGATATATTGCCAATTTAAGTATACATTTATAAACTATAGGGTAAATGTTCTAATAACCAGGCGGAACAGATGGCAATTTTAAAAGCGCTGGAGAAGGTTAAAGGGGTAGGATGATAGAAACGTGGCTGGGCACTCGGATAGTAAAATAAGCTTAAATTCGATAAAAAATGTAAATAATGATGGAGTTTTAATTGAAAAATAAGAAAAACAGCTAAAAGACTAGAACAACAAAATTGGAAAATTGATATTGGTTGGGTTAAAGCATACATTGGAATAAGTGTAAATGAGGTAGCGGACTGATTGGCCAAGGAAGTAGCAGAGGAAGATGGTAAAATCTGTTATTATAAGTGTGTCCAAAAGTTAAATTGAAAAACCGCAGTGCAGAAAATGGTAAACGGAGTGGAATAACACAGTGAACACCCCTTTTTTTGTCAGTGTGTCATAGGCTAAGAATTCAAATTTCAGAATCAAAGAATTTTACTGTCATGGTGTGTGGACATGGAAGAATAAGAAGCTATCTACTCCGATTTAAAATAATAGATAGTCCAATGTGTCTATGTAACAAAGAAGAGCAAACCGTGGACCATCTCATATTTTGGTGTGAATGACTTAGATAACAAAGGAACTTAGAAATAGTATAATTATATATAGCAGTAACTGGCCGATATTCAATTAAGAGTTGGTACAAAACCATCTGAAGCATTTTGTTAAATATTTTAATAATATTAAGTTAGAGGAGCTCTAAAATTTTATTGAATATATTTTGTATAGGAAGGTATATTAAGTGATGCTTTGGATTTAGTTACAAAAGCATGTAATATTATTACTTAATGGAGCATGCTGAAGATAAATATATTTTTTTTTATTAGAAACCTGCCCTAAGGCATCCCTTCATAGCTATTTTTGGCAGTCTTTATTTTACCTCTCTATTGACATACCCGTATTGCCTAAAATGAATTTCTTTTAAGTCAGTCATTTCCTCTTTGTTGTCCTTCGTATTTCCTCATGTTTTTTTGTGTCTGACTTCGTGGCAGATCTAATAAAATCTATTTCAGTCGCTAAAAACCTTTGCCCAGTAGCTTTACTGATTTACCAGACTTCAGAGCCGCATGTAAATGTGCTTTTAAGCTTTTAACCATTGTGTCATATATTCGTATTTTTGTTTTAGTTTTAATGTTGTTTTTTATTAAGCATAGATTAGAATTGAGCGCTTCAGTAATATTTCGTGTCATCAAAGGCCGTTTTTCGCTTAGCAAAGCAAATGCCCGTCATTTAGGAGATCCGAGTTAATGGTCCAAATCAAACCATTTATTAGATTTTACTTGCTTGCCCTTTTAAAAAGATCACTTAAATTTATTTTTGTCTAGGGGCCCAAAATTGGGCTAATACGACCCTGGTTTCATCACATCTACCGGTGTTACTTTTTGCCCTTAGATATTTAACCCATTTTCCAATCTCATATCTTGCTCCGTACTATAAATATGTACTCCGTTTTTAAGGTTTGTTGTAAGGCTAGCTGACCAGACGTCCCGATTTTTCTAGACTTGTCCCTATTTTTGGTTCGATGTCCCGATGTCCCCAAGATGTATTTTCGGGACTATTGTGTTTCCCGATTTTTAAATACTACTCCTATAATTTTTAGTTATCGTATATAGACAAGTCAGAATAAAATGTTACTATTTCTTAAAAGTACCTACTTTGGAAAATCTATTTTCTTGTCTATGTATGTCTGCTTAGAAGAAAGCTTCCAAGTGTTTAAAGTATGTAAAGTATGTATAATAAAATAAAATGAGAAGGATGTTTCTTATAAATTATAAAGATTATTTATTTTGGTGAATTTAAGTGTCTTTAAAAAATTATATTGTGGTACAATGGTTTGTCCATTATTATGCAATTATTGTATGCATATAAAAAAGTTAAATATCCTTACACGATTTCGTGAATTTCGTATAGTTGTATAACAATTGTTTTAGTCGTCATGTCCCGATTTTTAGTTGTACCGATCTGGTCACCCTATGTAAGGCCCATTTGCAGTACTCTTCATTTAGATTCCCAAACATATTTAATGTCTTCAGGTTCCCTTACCAGTTATCACTTAATTGTCAGCATAATATAGGATACATAATTTTCTGCCTTTTACTGCTATTCCCATTCAGCTACATCTTCGTCTCCATTGTTTAATTTTGCATCTATGTAGGTATATATTAAATAGAAATGGGGCTAGGTCACGGCCTTTTCGTCGACTCTTACGAGTATTAAAATACGATGTTACTTCGCTTCCAATTTCCACTCTCCCGAAAACCCTTCTATATAGTTCCTTTGCTGCTTTGACTAAAGTTACTACGTTGATTATTAGATGTTTTTGCAGAACTTCAAATAATTTTTTAATAGGGAAAGTATCGCATACTTCCGTCAGTTTTATACACGTAAATACCATGGTTATATCCCTTCCTACGGCCATTATTTACTCTATTATTTGTGTTTTGCAAAAAACTTGTCAATCGTCGATTGTTCAGCTCTGAAACCCACTTGATATAATGGTGGTCGTTTAAGAGAAAACCATTGTAATTATAAAAATTTATACTATTTAAAAATTGAATTTGTAGAAATACACCATAAATAAATAATTTAAATTTAAAATAAACACATAAATTCAGTAACAGCATGAAATACTTAAATCAACCTAAAATGTATTTTAAATACACATGAAACGAAATCAACTGCCAAATACTACTAGTACAACATTTAATAACATTTTAGCTCTTAAGATTACGTTTGTGGTTTTATTGTACTCGCTTTGAAAACCGATTTGACTCAACTTTGATTTACTACGTTTTTACCTGTTGTTATTTCAATACGGTAAAAACATTGTGTATGATAAACTGTCTGCCGACTCCGAACAGAGCGTAATTTTATTCCGCACAGATTTATAACAACAAAGTATTCTTTATGTGCAGTAAATATGTATATGTGTGAGTGTCCTCTTCTCCTTGACACTGACATTGAAGTCGTCTTTTGACCCACAAAGCATTGAAAATAATTCATATTGATTATGTGAAGTTATATTTTTATTTTAAGTCTAATTACTGTAATCTTACCATAGAAGTATTCGGCAAATATACAGTTACACTAATCATGGTCTGTAAAAGTTATAATGGCGTAGTTTATTAGCCATTAAAAATACAGGCGTATTAAATGTGGGTGTGTATAAATCAGTAAATAAATGAACTGTTTGAGATCATTCACTTTAATTTTTGATTTAGTTTAAACGGCCAATAACCTTTAAATAAGTTGATTTATTTAATTGATTCGTTTATTAACAAAATAAGCTTAAATTAAAATTATTCATGTTTTCTTCGAAGGACCTTGTCGAAATGCTAGATCGGTTTTAAAACTGTCCTCTCTTTATCAGTTGCAGTGTTATTTATTCGTAAAAAATGTGTTTTTAAATAAGCTTATTAATATTAACCTCTAAATATGTTCACTAAACATAAAAAGCTTTTGCAAACATATTAAATTTCGCTCAAAAATCAACATGAAATATTCTGCTTTTGAGGTATGTCCGTCTAAACACAAAGTAATCAAATTAAACCAAATGGGTCAGCAAATTTGACTCGGTGTGTGTGTACGCACACACACATATGTAATGACGCGATACAAAGCGAATGACAAAATTAACAAACAGAATAAAAATTTACCTTGTTCTTGTAAAAGACACTGCTAAAAGTAATTGTTTACATAACTCGTTTGATAAGTTCTAGTAAATAAAGTGGCAATTTACAACCAAAATAAATAAGAATTATTACAAAAAAATTTATTCAGAATTGTTGACATAAACTCTTGTATTTTTAAAAAGAGAAAAAAAAAAGTTTTTTAATTATGTATAAGCAACTCCGTTTTTCATTAAAAAATAGCAACGTTGTCATTTATCTCAGAGTGTGAAGCATGCTAAAATAAATTAATGTCGCTAATTTATTGTGTTTTAGTAACCACAATTTTTTTTAGCAAGTTTGTTGCATGAACAATTGCAGCGAAATATTTAGGATTTAAAAATAATTAATTTGACAAACGAAATTTTAAATGAGTATAAACGAGGTTTGATAAATTGTTTAATTATTCATTCATTAACTAAAAATGTTTCGAAATGCAATACCAGTTTCAGAACTCTCGTCTTTTCGTCGGTTTGCAGTCTTTTTTTTCCCACAAGATATGCTAAAAAAAAGATTATGGTTTCTGATAAAAGTTATCTACATATGTGCATTACGAAACGATTATAGTTTTCTACAAGTGAACTTAAATCAACAACAGTAGATTATGTAAAATTGGATCTTGTACATTATTGTTCAAGTAGACTAAACAATTTAATATAAATTTCAAGGTTCTGTAATGCTGAACAAGTCACACCCAAAAGTGTTGATACATATGTACTTTTAGTTTTTCCCACTGTTTAGTAGTAAAAGTTTTGTAGATGAAATTAAAAGTTTTATAGATTAAATTTTCTTTACTGTTTATATTCAAAGTTGTAAAATAAACTTTAGCAAACACCTTTATTTGAATAAATAACAAATGCAGTTTATAAACTAAAAATTCTCCAATAAACACGTTCAGCTATTAAAGTAAAAAATATATATATTTATTTAAGATCGCCATGCATGTTTAAAAAATAATTTTAAATAAAAATAAATTTTTACTTAGCGTTGTAGCTAATTGTATATAATTTTCATCTTACTCATACAGGGTGGTTCACTTTTTTTTGTAGCAGGATTTTAACAGTCGATACAAAAACGTATTTTAATGTGAATATTCCATATCAACATGGGTCCATAAACGCTTCATTTTGAAGATACAGGGTGTTGAAATTTTCGAAAAAATATCGATAATTTGTAACCGTTTCGCAACCAGTAAATATGTTTAAATAAAATTTAGTATACCTACAGCACCACATTCGGTGAAAAAGTCAAGCCCCACAAGAAACCAGTGGCGGAGTTGTGGGGGTTCATTAACCAAAATAGTGCAGTTGTATTCAAATTTGCTTTCTTTTCCAAAAATGTAACAATATACAGGGTGTTCTATTTGAAATAACAAACTTGGGGTCATTTCCGGCGAAACCGGAAGTGAAACAATATTGTACGTATGTTCAAATAATCGGGCCTTTTATACATGTCTAAAGTTTCATTTAATTAAATACAAAACTAAAGAAAAAAGGGGGTGTCCAGAACTCAGTTACCTACATGCGAATACCTATAGGTAGGTTTTTAAATGTTGTTATGATTTAGGTCCAATGGATTACAAACTATACTGATAATCAAAAAATTGGTCAAGTAAAAAGTGTTTTTTTATCAATATCTTTCTAATTATGCAATAAAAACCGGATGGTTCTATTTAAGTTTTTATAGTTACTTCCGGATTTGGCCACTTCCGGTTTAATCACGAAAACCGCTATAGCGTCAATTGATTCTACATATGCACTTTTGTGATAATATTTTTCGCCATCTTTGTCAGACGTCGCATTTTCGAATAATAGTACTGGTACGGGTGGTCTGAAACACCCTGTATTTTAAAAATAGTTAATTAAAGGTAATTTTTGACGAATACTGAGCCAATTTAAGTTATTCGGCAATTTTAATTAACAAATACTTAAAATAAAGTCAGAATACGATATATATTAAGACATACTTTAATATATTTTGTACATTATTAAAACTAAATAATCTACTTGTAATATAAGACACCAAACATTTTTACTAAAACTTTAAATTTAAATCATTGTTTAATGCAATTAATTTTAATAATAAACACTATTTTAATATTATTTCACATTTATTAACTAGCTCAACTGCTATTGTATATATTTTACTAATACGTTTATTAAAGGACCAACAAAAACAAATACAATGTTATTTTTCGTTGCTGTTTTTTTTGTGCTTAAATTATCGATTTTCAATTTAGTTAAAAATAACGATTATTGGCCACTGGAAAAAGTTTTTTTAATGAAAACTCTTTCTTCATTGGAGTAATTATTCATTATTTTAAATTTTTTAAAAATATTTTTCTAATCTAACTCTAAGAAATAATTAGATTGATAGATAAATACTGTCAAAATTAAATTTTAATAAAGATCATGATCTTTCAAATTTCAAAATAAAATTTTATATTAATAACTAAAATTAAAAATCACACCTTGAGTATTATTATTAGTACCATTGTATGCGCAATACTTTTATTTTTCTATTGGTACCAAGGTACCATTACCTTTCCTATAAATTATGTACGCGGACAGAAATCCAAGACGATTTTTAAAGCAGTATTAAATTCCTATGTTCGAGTTTGCCAGAGGACACCCTGTGTACAAGTACATCTAATTTATATCTGCCTTTTGACTACTATGTATATTACATTGTTTTATTGTAGTAATATTACACAATGAAATATTTTACAACGGCAGTCTATGGACAAAATTATTAGAAAGCTCCATAAAAAACGTAATCTTGTTCACTGAATTTTCGGTGGAAAATAACTGAATTGTCGGTGAATTAAGTAATGGAATCAGGCAGCATTTTAATTTCATTCTGGCGGTTTTCAACTCATGTTTTAAGGCAAAACTAAAAGTACCACAGGATAATACAGGATAACGACGTTAATATTTCGTTCCACCAACAGAAGATAAATTGCAATATCTGTTGTTGAAAACTACCATAATAATCAAATAACATTCATGGAATTACTGAAGGCTTTTGGAGGCGTCAATTAATATTTATTGATATCGTCATTTCATTTAACGGTTGAACAGACGTCGGGCATAAAAACGATAACTGCTTACTCAAGATACCACTAAAAGTGTTCACTTTAATGAGAAATTATCGTTCGAAACATGAGTCGTATAAACTTTAGTATTTAATGCACTTGAAGTATGTGTTTGCGTTGTATTGCATTTAAACAAAAACAACTTTATGACACTTTAGGCACGTTAAAAAAACGCGACAATAATTTTAACATGTCACTCACGCTTAGATGGCTTTGTTTTCATTATTAAATATAAGCGCTAAGCAAACTACAGTACAGGGTGGTCCAAATTCGATGGGATTGCATGGGTATCTCGGTTAATATTTAAGATAGAGAAACGGTTAAATTACCAAGAATGTGCAGTTTTTTGGGACAAACTCAGAACCGTTTTCAAAAATAATTTTATCATTTCCGGTTTTCGAGTTATTGAATAAAAAGTGTTTTTTTGTCATATTAATAATGTGTCATATCTCCGTTATTGTTGTAAATATCGAAAATATTTATTAAGATTATTTTTAGATATTTTTATGCTTAATTTGATTATCCTAAAAAAAATATTTTTACGCTCGCCGTTAAAAAGTTATTACACAAACTTACCTTTTTTTTAATGGGAACGATAGTTCGCTATGACGTATTTAAATTCTAATTTTTTTTTCATTCCAAATATATAAGGGTCGATGTATTTATTATTAATAATACGCAAGTTATGAAGGTTTTTTTTTTTTTTCTAAGAAAATCATAGTAGGCTGTGAAAAAAAAAACTAGGTGTAAAACCTTATAAAACTCATATGGTACAAGTTACCAAGGTTTTTAAATTTGTTGTTGTAAACATCAAAAATTTTTGAACCCAAGATAAACAGCAATATACTACATTACTGCTGATTCCGAATATGTTGTTGTTATCTTATGTTCAAATATTTACAATGTTTATCTCAACAACAAATAAGAAAACCTTGGTAAGTTGTACCACATAGGTTTTATAAGGTTTTACACCTTGTTTTTTTTTTGTTTTCACAGCCTACTATGATTTTCTTAGAAAAAAAAACTAAAAAACCTTCATAACTTGCGTGTTGTTGAAAATAAATACATCGACCCTTATATATTTGGAATGAAAAAAAAATAAGGAATTTAAATAGATCATAGCCAACTATCATTCCAATTTAAAAAAATATAATTTTGTGTCATAACTTTTTAACGGGGAGCGTAAAAAAATGTGTTTTGGTGTAATCATTTTAAACATAAAAATATCTAAAAATAATCTTAATAAATATTTTCGATATTTACAACAATAACGGAGATATGACACATTATTAATATGACAAAAAAATACTTTTTATTCGATAACTCGAAAACCGGAAATGATAGAATATTTTTGAAAACGGTTCTGAGTTTGTCTCAAAAAACTGCACATTTTTGGTAATTTAACCGTTTCTCTATCTTAAATATTAACCGAGATACCCATGCAATCCCATCGAATTTGGACCACCCTGTATACAGGCTGTCCCAAGGTATACTACCACTATCTTGTTTGTAACATTTAATTTGCGCAGGTCACAGCACACTTAAGAAAATATTTAATTTTTGACGTTACAAAAGGTAACTAAAATTGTGCAATTTTATTCAAAATTACGTCCTCTTTCCAAAAATGTAAAAATATACAGGGTGTTCTATTTGAAATAACAAAGTTCGGCGAAACCGTAAGTGAAACAAAAGTATACATAAGTTCAGAAAATCCAGTTTTTTGCACATATCACATGTCTAAATTGTCATTTGCCTAAAATCAAAACTAAAGCAAAAACGGCGGTGTACTAGAACTCAGTTACACCAGGCATAGATATGTCGAGTAAAAAAGCTTTGTACCATAAAAAATTTTTATATACATTATAGTTATAAGCAGATAAACATAACACCGCTATGTTTGTGATAAGTGGTGCATGAATTTTGGCAGAGAAGTGTAAATTAGTATTCATTTTCAACCAACATCCCCTGTGGCGTAACTGTAACTTAATCTTCAGTCGCCTGTGGATATTTTCTTTACTTAGTACGTAATAAACTAGTCCTTTGTAGCTAGAGATTAATCTTAGTATAGCTCTGAATAAAATAGAAGTGCTTGAATTTCATTCCTGAAGAGTTACGAAGTCAGTTCAATTGACGTAAACTGGTCTTATTTTGTTACTACAAAGTGCACACATAAAAAATTAATATACATTAAACACGATTCAAAAAAAGTAAGTGAGTTGTTTTTATTTTTCGTTCTATAACACTGAAAGTCAAGAATTATACCAAATTGCTATAAAATTATTGAAAGTTTTAATTTGGAATAGGCAACCAAAAACATGAGTTATGGGTAGTTCCGACTTTTGACTTTAGACTTTGGACCACAAAAAAACTACTCAAATACAGCTAAAAATGTTAAGTGATAATCAATTACAATTTATTTTTTAATACTGTATTATCTCATCCTTAAGCTACTTTAACTGCAATTAAAACAGTTTCCCTCGATTACTTTTCTTTAACGACGAACTACCCAAAAACTTTTGTCGTTGTACTGGCGTTTTAAACAGTTATTAAACTTAACTTGTGATGTTATATTACAACTCAGATCGTGTAAAATGTCAGTTTTCGAATTTATTGCTTACTCCAAAGTTATTAGTCCCTGAAAATATCGTGTTCACGTCACACCATATTTATTTTAAGTCAAATTTATTGTAGCAGTTCACCATTAACACTGGAATTTATTATTGGAGTAATAATGTCTAGCAACTGTTAACACCACTTTCCAAAAAATATTTTTGTAATTACATTTGATAATAAACTTATTATTTGCATGTTTTCGTTCTATTTTGCATAACATTCTAGTGCATCTTGCCTCAACTTTTGTAAATTACGTCACCAACATTTTGTTTACCTCATTTTAATGTTTTAGACATAAATATCCATATATTCACTGTCTTTTACATTGTTATTTTAAATACGGATAGGTGTGGGTATAAAACGTGCCTCAATTTCTATGTGTTTCTCAGAATATCGGATCAATTCTCACTTAATCTTGCAGTTTATACGTTGAACTTTTATCCTGCACGATTTTCTTGTTTTATGTTCGGGATACTTTTAAGACTATCTCTATCAGTAGTCCGTAATTACATTTTCAAATATAAATTGTTTAGGTAGAAGATCGAATTGATTAAATTATATGTACGATGTACATACAGTTTTCATGAACTGTGATGGCTTTAGCTGTAGTCTGTTCTATTCGAGCCACTAAAGAACCTTCGCAAACTATGGAAGTTTTTTGGGGCAACTTTAAATCCCGTAATTAACAATAAAATTATGGTAAGCAAGTTCTTGTTATCTGATTTATTTAAATGTTTCACGTTACTCCAAATGCTTTATATTTATTTATGGGATTTCTTTCAAAGCAAAAATTCATTGCCAAAATAAGATATTTATTTCATAACTTTTCTTAAGTTCCATTGAAAAGGAGACCGACTTGCTATTTCTTGTATCTTTTTATGTTTTCTACAAGTATTTGAAATGGAACATATTATACAAGCAAAAGTTTTTCAATAAAATTTAAATTAAACGCTCAAAAATGTAAAAATGGAATATTTCAATAGATTTCACTTTATTCAGAAACTACTCTAACTTTTAATTTCTTCAATCATAATACACTGAATTAGCTGAAATATGAAAAAATATTTCAGAAAACATTTTATAACTTCTGTAATTTGAATAAATTCTTATGCTTTGATTGTAAAGAAAAAACATCCTAAAAATATGAAGAGAAAAGTGTTCATAATAATATTTGGGCTCCCTTGTACGAAAATAAAACTTTTTATACGGTTCATATGGGTTTATTATATACCTCACATATATATTTTGTGTTGAATAAAGGAAAACGTACAATGACACATAACGAAAATAATTGAAGGCCATACATTTTATACGATTGATGTTACAATAAGTGAACAATGCACAAAAATTATCATCAAAATATTTGCAATTAAAACAAATTGCCACACAAATAACAACTGTGTTACAATTGAACTGAATAATTGAATTTAAATTTCGTGTTTCATTTTAAACTATAACTTGTCACTAAATGAACATAATGTAATCACATTTCTTCATCATCAAGTGTTTAAATTATTGTTTTCCGAAGTATATGGAATTTCTACAACTGTTATTATAAGCATTATTTGAAAAACAATTTCGTGATATAGCAGATACAACAATATCTAAAGTCATTTACTAGTGACGTACTTTTAAAATAACATTTTTTATTTAGTCATTAAATGCCATAGCCTTGAGAACAGCAAAACAATATTAGAATTTAAAAGTATATGCAAAGTTCGTTGTATCTTCGCTTGTTAATTATTTATAGTTGTATTGTATATTTTCTTCAAACATTTGTTTAAAATATTCAATCTATATTGTGTTCGCTATCTTAAATATTTCTACCCTAGTATTTATTATGAAACAGTGAAATAAATGGCAGCTTTGTTGTAAGAAAATAATGCATTTATGTTGTAAAATAGCTATTTATGTATAAAGGCCAAAAAGTGTAACTTTTTCGGCCGCGTCTGGTTTGCTGGCCGAGACGTAGTCGAGGCCAGCAAACAGGCAAGGCCGAAAAAGTACGATTTGGCCGAGGTGCATATTACATTTTTTGTGCGATCGAATTAAAAACAATTTAAATTTTTAATAATTTTTAAAATTATAGGTTAGAAACTACGTGACATTCTGTCACTGACAGATGACGGCGTATGTACTGCATTACCGGCCCTCTCCTTAGCAACGGCCGTAAAAGTTACTTTTTCGGCCGTTGCTAGGTTAGAAACTTAAACTACGTGACATTCTGTCAGTGACAGATGACGGCGTATGTACTGCATTACCGGCCCACTCCTTAGCAACGGCCGTAAAAGTTACTTTTTCGGCCGTTGCTAGGTTAGAAACTAAAACTACGTGACATTCTGTCACTGACAGATGACGGCATATGTACTGCATTACCGGTCCACTCCTTAGCAACGGCCGTAAAAGTTACTTTTTCGGCTGTTGCTAAGGGTAACGGCCTGAAAAGTAACTTTTACGGCCGTTGCTAAGGATAGGGCCGGTAATGCAGTACTTTATGGTTGCTAACGCGTCCGTCAAACAGCTGTTTCTAGTAAGATCGCACAAAAACACATTTTTTGTTCTTTATTTCTTTAAATTAATAGAAGGATTAAAAAGAGCGATTTATCTAAATAATTTAATATATTAAATTTCTACTTGTTTTATTTAGAACAATTTTGCAGTTTTTGAAACTTATTCTATCTATTTTCTTCTGTCAAAAAAATTAAGGTTTATTTAGATACCATCGCGCACGGTGATCATTTTTCCACAAAGTCTTTTACATTTTTCATGTAATTATAAAACTTGAAAGGTTATGTTTGAAAATTGGAGGAAAGGATACAAACTGCATGCCCTATGGTTTGACAAAAGCTCAGAACTCCAATTTTCATAAAAACTTTGATTTTATAACATTCAGGGGATGGCTCATGACACCCCATGGATTGAGCCACATGATAATAAAGTGCATATTTGATGCTCTACTGCAAATTTAGCCCCCAACTGAGGTAAAATGAACCACCCACAGTGTTTAAACAAAACTGCGACTCTTTACCTATAGAATATCAAAAAATATATAAATCACTAGTATTTTTCTCAAAAAGTTGCACCTTACAGAATAAGCAGACTTAGCATATGTAGAAATAAATTTGGTGAATTCTAACCCACTTATTAAGAAAGAGCACGAAATGCTTTATTAGGAAGTATTAATATATACAGTTATTAATCAAACAAATTTCTTGTCAAGTGGTTCAAGTCACCCCGCGCGACGGTACCACTAAAGCTCTTAATTTACCCAGTCAATCCTAATTATAAATCTGAATGAACTTTTCATTAAACTCCTCCTTGTAGATATTAGGGATTGTAATACCGGTAAACCGGTTTACCGGTTTACCGGTAAATCGCAAAAAATGCTCTTCAAATTTTACCGGTAATTTGGCAGTTTTTTACCGGTAATTCCGGTAATTTTACAATATCTTTCTAATCATGATAAAAATCTAAATCAAATAATCGAAAAAAAAATTAACGTATTTTCAAAGAGAAAAAATAAGGGGAAAGCATACAAATGGCATATGATTGTTTGATTATTACTCACTACTCGACCAACAAGTGTAGTACAATCCGAAAAAGCTTTTTTCGCGGCTGGATTATTTTGTACAAAAATTAGGTCGCAATTAGGAGACGATAGTTAAGATAAATTATATTTTCTACGTGGTTATTTTTTAAGAAAAGTTTTAAATAAAAAATATTGTTAATAGTTTGACAACATAGGTAGGTATATTATGTTAAATCATTTTATATTTTATGTTCAGAATAGTTTTATTTTCATGTGTTTTTTGTAATGCTGGATTATATTTTTTGTAATATTTTTATTTTATATATTATATGTTGTCATTTTATATTGTGTTATATTAATATTACATAAAAATATATTAGATACGTTAATGGCTGTTAACTAATATATTGCATGAAACTAATTGGGATAGTTTAGGCTTCAACTATATCAATCAGTTCCATAATAAATAAATGTATATAAATATATTTATTTTTAATATGGTTTTCGGAGTTTATCCGGGTAATATTTAAATTGGCTCGACGTTTCGGCAAGCTGTCACTATAGGGGAGACGCGGATAAACTGCGAAAACTACATTAAAAATGTTAGCAACCGCAAACAATCTAAAAAGGAACAATATAATATAAATATATATAATAATATGATTTACCGGTAAATTACCGGTAAACCGGTTTTGATTGACAGTTTTACCGAATTACCGGTAATTCAAAAAGTCGGTAAATTTACAATCCCTAGTAGATATGCTACACTAACGATCTCAATATCGAAGTGCTTTCAAAATTTTAATTAAATTATATGGTGTATAAGTAATTAAAAAACACACTTAAATTAATTATAGCCATTTTTATATCACCTAATTTTTATTCATATGACAATTCATGACTTTTATTAAAACAGCAAAGTTTAGAAATATGAGCCGCAGATAAGAATCTAATCCTTAATAAGCAATTTTATGATGTGTATTTATATGCATTAATACATTGTCTATAATGATTTAAATCGGCTGCAGTAGCTAATTACGTTGATCAAGTCACTCATAAATTCATAAATTATGACAATATTTAATAAAACCCTTATGTTTTCGAATGTATCTACATTACAATAACTAATTAGTAATTTATGTCACAAACAATTGTTCTATCTGTGTGATGAAATGGTTATTTGTACATTGATTAATTTACCAAAGCATTTTACCGTAGAGTAAATTATTTGAGGTTGTGTTGTATTGACCCAACAACGACTATTTCACTCAAAATAACGAACGCGACCATTTAGATACAATTGTCGAAATTCCTAATCAAATGACCGTATTCTATGTTCGTGAAGACAACCTCTTATTTGTGCAAATGGACTGTTCCGAGGATAACGCAAAGGGAGCCTTTTATTATTATTTTTTGTAAAGGATAGCAGTGATAACTAATCATGCGTGAAACTGTTTAATAAATAATTTATTTAATAAGTCCTTGTTCACAATGAACGTAGTACGTAAGAAAGACATAATATTTCCGTAATTCTTAAAGTTAAAATATCTAGAAATAAATACAAGTGTTCACAATGGGCGTAAGACATAGTACGTAATACGTAAAAAGTACGTAAAACGTCGTTGGTAGCTTAGCACATAACCTCAGTTTAAACGCGGAAGGTTGTTTATCTTCCAGGAAAAATAATTAATCTAAAACATTAAAAACATAGATAGGTACTTCAGTTTGTTTAACAGATATTAAAGTTCTTGCAGTAAATTATTGAAGCAGATGCTTATCAGACTTGCGTAGTTTTCACGTAAAAATTACGTTCATTGTGAGCACTTGCGAAAATTACGTACTAAAACTAACGATTAAGTTCATCTTATCTACTAAGTTCGTTTTACGTTCTAACCAGGGAAGGTCACGATATGTTGTCGCTAAAATCTGATCAAGGCTGTGTTATACATCAAGAACATCAAAACTAAATGCTTTGCAGAGTTATACGTACCACTCGCCATTTCCTTCGGAAAAATAGGGGAAAAACTGAAAAATTGGTATAAAAAGGTAATTTTTGCGATCACGTTGGCCATGAAACCGTCAGAGACAAAATCGAAATTCTTCTATATTCCAATTCGCGCATCCTTTGCAAGTAAAATGGTGCAGTTTTTGAAAAAATCTATAACAGTTCTGAAGAAAAACGCCTATGCGACTTGCATA
The DNA here is from genome assembly GCA_947652605.1 of Elmis aenea. Classification (NCBI taxonomy): domain Eukaryota; kingdom Metazoa; phylum Arthropoda; class Insecta; order Coleoptera; family Elmidae; genus Elmis; species Elmis aenea. The sequence goes on from OX393576.1 coordinate 15,720,403, forward strand.
GCCGGTTAACATAGGGAAAACCGTTTTTACAGGACCTCGTTTTTTGCGTTTTTCTCCGGAACCGTTTAAGATTTTTTCAAAAACTTTGCACCATTTTACTTGCAAAGGATGAGCGCATTGGTAAAATAGAAGAATTTCGATTTTATCTTTTGCTGTTTCACAGCCAACGCGCTCGCAAAAATTACCTTTATTATTTAACTTTTCAGTTTTTCCCCTATTTTTCCGAAGAAAATGACCAGTGGCACGTATAACTCTGCAAAACATTTAGTTTTGATGTTCTTGATGCAACTAACACAGCCTTGATCAGATTCTAGCGACAACATATTGTGACCCTTCCTTGTAACGAAATACAAGTATTATATTTATTGTGCAATGTGTAGGATTCATTCATATGGAGATCCTACAGTGAGTTTTCTCTCAATGTCTGCTATAAACATCGAGATCGTCGGTAAATAACAAATATAAAATATTATATTCTGTTTGTTGAAGTACTACGTTTTGTTTTGAAATGTCGTATTTTTTTATCTTTATTTTTATGGAATTGCTATTTAAGTTCACTGAATGTTAGTATTTTTAAAACTATTTGTAAATAAAGCCATGAATAAATAAGAATAATAATCTAAATCTAACTAAAACGTGAGTGCTACTAAGGCTAGGCGCTGACATGCAATTATTAGTTGTGCAACAGTTTGGTTGCGGGAGTGATCATCATTGGTTTATATCAGCAATTCTTAACCGGGGGCCGCGGTCCCCTGGGGGGCCGTGAAAGATTTTAAGAGAGGCCGGGAAAAATTTATAAAAGGTTTTTACTTTTTAAAATATTGAAATCTTTAAAATAATATTTTTTGCTCCGTAGTTTACTTGAACCATCGGAGAGATATCTTCTTAAATAAATCGTAATATTTTTGTTACTACAAACTAGGGGGCCGAGAAAATATTTGTGAATATTTAGGGGGCCGCGACTACTAAAAGGTTAAGAACCACTGTTCTAAAGTACGAGGAATTTTGTACTTTAAAAATATATTGTACTGAAGAACAATTCATCTAATTTAAGCAAACCTGTATCTCTTGCAATAAGCGAGATCCCCGTGCTTAAAATGTGATCTGGGACGCCATGTAGGTATAGGTAGTTTGTTATTTATTTATTTTTTATATAATTAGAACATCGGTAACGTCTTGTGAATCCTTTGAAAAAATGATTTTTTATACGTTGTGTTGCTACAAAGTGTAACATATTAATTTTAATAATTAATATAAAACGGAAACTTTAATGAGGTGTTATCAAAATTTAGTCAATAAATACAATACTATAGAGCAGCGGTGGGCAAACCGCGGCCCGCGGGCCGCATGCGGCCCTCCATGAATTACTATATTAGTAAAAATGTCTATAATATGTATGTATAGCTTTTTTTATACCTTAATTTTTTATCGCTCCCAACTTACACATAATTAATAAGTTGTTATTATAATAATTTTTTTTTAGTGCGGCACTTTTAGTCACACTGTTTGCGCAAACTGGCCCTCTTTAAAAAAAAGTTTGCCCATCGCTGCTATAGAGGCACAAACCTAATAAATACAACATTAAAGTTAACAACGTAAGGTATCCCAAATATAATAAACTCGATTGTCACCCTCTCAGATACACAACAAGGTTTTAGAAGCGGTAGATCATGCTCTGATGCCTTTTTTTACTACAAGGCAAACAGAAGAAAAGGCCATTGAATATAATGTACCCGCTTTTCTCTCTTCTATCGACCTGCAAAAAACTTTTCACAGTATCCCGCTACCAGACGTTGTAAAAATATTGTATAAAAGACAGGTAGCTGAGTCTATGATAGAACTGGCATATGTGCATTGACAACTATATTATACCTATAAATAAAAATTAATGGAGATCCTGCCAATCCAATTACTGTAAACAAAGGAGTGAAACAAGAAGACCCCTAAAGCTCCTTGCTATTCAACTTTGTGATGGAGGAATTGATTCATACATTAATACAGAGCAACAAAGGATATAGAATGGGTACAAAGTTAATAAAGATGATCTGTTATGCAGATGATGTAGTCCTAAGAGCAAGAAATAAAGATGATGTTACCGAAATAAAACGACAGTCTATTTGTGACGTTTTATAATTAAATCTGCTGGGAAAACGACCAATTATTTAAGCGAATCAATAATACACTCCATTTTGACAGTTTCATCGACTTTAAGCAGTATAATAATTAGGATAGTTAACAAAACCGTTTTAGCTCTAGCTTCTCCGATAAAGTAATTAATAATTTAAAGTACCTTATCTCCAATGGCTTTAATTTAAAACAAAAACTTTCCTGTTCTGTAACGGCACTTAATTTAATTACATAATTACTGATAGCAACAATAAAAAATAAATAAATGGTAAACTTTACATCTTTAAACACTTACTTATTGTTCCTTAGGGCTAAGAAAAAATTATCATGAATTAAAAGAGTAATAGCGTAGTGTTCAAATTGTCTCAAGCTAGAATCTCTTTATAAATCAGACTTACTTTAAAAACACAAAAAAAAGTAAATGATATCCTAGCTTCGTATACGTAAATAACACGAAACGGCAAATTGAAAAAAATGCTGACTGTTAACAAACCTAAACACCCGAGATGTGGAAAATTAAACAATAAATTACAATTTTCAGATAAGATCTACCAACTTTCAAATTACTTTTAAGATTGCCACTAATAACTCTACTGTGAGGAATTAATTCTAGTTTAAATTGAATTTAATGAATGCTGAGTGTTATTTAGAGTTGTCTAGGGTAATTAGTTGATGCTGTAAATATTTGCAGTAAATTTATTTTGTGTGCTGTACAATGGAAGCAAAGTAATTTGTTAGGAATAAATATAAACTAAGAGTTCAAATTAACTTTTTTTTAATTTGCTTTTCTACTAGTAAATACATTACACAATTAGTTTTAAACTATACAAACAATGCTTAAACAACCATGAAACTCTAGTTAGAAAGTACAGTGTTAACAACGTGTGCCTTTGCTAATCTTTGCATAAATCGAATATATAGAACCTAAATAAAACGTTTTTAGCAAAAACCAAATGTCATGTGTCCCTTCATATACAGGGTGTCCCAATTATAGTAAATAGCATGGTGATCTCGTAAACGGTAAGAGATACGGAGTTGGTGAAACGGGTCAAAATAATCTATTGTTTAAGAGCAACTATTTTATTATAGTATATTACATAAGAAGAGTTGTAAGAAGCATATTACGCGTATTTCCACGAGTGCGTAATTGCTTTACAACTCGTGTTATATAGCTTACTTTTTCTACGAACACATAATACGTACGATTTTAACGGCTTTTTGGCTAATATACACATGTAATTACGTCGTCTTGTCAATTTTGACGTAAGATGGACGTGAGCTTACTTTGACGTTTCTAGACAAGAAAGACAAGAAAGCGTTTTGCTTGCCGTGCGTTAAGACTCACTTACCATGCATGCAGGCTGTACAGTAAGAGTCATTTACATTAGTGGTCGTAGAAATAAAAATATAGTTTTTGCGCTATTAATAAAAAACAAAACAGATCTGGTTTTTGTTTTTGCTTATAACTTGCTTAATTGAAATCACACTCAAAACATTTTTTGACATTATTGAAGCACTTTTTACGCAGATTTGAAATTTGTTAGATAATTTTACCTATCGTCATTTGTTTTTGTTATTTTTACATCAGCCGTATTTAAAATGAGAAAGCTGAACAATTTGAATAATACATTTTTAATAAAAATCGACATTTTAAAGGTATTTATGTGCCATTATATAAATATTTACTCTCCCCTATTAATTACAGAAACGGTTTGTAGGAAAATTTCCAAAATCAAAGTGGCGATGCGCTTTTAAAGTATTTTTGTTTTTTACGTGTTAAGGAATAAAACGCTTAAAGAGTCTAAAAATTTAAATGCTTTCAGATAACATTTATTTATGGGTTAACGAAATTAATTTAAACAAATTAAGCGTAGTTCGCACGGTGACACTAGCGTCGCGACATAAAATGCCACGACTCTCTCGACATTCGGTGTGGCGGCACTGGGTGTTCCACACGTAAAATGATATAATTGAGCGTCGCGACATCAAAATAAAAATGGCCGCTCTTTCTTTAACTGCAGCAACGAGTGTTGTAGAGCAAGTAATTGTTTAAAAGTCGCTATATTCGAGAATAGATTTGTTCCGTAAACAAGGATATTGTTGATAATGCTCTAAACTCGTTGGAACATCTATTGAGGACATGATAAATTGGAAATCGATGACAAACAAATGTAGGTATATTATTTGTCTGTTATGTCAAAATATAAAAATATGGTAGGCTTAGGTCAAATGCCGCACTGTCAATATCGGTGTCGCGACATCGCGGCACTAGCGTCATAACATCGTGGCACCGCGACATCAGGCTGTTCAGACGACGACATTTGATGCCACGTCACCTACTGTCACGATGCTAGTGTCACCGTGTAAACTAGCCTTTAGGCACAGCTGAAGAGTAAATATAAAACAATTTTATTTTTTGTGCCGTGTAAAGTTCATTTAAAATAAACTAACCTTGACATTGACACATTCGTCAATATACCCCAGTCATTAAACTTTTATTGATCTCCATTAATATTGCCGCCACGAAATTGGAAGACGGACTAATCGAATTCCTAATAAAATTATTTTGATAATGGTCGTCAACGATCACTTGTTGATTTAATCAAAAAAATAAAAGTGTTATGTTATCCAGTGTTACGGCAAGGTTATCGCTAACAACCCCATTATTTCTGCTCATCTATCAAATACACTAATAAAATCGACGTGATGGGTGACAAATTATGTCTGTACAGCAGGTCAATGAATTCTGAATGAAATATGTATTGTATGGGTTAAATTAAATCTGTCGCAAGTCAACAATAGTTCAGTATAAGTTTGCGATTCAAATCCTGTATTATTCAATTATTATATTTGAATTATGTGCGTCTGCGATATCATATATTCACGATTGGTAATGCTTCTGTTTCTTTTTTGCCAAAACGGATTTTCACGTTATTGTCACATATGTTGAAAATTCGTTTGTCGTGCAGATTATTATATAACCAACAATGACAATTAAAGCTGTTAACTAACCCTTTGTTATAGAATGGGGCCTCACCTGACCGCAGTGTTTACGTAAAATAGCAATTTGCTGGAGAGCATACAAAAAAATTTAAAGGACTCGTTATCTTTAGCAAGCATTCCCTAATGTAAATATATTATACACGATTGCAATTTGGACTTTTTTTTACATTTTAAGAGGTGTTAGTTTCCGACAATTGGAACTTGTAAATATGCATGAGCCCAAACTAATGTTCACTCACTGATTTTATCACAATTTATAAAAAAGTAATGATATTTTAAATTCAAAAGTAAGGTAAAAAAAAAGCATGCGCGTTATCATTTTTTTGCTTTTGGATAAATCCTTTGATCTGAACATACCATTCTACAACATATTTAAAATAGGACCATTCGATATTATTGAGGGCGCAATTTAAACATATTTAAAATAGGACCATTCGATATTATTGAGGGCGCAATTTAAAATTTCGCCTGAAGCGGCCATAACTTGCCTACGTCAAATTAACTAAATCGTAAAATTTGTAATGTTAGTTTACTCTCTAAATTATTTTTTGATATGATAATTGTATATTTAATATGAGAATAAATATGTTAATAATGTATTATAGAAGTTTTTATGCAGCCATTTATCATTATTAAAGGTTTAAAAATCTATCTCAACAGTGATTTATTTATTCAACAAAGAAAGTTTATTGATTACCCTTGTTTCTGCATTAAAACAAGTGACTAAAAAATATGTATGACAACTTTTATTAACACTAAACTCTTAATTACTCTTTCAAATCATTTTTGAAATAATGCAATATTGATGTTGAGTATTCTGCTCTTAGATGGAACCATACTCGAGTTTACAGAATATTCTGAGTTCTTTTGAATAATTAAAATCATTTTAACTCGGGGCTTAAATGAAAAGTTTACATTTTAAGAACAATATTTTGAAATAAAACAGTGAACAAAGCCTGCATGTAAATCACGTACACATACATAAATTATAAAACTGTAGTTCTTGTCACTACATATTACGATATTTATTGTGTATGAGAAGAGATAAATGTCTTTACAATAACTTATAGCTTCATAAAGTTACAAGTTTGTTGTATAGCCACAAATCTTAGATCAGCTATTACAACAAAGTTTAAAACGACATGATAAGTTCAAATGTACTTGTTAGTTTGAGTTTAAATTTTGCTCTTCACTCAAACCTTATTCAAAACAAACTTCTTTACGAAACAAATAAGTAGCCACTGTTTTGGAGCGTCTGTGGTCGTTTGTCACATCCTCGTCGTATTTTTTTTTGTCAAGAATCTTCTTTAAAGCCTCTTCTTTCTATTGCTGTCTTTATTTCATCTTTCCAGCGCTATCTTGGTCTTCTTGTTTTCTTTCTACTCGTCGGACTGTGCTCATATATTTGTTTCGGTATACTTCCTTTCTCAATTAATTTTATGTGGTCATCTTTGTATTTTTTCCACATTTTTCCCATTGTTTGTCGATTGTTTCGTTCTTCACATGATCGTGGCAAAATCTAATTTCTACTGTTTTTACTCAATTTTTTATCGAAATTATTTTTTATCCAAACTTTTGACCCATACATGACGCAAATTTCAATTAAGGATTTTAACATACGTATCTTCATTTGTTTACCAATAATAACTTTAGTACTCTAAAAATGCGAACTGATTTTAAAAGTAATTGTACACCCTTTTCCTATTTTAATAAAGGCATCTTTTTTTTCCGTCAGTCGTTAAAATGTTTTCTTTGTATTTTTTAGTAGCTGCAATATTTGCATCATCCTGTGTCAGATTTTTTGAAATAAGTACAAAACAACCACCGATTATCATTCTCCTACATATATCCAAACTTTAGAAATAAAATAAAAACCTAATTTTACCACTCCTCTTTACGGGGGTGTAACTCCGAAAGGAGACATCTAAGGGGGAAAAAATATTTAAAAGCCCCCTTAATTTTTGATAAGCAATGTCCTCCCGAATGTTTTCGCAATATTTAAGGAACACCGCAATAAGCTTCCTCAGCATATAAGAAATGTCTTCTATGTATGTCTTCGACACAAGTCTGTGAATAATAGTGTTTGGATAGTGATGTTACTCTCTTCAATTGGGACTCTCATATTACTACATTTCCTGATCCAGTCCCAAAGAAGACTTTAAATACAATTTTTCTACTACCACTAATGTAAATAACTCTTACCGTACAGCCTGCATGCATAGTAAGTAAGTCCTAACGCACGGTAAGCAAAACGCACACTTGTCTAGAAAGATCGAAGTAGCCTTACGTCAAACACTGCCTGTATGCATAGTAAGTGAGTTATAACGCACGGTATGCAAAACGCAAACTTGTCTAGAAATGTCAAAGTAAGCTTACGTCAAAATTAAGACAACGTAATTACATGTGTATGTTAGCCAAAAAGCCGTATGTATCGTATGTATTATGTGATCGTAGAAAAAGTAAGCTACATAACACGAGTTGTAAAGCAATTACGCACTCGTGGAAATACGCACTCGTCGCTAAATACGCACTCCCCACTACGCGGTTCCGTACGTAATATGCTTCTTACAACTCTTGTTATGAAATATATTACTTATTAAACAGTGTTGAAGCGAAGCAGCAAAGATAGTACAACTTTTTTTAAAATATATATCGCATTACAGCTAAAGCTTTTCAGTAAAACTTAGGTTTATATTTGCAAATCAATTTCGTTTTAATTCTTGTTTTGTATTGTCATAGACAGTGTAATAAATCTTTTTTCTTGTGACATAATTCAGCTATTGGGTGTAGTTTTTGTAGTGAAAGTTTTTTTTTGTAATATATCACAACTTATTATTTGAAAACCCTAGTGAAACTTGCTCGTTAGGTTAGAATACATTTTCAGTAAAATGATTTACAGTATTGTTATATTAAACTCGTCGCAAAAAAATAAAATCTGTTCCTTAGCAGCATTTAGATTATTTTTAGATCGACATATCGACCAAAATCTCTTTTTTTAAATTTTCTTGATACTATCAATTATTTATTATTTATCAATCACAATATTTTCGTTTTACAATGTATGGCGAAAGTAAAAATTAGTTAAATGACAAAGTTCCAATTTGACTTAGTTTATTTTTTTAAATAGTCTAAATCTAAAACAACGAAAAAAATGCTCATAATAAAATTAGAAATTAATCACGAGTTCTGAACCATTTTTTTTTGTTACAGGCAACCCTAGCCCAACTGTGTCGTAGCAAGCACGCGAACAGACATTCTAATTCAAGAATGTACTCATCTTTGACTAGATGGCCTCCGTCAGTCAGGAATTACCAGAGGTCTGCTTCCGACGGAGTGCAAGACATTCGTGTTAAAAATATTTCTTTTTTAAGTAGAAAATATGCCTCGGCGAAAGAACCGAACGAAATCAACGAGAGCAGCACATCGCCAACAAGAGAAAACAATATATCAACATTCAAACATACACCAGTTGAAAAAAATGCTTGCCACAGGAGTTACCGAAGTAGAATGGCTTCAGGAAGCAGCCAGTCAACTGTCATTACCACCTTAAGCAAATCCCTTTCGAGTGAAACTACAAACGTTGATCATAAAACAGCTCCATTAGGAAGGAGCATAAGCACTGTAGGGAACTACAAAAAAAAACGTCAACATTTTAATCGTCAAAACGGAGAAAGTTTGGGCATTTTTAGGCAAGGAGTATTTAGTATTTTTTATAAACCAAATTTGTCTGCAAAATTTTCAAGGAAAGAAAGCATGGGTAGCGCAAACAGTACAAATACCATAAGTAATTCTAGTCTACAAGATATGGATGACGGCGAATTCACCAGTTCAGATTTGGTACGGTATATGGGAGAGTTAAATAATGGAATAGCCTAGCTAGAATATACAATTTCAAGCAAGTATGACAAAAATATGTATTTACAGACAATATACGAATCGTCTATCTGACTTTGTCCCGTCTACAACAGTCAAAAGTTAAAAATCTTACTACTCATTACGTCTAAATATAGTGAACTTCGGTTAATTGGGACACATCGGGACTAAAACACTTTCTCCCTATTAAGCATTTACCCTATTTATAAGAAGTTGCTTAAAAAGCGTTAAAAGATTTATGAATATAATCAAAACACTCAAGTTATCTCTAGAAGAACAAACATATAGGGGTATTCGCGATTGTTTTTATTCTTGAGTTTGATCCTAATAACCGAAATTTACTGTATGTACATAGAAATACCGTAAATTAACGAAAACGTTTAACTTGTAATTGAAATTTGAAAAATTGAAAAATTGTTGACGATAACCGTGACAATTTTAATGACAACATTAACACCTTAAAAATGTTAATCTCTTACAAAGACTCTCAGTACACCTTACCTAAATGGCAAAAAGTATAATGAAAAATAACAAAAACTCTAGTTTTTAATGTATTTCAAAAAAACTGATTCATTAATTTCAAAAGAGCTTTAGCATTTTCTGTTTGTTTACTTTGATAAAAACATGTTTACTATACTAAGACTAAACTCTTTTAAATTTGTGGTAACTCAAAAACAGATCGCTAAAATACGAGCAATGCTGTAATAAATATTCGAAACAAATAGTGATTATATTCAAAGTTTTTTATTCTTTTTGATCTTCGAATATGCAATGTAAGATTCGCACGACGTATAAAAACAAAACCTGAAATATCCATCCCTGTCAAAACATTCATAACAGACTAAAAAATTTTTGGATTTTACAAACACTTGAATACTTTTTTTATTAAGAACAAACGAACAAAAATTAATTGAAGTTACTGTTCCATTAAAACTCACCAAATCCAAATCTACTGTGTACAGGGTGGGCAAATTTCGATGTTTTAATAGGGAATCTCGGTAACTACAAGAGGTATCAAAAAACGGACCGCGCATCCTCGATCTCTTCTTTCGAGAAAAAGTTAATGGTGAAAACTAAAATTGGTTATCGTCTTTTGTTTTCGAGTTATCGCCGATAACTCGATTTTTCGACTTTTCGTTTTATGACTGTATCTCGCTTGTTTATGAAAATAAACAAAAATAATTTTGACGTTCTACAGGCACTTTTTTAATAAGAATGCAGTGGCGTAGACAATTTTTCAAAAAAAAATCCGAGATTCCCTATTAAAACATCAAAATTTGCCCACCCTGTACTGTCATAGGATTCATATTATTTTAATTACACTACTTTACATTCGATTAAAGCTCGCGTTAATCGAATGTGAAGATACAAAATAATAAAAGTAGCAAGAGACAAATCACCCCGAAGTAGGCAAAGTGTGGGAAAACCACAGACAAAAATGAAAGACGGCCTGCGACATAACATATAGGTACTCTGATATAAAAAAAAAAGGTCTAAGCCTAAAGGTGCCTGTCCACGTGAGAGTAAACTACTCTCGATAGCAGCGTCGCCAAGGATACAGCCCCTGAGAGTAACTCGCGATTGGCTGTATCCTTGGCGACGCTGCTATCGAGAGTAGTTTACTCTCACGTGGACAGGCACCATAATACTGAAGGATGAAGAGACCAAATAAAGCACGAACCGTATCGTACTTTTATAACTATGAGAGCGATATTTCAGTGACATATACATAGTTTTAAATCATTAACTAACGACAGTCTTGCACAGGCAACTATGATTACCTATAAATTACTTTTTTCTTGCAAATTGACGAATATCTTTAGGAATAGGGTTCACAGGTTTTGATCATTATTTAGAAAGATAAATGAGGTCTACCCGTCTACTGAATAAAATCAAGGGCAGCTGAGCGCGGTAAATTATAAAGTTTTATCATTTGGCTAGGAAATGAAGTGCAAATGTAGTATAACCAGAGGTGATATTCAGCCAGTACCACCGGTACTAAGTACCGGTTGTTAAAATTAAAAGTTAAAGTTAATATTCGAAATAAAAAAGTAATTACCGAGTTTTGCAGTTTTTATAACAGAACATGATAATAATGAGGAAAAGGTCAGCTAAAAGAACGATTAATGAGCATTTAAGGCTCGTTTACATTGGTCGAGTTAGTAGTAGAGTAGATTGGTCGAGTGCTTACTATCCTGTTACTAGCATAATGTAAACAGTTTGGGATAGTGAAAGACGAGTACTAAAGATAGTAGTTGGTAGAGTAGAGTGGATATCACATGTGGAATAGTACACTATACTCGCCCGTTCCCCCACCACAATTCTCACTCTACTATCCCGGCACTCTACCAATGTAAACAGGAAAATTGTAATAAAGTATAGTTGTCGGTCAAGTTAATTGGAAATAATTAGTTGATAACGTACAAAATGAAGTGGACAGAAGGTGAAACAATTAAATTAGTGGAATTCTACAAAGAGCATGAGTGTATTTGGAACATCGGGAGTGCTAATTATAAAAATAAGCAAATGAGAGTGGCAGCGTATGAACACATAGTAAAACAGATGGCAAAAGAAAGCTTTGGTGTGCCTGAGTTAAAACAAAACATTAAAAATTTGCGGTGCACATATAGATACGTTTGCAGACGCTCCTAGCGCATCCCTTCTTGCAATGCAGTATCTAACCCATTTTCTTTTTTTTTTATCTCTTTCATACTCTATTAGTTGTAAAGTTTCATTCACCAAGATATTCGCAAATATTTTAAAGCACTTTTTTTCAATAACACTGTGACGACGCCGTGCGATGCTCATGGTAACAAACTTTAAACTAAACTTTCCTCTACCAAACTACTAGCTGTGTGTAAACGGTTACTTTATCAAAGTTAGTAGTACTCGCCTACTAACTCTACTAATGTAAACGAGCCTTTACTCTGCAATTTGCATTTTTCTGCTTTGCGCAATATTTTTAGATTGAACTTATCTGTGAGCAAATTTTTCGCGATAATAGTAAAATAAATCGAATTTTGCGCCAAACGGTGACAGATACGAAGAAAAATCTAGAGACACTTTTTGGAATAAAATGCTCTACTCTAAAGGGGGCTACACACCTTCCGTTTATCTGTGCAGTTTATCACGTGTGACGTCATGTCTGAACGATAAACTGTATGAACTGCGCAGTTTAGACCGGTTTTCACGCAGATAAAAAGTCTGTGCATTCGGACGCTCTTTTGCAACGATAACCTGCACAGTTTATGCAGTTTATCGTACAGTTTGTTCAGTTGTTTTTGATTATGTGCCTACACGATGACTTCGGTCTCAAAAAAAGATTCGCTAATAGCATTTATCGACGGCTACCGGTCCTTTCCCAAACTTTGGGATATCGAATGCGTATCTTATTCCAACCGTGTTAAAAAAGCGGCAGCCTACGATGTTTTAATTAAAAAACTTCTTCTTCTAGTAACACAGCTGCAATTATGCAACAAACTGCGGCTCTTCTTTTTCTGTCAACCATTGAACTTTATTTATTTAAGAATACACTTAGAACCAAACCTGTCGAAGGTAAAGAGAGAACTGAGGAAAAATCGGACGGAACTGAGCCGAAAACTGAAGGTATCCTACACACCTTCAGTTCAGATAAATGTACAGATTTTCACACAGTTATTTACGACAGATAACTGCGCAGATAAACGGAAGGTGTGTAGCCCCCTTAAAACAAGTTCGAGTTTGATTTTGAACGGGACCGTACTAGTTTTTTTTATAAAATTTATTGAAACTGAACCCCCACAACTGCGCCACTAGTTGCTTGTGGGACTTGACATTCTCACCGAATTTGTTAAACTGTGAGGTGTTGCTGTATACCAAATCTGGTTTAAATATATCAACTGGTTGGGAAACGGTTAAAAATTATCGATATTTTTTCGAAAATTTCAACACCCTGTATCTTTAAAATGAAGCGTTTATCAAAAAAGTGGACCACCCTGTATACCGAGTATTTTATTCTCGTCCTGCGTCTGTGAAAGTTTTGAATATGGCAAAGTGCACAGTGATTTGAAATTATATTTTAGAGACTGGATCAGAAATTCGTAAGTTTTTAAACCCAAGTTTCCATATTAAACGCTAAAATATAGACAATTTTTAAATGTGGAAATGTTTTATATCGATGCTGTATTTACATCGTTATCAAATTTTTAGTTTCTGTTTAAAGCAGTTCCTTTTAAAACGTGTAAGCATCACTGCAGCATTACGTGGTGAAGCTCAGAGTACTAGACAGACCACTTTATTTTGTGTGACCGATGTCACTACAATTTAACAGCAACTTTACATCAAAACGAGAATGTACTACAGATTAAATTAGGATGTCGTGTTCGACCAATCCATCATCACCATCAGTACCTAGCATAAACCTCTGGTGCAACATTTAAATAGGCAGTGAGTTACTTTTTTATTTAGTAGGTAAATTTTGTATCTACAATTTTTTAAATAAAAAAATTGCATTTTATTTAAAAATTTCACACCTCTATTTAACCTTTACAAATATATATAAAAGCTATACAGTTTTTTTTAAATATTTATTTAATCATTAAAAATTCAATGTGGAACTGCCAAGTACAGGGTGGTCCAAATTCGATGGGATTACGTGAGTATCTCGCTTAATATTCAAAATAGAGAAACGGTTAAATTATCAAAAAGGTGTAGTTTTTTGAGAAAACGCCAGAAACGTTTTCAAAAATATTTTATCATTTCCGGTTTTTAAGTTATTAGAAAAACTGTTTTTTGTCATATTTATAATGTGTCATATCTCCGTTATTGTTGTAAAAATCGAAAAAAATTATGAAGGATGTTTTTATGTAAAATTCAATGACACTCTTTACGCTCGCCATTAAAAAGCTATGACACGCACTTACCTTTTTTTAAATGGAAGCTATTATAGTTGGCTATGAATTATATAAATTTACTGGTTGAGAAACGGTTAAAAATTATCGATATTTTTTATCTACTAAAACACGCATTTTAAGCAAAATGTGAAAGATTGATCGATATTAATAGCAATTCTCGAGATGCTGCAAATTATCTGTAATTTTACCAAATCTTTATATCTCTTCGCGTAATTTGCATCAGATATATATTTTGAAATATTTCCATTAATTGATATAAACGATACTCATCCACTTCAAAATCGTTTGCTTCTTTCACTAAAATTCCTGCCACATCCAGATTTTCTCGGGTTGACTTGCTGGGGGAGTGATCTGATCATCATCAAATGACTTTATTAGACTTTGAATATGCAAATGAAGCTTCACTTCCGGTAGGTATTGTTTAATATACTCACAAGTTGGATTGAGTTTATTTAACTTGTCACTGCCTCCATTATTTTGTTTACTTGCATTTCGTTGTGATATTGAGCCAGTGGCGTAGCGGGGGAGGGACAAGGGGGTATCGATGCCCTGGGCGCCAGTCTTGGGGGGCGACGAGAAGAAACAATGCATTTATTTCATTTATTTAAAGCCAGAAAACTAAAATGTCATCATAATTTTAAAATTTGTTCTTATCACTATGGTGTATTTGAATAAATAATACAACAATATTTTACTTGAAACTGGCAAACTACAATAAAATACGGACGAGGGGAGGGCGAAAAAAAACTATGCCCTGGGCACCATTTAGCCTCGCTACGCCACTGGTATTGACAGTATCGTTTTATTTAAAGCATAATACTACAAGAAGACATTGTAAATGTTAGCAAAATAAAATTCTCTTTTTATTAGTAATCTCTTTCCTGGGCATATAGCTTCTGAAAATAGATCATTTATTAGTTGTTAAACATTTTTAAATTTTGTGAGAGTAGATTGTTAAATTTCTACACTGCACAATATTAATTTGATTAAAAATTGAAAGTATTTCAGTGTTGGTTCCTATAGTAATTAAACTTTTATGTAGCTTCATTTTTTTGAAGAGGCGTGAAACAGACATATCGTGGATACATTTGCCCATTTGAACTCCTCCGAGTATTATACTGTTTTTTGTAAATCGTTCTATACACCCCTATGTCGCATTTTTCATAACCCTTCAATTTAAATCGAAAAATGACTTCACACAGCACGGTCATTTTAAATAAATTTTTGTTTTATTCAATAACTTTTCAATTTTAAGTGCATCCTTAATTTTCAAAATTACAGTCAAATACGAGACCAAAATAGAAATGCGGAAACTCGTTGAATATCCTTCGCATATTATAAGTATAAATATGTAACAAAAAAGCTTTCACAAACAGATTTCAAATGACACCGAAAAGAGTAACGGAACAAATCAAAGAAAAATCTGGAATAACAATGGGAAATACAACGAATAGTGCATTGACACTGTCAGGGGTGTGTCACTGACAGGGCGTCAGAAATTATAAGAGTAACAAGTACGTTGAATGAAAACAAAAAACGTATACATTGGAGGCTCTATAACGACCAATGTTTCCATATACATATGTATAAAATACATGCTAATACTTGCAATTTTCTGTAACATAGTCAACGCACAGAAGATAAGTCAACGGTGTAGACTAAATCACTAAATACTCTTTCTAATGCGACGATTGGACCATAGAAAGCTAATATACATTTTTAACAGTTAAAAAAATAACATTCGACGTTAATGACCTACGATTTGTAAAGACTACAATAAATATATAAAATTCTGTTCCAAGGTTCGTAGTAATATGCCTCGGATTGTTAAACACTGCAGAAATCACGTTTTGTGATATAACATCATCAATTTTCATGGAGGTTTTGTTAATAATCCTAGTTATATTTTATTTCTATGATTGCTGCGAACTGTCGAAAGTACACTTTAGAAAGAGAAAAACAAGCTAGTTTTCACCTGTAGTTTGTTAAGTTATTGTTTAATTATGGATGGTGTAATTTTGGTGTGAGTGGCGGACGCAGAAAAAATATTGTATGTAACATACCCGTAGGCGAAGAGTGTCTTTACTGGACTCGTATGCACACAGGACTCGCCTATGGCCCGTCCCAAAACTGCTTACTCGTCCAGTAAAGTACCACTTTCCGGTCTTGTTACGTTAATAAACTATTAACACACCTGTGAGTGTTGCATAAAGATCTAAATGAATAGCAATGTCTACAGGACCGGTCTTAGGGTGATTGCCGCCTTTGTTTATTTATGAAAAAACCTTTTTTAAGGGGCTCACGGTGGCGTGGTGGTTTTTATACTAAATTACCACACCAAGTCCGTCGGTTCATTTTAAAGCTCAATCCTTTGATTTTGTATGAATAGTACAGAAAATATTGCACACAAAGCTGCGAGCCATGAATGAAGCGTATAATCAGAGAGTGAGAAAAGCGATTTCAAAGTAGCCCGTTCGAGGTTGGTAAATACCTCTTGTAAAGTTATGCATTCCATGCTAAATGAGAATAAAGGAAACTTTTAATAGACATGCATGTTGTGATTTCATTAAAATAATTTATCATTTAGCTACCCTTTCCTAAAAATACTGTGAATATATTTTTTTAATTCTGTAATATAATTTAGAAAAAAATTATAAAAAGTGACGGGTCGCCGCCTCCAGTCGTGGCCGCCTGTGCTCCAGGAAAAATAAATCTTATCCCCAACAAATGTTACACAAGGAATAATTTTTAAGGAGTTTTGACTTAAATCTATAGTCACGAACATTATGATCACTATTCAGTTAACCCTAAAAATCATTTTATTTTACGTAATTAAACTAAGGCGGAGAGAAAAGTGAGTAGAATAGTAACTTCAAATAAAAAATTAATTTTTGTTTGCTTTGTTCATTCGAAACAAATTTATTCATAAGTATTTCATATTTTACACAAAAACCAGTCATCCCTAAGGAATATAATTTCTCACAAAATACATTTCACTAAAATCAACATTTCTGTTAATTTAGTTATTTTTAAACTTGTCCATAATTTTTTTTTAATGTATAGTACACCTTTTTTTATAAAGTACTTGCGATTAATGTTATTTATGACCAGAAGTAATTTACAAGTCGCTATGTAGGTATTTTGATCGGTTTCTTACAGTGATTTGAAGTTTTAAAATATTTTATTACTAACTTGATGAAAATCAGTTATATTCTATGAACTGTTGTAAAATATGCCTTTAAAATTAAAAATCTACATGTCTTTAACTCAACATCAATGATATATCTTACTTATCCAATAATATTTCATACCTTGTAAATGGAAACAGTTGCAACTGCCGATATGGAGTTTACGATAATTTAAAAAGCAGTGTTTAAAATTTAAGCAATATGAACATTTCTTATTGTTTTTATTGACGACAACAACGGCTTTTTTTAATTCAATATATATTAGATAAAAAATAATGATAACTCGTATTTAAAATTACGTTAATGTTTAAACTAATTGCTGTGATTTACTTAGTTATATAGATAAAAATGTTAACAATAATTACATCATTCAAGTATGTATGTGGATTTTAATATTGTCTTCTTGTACATTCGTTGTGAAATAATGTATTTAAATGTTAAGAAATAAATAAGTTACATAAAATTACTAATTTTTTGATTTGTTCCTTTAGACAAAACACCTTATATATTTTGTTTTGTTTTTTTAATATGTACCCGCATAAGGTATTGGTATGTAGTATGTAGTACCTAAAATTAATCGTTTTCGAGTTATTAATGTTTTTTTCAAAAATATTGACAGATAAATAAATAAGTATTGTTCCTTTAAACAACATAACATTGTTTATATTCGGTAAAACTTGGGAATTTTAAAATTTCTTAACAACTTGAGTAATTTTTGTTTTTATTTCATATATAAAAAACTCTATTTTTGGATGTTTGCGCTTTTCTCAATTTCTCCTATATTAGGTTGTATCTTGTTTCATGTTCAAAATTTTTTGTACTAATCGTCTAATGCAAAAATCTATGGCGCATATAAAAAATAATAAAGTTGATAATGTTCCAGAGCAGACGAAACGTCTGATACAAAATCTAATTACGATGCTATACTATACTATAGATAGATAGACTATAGAGAATAGAATGTTGCTTCTAGAATCTAGAATCTAGATAGTATTTTTAATATTTAAATTTCTGTAAAACCAAAGGAATTGGAAATTCAAATCAATGTTTTACTCTCTCTTAAATAACTTTTGAACTAAGATGCCCATAGTACTTTCCTCATAAGATAAGCACCAAATTTTAAATCCATAGTAAATCCTACTATATTACCAATATTTTTTTTTTAAATAAGTAACTATATTTTCGTTGTTTGTAACACATCATAAAAGTTTATTTTTCTGAGATCCGAAAACAAAAAATTAAATAAAGTAGTGGCATGTAAAAAAATGATAGATTGCTTCATATCTATGAAATTGTGAATTATACAATTCTATTTAAAAACATCTATAAAGAATCTTTGTTACATTTTGTGCAGTTTTTGAAAATAATGACGTTACAGTCAATCGAAAAAGTTGGGCAACAAACTTTAAACAGATTTTCGTATTGTAATCATTAAGATTAAGAATTTGGACCATGCTATAGGTACATCAATTGTACAAGGATTAATAATAGATGTCCTATTTGGCCGCTAGTAAATACGTGGAGAATTTAGGTAAAAAACGTTTGTTGTTTTCATTTGCCCGCAATAAACTTATTCAAAAAGATATAATTTAGACCAGCGGTCGGCAACGTTTTTCCCTTCGAGTGCCAAACATTATTATATTTAAACCTTAAAAATTTCCCAAGGGCCAGCAATAATATCGACCTTTGTTTGGAAGAGCTTAAGTGTAGATTTTTTTCGATTCAATTTAATATTTTTGGACCCGTAAATTTTATATTTTGCCGTCCCAGACCCATAACAGGAAATGTTTGTGCGTGTCACTCAAAATATTGTCGTGTGCCACCTTGGCATGCGTGCCAACCTGCCAATGGTTGCCGACCTCTGATCTAGAGCAGAAAACAGTGCAAAAATTTAACAGCCAACATTTTCTTTAAGCGGGAAGACAATTTGTTGAACCTGGGATTAAACCATGTTAACCCTAGAACAGCATAATTAGCGGTGATATTGCCTAGTTTTGGAAATGAACTTGTATTTTAAGTAACACCAGTGTTGCTTTGTGCAATCGGGTCTAAAAAATTAAAATTTAAGAGTGACCAAATAATTAAAATTGAAATCTAGTGCAGAGATTGTAAAATAATGTTTTGGCTAAACTAAATCAACGCAAAAGCGTTACATAAACTGATTTGTAGCAAGTTTAATCTTTCACAGTTTTTATGAACAAATGAAAAATCAATAATTGTATCAGAACTTTTAAAAGTAACTATTAGTTTTCGTTTATTTTGATATGTCTTCGAGTTATAAAATCATACACTCGTAATTTCAATGCTTTGTAAATTTACGACAAAATGACAATCAAAATAAATCCAAAAAAATTTCGTTTTTAATGTAAAAACAATCAATGGTAAAAACATTTATCACAGTAATAAAAGCTCTAAATTAGTTTTAAAACACTTACCATATTTTAAACGTATAATTTCGCCAAGGAGCGCCATACTACTTTTAATTGAAATGTAAAGAATTTAATACCAACATTTCCTGTTTTCACTTAACAATTACAGCAACTGAACATTGCAAGTCCGCAGCGTAACTGGCTAACAATTTTGTTCAAAAAAACACATACAATACATGTGTGCGTCATAAGCTAGTAAAATTTTGAAACAAAAACTGATAAAACCTGTTCCCCTTACATTCTGCAAAACTTTGTAGTAAAAACCTGGAAAATTCAAAAACAGCAGGGTATTCATTAAGTTTTAAAAGCAATCACCATTTCATCACTTTTATTATAAAAAAAAACTAACTTGTAAACTGAAGTATTTATCACAAATTCACAATGCAAAACAAGAAACAAAGAATAATATAATATTGATTCTAATATGATAACAAGATTATTGCAAAAACCTATATTAAACTATAACTACTGCAATAAACAACACACATTTACAATTATAAAACAGAGTGTTCAATTACTTATTTAGCAACTAAAACAATAAATTATTCAAAAATGTTTATAAACAAAAATAATAAAAAATTCTAAATTAATTATTAGTACTCACTGTCATATTTAAACAAAAAAATTAAATAATATCACACAATAAGGCACGTTAGTAAAGCTATGTTTATACATTTTATTTAATGTAAATAAAAAATACTCTAATAAATTAAGATATTTAATTACAAATCAAACAATTTAATATAACAGATATTCTGATATTCATCTGCAATTTTAGTGCACACTTAAAAAATTCTTTTATTTAATGGATCCCTTTAATTGCACACACGATGCAACTCGTAAAATAATCCCATAGTAACAAAACAAGCCATCTCATGTCCAAGTATTAATTTTACAATCATAAATATTTAAAATTTACTGCCCAACACAAAATATATGATGAATACACACCTTATATAAAAATAAATGTAATCCTACATAAAACAAATTGAAAATTGCGAAGTGTAGTATATACCATCAAAACAAAATATAAAAGAATATTATGTTACCAAAACATTTTAAAATCATACAAGTATTGTAAATATATTTTAATTGATAATCATGAATAATATTCATGTTACATTGCAAATAATTTTAAAGAATATGCCAATATTTAAATGAAGAATTCATAATGCACAACATATACGTATTAATAGGCTGAGTAAAGTTATTATTTTGTGACAGTTTTATTAAATACAAGTGATATTGGAAAACTGCAAAAATAAAACTATTTTCTGGGTCTTTGTCTATACTCTATATATTACTTATTAAAGCTGTAATACAACCATAAAATTAAGACTAAGACATTTACAAATGTAATTGGCACATATCTGAGAATTTAATTAGTGATCAGTTTAATAACTGTAGATAATCAGATCTAGGTAAATATTAAGATTAGCAAAAATAAACAGTTCTTTTAAATAACGTCTCCACAGAGGTAACAATTTGTACACTATTGTCATTGCACCATACACAACTTTTGAGAGTAACTAACATGCTTTTGTGTAAAATGGTCCAAAGCTAAGACTCAACATTCAATCTGTTAAATTAGTGCAAAGCTGCACAATTTCAATTTTATTAGACTTTTTTTAAATTGTTAATTATTTCTTTCGATACGACCTTTAGCCAATGAAGTAAATTATGTGTCATTGATAAAATTTTGTTGCTATAGCTTAAAAATATATGTATACAAAGTTTATAATGTTTAGCTCTTACTTTTTTTAATAGATTGAGATATACAGGGTGTCCTCGTTATCACCGCAAATATTTTAAGTGGTGATAGAGGACCTTTCTCTAAGAAAAAATTTCAAGTACCATTTTTTTCTAAAATCAAATGCTAAGCAGATATCAACACTTACTTGATTTTTTTACACTTCTGCATTTAAAAGGCTCTGTCGCCAAAAAAAAATTAATTTTATCTTAAAATACTTTGAAGCTTTTTATTAGAGCATAAAATTCTCTACAAAATTGGTTAAAATTATTTTTGTCTACAGGCAATGGTTTAAAAGTTATAAAGCAGTTTGTACAAAAAAAATGTGAAAAATTTAAAAACTTTAATTGCTCCTTTGACTTTGCAACCGCTGTATCTTTAAAAAGAAAGGTTGTACAAAAAAAATCGACGGCCCATTCCGGATAGCAAATTTTATGGGCTACAACTTTGGGCTAGTGAAATTTTTAGAAAATCAAACCGATTTTTCGGAAAAGTCGATAATAAGGAACAGTGCAAAAAAAATTCCTAGAAATATTATTTTGTATTTAAAAATGCTTTTAAAGAAAGTGCGATTATGTAATTGAAAATGATGGAAGTCATTTTGAATACTTATTGAAGTAATTTTGTGGTTACATGTTAATTTTATTGTGTTAAGATTGATTTGCATTCTTTTGCATTTTATCGTTTTCGAAAAAAAATATGCGAGGAATAATGATATTTTGTATTTAAAAATGCCATAGCATCGGCACCATTCATAAAATTATGTATCTCATCAGTTTCAAAGCCTTTTATGAAGTTTATACTCCTTCAGAAAACCACCCCTTATCCTTTTTTTAAGCAGCTAACGTACAAATTTAACAAAAAATTGTAAAACTGCATATAAATAGGTTATGTAAATTTTTAAAAACGCCGCATCTTTTTAACGAAACGTCGTAGAGCAAAACGGATGCCTATTGCGGATAAGGCATTTAACGGACTACAACTTCAGTAAATATGTTGTTCAATAAAACAAAATATATCATAGTAATGTTTATAATAGTGAAAAAGATAAAATGCAAAACAATGCAAATCCATATTGACGCAATAAAATTAACATGTAACCACAAAATTACTTCAATATAAGTTTAAAATAGCCTCAATCATTTTCAGTTTATAATCGCACCCTCTTTAAAAGCATTTTTAAATACAAAACATTATTTCTCGGAATTTTTTTTTACACTCTGTTCCTTATTTTCAGCTTTTCCGGAAAATCGGTTTGATTTTCCGAAAATTTCACTAGCCCAAAGTTGTAGCCCATAAAATTTGCTATCCGGAATGGGCCGTCAGTTTTTTTGTACAACCTTTCGTTTTAAAGATACAGCGGTTGCAAAGTCAAAGGAGCAATGAAAGTTTATAAATTTTTCACATTTTTTTGTACAAACTGCTTTATAACTTTTAAACCATTGCCTGTAGACAAAAAATAATTATAACCAATTTTGTAGAGAATTTTATGCTCTAATAAAAAGCTTCAAAGTATTTTAAGATAAAATTGATATTTTCGGCGACAGAGCCTTTTAAATGCAGAAGTGTAAAAAAATCAAGTAAGTGTTGATATCTGCTTAGCATTTAATTTTAGAAAAAAATGGTACTTGAAGTTTTTTCTTAGAAAAAGGTCCTCTATCACCACTTAAAATATTTGCTGTGATAACGGGGACACCCTTCATATGTACCAGCAGTATTGTACGTTGGGATACATTTAACCCAAGAGTAAGTAATGAAGACATACATGACCAGACAAAAATCGACTGAGAGGGCCACATGTATTCCTTATACAAATTAAAGTGATTTACATGTAGTGTGAGCTGAGAGCTCAGAACTACTAACAAATCCCAACCCAGAGTATTATAAAGCAGCATAACACAATTCAACATTTTTCGAACATCCTTTGGGACATAAATATCCCCGCAGTATTAAAAGGGTTAAATCAGTCGATAATGTAATTACTGCAACAATAACTTTAAAATTTTTTAAATTTTAGTAAATTTAAGTGCTAAAAATTAGATACAATAATTAAAAATTTTTAGAGTCTACAATTCAAAAAATAAAGCTTTTCCTAAAATAGTCTGAATTTAAAAAAAAAAATACTTTAAGACTGTAATTTTTTGTAGACTGAAAACACTTTACTAATTCCTTGAACAGTTGAAACCAATAATTCATGAATTCGTTTTAATATTTATAATATTGTAGATTAAACTTTATTTATATTACCCTTAGACACTGCGAAAACCTATAAGAATATGTAAGTCTTAACCCTATAAATTAATTAGCGCTTGGCACTTAACCAACATTGTTTAAATTAATTGAGTTTGTTATGAACTTCCTTCAAGCAATAAATCTTTTAAAAATAAGTTATTTTCATTATCAGCTATCTTATACTTATAGCTATAGCACCAAAAATACTGCAAATGTTACAAATTAATTTACATCCATACCCAACACAATTACAAAATCCAGTTCGTATCATTTACATACTTACCTCACAAATTTGAAAAATCAATTACATAAATTGAAAAATCAATTACATAAAATTCGATCTGTCAAAACCCTAACTTAAAAAAAGATGAACAATAGTACAGACAACATTAAAATTTTCAACAATATAATGCACCCTTAAATAACTAATAAATAACTTAAACAAAACTAAATAAATATGCTATAAGCGTAATTCAAATAAAGTAAACTATCAGTTTAAAAATGACAACAACAAACAATTAAGAAGATTGTATTATTAAGAAACTGTATTAACAAACATCAGTCTTATCCAATTATAAGAAAACATTACGTAATTCACAAACCAGCTTTATAAATGACTTTTTATTTTAAATAGCACATCCACAAAACCGTTTCTTTTAAAGAAAATATGCAAATATTTAGTCAAACTTCAACTTCGTAGACACAAAAGAATTTCGAAAATAAATATTTTGACTACTGCTTTCAACTGTAGTTGAATCTTGAACAGATTTAGCAATAGTCGGACTAGAATTAGATGTGACAGCAACATTATGCGTATCAATAACATTAAACGAAACATTTTTATCACTAGCAAGATTGTATGAAGCAGAAACTTGTTTCAACAATTGCATTTCAGTCTCTTCATGGTATTTATTACTTATCACAGTTACTTTATCATCACTGACTAGAGTTTTGGTCTGAATTTTTGAAAATTTGTTTTGAAATATCTTCGCAGCAGCGTCATCCGTTGAAAATTTGTAACGCAGTTCTGGGGTTCTAATCCCGTATTGACTAGCATCTGTTGATTCAGATTTATAACTTGTTGACTGGACCTGAACATCATGAACCACTTTCAGACTTTTATGAAAATGTTTCGATGATTTCTTAAACCTATCAAAATAAACAAAAATACTGTTAAAATCATCATTTAACCCAACTTAAAATGTGTTAGACTGATCATTAATTTAAAACATTCAGTTATTTTCCCAATTTAAAAAAAAAATAAAAATACAGGGTGGTCCAAATTCCAAGTATTTGTAAGTTATCTCGACAACTACAATAGTTGCAAAAAATCAGATTTAAGTCTAGGCTACCTTTGGGCAACCTTTTAAAATAAATTCGTTTTTGTTATCAGGCTTGTAGATGAAAATTAAAAATTTTATTTTATTTTGGAAATTGATCATAGCTTTTCAAAAATGTACTGATTTTTAAAGCTTTTAGCAACAAAAATGTAATAAGTGATTCCTATTTCTTGTGGCTATGTTTATTTCTGTAGTATGGAGAATGTGGTGGAACCCAGAGAAGGCTCTGACTTTATCGAAAAGAACATTTTCTCAGCTCTCAAATAATATATTACTTTTTAACACAGTATCCCAGTAAAAACTCCCCAGTCATATAACTTCTCTATTTGAAGAGATAGAGCTTTAGACTTTATTACAAAAAAAAATTGAGTCCTTTCCAAATTTGTTATTGAATTTTATATATTAGGTTGATGCATAATTATCCGCCGTTTTTTCGCGACGTTTTGTTATTCGAATTTGTCGTCTACCAAGCAAATGGTAAGCAGTAATCGACGTTGATGGTGACTACTCCCCCAAATGATAATTGTACATACCGTTTTGAGTTTGTTTTCGTTTTTGATTATGTTAAAATATAATTTATGGTAATTATAATTTTTAAAAAACGGCGGATAATTATGCCTCAACCTAATATGTTACCGTTAAAGTATATAATGTCGATATTACATGTAATATGTAATACCAAGGTATTTAATGAAATACCGGTTTTCCGCAGTTAAGTTATAGAAAATTTATATTATTTGATACTATAACTAGTTATTTTGTACAATACCTAGACTATTACATAAAATAACGTAATTGTACTAAGTAAAGTGAAAAAAATAGATACAGACCAAAGATTATAACTTAAGGCTCTAGATGAGTTTTAGTAGACTGTTTAAAGTTAGCTACATATTAACATGAAGTGCTAGGCTTACAAATCACCTAATGAGGGTCAGGTTAAAGATTATTAAAACCTTTTCTTTTTAAACATAGCTATTAGCTTCATTTTCGTTGATTTCTTTAAAAAAATGGGTTAAACCAACCTTTAACCTAACCCTCTATTACTAACCAAATGAATGAGCGTCAGGTTAAAACTTATTTAGGGCTTTTTTCTTATGAAAACAAACGAATTGGGTTCATTTTCATTATTTATTTTTTTAAAAAAAAGCTTTAACCTGACCCTATATTACTCATATAAACAGAATTATATTAGATATTTCTAAATGTAGCATTAGTTTTATACACAAAAAAATATTTCATCACACACTTTACACAGATCGCAGCCAGTATTCTATGGAATAACGAGATTAAGACATATACGAGGCGCGTTTTTTAAGTAAGTACAGTATTGAAATATGGCCGCTGCAGCGCATGCGCGCTGGGTTCCTGCATCTATTGGCTAGCCACAAACGCCATTACAGAAGCATTTTTATCTATGAGAAGCATTCGTCCGAGTTTCCGTTTGTTTGTGCGTGTTTAAAATGCCTCAGAGCTCAGACCATTGAAAATCCCACGGATTGTGAAATACGCGGTGTAATTCGTTTTTTAAATGCAAGATATATGCAAGCGGCCGAAATTCATCAGCAGATTAGTGGAGTGTATAGAGAAAACTCTCTGAGCATAAAAGAAATGGGTTAGAGCAGGGGTCGGCAACCTTTTTGTCAATAAGGGCGCAATATAAATTCAAGTTATTGGGGGGCGCCCCAAAAAAAAACTTTAAAATATTAAAGGTTTTATTTCCGATAGTGGCCTTATGGACGTAATACATAAGGTTGAAATTCGCACATTTCGGTTGGTTGGCAATGCCTATGAGCGTACCATAGAACTGATTTCCTACCACGGTATGTGTGTAATATAGTGAGGGTGCATAAAATCTCCCCGAGGGCGCTGCGTTGCCGACCCCTGGGTTAGAGCATTTAAAGATAGCCGTACAAACACGCACGATGACAGACGAAGTGGGTGACCGTCTGACATTAATGATGACCTGGAGCAGAATGTTGAAGAAAAATTCAAGAAAACAGACGCTTTTCGATTTCATCATTATCTTATGTTTCCTCAAGTTTCAAGATGTGTTCTCTATGAAATTGTGACAGAAAGTTTAAATTATCTGAAGGTGTGCTCTTGCTGGGTACCAAAAATGCTGACTGAGGTGCACAAAACCAATCGTTTAGCCAGTGCTTTGACTTTCCTCGAGAGGTACAGTGTCGAAGGTGGTCGGTTTTCAGCCAAATTGTCACTGTTAACGAAACATGGCTTGCTAACTGTACACCAGATTTAAAACTACAGTCAATGGAGTGAAGGCATTCAACATCACCCAAGAAAGTTAAGTTCAAGCAAACAATTTCAGCCCAAAAAAAAATGCACTGTATTTTAGGACAGGTAGGGGGTGTTGCGCAAATGTCTATGAGGATAGAATACAGAAACTGGTCATACAATACGATAAGTGCCTTAATGTAAGTGGAAATTATGTTAAAAAGTAGATGAAGGTCCAGGCATTCATGTAAAAATTAAATTGTTTAAAAAAATGGCAAAATACGTGCCTCGTACATTCAATAGTTTTTGAGATATTCAATTTTAAAATTAAATTTTTCGTTTTATTAAGTTTTTTCAAATAGTATTCTATATTTTTAATTGCTTCATTTCAAAGCCCTTAAAATTTCCTACCACATGTTATATAACTTGACTACCTTTTGTGAGAAACTTTTTTTATTAAAATAGCAAACCTTGTATCAAAGTGGCCTGTGAATAAAATAATAAACATTGTCAATTGTTATTTAAAATGCAAAATTGAAAACCGCCATGACAAATCTAATGACAGTTGAATTTATCTAAAAAAAGTTACTCTAGAACCGTAAATCAGCTTTTTACTAATAGATAAATACAATTATCGAGACACTTTCTTTGAATTTCAACTCCTCTGTACAGCAGAAATCCTAGACATATAGGTATTAAGAATAAAGAATCATTGAAAATTGCCCATCATGATATTATAAATTTAATTTAGACCATGGCTACTTAAAAATTTGCCAATCTAGTGAATTTTTAACTTTGCAATTTAAAACTCAAAATATCTAAATGGTACTAGATTGAACACTTAATTATAAAATTTAAATTTTTCATTAAAAACTTCACTTACTTGTACGTATTATTATGACCATTTTTATAATGGTATTTGATTCCATTTACATTTTTATATCTTTTTTTACACCCAGGTATGTTGCACGCAAACGGTTTATCAACAGAAGAGGAAGACCTTACTGGGTTTACTCTAAAATTATGCAATTAACGAATTACACAACTCTCAAAAAGTTCCCCATTTGTTTATACCTAATGCTATTGATGCAACCATCGATATCCATTACAGGGGTCCACGAACCATTACTTCCCTCTGATTCTGTCATGGTATGGTCATCCTCTTCCTCGCCATCTAATAAGTTTTGATTTATTATTGCAAGCATTAATAAATATGCATCATTTAATAACAACTATAATTAGAGGCATATTCGAAATTTTATCGAAGGGGCTTTGTGCAGGCGGGGGGGTTTAAAAGTCAAATATGAAAAACGTAAATTTTTATAAACTTAACTAAAAATATAAGTGATTACAACAGGAGCGGTCACCAACTATTACTTTTCAAGATATCTGCTATTACATTAGGTTTTAAGTTTCCAAACCTCCATATGTACACCACAGCCAACTACTAAATAAACCATCGATGTTACATACAATTATACAACTTTTAAAGATATTAAAATATTTTAACTTACTCTTTATCTCAATACGAACTGGTTTTGATAAAATAGACCTGTTTGCATGCTGAATTAGACGTTGCTTAACATCTAACGTGATATTTTCTCTATGCTCATAACCTTTCGAAAACTTTAGAACATAACTCAGTGGAAGACATTCGGGTTTTTCTTGTTCTCTTTGCTCATTCGTTGCAGGGTCATTATCTATAAATAAAAAGAAAATATTTTGTATAATAATAAACAATCTATTGACCTGGTTGGATAATGAAATTAAATAACATAAAAATCTAATTTTGAAGATTCAGATACCATATATGACAGATACTTTCGTTAAAGCACAAAATTACGTTTTTTCATTACTTATTCTTACCTATATGTTTGTGCTCAATATGATGAATAAGATCGGCCAAAGCTTGAAAAGTTTTTCCACAGTCGTCGAAATGGCACGTATTTGTAAAAAATACCGCCATGGCCACTCTAGAGATCTATGAGGTTCGAACTAACACTTACTATCCGCAACACGTGCTTTGTTGTTAAGATCATTTTTGTTTATTAAAAATTAGTAACCAAATAATTGAATTTTGTAACCGATCAGCTGAGCACCGAAACACATAACCTAAAATTTTATAGGTGACTCAGTCGGTAAGTAAAATATTTATGTATCCTACACCTTTCGTGCTCACTAGCTGAACTTGGTGATGACAACCCTGCACGAAGTGTACAAGTTTTCCTATACCAACACACAGTAAAAACGTACTGCGCAAGTGGCGAACTCCCACAAAATTCACATTCCGTCAAGCGACCGCTCTCCTCTTGACATTGTTGTGCGGCTAGTTGGCGTAATTGTTCAAAGTGAGTAAATTTATCCAAAGTTAACTTGTGAATTGTGTATCATCGGTCATTTAAAAGTGAGAATATTGAAATAAAAATTATGTTTGAAACAAATTTTAGCCCAATTTAGATATTTTTTGCCGTACTTCGGACTGTTTTGGCTATTATCGGTGATTACAAGTTTCATTTCGGCCATATTTATGTAACATAATATACAGCTGAAGTGTCATTTTTACGATAGCTTAACGTTTGAAGCTGACATATACCAATTGTACATTTAATCTGGTAATTCTGCATTAATTGTTATTTACGAAATCGTCGGTTGAAGTTAACTTAATCCTGTCACTGTTACGTAACTGACTCGGATCTCTTGAATTTACCCAACAGTTTTTTTGAAGTAGGTGGTTGTGTATTAAGTCGAGTCTTTTTTCCAGATCTTTCAAATAAATACCCTCAGAAACAATGTTTGCGTGCGCCAGACTACTCGCCCCTGCTGCCAGAACTGCAGTAAGTATTAAGTGTTTCATGTTTGAAAGGTTCAGGTTTTGACAGTTACATAACACTTTTGTTAAGTTACTTTGAACAGTTAATAAGTAATATTGAAGTTCCATTCCATCATTATAGTTAAATCCTTTTTTAGGTTAATATCTTTTAGTGATTTTTCAAAAAGACAGCCATTAGGGTTCAATATCCCCATAGGCAGGTATTTAATATCATTTGAATTATTTAACCTTAACAATCATCGTCTGTCAGTATTAAAAGTAGATTTTGCAGAAAGTTGAGCATTTAAAAATTTAATTTTTGACACTTTCAAATCATTACATAATCTTTTTTCGCTGATAAAATTATGTGAATGGTATTGGTTAATGAGTTAATACTGGGTACTATAAGAGCCTGACTTAATTAAAACAGCAACATACATAATTACTAAAAAAAAATTGTTATCCACTTCATTAACAAGATAATAAAATGAGGATTGGAATTTCACAAATGAAGCTGCTTCACTGGCGTCTAAACATTTAAGAGATTTTATATTGAATTTTATAGAAAATTACAGTACATTGTTATTTAATCAGTGTTATGCCCAGTTTAGTAAAAGTTCAAAGTGCAAGTGTAAGCCACATTGCAACAACTTGGTTTTGCAAGGAATAGAATAAAAATGTCAAGTTAAAATAGTGACAGTTATCGATTTACGAACGATTTTGAGTCTACTTTGTAATATGTCAAAACACCTAAGCGTGCATTGGTGAGCTTGTACGATTTATTTCGAAAGCTTCTCTTTTATAGAGAAAGTCGTCAAATTACTTTTTTCTTATGTATATGAAAGTTATCATTTTCTCACTGCCTACCCTACATGAAAGTTTTAATTTTTTACACTAGTCGCGAAAGTTAATTTTCGCCACTAGTGGCGAAAATAATGTTTATGTCAAAATTAAATTGTAAAATTTACGATTTTTTTTAGCTTAAACTCATAATAAACTAAAATTGCGTTAATATTCTTATCAAATAATTTAATTTTAATGTACCATTTTATATAAAAAGCCTAAGTATGTTCAAAAAGTTAATATTAAATATATTTCGTTTGCAGGTTATAATTTTATTTCTGTCAATGTCAGTATGGAGGCGTCGCTATGGAAATGAAATGATTAATTAATACTTTTACACATAATAATTATTGTCATTTAGTTCGTTTACATTAACTTTTGTTCCATAATATAATTTTTAATTTGTAGAAAAAATGGCATTTACGACTCGACATGAAATCAGTTTTTTCGTTTGTGAGATTTGCTCACTCGCCACTTCACGGCCCGTGAATAAATCTCACCTCACAATAAAAACTGGACTTTTATCTCTTGTAAAATATACTAGAGTATTATTTTGTGGCGTTTTTTGTTCGTAATTAAATGTTTTAAAATTGAAAACTGTATCTGAAGTTGTGGTTGCTGTTCCACAAGAACACAAAATACTTGGGAACTATTTCATCGAAAGTGGTTTAAAGTTATGCATTCTAAATAAACCTTGCTAAAAGTGTTTTTGTTATGGCAAACAAATTTTATGTGGATTACTTTACAATTTGTTAATCAGGGCAAGGAATGTCATTGGTTTAGCTCTGGAGGCAGTTAATTAAGCTTTATATCAAATGTGCGAATGTGTGTTTAAATGTGTAAGCGGTAACCGTGTTAGTATGAATAAGGAATGTCATTGCTTAAGCTCTGGAGGCAATTGATTAAGCACTATATTAAATGTGGATGTGTGTGATTGTGATAGGTGTGTTTAAATGTGTAAACAGTAACCCTGTTAGTATGATTAATTAGAGGAATTTAATTTGATGCACTGCTTGAGCAAAGATTAGTTTTCTGGTACCGTATGGGTTTTTCTGTTAAACTGGGACATGAATGATTATGCAACAATTAACCAAGGATTTACTATTATTTTCTTGGCTAATTTACTTCTTTTGTTTTAGCTGGCATCCAGTACAAAGGCATACCTACGACCACTAAGCAGTACATTCAGCCAGAGTAGCCAATTTCTAGTTCAAAGTCCAGCTGTACAACAACAACAAAGGCAGCAACCAACATTATTACCAGCAATCCGTAGTTTTCAAACTTCACCTGTAACACGGGATATTGATTCTGCAGCCAAATTTATTGGTGCTGGAGCAGCCACAGTAGGAGTCGCAGGATCAGGTCAGTAACTTAACGCTCAGCACGTCGTACATGTATTTAACACGTTGACGGACACTTGCGTCTATAGCAGTCAAAGCCAAGTTCAAAATGTGACATGACTGCTATAGCCGTCCAAAATGAAACGGTCGTTTTTAGACACTGCTGCTATAGCCGTCTGAATATGCGTTTACTAGCATACTACTACAAGCCTTGTGTCACATTTTCAACAGTTTTCTTAAGGTTAATTTTATTTGGCGGCTTTTACTATCCCCTTTTAATCCAATCCACGTGGTTGTGCTAGTGCGTGATTGTCAATTTTTGAACTTCACATATTGTGAGTGTCCGTCAACCTGTTAAAAAAATATATAAAATTTTGTAACTCGTCGCAATGATTAAACATCAAATGTTGTATTTTCACAATGATATAGAAATTTTCTTAGTCCTTACAGAATTAAATAAATAAAAATCACAGTTACTTTTAAAGTTTATGAAACTAATATAGTTTTTATTATAAACACTCATGTGATAGGACAGGAGTACGTCTACTACACAGGTTGAGAAACTCGCATATCAAACCGACTGAGGCTGGTAACTGGTTTCGTAAATTATCCCACAGATGGCGATAAGTCTAAGAACCGTTTGCCATACATTTTCGCTAGATAGCGATAACTCTAAGAACCGGTTCGTATACAAGATTTTGACATGGTCAGCCAGATTTAGAAGCCTTTGCTTAAAAAAAAAAAAAATTAGAATTTAATCAGTCGGAGGATTATATAAAAATGTTTTAACAAGATTGTTAAGTCAGTTTTGTTTAAAATCAAAATCCTGCCTAGTGCAATAGGAGGTTCTTAGACTTATTGCCATCTAGCGAAAATTTGTGGCGAACGGTGTTTAGACCTATCGCCATCTGGCGGAAATTTATGTCGCAAAGTTCCAATTTTTTGAGAGACTTCTTTACCTGTGTAGTAAACTGTGAACAGGAGATACAAATATTCTGAGTTTGCCACTGTGCTTTTGTGATTAATCAGTCATCCGTCATTAACTGGATCTCAAAAGTAACTTATCAACTATTATGAAACCTGATATTTCAGTTTTGTTTCTCGTTAGATTATTGTTCATGACTAATGATAAAAGAAATTGAACTTGAAAATATTTTGTATTTTCATAATAAAATAGCCAATTTTATCATTTTTTTATTTTTTCTGTTAATACTTTAGCAACGTAGCTTTTAAAAGATGAGCAGATTCTTGTTTGTGTTTTTGTATAATTACAGATTGTAAACAATGTGTATGCTTTTGTTGCTATGTGTACTAATGTTTTACTAACATTTTTAGGAGTTGGTATTGGTGCAGTGTTTGGATGTCTGATCATCGGTTACGCCAGAAATCCATCGCTAAAACAACAGTTATTCTCTTATGCTATCCTCGGCTTTGCATTGTCAGAGGCTATGGGCTTGTTTTGTCTCATGATTGCTTTCTTAATGTTATTTGCTCTTTAAAGATATTGTTATATTTTTTAACTTGTTTCCCTATTAATTTAAGTTTATATTAATTTACAATTTAATAGACGTTTAAAATTTGTTTAATACCTATTAACTTTATCTGCATTTTAATAAATTAATAATACTAACTATAACAACC
The DNA here is from genome assembly GCA_947652605.1 of Elmis aenea. Taxonomy (NCBI): domain Eukaryota; kingdom Metazoa; phylum Arthropoda; class Insecta; order Coleoptera; family Elmidae; genus Elmis; species Elmis aenea. Next base: position 15,754,102 of record OX393576.1, read on the forward strand.
GATTGATATGTAGGTATGTTTTATATTTTTTATTTTATTTCTTAATGTGAAAGAACTAATTCTTTTTTTTTTTCTGATGATTTTATTCTTGCAAATTTTACTTTGTATTTTTTTATATTTCTTTTATGGTTATTTCAATTTTTTACAGAAGTGTTAGTTCTTTCACTTGAAAATGTAGTGTTATTAATCCTTTCAATATAAATCTTTTTTTTAACAGATTCACTCAGAAGAGACTTTAAATGGGCTCTTGTCCGAGTGTAATGCTGTTAGTAGTTTGACGTTTATTAATCGATTTTCTTTTGCAGGGGCTGGTATTGGAACAGTGTTTGGTTCATTAATTATTGGTTATGCCAGAAATCCATCATTGAAACAACAACTCTTCTCCTACGCCATCTTAGGATTTGCCTTATCTGAGGCTATGGGACTGTTTTGTCTTATGATGGCCTTCCTGTTGTTGTTTGCCTTCTAAACACTGCCACGGGGGGTACATCATTAACATCATACATTCATTTCCCGTTACAACACCATTCAGTAGCGAAGTCATCCTTTGGTTCTTGTTAAAACTTGCAATAGGACTTAAATTACACGTAGTCGAGCTCCGTTTAAATGTATGACAAAATATTTGTGATTTTATGTACATCCAGTGATTTTGGGCTTGTGTGTTGCAATGCTTTGACATATATTTAAGGAGTTTACCATTATTTTGTGTAATATGAAAAAATACTATTGCGTACTGTACAGCATTAGAAATTAATAAAAACTTAGTTGTCATATTTGTCAATTAAGGTTAATTTTATGTTTTAATTTCGTTTTCTTTTTTTAATTGTCCTGCCCCTATTACAATGTTATACAATACCAATAAATAGTTATGTTGTATTATGTCTTATTTTATGTTTAAAAAAAGATTCTGATTTTTTTCCCCTTATCGACACTCTTGGGTCATGGCAATTGTGAAATGGTATTTATTGTACCCATAATTTTTTTGGAAATAGGACAATGAAGCGTCCTTAAAACTAGAGGTACTTTCTATTCCATTGTGTTGGAAAATAGCTTCAACTTAAATTTTTTAAAAAGCATAAAGTCAGTAAAACTGAGTTTGGTGCGATATCAATGAACGCTAGGGTGGTCATTTATAATTTTTTGATTTGTTAATAGGTCAATTCCTAATTTTGTTCTACCTATAGAAACAGCCATGCATGTCAAATTTCAGGTCATTTGTAGAGAACTTTAAACAAACAACTTTTAAAAAAAAAAATAGCATGTCTATGTGGGCGTTTTGTGTAGTGGTTGCCTATAAATAGGCGAAACGTTTAGTGGGTTGCATACTGTACATTACGCCTACATGAATATGTAATTAATTTAACGTTAATGCTACGCAGGTTGCCTAAAAATGCCGAAAGCAGGCGTTTTGTTAAGCATATTGCATAGCTATGTAGGCGCAACCTGCTAAGGGGGTTACGTTTTGTATTTAAGTAGGCGCCTGTTATCAATATGGTAAGTAGATATCATAGATAAGGTAGATATGTTTAGGCTTTTTTAAGCTGATTCCACACAAATAATTTATTTTTGCTACATAGTTAACAAAAATACAATTTGTAAAAAAATACTTTTATGTGTACATATTTTACATTATCAAACAAAGCAGAATATTTCTAAGTAAAAAACAAAATAATAACTTAAAATTTATAATAGTAAAAACTAATACTGTATATTATTTAGCCGCTCGTTTGCAAATCAATTAACAAAACAAAAAGTAGAGAAAATTGATAAAATAGTATACATTCACTTTTAAACTTTCTCTTCAAATTTTAATTTAAATAAACATTGTAAAAATGAATTAAAACAGCTGTAGCATTTATCCAACAACCTATAAATGCATAAACTATAGTATATCCTTGGAATAATTGTTTATTATAAAACATTCTGAAATAAATAATTTATTATTCGAGAGACAACTTTTTTTTTACATTCAGTGCTATTAAACCTAATTAATAAGAAAATTTATTTTAAACCAGTTAAACATCAATGAAAAAATCAAAAAGTGGACTCAGTTCTATGATTTTTAAAAAAATTTACCAAAAGTAACTAAGGAAAAAAGAGGACAAAAAAATTAATAAAAAAGATCAGGACAAAAAAAGAGGACATGTTCTCTTTAATAGAGATATGTTCTGACAACTCTAGTCATTTGGCCAATGTTTAGAGGTCACGAAAATAGTTTGAAATTTAGCACTGTTAACGTATTTGCGTTTAGCTAGCATTAGCTTGAAATTCAATAAAGGACTCTACAAGGTAGGATGTAGATGTTTGTTTACTGTTTTTCTTTAATTATTTCAATGTCAACAACACAACATATTTCCACTAAAAAATTTAGTAGATTTACAATTTTTACATGAGTTATTAAAAAAAAAATTAAGTGCCTCGCAGTAAAATTGCAAATTGCAAATCAACAAAAATTTTCAGTGCTAAAATGTTATATGTTGTTAACTTATTGAAATAATATTGAAAACTGAAAAACAAAGTTATTAGTCAACTTTTTTGTGTCCTTTATTGAACCGCAGGCTGAACGCATATACGTAACAATGCCAAATTTCAAACCGTTTTCGGGGCCTTTAAACATTGGCCAAATTACCTGCAATTTTACAAGTATAGGTTTTTCTATGAGTAGAACAAAATTGGGTAGTGGATCCATAAACATAAAAAATATATATTTAATTGCTTTTAAGGACCTTTCTTATATACACTCTACTTTAAAGAGTTCCGAGGAAATTAAAATGAGATTGATTGAATTATCCCGGGTGTGGGAGCTCACCCTCTCAGATCGGTGATTAGCCTTTGCAGAATGGATCAATTTAATACATAAAAATAAAAATGTTCTTGTATTAATTACTTTATCAGGTCATTTTTTTTTATTGATGTACAATATTCCTTTTATTAAATTGATTTGTTTTAAAATGGTATTCGCTTTTCGGTAGACTTTGATAAATCAATTTAAGGCGAATGATCCCATTTTAATCGATTTTTGTATATTATAGGGATTTTCGATTTGTTTTTACTGCTTCAATGTTGGTAACCGCTTGATGTGCTGTACGATTGTTTACGTTTCCTTTTCCTTCCTGTTTAGTGACTAAGGTACGGTATTTCGTTGGTGTTACAAGTGTTTTCTCAATATATTACAGTCATCACTTGCAATAGTGCTTAATTTTATTCAATATCTAATTTCATTATGTTATTGCAAGCTATTTTACTAATTTATTTTGATTATACGATTCGTGCAACATCATGGTTGCCTTGTTTTCAGATAGTTTGCACATGTGAAGAATACGGTTAATTGTTGTAGGTGCTAAACATGGGAGCATATAAGTATATTCAAGAATTGTATCGGAAGAAACAAAGTGATGTGCTTAGATTTTTACTAAGAGTACGAGTTTGGCAGTATCGTCAACTCACAAAATTGCATAGAGCCCCAAGACCATCCAGACCCGATAAGGCTCGTAGGTTAGGATATCGTGCTAAACAAGGTTATTTTGTTTTATTGTACACAAATGACGTTATTAACGCGAAATTACTTACTGAAAACAGGTTTACTTATAAATTGTATGTTGTTCTAACTTGTAGGTTATGTGATTTATCGCATTCGTGTTCGACGAGGTGGTCGTAAGCGTCCAGTTCCTAAGGGTGCAACATATGGTAAACCTAAGAGCCATGGTGTAAATCAATTAAAACCAACACGTAATCTGCAATCTATTGCTGAGGTAATGTTGATGTTTCAAATATTAATATTGTATTACTTTATTAATGAAATTATTAGAAACATTTTCTTTCAAATTTTTGATTTTCTATATATGATGATAACATATTACACCTAATGAATTATGTGATTGTTTTACTTCCTTGGATGTCTGAAGTTATTTATTAAATTATAATATTTAATGTAGTTCTAAACGTGATGTTTACATAAGTTTTATGTTACAGGAGCGTGTAGGCAGACGGTGTGGAGGTCTTCGTGTTTTAAACTCATATTGGGTTGCACAAGATTCATCCTACAAATATTATGAAGTCATCCTTATCGACATTGCACACAATGTAAGTAAGATTTTAAAATTGTGTTATCTTGTAATTGTTTTGTGTAAAGAAATTATATTCATTATAAATAATAATTTTAATGATGATTGGGCATGCACCACTCTTAGTATGTTGTGCAGAGAAATACCCTTAATATTTTCTGAATATAGCACTTGTTTAATGTTAAATGTTTCAACAGTTACAAACATACTAAATAAGGTTTTATTTTCAGGCGATACGACGTGATCCTAAGGCCAATTGGATAGTAAATGCTGTACATAAACATCGTGAACTTCGTGGTTTGACATCTGCTGGAAAATCTTCTCGAGGATTAGGCAAAGGACATAGATACTCTCAAACTATTGGAGGTTCCCGCAAGGCTGCATGGCGTAGGAGGAATTCACTGCAGTTGCGCAGAAAACGATAAACATACATACCATCTTGTACATTTATTTATAATGTACCAAATAAAATAAAACAGTTATTTAAGTTTTTGGATTTATTTTGTTTCTTTTCCCTTTATCGCAGTATTATTAGAAAAATGATTAAATAAAAAAAACTATTTTTCTGTTAAGGAGATTGATCAGCGAAAAATATGATCAAGCTGAGTGAAAAATTCAAAAACAATATCAATGGTGACCAACCTTTTACTTTATTACCTTATCGAAAGTTATGAAGTCGCTAAATTTAGATGACATTTACTTATTTATAGCTATTATTGCAAAGAAAAGTATAAATTTATTTTGGCTTTTAAATTTTTACTGATTTGTAACTAGACGCCGTGCGCATTCCCTTTGTTAGGAAAAATTGTATGTATTATGGTGGTGCAACTGTGTATACAACATTTTTCTGCTGAAATTTGGCTACCTTGTCTTTTACCGGATGTCGTAACATGGCTTCTTCAGGTTAGTGTTGTAGCATATTTGTCACGTGTGATTATCATTCTTTTCGATTATATACTTTCGTCCTAGTAGTTTAAAACGTCGTCTATTAATGAACATTGTAATAGTATAACTTATTAGTTTTCATTTGTGTGTAAATAAATTCGTTAGTAAATAATATTTTAAATTTTTGGCATATGTAGCCATGAAGCTACCGCGTGGCCACACTAATATTTCAGACAGTATTTTAAAATAAGTGGTTATTTTGCTTTAGATCAATTATTTTGTGTATAGAATTATGTTTGTGTTATTTAGTTTCGTACAGAGAATTTCATATTTGTGTAATTTTGTGTAGGAAAAAAAGGCAAAAAAAGTAAGGGCAAGACACTTGCCTTAACAGATTTTCTGCAAGAAACGCCTGGTGCAACTTCAACGCAACCAATACGCAAAACGTTAAATTGGGCCGAAGAAGTTGAGGATGTGTATGGTAAGAATTTTGTATTTATTAGTCTATGAATGTAGTAATTTATCTGATATTGACATTGTGTTTTATATGCATGCATATTTTTAAAGTATACGAAGTTGTGCTCTTTTAATGCTCATATGATTTCTAAACAAATGTAAATGGAAAGAACAAGGTAATATAATGATACAAAATATGCTGATTTAATATTAATTATATTGGTTTTGTTGCACCATTTTGGGTAATATTGACTTACACTTTGCACTTTGCATTCTCGTTTCGAGGCAAATTGTGTATAAGGGTTTTATTTCATTATAATGTAGCATGTCTTGCATCTAAAATTACAAAAAAATGTGAACATTATCTAAAACAACAGTTGTTTAACATTTTTATCGTCATACGACACGTCGGTCGTCGTACATTTTCCCAAGTGATTGCGCTATATGAAGGTCGGTCGTCATAAATAACAAACGTGGTTATAACAAATAAAAATATTTCAGGTCCAAGATGAAGTATATTAATAGCTGTATTAGTCTATAAGTGTATTTAATATTTCTCATGACAACTAGCCATCATAAGGGCTAGTCTCGAAATCTAAAATGAACTGATTTTAATAGTGTATGTGTGTAATTTAAAAGTAAAACCAACAAAAACAAATAAATTTAATTGGCATATTTTGTACATCTGTTTATAACATATTTGCTTATATACGAAAACAGAATCCAACATTTTTAGAGTAACTTTTCTAACCATGTATGAGCTATGTTGTATGGCCTCATAATGAGCACACGTTTTTAGCAGTCTTGTGATGGCTGGTAGTCGTTTATTTGTTACTATTTAATTTGATTTTACTATTCTACACATTCTCATTCATTTAACATAAAATTTAAAGTTAAAATAATGAAATTACGACATTTGGCACTATGTATTATTGTATATTAAAACATTGAAACTTATTTGCTTTAATACTGTAGGATATTTTCTGGTAATTGTTGCAATAAATTAATTTACAGTGATATTTTATGAATACAAGTTGTACTAAAATATCAGTTAATATTATGACAGTACAGTCGTGCCTGTAAAGATAGTTTTCTGTATAACGTAACTTGTTTACTACTTATCAATTTTTTTCTATTTTTATTAGATTCAGGTTTGTCTATTTTGGCTAATTATTAGATTTTGTAATCAATAATATTTGTTTCTAAACAATTAAATTTATCGTCTTGAATATTGTGTCCAGAAAATCAGACCTAAATTTGTGCAGTATAAATATTATGAAGCATGTTTTACAGGAAATTAAAAGAATAACTGTTAATGCTGTTGGAAGTAATCTAGCTTTAAATATGTATATCCTACATTCACTTATGAACTGAGTCACTAGTTCATGGCACATTAACTTTTGGTTTATGAGGGGTTCAGCTGTAGTATCAATTATACATATTTCTATTAGTATTATATGTAAACACAAGTACTGTAATAAAACTCCTGCAACACTGAATAATACCATTTTAAATTTCCTATGATGAAATTTTATTAATGAGCAGTAAATTCAAAGGTCTGTGACAATCTTGCATCTGGAGCTTCCAATCAAAGTATTTATTACTCTTTACCGCTTCGGGAAGGTCTGAGTGAGCCATTTACGTTCTAGCCGGACGTCTGCATGTTGCAGGGCAGGGGAACCAGAAATATGCAGGTAGAATTCTTAACCGGGGAGTGTCTTTTGGCAGGAGGTGATGTGTTTTATCTGTTGGAATCCCCTGCGGCCAGCTATTTAAGTACAATTTGCGAGCTGGAATTTCCAGAACTCGATTCAGACTAATCTGTCACAGACCTAATTATTTATTGCTAAGAAATTTAAACATTCTGATCTTTTATATTTTAAATTATATAAATAATTTGTGATGTGCTGGGTATTGAAATTATGTTTCTGTTTTAAGACCAATATGAAAGTCGTCCCAAACCAAATGTGGTGTTACCAACAGCTCCCAAAGCGTCGCGTGGTGTCGATGACTTCAGTGACAAGATTCCAAATCAACCACCTTACATTGCATATCTGTCTAATTTGCCTTATGATGTTAACGAACAAGAAATTGCCGAATTTTTCGGAAATCTTAAGGTGAATATTATGGTTGTTTTGTGTGGTAATTTTGCGTGTCGGTGGATTAATGATATTCGATGCATGTAAACTTGCTTCAAGTTTTATACATGGAAATCCTAACTGTTCTAAATAAAATTTTTTGGGTAGATAACTAGTATGAGGATTCCAAAAGAAGATCGAGCTACAGAAACTCCAAGATTAAGAGGATTTGGTTATGTTGAATTTGAGGATCGGGAAAGCTTAGTAGGAGCTTTATCAATTACAGATTGCGTAAGTAAAAAATTAGTTTTATTTTCATTTTACTTATTTACTTAATTTAATGTATAAATTGTTGTTTTTAAATATTCACCCATTTCTAGGGAACTTGTTAAAAACATCTTTCCAAATTTTTTGTAACATTTTCAATAATAATGAAATACTTGAAAAACATTTATAATAGCCGGAACATCTAAATTTTTATCAAATGATGTTAACATAATCTTTTTATTTGTATGTAATCGTAGATAATTGAAATTTTTAGACATTAAAAACAAGACGTATTCGAATTGAAGTAGCAACAAACTTGGAAAATGATAGAAGACGCGGGGGTCGAATGGATGGAAATCGCGATCGTCCAGATAGATCAGAAACCACGTCAGGTGATTGGCGGTCAGGACCTAGGGCAGAACCGGAAGCTTCTGAACGAAGAGGAGGTGGTGGCGGTGGTGGCGGAGGTGGTGGTTTTAGCAGGGATAGGGAGCGTGATGCTGGTAAGTAAAAAATAAATAATTGTAAGTTTATTAGAAATACAGCAACTTAAGTTGAAATTCATAGTTTTATATGTTACAAGTCTTTACGCTGAGTATGAGTTGTTCAAGTTTGTTATGTAGTCACTATTGTCCTGTTAAAGCTAAAGGAGAAATATAGTAAACCTACATTAATCTAGTTATAGTTAATCTGCACCTCGGATAATCCATATCTTAATAACTTCTTTATTTATTATCGTATCTCGGCGAATTTTTTATTAAATTAATATTTGATTGGCAGAATCACGTGTAAAAAGTTATTCTTTACGAGGTTTAACAACTATTGTTAAATAAGTGTATAAAGTGCGACCTAGTACATTTTTGAAAGTGCGTGCAGCGTAAAATGAGACTTGCGAGAATTTATTATATTTTTCTTAATAGGTCACTACTATATCGAGAGAAAATTGTATCAAAATTTTAAACGAAGTTTTTTGCAACAAACAACTTAGATATCGACTATCGAGATATCCCTAACGGTTTAAGACGTACGCCCTTTTAAATAAATTTCATTTTTTGTGACAACTATGATGAATTAATTTGCGAGTTAAAGGGTTAAAATAAATTTTTGACTGATGTTTCGAAAGTAGCGTGTACAGGGTGGTCCAAATTCGATGGGATTGCATGGGTATCTCGCTTAACCCTTTCCCACGGATTGCGTAGTAAAGCGTACCACTTTCAAATGTTGTCTCCCGCGCAATGCGTAGTAAAGCGTAGTGACTTTTTAAAACGCAATAGGATGCCATCTATAGACGTAATTGGCAACTATGTGACATTTCTGTATACTAGAAAGTTTCCTTTAATAGACATTGTCATTTTTGGCGCTTACACACTACTTTTAAATTCAAAAAAGGGCGGAGCCCTTACAGCAGTTGATAGGCAATTACACATCTCTGAAACGCCAGGGAAGAAAACATTCTCTATCTTCATCTTGCCCTCAACCAAAAAATTTTCATTTTTCAAAAATTGAGGGAAGGGTGAAGTCCTGTGTATTTTGCATGAATAAAAAAAAAAAACCAGCAGGAAGAGCAGTTCAGAGTGCTTTTAAATGCCTATAATGCAATCTAACACTGTGTCGAGTGGGGTTTTCTCCAGTAGGTATCATGGAGAGAAGGGAGTTCTAGTGAGCAACTAGGTGGTTGAATATTTTTTTATATAAAGTTCATGATGTTGTTATTGTTATGTGAAAATTAGAATAGTTTATGTTAACTTTTAAATGTTCAAATAAATAATTTAAATGTTAATTTTATTTAGCAAGAACAATACTTTGTTTTACGCATATAACTGCCCAAATAATATCCGTGGGAAAGGGTTAATAGGCAAGATAGAGAAACGGTTAAATTACCAAAAATGTGCAATTTTTTGAGACAAACTCAGAACCGTTTTCAAAAATATTCTATCATTTCCGGTTTTCGAGTTATTGTATAAAAAGTATTTTTTTGTCATATTAATAATGTGTCATTTCTCCGTTATTGTTGTAAATATCAAAAAAGTTTGTAAACAATATTTTTAGATATTTCTATGTTAAGTTTGATTACACTAAAAAAAATAATTTTGCGCTCGCCGTTAAAAAGTTATGACACAAACTTGCCTTTTTTTAAATGAAAGCTATAGTTGGCTATGGCCTATTTAAATTCCTTATTTTTTTCTCATTCCAAATATATGAGGGTTGATGTATTTATTTTCAATAATACGCAAGTTACAAAGGTTTTTCAATTTTTTTAAAGATAAAAAACAAAAAGTAGGCTGTGGAAACAAAAAAAAAAAACAAGGAAAACAGAAATCGATAGAGTATATTTGACAACTGTTCTGAGTTCATCTCAAAAAAGTGCACATTTTTGGTAATTTAACTGTTTCTCTATCTTGCCTATTAAGCAAAATACCCATGCAATCCCATCGAATTTGGACCACCCTGTATGCAGGGGTTAAAGAGCATACTTTTATTGTGTTGAAATTACCCAAAATTAATTTCAATATTTCGTAACTTTTTAATACTTCTTACAAGTAGCTAGTAGTTATACTTTATTGTGAAAAATAAATATTTTACAGGTCCAATTGAACGAGACCGACCAGGTTCGTGGAGGGACAATAGTGATAGACCAAGTTTTCGAGATAATGATAGGGACAGGGGCTTTAGCAGGGACTCTGATAGGGGAAGTTCATACAGGGATGGACCTCGCGACGGTTTCGGCGATAGAAATAGATTTGGCGATCGAGACGGTGATAGAAAAGGATTTGGAGATCGAGACGGTGATAGAAAAGGATTTGGAGATCGAGACGGTGATAGAAAAGGATTTGGACCGCGTAGAAATGATCGTGAAGAAAGAGAAGGCGGCTTTCAGCGTGGAGCACCAAGGGATGATATGGGATCTGATAAATGTAAGCAGTTTGAGGTAAATAAAATGCGATTTAACAAACGAGCCTTTTAAATTTTAGCGGAATTTCGCATTAGAACTAAATTAGTATTGACCCCTCGAACAAAACCAATTGATAGTGCGCCGCCGCCACCTGCTCCTGAAAAAGAAGCTGAGGTTCAGACACGGCCTGCCGCAGCGCCGGTGCCTGCCGCTTCAATTTTTGGTAACGCAAAACCGGTCGATACTAGTGCACGTGAACGTCAAATAGAAGAAAGATTAGCTAAAGAAAGTGAAAAACCTGCGGTAGATTCCGGCCGTGAAGAAAAGAAAGAAGAGGATCGTAGAGACTGGGGAAGAAAGAAGGTAATTTATAATATACAGGGTGTTTCTTAAGTATTGCAAAAAACTTCGGGAGGCGATTCCTTATCAAAAATTAAGGGGGGCCTTTCATATAAAATTTTTTCCTTAGACGTCTCCTTTCGGAGTTACACCCCCCTAAAGGGGGGCGGAAAAATTGGGTTTTTATTTTATTTCTCAAATTTGGATAAATGTTGGAGAATGATATTTGGTAGATGTTTTATGCTTATTGAAAGGTTTCCCATAGTAATATTTTTAATCATCTCCCACCTTCACAGGGGGCTGAAAAGTGTGACCCCTGTTGTTTTTTTTTATCAGAACTTTTTGGAAGCTTAAAAATTTGTTTTTAGAAAGCTTGATTTGTTTAGAAACTTTTTTATTTTTTAGTTTTTCTCGTAAAACCAAACGTTTTTGAGTAAAATAGTTATTTATGTATCAAGGCCAAAAAGTACGTTTTGGCCGAGGTGCATATTACATTTTTTGTGCGATCGAATTAAAAACAATTTAAAGTTTTAGTAATTTTCAAAATTATAGGTTAGAAACTACGTGACATTCTGTCACTGACAGATGACGGCGGATTTACTGCATTACCGGCCCTCTTCTTAGCAACGGCCGTAAAAGTTACTTTTTCGGCCGTTGCTAAGGGTAACGGCCTGAAAAGTAACTTTTACGGCCGTTGCTAAGGATAGGGCCGGTAATGCAGTACTTTATGGTTGCTAACGCGTCCGTCAAACAGCTGTTTCTAGTACGATCGCACAAAAAATAAAATAAGTAAACATGAACCATCAAATATTCCAACATAAAACGATTCATTTTGGTGGTTGTCATGGTTTGTTTATTTTCATATTGGGTAGAATTGACGGGCGTTATAGCGTTGTCGCTGCGTTAACCTCAAAATGCATTACAACCGTCAATTCTACCCAACATGAACATAAACAAACCATGGAAACCACCAAAATGAATCGTTTTATATTGGAATATTTGATGGTTTGTGTTAACTTATGCTATTTTTTACTCAAAAACAGTAGGTTTAACGAGAAAAACTAAAGAATAAAAAGAGTTTCTAAATATATCAAGCTTTCTAAAAACAAATTTTTAAGCTTCCAAAAAGTTCTGATTAAAAAAAACCAACAGGGGTCGCACTTTTCAGCCCCCTGTGAAGGTGGGTAATAATTAAAAATATTACTATGAGAAACCTTTATAAGTATAAAACATCTACCAAATATTAATCTCCTACATTTATCCAAATTTAAGAAATAAAATAAAAACCTAATTTTTCCGCCCCTCTTTAGGGGGGTGTAACTCCGAAAAGAGATGTCTAAGGAAAAAATTTTATATGAAAGACCCCCCTTAATTTTCAATTTGGAATCACCTCCAGAAATTTTTTGCAATGCTTAAGAAACACCATGTAAAAATATTTTAAGCAATAAAGTTCATGTAAATGTTCCAATGTAGAATGATGATGGAAGAGTTTCACCTCGTAGAGGTTCAAACGATAGAAAGAGATCACCACGAAGGGGTTCACCACCCCATAGGCGAACTTCTCCGAGAAGGAGTTCTCCAAAGCGAACATCTCCAAGACGAACTTCACCGCGAAGGCATTCGCCAAGACGGAGCTCGCCCAGGCGGAACTCGCCCAGGCGGAACTCCCCAAGACGTGATTCCCCAGGAACGTCACCCAAAAGGAGGTCTCCTAGGAGATATTCGCCAAGGAGGAATTCCCCTCGCAGATATTCTCCTAAAAGAAATTCTCCAGATCGCAAAGGGATATCACCTGAACGTAAAGAAATCAGTCGTGGTCCTCCGGCTCATTTAAAAAATGGTAAGATTTAGATATGTTTTAACTATCCACAACCGACCTAATATTAATATAAGTGACAGTACCTGAAATCATCTCAAACGTCTCTTTTCAAAGTTATTTGTCGAGTCAAAACATCTTGATTTAACTTTTATTTTCAGATGAAAAGGGTGGAAAAGGTCCTTTCAAAAATGATCGTCCATTTGCTAAAGACAAAAATGATAAAGAAAAACCTAAACGAGAAGATAAACCGCACAGGTAAATGATTAAAGGTACTGTGTTTCAATTAAAACTAATTAAATTTGTTTATTTACAGCAGAGATACCCACGATAAGGAATTACCAAAACTGAAAGAACCGGAACCCCCAAATTTCGCTGCAAATAATAAATATGCTTTTCTGCAAGACGTCGACGATATTTCAGAATAATTGAGTTTTCTGAATTATTGAGGTGACCTTACGTGTAATTATCTAGTCTAGCTTTATGCTAACTAGATTAAAGTGTATAAAAATATTTTTGCTGCATATATAGTGCCAATGTAAGAACTCTTACATTAAAAACTTTAAGCAAATTTTTAAAACTAATATTCTTGTTATGATCTAGTCAAGTACAACTTTCCATTTTATGAATGTTATGTGTTTGTGAATGTTTTGTAACAGATAATGGATGATGACAAGTCACAACTGACACTGAAAAGTTGTACTGGACCAAAATGAAATGTAAATTCTTTTGTTGTAGTATTTTGTTCGAGTGTAACATTTGTTGATTTCGTATTGAGTTTGGCACCTGTATATTTATAAATAAAAAGGGAATAAAAGGGTTACTTTTAGGTTTTCAATTATACTGTGTCTTTCGTACCTATTCCCTGCTTAACCCTTTCAAGACGGATTTTTTTTCCTAAGCGGAATGTGAAATTTGCTAATTATGGTTTTTGTGTTAATATAAGTGTATTATCCAAGATTTCAATATAGCCATATTTTAAAAAAAATTCAAATTATTATGGGATTCAGTTTGACTGTCGCACCCCTATAACTTTGTAAGTATTGAAAACAGGGTAGATAAAAATCATGATTTTTTTTAAAAAATCAAAAAAATCGATTTATTTGATTTAAATCAGATTTTTTTGATTTAAATCAGATTTTTTTGGTTTAAATCAAATGTACCATATTATCGAATATAGTGATATATTCACATGCTATTTCTGTTTTGTGCTAATATATTTAATAACCAATATATTTAATTCATTGGTGAATTTTTGTCAAAATGAAAAATTAAATATAATGATTAAGAATTTTGAAAAATCAGTGCTAAATGGTGATCTTTAATTAATTATATACAGAGTGAGTCATTAGTGCGGGATCGGTCGATTGTGGCTAAACGGCTTGAGATATGAAGTTGAATCAAATACTATTTTATACAGGTTTTTCTAAACAACACAATAAAAATATTTTCAAATATACAGGGTGAGTCACCTTTCTGGAACTAATAGTAACTTTTATATTTCAAATACAACACCCAATTTTTTATTTAATATTTTTGACCGCCTTAATTTTAAATTTGCATCAATATAAAATACTAAAGGTTTTTATAAGGCGTTGTAAAAAAAAATTAATTTTCTAAATTATTCAAGGTTTTAAGTCTTTATTTAAAAAATTCTTTTGAAGTTATTTTGAAGTACAGAGTTTTAATTTGGTATGGACATGCAGAAAAAATTTCTCTGTTCGCTCGATATGAAAAAATTTGAATCACACATACAGGAGTGTTTATAAATAGGTGGCAACTTTCATGATTTTCAAAAGCTCGTAACTCGATTTTTTCAAATGCGAACCCCTGTATTTTTTATGTCATCGAATTCGTCTTTAAAAGAGCTTCATATTTAGTTAAGTATGTCCTATACCCAAAACTCATTACTTTTCGAGATATTCGACATTTTTCTTCAAATCGTTATTGAAGCAATAAAGTGCCGTGGAAATTGAAAAAACTGACTGTTCACTTCGCTAACGTCAAAAACTTTTTAATTTTTTTTTGAATTATTGCATTTCCACAATGAATATTACTTTACAAGAGCAAATTGATATGGTTTATTTACCATTTCGTGTATTTAATTACTAATAGTAATACAATTTTGTTTTATTATAATTATTATATCGTATCTACTCATATAATCTGTGATTTAAATTGATAATTTTTTTTTAAATCACTTGATTTAAATCAATGATTTTTTTTTAAAAATCACTTGATTTAAATCATGATTTAAATCTTGATTTAAATCAATTGATTTAAATCTGCTCAACTCTGATTGAAAATAACCCCAACAAACCTTATATATTTGGAAACGGCGACAAATTCTCTATTAAATGATGTGCATTTGTTATCTCTACGATGACGTATGTCAATTCTGCGATAGGCAACTGTTTTTTTTTTAAATTACATAGTATAAATGTTTTCGTTGATTCGGATAGAGAAGTGAATTCTAAATCCAACCATGTACTCAAAAAGTAGGCATACATTAAAAAAATGTCGAGAAAAATCAGAGTGGCGGCCATTTTGAATACATTAAAATTTAATTTTTTATGTCTGCGTTTATTATTTGTTTTTATTTTTTTAAAAATTAATTTCTAATACATTTCCCTTGATAGTTACCGTATAATTTTGAAGATTTTATCGTTTTTTGTTATGTTAAATAGAATGTTTGCTATGATTTGAATAAACTTTGAACTGATTTTTCTCGAAAATTTTCTTATGTATGCCTACTTTTTGAGTACATGGTCGGATTCAGAATTAAATTCTCTATCCGAATCAACCAAAAAATGTATACTATGTAATTTTAAAAAAAACAGTTGCCTATCGCGGATTTGACATACGTCATCGTAGAGGTAACAAAAACACATCACTTAATAGAGAATTTCTCGCCGATTTCAAATATATAAGGTTTGTTGGGGTTTTTTTCAACACTTACAAAGTTATAGGGGTGCGACAGAAGAACTGAATCAGCTGGTATAGTCCCATTAGGTATTTTAAATGGGATTATATATCCCAACGGTTGTGAAGTTTATCAGAAAGTGAACCAGAAATATAGCAATAGAAAATTTATTAAACCCAAATAAACAAAAACGGCAAAAATATACTACTATACATTTTTCTAGTGATTCTAAAATAAAATAATTGACTTATAAAACTACTGGGAAATATAATCCCATCCAAATGAACTGTTGGGACATATTATACCACATACAAAAATATACCTATATCATACACTTAGACAAGTAAATATCTGATAAAATTGTAAGTGATGATTTATAGGACTTGCCTTCATAAAACACTTCATAAATTATGCAAGAAATACATAAAAACTACAGCAAAACACAAAAATACTGAGCAAGTGCTCACGAAACCACAATAAAATTTTATGTTATAGCGAAATTAGGGGAAAAAACAACTGTACTTGTATTCGCACGCACTGAAAAGACTGAACTGGCTATATTACAGCTATATTGGGAGTAATTAGCCCAGCAGTATTCATAAACATTTGTCTGGGATATATTGTCCCGTTAGTATCGAAAGGTTTAAGCTGTAAATAACTTTAAATAGGGTTGCCAGAAGTTGAAAGTGGAAAAAAATAACTTTTCCAAAAAAAAAAAAATGCTGTGTTTGGTATGTGGTGCATGAAAATATGCGAGTATAATATTTATTCACATCCGCATACATGGGCGTCCGCAGAAAATTATCCAGGGGGAGGCAAATCTTGCATAGAAATATTAACGAACTTTTAACTTGACCCTCTTTCATTTGGTCATTAATGAAGTACTCGATTCCAGGGAAGGGCAAGTGCCCGTTTGCCCTCCCTTGTGGAAGCCTGTGCCCGCATACCAATTTAGGAAATCGTTATCTCTTTAAATTAACATTGCAGGACCCCCGCCATCACCGTTACAAGAGCCTTTGATGTTCTCCACTGGCACAAAGGAGACTCGTGTTATTTTAACATTGTTTCGATTGCATACCCCAGCACAATACGAATTATTCACAACTGGAATTTAATGCAGGAAATAACAATTATTTTTAAATTACTTGAAGCTCAATACATTTAATTTTACGTGGCTTTTTGTGTGATTTTCCATGTATCCCCAACCAGCAACAGTAACTTTTTTATCAATATAATAATTCCGTAAAGGTTGAGGTTTTTCTGGTAAGATTATCGATCTTGTACAATCTGAATCGTTAATATTAAAGCACAAATGCAAGTTAACTGAAGAATTTTTATACCATTGTATACTACGTCTCTGTAGCCTCGATAGAGTAATGTCGTTGTATTTGCTTTGGAATTTGTCGTGAACAATAATTCCTCTCTATTGAAATATTTAATGGCCTAAAACAAATTTCTTAACAACTTATTCGTTACCTTAAATATTTTAAATTTTATTCAAGTTCCCGATTGACTTAGTACAGTTTACTTCAGAAATTCATATTTGAGACTTAAATATAGCATTGTTTAATTTTAATTGGATATTTACTAAAAAATTTCTTTTGGCAGCACTAGTCCAAAACAAATTACTTCTAAACTTATTTGTTACCATAAAAATTTTAAATTTTAGGCAAGTTACCGAATGACTTGATACAATATACTTTTTAAATTCATATTTGAGACATAATTATGGTATTGTTTAATGTTTATTGGATTTCTACTGATAGATGTGTTTCGACACCTCTGATCCAAAACAAAATTTTTAATAACTTAATCGTTACCAAATATATTTTGATTTTTATTTCTTTTCTCGATTGAGTTGCAATGCAGTATACTTTATAAATTCATATTTGAAACATAAATATTGCATCGTTTAATTTTTATTGGATTTTTACTAATAAATTGTGTTTCGACAGTTCTGGTCTAAAACAACATTTTTAATAACTTAATCGTTACCAGATATGGTTTGATTATTGTTTCCTTTTTCGATTGAGTTAGTGCAGTATATATACTTTATAAATCCCTATTTGAGACATTAATATTGCATTTTTTAATTTGTATTGAATTTTTACTAATAAAAGTGTTTTGACAGTTCTGGTCCAAAACCAAATGTTTAATAACTTTATCTTGACAATATTTTTTTAAATTTTTATTGAAGTTTACCATTACCTTGGCACTGTATACTGCAGAAATTAATTTTGTTTGAGATAAGAATAGTATGTTTAGGTTTTATTGTAATTCATAAATACAGAACGCAACCAACTAAACACGTTGCGCCTACATAGGTATGCAATGTACTGAACAAAACGCCTACTTTTGTCATTTTTAGACAACCTGCGTAACTGTTGTGTCAAATTACTTGCATGTCTATGTAGGCGTTTTGTGTAGTGGTTGCCTATCAATAGGCGCAATGTTTAGTGGGTTGCATACTGTACATTACGCCTACATGGATATGTTATCAATTTAACCTCGTTGCTACGCGGGTTGCCTGAAAATGCCGAAAGTAGGCGTTTTGTTAAGCACATTGCATACCTATGTAGGCGCAACCTGCTACGTGGGTTGCGTTTTGTATTTAAGTAGGCGCCTGTTATCAATAAATATAGTATGTTTTAGGCTTTTTCAAGCGGATTCCACACAAATAATTTATCTTTGCTACATAGTAAATAAAAGTGCAATTAGTAAAAAAATAAGTTTTTTTATATAAAAATATTTTACATTATCAAACAAGCAGAACATTTATGATTAAAAAGTTAAACAATAACTTTAAATTTATAATACTAAAAGCTAATACTGTTTATTATTGAGCCGCTCGTTTGCAAGTGCTTTAACAAAACAAAAAGTATAGAAAATTGATAAAATAGTATACATTCATTTTTAAACTTTCTTTACAAATTTAAATTTAAATAAGCATTGTAAAAATTAATTAAAACGGGCGTAGCATTTATCAAAGGACATATAAAATGCACAAACTAGTACTAGTACGTGCCTGAAATAATTGTCTATTCTGAAATAAATACTTTATTATTCGAGGGTCAAATGTTTTTTTGACATTCAATGCTATTAACCTAATTATTAAGGAATTTAGTTTGAACATAAAAAGTTAAACATTAATCAAGCAAGCCCTTTTTGGCACTAAAATTGTAAAAAAATCAAAAAGTGGAGTTCATCGTTTTGGCTCATAAACGACACAGTTCTATAATTTTTAAAATAATTTGACCAAAAGTAACTAAGCAAAAGAGAGGACAAAAAAAGAGAGTGAATTAAAAGATCAGGACAAAAAAAAGACATGTTCTCTTTAAAAGAGATATTCTGGCAACCCTAGCTTTGAAGCAGATGAGCTAACTTCTCTGGTGGCTTGTACCTGGAAATGATAAGGCTGGAATATTTGTTGTAATATGGGTTCAATATCTTTGCGGGAAATTTTTAATTTTCTTAAAAAGTTAAGTGTGGTAGCACACGCCTGAGATCAGTGATTACTCTTGAAGACCAATTTAAATTTTAAGTCAGAAATGTAACTATTATTTCAATTTTAATTAAAGTATTTTGTAACAAAACACCAGTTGAATCTCTTAAAATTAAAAGTTTTCTTACGGCCACACCCTCTATACCTTTGTATAAAGTATGAAATATAGAGAGTTGAGCAATTAAACAATATGTTTAATGTGTCAGTTTACATAATAGATGGCGTGCGCAGGGCAAGTTTCCGGCCACGTTAGGGGTTGTTGTGTAAATCGACACAAGCAACATGTTTGAGCTGTCAAAGAAAAAATAAAGGGCACGTAATTATATTTTAATATCGTTATTTGTTCAATGTTATCAGTTCTTTAACAATGGATCATTGGTTATACTTAATATTTATTTTTATTCTAAATGCAATTACTACTAACGAAACAGAACTAACTTTTGAATTACCTGATAGTGCTAAAGAATGTTTTCATGAAGAAATTAAAAAGAATACGTCAGCTACGTTAGAATTTCAGGTAAGCAATTCGTCACACATTACTATAATTATTTGATTTATTGTTTTGAACTTATATTTAGACGTGACTGCATACAATTTATTTTAGGTTGTCACTGGAGGACAGTACGATGTAGATGTTACATTAGAAGATCCAATGAAGCAAGTTATATATAAACAAGTTAAAACGCAATTTGATTCCCATACGTTCACAGCTAAACAAACGGGCGTGTATGTAGTCTGTTTTAGTAATGAATTTTCTACTTTTTCACATAAATTAGTTTATTTTGACTTTCAAGTCGGTGATGAACAGCCACTACCAGGCATTGGGGAACATGTAACTGTGATGACTCAGGTAATCTAAAATTCATCCAAAACTTTATTTATTGTACTTGGCTTTTGTAATTTATCGTAAAAATGTGCTGAAACTTGTTGAAAATCAAACTGCGAAACAAATTTATGATTTTAATAGCTAACATTTTATTGCTATTGAAGATTATTAATCAAGATGTAAAAGTAAATATTGAAATAAAATGTTACGACACGATTAAAAGCTTAATTTTGTTATTAAATAAAATTTGTACGGTACTAGATTTTGCCCTGGTTAATATATAAAATCATATCCTTGTAGTTTTATATTAAAACTAAACTTGTCAAAGTGGTACAGAATCTTTAAATGCTACATCATGTGCTTAATAAACTGTAAAAACTTTGTTTTACCATATTTATAAATGAATAGATTTTAAAAGTTGT
Organism: Elmis aenea; assembly: GCA_947652605.1. NCBI lineage: Eukaryota > Metazoa > Arthropoda > Insecta > Coleoptera > Elmidae > Elmis > Elmis aenea. The sequence goes on from OX393576.1 coordinate 15,774,573, forward strand.
TATCATATGTAAATTTATTGCTAAATTATTTCTTTGAACTTAAGTGAATGTCATTTTCTTATCTACAGAAAACAGTTAATTGTAAAATTGTAGGAAATATTTTTTATTTGATTAAACTTAACAGCTATATTTATTGTTTGTTTTATAAAGTTTAATATATTTAATTTCAAGTTGAAAGTTACATTATTAGTGGATCTTAAAACGCACAAGTAAAACCAGGGAATTTTTTTAATTTCCTTGTGCATCGAAAGTATCAAATACTCCTATCATATTTATTCTTTGTTTTTTGTTGAGTCCATGATTTTTTTGTTTTAGTTGGAATCATCTGCACAGGATATCCACAAGGCATTAAATTCAATATTAGATTTTCAAACACATCATAGACTTAGAGAAGCACAGGGAAGAAAACGTGCAGAAGATCTGAACGAGAGAGTTTTGATGTGGTCAGTTTTAGAAACATTAGTTATTTTAACTATAGCCATTTTTCAAGTTGTAGTGCTAAAGAGTTTGTTTAAAGAGAAAAAACCATTTACATTAACAAATAATTTAAAATAATTCAGTTTGTAACATATGTTGTGAAAGACAAGTGTGCTTTAAACCTAAGTGTTTTTTAAATAATTGACTGTTTTTGAGGGTTGTTGATTTTCTGAAGCTTTGTAACAGTGGTATAATGTACTTGTTTTGAATGTGGATGTGGTTGCAGTATTTATATTGTTTTATATAGCCCTACAATAAATAGTATAACAAGTGTTGTTTTTATGTAGATGTAAATTTTTCGTTGAAAATTTGTATATGTTGGGTATGTATTTATGGCTACATAATTGTAAATGTTAAACAATAAACTTTAAATTTATTATTTGATATCTAATTTAAATTTCTTTTCAGTGGTTAACAGGTTTCTGGGTACCTACAAGCAATGTCTTCTGAGCTTAATTTATATTGTTTCTTAATTAATTACCAAGGTAGTAGTTAATGTTATTGGAAGTGACATATGAGCCATTCATAGGCCAACTCGATTAACTCCACAAAACAAAAAGTAGGGAAAACTGATAGAATAGTAGTCTTTTTTTAAAATTCTTTTTTAAATTTAAATAACCATTGTAGGATGTATTATTACAGGTGTATCTTTTATATAAAAGTATAAAATACATGAAATAGTATTTCCCAAAAATAATTGTTTTTTTGAAAAAAAAACTAAGTTTAAATGTTTTGTCGTTTAGTGGTATTAAACCTAATTTTTAAGCAAAGTTATTTTAAATATAAAAAGTTAAGCATCAATCAAGTGCTTTGGCAATAAAATCTAAAAACATTCAAAAAGTGGAGTTAATCAATTTGGCAACTTTTATGAAAAAAAATGCAAAATTTAACTTTTTTTAAAAATATTAATACAACTTACTAATTTTAAAGTATATACAGGGATGCGCAAAAGTATGGAAACAGACAAATATCTAAAATACTATAGCAGATATAGCAATGAAATTTTGTATCCAAGCGTTATGGTATTTTTCGGATTCGATGAAAATATTAAGGTTGCAATGCAACTTTCTATTCAACAGGAAACGAACTTAAACTCTGAAATTTTAAACATCGATAACTCATTTTTCTTCAATACAACACCCATATATTATTACAGTCTTGTAGAAAATTTGATTCGTCTTTCAAAAACATTAACCATGTTTCATACCTAAAACTAATAATTTCGAGATATCGCAATTTTTATGTAAAGGCAACGTAATATTTTTGAGTAGGCTATGAAGGAAGACAGCAGTAATTTAGAAACAATTGAAAGATCAAAACAAGAAAGTTATTATATAATCTTTTCCTCACTTATTTTTGAAATTTTTTATAATGCAGATGTAATTTTACGATTTTTTCGTTTAAATCGAGGTTTTTTAAAATTATGCATTTATTCATTGGATCAGTGTGATGGGACAATTACTAAATCCTATAAACTAATTTTTTGTGTTTCTACAATATGATTTTCGGTCCAACCGGTTTCAACCCTAACCGTTTTTTTTTTTAAATTTAAAGATACGACTGGTCAGTGACTTGTTTAATCAGCGTTCTTTTCGCGTACTCCTACATTATCAATCAGTTTTGAAGACTTTAAACGATCAAAATCAATTATATGAAAAATATTGTGGTCCTGATAAGAATACTCGATATACATGTTAGATTGGTAAAATTACATAAAAAACTTCAACAATTTCAAAGGAAAAAAACATAACTTTCTCGTTTTTATCTTTCAATTGTCTGTAAAATCATATCGGTGTTGTATTTAAGAAAAATGAGTTATCGATGTTTAAAATTTCATGAGTATGACCAAGCTTAAAAAACACCCTGTATAATATTTTGTAAATGTTTTTAGCGCAAATTGTAAATTAATCTATTGTTAATATAATTTTCAAAGAAACTCTACTGCCTTTTTAAATAACTTTAATATTGAATAAAATTGAAAGTGCTTATCCCTCAAAATTTTCATAAAAATGTAAATTCGGGTTGACTTTGGACCCATTTAACCTTATACATTTTTTTAAGTAAATTTTAAGAGGAGTCCAAAAATATACAGGGTGTTCCATTAAAATTTCAAAGTTTGAATTCGTTTCCGGTTGAACCGGAAGTCGTATTACAACCTTAATATTTTCATCAAATCCGAAAAATACCATAACCCTCAGATACAAAATTTCATTGTTATATCTGCAATAGTATTCTAGATATTTGTCTGTTTCCATACTTTTGCGCAGTCCTGTGTAAAGGTGTTTAAAGCAGGTTTATGGAGTTAAAATAAATTATTTGTATACCCACAATAGAAAAAGAACAAATAAATAAATTATGAATAAACCCATAATCTTAATGAATAAAACATTTAAGTACGCAACATTAAAAACAACTAATTATCAAGTTATGGTACAAAATGCATATATCAGATTATTAAATAGTGAGTTTCATTTATTTTAGACATTACTTCTTCATTCAACCACAGTGCGTTTTAAATTTTTTTTTAATGCTCTGCAATGTACCGTTCTGCGTTTTAATATTTAAATGTTTTTCGATTATACAGCAATCATTAAAATACTGTAACAATAGGTCATAAATCTCACTGGCTTCAGATTGACCCGCTTAATAGTCCAAAGCTAGATTAGTTCTAAATGTACCTACATACTTTATTTGGATATTATTTACAGAAATGAAATAAAGCCAATGTTTAAGGAATTAAAAACGTATATTGTATGTAATAAAGTGTTATTAATAAATATTTAGTTAATTAATTAATACATAAATTTTAACTTCACAGGTGTGATAAATATTGAATTATTTAAATGTAAAATCTGCAATTATAAAATCATATTTTAATACTATACAATTTAACAAGCTGCTTTACATACTGTTTAAAATACCACTAATAGAGCAAAAACCCCACAAACAAGAGCACAAGGGTAAGCTATTAAGGGTCTTTGCTCACTGTCACCAGACATGGCCACAAATAATCTAGAAGCTGATAAACTGGACCACATTACGGCAAATATCGCCAAGGCCATACCAACCGGACCATGTAAAGTTAAAAATACACCCAATACTGACAATCCCACGATAGGCAGTAGGCAATATCCCAATATACTGGCAACACTCGCTAATGTAAAAACTCCATTCATAGAAGTCATTAATGTAAGTAAACAGTACATCATTAAACATGACATAACCGACAAACCATATATATAACCAAAATGTGCTTTGTTTCCCGATACAAATAGACACATCGCTAACATAAAACAAAATGCTACAGGACCTGCTAAATCTGTATCTCTTGTTAAAAAATCTGAATCATCTGCCAAGCTATGACCTCTGAATGGATTTAAAACGGCTAAAGTTTTTTCCAATATGCGATCAGGGTAAATTTCTAGTTCTTCTAATAATGGTGGTTCATCAAAATCAGAGTGGGACGTAGAATTATTCGGCACATATGAATATGAAGTTTGCATATTTCCATAACTAGATTTTAAAGATGCATCGGCTAGTGGTTGATTGTAGTACATAGTAGAATCTTGTCCATCAGCAAATGATTGAAAATCTGATATGTTAAAATAAAATTAATGGAATGAAAAATTTACAAATCGTTTGACATTTTCATAATTTTAATACTAACACATATACACTTACTTAGTTGTTGAGCTTGTAAATTACTGTATTCTGCACCATAATAGCTTTGCATTGTTGGTGTTTCACCCTGTGTGCCCCAATAGTCTTCATTCATGTTTGTGTAGCCGGACATACTCTTGCACAAACTTATGTAAGATAAATTTTCGTTTTACGTAGATATGTGAATATAATTTACTTAAATAAAAACAATGCGTTTCATACTGTTTAAAAAAGAATTGAATTAAATAGTAAATTTTACAGTATGATAACCAGTTGACAATTTAACAACAATTCTGATAATTTTAAACGTCAAACTTGAGAATTTAGATTGTTTTGAGCTGTTGAAATAACCTACTATTTAACAGGCATAAATCAACAATTCGCGACAAAAATGTAATTGCATAAACAAAACGTTTTCTGTTAATACATTTTATTTAAAATACCTTTTAAATACTATTCAATCGTGTATCATTTAGTGTAAACTAAATAAATTTCAACGAAATCGTTTTATAGTTAGTTGTAAATATAGTTTGTAGGGTTTATGGATTATAGATGTTGGTTGTGACAACAAGTGACAAGTACCATAGAAGAAGATAGAATACGAAGTGCCTAAGTAACTGCTTGTTCAGTATTGCGCTACCTGACGGGGGTGGAAAGAACTAACTAAATTAAGCGGGACTTTTGAAAGTCCACCCAGCTTTCACTTCAAATAAATTCAGAATTAAAACAGTAACTATTCAGTTTTGTTGACATGTTTTTAATTAAAATTTTTAATTAAAAACATGCCAACAAAACTGAATAGTAACTGTATTGAAATTGAAAGACGATGAAATAAAAGAAAAAATATAATTATACATTTATTAAATAATATAAAAATTGCAAAAACATTGCACAATTATAAAACACATCATAAATATAAATATACATAATATAAATTATTACAGTAAACGCCGTTTATTGTGATCACCTTAATTAAATGATTATATTAAACAGTGATTCTAATAACAAAAAATTAGAAATATATAATGTAGACATGAGAAAAACAAAAAAATTAAGAATGCATTTAAGAAATTTTTGCTTACCAAATGAACAAATTTAATTTAAAAATCTGCAAAATTTAGGTTAATACAGGAATACACAATATCATAAATGCATCAAAAATTGACTCGTAAAGTATGATTCTACGACCAATATGATTTCAACGTTTTAAATTTGATTCTGTAACACGGTTGGTTTAAATAACCAGTTATCATAATATCAAGCGCTTACTGTATTACAAAAAATAACTTAAAATTAAAAATTTACAATCACTTATGCACAATCTTTTGTTGTAAATAATATGTGCTGCCCTATTTAGTTTATTTTATTAACATAATTGAAAATTAAAAATCTGCAAAAATTTGATAAAAAAAAGAGCTTCAATCAAATCTTCACGATGAATGTCAAACGGAAAACTTACATGATCGACAACAAAAGATTTTAACATCATTGAAATTTGTTTTTTATGTAAAATTTATGGTAATAAAAAATGTACATAATTGTATGTAGAACATAAACATGAAATAAATTTGTCTGAACAATAATTCAGCTGAACTTCCTCGTCATATTGTTTTAAATCCACAAATGCATGTGCAACGGAAAGTTCACCTGAATGTTAGCTAAACATACCCTGCAGTCTACAAATTTCGGAATAATGCCCTCAGCAATGAAGCCACTAATATAGCCAATCGTGGCCAACTTTAATGGTTTGGCTTCATCGAAAGTTTCAAGCACGAAATGTGGTACCCAATCCTCAGGCTCGGGTGACTGTTGAACCCCTCGAGTGATGAAGTGTTGTGGAATGAAAAAGCTTTGACAATTATCAGCTTCACAATTGGATCCTGGAAAAATTATTTATAATTAACGTTTTGAAATAAGGCCCAAAAGCTGAACACGTTCAATTAATTTATATTTTGGACACCAAAAACAATAATGTAATAAACAAAAACAATAAAATTACTTACCCTTTTATACCATCTTTTCAATTTCGTTAACGAACAGTTACATTTGAAACGATTTCTTGATTTCCAGATTTGAGGACCCACTCTAAATTTCCTAGAACTCATTATAATCTCCATTTCACTTTTAATATCACAGCTAGGTCACTAATACGGGTGTAGGATAATTAAATCAACATGTTAAACAAGTGTAATACTACTTATTACCGTTATAATCCTTCACAATTTATTATGTAGGAATAAATACAAGCGTTAAATATACGTTAAATTTGAAAATGGTTCGCTTCTGGGGTTCGCTTTATGTTTTGTGATGAAAGATTGTTTTCTTTGCTAAAATTGCAAGTCGCCATCTCGCGGGGGTTGCTAAGAAGCACGGATGTAAATAAAAAAGTTATGGCCCAAGGTCATGTATCTCACTTCGCATACCCTGACAAGTACTCTTCTTCTATGACAAGTACATAACCTTATTGTTGTCGGCAAATAAACAGTCTGAATTTTATATTAAAATGGTAAAATTTTTAAATACATTTTACGCACATATTACAAGTGTTTTAATTAACAATAGTTAGCTTAGTAAATTTATTTTTAGTATTCCTTACTGCACAAAAAAGAGAATGCTCACGATGACAGTATTTGGAGTTGTGGTTGGGGAAGAATTGCTAAGAAAAAAGATATACACGATCAAGACGGTGATAATTCAAGGTACATCATTAATACATCTGAATTAATTATAAAATCAATTGTGAGCCACGGTTAAATATATTTCAGGGACTCAATTGCTTCCGAAGATGCTCCGATTGATTATATAGTAACTGGAGGTGTCGACGATTTAGTTAAAGTATGGGATTTACAAGATGATCGACTACAAATGAAATATCAGTTGGAAGGTCATTCACTTGGAGTTGTTTCAGTTGCAGTGAGTAATGATGGCAGATGTAAGTTTTCAATAATTGTTATCGGATGAATTAAAATGAGCTATTTCATTTTAGTGTGTGCATCTAGCTCGTTAGATTCTAGTATGCGAATTTGGGATTTAGAAAAAGGGGAGAAAACTGCAACAATAGATTGTGGACCTGTTGATTTGTGGGCTGTAGCATTTAGCACAGACGATAAATATATAATTTCTGGATCACATGCTGGTAAAATTACTCTGTACAGCGTAGAAACTGCTAAACCTGAACAAACTCTTGATACCAGAGGAAAATTCACCCTTAGTATAGCCTATGTGAGTTGATGTTCATATTAATGTTTTAACATCATTTACATTTAAAAAAAAATAATCAGAATGTTAAAGTAGTACAGGAGAATAAAGATTATATTTTTAGAGTCCTGATGGCAAATACATAGCTAGTGGGGCTATTGATGGCATAATCAATATATTTGATGTTACAACAACAAAGTTGTGTCATACGTTAGAAGGCCATGCTATGCCTATTAGGTCGTTGTGCTTCTCTCCGGATTCCCAGTTTCTCCTTACTGGTTCTGATGATGGACATATGAAACTTTATGATGTGTAAGTAATATTTTTTAAGTTTTTGTTTAAGTTGGGTGTTAAATGTTTAAAATATAATTTTTTTCAGGCAACATACAAATATAGTTGTTACGTTATCAGGACATGCTTCATGGGTATTAAGTGTTGGATTTTCACCAGATGGAACCCATTTTGTGTCGGGTAGCTCTGATAAAACCGTGAAGGTTTGGGAGGTGGCATCCAAACAGTGCATACATACATTTAATGAACATGCTGATCAGGTATTATTTTTAATATTTCTATCGTGTTACATATTATGACATTTATATTACATCAAAAAATGAGTAAAAACCTGTTTAATTATCTTTTTTGTTTTGTTAAAATAATGTAACTACAAATAATTTATTTTTAGGTATGGGGTGTCAAGTACAGTCCAGATAGTAACAAAATTATGTCCGTATCAGAAGACAAGTGCATAAATATTTATAGTTGTCCTATATAGTTGTTAATTTTGTAATGTTTTTTTAATAATTGTCAAATAAATGATTTTTTATACGTACTGTGTTACATTAAAAACGAATTAATTAAGTTTTTCTATATAATTGCAAACTGCAAGCATATCTAATTCAGAAAAAAAAAGTTTAAACCTTCACTAGCTGTTTATAAAATAAATTATTCTATTGTTTTATAAATTTTTGAAGTTCGTTTGGTTTTACAATATTTTTTGTTCAAAAAAACAGGATTATTATCATTTTTACTAATAAATTGTCTTTTGTCAGTTCTGGTCTAAACAACATTTTTAATAACTTAATCATTATAAGATATGATTTGATTTTTATTTCCTTTTTCGATTGAGTTAGTGCAGTATACTTTATAAATTCATATTAGAAACATAAATATTGCATTGTTTAATTTTTATTGGATTTTTACTGATACATGTTTTGACGGCTCTGATCCAAAACAAAATATTTAATCACTCAATCGTTGCTGGATATATTTTAATTTTTATTTCATTTTTCAATTGAGTTCGTGCAGTATACTTTATAAATTCATATTTGAGACATAAATATTGCGTTGTTTAATTTTTATGGGATTTCTACTGATACATGTATTTCGATGGCTCTGATCCAAAACAAAATTTTTAATAAGTTCATCGTTACTAGATATATTTTAATTTTTATTTCATTTTTCGATTAAATTGATGCAGTTTACTTTATAAATTAATATTTGAAACAAAAATATTGTATCGTTTAATTTTTATTTAATTTCTACTGAAACATATGTTTCGACAGCTCTGATTCAAAACAAAATTTTTAATAACTCAATCGTTACCAGATATGGATAGATATTTACTTTCTTTTTCGATTGAGTTAGTGCAGTATACTTTATAAATTCATATTTGATACATAAATATTGCATTTTGTTAATTTTTATTGGTTTTTTACTAATAAATGTGTTTTGACAGTTCTGGTTTAAAACCAAATGTTTAATAACTTAATCTTAACCATATTTCTTTAAATTTTTATTGAAGTTTACGATTATCTTGGTAGTGTAAACTGCAGAAATTAATTTTGTTTGTCATAACAACAATATGTTTAGCTTTTATTGTAATTCATAAATGCAAAACGCAACCCACTTAACACGTTGCGCCTACATAGGTATGCAATATGCTGATCAAAACGCCTACTTTTGTCATTTTTGGACAACCTGCCCAACTGTTATGTCAAATAAGTTGCATATCTATGTAGGCGTTTTGTGTAGTGGTTGCCTGTCAATAGGCGCAATGTATAGTGGGTTGCATACTCTACATTACGCCTACATGGATATGTAATCAATTTAACCTCTTTGCTACGCAGGTTGCATAAAAATGCCGAAAGTAGGCGTTTTGCTAAGCACATTGCATACATATGTAGGCGCAACCTGCTTAGTGGGTTGCGTTTTGTATTTAAGTAGGCGCCTGTAATCAATAAATATAGAGTAGTATGTTTTAGGCTTTTCAAGCGAATTCCACACAGATAATTTATTATTGCTACTTAGTAAATAAAAATATAACCTCTAAAAAAATATTTTTTTAATGTAAAAATATCTTACAAACAAAGCAGAACATTTCTAAGTAAAAAATAAAATAATAACTTTAAATTTATAATACTAAAAGCTAATACTGTTTATTATTGAGCTACTCATTTGCGAATCAATTAACAATATAAAAAGTAGAAAAAATTAATAAAATAGTATACATTCATTATTAAACTTCATTTTCAATTTTTTTTAAAAATAAACATCGTAAAAATGCATTAAAACAGGCGTAGCTTTTATCAAACGGCATATAAAATGCATAAACTAGTATACCGATCCCTGGAATAAATGTTTATTCTAAAATAAACAATTTATTATTCGAGGGTTAATTTTTTTTACATTCAATGCTATTAATCTAATTATTAGGAAAATTTATAAAAAAAAAAAAAACATTAATCAAGTGCTTTGGCACTAAAGTTTTAAAAAAATTAAAAAGTGGAGTTTATTTCTTTGGCCCATATACGACTAAGTTCTATAATTTTTACAAAAGTTTGTCCAAAAGTAACTAAGCAAAAGAGAGAGAAAAAAGGTCAGAATAAAAAAAGAGAGTGAACAAAAAGATTGCGGCATAAAAGGACTTGTTTATTTTTAAAAGAGATATTCTAGCAACCCTAGCAGGGCCGGAATAACCAATAGACAAAAACGGCTAATGTGCGAGCCCATAGTTCAGAGGAACTAAATTCGACCCCAAAACAAAATTGCAATTAACAATAAAATTCGCAAACACCCTCTATAAATGGGTCCCAACTCCCAACGCTAAATTTTGTCTAGAGCCCGATAAAGGTTTTATCGTAATCCGGCGCTGCATAGGGGTGGGTAATATCGAAATTATATCGATATATCGATACCAAAATTATATTGATATTTATCAATATATCGTCCACACCTAGCTTTACAACTTTCTCCAATGGAATTTATTTTTCCAAAAGTGTTGGTGCTTCAAACATTAAAGGCCCATTCTAACATGGATGCAGACGGAGCCACCCCCACAAATGTTTAAACGTCTAAAATTAGACATAAACCTGAAACAAAATAAATGCAAATTACCAGGAAATTGTAGTTGTTAAAAAAACACATCCACTTAAAACAATTAGTTTTTTAATTAAAGACTTCATATAATACAGACTAAAAAAGACTAATATGCAAATACATAAATAAAAGATACCAAAAATAAAACTCATTTGCCAGGCATTAAATGGAATAAAAATTTAAAACGCAAATAATTTTGTTGAAAAACCATAATAAATCTTGGTTATTTGGCAAAATATAAAAAATTGGTATTAAAAGAATGAATAAACAAAAGTAGCAATTGGTAAAGGATTAAATTAAATTTTTTTAGATAGAAACAAAAAGTATAGTTTGAATTTAAATTATTAGAAGAATGAAAAGTTTGAAATTTCCCATTAGGCTCTTAACCAAAAATTTTGAATTTTTAATGTATAATCAAATTTAATAAACTTTACTAATTATTAATTAAATAGTTGGAATTTATTATTACATTATTACATATTCGTATTAGCATATTTCGCTTTTTTCCCAAACAATTGGGTAGTAGCAAAAAACTTATTAAAAACGTAGAAAACTGTTTTGCCTGTTGTGTTGATTTTTCACAAAACATTACAAACAGTTATAATTCTTTTTTCATTATAGTTGCTGTAATATATCTAATACGGCTCTAATTGGACAAACGCTTTCCAAGTGCGAATTTTTACCAAGGAATTAAACCAATGTTTGTATTGTTAGAGTTAATAAAAATCAAAAAGTTAAGTTAAAATTGAACATTAAGAACAGAAATGGGAAAATACAGTATTGGACACTTTTGGTACTTTTGATAGTTTGGAAGAAGGCTTTCAAAAACTAGCAATTTATTTTTAATTTTAACATTTTACATTTTGAATTTTTAGTTATACAAAACCTTAAAAATTTTAGACCAATGTTAGCGCTATTAATAACAAACTCAAAATAGTATAGTTGTATTTTATTTCCTATCTATGGGCTATCCAGTCTCCACCTCGTGCGCGTTTGTTTTATTTCTTGATTATTAATTAATATTTTTTAAATGTAATAAAAAGTTGCATGAAACCGTTAAAGGAATAACCTAAAATATTTACACTGCACTGAGTGTTTTGTTTTCGTCTAAAAATATATAACTATTTGATTTTAAACAGAATTCCCTGTTTATTTTTGAATTTTCAGATTTCATTTGGAAATATCCTTTAAACCTTTTTGGAGGGTTTTTGTACCAAAGTTATTTGTTTTGGAGATATTTACGTTGTTTTTTTTTAACATTTTGACAGGATACAGGACTTTAATAATATAATGATAGTCAACAACTTAATAATGCAAGTGAAAAATAATTTGGAACGTCAATTGACAACGCCGTTATAGTGCTGCTAAGTGCTAAGCAGTTTGATTTTAAAATTATGTTTGTGTGTCATATTGGTCGGTCTATTTTACTTAATTTTTATTTAAATAAGTTTTTTTTTTATGGACCGTTCTGTATATTTTATATCTCCTTATAACTAGATGTTCAGTTGTCTTTAAAGAACATTCAGTTTGTTCTTTGCACATAAAATTGTTTATAAAATAATGTTTAAATTTTGGTTGATGAAATTATCGTCTTTATTTACACTTTTTAATGGCAATAGTCAAAGACAACACATAACAAATTTGATGGTGAGCACTAACAGTTAGATTAACACTATAAAACAAGAGTTTTAGTTTATTAGGTGTTGAAATAGGTTTTGCGGCTTAACGAAGTTTATTTTTACTGTGTTTAATGAATTTGCCCTCGTTGGAAAATACCCACGACTCATATCATTAGAAGAAAGATTAGGTAAAAGTTATACAGTACATGTTATTAAGAATAATCTGGTATGGCCACCAAATGATTTAGCCACACATTTTGTGTAGAAGTGTGTACGAGGTCTGTTCAAAAATAACCGAACTTGTGGCGCGACAATTCATGTTCCTTCATCACGACAACGCGCCTGCCCACTCACAGCCTTGCCAATTCGTGAGTTTTGTGCAAAAAATCAAATGACTGTCCTCCACTAGCCTCCCTACTCACCTGACTTGGCTCCGTATGACTTCTTTTTATATACTCCAAATTAAAATCGGTGCTCAAAGGACGTCGTTTTGACACTATTGACGACATTAAAAAGAATTCGGCACGGAAATTGAAGGCGATACCCAAAGAAGCATTCCAGGACTGTATGGCAAAGTGGAAACACCGCTGGAATAAGCGTATCTCTGGAGAAGAAGAGAATATACTTTGAAGGAGATAAAGAGCAATACGTTGTAAATACTATAAAATACATTTTTTTACAAAAATGTAGGTTAGTCTTGTATTTATGTATTTGTGTTGCAGAAAAGCTTAAACTCAGTAAATGTATGCACTTACTAGTCTGGGCAGAGTAAAGAAGAGCCAAGTAGAGAACTACAAAAAATTAAGAAAATTTTATATAAGAATCGGTTACAACAATTTAAAAAGTATTACCGAACGAAGTTTTTTTATTTTTTAACGGAACAAGAAACGTATAAATTACTTTTTGTTAAATTCTTTTAAATAAAAATCGAAGCTTTTGTATTTCAATTTTGTATCATAGTATCACAAACATTACACACATATACATACTCGCATACAGAAATAAATCAATAAATTCACATATGTCTCGAGAAACAAGTATTATCTAGCTTATAAATTAACGAAATTGAGTGCATTGGTTTTAATGTTAACTTTTAATTTTTATTATCCATATGGATACAAATCATTTTGGCTCGATGGCCCCCCTGTATCCGTTTGGATACAACACCCTACATTTAGATTCGGCTGCCTGGTATTCTTAAACATCCATGTATTACATATAACTATACCAGAAAAGGTTTAAGGATGGCCCTGTGGACCAGAAAACCTTGGTGGCCAGCGATTTTTTTACCCACATTGATATTTAAAAAAAAAAAGTTTTATGATACAAATTTATTCATACGAAAATCAAATTTACTACTTATAATTGTCAAAAATAAAAGCACATAAATGATATAAAAATAAAACTATATAATTGAGCTCTTCTTCACAAGACATCATGTAATTATGAACACTTTATTTTTGGAAATCTTTTACCGTTAGGGGTTAATTAATCCTGTAACTATGTATTTATTTGTTTACCTGCTACCATCGGATTATAATAGTTAGTAAGTAGGTATAGGTATAGTAACGTTTTTACGAGTATATAGATACTTGTATTCGTTAGGATACAGTAGTGAAACACTATTTTCTTCCCCATGGACCGCCTGTATCCATCAGATGGATACAATTCAATTTTTGTTTAAAAACTGGTTAAAATGTTATTATTTTGTTGCGAATTTTTTTTATGTTTCTTAAGGGCAATTTAGAAACGTTAATTTAAAAAAAAAATGGTGGCCAAAAAAACCTACTTTTTTTAACAGTGGCGCTTAACGTGTTAAAAAATAATCTTTGAGTAGTATAAAACTTAAGTAAAACCTGTAAAAAACATAAAAACTCAAAAATATTATTTGCTATAAAAACCCACGTGTTTGATACAACTTTAATCTTCAAACATGTATATTTAGTCTTAAAAAGCAAATAGAACCGACACAACAAAATTAACTTTTTTAAAATTAGTATTTTTAAGATTTTAAGTGATTTATTTGTAAATATAAATAACTTTATTTAAAACATTTTTTCATGTATCTCTTGTCGGAATGCAATACCAATTTTAAGACTTTCGTCTATTCATCAGTTGCAGTTTTGATTTTGGTATTGCATTACGACAAAAAATATTTTTAATGAAACTTAAGTTATATCAAAGGTTTTCTCGTTTTTAAATGCTGTTAAAAAATTAAAAGCAATAAAGTACTTCACACCTGGCAATATTTTTTTTACCCTTACTGAAAGTAGAAACTTTGAATACGTTTTAATTTTACAAGCATTTGACAGCAACATATACATAAAGAAAACAATGTGGTAATTTTTTTAATGTAACTCAAATATTATTTCGGAAATTATAATTCATATAATTTTTCCGATGAAACTCAGCAAACTAAACAAATGTGAAAGTATTTGTCGGTTTTTATAATGAAAATACGTTTGATTTAATATTTCCCACACTTTTATAACATAAAAATCACGGATAAATTACTTTTAATTTTAAGATAACTTTTTTTATTTATCATTGCCCATAATGTTAAATTGCCAAACAATATAAAAGTTATTGAGAATATTCATCTTATGTGTCATAAATTTTGTATGGCTTCTAAAACGGCAAAGTGTGCACTTATCCAATATACCGTGTGTAATAATTTTTATATTGCCACGAGTTCATATGCTTAAAATTATGGTTGTAAAATAAAATGTAATTTTATATAAAACTGCATCTAATTTGTATAATGACTATGAATTATTTAAGTGATTCATTCAACTGTAATATAAATAAGTTAAGTTAAAAATTATGTAATTTATTATCGTTGAATAAACTCTTTGAAATGACCGGTTTCGAGACTACCGTCTTTGGGACAGTAGAATTATTCCTTCGGCCCCAGGTTCTTAATTATATTTTAGAATTACTATTTAGGATTAAAATTAAAATAACTTAAATTATATAATTTACTCATCAATTTTCTTAAATTACTGTCTTATCAAACATCACTTCAGTAGAACACATCGGATAAAATCAACATGTCCGTATAGTTGTTTAAAACTATTAATTTTGAAAGTGACTTAAGTCACTTTACAGTAGTGAAAAATGGCGACCCGTTAACGTCTGTGCGAAATTATGTAGGTATTATGAAAAAATAATCGAGATAACAAATGTCAGAGAAGTTTCTCTACAGTTAGCGTAAATATTTGTATGTACCTACAATAAAATGCAAATCATTTAATATCTCAAAATAATATAAGAGTGACTAATGCCTTTTCAAAATAAACGGCTCATATAGATTCGCTTGAAAGTGGTGTTATTTTGTCTCGAATTAGACTTTATTTGCCTTAGATTTTGTGTCAAATTTTAATATTTCAGTAACAGACATTTTGATTAATATTTAGGCAATTTTAATGAATTCTCTTAAAAAAAAATGCCTCTGGACTTTGTGAATCTGTTAAAATAACTGTGTTGAATTTGCCCTGTTTAAGACTTAAAGTATCTAATTAAACACATTTTTATGAAAAATCTAGATAAACGGCTCAAGTTACTAGATAACATAAACAAATACCTATAATTGAGTGACGTTTTGCTATACTATATCGGTAAAATTTGTCTGCGTTTTTGTCATTTGCTAAATATCTAATGTTCGGTGTTAAACTTTTAGAAATTAATACCCCACAGACTTACCTATACTAACAAGAAATTTAAGATAAAATTGTCAAAAAAATTTTGTCCCAGTACATTCAGTCGATTAACACCAGTTGTTTTTTTCTTAAAGTGTGTACTGCATTTGATTCTGAAATATTTCCCTTTATGTTATGTATTAAAAATTTTAAATCAACTTCAAAGTTCTGCTGGTCATAATTATTTAAAATCAACCATAATTAAGTGCGAACCCATAACAGCGTTACCAGGAATTTATAACAGTGGGAGTAAGACAAGGAGGCACATTAAATCCACTGCTCTTTATAATTCTTACGGATAAAATAATGAAAGGATGTTAACAAAACACAAAGAAAGTCTACTGGGGTTGGAATAAACTAAAACCAAATCCTTAACAGAACTAGCCTTAGCAGATGATGTGGTGCTATTAGCTAAAAGCGAAAAGGACTTGCAACTCAATCTAGACGTGTGGGCAGATACATTAAGTAGATTTAATATGAATATAAATATAACCAAGACAAAGGCTATGGTTATAGCCAAAAATCATGAACCAGTTACAATTATGCTAGACCAAAAAAAGATAGAGCAGGTCGCGAATTTTAAATATTTAGGAACAATAATTGCAGAGAATGGTAAATTGGAGGAAGATCTGAATAAAAGAATAGCGACAGCAACGAAATTTTACCACGCCACTAATAAATGTTTGATAAGTAAGAAGGATATATCAAAAGAAACGAAGACGCGAGTTTTTAATGCAGTGTACGTACCCATCCTCACGTACAGTTCAGAAACTTGGACACTAACTCAAAAACAAAAACAAAGTATACAGGTACAGGAAATGAGATTTCTGAGAAGAATAGATGGATGTAGACTGATCGATAAAATCAGTACCTAACGAAAAAATTCGAAAAAACCCAGAGTAACACTTAAGATGGCTTGGACATCTACTACACATGCCAGAAAGTAGATACGCGAAAATAGGATGGAAAATACAGATGGAGAGAAAAATAAATAGAGGAAGAGCAAGAATAAAATGGGAAAAAGAAGGGAGGAAGAGACTAGAAGAAAAAGGAGTCAGCTGGAGAGATGTGCCACAATTAGCTAACGATAGGCAGGAGTGGAGAAACTTAACACAAATAGAAATGCATACCTCGACACCGAAAGGTACAAGAGGAACCGATTAAGAAGAAGAAACATAAATTTTAAATCTATTGTTTTGACTTAACTTCAAAGTATTCGAATTCCCTTTAATTATCTAAAAAATTCTGCTGGTCAGAAATATTTAAAATCAACCATCATTCGTTAAAGTCCATCGAATAGAAATATTTTAAGAAAGGATATATTTGTCAAATGAAATATCGTTTTAGTTACTAAATTGCTTAAATAAAAAGTTTAAATGTAATTGTTGATAAATTTGTTTTAGAATAATAAATTAAAATGCTTGAGGTTTTTATTGTGTGAGAATTCTTGCACAAAGTATACTGATGTAGATTTGACTTTGGTCGCATTACACCGCCATAGCTATCTATTTAAAGACGCTGGAACGTAACAAACAGGAAATTAAATATTCAAGCGTTAAGGGCCATTTGTATTCCATTCAGCTCTCTGCATTAATCACACTACAGATATGGCGTCCGTTTGTATTTATTCTGTATTCACCCCAGATGCCATTGTGATCTAATCTCTGGGGTATAATTTATAAGGGTTCCTTACTACCCTCTTTGCCATTTCGCTTTTATCCCCCTATATTGTGATGTCAACCAATGGCCAACGAGATTTTCTCATACTTTTTTATGTCTCCAGAGAGCACATGGCGCTCTTAACTTTAACGTATAAGAGCAATATTCCGTTGATAATTTTGTGGTATAACTTTCATTAAGTTTATGGTCTAGATCCTCGTATAAATTACGGTCTGATAACTTGTGGTAATGTACTGTGACATGGGAATCTCAAAATCTTTGCTGTTACGTCATTTGTTGTATATTGGCTATTGTTTTATGATAAAAATGTTTAAATCAAATATTGTGCCAACTGTTCAAGGGAATATTTTTAGTGATTCAGTAATTCAAAAAAGTATGTTAGCTTTATTATTGATCTGGTAATCCAATTTATTAATGATTATAATATAGTTTAACATATTTATGATTACTTTTTGTAGTTGTTGGAGCACGGAAGAAAGACTTTCTGCTTTGTTCAATGATACGCAGATTTGTATAGTAGCATGGTTCTGAACTATTCAAAAACAAATCAATTATGAGTTCACATTCAGCAAAATCCAGGTTTTATCTTCGAGGTTTAACTCACA
Source organism: Elmis aenea (assembly GCA_947652605.1). Classification (NCBI taxonomy): domain Eukaryota; kingdom Metazoa; phylum Arthropoda; class Insecta; order Coleoptera; family Elmidae; genus Elmis; species Elmis aenea. The sequence continues at coordinate 15,792,885 of OX393576.1, forward strand.
AGTGGATTTAGTTGTTTGATCTACGATTTTATTCTAAAATCCTCCTACTAATTTAATTCGATGTTGATCGATCAGGTTTTTTTTTAAATATCGTTAATACACAAAATATCTCCCCTGATAATACCTATAAGAAATAAAAAGTTGACTATCGCATCTTAAAAACTAGATTTTTAATAGCGTCTATAGTGATTAAGACCTTTGGCTCGGTGCACACGAACTGCAGCCATTCTAATCCCATCATTACCAACTTTTATGACCATGTCTTAATCCTACACTCGAACTGCGTACAAATATCTTCTAAGTAGATCCTAATTTAATGTTCCAAGAATTAGTTCCAAAATTATGTACTATGAGAACTACAAACACGTGTGAATCTTTTCACAGTAAATTCAATTCATATTAGCAGTCACCATATTCCAATATTCACGTATTTGTGCATACTTTAATAAACATTCAGACAGATTCTTATATTAAGATTAACAGTGTTCATTGCATTAATCAAACTCCACGAAGCAACATTCGGAATCGCCATATGTATTAAGAAAAAAAAGTTTGACAACACAAAGACAATTTGATTTCTCGAATAGATTTTGTTAAATGTTGTAGTTATATTTTCCGACTGTAGAAATTGTATACTCCTATTAAGTAATTACTATGTACATATTATTGACAAATAAAATATTTTATTTATATTTTTTAATTCAATTTAACATTTAGGAATACTTAATCTAACCATTTACCTGAATACGAAATTCCAGGAAAGGTATAATTAAAGATGTCTGCAGTTCGTGTATCGGCTTAACTTTCATGCTTAATTACTGGCTGCAGTTCGAGTGGTACTTAAGTACATGTAATTAAAATGGCTGCAGTTCGAGTGCGCCCCTTTGGCTAAGCTATAAATGCTAACTTTAAATGTTTTTGTTAATAATAAGAAAGGTATAGGTAAACGGTTATATAAAAAAAAAAAAAAATTGCGGTTTGTCACATTTTTCAAGATATTTCAGAAATTGAGTAAAATATGCAATTTTTTTATTTAAATTCTTACTAAGTACGTAAAAACACACTTCTTTGCTAATTTAACTTCCATGTTCTGCATATGATAAGAAGCAATGTGGTTCAATTTTCCTATCAGCATCATGTAATGAAACCAGTTCCAGATTTTATATTTAAATATGGGCAAAGGCATCGTTATTTAGGGTTCAATAAAAAATTGACAATATATTTTCAGTTTAAATATATTTACGGAGTTCAAAATCGACCGGTTTTTATCGGCTTGGTGTATTTGAACAAAATTTTGGTATCAATTTTATCTTATATTTCGTGTTAATTTCACACTTTGTCGCTTATTGTCATTCGTTCAAATGTGTTACGTGTTAATTTCCTAAAGAATAACACCAAACATTAGATAAATTGCAAATGATTAAAAAAAATGCAGACAAATTAGACGATATTAGTAGCAAAATGGACTAAATACTAATTAAAGCGTCTGTTCCAAAAATATTAAAACTTGACACGCAATCTAAGACGAATAATATCTAATTTTTCTTTAGACAACATAAGACAATTTTTAAATGATTCTTTATGGTCCCAATTTTGTGTCATTTTAGTTTTAAAATATGACACCGCACTTTTTACTGTGCATGTATCAAATATAATTAAAATTTCAAAATGTTTCAGCTTTAGATTTGTTATCTTGTAAATGTATTTGTTGTTGATGACCAATATTATATAGTCTGTTTGATGTACATAATAAAATAGTTTATAATAAAGCTATTAGTACTAAAAGCTTAATTAAATTACGCTTTTAATTTCACTTAACTTAATATTATACCGTAGCAAAATTATAAAGAATTAATTATTTGTTTTTCTGCTTTCAGTAAGTTAATAAAATTATATATATCTTGTTTTATCTTAAGAACATAATACAAACATTAACAAAAAGCTAACCACAATCAATAACTTTTTAGCTAAAAATTATCTGCGTTTTAGTTAATTTTGTTGTATTGCTAGTGAAAACATGTAGACAATATCATTTAATATCTACAGCCTACAGCTACAACTAAAATGTGAATCAGATACGCTGATCTTAAAGCTTTAAATGCCATTAATACATAGTTTACGATTGTTTTACGCCACGATCTATAACTTTGGGGGTTCGTGAAATTATGAAAACAAACTATGTTTCAAATTTTGATGACTGCCTTTTATCTATCTTGAGAGCTGATATTTATTTTGTGGTAGGTGTGTAGTATTGTGAATTCTAGCTGTTACCTACAAAATATTTGGAAAAAACAAATCAGCCTATCGTATTAGTGTATAAAAGACTGTTGGAGTATAGTATATAATTACCATCAGCTAAACGTCCAGGCTCTTGTGTAAATACAGGGCAAAACCATAGTTCAACTAACAATTTAAAGAACTAATGAATAACACTAAAGCGGCGTTCAGACGGTCAATATAATTATATTGTCAATATTATTGAACGTGTGACGGTACATATTGCCATATTGTCAATATTTCAGATATTGATGGGGTAGTTTGATGAAAAGCAAAATATTTTTAACATTGACAATAAATATTGACCGTCTGACAGTACCTCACTTTGCATCGAGAAGAGTTACAGTCAACAAGTATGCTAATCGTTATTGAAAGTATCAAAATCATACTTTTTCATCAACACAACTAATCTTGTTCCACAATAGCAATGTTTTGGGATGGTAGTACGACCTTCATTTAACAAATTTACGTGTAAAACGTGTTTTTTCATAAACGCCATTCCTTTGCCCAATTTTTTTTTGTGTTCTCGCTGATAACTACCATAATAGCAACACGAGCTTTTTTTGACACGACATCGTTGACTTCCAAACTTAAACTAAATGTATTGTCAATAAATATTGATCGGGTGAGGCAAATGCTGTTTGTCAATATTTATTGACAGTATTGACGATATCTTATTGACAATACATATTGATCGTCTGAACGCTGCTTAATAATAGACATTGCAATTCTCATTAACATTTAAATAACCAGATAAACACAGCAACCTCTATATCGTCGATATTGAAAAGTTATATTTTACAAAATTGTATCAATTGAAAAATTAATATAAATATTTGATTTATAAAGTTTTTACAATAATAAATACAATAATTTCATGTTATTTAATTTTTTATTGGTAATATTGTTATCGTTTATGTACCTACATGAGCAGAAAGTACTACTTTCTGTTGAACACGAACAGAAAGTTATACTTTTGTTCGCATATAAGTGTGGCATCGCAATGAAGTGTGCAAGTATTTCATATTACCATATGAAATAAGACGTGTCAAAAATTTGTAAAAAGTCTGACTTTTGTTAGATCGTTCAATAAAATAATTGTCTTGAGACGACCACAAGACGACTTAAATAGTGCAAGTTTTCTAAACAGGTTTTTGGAAAATGTATTGTTGAATACAAACTCATTTAGAAATTGTAATCAAAAAATTAAGTCATGTTAACTGTGCTAATATTATAGGAAAGAGTTATTTTATTTTTTAATTGTTAGTAAATATGTTAAAGTTTTTAGTTAAAATGGTAGTTTATAATTATTTATAGTTTATTTATTACCTTTTTTATCATTTTATTTAACAACAATTTTGATAGTCTTATAACGTGTAAATACACCTTCCAGGTATAGCTGATCTTAAAAATTAGGGTTAATAAAATATTGGCAAAACGAAACAATTATATTTAAAAAAAAATTAACTTTTATAAACAATGAAAGTATTGTATTTTACAAATTTTAAATATTGAATTGTTGAGTAGATGGTATAAGATGGTACAACAAACTAGAATGTTTTACAGAAATGCAGCATGCACATTTTTAGTAGAGCACGAAGCATTGTTATAGTCGTTTTTTATTACAGTTCCTCATGCAAAAAAAGTATTGGTCGTGTGAATCCCTAAGTTTTATTTTGTCGTAGTATATTGCGGCTCCTTTTCATGACATTTTTATGTTTAGTACCAACGTGACACGGCCGCCATATATCGTAAATTACGAAGGATCCTAATTTCCGTTATGCGAGGCATCCCACAGCGAAACGTTATGGCGTCAAAGGCGTTATATTTTCCTAAAATACGTGCAAAGGAGTGTTTGTCTCTGTTAATTTGTCGTGTAAAAGTATCAAGAGTTAAAAAAATGGAAAATATATGATTTATAATCCAAATGAAAACAAAAACAATTGCTATAATTATTATGCTTAAATGGTTCAATTTTTTAAATGCAGGTAATAGTTATGAATTTTGCCGAATGATTGTATGCATAATGTTTTACTTGTGAGCGTAAAATCTTTCAATATTTACACAGGCTACAAATATATTGGTGGTAAATTTGTACGTTGCGTTGTTTAGGCATAATTCTTATTGTAAGTCGAAAATCTTTCTATAAAAATGTTATTTGAAGGATATAGGAACGAGAGTCATGAGGAAATCATACGTTGGATGAAAGTAAATATGCATCTTTTTTCATAACTTTATTGATGTTAATAATTGGCACATCAGTCAAGAAAATTTGTTTAAAATCGTTTTGCCATACCAAAACCTAACCGGGATAAATGTTTGTATGTCTTATTTTACAAAATGTTGTATAGTTATAGTATACTTATACATAGTTGGTATGACTTAATTGTCACATTAAAATTACTCAAGTCTATGTGGTCACGTTATTTTTCATAAACAATTATTAATTTGTCGTTTTGTGAAGCACTATAAAGTTGATTTTTAATTCTGTGTTGGTAAGTACAACGTTAATTTCAAATTGTATTAATTTAGGTGAACGAACTTTCATCATTAAAACAACGTCTTCTAATTTTCGTCCGTTTTGTCAAAGCAAAAATGTTTGTGTTTAAAAATTGCTATTGACTCTGATAATTAGATAAGTATACAAAATAAAATCAAACAATCAAATCTGCACCCGTGGAACATTCGTACAACACAAAACATTATTTAGTATTTAGTAGTACAAATAATAAATAAAGAAAAAGATTATCATAAAAGAATTATTAGAGAGCCAAAAGAAATTTGTAAATACAAAAATTTCTGCATTGATGGAGAGAAAAGTTATATTTTAGAAAAAAAGAGACTTTATTAATTCAACTAAATCAGTATAGTTTTAGATTAACGTCGTTGTCTACGATGGTTGTTGCTATGGCAGTTGCGTGTGACGTGTGGGCAACTAGATAAATAAATAAATCAGGAATTGATGAAACTGGTATTGCATTTCGTTAAAAGATCCTTTAAAAAAAGGCGTTAAAGAAAGAAAATACAAATTTAATTACGTAAAAGTTCTATAAGCTATGATAAATAGGAAAAACAAAAAAGACGTAGAAGTTAGATAATAATGTAATAAAATTACATGCACTGAGATGAAAATAGTGGAAAATAAAACCAGATGAAAAGAAGACGAAAATAATTTTAATAAATGTTGCTATTAATTTTAGTTTCTACGTTTAAATTACAGAAAAAAAAGTATTGTTCATTAATAAATATTAGTTTGCTTTAAAAAAATGCTTAGGTATTTTGTTTATTAGAAGAATCTCTTGGAGAATATCTAGACTGGTTGATTATATTGTATGGTGTTAGTTATTTATCAAAATTATTTTGTACTTTATATTTTCAGATGTAGTAAAATCCTGTTTTTATGGGAGAGTGTTTAAAGCGAAGTAAATTAATGCAATTATTCTTTTAGGTGTTGTTTACACTACTTATCTACATCTGCATCTACATCTTGGTTGTTGTTTTACCTAAATTCTTTTTTAAACCTATTTCATAGTACCTATATAATAATAATGAGCGATATTCCGAACACATGTAGCGAGTTTGCCTTGTAATATAGTAGGTAATTACAAAGTGTTGATTTATGCTGGTTTACAATCATTGAAAGGTTTCATCAGCTTTTAATTTTTCATCGCTTGTTTACATTAAACTGAAAGTATAAACATAACATACGTAATTTACACAAATGCACACGTAGAATAGCTTGAAAACTGAAATTTTATCATTAGTTACATTATAAGGATCAAGCTGAATTTACTGAAAATAAAAAACTCAGTTAATAGTTCCTAAAATTACCTATATTTTAAATATGTTTAAAGCAATTCATTTAGCATTAATACACATCTCCGTTCTTATTTTTCAGTTCTTAAAAGCTCAAAACCATCAATGTTTTTAAGGAAAACTTGCAAAATGATTTTGAACGGCAGCATCAATCTCCTCCTTAAATAAAACTTTTCTACTCCGCAAATAATGCCATAAAATAACGCCCAAAACTAATGTTTCCAAAACGCCGATCTTTCAGGCGTTTTTTGTTGGAAAGTTTATGTAGCAGGTGTCTATTATCCTATTTAACCGACCCTATACATATTTAATACAGTTAAAAGTTATTAATAGTAATTCTCAAAGTTCTGATATATCGTACAATAATCTATATATTTGTGACCTAGTGCACTATCCTTGAATTAGTTGAAGGATTCGACCAGTAGCAGAACGCAATTTGCAGGCAACCATTGTAAAAGAGGCGTGGTCTTCACAGAAACAGGATAACGTGCAGAGTTGGCTGTTAAAAGTTCTGTTAGCCAATAACGTTTCTTTGTAGCTTTTATTTGTACACTTACGGCTTGTAGTTTTGAATAAGTAATGTATTTTTTTCTTAAACTTTATAAAACATCTCATACACATACAAAATTTAAAAAACGTATAAACTTTATAAAAATCGTTTTTACATTGTATATTCCGAACCTGTTAATAGCAATAAAGTAAAAAGGAGATAAATAGTTTTTCACAACGTACACAGAAAACGTATTTTAAAAATTCTGTAGTGCTGCAAAACAAATAGCAAGATTTTAGAATTATCTGTTTTAATAAGTGTCTCATTCAAAAATCATTCATTATAAATGGATTTTTACTGTCTTAAGTCACTGTAATTGCAGACGGGCATTCAAAACCCTTAAGATTTTTATTAGACTTGAAAATAATTACATGGTCATAAATAAAACAAAATAAAAGCAGAATAATTTTAAAATCAACGTTTTAAAAAACATAAATTTTTAAGAATTGATTTAAATAAGCATCCTAATGCTTTTATTAAACTTTAAGTTCTTTTTCACAAACATCGGCAAGTAAATTTTTTTTTAAAGTAAAATAAAAATACCGTTTATATCACACCGTATATGTACAAATGTGTCTCAATCTAATTGGTAACTTGATCGTACTAATTATGCTGCAAATAATCAGTCTATCGAGAAGTTAGTTAAAAAGAGACGAAAGAAACTATTTTTATTTAGCATTGGACTTCTAAAGACGTAAAAATAACTCCGAAAAGGAGGTTTTATTAAAACTTGTTTTTATTTCCATCCACTTCCTTTTTTTATCCACGTCCGGTAAAGTTTTTTTGGTTTCATGTACATAAAACTGTTATCTAAATTGTTGTCGGTAGAACGAAACTTATTGTGTGTTTCCAATCTCTTTGATAGAGACCATTACTGAAAAATGTATGTACTTACGCATGTTAAGGCTTTTTAAATGCAAAAAGGAAATATTCCTTGCACTTTGGATAATATAATAAAAACAAAAACAGTAAAATTGATATTTGTTTCCTTTAACTTTCCTTTATATTTAAAATCAAACATACTTTTATAATTTTTTCAAATTTTTCGTAAAATGGCTTAAACAATTTCTTTCTTAAAGTGCATTCATAAATAATTAATAACAATTATAATATTTAGCAACTAAATAGCATCATTTTTTTAGTATAACGTCTTGGTTGTTTTGTGAGAAACATAAATTTTATTTTATTTTTATTTCGGTCAAAATAGAGTAACAATGCCCGTTCTTAGATTTTATGAGGTCGGTGGCCCTGATTTTTAAAGCCAATTCAATGTTTAAGGTTCGAACACCAAAGTCAAAGGACACAACATTTATGCTTTTTTTTATATGTGCATTAGATTGTTTGAAATCGTCATGGGTGGTTAAAAAGCTTTAAGCTGTAGCCCGACCATTTTTTACTTTTATGTATGCCCACAACATGTAGGAATTTAAAAGCTCACCATGGGTAACTTTTAAGGATACAAAAAAACCTTCAAATAGAACAAATTCGCAAAGGAACTAAAATACTTATAACTTTTTTAAATACGAGACCAAGCTGAATTTATCAAGAATAAAATACAATTTAGGCCGTGAAAAGCAGAATCTGCACCTTCATATGTTTAGTTCTTTACCAGTCGCAAGGGGTTTAAAATAGTGGAAGTACTTGGTGAAAAAATGGAGGTAACCTGAAAGCTTTTTAAATTATGATTTATTACGATTTTCAAAACCACCTAAGCGATAATAAAGCACAGCTTAAAATTGGATCCTCAGTCTTTGTGCTGTATCAGCTCCTTGGGCTCAAAAACCCGGAGCGTGTAACACTTTGCCATGAAACGTTGAATATTCTCAATAACGGCGGGCACAAAGTTTTTTCCAAAATTTTTATAGGCAATGAAATTAAATTGAATATTTTGCTGTACCTACCGGCCAAGAAAGTCGTGCATGGATTCACAAAGATAAGCAGACTCCGACAATGACCAAAAAGTAACGAGCAATGAAAAAATTCATGTACGCAGCTTTCCTCAGGAGTACAGACCTTGACAATGCAGTTAAATTAGATGCACAGAAGATAGTCGAAGCGAAATAACGCACAAAAAAAAACGTTTACCTGAAGTATTTAGTGGAGATTCATAAATTATGCTTCATCACGTTAATACATCTTCTTAAACTTCAGCTTCACCTCTCCAGTTTTTGAATGATAAAAAGATAAAGGTTAAAGCATTCACCGTACTCACTTGACTTTGCAATGTGCAATTTTTGATTATTTTTTGACTGAAAAGAAATTTGCGGGATAAAAACTCCTTCTCCGGGACCGGATGCCGTTGACGATCATTTTGCAAGTATTCCGAAAGAATATTGGTTGGGAGCTTTGGACTAGAAAGTAAGAATTTTGAAAGGTAATCGGTAAATTCCTCGAATGCAGTTGCTCGAAATTAATTGCTCGAAAATCTATTTCTCGAATGTAACTTTGCTCGAAATGCAACTTCCTCGAAAAGCAATTGCTCGAGTATCAATAGCTTGAATTTGATTATTTGAGATTATGCTAATCCGGTTCTTTAACATACAGGTTGTGAAACTTCTAACTGCACGCTAACCGTTTTCTTACGTCCCGCTGTTTTTATTTCTCAAATTACTCTTAAGTTCCTCGAAATGGATTTGGGTCTAATGGATCTATTACGACATGGTTACCACCTTTGTTATGAAATTGAGTTAATACGTAAGACTCAAAGATATTTTTCTGAAAATGTTTTTTACGAGTATATTTTATTGTTTTTTATGAATAGCGCTAAAAAACTATATTTTTTTAATAGAATAGTTGCTCCTAAATCATAGATTATTTGACTCTCTTTACCAACTCTGTACTTATCTCTAATCGTTTACGAGATACCCATGCTGCGGACGATAACTGGGACTCCATGTATAGCATGAATTATAAAAATATACAAATGTATTATATTAAATAAGTAGCCTATTTTATAACTGATTTTTTTTCGAGCAAATTGTACGAGGAGTTCGCTTTGAGCAGCTCGTCTTCGAGCAATTTACTTAGAAATATGTTGAAGTGTATTATTGTCGAAAGGAGTTTAAAAATATTTAAAACAAAAAACTTCATTCGAAGAAACACTGATATTAATTTTTTTAAGTTCGATACTTTTCCCTTGCACTTTTATACAGAAAAAAGTATGTGAGGAAGAATATTTTTTTATTAATAAATAAAAATTAAATAGCCTGCACTTTTCTTTAGTTTTTTTTTTTTTTTGATGTAGGAAAATGTATCTACAACCATATTATTTGAATATTTGGTCTCACAAGTAATAAAAAATTTTGAAAAAGGTATGAAAAAAGTGTTAATATTGTTATTGGATGTAGCTGATAGTAATAACATCTACAATAAACTGTAATTATTGTACTACAACAGTCAATTTAATTCAAGAAGTTTGTTATAAACGCCTACGCATAGGCAACCCAGACGACACTCATATTAAATTTTCTTCAGATCACTTTAAAAACTTATACGCGCACTACCGTGAGCATGATCGGCACTCTTTTGTTTTTTTAATTAAAATAATATGGGTAACTTAAAAAATAATAGTTCTCGACTGTTCTTATTTTAATGTAGGAGGTTTTATTTTAAATTCCATTCGAGATTTGAAGTCTTAACATAACATCAAGATTTACGAATTATATTTTCGTTTGGACTATTTTCGAAGAAACCATTTGTGGCTTTTTGCCATTTGTAGAAATTTGTGGCGTGTTAATATTTAAAAGAGAACCACTAAATATTAGATTAATTGCAAATGTCAAATTCTATCGATATTAGTTAGCAAAGCGTCACTAAATTAAAAGACAATTAATTTTCTATGTTATCTGAAAACCTAAGCAATTAATCTAGGTTTTTGATGAAAATTCGTTAATTATAAGAAATTTTAAATCTAAAACATGGCTAATCCAAGACAATTATTTTAACAGAATAACTAAATTCAGAAAACCGTCCAAAATTAATTAAAATATCTGTGCCTAAAATATTACAATTTGCAAAAAATCAAATGCAAGTTATATCCTATTTTTGTTTAAGATGAATTTACACAAGTGGACCCATATGTATAGTAGTCGTTTTCGTGTAAAAATTGGCACCGTACTTATTATCTGCAGATATCGAGTTAAACAATATACGTAGGCTCATTACACCCACAAAATTAAAAAAAAAACTTCCTTTTCTTTTTTTTGCAAGCATTAGGCTTATTTCCTGTTCCGACCTTTAACCTTGATCTTTTTATGTTTTATGAGATCCCTTTCTTCGGGCTCTGCATGGGCGCATCTGCTTACGTGGGTATCTCTGTTCCTCCACTTTTGCTGCATGCCTTTTTCTGTTGTTTTTATATTCTTGTATTATTTTATTTATGCTAAGTACTCCCAATTCTATTTCGATGTCTACTCTACATTTATTTTCTTATATATTCGTGTATAGCCAGCTATTCTTTTCAAGCATTTCACGTCAGATGTTTTTATTCTTTTCTTATTTATCTTTAAATTTGTCAAGTTTTTACTGCTAAACAGGGTGTCTCAGATTACATTTCCAGTATAGGGATACAGGTTTGTTTAAATTAGATGAATTATTCCTTACTAGAGAAGGTCACGATACGTTGTCGTTAGAATTTGATTAAGACTGTGTTTATTGCATCAGAAACATAAAACTAAACGTTTTGCAGAGTTATACATGCCACTGGCCATTTCTTTCGGAAAAATAGGGGAAAAACTGAAAAGCTGTATAATAAAAGTAATTTTTGCGATCGCGTTGGCCATGAAACCGTCAGAGATAAAATCGAAATTCTTCTATTTACCAATGCACGCATCCTTTGCAAGTAAAATGGTGCAAAGTTTTAGAATAAATCTCAAACGGTTTCGGAGAAAAACGCGAAAACCGAGGCCTTTGTAAAAACGGGTTTTCCTATGTTAAACGCCTATGCAATTCGCATAGATTTCGTTATACAGATATACCACAACTTCTCAAATCATAGCGCTTATCTATATATGACATGTAATATATCGTTAGAAAGGGAAAAAAACACATTTAACTATTTGAAAGCCAACTTGACGGCCCATAAAAAAAAGATGTTAGGGGTAATATCTCAAAAATGTAGTGATAAAAAAATCTAAGATACCTAATAGTTACATTCTACATAAAAAAGTACCTTCAAATGAAATTGATTTAATGATTAGGACAAAAAAGCTATGAGACATTTTCATATTTTTTGCTATAACATCAAAAGTACGAGGAATTTTGTACTTTTAAAAATTGATTGTGGCTTCTCTCATACTAAGGAATAATTCATCTAATTGAAACAAACCTGTACCTTCTATAATAAGCGAGATCCCCATGCTGGAAGTGTAATCTGGGACACCCTGTATGTCCCACAGGGTATTATATTCAAAAAAAAAAGAATATGGTGAATAAATTACAATTTATGCCAATTAACACACAGAATGTACGTTTTTACTCTACGAAGGTTTTAAATGCCTAGACAGATAGAATTTATAGTTATATATGTACTTATATATAATAATTTATTTCGTAATTGTCTTTATAAACGCTTAATATATTCCGACAATTGTTGTAAAAATTAAATAATAACACTAGATAACTTAAAAATCAAAGCGTGTACGGCCTCAGATATTTAATTGCAATTTGTAATTGTCATTTATTATTTATTGTATAAATTAAAATAATATACGTTTTAACAATCAATTTTATCGCACTTTGATCTAAAATGTTACCGTTTAAATAAACTAAAAGAGAATTTCAAACTTGCACGGCCCCAGATTTTGCTTCACTTAACAAAAAGCTATTTGATTTTTATAATGATCTTAAAAAAAGCTTGCCAGATCATATCAAAATTAGCAATCTTTCGCATTACCAGGGCCGGCCCTAGGGTAGTCGGCGCCCTGCTGCGAAGTACTCTTATAGCGCCCTCCCCCCATATTTCTTTAAAGAGAATAGTGGCTAATTTTCGGCGCAAAAAAAAGTATTCCCAGGTGCCGTTTACCCTCGCTACGCCCCGAGTTAGACATTTTTTTATTGCCAATTTAATCTTACCTTTCCTGTTAATTTGACACTTTGTTACTCTTTGCCATATAAATAATTTTGTGGCGTGTTAATATCTAATAGAATAACACCAAGAAATAAATTAATTGCAAAAGACAAAAAAAGCAGACAAATTCGTACGATACCTATTAGTTGCAAAACGTCACTGAATTAAAGACATTTGTCTACGTTATCTAACAACTTAAGTAATATATTTAAATTATTTATAAAAATGTGCAACATAATGTTGGCCGATATAATAAGATTGCAAAACTTTATATTTTTGTCAACAAAAATGCAAGGTTATGATACACTTGTAATGTTTTTGAAAACTTTGAAGAGCTGTTTTAAGCCTTTTCGAGCAAACTTTAGCTGGAAATGCATTATTTAGGGTCTCTTTAACATTGTTAGATAATATGCAGACAATTGCAAAGTTTTCGCCAAAGGCTGGCGCCAAAATATTTAAGAAAATGGCATGAAATCCCATTCACACGTTTTATTAAAAACTTTTAAATCATTATTTCAACCAACCGAGGGTAAATAATTGTTATTTAAAAAATAGTTAAAGGTATGAGAAGAATTATGAGCAGTTGTTAATTTTTGAAATTACCGCGTCTTTCGTACTGCTGAAATATTCTCAATTTATGTTTTGAATTTTGCATTTATTGAAAGATTATTTAAGTTTATGAGGCAAATATTTCTTGTTTTACCCTGAATGACGTTATTAAGGCTAAAATTTAACTTTTTAAAATCATTTAAGATCAGCTGTTATGGTTGAACGAATGTAGATATGATAAAATACGGATATCAGATGAACGCTATATTATTGATGAGCTAGAAGGAGATAGGTTTTCTATCGGACGTTGATGCGTATATCTAGTTCAGAAATGCAAGGTGCTGTTTGTTTCTTTTTAACACGTCGGTTGTAACAGTCGCATACGTCGTAGCGTTCTTGCCACCTCCTTTATGTGCTCCTGGTACAAAATATAAGTAGAAAATGTCACTAATAGAGGTCGCAGCCTACACCATTTTAAAATTTATAATATAAATATGCCGAGAGTTCGCTCGCAAAAATAAAAACATCTCGGTTTACAAGAAAATTCGTAACTCCGTTATTAGCGTCCCGAAAATTTTGATTTGGTGTTTAAAATGTAGCTATAAGACTGGCGCATTCAACGATGTAAAGAAAGTGTGAATAAAACACTTTTTGATATCATCCACGGCCGTCTGAAAAAGGTCCGGCAATATGCCGAGAGTTCGCTCGCAAAAATAAAACATCTCGGTCTACAAAAAAATTCGTAACTCCGTTATTAGCGGACCGAAAATTTTGATTTGGTGTTTAAAATGTAGCTATAAGACTGGCGCATCCAACGATGTAAAGAAAGTGTAAATAAAACACTTTTTGATATCATCCACGGCCGTCTGAAAAAGGTCCGGCAATATGCCGAGAGTTCACTCGCAAAAATAAAAACATCTCGGTCTACAAAAAAATTCGTAACTCCGTTATTAGCGGACCGAAAATTTTGATTCGGTGTTTGAAATGTAGCTAAAAGACTGGCGCATCCAACGATGTAAAGAAAGTGTCAATAGAACACTTTTTGATATTATCCACGGCCGTCTGAAAAAGGTCCGGCAATATGCCGAGAGTTCGCTCGCAAAAATAAAAACATCTCGGTCTACAAAAAAATTCGTAACTCCGTTATTAGCGGACCGAAAATTTTGATTCGGTGTTTGAAATGTAGCTAAAAGACTGGCGCATCCAACGATGTAAAGAAAGTGTAAATAAAACACTTTTTGATATCATCCACGGCCGTCTGAAAAAGGTCCGGCAATATGCCGAGAGTTCGCTCGCAAAAATAAAAACATCTCGGTCTACAAAAAAATTCGTAACTCCGTTATTAGCGGACCGAAAATTTTGATTTGGTGTTTAAAATGTAGCTAAAAGACTGGCGCATCCAACGATGTAAAGAAAGTGTAAATAAAACACTTTTTGATATCATCCACGGCTGTCTGAAAACGGTCCGGCAATATGCCGAGAGTTCACTCGCAAAAATAAAAACATCTCGGTTTACAAAAAAATTCGTAACTCCGTTATTAGCGGACCGAAAATTTTGATTCGGTGTTTGAAATGTAGCTAAAAGACTGGCGCATCCAACGATGTAAAGAAAGTGTAAATAAAACACTTTTTGATATCATCCACGGCCGTCTGAAAAAGGTCCGGCAATATGCCGAGAGTTCGCTCGCAAAAATAAAAACATCTCGGTCTACAAAAAAATTCGTAACTCCGTTATTAGCGGACCGAAAATTTTGATTTGGTGTTTAAAATGTAGCTATAAGACTGGCGCATCCAACGATGTAAAGAAAGTGTAAATAAAACACTTTTTGATATCATCCACGGCCGTCTGAAAAAGGTCCGGCAATATGCCGAGAGTTCACTCGCAAAAATAAAAACATCTCGGTCTACAAAAAAATTCGTAACTCCGTTATTAGCGGACCGAAAATTTTGATTCGGTGTTTGAAATGTAGCTAAAAGACTGGCGCATCCAACGATGTAAAGAAAGTGTCAATAGAACACTTTTTGATATTATCCACGGCCGTCTGAAAAAGGTCCGGCAATATGCCGAGAGTTCGCTCGCAAAAATAAAAACATCTCGGTCTACAAAAAAATTCGTAACTCCGTTATTAGCGGACCGAAAATTTTGATTCGGTGTTTGAAATGTAGCTAAAAGACTGGCGCATCCAACGATGTAAAGAAAGTGTAAATAAAACACTTTTTGATATCATCCACGGCCGTCTGAAAAAGGTCCGGCAATATGCCGAGAGTTCGCTCGCAAAAATAAAAACATCTCGGTCTACAAAAAAATTCGTAACTCCGTTATTAGCGGACCGAAAATTTTGATTTGGTGTTTAAAATGTAGCTAAAAGACTGGCGCATCGAACGATGTAAAGAAAGTGTAAATAAAACACTTTTTGATATCATCCACGGCTGTCTGAAAACGGTCCGGCAATATGCCGAGAGTTCACTCGCAAAAATAAAAACATCTCGGTTTACAAAAAAATTCGTAACTCCGTTATTAGCGGACCGAAAATTTTGATTCGGTGTTTGAAATGTAGCTAAAAGACTGGCGCATCCAACGATGTAAAGAAAGTGTAAATAAAACACTTTTTGATATCATCCACGGCCGTCTGAAAAAGGTCCGGCAATATGCCGAGAGTTCGCTCGCAAAAATAAAAACATCTCGGTCTACAAAAAAATTCGTAACTCCGTTATTAGCGGACCGAAAATTTTGATTTGGTGTTTAAAATGTAGCTAAAAGACTGTCGCATCGAACGATGTAAAGAAAGTGCAAATAAAACACTTTTTGATATCATCCACGGCTGTCTGAAAACGGTCCGGCAATATGCCGAGAGTTCACTCGCAAAAATAAAAACATCTCGGTTTACAAAAAAATTCGTAACTCCGTTATTAGCGTCCCGAAAATTTTGATTCGGTGTTTAAAATGTAGCTAAAAGACTGGCGCATCCAACGATGTAAAGAAAGTGTAAATAAAACACTTTTTCATATCATCCACGACCGTCTGAAAAAGGTCCAGCAATATGCCGAGAGTTCGCTCGCAAAAATAAAAACATCTCGGTCTACGAAAAAATTCGTAACCCCGTTATTAGCGTCCCGAAAATTTTGATTCGGTGTTTAAAATGTAGCTAAAAGACTGGCGCATCGAACGATGTAAAGACAGTGCAAATAAAACACTTTTTGATATCATCCACGGCCGTCTGAAAAAGGTCCTTTCAAAAGGTCATACTTGTGATACCTGTCATACTTGTGATCGCGTTGGCTTTGAGATTGTGTAGGGAAAAAATCAAAGTTTGTTATAGTTTTTAATCAAGGAAAACTGGAAAAAAGAAAAGGTGCTAATAAAGAGAGAGAGAGAGAAAAGGCTAAAAGCACGAAGTTGCTAATAAAAAAATCAAGTTAAGTGATTTGTTTGCTTTAGCTTCTAAAGTTAGTGCACCTGATGTTGAAAAATCAGTGATCAAGAATAGCATTCATCAAATTCGACAAAAGAAGACAATCTAAACTGCCCCATTGAAACGGACAAAATTGAAACGTCGATTATCAACGCAAAGTCTTCATGTTCAAGTCTAACTTACCAAGTAACAAATATTTTGAATGCTTAACAGCTAGTTATTTCACAAAACCAACAAGTCAAAATTTTGAGTATTTTTTTAACAAAGATACCTGTCAGCCAACTATTGGTGATGTAACTTATTGGCCATTTAAGCCAAATGTTTTATTTTACAGAAATGATAAAATAAGCAGACGATGGTTATCATATTGTTTAGAAAAAGAATCTCTATTTTGTTCCGTGTGCTTGGCATACAGTGATAAGAACGATTGTCCGTTTGTAAATGATGGAATGAAAGATGACTGGAAGCATACTCTGCAACGTGCTAAAGAACATGAAAATAATAAGATCCATGAAAATTGTGTTTATAGGCATATGCTTAAACTTAAAAGTAAAGATATTTATGGTTTAATATTCTCAAATGAAGGCAGCTTACGTCAAAAAAAAAATGCTCTTGAACGCAAGCAAGTATTGGAAAGAATTATAGATGTAAAACTAATTGGAAAAAGGGGTTTAGCTTTTCGGGCTCACAGGAATCTGCTAATTCACTTTCATTAGAGCATAATGAGACTGAACATGGAATTTTTTTAGAAATAATTTTATTATTATCTAAATATGAAAACATTTTAAAATTAAATTTTTTTGGGTCATTCTTTTTTTTGGGGGCCGGTCTAGCAGGTTTTTCCCGGGCCGGTTGAATTTCCCGCTACTGCCTGCTAACCGATCTTGAGACATGGATGACCTTAAGTAATTTTTTATTTTTTGTAATTTCGAGAAAGATCTTTCGGTAAAAGCTACTGTTACGGGCAAAGTTAAAAAAATCGTAGAGCAATGGTTACAGTTCCAAATACACACTCCAAATTGTTGGCACAAATAAAATTTAATATGTCAATTAATTGTATCTGAATAAGTTTTAAGATCTTCAAAGTCACCTTAAACCTTAAATTCATCAAATAATTCTAATGCACTTATATTCTTGTCTGTACCATCCCATCCGTAAGTATACTTTCGATGCGTTACGTTTTCTTAAAATTTCTTTGTCCATATCGTTGTGATTTTTAAGTTGGCTACTGTCTTCTAAAGAGTTCAGTACTGTTTCTAAAATGGCATTTAAAAAAAAATTAATTTATCTTTAAGATCAATCGGTGTTTCATCGGCAGATTCGTAAATAAATTGTTTCTTTATATTACGTCTTCATATATTTATTGATAGAATAAATTTTGGTGCAATTTCTAACTCTGTAGCTAGTTCTTTTGCAGATTCAAAAATTTCATTAAAACCCTTATCTGTTCTTAATTCCTTTGTGAAACATATTAAATTGTCTAATGCATTTAATGCACTTTTTAAATACTGCTTAACACCTTGTAGCATTTTATTTACCACATTTACTCTGCTCAATACTTCATACCATAAAATAGGAGAACAAATAAATTTGAAATTTTCAATTTTTTTAGCTAAACTTTGTACCTCATGTCGACTTTGTAGTCGTTATTATTATTTTCAAAACTTTCTATTAATGTGTCGTATATTTTCCATATTCCATATCTCAATGGTCGTAGTGCTTCAACTCTAGATTCCCATCTAGTTGCAGACAAAGGTTTTATTGCTAATTTTGATAAATTATTTTTTTAAATGTCCCATCTCTTAGTAGAACTACTAAAAAAATTATAAAGTTCTTAAATGACGTAAGAAAAACTAATTGTTTCAAAATTCATTTTCGCGGCATCATTCACAACTAGTGATGCCGCCGAGACGAGAAATTTCTCGATCTCGTCTCGTCTCGTCTCGAAAAGTCGAGACGAGACTAGACTTTTTCTCGTCTCGACAATTCGCGGCGAGACGAGATTTCAAGACCCGAGATCTCGACGAGACGAGACGAGACTCGAGAATCTCGACTTTTTTAAAATTTGTTATTTAAATATTTAACGTTGTATTTTATGTTTTATTAGAGTAAATAATCATATTATTTCATTATTGTTGGTAATCAAATGTTTATATACTAAAATAGTTGATAGTTATTGCCGATCAACCTTGCATTTATATTTTCTTAATTGTAATAATATTTATAATTTATAAAAACATGATATTAATTACATTTTTGTAATTATTTTATTAATTTTATTGCAAAAAGATATTATTGTAAAAATGTATTAATAATAATTAAGAAGTTATAAATTACTTTTATTATCGCAATACTGAAAATATATACGCAGTGTTGATAGGTAATAATCATTATGACTTATTTTAAGTATTCGTGTAGTGTAGGTAAATACCAAATAAACAGATTTACAAATATTTCTTTCGCTATGCACAGGAAATATAAAAATTAATTAATTGAATGTTGTATATTGTTATTTTTTAAATAAATTCTGGCGTATGGCAAATATATAAATGATATATTTTTAACAGAATATCTACATTATTTTAAATAAATATTTCGCACAATCAACACGGTGCGAGAAGCTATAATATAACAAATTTATCGCAAATAAGTCAATTCCTAAAGTACTTTCATTCTTTTTAACAACAGAATAACGCAATTACACTTCATTCTTTCATTATTTATTTTAAAATCGAAATATGTAGAATATTTTTCATGAAGATTTTCTTTTATTATTACATTGGAGTTCTTACTATCTTGTTTTGATGTTTCACCAACTTTTAAATTTTTTTTAGTCTTTCCTTTTTTTTCCTTTTTTTCGTTTTTCTGATGTTTTTGTTAACATTTCTGGGGGTGCAGGACTATCATCGCTTTCTAAATCTAAAGGTTCATAAGATTTATCTTTTACACTGTCGTCGTCATCTGTTTCTTCAGTAGGTACCGCTAATATGTGTATCATTATTTGGTTTCCGAAAATATTTAGTTATATTTGAAACTGAATCACCGCTACGTTTCATTTTGCCGGTTATTTAAATAATAACATTACGCAAAACTCACTAACTAGCTTTTTAGTAAATAATATACCCTTATCGACCGAAGACGAACTAGATAGTAACACCTTTTGCGCTATACAGAGGAGGCTGATGCAATCGTGTTTGTGGGAATCCCCGACTTTTGTTTGTAATTTTACGTCTACCAATTCTTAATTTGTATAGATTATTCTATTGGAAGATAATTTACACAATTTTGTTTTAAATTTTTGGTGTATTGCGGTAGTTCTTAAAAAGAAAGGTACTAAAATCAGTACTAACTACTGTTAAGATTAAAATGTATAACAATTATATATAAGCGAGTGTACCTATATATAAACTGCAGGTATTTTGACAACTGAAAATATTTTATTACCTATTTAAAAAGCACTTACTTAATTGAAGAAATAGGTATAACATGTATTTATTTAACCCTTAACCGCCCAGTAGTGTCCAACGGACACATTTTCAAATTGATTTGCATACAGAATCAAAAGAGTTTATTTTATTGCGAAATCATTTTGTCTGTTTAGAACATTCCAAAACAAGCATAATTTGTGTCAATTGTTTTAATAAATAATAATGTTTATTACGTGTAATAAAAAAAAAACGTTTTTCTACTTTATTTTAATGAAATATTGAAGATTTTGAGATGCGTGTCCATTGGACACTACTGGGCAGTTACGATGCAAAAGCTTACTGGGCGGTTAAGGGTTAAATGCAGTAGGTACCTATTAAAATTACCTAAATAAACAAAAAATATTCGAGACGAGACGAGATTCTCGGCCTCGAGACGAGATTTTTGTAGTCGAGAAATCCTCGAGACGAGACAAGGCAAATTTCTCGTCTCGAAAATTCGAGACGAGACGAGACTTGGCTATTTCTCGTCTCGTCTCGTCTCGCGGCATCACTATTCACAACTAAATTCAACGAATGCACGGAATAAAGAGAGCCCTGGGATTTAAATTTTGAATATGCTTTTGAACTCCTTTATTTTTACCTGTCATATTTGCGCCGTTATCGTAGCTTTGTCATCTCATATCACTTACATTTAAATTGAAATCACAGAGCTTTGCCCACTCTGATTAGCCGAGTTCTGTGGTGGCGAGCGGTTCAAATCTATTTCCTGTGTAATTTGTCGAATGGAAGCCCCATTCATACTGGCACGTGTTTTAAATTTATTTTTATTCTAGATTATTTGAAATAAATTCGCTTTGACGTTAAATTTGGTTGACATTTTAAAATTTTATTTAAAGAAATAATCTTGTAAGGCGCCCTGATGCTGTGCATCACTTGCATCGTGCCTTGGACCGGCCCTGCGCATTACCCTCTTTAACTGTTTTTTGATGCGTATCAACCATTTGAAGATTGTGATTCTTTATTTGTTAAAAGTTATAATAACATTTAAACATGAATATGTATCTTTATCATTAACACAGCATAAGAGCGGATATTCAAGTGACAGAACTCGATATGTTATTTAGTTATGGTTTCTTACCTGCCATTGAAGTCTTCTCACAAATCAAGTTCACTCTGACACAGGAACCGCCTTTTCAAATTTCTCACGGTTAATTTATTTTTTACTTGGCTTTTGATTTATAACTCCTATGATATGATTTGTTATGTTAATTTTAAACTATAAAAATTCTGTATTTAATTAGTATTATTTGAATTTATAATGAGCATTTTAATAACAATGGAAAACCTGCGTTTTGTTTAGAATGGTGTAATGATATTTATTACATAATTTAAAATTTATGAAGTGTGAATTCGAAATGCCTTTGGCACCGAACGAATGTCTTATAGACGAGGAATTTGTGCAGGAGATTCTGTGGACGTTTTAAATACTAAAATTATAATTTCGCAAAATAGTTATCGGAATTTTTGAAAATCGCGTGCTTACACGACTACGGAGCTATATAAACTGAGAAATACTTTTGAATTTGTTTATTTTGTGAACTCTTTCGGATGTTAAAATATAAGAATGTGGGTGTTGGGACTTTGAAACGAGGAAGTGCCAATGGCTCACGCAGGCTTGTAAAAAGCTCGTATAAAGCACATAAAGTTAACAACAGTTACACCAAATGTAAGTTTACAATGCAGTTTGTTGCGAACTATAGCGCACGAGGTCGTTTCTGTCGTAAAATGGAATTAGTTTAACACCGCTCTAAACGAAGGCTACACCTTGCCATTAAATAAATAACACACTGAGTTTACTTACTTAAATTACCCTTGTATTTTATTTAAATAATATTACCAACACAAAATTATTACAGTAATATATTTTCTAGATCACTTTGGATATATTTTGCGTACTCAAGTGCTCACAAATGTCTAAAAATTAAAGTAAATACGAAAAATTTTAATTTTATATAATATACCTGTGACACAGATATGAAGTAAAGTTTGTATGTAAAAGCATTAATTGTATACGTTACATTTACTAATCATTAAAAATCAACAATAAAACAAATACATTATGGTTTTCGTCAGATTAGTTTGAGGTGGATTAAGTTTCAGTATCAAACAAGGGATGCGTTGTCAGTTCATTTTTTTTTCTCGGTAGTTATAAAGGGTGTCCCAACAAGAGAGGAAAATTTAATTTTGCCGCCATTTTTGCTGTTGTGCTGTGACAGTCAAACCCTTATGACGATTCGTAAATTTCGTTCAATTTTGGGTTATCAAAAATGTTCCAAGTGCATCTATTGTGAGAAGAATAATCAGAAAATCGAGGAGACTGAGTCGATTACTGATGTTAGACCATCGACACGTGTTCTTCCAGGTCGTTCAGCACAAAACATCACGGTTGTTCGCCAAAATGTGGCATCGTGTTCAAGAATTAAACATTTCAAGAAGCACTATGCAGCGTATTCTCAAGAAAGATTTGCGTCTTCATGCCTACAAAATCCAACTGACTCAACAACTCAAGCCTAGAGACAGCGAAGAGTTCGTCATTGGGTCATTGAACTACAACAAGTGAACGGTGAGTTTTCCAACAAAATCATCTTTAGCGATGAGGTACATTTTTATGTTGATGGCTTTGTACACAAGCAAAATTGCCGCATTTGGAGCGATGAAAACCCACATGTGTTTCATGAAAAGGAAATTCTCCCCAAACGTGTCACTGTTTGGTGTGGATTTTGAGCTGGATGCATCATTGGACCATTTTTCTTCGAAGACGCTACCACGAATGCACAGTCGATGGCGAACGGTATCGGGGCATGATACCCCAGTTTTTTGTGCCTCAAATGGATGGTATGGATCTCGAAGACATGTGCCACTTGCCACACATAACGTAAAACAATGGCATAATTGCACGAGACATTTCCTGGTCGTGTAATCTCTCGTTTGGGCGACCAGAATTAGCCACCTAGGTCGTACGATTTAACGCCTTTTGGACTTTTTTCTCTGGGGTTTTTTGAATTCAAAAGTTTATGTCAACGAGCCAATGACCACGCAAGCCCTTAAGGAGGAGATTAGACGCTGTATCACTGAAATCCAGCCACAGTTATGCCAAACCGTGATTGTAAATTTCGTCAAAAGAACGAAAATGTGACAGCAAAGCCGAGGAGGGCATTTATCAGATGTGTTGTTCCGTACATAATTCCCACATGTCTACTTTATGATTAAATCAAAAATTCGGTATTTTCTCAACAAAAAAAAAACTATGTTTTGTTTACAATTTAAATTTTTTTGCTCTTGTTGTGTCATTAAAGAAGTAAAACAAAAAATGATAAAAATTAACATAATTGAGCTAATGTTCGTAGACGACGACATGGTATTAGTCGCAGAATAAGAAAATACTTTAAAACCTAGAACCTCTTAACCAGGCATTGGAAATAATCAATATGAAAATAAATATAGACACTTATAGACACAACCAAAACTATGATCGTCTCAACAGAGAACACAGGGCACAGCATTACTTTAGATGGGCTTAGTATGAAACAGGTACATAACTTTAAATATTAAGGAGTGATAATGTTAATAATGGAGATATGGACAAGGAAATAGGCGAAAGAACAGGAAATGGGGGAAGAATATTCAATAGTTAAGGATCTTTTTTTTGGAAACAGAGAAGTCCCTTAACAAACAAAAGTAGAAGTTGTAAAAAAGTACTAACCCCAGCACTTTTATACGGAAGTAAAACGTGGACACTTATAAACAAAAATCGTAGCCGTGTGAATTCAGCAGAAATGGGATTTCAAAGAAACATTCAAGAGAATACCAAAAAAGATCGAATCAGAAATGAAACATCTAGAGAACAATAAAAAATAAAAAATCAGTCGAAACAAAAATACAAGAAAGACAGCTGGGACACATTTATAGAATGAAAGAAGAACGGTTAACCAGAAAAGTCTATGAAGCAAGGCCACAGGAAGAAAATAAAAGAGATAGACAGAAAAAAACCTGGCAAGACGAAATTGAAAAAGCGGCAAGAGATAGAAAGATCAAATGGGAACAGATAAAACAAGATAGCACAAGAGAGAAAGATGCGAATCGGCCATTGTGTTCAGTTTTAAGTTCTTGGGTCCATTCGACAAAATTTTGAAACATATTGGTGACAAACCATTAATATTAAAGGCGTTAGTCTTATTTTTTTCCCTCTCCTAAATACGTTTTTCGTGATATAGTATTTAACATGTCTTGAACTGTTGTGATGACATATTTTTGGGCTAACACATCAGGAAAAACAATTAGGATCTTATACAAAAAGTTACAGATAACACGAAAAATTTATTTATAGCAAAGTTTGTTGGGATATTATGGTTTTCACTCCACAAAATATCGAAATAATATTAACAGCAATAACGTTTCATAGGATAGGGGCTAACTGCAGGTTTTTGTACAAGTATATACCTACTACCTAGTATATCACGATATACAAAAAAAAGTGCTGCCTCATTTTGCAAGTAAAAAGCGATGACTTTAAACAGTACCTATCAGTAAACAAGGTCAAACACTATGAAGCTTATAAACTTCCTTTTTTAAAAGTTTCAAGACATTTTGGTACAGTATTTTAATTGGCAAATTCTGCTAGTTTGTGTTTACATAAGTTCTTTTAAAGAGTAAAACAGTTGGCGGTATCGAGGATCAGATTGCTTGAAGTTTATATGGTTAAAATGCAGTGATAACAAATCAATTTAAAGAGACAGTTTATTTAGTTCCGAACAATTTTTGGATTTTGAGAATTAAAATTAAAATTTTAATGCACCTACTTTACATTTTTTGTTTGTTGATGAATTATTTTTTACATGCCAATTCTCTAAAATTACTTCCATGAGTGTTTGATGAGATATACTAAAATCCTTTTCTTTCAAAGAAAGTCCAAAGAACAAGAAGTTTGTCGTAAATAAATGACCATGCCTTTTATAGGCAAGCATATACTGTACTTGTTACCTAAACATTAATTATTTATGTAAATGTTTCTTAACTTATTCCAAATATGTAGAATGTTTGAAGTTTTTACTCGTTGTGTGAGTTAGCATAAATGTTCAGGGTCACTTAATTTATAGTTATTAATTTTACTAGTTAAAGTACGTGAAAGGGTAAAGAAAGTAGGTAGATAGACTAAAGAAATTAGTTAGAAGATTGTTAGTGTTCAACTGAACATTAAAGTAATTTGTAAAGACTAATTGACAAGAAAGTGTTTGCAGTTGCTAATCGACTCTTTTTACTGTATGTACTAATTATTAATGTAACAAACGATATGCAAAAGTTAAGCACAAAATAATTTGAAATAATTTTGAGTTAAAGGTGTGAGGTTTATTAAAAAAGTGGTAATAAATTTGGTCCGACTTGCATTGGGGTACCGTTAAAAATAATCGGCACTTTTAATCAGAAATACGCATTCTTTAGCTGGCGAGTTTTTGTTTCAAAAAAAGTTACTGTTTCTTATGCACGTACATTCAATGATTTTTGAAATGTTTTCCATGATGTAAGGAGTATATAGGTTCGTCAGTTGTTGCCTTAAAGTTTAATAAGTCTTTGCCTGGTTTAAAGTTATTTTAAAGCAGTTACAAGCTACAACATTATATGTACAAATACCTGCATTGCTAATACTTGCAATTTTCAGTAACATAGGTTACGTTACGGTACAGATATACATAATCTCTTTTTAACCTGGCGATTGGACCATTGACAGCTGGGATTGTTAAACACTGGTAATTTAACAAAATCACGTTTTGTAACATAACATCAACAATTTTGATGCAGCTTGGTTAATACTCCTAGTTTTATTTTATTTTCTATGATTGCTGCCAACTGTCAAAGTACACAGTAAAAAGAGAGAAATATACTTTCATTTCACTTCATCAGCTTAGGTTGCCACTCATTGTACATACATAATTAATATTATGTAGATTGATAGGGAATGCGCAATATAGGTTTTCTTGTGTTGTGCTGTATTTGGTTGTTACTAATTAAAAAGTTAATATCGAACGCTACCATATTAAATTCTTTAACTTTCTAGATTGTAGACGATCTATTGGCACAGTGCACAGTGCGATTAAAGTGCGTAGTGCGTGTGAAACCTAATTAAAACTTTGGTAAGATGGTAAGTGTTTAATTTTTAGGTATATTTTAACTAATTTAGTGTCTTGATAACTCGATTTAATGTTTTTACCACTGATGTGGCTTTCTAAGAAAAGTAACATTGATAGTTTTTCCACCTCTGTGTACCTACTAATAAAAATGCAAATACAGCATATCGAAACCATTTTATATGTACTTTTTTTTAAAAATTATCTTGTCAATCAGTACTTGAAAAGTGTATTGATTTTATTACTCGAAAATAATGTTTGCATTATTTTAATGTGCCCATTCTTTAGTTGTTGATGCTTAGTAAGTAGTATGGAACATGTTTATACGTATGTGTGTATAAGACAACCAATTTGATATTCTCGGTTCGTAAAGTTTTATGGGATTTGTAATGGCTGCTTGCAGTACTGCGCTTGTGTCCTTAATACAGTTAAGAGAAACCACCCTCGAGAAACACCTCCTTCAGCTATGGTCGGTTCTGTGTGTGAATTATGGCATAAAATAAAGATTGTGCATGGTTACTACAACGAAACTGTTAATCAACTTTATGATGTAGAATCGAATATGTATACAAACTGTATTTTATTATACTATGAAAGAAAATCAGTTAAGGGTTACGGTTTTATTTAAAGTGTCTTTCTTTGTAAAGAGACACATATTTAAAAAACTTTATTGCCACGACAAACAAAACAATTCATTCTACTTTTAAAAATTCGTAGGGCGTTTTTGTGTTTTGTTTTGCTATGGAAAGGTCTTAGTATAAATATGAATATAATGGTTTAATTTCTAGTTTTTTTTTTTACTCGCAACAAAATACTTAACTAAATACATTTAATTGTGCTATTTGGTTGAATTTTTGTGTACAGGGTGGTCCAAGTTCGGTGGGATTACATAGGTATTTCGCTTAAAATTTAAGATAGAGAAACCCTTAAATTACCAAAACTGTGCAGTATTTTGAGACAAACTCAAAACCGCTTTCAAAAATATTCCGGTTTTTCAGTTATAAAACAAGTGTTTTTTTTGTCATATCTCCGTTATTGTTGTAAACAGGGGTTTGGAGCGGAGCGCGGAGCTGGAGCGCGGAGCAGTGGAGCAATGGGTTTTTGCCCGGAGCGGGAGCGGAGCCCGGAGCAAAGAATTTTGATTGCTCCACTGCTCCACTTTACTATTATAAATTAAATTTTTTTTTTATTTTTATGAATTATTCTCATGGGTATAGTATTTAATAAAATTATAAATAAACTAAATATTTTTTTTTTGAAGTAAAATTATTATAATGTATGTACATGAATTTTAAAAATTTTTAAAGAACTTTCTTTTTCTTTTTTTTAACTTTTTTAACTGAAGATCAATAATTTGTTCATTTATTTAACTTCACTTCTTTCTTAGGGTCAAATATTGTAATTTTTGGTCCATTTCCACATAATCTCATAAAATTTTAGCTTTGTTTTTAAAAACAAATTTTTAAATAAAAAACTTATTTT
Organism: Elmis aenea; assembly: GCA_947652605.1. Lineage (NCBI taxonomy): Eukaryota > Metazoa > Arthropoda > Insecta > Coleoptera > Elmidae > Elmis > Elmis aenea. The sequence continues at coordinate 15,820,649 of OX393576.1, forward strand.
ATTAATATTTGGAGCGCGGAGCGGAGCGGGAGCGGAGCTGGAGCAGGCATCTTGATGCCGGAGCGGAGCTGGAGCGGAGCAACTAAAAAATAGGACTGCTCCAAACCCCTGGTTGTAAATATCAAAAAAATTTATTCAGATTATTTTTAGATATTTGTATGTAATACTCGATTGTACTAAAAAAAAATAATTTTACGCTTGCCGTTAAACAGTTATGACACAAATAAACTTTTTTTTTTTAAGTAAAAGCTATAGTTGGCTATGACCTATTTAAATTCCTTATTTTTTTCTCATTCTTAATATATAAGGGTTGATGAGGTTTTTTGCAGTAATACTCAATTTACGAAGGTTTTTTAGTTGTTTTTTTTTTTTTAAAGAAAAACAGTAATCTGTAAAAACGAAAAAAAACAAGGTGTAAGTAAAGCCTTTTAAAACTCACGTGGTGCAAGTTACAAAGGTATTTTCATTTGTCGTTGAGATAAACATAAATATTTAAACATAAGATAAACAACAATATACTACATGCTAATTCTGACTATAGGTACCTATGTATAGTTGTTATCTTATGTTTGAATATTTATGATGTTTATCTCAACAACAAATTAAAATACCTTTGTAACTTGTACCACAGGAGGTTTAAAAGATTTTACACTTTTTGTTTTGTTTTCACAGCCTGTTTTAAAAAAGCTTTGTAACTTGCGTATTATTAAAAATAACTACATCATCATTTATAACTTTGGAAAAAAAAAGAAATTAAAATAGGTCATAGCCAACTAACGCTTCCGTTTAAAAAAGGATAAGTTTGTGACATAACTGTTTAACGGCGAGTATAATTTTTTTTTTTAGTGCAGTCGAATTTTATATAAACATATCTAAAAAATAACCTTCATAATTTTTTTCGATATTTACAACAATAACCGAGATATGAAACATTATAAATATGACAATCTAATAAGTCAAAAACCGTAGGTAAATGATACGCATCTTACAGTAAAAGTTTTATTTTTCATGCGAATGACTTCTCCAGAATAAGTGAACCAGTTACAATGTTAGAACTAGTATTAACCTTTAATAAAAATTATAAACTTTATACGTTTGAAAACAACAGTTATGTTTCAAATTTAAATAATTAAATGGGAAATAATAATTAATTACTCGGCTGTTATTGGTTGTTATACTAAATTTTATTTACACAATGCACCTATAGTTAAGCTTATTTTTGTACATCAGGTTTTCATAATTTTGGCTTTACGATATTTCAAATAACTTTAGCATGTTTTAAGTTTCTCTTTAATTTTTCAATTAAGTATAAGCATAAACTATAGGTATAGTATATTTCTTTTAAAACTACTCACAGCGGATTAAGAAGAGGCAGAACTAAAGGAAACAAATGCACAATCTCCGTCTCTTTCTTTAAATATTATTTGTGTTTACAATTCAGTCTACGCCAATGAAAGTTGTAATCTAATTGAATGAATATTATCGCAAGCAGTCGAAATTTGATCCCTAATTATAGGTTCAATAAGGTTTAATTTGGGTTCTTAGGTAAAAGAAAATTAATATCTGTATCAGTGTTTCCCAAACGTATTTGCTTGAAAACAATTATAATTTAAAATCTATTATAGCGTATATAAGGTAATAAGCTTTTAGCGAGAACTGGTTTAGAACTGCAGCATTATGGTCATTATGCTTAAAGAAAAGCAATTAGGAAGATGTGGTATACGATTATGATTTTAGGTGTTGTGCCATACAAATCATTTAAGGTTTATAATCCAACATTGTGTATGTACCTGGGTTGTTCCAACTGCTTAAGCCGATATGGGAATTTTTATTTGAGATATACTATAGTTACATATTATATTTATAAATTAAGTGTAACTACCTAAACAGCAAAATAATTCAATATTATTTACCTTTTAGTTAATTAAATTTTTACCAGAACTTATTGACTGTTTTCAAAATAAAAAATTCTTGGTTGAATTGAAAGTTATTTATTCGATGGTCAACAATGTATTTTACACGTTATCGGAAAGTTTTAAGTTTTGAAATGAAGCGCCAGCTGTAATGGGGGTCATACACGTTCCGGTATAGCTGTCAGGTTTGCCTGAATAATAAAAAATGTTCAGGTTTACCTAAACAGTTTTGGTAACATTGCCTGTGCAGTTATGTAACACATACGCTCCGGTATACCTGCAAGCAGGCAAACCTGACAGGTATACCGGAACGTGTATGACCCCCATAAGAGTAATTTAATTTCTCGTATTAAGGAAGATAACCGATTAGATTTCGTTTTTCTTTAATTTTTAATTATTACCTACTTTTCAGTAAAGAGTTACAAAAACACTCACTTCAGAAAATAGGGGAACATTTTAAACTAATGAAATTTTTTTTGATTGATTCAAGCAAGCAATGTATTTTTTATTTTGTGTTCAATGAAAACTTCTAAGGTTTTAATTTAATTTTAAAACATTATCGTTGCTGTTGAATTATTTGAGTGATTCATTTTAAATGTAATAAACGAGTTAAAGACTTGCCTTATTATCCATACAAAGATTTAATTATATAGAAAAACTTGACTTGTTTCAAGACGTCTGTCTCTTCGTCGGTAGCTTTTATTTGATTATTTTTGACTGAAGTTGTTTTAGCTATTAACAAATAAAAAAAGTTCTTTCTCTTGCGAATTATTTGTTTGTATAATGTATCTATTGTGCATTTAAAAAAACACCCATTGAGATTTTTTTATCACTAATTGACAGCCCCTTTATTTCACATATTGTCCATTAAATCTGCGTTATCATCATAAAATGATCGTGGTATTTTTATGCAAAAAGAAGATCACACGGGTAATATTTATTGCGAAAAAATTACCCCATAAATAATAAAAAGTGTAAGTATTCGTATATCAGAATGCGCTCAATGGTCTTTTATGTTTTTACGCATTGGAAATCGTGATATATTTGCTTTTATTTGGTAAAAATAGCATTAGGTATGTTTTTGTAATTTTGAAGGTATTATTTTTATTGTAACTTTTTAAAATATACAGAAGGAAATTTAAATCGCTGAACTTATTTTAATCGATTAGTATTTATTCTTTAATTTACTTCTTTTTTATATTCAACTAGGCGATTTACCCGGCGTTGCACGGGTGATTACAATTCTCTTTTATCAATCACAGACTACTCGCGCTCCGCGCTCGCGCCCGGCGGACGTTCCCAGATTTTATCAATCAGACTACTCGCGCTCCCCGCTCGCGCTCGGCGGACGTTTCCGGCCGTTCTTGGGCATTTCCGGCCGTTCTTTATACGACGTTTGATCCGCCAGGTCCTAAATAGTAACTGTGCAAAATTTGGTCCCGATCGGTCAACGGACCTAGGATTCTATAGCGAACAAACAAACAAACAAACAAACAAACAAACAAACAAGCTCTTTTATATAAATAGATTATGCTTCTTTTATAAACACAACGTACCAAGCATATTCGAAAATGGTGTATGGTTTTTTTAATAAAAAAAACGAGAATATATTTTGAAATAATAAAATTTTTATTAGATTTACCATATCTTTAACTACTTGTCTTTTGTCTACAACATAGTTTCCATTATTGAGACATTTATCATAACGGGCCATCCGCGTCTGTATAGAGGGAAACATGTGAAGATAAAAAGTGTGGTTACTCCTGCACTGCTCCTTTTGACGTTATCATCGTTGAAAAACCGCTGACAAGCAAGGAACTTCCTTAGATGAAGAAACAGATTAAAGTCACTTGGTGCCAAGCCTATGGGCTCTTAGAAGGGCAATCCATTTGTTCCCAGCCAAATAACGTGAAGAGGGCTTGAGTTTTAACAGCAGTGGGTACTTCTTGAAGAACATTTTCGTCATCCACTGTTAGCACAATTTCTGAAAGTTAAAACGATTTTTTTCAAACTTTATAGAGAACAGTTGTTGAAATTTGCATATAATGCTCAAACGATTAGCGCAGTATTGGCTATCTTCAGTCTTCACAGTCGGTCCTATTCTATGAAGAGGGTATTTAGTAGCTGGTGCCATGTTATAATAAATGCCTTAATAATGGTGGAAACTATGTAGAGACGTATAATAGATAAAATTGTATGGCGAATCTAAAGTCTGTTTTATACTATACTATTTTTTCGTTTAAGAAAATCGTATACGGTGTCAATCAGAAATTAAAAATCTTGAACGAAAAATTCGTACGAAATTACTACCTGCCCTAAATGCGTCCAATTTTAGCATGCGCGCATGCGTATTTTACTGTAACTGTATGACTGTATCTGACCGCATGTCATTTGTGGGTTAGGTTAACTGAAACAATCAAACGATGTTAAATACTACTTATTACCGTTATCCCTCACAATTTATTTTGTAGGAATAAATATGTAGAATGGGACAAGCGTTAAATATACGTTAAATTTGAAAATGATTCGCTTTCTGTTCTGTGATCAAATTGAACATTTGACATGGTTACTCAAGGTGCCAACAAAATATGATAAAAGTTACTAAAAAGTAACCAAAATATATTGGAGTTTTCGTACCAAAAAATAGTACAATGTAAATGGTTCATATTTTCCATGCTAAATTCTTGAACGGAAATTTTTGTATTAAAAATCGTATACGATTTTCTTAAACGAAAAAATAGTATAGTATAAAACAGACTTAACACTAAGCAAAATGTTTTAAAATATATTCTTGGTTCCTTTTAATAGTCAAACGGTACTTTCTTTCCGAATATGACTTGAAATATGTTATCGCTTCATCTTTTGTTGGGAAGTATTGCACTTCGTCTTCGTGCGGGTCATTTTTCTCTTACTATTCTATTGCCACTTATTCACGATGTAGAATGTTCGTTCCATTCCCTTCTTGTACTCTCAATCCATTATCTTATTCGTTTTATATTGCCTTATCCTAATTGTCTTATTTCTGCACTTATTTTCCTCTTTTATCCTGGTTTTTTGATTGTTTTCGCAAAGATTTCACTTGAAACAATTCGATGTTTAATTATATTAAATGATTTTGTTTATGTATAATTTTTTAGGTATTAATGACTTTTAATGTTTTTTTTTTTGAATGACCGAAAATATAACATTTTAATCGTTAAACATTTTTGGAATTCAAATCTAATAATTTTTGTTAAAAAGCTATTTTAATGAATAGCATGGATTTTTAAATTTTTAATGTTTATAATGTTTTTTCTGATGTAAAAAAGTTCGTTTAAATGTGATGTTCAGCTGATATAATGCAGTGTGTTCCAGGGTTGATGTTTGAAGTGTGTTGGGCCAAAAATATTTGCGGTCTAAATTTACTTTCGCTTCTGCTTTATTTAAAACTCATTTTAGCACAATTCGAATTTACCTTTATCAAGTGGGCCTTGAGGCATTGACAATCGAAAGAAAACGATTTTATTACTAGTAAACTTACCTTCTTTTTTTTGTAAAAGATTCGAGATAATATCTTTAAGAAAACACAGAGACAACTGCTTTAAATTTTATTTTATTTTCTTAATGTCTTTATTAAAATACAAGATATAAGGGATTGAATGTAATTTATCAACTATTATATCATCTACATTTTCCAGTTTAAAAAACAAAGTTTCAACTGTTATTTTCAGTCAAAAATAATTTAGCATTGTGAGCTTTCCCTCCAAAAATTCGAAAATATTGAGCGGCGTTGTTTCACTTAGTAGTTCACGGTTTTAAGTGAGGATGGCGCAGTCGTCCATGCTGAGAGGTAACACTCCTTATTCAGGATATGGGGCAGATAACTACTTTGGTACCATGACTACAACCAGCGACTTAGCAAATCCTGCGATTATTAGTTTATGATACTTATAAACGCACTTTGTTCTTATTTAAATGTATCATAAAACATCGCAGTGGGCGTCTGCGGGCATATCATATTAATAACAAAACAGTAAATGAAACAAGTAATTGTCGACTGAATGAGTAAAATAAAATTTATGATGCTCTTACGACTACTATACAGAATACTACAAGGTAAATAAAGCTTATGAATCATTAAATTACAATTAACATTAACATAAACTTAACAAATGACTTCCGATTTTAATACACCTCTTTAAATAAAGTGCTATATGGTTTCCCGTATTTTTATTTTATGTCAATAGCAGTAAACGTTTAGTAAACAATCATCATGACTTGTTGTAAAATTTATAGTTTTTTTTTTAATACGTTTAGTCTTTGATATTCTTAATTTGCAATAACTTATATTGCCTATTATGATAATTTTTATTGGCGCTTGTGTATTTGTAAATTGTATACTTACGGGTAATTGCCTATTTAATTGAGTTTAACTGTATTTAAATTATATGTAGTATTGTGTAAATAATTAATTAACCTTTTCTTTAAGTAATTTTAAGACGAAGAAATTTAACTGTAATGGGCAGGAAGGTATCGTTTAAGAGCTTACGAAGTGTTAAAACATCATATACGCTCTCTGCCTTTTTCTGTAAATAAAATACAAAAAAACATACATTTATAAATATTATTAAAATAGGTTGGTATGTTCTAAAATTAGAAACATATCAACATATTCTACTTAAGTCATTTTAACAGGAACATAATCAGGAACAAAAACTTTCCCGTTATTTAATTTTAAACCCAAAGTTATTTTAAATACAGTTATTAAACTGCCTTAAAAATCTAATATCGTACTTATGTGCATAATTTGTTTAAATCGTATCAGTAAACGAAAATCCGGGTAACATTTAATAAACCATTTGCGAAGTCACTTTAAGTATCTTTAGGTTGTGTAAAACATTTGAGCTACTAATTTATAAACCATTAATATTTATTTAACAGGTAGTTTTTTGATTTCGGTATACTTTATTACGTTGTAATATTTATACAGCGTTATTTTATCATGTCTGAAAAAGAAAAGTAGTCTAATGCATCGCATTTATGTTGTTAGTAGTTATTAGAGTGAATGATTTTTTACATTACTTATTTTATTTTGAAACAAAACTGTTTGCTGAGATGAGTAATTATTTAGTAATATCCTGTTCTTGTATTTGCTGTAGAAAAGTAGCAATTTCATATGCATTTAGCTATAGACTCCAATAGAATTTATAAAGTTGTTTTACAAGGCTTCGAATTTAATCTTTACGGTAAAAAAATATCGACCTGGCTTACATGAACCGGTTTAAACTGCTTCAAACTCTTTTTACAACGGTCTGAATTGGTTATATTTTTAATACCATTGAGCATTAGTATTATGCTTTAAAAGTTTAATTAACAATCTCCCCCTTTGTTCCTGTTATGATATTCACAAATCTGGCAATCCTGCATTAGACTGAATTAAAAATGATTGATTTAAAAAAACTGGTATTTATAATAAGGCCAAAAATAAAGCTTAAAGATGAGAATAGACTTGATTTTACATTTAAAACAAATTTTCGACATATTTCTAAAGCCTTCTCATTTCTTGTCCGGAACATTCTTCGCCCACAATTCTTCGCCCACAATTCTTCGCCCACAATTCTTCGCCCACAATTCTTCACCTATACAATTCTGCGCCTCCACAATTCTTCGCCCGCAATTCTTCGCTCACAATTCTGCGCCTCCACAATTCTTCGCCCACAATTCTTCGCCCACAATTCTTCGCCTACACAATTCTTCGGCGCCACAATTCTTCGCCGCCACAATTCTTCGCCGCCACAATTTTTCGCCGCATACAAGCATATCACAAATTTTGTTTGTAAATGTGATTGTTTTTATTTATAACGTAATTTTTACGGATTATTTTACATTAGGTTAGGTTTGGTTAGATCAGGTTAGGTTAAGTTAGGTTAATTTAATTTTTATCCACACTATAAGAACATAAACAAGATTAAAAATCACAACATACGCTATTTATGCATCAATTTTTAAACATAATATTAAAAGCAGAAGTGTTAATATACAAGAAACAACTTTAGGCTAATGTAAAATAATATGTAAAAATTACATTATTAATAAAAACAATCACATTTACAAATAAAATTTGTTATATGCTTGTATGCGGCGAAAAATTGTGGCGCCGAAGAATTGTGGCGGCGAAGAGTTGTGGCGGCGAAGAATTTTGTAGGCGTAAGCGAAGAAATGTGGGCGAAGAATTGTGGAGGCGAATAATTGTGGGCGAAGAATATTCCTAGACCCCCGTAAATTATCACAAAAACCGCAATATCTCGATAAATATATTAACTTTAGACATAATTGATCCTTAACAGTTTTAAAGATAATTAAATAATCAATAAAAATGGGAAAATATGTAAGGTGTTCCTTTAAAAAAAAAAGAACATTTTCGTGTTTAAAGTTTAGCCAAATGGATCGGACATAAAACATTTTTAACTACTTAATTATTAATATTCTTTTGAAGTTTTGTTTCTGTCAATATTTTTAAAAATACAATTAACTCGAAAACGACTGATTTTAGATACATAAAACCTCATACATTTTTGAAAGAGAATTTAATAAAGAATCTAAAAAAATAATACACTCAGGGCGCTCTATTTAAAATAACAACGTTACACGCAAAATTGAAACACCCTGTATAGTTGAAAATTATTTTAAGTTGTGTAGTAATAACTACAAACAACTGTGTAAAAATATTTACCAATAACAGAGCTATGGAATAATTCGTCTTGGCTGTATGTTTATTGTTTATTTTTTTTACCTTCTATAAAAATATTCTTAAAAAATCAGTGGAACAAGGCCGTTTCCGCTGAACCGGTCTCTGAATCGTTTGAATTAAAAACCATGAATCGGAACAAAAACCAAAACCGAAAAGTTTAAATATACCTACCTACTGAACTGGTAACCGGCTTTCAACTCTTATTTTTAGCAGTTTTGATGTCGGATTTTTTTAAATGATTCATCAAAGTGTCCTTTTAGTTAAAGGCAAAGTTTCCTTGTCGCACAGTGTTATTAAAAAAAATTCATATCTCTATGAAAGGGGTTACAGGCCCGTGGGCAACAGTTTGAAGACCCCTGCTCTATTACCATTGAATTTGAAGTTACTTTTGCGTTTAGCGCAACAGTTTTTTTTTTTATCAACGGAAAATACTTTTTGTCGCAAACTATATCATGAACCTTAATATTCTTACACATTTGTGATAAACACTCAAGAGGGCTATTTAAATTTTATTAACGTTTATATTACTGTCATTTTATGTTAATTGAAATTACCTGTAGTTACATCTATCGTGTCAGATAGTGATGACACAGGAGTTGATATATGGTGACAGCCACTTGTTAGGTGCTGTTATCGACTAAATATACAGCGCACAAAGGCAATATATTTAATATTAGATACAATCATGTATTTAATGCCTTTTCATTAAAGAGGCCCAATTAAAATCCATCGGCATAATTAAAACCGCGCGTAAAATTCGACTATCACGTTTTAACTTTTACGTTTTGTGGCTTTAATTACATAATTTCTGAATTAGTCTAATTAATATACTTACAGCGAAAACGAGACACGGAGTTAATTAGAGAACGTCCAAGTATAAATTTTATAGTGGGCGCGCATTAAATGGGCCGAATTTTACATTAAAAATGAGATGCGCAGCCAAGCACGTATGTGGGGTTAAAATTTTCATCACGGTCTTGGATTGCTACGTTAAAAATTTGTTATAATTCCGTAATCTAGTAGCAGATACTCTAAAGTAATAAACTGAGGCACAAAAAATTTTACGAGTAGCCCTTATCCGCCAGAAACTTCGTTCGGAGATGGCTTGTGTGTGTGAATATTCGGTGAAGAAAAACATTCTGTTGCGACGGTTTCGTAAACAAGTAGTAGGCTGAGCTGCAACAGTAAAATATCTGTTGTCTGTAATGAATAGTTGTTGGTTTTACAGGCTAAAGAGGTAGTAAACATTTGAATGTTCAACTTGCTAAATATGGTCGGGTCTTGTTAGTAAAACGCTTAATTAAGAAATTAATTAGAGGATAAAGTGAACAACAACTGAGATTAGCTTTAGGCCGACTGAATTTTCTGGAAGGCATTAGTGATTTCCATGTAAAAAAAGTTTACCTCATAATCTAAACTTCAGATAAATTTTAAAGAGCGGTTCAGTTTAGCGACGGCAAGGATTTTTTGTACATCATGTACGGCCAGGGGCCAGGGCCACCGAGAGAATTTTTCGAGCCCGTGACAGGCTTGGGATCCGAATACCCTTCCTATAAAATAACGTACACTTCTACCGGGTGTACAAACACACATAAAACTTTAAATATTTATTAAAAAACGCACCTCAACTCGCAGTGCTTTATTTTCAAAAAATTACAGTAGATACTATATCTACCCTCATAAAATACAAAGACATTTTAAAACTTTTATTGCAACATCCACTACCTCACTTTGCAGGTGGTGAAATCTTTAATCACCTCGTCATAGTCAATTTTCATTGCCAGGTTATGTTCTATCGATAGCAAAGTTAAGTCGCTTAACGTTTTCTGCAACATTGACAATCTACTGAAACTCTTTATTTCTGAAGGTTTACTAATAAAAGCTCTTGTTTCCCTATTTCAATATAACGGTTTTACAATAAATAGAACATTTTGAATATAGTACATATTTATATTTCTAGATCTACAAGGTGTCCCAAATTCGAGTAAATGCATGGGGATCTCGCTTATCTTAAGAGCTACGAGGTCGGTTAAATTAGGGCAAAGTTGCGAAATTAGATGCTCATCAAATATCTGCAAAGAAAATGTTCATAGCTGTCTTAGTTCAAAAGTTATTCAAGAAAAATTGAAAAAATTGATTTTCGTTTTTTTCCCCTATTCCCAATTTTTTTTTTAATATCGACAATCTGGAAGCACTTCTTCATGGCAACTTCTTACGCTTTATATTTTGAGATAACACAAAATTTCCAACAACGTTTCGTCTCTTCAGAAACATCACAACTTCATTTTTTTAAATACGGCTAAACAATTTTAATCTCATAGTCTGATAGCATTTTGTCTTCTGATTTCAATGATATATGACACTTTATATCTAAAATGATAATTTACCACCAAAATTTGAGAAAAATTTATTTTGTCCAATTTTTGAATCAAATGATCATATACAAAAATAAAATAAAAAACAAAACAATTTTTGTTGTTCTGTTAAAACTGTCACTGACATTAATATGGTCGTGATTAATTGTATAATTTGCAACCAGCTAGAAATTCTTTGATATTTGTGCTTTTGTTCGCAATTTTATTTTTCACTTTGTTCTGGTAATACATATTCGTTGCCGCAATTTCTCTTGTGGACACCGAAAGGTTGTTTCGGACCTAAATGTATGATATTTACGAGTTAGTAAATTTTTCAGTGGAATTCTGTATATTTTTTAACATTTTCTTATAGGTTTTTGCGTTTTAAAAATATTTGGTATGTTCTGTGTCGGAAACTTATATTTCCCGAGTTATTGGCTAGAATGAAGTTCATTACATAACGTTATCGGCCAATTACCGCCAATTACTGTTACGACTTTTTGCGTATTAGTCGCAAGATTTGCTGCTAAAATACACCATGAAAACCGATAAAGATATCTTCTAAGTAATCACAGCACAATGGAAAAATATAAAAGAATCTGTTTATGGATTGATGATATCAAAAGGCAGGAAGCTAAACAATTGTGTCATGGAATTATACATGAAACGGACTGTTAAAAATTAGCCAAAGAATTGTAAATAGCAAACAAAGAAGCAAATGAGTTTATCGGATCTTTAAATGGCACATGCTGTATCCGATATCACAAAAGCAGCCAAATTTTAAACAATTTATTCGGAGTATCACATACAATGACACTTTACCTTTTAGACTGTATAATTTTGGTCAGAAATCCTGTTTTAAAATAAGTTTCTCAAACCAACCGGACAGATTTTTAAATACTTCAGCTGTCATAAACGACCGTGGTTATCTGTCTTAAAAGTACCTATAATTTTACCGTTGGGAACTTTACAGCATTTGCAAAATTAACGTAGAAAAAAGCAAACCGTACGTAGAATTGCAGTCATACGAATTTATTACTGTATACTTAGTCTATATTTACATGAAAACGTTTTTACGACACAAAAAATTCTCGTTAAGAAGTTTATTTTTCAAACGAATTTTAAGGTAGCAATTAGGTGGAAATCAAAAAAGTAATTATGCTTTACTTATCAGTAATTAAAACACAAAACAATTTCTTTTGTCGTGATTTATTTGGTACCTGATAAGTATGTTTAAAATTATTTGACACGTTTTAACTGACAAAAATATAATTGTGGGTTACATTAATACCTCTAATTTTAAAATGTTTTAGAAGTGCAGGAGATGATCACATACATTACTCGTATAACTCCGTGATCACAGCGAATGTGGTCGTCCTTCGGTTCCTTGCTGCCAATTGCCTCCTGTCAGACCATTGCCCCTCTAGTCTCTTAAAGGCATTGCCTTTCTTCACCTATTTTCCGTGTTTCTCTGGGGCGTCCTGCTTTCGTCTTTCTACTGGTCTTCAGTTCATAGCTATTTTTAGTAATTTTTTTTCCATCCTGTTAACTCGCCCATGCTAACCAAGTTACTTCTTTTGAATTTCTTCTTTGAAATTGTTTATTTTTGTTATCCTTCTTATTTCCTAATTTCCTAATTTCCTTATTTTTATATCTTTGATTGACAGATCTCCTTTGAAAATCAATTTCAGTCGCTAAAAACTTTATTCCATAGCTCTATGGATTCTATAGCTTTATTGATTTCTAAGGGCCCATTTGCAGTACTTAGCTTTCCAAACGTACATTCAATGTCTTCAGGGTTTCATGCCAGTATCACTTGATCGTCGGCATAATGTAGACAGTTTTACCTCATACTATATTCCCATTCTGATTTTTTTTCTCTCCATTGATTTAACTCTGCATAATACATTAAATAGAATTGGAGATAGACTACAGCCTTGTCGTAGGCCCTTACTAATATTAAAAGTGGTGTTATTCGTTTCCAGTTTTAACTTTAACGAAAGCCTTTTCCTAGAGTTCCTTTACTGTTTTGCCTAAAGTTACGTTGATTTGAGACTCATCTAGAACTTCAAATATTTTTTAATATGGACAGTATCGCATGGTTTAGTCAAAATTAATAAATACCATGTTAATGATTAAATATTATTTATTTTACATCAGTTGAGCTAGTATTAGATTCTTAAATAAAAATCAGTGGATGTTCTTTGTATTGTTCTTAAGCACATCGCGGAAGTCTGGGTTTTGTTTGTGTCTCTCAAAATACTGTGTAACGCGTTGCTACCTAAATCTACGCTATTTTACGTGATATATTAGTTCATTTAGTAAATCCTGTTTGTATGTCCTCGTAAATATAAATTCACTATACATCTAGAGCCATAAAATGGCAAATACATGGATTATCTCTGTACTGCAACCACACGAACTGATCGTAAATTAAAAGTTTCGTTTTAAAATTGAAGCTGAATTTTTAACGTTTGATTAAATTAATTATTGCTTTGTGGTAATTGTACATTTAATGTTGTTTCCTAATTATAATTTTATATTTTTATCGCCCAGTGCATGAATATTTGCAATAAAAAATGAGTTCGAGGGAACAAATTGACTTTTAATTTAAAGTTGCAAAACTGAGAACTAGGTTTGAATCCAGCTTTTTTTCGGGGTCTGTTTTATATACAAGGTGTCCCATAGGCATAGATAATTATGACCTAAATTACAGAAATAAGATCAACAAATACATATATCGGTGAATTATGGAAAACCTACACACACTTTCATTAAATAATTCGAGAGCTTGATAAATTTGAAAATGATCTTGTTAAACTTTTGTTTTGATTAAAATAATATTGCTTACAATTAGTATTTTTCCAGTAATGTAATTTTTTTAAAACTTTTGATTGCTAGTTTTCCAAAAATGGGTATTGGATTTTAGTTGTAAATTTCAGTTTGAATTCTTGGTTGGTATGAAATTATGTGCTTAATTAAAAAAATTACTCGCCATTTTTATTGCACTTTGTTTTAGTCTATAGCTCTGATAATAACAGGGTTACCACACGTCCTCTTTTGCCCGGACAGGTCCTCTTTTAAAGACCTTAAATTTCCGTTTAGCCAAGTTTTTAAAATATGCAAAAAGTCCAGGTTTCTTATTTTCCTCTTATGTATTTGAATTTTGCTTATTAAAACACCAGCTGGGCGTCTGAACCCAGCACTGAGGTCTACTGGAAGCGGGAAAAAATGACAGGTTGCGAGGCTAGTGCAGTAATTTCCGCTTCCACTAACAAAATCAAATTCATGATAAACTACAGATACGTATTCTCGTGTGTTTGACAGCCGCATACAGCGCACATGTTGTAAGGAGTTACTTTTTACTTTTATTGCAAAATTAAAGATTGTTCTAAACAGGGACTAAAAACGAAAAAAATTTCGTTCGTTTCCGTTCGGAACGAAAACGAAATATATCGTTTTCGTTCTTTTCGTTCTAACCGAAAAAATTCCTTTTTCGTTTTCGTGAACCGAAATAATAACGGTTAAAACCGGTTTTACAATTTATTTTTGTCGTCAAAAAATCGAGGGCTTCATTTTTTTTTTCAAGTCTCTACAACCCTCGCGCTCGGCGGACGTTCCCAGACGTTTCCGGCCGTTCCCGGCTGTTCTCGGCCGTCCTTTATACGACGTTTGATCCGTTGGGTCCTAAATAGTAACTGTGCAAAATTTGGTCCCGATCGGTCAACGCACCTAGGATTCTATAGCGAACAAACAAACAAACAAACAAACAAACAAAAAACAAACAAACAAAAAACAAACAAACAACAAACAAACAACAAACAAACAAACAAGTTCTTTTATATATACAGGGTGTCCCAGATTACATTTCCAGCATGGGGATCTCGCTTATTATAAGAGATACAGGTTTGTTTAAATTAGATGAATTATTCCTTAGTATGAGAGGAGCGACAATCAATTTTTAAAAGTACAAAATTCGTCGTGCTTCAGATGTTACAGCAAAAAATATGAAAATGTCGAATTTCTTTTTTCTTTCATAACTTTTTTGTCTTAATCGTTAGAGCAATTTTGTTTGTACTTTCTTAAAGTACTTTTTAATGGAGAATGTAACTGTTATTTTAGAATTTTTTTAACACCTACCATTTTCGAGATATTACCCCACACAGGGTGTTAAGAAAAGGTGGTCTAAAAATAAACAATGTATATTACAACGCTACAGCCCTTAAATGCCCAAAATGCTTCAATGGTTCTTTTTCACTTCCTTCTGCCTTTTGAAAAAATTCTTCCATTATCAGGTCTGGAGTTGCCTAAGATCTTGCTCATACATTTTCTCCGCTGTCAATCTCTTTTTCCTTCGTGCTCCATCACTTTCTAGTAAGTTTTTGTTATTATTTCATTTTTTAATTCGTTGATGTTCATCAAAATCTTTGTATTTATGCAACGGTTATTATTTTTTGTTCACCATATGGTTTCATGACTTCCTGATTCGTTCATCTTCTTGTTTTATGTCTTTATATATTCATTGGAGGTTGATCCTTTCCTAAATATTGTTTGAAAGTTCTTGTGACTTATTGTTCGCCTTAACCACACTGTAAAAGACAAAAAAAACACAAGTATACCAAAAAATACAAAAAAATAACTGAAACTGTTTCTAAAAATTATTTGCACTTTGGGAAAATCAAGTACGATGTGTTACTTTTCTGCCACTCTGTATGATATTTTAAGCTTTTTCCGACTTGCAATGTTAACAATACATTCTTATTCAAATTCGACAAAATTTTTAGCGTTTCGAAATTCTTATTGTGTCTCACCTATATAAAGATGTTTAGTACAATAACAAATATAATGTTTACTTCCTGCGAGGTTGACACTCAGTGTGATAAATAAAAAATTACGTCACGTTTAACAACCTACTCATAATCGTTTAGGTTTACCGTTTTTGTATTTCACACACTCTTTTCGAGGTTTAGATAGCTTTGTGTTTAAGGTTGTTGTTAGCTATTGTTTTTTGTTATCTGCGTATTGATAAAATTTAAAATCGAGTTGTTAAATGTAAACATAAGATGTGAGGCATTATTTAAAACAGAATTAGATCGGGCTTAGTATAATTTATTTAAACGTTTTTGCTCTATTGAAGAAGTTGAGTTGCTCAAAATAATTCGAAATGTTTTTTCTTGGATAATAATATCGTGGTTTTTAAGAGCATAATTACCTAATTAGAAAGTTTTAAATATAATTAGGAACATAAACAAGTTTTCGAATGATCCTTTTAAACTAAGACATTACAATAAACTTGGGTAAAATGCAACTAGCAAACTTTTGTTTTATTTACCTTATATGATGGGACGACTGAAGTGGTGATAAAATTTTGCTGATGAAGAGGCGTCGGTTGCAATAAAGAACTTGATGTAAAAGGTTGTTCGGTTTAGGCATTTCCTTTTGAAATAGCTGCTTGTGCTAAGCTCGTGTTTATTTTTATAGATGACGATTTCATATTTGAATCTGAGTTAATGTTTCTTTTAGAATTTGTTTCGAAACTTTAACGGCTATAGAACGGGCTTTGTCAACAAAATATATTGTTAATCAACGTTAAGTAAACTACAAAACTAACAAGTAAACAGAGCGGTTACTTCAAAACCGTAGTGTAAATTGAAACAAAAATAGCTGCCGTCGGGTAAATATTGATCTTGTGTTTGTCGAACTTATTTACGAAGAAATGATAGCAAATTATGTAAATATGAGGAAGAGACTGAAAAAAGTGCTAAAAAATTGGGATAACTCTATATGCATAATTATCTTTAACAACGTTGAATGAATACGTAATTAATACTAAACATTATTGCTTATACTGGTTAACATACCGTGGGTTCATAAAAAATAAACGCCCCAGAGTATACGAGGGTCAAGCTGAATTGATGAAAAATAAACGACGGTTAATTTATCCAAGATTTTATTTTAAATATGTTCAAGTGAATTCCCTTCAGCGATAATAAACTTCATCATTCTTACCTTCCACTTGTTACAAGCTACAATAAATCTTCCTCCGAAATACGAGGCGTGTGTCAAAAATAAGGACCGGTTGGTCATAAAGAAAATCCAGACTTATATAAAATATGATGCTTTTATATTTGTGTATATCTAGTTTATTTTTCTACATAGTCAACATTGCTTTCCAGGCATTTTTTTTAAAGAGAAATAAGCTTTTAGCTTTAGCAGAGATGATAAAGGTGCAGATAACTGGGCAATCCACCAGTTGAAGACACTGAGCATGTACCATTTTTCTCCTTTTTATCAATCCCGAATAATTAGCGATTGGCCCTTACTTTTGACATGCGCCTCGTACTTGCAAAATAATTGTGAACTGCAGTATCAATCTCCTTCTTAGACAAAAACTTCCTACCCTGCAAATTTTATTTAATTCCAAAAAATAACCAGAAGTCGCACATGCCACGTAAGCACGTTGGATGCTTTATTATTTTCATGTTTTTGTCAGCCAAAAACTGGAGAGAAAATGAATTTTTGTGATGGAGTATAATCCCCTTTTCTAGAACTTAACTAATTACTTCGGGCAAACATTTTTTTTGTGTACTAGTACGCTATAGTTGTCTCCTTTGCACACACCGTACACCTTTCTGGGTAATAATCGGAGTTTGCTCATCTTCTTGAATCCATACCTGACTCTCTTGCTGGATATGTACATTGAAAAAAGAAATGTAAGTTTTGTTCCCTATCACAATTTTATAAAAAAATTGGATTGTGCCATTATTGAGAAAATTAAACTTTCATTGCAAATTTTTACACGCTGTAGAGATATGTTACTTTGTATAACATTATTTTAGAGTAACAATTTTAAAAATTTACTGAAATGTTTTAAATGTTTATAGTAATTGAAAATGTGATTGCACTCAGGCTTTTTTTTCAAGTATCATGTTCTACCATAATATTATTGTTCAAATAAAAGTCAATTATTGTCATTCTATAACCGAAAATTTATTTCGAGGCACTATTCTAAAATTATTTTTCTGTTGATGCATAGTAGCATTTAAATTAAATTTAAAAAATACGGAACCGAGCAAAAAGTACTTTATACCGTAATGTATAATTCATGAAACTACGGAGTGAATTAACATGAGAATGCATTTTCCAGAAGCAACCATATTTACTGCTGTTTTACACCTCATTTACGAGCTCGTCATATCACATAACGTCCCATGAATATAGGATAAGCTCGCTTATACATGACTTTCCACTTTTTGGTGTCATATTTCACACTTCGTACCATTAATCTATTCTTCGTGATATCAAGATCCATAACTAAATATTACGTTACATACAACAATGATATATAAGAACAAAATAAAATACGTTTCAAGTATGCTAACTAAAATTTCATTTAGTAAATTAATGATTTTTAGTGTGTTTAAGTTGCAAATTTTGTTACAAAAAAGTATTTTTATGCAAATAGTGAAAATTTAACTAAAATCGATTAGTTTTTCTTGCAATAATAATGGCACGGACTAAGAATCTATGAGTGTAGCATTTTAAATTACCTTATTTACTTAAAGCGAACACCGCATGTACCTAAATTAAAAACCAAATTAGTATGGCCAATCTGAACTTACTGAGAATTAATAGAAAACTAGTAGACCGCGAAAATTAAAATCCGCACCTTTTATTTAGTTTTTACCGTTTTTTAATGGTTAATTGTCGAGTAAACTAGTTAAAATCTTGTTTATTGGTTTCTTAAAATAGTGGAAGTAGGAAAAAAATGGAGATAACCCGAGAGCGTTAAAAATTATCATTTAATACTATTGACAAAAGGGTTTAGGCGCGTTTAAGTGCTAGAAAACTTTAGATTTTGCTTCTAGTTAACAAGAGCCTTTCTTGGCAATTAAGCTTTTTACAATAAATGCTCAGAGGACAGTTACAGCGAAATTGTGCACAGAAAAATGTTTGCCTAAGTATGTAGTACAGTTCCAGAAAAGGGCATTTGTATCGTCATAATTATCATTGAATTAAAATAATATACTGCGTATTGCGTTGCTCTCTTACAAAGTGTATTGTTTACTTTATACTGCTAAATCGTTTTTTTTTAAAAATATATTCGAAAAGAGTTGTATATACAGGGTGGTCTACACAGGGGCCACTATTGGGTTCTCGTAAACGGTAAGAGCTAAAAAGAAGTTTAAGTTAGATAAATTGTTCCCCTTTCTAAGATCTATTCATTGATGCTTTAATGTTTTAAGAAGTTCCATGGCATGCTAGATAGTAAACAAAAATCAAAATGGGCATTTTTTAAAAACCTTTAATAAGTCGGTTATACTTTATGGTACAAAAATATTTTTGAGGAAAAAGTTGTAAATTTTTGTACGCATTGTAAAATAAAAACAATCATTAATTTGTTTTAATATTGTTTAAATTCTTAGATAAATTAAAAACTTGCATTTTTTTAAATGGAAACCATAGTATATTTATTTTAATATTTAGGATCAAACAAATAAAATTCATCAAAAAATCCCCATGAAGCTATAGAGTGCCATGAATTTAAACAATACTGAAACAAATGAATTTTACGGTGCGTAAAAAAATCTACAGCTTTTTCCGCAAAAATATTTTTGTACCGTCAAGTATAATCGAGTTATTAACGATTTCAAAAAAAATGCCCATTTTGATTTTTGTTTATTATCTAACGTGCCATGGAACTTTTTTAAAACATTAAAGCATCACTGAATAGGTCCTAGAAAGGGTAACAATTTGTTTAATTTAAACTTCTTTGTAGCTCTTGCCGTTTACGAGATTCCAATAGTGGCCCTTCTATGTGGACCACACTGTATACACTATTTAAAATATTCTATTTAATTAATTGAAATATAAAATCGTTCTTTATTTTGCTTTATTACGAACAACAAATTACGTATTGTACTTATAGACATACTACTTGACACATAATTAAAACAAATAATTAACAGCAATTGTTTTTTTTCCTGAAAGACAAAATTTCACCATTTTTGGACTAAAAACCTGGAAGCACTACTTCCTCTACAATATATGTATTAATTTTTATTCGTTTTGTTCAGTTATTATAATTTCATTAGTATTAACATCAAGTTTAAATGTCAAGTACGAGAGTCAAGTTGAATGAATTGAGAATGAAAAACACGGTTAATATTTAATATTCTTTTATTTTAATCATGTTTATAGTAATTCCCTTCAGCAATGATTCACTTCACCATTCTAACTACTACTTTTTTAAATGCTTCCAACCAATCTTCTTTCGGAAAAGTTGCAAAATAATCCTGAACGACCGTCTCACTCTTCTCCTAAGACAAAAACTTTCTACCCCACAATTGTTTTCTTTTCAGACAATAACCAAAACCTATAAAATTATTGTTATCTTCAATCAAGTTTTTAATCGGCAGCAAATTTTTCTATTACAGCTGCAGGAGGATGTCCTGTTCCTTGTTGATGCTGAACAAAACTTCTGTTGCATTTTAATTCTTTATACCAGCAGTAAATGTTAGTGAAGGAACGAGCTTCTTTACTAAGAGTCGAATCTGAGCTTTCCTTGTACTGATAAGCTTTTAAAATCATAAGAAATCATAATTCGCAATTTCTTTTGGGCTTACTTAATTTTTCACTATTTCCTCTACTTTAGGGATTGAATAAACTATAGGCCAGAGCCGGTCATAGAGTTTGCGGGGCTGTGAGCGAAACTAAAATCGGAGCCGAAAAAAATTAAGTTTTACGTATTCTTAAAGATACATATTTTTAAAATTAAAATTTTTTTTTTCTTAAAAAAAAACGTCGTCAGCGCAGTATGGAACTAAAAAATATGAATGTGTCGGTTTTGTTTTTAAGGACATACTAATTTTTTTAAATTTTTGATAAATTCTTCAAATATAACTTTGAGCCGAGTTGTACAACGAATAAGTCATGTTACTTGAACATTTTTATTAAAATGGGTAACAACAAGCAAAAAAAGTTTAAATTTATTAATTGCTTTACATAAAATAGGATATTTATTTACTATTTGGATACATCAACTAATAAAATAAATATAACTTGCATAAACAAAAGAGATATAGCTTTTATAATCGGTAATTATCAAACGTCGTGCAATTACCGGTTATTTACTGTACGATGTTAAAGTCTCGCAATGTCCATGATACATCTTAAACCGTCATTAAACAATAAATATAACAGTGTAATGTAACCGCCCATTTGACTAGTTAAATTGTGCTAAAGCAGAGGTTATTACTACCGCGAGGCGATTTGTACTGCGGCCAGACAACAGAGGTAAAATTTTATTGCAGAATTCATAATCGGCGGTAATTTATTACTGTTTTATTATTGACGTAAAAATTTAGTGCTTGTTGTGGTCTACTCGCACTACAATGAATTTTTCACTGCACCACATGCGGTAATGAATAAAACAAATGTTTTGATGATGGCACTAGCGTTTTTTTCCTACTAACTGAAGTTAAATTCTGAAATTTCTAAAATTAAGTAGTTTTATTATATTGGAATGGATAAGCGATAATATATTTGGGTAACCAAATAAACTTAACGATCTATAAAATAGTTTTTTTTTTTGTCATAAATGAAAAAGTGTTTTGTTAAAATAGTAACAGTTGGAATTTGATTTGAGTATGCAGTATGACAGTTTTATGACCTGAATGCATGCGATTTAGCGCGCGCTAAAAGCAAAATTGCACTTGTACAAAGTGCACCGCTTAATTGGAGCCACTACAGTACAGTAATCTCGCTTGATAAAAAAGTTAGAGATCGGTTAAATAAGCTAAAAGTTACAAATAAAGAACTTTTTGAGAAATAAGGAATGATTGATGAAAACAGACAAATGGATTTTTGTGAATATTTATTTTATTTTATATTATTTTAGTTTCGAAAACTGAAATTTTAAGTTTTCGGCATCGTGATATGTTCACATTTTAAATAAAATTGGATGTATCAGGTATTTTTTGAGTAAATTAAATTTGACATGATTTAATTAAAATAAATGAACAATATTAATGCTATTGTTTTGTTTATGAAAAAAACAGCGTTTCAGTTCATAGCCAACTTACTAAAAATATTTTTTGTTGGTGTAGGTAAATTAAATGATTTTTTTTCAGCAAATGGTTTATAATTTATAAGAGAAAAAACAAATGCTATCCACTTTCACATTACTTAAATATCTAATATGGACAGACAAAACTAAAATTTTTTGTAAAAAAAAAAAAGAATGGGTACGTACACTGCATTAAAAACTCGTGTCTTCTTTTCTTTTGATATCTGCTTCTTACTTATCACACATTTATTAGTGGCGTAGTAAAATTTCTTCGCTGCCGCTATTCTGTTATTCAGATCTTCCTCCAATTGACCATTCTCTGCAATTATTGTTCCTAAATATTTTTTACCATCGCCAGTCTTGAATATCGGTAATATAACAGGTACCTCCCAGTCCTTTGGAATATCTTTTTCCTGCCATGCTTTACTTACTATTCTTAGCAGCATTTTCTTTCCATCTACTCCCATGTACTTAATCATTTCAGGTAAAATACCATCATGACCTGCTGCTTTTTTAATTTTCATTTTATGTATTGCTCTATCCAACTCATCTCCGGTTATTTCTTGTTAATATTCTTGGCCGATTGTTTCGTTTATTTAAGGTCTTAAAAAGTTTTGAAAATGTAATAGGAGTAGTTTTTAATGCTTATCAAATAATAAGGAACCGTGTGTTGGCATAAACTGATTTGCAATAAGTTTTAACCGGTACAGGTATTTGCCGTGTAATTAATTCTCCCGATGTGTTACATTTGGACCGTACATGCTGCATATTAATTGCTGTAATTAGTTCTTTGTATAAGTTAAAACCGTTTCTATAGACAAGCTTAGTTTTATTGCCATCCTCGATGATCAATTAGAGATAATAATTTATAGTTATGCAATTTTATGGCGGTATCTTTTGAATTAAAATTAATTATACGATTCGCATTAGCCGGGTTGGTAAAACTGCAAAGTATTTAATCCTGTTTGAAATTTTAATGGGTTGATAGGAATTTAAAGCCTTAAAATCGTTGCACTTTTATGATTAGTAGCAACGATATTTTATGCAAATTAGTTTTTTTCAACAGAACAACTACTTACCTTTGAGTGATTAATTAAAATAATTATTGAGATTTTAAATTTGTTTTAACTTTTTGATTAAAATTATTTTTAGTTTTACTATATTAAGTATCAGTTTACTGAGAACATTGTAACCGAAAGTATTGTTTTTCTTAAATTTTATTTTGTATCTTTAAACAAAATAGTATATTTTACAACAAGAGATGAAAGTTCAGTTTTTTTCGTGAGGTGAGATTTATTCACGAGCCGCGAAGTGGCGAGTGAGCAAATCTCACGAACGAGAAAAACTGATTTCATCTCGAGTCGTAAATGCAAATTTTTCTACGAAATTAAAATTATATTATGAAACGAACGTTAATGTAAACAAACCAAAAGACAATTATTATGTATAAAGTTTTAATTATTAATTTCATTTCTATAGCGACACCACCACACTGACATTGACATAAATAAAATTATAACTGCAAACGAAATATATTTAATATTAATTTTTTTACCATTCTTAGGCTTTTATATAAAATGGTACATTAAAATTAAATTATTTGATAAGAATATTATGAGTTTAAGCCAAAAAAAATCGTAAATTTTACAATTTGATTTTGACATTGACATTGACATTATTTTCGCCACTAGTGGCGAAAATTAACTTTCGTCACTAGTGAAAAAAAGTAAAACTTTCATATTGAGTAGGCAGTGAGAAAATGACAACTTTCATATATACAGGGTGGTTCACATAGAAGGGCCACTATTGGGATCTCGTAAACGGTAAGAGCTACAAAGAAGTTTAAATTAGACAAGTTGTTCCATTTTCGGAGACCTATTCATTGATGCTTTAATGTTTTTAAAAATTTTCATGGCACGCTAGATAATTAACAAAAATCAAAATAGGCTTTTTTTAAAATCGTTAATAACTCGGTTATACTTGATGGTACAAAAATATTTTTGGGGAAAAAGTTGTAGATTTTTTTACGCACTATAAAATGAAAACATTCATTTGTTTCAATATTGTTTCAATTCTTAGATAAATTACAAACTTGCATTTTTTTAAATGGAAACCATAGTTGGCCATGACTTTATAAGAAAGAGTATTTTTTTAGCTTTTCAAAAATATATAGTTTTATATATTTTTTTGCAAAAAATAACCGCGATATGGCCAATTTTGTAAAAATTCGATCATCAAAGTTTGCCATGATTTCGTAAACAAGTGATGTTTGCAATTATTAAACAACTAAACGTCATTGTCCAGTAAATTCTGAAACATCCGCTACGTTTTTATCACTTACAAAGTAATATTCTAACATATTAAACTTTTCAAAGAGTTCAAAATTAGCCATGTTCACAATACCACAATAAACAGTTATAAAATACAAAATAATACACGGATTTGCTTTAAAGTTGAAAAATTTACTTCGAAATGTCGTTTAGTTGTTTAATAATTGCAAACACCACTTGTTTACGAAATCACGGCAAACTTTGATGATAGAATTTTTACAAAATTGGCCATATCTCGGTTATTTTTTGCAACAAATATACTATATATTTTTGTAAAGCTAAAAAAATACTCTTTTAGATAAAGTCATGGCCAACTAGGGTTTCCATTTAAAAAAATGCATGTTTGTAATTTATCTAAGAATTGAAACAATATTGAAACAAATGAATGTTTTCATTTTATAGTGCGTAAAAAATCTACGACTTTTTCCCCAAAAATATTTTTGTTCCATCAAGTATAACCGAGTTATTACGGTTTTTAAAAAATGCCTATTTTGATTTTTGTTGATTATCTAGCGTGCCATGGAAATTTTTAAAAACATTAAAGCATTAATGAATAGGTCTCCGAAAATGGAACAACTTGTCTAATTTAAACGTCTTTGTAGCTCTTACCGTTTACGAGATCCCGATAGTGGCCCTTCTATGTGGACCACCCTGTATACATGAGAAGAAAAATGTTTTTTTACTCATGTATATGAAAGTTCATTTTCTCACTGCCTACTCTACATGAAAGTTTTACTTTCGTCTCTCGTGGCGAAAATAATGTCAATGTCAAAATCAAATTGTAAAATTTACGATTTTTTTAAGCTTTAACTCATAATTAATTAAAATTGCGTTAATATTCTAATCAAATAGTTTAATTTTAATGTAGCATTTTATATAAAAGCCAAAGAATGGTACAAAAATTAATATTAAATATATTTCGTTTGCAGTTATAATTTTATTTATGTCAATGTCAGTGTAGTGGTGTCGCTATGGAAATGAAATTAATAATTAAAACTTTATACAAAATAATTGTCATTTGGTTCGTTTACATTAACGTTCGTTCTATAATATAATATTAACTTCGTAGAAAAAATAGCATTTACAACTCGAAATGAAATCAGTTTTTTTCGTTCGTGAGATTTGCTCACAAATCTCACCTCACGAAAAAAACTGGACTTTCATCACTTGTATTTTATTTTAAAAAGTTTTTTAGGAATTCAACAAAAACAAAAGGTTGCTTGTTGTAGAGTAAGTTTCAAAATGCTTAATTTTTAAATATTTTATCATAACTGATGATTTTGTTGTATTTAAAAATGTATTCCTAAATGAACGTTATTAAAAAGTATGTAGAAAGGAGTTTGAGTGTAAAGTTAAAGTTTCGTTTTACAATGTAATTGAAATACGATGCCGTAAAAGCGTTCGCCAGTAAGATAAGATCGTTATTTAGGACAGTCATCAGTAGATGAGTAGATAGATACTGGATACTGTTCGTCCAATCGATCTAATTTGTGAGAAAACTCCGATCCATTTGGAAGCTGCATTAACTTGAATAAAATTCCGTTATTGGTCAATAAACGTTACTTATGCCCCATTAAAACTTCAAATGATCGCATAAACCTACCAAGATAAACTTGCGATTTGCATTTATATTCGTCCTTTTGTTTTCAAACTTCGATCATAAAGTGTTTTAATAAGACGATAATAGGAATTTTAATTTAACATTTTCAGTAAAATTTTTAATTAAACTTTATTTTACGCCACTTTTAGAGGAAAGATTATTGTTTCACTTTAGAAGGGAATAAAACTGGCTATCTGGAAGTATTTTTTTGTTATTTTTAGCTGAGCTGAGTGGAACTCGTATAAGCTCTTTCAATTTCCCGGTTTACGACAGGCGTCCCCTGATGTCGTTTGCGTTTCGGATATCGCCTTTCCTGTTTTCTTTGCTAGACGTGATGCGATTCTGCATTGCTTAGACTGTGGCCGTGCCGGGAGCTGAAAATGAAAATTTCGGTGAATTAAAATACAGAAGCGAACGGGAGGTGCAAATTGCAGCAAACGTCCGCGACAGTTTTAAAATAAAAGACGATCTGGAGAATGAGGCGATGACATTTTACGCGCGTATAAAACGCCAAATGCGAGAGTGTGATATTATTTATACGGCGTTCACATTCTAATATAAAGCAATTTCTGGAATCTGAAAGGGGATGAAGTAGAGTAAGCTGAGCTGTGGTTTACTGCTTCCTTTGGCGGCTCGCTAAATTCCACCCCAGCTAGGCCCATCATCATTAGTGCTTGCTTCGCTGGTTTCATAGCCACCCCCGAGCGGCTATTAACTTGCTTTAAGCAAGGCTGCAACAAAACTCTATTTTGTAGCCTTTAAACAGTAGCAACAAATGTAGCACATAAATAAATTAATTAACGGAGGAAAACACCAAAAATGTTGGATGGGAACTGAACAGTTATGTAATTTAAAAATGCTTTTACTACCGATAACACTTTCGTTTGGTATTGAATTGTATTTTGTTTTATTTACATATTTGCTTTAAACAGCGTGGTCGAAAAATAAAACCGTATTTTTTTCTAATACCTCTTTTAATCGCCTTCAGATTTTTGAGTTAAATTAATAATTATATTCAGTGATTAGGTATTTAATTAGATAAAGTTATACTAAGTGAATCAACAAAATTAAAATCGCTTTCTGAAATAGTTATTTATGTATCAAGGCCAAAAAGTACGTTTTGGCCGAGGTGCATATTACATTTTTTGTGCGATCGAATTAAAAACAATTTAAATTTTTAGTAATTTTCAAATTTATAGGTTAGAAACTACGTGACATTCTGTCACTGACAGTTGACGGCGTATGTACTGCATTACCGGCCCTCTCCTTAGCAACGGCCGTAAAAGTTACTTTTTCGGCCGTTGCTAAGGGTAACGGCCTGAAAAGTAACTTTTACGGCCGTTGCTAAGGATAGGGCCGGTAATGCAGTACTTTGTGGTTGCTAACGCGTCCGTCAAACAGCTGTTTCTAGTACGATCGCACAAAAAATCTGTTTTTTTAACGGTCGCTCTAAAATCATACAAATTTATTTCGGGATTCATATAGTTAAATAATCAAAGCTTCTAAAAATTTGCATTTGTTTTTTATTTATAAGTTAGTTCAAGCCTTTACACACAATACAACTACATGAAGGTGTTCATTTTTTTCTCCGAAGTTTCGGGGACACTAGAGTTATGAAAAAAACCTCCACTAATGTTCGTGGAAATCATGAAAGATTAAAAAAATGAGCGGAAAGTAAAAACTCGGATATTTTTGCTCATTTCAAACTTCCTCCCACTCCAGTTTTTGTATCCAATGAGCGGTTACACTGTTACAATGTTGCCAGACCATCAGATTTGCATAATTTTGCAACAATGCCGTACCATAGTTTACATTTATTACCTATTTTAAAAATGTATGAGAAAATTATGTAAATCGGGGACAAGAATAATCGGGAACTTGAGTTTTGTTTCGGGGACTGTAATACAGTTGATTGTTATTACAATTCTGTTTTTTTTTTGCACTGTTTTAAGACCTTTTAAGGCACAGCCATATCATAATCACAGCGTTGGATGGTTATCCAAGCTGTTACTATGTTGTTTTCATTTTTGGATTTATGAATTGTAGATTGTAGATAATAAAATTTGGAGTGAATTTTGCAAATGATGATTGAATGATTTAAAGCAAACGGTTTTTATTAAATTTGAATGTTTAATATGAGCTTTAAAAGAAGCATTAGGATTCTAAGTATTTTGAAACTTTAAATAATAATTTTGACGATAAATTTATAAGAATGCAAAACAATTTGTGATTACCCTTTTATTTAATTAGGTACTTACCTAATTGATTTTAAGTTGTAATAGTCGATAGGTAAATTCTATATTTTGGTTTTCTGGTGTGTAAACTGAAATAATATGCAATGATAAATTTATGTATTAATAAGTTAAAACATTATTTATCTTATTTGTGCGAAATTGTTTTTCTAGAACTATACAGATATTCTTTAAGATAAAATTGTTGTTACAAATATAATAAGTCATTGTTAAGCTGAACTTATATTTATTTATACATAAAATTAATCGCTTTATTAGTTGAAGCTGTACAAAATAACCAATTTTTTTTGTGGATATAATTAAAATTATTTTTAGAAATAAACAAAACAGAAATCTAAAAAGCTTGAAGTTTCATTAAATATGTAAAAGATATTGGTTTCATTTTAAATAATCCGCTGAGGCTTTTTTAACGCAAATAAAATCGGTTTAACCTCTTTCTAGAGATGATATATGGGTTTAAATATGTCTTAAAAACCCTTCGCCCATTCTGCATATACATTTATTTAAAACGTAGTACACAATTGTTGCAGCAATGTTCATTCTTGAGAGCAGCGCATTTTTAGAGGCAAAATTACCCAATTTATGAAAATGTTTTACTTCTAATTAATATGTTGAATAATTTGGGAAATGAAAATATCAACATAATGGGTTTAAAACTAGCATATTTAAACCTAGTCAGCGTAAAAAGAGGAAACGTTAAATAAAGGCAGTTATTTTAAAAACTATATTATCTAACACATAAAATTTTACTGGAAATAGTTGTGTCGGTTGGAAGCCACCACGTGTGACTTGTTTGTGTTTTCATAATCATAAAATTTACGTTTGTTGGTTCGTTTAATTAAAATTGTATTTTTATATTTGAAATAATTACTTTTAAAAGTAAAGGACATTGTGTGTAGGTACTGTATGGCAACAAAACGCGCGTCTTAAAAAGAACATCCCAAGGTGAAGGTAGGTAGACAAATAAGAATTTTACATGGTTTTAGGCAATGGTTCTCAACCTTTTTGACCTCTTGGTACACTTAAAAATTTTAAATGATTTTATTTTGCACGTCCTATTTAGTATTTTCATTATTTACGGAGATAGCAATAGTGCCCCATGGAAAAGTGAAACACCCTGTAGGTATATCATTAAAAACTATTAAGTATTACCAAATAGGTAAATTTGTTTAGATACTTATATTGCTTGTTATTATCAGCAAAAATGAATGAATTAAACATTTTCATCATCGCCTAATTAAAAATATCTTTTGAACTTGTTTACAATAAAGATCAAATATTATCATGTCTAACCCATGTGTTAATAATTTCTGTTTTATTTTTCATCACCTGCTATAGGTACTTATTTGTGTTTGACATTTCTCTTATTACCGTTATTACTTACATGTTTATTGCTTGTAATTTAAAAATATTTAATTTGTCGTTATTCGCTCTGATGCTTCCTATCAATATTGCGTTGAAATATTTTTTCAATTTGTGTTTCTATACGCACAACGGAATTAATTTTCTTGATGAATAGCGTCGTACAAAACATGTTGCAAGTAAAATAATTAGCATATTTTATGGCCTATTTTGAATCTAATTATTCTTACACAATAGAAACTTAAGCACAGCATTAATGTTTCGTGATTTGCTATTGCAATTTTAGTTCCATTTATAAAATCGCACAATTGATTTATTATTACGCATGACACTTGAATAAATAGAACGGCAGAGCGTGAATGTCATTATGAACAAAAATTTTGAAATGTGTACATTCATATAACATCATCCGACGTACAAAAAAGTCTAAAAATTTGTAGGGACAAAATGTATCTTAAGTTTTAGAGGTAAATCCTACCATAGCGAGGTGGTTAAAGTCCGAAATTAGCTTCATAAAAAAAAGCTTTAACCAACCTTTAACCTAACCCTCTAGTACTGACCAAACAAACGAGGATCAGGTTAAAGGTCAGATTAAAGAATTTTTAAATAAAAACAAACGTAAAAACCCGAAGTAAAAGCGTTTGCAAGCTTAGCTTCATTTTCATCATTTATTTGAAAAAATAGCTTTAACTTTTAATTTGACCTTCTATTACTGACCAACTTAACGAAAGTCAAGTTAAAGGTTTTTCTTATGCAAAAACAAACGTAAAAAGCCCGAAATGAAAGCATTTACCACAATGAGTCAGGTTAAAAGTTAGCTAAAGCTTTTTTATTGATGAGAACAAACGAAAAGACACAAAATGGAAGCGGTTACAAGCTTAACTTCAATTTAATTATTTATTAAAAAAGAAAAACTTGAACTTGACCGTCTATTACTGATCAAATGAACGAGGGTCCGATTAAAGGTTAGTTAAAGCTATTTTTGGGAACGTGTAAAGCTCGAAATGGTAGTATTTACAAGCTTTTTTTTGTACTTTTACCACCTTACTATAGCAAATGCTAAGATTTACAGGTAAAACCTAAGTTTTACCGGTGAGATCTAAGATTTACCAATTTTCGGGCTTTTACAATGACATAAATATTTCAGTTGTCTAGCTAACTGCTAAACATTAGCAAAATATGTTTTTTTAATTAAAATAATATTAACCAATAACGAAAAATAATAAAAAGTTAAATATAAATAAAAAAGTTGACTATCATATCTCAAAAAAAAGTAGGCAGGGTTAATTTAAACAGATGTCAAGATGAAATACACAAGAAGAAATTATATATGATTAAATTACACAGCAAAAATTATACACGGAAAAAATGACACAGGGAAGAAATGACACAGGGAAGAAATTACACAGGAAAAGAATTACACAGGAAAGAAATAACACAGGAAAGAAATTACACAGGGAAGAAATTACATAGGAAAGAAATTACACAGGGAAGAAATAACACAGGGAAGAAATTACACAGGGGAGAAATAACACACGGAAGAAATTACACACGGAAGAAATTACACAGGGAAGAAATAACACGGGGAAGAAATTACACAGGAAATAAATTACACAGAGAAGAAATAACACAGGGAAGAAATTACACAGAAAAAAAAATATTCAGAGAATAAATAACTCTATGAGGATAATACACAGGAAAGAAATTACACAGGGAAGAAATAACACAGGGAAAAAATAACACAGGGAAAAAATTACACAGGAAAAAAATTACACAGAGAAAAAATACATACATACAGACATAACACAAGGGAGAAATGACTCAGGGAAGAAATTACACAGGGAAGAAATTACACAGAAAATAAATTACACAGGGAGAAAATTACTCACGGAATTAATTTCACAACGAAAAAATTACACGTATTCCAACTATTACACTGATATAGATAATATTAATTTTTTTTCCAAACTTTGCGTTTTTTAAATTTTTATGAAAACATTTGATGCTTTTATTATTTGTAGTAATTACAAAATGATAAATATTTTACCGACTTCCTTTTATCCTTTACATTTCCATATTTCATAATACTTACACGTATTTCGATTAAAATTTATTGGTATTTAGTTGTCATTTTAAATAATTAAACTACGTTATATTTACAAATTTTATTTACACTTTTTATGAAAAACAAACCCTGATAAAAATACATTTAAAAATTATAAGTTAGGTTCTATAGTGTTAATCAAATTAAACAATTCTTAAGGTGATTAAAGAGATTGGTGAGACAGGTATCGAATCATCGAAAGACATTAATATCACATACATAGGCTACCAGCCGGTTTTTGAATACTTTCAGGACTTATTTCATAGTTTGTGTTAAAATATGTAAATAAATCAATTTATTCCGTGTGTAATTTTTTCCCTGTGTAATTTCATCCCTGTGTAATTCCTTCCGTGTGTAATTTCTTTTCTGTGTAATTTCTTCCCTGTGTAATTTATTTCCTGTGTAATTTTTGCTGTGTAATTTCATCACGTGTAATTTCTTCTTGCGTAATTAAATCATGTAACCATTTAAACAGATAGGATTAACTTATTTGCTTTACCTGTGAATACAAAAAAGTTTTTACCTTTGTTGTTAAGAAAGTTAAAAATTAAATTTGAAATTAAAGTTTTACATATGTTTCAGGATATTTAAGAACTAGGTCCGATATGCATTTTTTTTTTGGTTAAGATTCCTACTAAGCACGTACAAACTTTGCTAATTTAAATGTCATTTATTCGTTAACTGTATCCAAGATACCCATTTCTTAACGTTCGAACACACACCAGATGTACTTATATTCAAAATAAATTGCTTAAATAATTCTAACATTTATGAAGATAAACAGCTTTTGTATTTATAACGTATCTGAATTCATAGCTATTGGGGTACAGTGAATATATTTAAAAATTGTTACATTTAGAACAGTGTGAGCAACTTGTGGTCATATAAGAAAGGACTCTTATGGCCACTTAACGGCTTTGTGGCTTTTAACACTTGAATATTATTATTACTGTGTACTTCGTTATATATGGGGTCATAAAGTCAAAGCAGTTACTACAAATTTTATAAGACATTAATACTGGGGACGAATGAGTGCGTTGCTTACTTTTTGCCAGTACAATTTTGATAATATAAATTGGAAATATCGTTAAATTTTCCTTTAGTTTCAGAGTGTATAAACTAAAATGTTAAACACGAATTTTATTCGAGTTTTATTAAGTTTCCCTATTATTTACCATATCACGAATCTGCTTTTAATACATAAGTAATAGGCAATAAGCTTCTTTACTGTATTTTTTTAACGTAGGTGTTTGATCACCCATTTCCTAAATTTTAATATATTATATTATAACAGAACGTATGCTTAATAGCGTCTAACCGTGCACAAAAATATAACGTCGCGTGATCACCACAGCGTGATAAGGTATTTTTTAAGTGCTCTTAAAGCAAACTTAATGAAAATCATTTAGAATTTGACACGTTACAGTTTCGGTATTATATAGCGCTAATTAATGAGACCGATAAATCATTTTCAAAATTGATGTAGATATAACTTTTTTGTTAATGTTGTTGCTTTGCCATAAAAATTTAATGTTTAAAATGCTGCAAGAACTAACAGCTTTACTGTTTATATTGTTTTAATTGTGTTCAAATAATGTTACTTGAGACAGTTCGTCTATACAGGCCAAAATATATATTTAATTAATTAATTTCATGTCTGTTTTTGTTATAGAAGGTATACTACAAAGTTCTTTAAATGAGAAAAACACAACTTTAAAAGCTTTTATACGATGCCTTCATTTTTTTTTTACATTTTATAGGGGAAAAACAATATAATATGTTTCCCTAAACTGTCCCACGTCAGTATGTCACTTATGGTGATTTTGATTTTTAACTTGTTCAAGTATGTTTGTACTATGTTAAAACCTTTTTGGACTAAAATTTTGTTGCGAAAAACAACTTTGTTATTTTGTCATGAGCGCTTTATTTGTTTGTGTTTACATTTTTGGATAGCACTTGTTTTTCTAATTAATGCCACATAAATTAAACCTATTTACTAATAAAAAAGCACATTAAAAGCTTGTTTCATAAAAAAAAATTCAAATGCTTTTAATTTTAGTTGTGTAACAGAAATCAAATTAAAAATAATATTATTTGTGCTTTTATACCTATCCATGGGTATTATTTTAATTACTATGATCAGCGGTTCCCAAACTTTTTTGACCGCGGCCCGGTACAAGGTTTTAAAATGTTTCGCGACCCACCTTGTAAAAAAAAAACATTTATTTACAAAACAAATATATAAGAAAAATATAAGTAATTAAAAAATTAACAATTATATTCATTTACTAAAGCTTATTATATTATTGTGAGTATATTTATTATTATATTTCTTTTTTGTGTTTTTACAAATTTTTTCGCGACCCGGCAAAATTTTTCTGCGACCCGGTGCCTGGTCGCGACCCACACTATGGGAAACGCTGACTATGATAACACACCTTCTTAATATTTCATTCAACCGTTTTCATTATTGAGGCATTAACGATGTCTAATATTTCTTTTACATTTTTGGTGATCAATAATATTAAAATTTATAGAAATTAATCATTTTGCTTAATTAAATACTTGGCAATTGTTTGATTTAGAGGCTATACAGGGTGTGTATAAATTGGCGGAAGCGCTACACGTGACGATGTTCTTCGTAAAATTCTAAGTCGAAAATCTTGATACAAAAATGTTGAACCATGCTTCCTATGGCCTCAGCAACCATAAAAAGAAAAAAAAATTGGCAAGATTGCATACATTGATTAGCGTTTGGACATTTTTTATCAGCAATTTTTACTTAGGTATTTACAATTTTTGTTCGAACTGAAAGCCTTCAGTTCGTAAACATAGCTGCAAAACTTTTGGGTATCGTAAAACACAAACTAGAAATAATTACGAGAAAAGCAGAGATGACAGCTAATGAACATGTTGCCATATGTATTATTTTCATTCAAATCAGTTATTTACATAATTTGAACACCAATTTTTAAAGGAAGAACACAATATCTAGGCAAAAATACTATTCGAAATTTATTTTTATTCCAAATTGCAGCTTTTTCATGTGCAAGTATGAAATAATAACGCCTATTAAAGGACTAAATGTCAAAACTTTGAGGACCTCTTGCAGACACAGCAAGCATGGTACAACATTTTCGTATTAAGATTTTCGACTTAGAATTTTACGAAGAACATCGCCACGTGTAGCGCTTCCGCCAATTTTTACACACCCTGTATAGCCTCTAAATCAAACAATTGCCAAGTATTTAATTAAGCAAAATGATTAATTTCTATAAATTTTAATATTATTGATCACCAAAAATGTAAAAGAAATATTAGACATGTATTTAGTCCATTAAATAAGTTTAGACCAGTTTCGCATTGTGTTATGTGCTTCATACATATCAACCTAATAAGTTGGCTATGAATAATTTTGGTGGTATATTTGGATGTTGTGGGAGTAACTCTACATGACAAAAGTAAGCAATAAATAAAATGATTTATAAGTGGTTGGGAATACGAGAACCAATCTGAATTTTTACATTGATTTGTTATGTACCTGTCATTTGAGGTTTAATTTTCAAAGTCAAACGTACATTCCTTATACATTCCGTAATATATGATACCTACCCGCCAAGAGATTCATGTACGAATTCACGGAGATGAGTAATGTCCGGTAATGACCAAAATGCAGCGAGCAATGAAAATTATTTACGTAACAAGACCGGAAAGTGGTACTTTACTGGACGAGTAGGCAGTTTTTGGACGAGCCGTAGGCGCGAGTCCTGAAAGCATACGAATCCAGTAGACACTTTACGGGTATCTTACGAACAATATTTTTTCTGAGTCCACCACTGACACCAAAATTGCTATCGTCACTATCAATAACTTAACAGACTCAGGTGAAAACTTGCTTGGTGGTATGGCGCTTGTTTAATAGCGCAAATCAACCAAACAACTCATCACCATGGCAACCAGCTACTTTCCGGCCTAGGCCAGTAAAGATGTATTTTCCAGCCTAAAAATTGATCGGAAACAACTGATTTTCTGGACGGACGCAGAAAAAAGTAATGTATGCAGTTTTGGTTACGAGTACAGAGGCCTGGTCGATACAGTTATTAAGCTAGATGGATCAGATAAATGCAGCGAAACGGCACACAGAAAAATGTTTGCCTGAAATATTCAATTAGGTTCCAAAAAAGGGTAGGGTAAGGTCGGGTATATCGTACCGCTTGCTAAATCGTACCACTGCTATTTTTCTTATTAGAAGGTGTAAATGGTGCAATCTTTTCTACTCAATCCGAGGCCCTTGTACTGCAAAACATAGAGCATTTTCCATTTTTACCGGCAACATGACTGTTTCATGGTAACTTTCAATTTGTGAAAACAGTGTCGTCAATAATAATTTTTTTCGTTCACGTGTAAGATTTTGATTCTAAATCGGTAAGTTAAACCGTATTAATACTTTTACATCAGCATTTGTCAGTAAATTAGGCGTAAATTGAAACTTGCTTTAATACGTTGAAATTGTAATTAATTTCACATTAATCATATAATCGCACAAAGTGGCAGTTCGGCAAATCGTACCGCAAATGGTTTGATATATCGTACCAGGTACGATTTGCCGAATCTCTAACACTTGTTGCCTCTATTTAAAAAAAAGCATGCCGTCCCAAAGCTACGACGTCAAAAACAGTAGAAGATGTTGAAGTAGTAGTGAAAACAGATGATTGGTGTTAGTATTGTTTCATTTGCGAAGAAAACGTAATTGAAGATATGTTCCGGTGTCAGAGGTGTAACCGTTGGGCCCATGAAACATGTTCTGGAATGAGAGCTGGTACAAAAAATATGTTTGTGTTAATTGTTAATAAGCTGTTGTACCTATCTTAAATTTGTACCTATCTCCATATATATAACCTGTAGGTACGATTTAGCCACCCCTAGGTACGATTTACCGAACGAGTTGGGGAAATCGTATCTTTTGCAGCATTTTGCAATTTATTTTTTTCTTTTATGTTCCTATTGTTATTTGCCTATGGATTTATATCATTTTTATAAACAAATATGTGTACTAACCAATGATATTTTTTATTTCGCGTAATTTTTAATAGAAGATTCACCATAACCAAAATTCTAAAAAGTGGTACGATATACCCGACCTTCCTATATTATGCTCCATCGCGATAATATAGCTTCTCATACGACAGCTTCAATTCTTCAGATTTTTGCTGACAAAAAAAGTATTAGAGCATCCACCATACTCACCTGACTTGGCAATGTGCGACTTTTGGTTATTTTTGGAACTAAAAATTGAGAAATTTCTTATCTGAGAGGAAGATTGATACTGTCGTTCGCGATTATTTTGTAAGTATTCCGAAAGATGGGTTGAAAGCGTTTAAGGAGTGAAAAGTAAGAATAGTTAAGTGTAATATTACTGAACGGTATTACTTTAAACAAATTTCAATTATCATCTTTAAATATACCAACCGTGCTTTTCATTCTCGATAAATTAAGCCTGACTCTCGTATAATAAAATACATTTAGTTTTGTTCTGTTTGTGTCCATTAATTTTGTTATTGGGAATCGAGTTTTAGTGGTTGTGTTGCCTTCCAAGTTTGAGTGCAACACGGCCTGGAATCACTCGTTCATCAGCCGCCATTTGTGGATATGCAAATGAACCGACGTATCTTATATATTTTATGCGCCAGTCGCTTGTTTAGAGAGCGAGATGTCAAGGTATAAAACTATCACCTGATATAACTACCTGTCCAATACGCCTTCGTGTACACATAATATAGCTTTTAGCTTATTTATTCCGTTCCACGCAATGGGATATCTTGCATATAAATTACACCTATCAGGAATTCGAAGCAAAGCCGAACATAAATTAAAGATCTTATCAGAGCCGGGGATTTTTATATTTAATAAACACATATTTTACCTGCATTATTATGTTATCTGATTCACCTTAAGGACCGTGACATTTAGTGGACATATTTTTCGAGATTTTATTTCTTCGCTCCAATCGGATTTCTTTCATTGGGTTCACAAGACTTCTTTGGAATTTTGGGACGAAACCTGTTATGCTAAAAACCTGTTACCTTCAAGCCTGAATGCCAACAAACAACTCGGTTTGGTGCACATACATAATATAGTAAATATAAATAATATAAAGTTATTATTAATTTGGATCTGAAAACAATAAATATAACATATTTAAATAAAAAGTTCATATATGTGGCTCACGACGCGACGTCCTGTTTCGAACAGGGACTAAAAACGAAAAAAAATTCGTTCGTTTCTGTTCGGAACGAAAACGAAATATATCGTTTTCGTTCTTTTCGTTCTAATTGAAAATATTCCTTTTTCGTTTTCGTGAACCGAAAAAATAACGGTTAAAACCGGTTTTACAATTTTTTTTGTCGTCAAAAATCGAGGACTTTAATTTTTTTTTTCAAGTCACTTCAACCCTCCATTAATACGATAACAATATTTGCGTTTCCACTAAAATATAAACGATGACAATGGGTTTTGATGCTCACGGACAGCATATTTTAGACTGGCGAATCGCTGCCATATTAAATTTACCAAATCGTTAAACACATTAACATTTAACCATTTTAGGGTTTAGAAATTAAAAACTCTGGATTTACAGGACGGTTTTTATTGATTTTGGTTAAAAATCCGACGTTTCGCACTTAATGTTTTTAAGGCTTCTTCAAGGGCTGAAAACAAATGTGATTACAAATTTCATTTATGAAACTATTCTTAACATGACTTGAAACGATTAAATATAAATAACATAAATTTTAAATACTAGATACAAGTTACAAATTAGATTGAAACAATTATACAATAAAAATACTTACAATTTTAACAATATTCATTGATAATTGACAAGGCTAACATGGTGCACATAACCATTTGTTTTTTGAATGTGTAGAACAATTCGAAAGTCAAAAATAACAGTGATACAGTCGCACTAATTTATTGTAAAATGTAAACAGTCTTTTCATTAAAAGGATTTTATGTGTAAAAATGTAAATTAAAACGGATAACATAAAATTTTAAAAAAGACAGACACAAAAGCAATGTTTTTAATTTCTAAACCTTAAAACAACGGACTTTCAAGAATTTATAATTTAACGATTTTATTTAGTATAACACCCGTAAGGTGTAAAAATACAACTTGATTAGTTTAAATTATTGTAGACACGATTTTTATTTAAAAATAACAAAATATAGCAGTGCTGTTTTAAATTTGTTTTAGTACTAAAAATCTATGAATTCAAATTAAATTAGACCCTGCTGTAATTATTTAAAAAGACAAAAGAATGAATTCAAGTGGATAGTTCACTAAATGTTTCCATGAATGTTATAAATAAAAAAGATATTAAAAGAAAACTTATATTAAGTCTAAACGCAAATAAAACATACACATTAATAATATATAAAAAAGTAACTTGAAATATACTTTAACTTAATAGTTTTTACATACTGCACAATATACATTTTCACAATGCATTCAATCTTACTAGCAACACATCAGACAATAAATCTTCTTTTATATTAGTCCTTTTCGAAGTAAGTAAGAGTAAATTTTACTTTTATTAACTCTATAAACGCAAATAAAACATACACATTAATAATATATATCCAATTAAGTGTACAGAGAATATCTGTACCGTTTCTTGTGTTACACGAAACTGACTTATTTCAAGTGAGATTTTTTACTGCCTCGTTGGGTCTCCTCAGCATAGAAGGTAAATTCGCGTTTGTGTTTAACAAATAAAATTTCAATATTAATAAAACCGGTTAAAACCGGTTTTGGAAAATATTTATTTCGTTTTCGTTCTTGAACGAAAAATAATAATTTCGTTTTCGGTTTCGTTTTCGTTCTTAAAAAAATTTCGGTTAATTTCGTTTAACGTTTTCGTTTTCGTTCCGTTCTCAGTCCCTGGTTTCGAAACAGTAAGATATTGCAGGTCGGTTAAATATAGGACAAAAGTACCTCTTTTAAGGAGCGTTGTACCGATGTCTTTTGTTTTTATAACAAAAAGCCATGGCGCGCTAGATATGGCCGAAAAACTAACAATAGCAAGTCTTTTTAAATAAAAGGAGGTTTTATACATATATTGTTATGTCGCATGTATTGCCTATTACTAAATCCTAAATCACAAGACAATACATATTTGTTTACCACTTAACATGACTAAAAATTTAATACAAAACTGTTACATTACGGTTATAAGACCAGGACCAAAAACGACTTTAGACTACCGAAATTAATGAAAACAAATACACAGATGGCCTTTACTACAAAGGGCTTAAGATTTTTAATGGATTTGCTGTGTAAATAAAACAAACGACATCTATTTAAATTTTTTTAGTCGTTTATGGAGTACAGGGTGGTCTATTTTCGATGCCCATACAGGGTATCTCGGTTATTATCAGAGATAGAAAAAAACTAAATACATAAACTCGATTTATTTTTTCGAGAGAAATTTATTGCCGTAAACAGATTTTTGATATCTTTTGATGTCTTTTTTGATACTCGAAATTAAGCCAACACCATTTTTGGCTCTTTTCAAAAATGTTAAATATCTCGTTTAAACGAGAAGATAGAAAAAACTTTTAAGACATTTTTTGCATGGTTTTTTTTCCTTAATAAGATGGCGATGTTCAATTTTTTTTTACTCATACAAATATTGATATATTACACCTAACTTTCTTATTTTAAATGACAACCATAGTTGGCTTTGACATGAATCGAAAGCTTATTTTTTGCGTTTTTCAAAAATATATAATTTGCCTATGGTTGCCATTTAAAATAAGAAAGTTAGGTGTAATATATCGGCATTAATATGAGTAAAAAACAATTGAACATCGCTATCTTATTAAGCACAAAAAATCATGCGAAAAATGTCTTTAAAGTTTTTTTCTATCTTCTCGTTTAAACGAGATATGTAACATTTTTGAATAGTGCCAAAAATCGGTTTTTGGGTATATTTCGAGAATTAAAAAAGATATTAAAAATCTGTTTGCGGCAATAAATTTCTCTCGAAAAAATAAATCGAGTTTATGTATTTAGTTTTTTTCTATCTCTGATAATAACCGAGATACCCTGTATGGGCATCGAAAATAGACCACACTGTACATTAAAATTAATTGATTAATTTAAAAAATTTGTACACATGAATAATAATTTATTTTATTTAGTCATGAGTCCTTCTACTGTTGAGTTGTGTTGTGCTGACTTTTTTCCATGTTGTGCTAGCCTTTTTATGTCTTTCCATTTGATGTTTCTATCCGCTGCTGCTTTTTTTACTTCGCCGTGCCAGGTTTTTCTCGGTCTACCTCTTTTGTTTTTTCCCTGTGATCTTGCTTCAT
This sequence comes from Elmis aenea, assembly GCA_947652605.1. Taxonomy (NCBI): domain Eukaryota; kingdom Metazoa; phylum Arthropoda; class Insecta; order Coleoptera; family Elmidae; genus Elmis; species Elmis aenea. The sequence goes on from OX393576.1 coordinate 15,861,734, forward strand.
AGGCGTTTCTGATGGCTAACCTTTCTTCTCTCATCCTATAAATGTGGCCCAACCATCCCAGCTGCTTCCTGTATTTTTGTTTTAACTGATTTTATCTTTAATTGTCCTCTATGTGTTTTATTTCTGATTCTACCTTTTTTTGTTGTTCTGTGGATTTTTCGCAGAAACCTCATTTCTGCTGCATTCACTCGGCTTCTATTTTTATTTGTGAGTGTCCACGTTTCACTTCCGTATAAAAGTGCCGGAGTTACTACCTTTTTGATGAATAATAATCAGAATGTAAATGATGTAGAATTAGCCACGAACCTAAATAAAGATTTGTTCTTCTTCTTCTTCTTTTTATTATTATTATTATTACATAATGGTAATGTTTACTTGTTCAGACGTCACTTGGATTCTGAGAATAAAACTTTATATGGCTTAGATAGCTTAGTATAATTCACTGTATTAATTTTGTATTTGGCATATGAGCAACAAAAAATAAATAAAAATATTCTTAAAAAGTTCGAGTGTCTGAAAATAATACATTTTAGTAGTGATATCTGCTTAAACTGAAGTTGAAAAAATACCGTAATAAGAGCGAACAATATTGTTTTTTAAATCAGAAATTGACAAATTTTAAATTTTTGTTTTTCGCAGTGTGTTAAACATGAATGGTCAAATTATATCATACATGACTTTTTTTTAAATATAGCAAGTAATAGCGGATAAAAATGTTAATTGAATATTAATACAAATAAGAAATATAAAATGCTAGTGCATTGTACTAACCTGGATCCTATTTTGTAAATTGAAACCATAAATATTCGATTCATTTTATATTCTGAGAGTAAATTATTTTAAGTAATCAAATTATACAGGGTGTGTATAAATTGGCGGAAGCGTTACACGTGACGATGTTCTTCGTAAAATTCTAAGTCGAAAATCTTAATATTAAAATGTTGTAACATGCTTCCTATGGCCTCAGGAATCATTTAAAGAAACAAAAATTGGGCAACATTGCATCCATTGATTTGCGTTTGGACATTTTTTTTTACATAGGTATTTGGGTATTTCTAATATTTGCTCGAACTGAAATTCTTCAGTTCGTAAACATAGCTGCAAACTTTTAGGTATCGTCTAATACAAACAAGAAATAATTGCGAGAAAAACAGAGATGACAGCAAATGACAATGTTGCCATGTGTATTATTTTCATTCAAATCAGTGATTACCATATTATTTTCAACACCAATTTTTGAAAGGAAAAACACAATATCTAGGAAAAAATACTATTCGAAACTTATTTTTATTCCAAATCGCAGCTTTTTCATTAAAAAATATTAAATGTCAAAACTTTGAGGACCTCTTGCAGACACAGCAATCATGGTACAACATTTTTGTATTAAGATTTTCGACTTAGAATTTTACGAAGAACATCGCCACGTGTAGCGCTTCCGCCAATTTATACACACCCTGTATAATGAACGAAAAGTTATTAACAGAGAAATTTTTTGTACTTATTAGTTTTTACTAGAATTTAAAATTGTTGGAATTACAATTCGAACTGTGTTTTATTAAATGGCCCTTTTTTAACGATTTTCTTGTGTTGAGACAAAATATTAAAATAATCATGTGTAATTGATAATAAACTTTTGTTTACATGTAAATTTTAATTGTGTTAAATAGGTATGTTTAATCTAAAAGCGTCTATTACGTTGTGAGCGTTCTTCGCCTGTTTTATAGTGTGAGAAAATAACCTGCAATGAAAACAACAACAAAAAATGTTTTAAAAAGCTGAATAATTTACAACTTCTATAATCGGTCCGTTGTGGTATAAATTATGGTAAACGCTGTTTTATGTTTCGAAATTACACACCATGGTCTTGCACTTGCGTGTTCGGATTTACATAAAGACGGTTATTAAAATAAAGTGCAAAGCATCAGCGAGATCAATTTTTAAGCCTCGGCCACATCCTTGCGTTTATGTGTGCATACCAACATTTTAGTTAATTAGCTTTTTATATCTCACAGCGTAAGCTGTAGATAGGAAGATAAAAATTTTGAATTTATTATAAAATGTTACTTAAATGGTATTGCGAGTATTTGCTAATTAGCTTAAAGTACATATAAGGTGTGTGGCATTGATTGTCCGTTGTTTAACTGGATTAAAACAGAAGTTAAGCTATTTAATTATATGATAAATGGTTGGATTATTTAAGTGATTCGTTTATTAATTTAAATAAATGAATAGCCTGAGTAAATTTAAAATCAAAAATATTACTTTACCGAGCTCCGTGGCTGGTTGGTACGCAACCTTCCGAGTTAATCGGGAGGTCGTGGGTTCGAATCCCACGGCCGTCTGTCATCGTAGAGGTTTCAGGTGGTTTCCTCTACCCACTATAGGCAAATGCTGTGACAGTACTTCAACCTACCCTTACCTTACCCACCCTTTCCTTGTTCCCCGCCCCCTCCTCCCGGACGCTAGTGACCATAGCTGTCGAAGCGTCCTTAAACACTCAATTAAAAAAAAAAAAAAAGTATTACTTTGAATATTTTTTTAGTTTTATTACTTACTTTTTTTATTTTTTTAATGTCCCAATTAATTTGAAATTTGTATGCTAATTATACAATAATCAAATGGTTTGACGGTAACAAGGACATGTGAAAAGCTACCCTGTGGTAGCTTCCCGTATACTTATAGCTTTGCTAGGTTTTACATTTAGCACAATACACAATCATTTAGCACAACACATAATTAGTTTAAGTTTTCGAATCTGCCGATAAGGTCTGTTGTGGTGTGGCGCTTGAGGCGGCTTCTGAGCAGTGGTTGGGTCATGAGTTCTTTCGCAAGGCTGTTTGGGTGATCTCTAATTCTTTTGGCGTAATTCGTGGTATGCTGATTGATTTCCTCTTTAACGGTTTTCATCTGTAGATCTTGTCTGATGTTGGTATTTGGAACAAACCACGGGGCTTTGGCTACAATTCTGAGGACTTTAGATTGAAATCTTTCCAATATATCTATTGACGCAGTTCCCCACAGTTGGATCCCATACGTCCACACTGGTTTTGGGATGGATTTATACACCAAGAGTTTATTTTCTAGCGACAGTTTGGACTTACGTCCAATTAACCAGTAAAGTTTGGAAAGTTTCAAACCCAACTGTTTACGTTTGATGAATATGTGGTTGCGCCAGGTGAGTCCTTTGTCTAGCGTAAGTCCAAGGTATTTGGCCTCATCGTGTTGCGGTATCTGGTGGTTATTTAGGGTGATAGGTAGACATCTACCTCTTCGGTTTGTGAAGGTGACGTGTACTGACTTGGTCTCATTAACCTTGATTTTCCACTGGTTAAACCAAGTTTCCAACTTCCGAAGATGGGACTGAAGAATGTGTGACGCTCTGGTGGGATTTTCGTGTGAGGCTAGGACTGCCGTGTCGTCGGCAAAAGTTGCAGTAAGAAGGGTTTCTTTGGTTGGCATATCGGAAGTATATATAAGAAACAGTATCGGTCCCAGCACACTCCCCTGGGGGACACCAGCATTTATTTGATGGAGGTCTGTATACGCGTCCTGATACTCGAAAGTGGCGGTTGGTGAGGTAGGATTTTAGGATAATTACTTACTTAACTTACTTTTCTACTTTTTCTGGTGTACAGCTTGTTGGAGTTGAGTTATTGCGTGGGTTTTCTTTTCCATATCTGTCTCCATTTTCCTCTTTCTTGAATTTTTTGTTTTATATCCTGCCACTTGACTCTTTGTCTCTCTGCCGTTGTTTTTACTTCTACCGTCCAGGTCCTTCTCGGTCTACCCCTCCTCCTTTTAACTAGGTACCCTTCTTGCTGTTCTTTCTTCTTTCATCCTCATTATGTGCCCATACCATCTTAGCTGCCCTTCTTCGATTCTGTGCTCCACAGGTCCCAAGTTTAAGATCTCTCTGAAGACCGCATTCCTTATTTTGTCCTTCCTTGTTTTTCCCTCGATCTTCCTTAGAAAACCTCATTTCAATGCTTTGTATTTTGCTTTTTTGTTTACTCGACAACGTCCACGTTTCTTTCTGCACCATATGTTAATATAGGGATGGCTACCTTCTAATATATTTCCGTTTTTATCCCTTTAGGTATTTCTTTCTTGGCCAAAAATTGAGTTTTTATTGCGTTATTGTTAAATAATCTTCATGCGGCGCCTGTCTTCTCGTTAATCTCTTCGTCTAATTTTCATCAATATTTAAAAAAAGTTAATAACTTAAAAACGTTGAAATTTTTGGGAGAGATTTTAATTGAAAATGGAAAAGTGAAAAATATACAGGGTGAAAAAAACACGCTTTAGGTGGGATACCCTGTATGTAATCGATTTGGGTAATATCTTTGTTGAAATAATTTTTTATAATTTTTTGACACTCAATTTTTATTGATTATGTTTTTGCAAACTTTTAAAATTAATTAGAGTTTTTTATTACCAAATAATTAATGATGTGATTGAATATACAGGTTATATATCCAATCCCATTATAAAAGATTTCGAATTTTTTTTCTTTCAGGAGACTACTCCGAGATAAATTCTTTTCAAACATTTCATGACGTCTTAGAAACTGGCGATAATCTTGGGTAAGCAATTACTTTACATTTTAATTATCTCGATTGTAGATAATTGGCTAATGGAAAAAAAAGAAATAGTTGTTGCTTTATAGGCAAAACGAAACGGCTACATTCATTGTGTGTTGAATGTCCTTTACATCCCGAGATCTTTTATTTTTTCGTACTATTTTAATAGGCTTAATTTGTTTGGAGCTTAAATATCAAAATAATGAAGCAAAATTATATCGCTGAAAAAAGTACTCCTAATAAATAGTTTGTTAACGTTTTAAGACGAACTATGTACCCAAACAGTATACAGTAAACAGAATGGTAAACTACATCTTGATTATAAAAAAAATGTCAAAATTGTATAGATGTAAGAAATTATAACTTTCTTGTTTTTTTTTCTTCAATCGTTTCAAATTACCGCTGTCTACTATCATAGCCCACTTGAAATTATTACTTTGCCCTAATACCTAATTGATAATAAAATCGCGATATCTCGAAAAATATTAATTCAGGTATAAAACAGTCTGAATGCTTTCGAAGGACAATTAAATTTTCTATAAGAATGTGTAAAACAATATAGGGTGTTGTATTCAAAAAAATTTGTTACCGATGTTTAAAGTTTCACAAGTTTGAGCAAGCGTAAAAAACGCCCTGTATAATATTTTTAAAATGTTTTGCAAAATCTATTGTCAATCTAATCTACAAGCGAATTTCTTCAGACTTTTCAAAGTTTTTAAATGTTGAAAATTTTTGAAAGTAACTGCGTTTTCATGAAAATGCAATTTTCACGAAAACTGTTGACCTTAGACCCATATAACCCTATACATTTTTCCAAGTAAATTTGAAGAGGAATTTGAAAATATAAAAATATACAGGTTGTTCCAAAAGAAAAAGTATAACTTTGATATACCACTCTTTTTTGGAGCATCCTGTATGTTTGAAAATATTTTTAAAATGTAGCCCTTATTGACTTACATAATCTAACTGCAACAGAAGTTGAAGAATATATGCCGTTTCGCCATGTAACTCTTGGGCCCATTTTGTAAAACGGACTGTATAAAATAAAAAAAACATTTAAAAATTAATGTTTGTGGATCTCTTGTCGAAATGCTGATTCATCAGTTTTAAGACTCGCGTCTGATCATCAGTTGCTATCTTGATTATATTAAATTTATTTTATTAAATATAAAATTACGTTTTAGTATGTGGTGTAATGAAATAAAACAATATGGATGCAGGATGAGTTGGGCCAGGTTGCTATGAATAACCTATAAACATTAAAATTATAATAGTTTCGGTTAAACTGTTTATTTAGTTTTAACAGCGTTCAACATACTTTCATGGCCCGCTGCAATTATTTGATAACGAACGTGCTTGTAGAGTTTCGAACGGAGCGTAAATTGAACAGATAAGGCTGCGATCGTAAAAACAGTTGAATTTCTCTTACTTAAAATTTTAGTTCACGTGAGTATGTTTTGGTTCCTTGTTTTATTACTTGGTTTAATGCCGACAAAGAGGATGAAGATACGTCTTCAACGTTAACACAAACGTCAGAAGTAATGGCCCCCATCGATTGGTTTAAAACCCAATAACGAGATCACATTCTTTTAGAGAAGATTTCTATCATGTCATAACACCCATTTAAGGGTTTAAAATAACAAGCAATTAAATTTTATTTACTTTGTGTCCGGTAATGGATGATAAGGGAAATAAAATAATCAACGGGTTGTACGTTTTTGGTTTAGTGGTACATAAAGCGAACGTATATAATATGGAAAAATAACAGTGCCAGGCGAAGTGCCGGCTCTGTGAGTGGAAATTCAATTAAATCAAGCCTGCAGTTGGTTTATAGCGAAGTTAAATGGGGGAAAACTTGATTAAATATTACATTAGCGAACATCTAGCAGTTATCAGTTGATTACTCAGGGAATTTATCATGGCCGGTACATTTTAGGCGTGGAACGCCAAGTTTACGATAACAATGTTTACCTTAATTTTAGTCATTTCGTTGGGCGTGCCATAAACCTTCTAATAGTATCTATTCAGCGGAGTTTATCATATCACACATACCAACCTGGCGTCGCTGTTACGTAACTTTTTTTAAATGTAATAACTTGCTGAATACGTGAAAAGTTTTACTAACAAAATATTTTAATCGGCATTTGCTATTTCACATACATTTTTATAGATCATATTAGAAATCCTTTTAAAGTGTATAATATTTTCTTGATAAGGCAGAAGCAGGGGCATCGAGAGGGGGGTGGCGATGGGGCACAGTTCCCTAGGCCCGAGATTCACAGGGGCCCATCATCCCACAATTTGTTTTTTAATAAATAAATTTTCAAATAATGTATTTACTTGGGGCCCGGCAACGTCTCTTGTCGCTCCTGGACGCAAAAGCAACGGAAATTAATTGATTTGAAAATTTACTACCGATTTACCAATAAATTTAAAATTTACCAATTAATATAAAATTTACCAATAAATTTAAAATTTACCAATAAATTTAAAATTTACCAATAAATTTAAAATGTATCTACCAATAAATTTAAAATTTACAAATTTATAGGAAAACTCTTATTATTATAATATGCTATAGAAGTTTTTAATTTTTCTTTAACAACAGTAATGCTATGATAGTTACGAGTTATTTTATTAAAATCATTGGATAAAAATTAAGAGTAAACTTTATAAACATAATTATGGTACATATGTAAAAATTCTATATTATTAGTAGAGTATAATAAAATCTACCAAATAGGTAATCTTATTAATTATTTGGTAAGGCGTAACACCCGACAGCAAATAATTTTAGAACGAATGACCAAAATATAAGAACTCAATTAATTTTTTAACCTAACGCTTAATTCCGTAAAGAAAAATTAAGCAATAAAGTACAACATTATTCTCCCCAATTTTTGTTTAAAACGTTTAGTTGTTTAACAATTGCAAAAATCACTTGTTTTGATATCACTTTGATAAGGAAATTTTTACAAAAGTAGCCATATTTCGGTTATTTTTTGCAATAAATATATAAAACTTTATATTTTGAAAAGCCAGAAAATTATCTTTCGTATAAAGTCATAGCCATATATGGTTTCCATTTAAAAAAGAAAATAAGTTCAGTTCATATCGTGAAAGTCAATGTCACTGAGAAAAATAAAATTTTGTCTTTATATTATGCATATAAATTTTTATAAAAAACCTTAATAATATTTTGTTCTATTTTAATAAATAAAGAAGTTATAGTAAGTTTTCAAAAATTATGAAATTTAATTTTTTGTCTGTAGTGCCAAAATGGAACGTGATATAAAAAATCTGAATACATAGGCGCTCTTTCCTCAACAAATTGCCCATAAGACCGATATAAGATTTTCGCTAACTATTACGGTAACCGAGATACCCCGTAATAATTTGGTCCACCCTGTACGGAATGCTTAGGCGTTTTGTGTAATGCCTAGTGGAATTTGTAACAGTATCAAAAATGATCTTTTATACATTGCCTAGTCATTATACGGAATACTTAGGCATTTTAAAAACGTCAAATGTTAGTTAGTTAGTGTACATTTAATCAAAAATTTATTAAGAATCAAAATATTTTATTTTCTCACAAATAAAAATAATAACGAACAATAAACATCCAATATATAAACAATTGCACAGGATGATTGATGAACATGTTCAAATTTTTACAGCACAATTATTGTGAGTCACTCTGATTCGCACACCGAAACGTGGTGGTTGCCACGCCATTGAATCAAATTTTAATGTGTTATTAATATTTAATTGTGCTGTAAAAATTTGAACATGTTCATCAATCATCCTGTGCAATTGTTTATATATTGGATGTTTATTGTTCTGTATTGTATGGTGACAAATCCTGTGAAAAATAATACTTCTAACATTTATTATAAATTATAATAATAAAAATAGTAATGTTATGAGTATAGGTACTTTATTTATTGCAATGCATTTAAAAAAAAGTTTTAACCTGACCTTCTATTAGTGACCAAATGAGTGAGGAGTAGGTTAAAAGTTATAATTTCATACTTTGCCAAGTTTTTCTCAGCATTACACAGAATGCCTAGGTATTCTGTAGATTTTTTACTGAATTACATGTAGGTATACACTTTGCCGCTAACATTTACTTATATCATGAAAAATGTACTATTTAGAAATAAAATTTAAAAGCGCCACCAGAAAGATCTGAAGTGCCTACACAAAGTACAAGTCTTATAATTACGCAACTCTTTAAATTAAAAAAACCAATTAAAGATTTTTTTTCCTCGATTTTTTCTTATAAAATTTAAAGTAGCCACGCCATATACAAAACAAAATTATCACATTAATAAACTTTTGAGACTATTCAACTTTTTCTATTTAACGATCTTTATAGCACCAATAGTAACAAAGATAGTTATGAAAACACGTACAGATCGGTACACCTTGTCGTTTACCTTGCGTGCATTTTTTAAATTTTGCATTAATTAAAAAAAAAACTAACCGTATTCTATACTTGTCTACCGGCTCTAAGCCACGATAATAATAGTGGAGAATAAAATTTCTCCAAATAATTTTAAAGCCATAAGAATAAACTTTACTGCATATTTAATTACTTGACAGCTACTATCTTTTCCAATTAGACAACTTTACGAGGTGTTAAAGCGAAATATTATGTCGTATATCATGTCAGTGGTACCGACCTAATGCTATCTAACAAATTTGCAAATGCCATAGATACCTTTAAAGTAATTTATGTATGTCTTTCTGTACCGTTCTGCAAAGACTTGTCCTCTAAATTATGATGTATTTAACTTAACAGTCGAGATGACGTGTACAAATTACGTAATGGCCATGTGAATTTATTCAAAACCATGCATAATATTTACATTTCGTTATTGTGATAGTGTTTAATGGTCCGTATGGTCGGGCATTTTGAATACGTTGTCGAGTTCTTGTGGCAGAGTAACAAGAACCAGTCCGTGAGTTCACCTTGGGCAGCTGTCACATAATTTACAGGGCCCCACCCGGGCAGCCATGGAAACGTGCACCAAAAAGTTCGTCTTGCAACTCGATTTCCAATAAAAGCGAGGTATGTCGACTGGTTAGACTCGTCCTCTTGATAACTTGTTATGCTGTTAGGGGGAATAACATGAATATCAAACTATTTACGACAATAGAAAGTTATCGTCGTAAAGAAACTTCGATATTTCGAATATATGTGTACGCATGTATGAAATATCTTTATGGCGAGATCAAATCGTTGCCAGTAAAATAAGTGATGTTTGTTAGTTCGTATTGCTATAAAAAAAAGTTTGGCAATAACGTAGTAAAGTTGTGTACAGCAAACAGAGTGATTATGGGAAACGATACTTTTTTTATTAAAATCTCTAGTTGGTTTATAACATTATTTCATTTTCAGATTTAAACAAGCTTTTACTTTGCTCAAGCGAGTCAAAAATATAGTAAAAATCTTCTTTGAACAAACTAAAATATTCACAAAACTAGTTTTCTTCTTACATTTTTGTCTTATTTTTGTTTTATAAACAAATGTTACTTAATATTTAATGTGTCAACAGTGTAAATTTAACATTCTTACCAACATTTAGTTGTTAAATGTTTCAGCAGTGTTTGTAACTTGCTGTTGTACATTTTTTAACTGTCTGACGTCTGACATAAATTCTAATAAGATTAGCATGTAGCCAATAAAAAGTGCTTTTAGTTTTTCGATATCTCTGAAAATTAAAGACAACACGAAAAACAGAAAAGGACCTTTTTAAGTTTTCCTAAGGTTATGGAAAATTTACTTTTAGATAAATAAAAAGCATATAATTGCTCAACTTTAAGATAATTTAATCACCCTGAAGCTCTTAAAATAATCGAGATACCAATAGTGGATGATTCAAATTCAAGGAAAAGTATTGTTGTCTTACTTGTTATAAGAGCAAAGTTGCCAATTTTAATGCTAATAAATAACATAAAATAAGAAAATTAACATATTTGTAACCAATTTTATGATAATGAAAATATTGGAAAACTGATTTAGTTTTATGCTTTTAACTTATGTATTTATTTTGAATTACGTAAAATAACAATTTTTCGGGGCAACTTTTTATTTTGCATTTAGTAGTCTAATCAAATTTTTGTCTAGTCGATTCGATTTTATTTTTTCAATATTTATTTATTATAACCTTATGGCAGTGGTTTCCAACCTTTTTGGACCTCCGCCCCCCTTTTTTATAAAAAAATTTTCGCGCCCCCCTTACTTTTCGTAACAATCCAATTTCATAAACAATGTCCTGATATAATAATTATTTAATGTTCTACAAAACAATATACCATATTCTGTATAAAAAAGTTCTTTTTGTTTGTTTATATTAAAAAATGATATTTTGGTAACAGCTGCGCGCCCCCCTAGCAATGGTCTCGCGCCCCCCTAGGGGGGCGCGCCCCACAGGTTGGAAACCACTGCCTTATGGTGTACCGTATTTAATTTTACATAGGTAGGACTTTTTTTAAGTTAACAAAATAATATGACTTCATCTTAATTTTTACGTTATTAGAGATAATGTTGTAAGAAAACTGTTTTGACAAAATTAAGATACCCTTGGAAAGAAACAAGAAGCACTTAATTTGTCGGAAAAATGGTCCAATTTGAAATGTTTACAACTTAGTGCTATAAAGTGCCTTAAAAAAAAGTTATACAGGGTGTTTCTTAAATATTGCGAAAAACTTTGGGATGCAATTTCTTATGGAAAATTAAGAGGAAGCTTATATATTTTTTCCCCTTAGACGTCACCTTTCGGAGTTACACCGCCTAAAAAGGAGCGGTAAAATTAGGTTTTTATTTTATTTAAAAAAATGTAGGAGAATGATGTTTGGTAGATGTTTTCTGCTTATTAAAAGGTTTCCCATAGTAATATTTTTAATTATCTCCCACCTTCACAAAATGCGACACCTGTTGGTTTTTTTATCAGAACTTTTTGGAGGCTTGTTATCTTGCAATTTAAAAAATTCCTTTGAAAGCTTAATTTATTAAGAAACTTTTTTTTAAACTTTTCCCGCAAAACCTACAGTTTTTGAGTACAAAAATTAAATGAGTGAACATTAACCATTAAATATTCTAAAAGAAAACAATTCATTTTGGTGGTTACAAAGTTACAATGGTTTGTTAATGTTCATATTGAATAGAATTGACGGGTCTTATCGTGTTGGCACCTCTAATGGTGCCTTTCCACGTGAGAGTAAACTACTCTCGATAGCAGCGTCGCCAAGGATACAGCCAATCGCTAGTTACTCTCAGGGGCTGTATCCTTGGTGACGCTGCTATCGAGAGTAGTTTACTCTCACGTGGAAAGGCACCATTAAACTTCAAAATGTATTACACCCGCCAATTCTACTCAAAATGAACATTAAAAAACCATGGTAACCACTAACCACCATAGTGAAACTTTCTTTTTCATAATATTTAATGGTTCATGTTCACTCATTATGTTTTTACTGAAAAACTGTACGGCGTTTTACAGAAAAAGCTAAAGAATAAAAAAAATTGCTAAATAAGGCAAGCTTATAAAGGTTTTCTTTTTACTGCAAAATTTTAACCCTTCAAAAAGTTCTGATAAAAAAAACCAACAGGGGTCGCACTTTTCAGCCCCTTGTAAAGGTGGGAGATAAATAAAGATATATTTATGGAAAACCTTTCAATAAGTACCTACAAAACATCTATCAAATATCATTCTCCTCCATATATCAAAATTTTGGAAATAAAATAAAAACCTAATTTAGCACTCCTCTTTAGGGGCGTGTAACTCCGAAAGGGGAGGTCCAAGGGAAAAAAAATAAAAGCCCCCTTAATTTTCGATAAGGAAATGAGTCCCGAATTTTTTCGCAATATTTAAGAAACACCTTGTAAATTAATTTAATGTAAGAAAGGTTAATTACAAATCACTTATCTTTTTTCAAAGAATCTTTTGTCGTAATGCAATTCCATTTCCATCATCGGCTACAGTCTTATTTATTAAAAATAGAGAAGTGGTTTTTATTTAAACTTTTTATATTAATAAAAGAATCACTTAAATAATCCTATAATTTATGACATTAATTTGTCTAAAACGGTTGCAGACATCTAAAATCTGTTTTGATATTATTATTAATCAGTATGAACTTTGGTATTTCTGTTGAATTTAAAGCTAACGTTATTAACAATAAGGGAAATTGCAATTGCCTGCCTGGAATTTTAATGAACCTGTATTTTGCGATGTCATTTGTAAACCCTAAGAATTGAATGTAAATTAATATCTTTTGCCACAAAAAATTACTTTGATGTCACGGTGGAAATGATAATAAAGCGCTGATGCTTTTAGTAAAAACGTTTATAAATGATAAAGGCCGGGTTGGTGTCGACATAATATTACATTCCGTAAAGGTAACTTTGCTACATTGTGACCAATTACGAACGCATGTAACAGGAGAGCCATCACGTTGGCGATGATCTATAAGCCATAAAGGAGACCTGTTTACTGGCTTCACCCCTACTTTTATAATTAAACTTGCAATAATTCCTAAGTGCCTTAGCCTCGTAAACCATCGTCTCCAGCAAGTCTAAATGTTTCAGCTTGTCGATTTAAATTTATGACTAATGTTTTAGTTTACATTATCGGGTTTAAGCGAATAACGCAATTTACCTCCACGCATGTTGCGCAATATCCAATGCAATGTTCCGTATGAAATTATGCAGGTACGGAAAATTACAGCTCGGTCTGTTAACGTAAAAATGTTGGACTGACGTGACCGGTGTTAATTATTGTTCACCGTGCAATCTATACGTTCGAACGGTCGAACTTGAGTTATTGATGTTTCTAATACAAAGCTCTTAGTTAATTTGCTCGGCCAACATTCCGTTCAGATTATTTCATACGACGCACCATTATTACCATAATAATTTCATGTGAGGTAATTTGGTGGAGCAACGTAAAGCAGTTAAGAGATTATTAAATCGTTTTCACTTTTTGAAACGCTTTATCGGAGAGTAGTCGTTAACACGTTATTTAAATTAATTTGTATGTGTGATTCATTATGGAGAACATGGGATCTTAAAATGTTTTGCAGATACAAACATAATTAAATTAGCAGAGATACTTTGGCGAAAATCTAAACAAAAAATGTATACAGAGTGATTGAAATTCGAGTTTAACACGTTGACTGCGTTACATACCCCCGGGGTCTTGTAGCAGTCGTTCCTACTGTGCGGGAGCGAAATTTACAAAACATTACCCACGTGCGTAGCTTATAAAAACTTTATTTTTCTTCCGATTTTACTTTTATAAACAGCTTTGAGATTATTGTAGTTTACGCAACCAAAACGTAGCATATTTTAATACAAGTCGCCGGCGATATGTAACGCACAGAATTCATAATTATTACTTCTGTGCGGCACAAGTCTCCGGCGGTAGGTACGGCCGATAGGCAGTATCTTGCATGTGCTAACGTTTCTCGGCTATTTTACCATTTAGAATTGCACTTAAAAAAAAAAAACGGTTTAACCCTTTAACTGGCAAATTAATTTATCATAGTTGTCCCCAAAAAAAATATACATTTTTATAATGTAATAAACATATAAATTTATATATAGATATAGTATTATTTCATATTTTATCTTAGAAATATTAACTTGAATCATTTGTCACTGTAAATATTCAGCTTACTTTAAAAGTTGTTAAGCTTATTATTAACGGTATATTTACCGCTAATGCTGGCATACCTGGGTAACAACTAGTTCAGTTAATCAGTTAATTACTAGTTTGACCACATTAAACCCTTAACAAACTGAGCTCGTCATTACCAGTTAAACGGTTAATATGTCTAGTCGGGCTAAGAAAATTTTAGAATTAGCGGCAAAAGAATTTCGTGAGAATGTGGAAAGTGAAGAGCCAAGTGTCCAATTTGATGATGATTACCAGGATGAAAGTTCTGAGGAAGATCCATATAGCAGCGACGATTCTATTAGTGATAAAACCTATAAGATTTCATCTAGAGAAGCATCTAGTGAAGATGAGGAATCGCGTCAAAGTGATAGTGAGTGGTGATATTTTCCTTCATCACAGATATAAAAAGTAACTTTTAACAAAATAACACACCTCAAGTTCTGGTGAAAATTCAGTTTTTTCAGAATTAATCTCACAAAATTCTATTTGTTTTTATTTTGTATTTTATTTAACTTTATTTTAGGAACCTTGAAACAATCAATTACAAACAAACACCTAATGTAGGAAGATAGTAACATATCAATAATAACATCAATCAAAGTGTAGGTATGTACCGCGTATGGTAATTAATCTACCCCAATTAGGTACTAAACAGCATTATATATTAAGCAATTTAATTTTTCTTTTTATGCAATATTCGACCTTGTTTTAAAATTAAAGAATAAATAATTATTAACCATAACTTCTTAATTAAATATAATTGAATTCAGTGTGTGCAGCCTTGTTTAAATTTTGATAGTGCAGATTTAATTATGGAATTAACAATAAAATTATATTATTATTAAAACTTTTTTACTTGCGTTTAGAGAGGCTTAATTTTAAAACTTACCACAAAAGAGAAAACAAGACAATAAAATATAACCGAATTTGAAAAATATTTTCATAAATTAAAAGAAAATTAAATGCAATAAAATTTTGTACAGTTTATTGTAAGGAAAAACTGTATATTCCTTTTTGATTTTGAAGTGAAAACACTGTGAATTACTGTTAACAAAACTGCGTTGCGTAGGCAAATGTCATTGCATTTGCTATGAAAATTAATTAAGAAACTAATATCTAGGGAGAAGTACATTGTGATTTTTTTTTTCAATTCTATGTGGCAATTCAGGCAAAGAACTACGCTTGTGCGTAGATTATGCGTGATATTACCCCATTGGGTTTGTTGTACTTCGTGATAAAAATTGTAAGGAGTTATGGATTAAACTAGTCCCGCTTTATAGCCTAAGATCGACTTATAAATAAAAGAAAGACATTTTACTTCCATCACACAAAATATCACAAAATACTAGAAAAAAAGGCATGAAAATCAAAGTCCGCACATTAAAATTACATTTTTGCAATGAAGCTATAGTAGAAAGAACGATTTTATATATTAAATAATTGAGGTCGCAATTCTCAGCCCCCTGTGAAGGTGGGAGATGATTAAAAATATTACTATGGGAAACCTTTCAATAAGTATAAAACATCTACCAACTATAATTCTCTTACATTTATCCAAATTTGAGAAATGAAATAAAAACCTAATTTTATCGCTCTCTTTTAGGGGGCGTAACTCGGAAAGGAGACGTCAAAAGAAAAAAAATTATATGAAAGATCCCCCTTAATTTTTGATAGGGAATCACATTCGAAGTTTTTTGCATTACTTAAGAAACACCCTGTATAGACTACAAAATCATTTTTTGTGCCGATAATGTGTCTAAACAATTTAACAATAGCAACTACGTTAAATATAGAGCTACTATCAAAATTAAAACTTTTAGTGCTGCAGTTGATAATTACTTCATTTGTTCCCGCATACAACTAATTAAAGTACAAAATAATGTAATAATGAAGATTAGCTACTGCAGTAAGTAATTTAGTATCACGCATACTTTGTAAGTTTATTATCGCATAATTTTTAAACCCACATAAAAACTAACTATTAAGCACATTTTAAAGAATTACCTGCCGATTTTCGGTATCTGCATTTAGACGATAATTTTAAACAAAAATCAAGTATTACAATAATTGTAGTGCGTAGTGCCTGAATGTTACTACTTTATTATAAATTCTAAATAATAAATAATTATGTACCTACTTCAATAATGTATCAAACGCCGTACTTTTAAATGTTTTAGTTTATTATTAATTTTAAATGACAAATGTGAGCGTATTGTAAGCATATACAGGGTGTAGACTCGGATCACGCAACATAGCAATTTCAATGGTAAAATTTTAAAAGTCGTATTCTTGCTCCCCTAATTATTTTAGAAAAAAAGTGCAAATACGTTTTTTGTAGAGAAAAAAATTCTGTATCCATAAATGTAATCAATATTACTTTTTCGTTTTCCAATAACTAAAAATTAAGCAATTAAAAAACGCGTTTTGAAAAAAATAGGGACTGCCTTGGAATTATGTTATGACAACTGCCCAGCCTAATGTCACTTATACTGTCACTTTGACGTGAAGTTTATTCATAATAATCATTTTTATTATATCTTGAAATGAAAACATAGCTAACTGTGTAAAATAAATGTTTGATAAAATATAAAGGTTTTAAGAATGAATTTCGCGTCAAAGTGACAGTATAAGTGACATTAGGCTGGGCAATTGTCATAGCATAATTCCAAGGCAGTACAGATTTTTGTCAAAACGCGTTTTTTAATTGCTTAATTTTTAGTTATTGGAAAACGAAAAAGTAATATTGATTACATTTATGGATACAGAATTTTTTTCTCCACAAAAAACGTATTTGCACTTTTTTTCTAAAATAATTAGGGGAGCAAGAATACGACTTTTAAAATTTTACCATTGAAATTGCTATGTTGCGTGATCCGAGTCTACACCCTGTATACCAAAGCTCGACAAATGAGAGTGTTCTCGGCTAATTGTCAATATTTAGCAGGTTAATGATATTTTGTTTATACTTATTGAAGTCATGTTCTGACAGATACCAAATTTGCCGATTTTTAAATTAATTATGCTCCAACGTCGCATGGAACAATGTTACATTTTTCTGATCGAAATAATAGCTTAATGTTTTTAAAAAATATCTGAACAAAATATTATTAAATATAATAAGATGATACATTTGAAACTGCCACTTCTTTACTAGTAGTGAAATTTAATGTAGTAGTTCTTTTGTTCCCATTTATTTATGTAAGCGGTAAAATTGTAGGTTTACATGTACTCCACATACCTAGTTTATTTCTTGGAAGAGAAACTGACAGTAAATTTCTACGGGTAGCTAAACTCTGCGGCAAACCCTTTAGTTCGTGCGGACGCAAGGCGGTATAATTTATTTTTACAGCCCTTGGTCCCTATTTCCTATATACAACACTTTATATGCTTGCAATATGTGTCCAAACAAAGAATACCACTTTCGTTTTTGTTTTGTTATGTTTTTGTAAAGTTTTTGTAGCAGTTTTTGCATCGGACCGACATGTATTTCCGCATTTTTCGGGTATTGATTCTTTTGCATACTGCATTTAAAACTGGCAATAAACACAGTTTTTGTGGATATTTTATGTTACCTTTATCTTAAGTATGTTAGGACGAGCAGCAACATTATAAAACTTTTGCCTTCTGTTGCCAATTTGTGTTGCTGGTCAGTAACCGCATTATGTTGCAAAAGACGAAATATTATTATATACACCGAACCGAAAACTTCTTTTAAACCACGTACTTTTTGTGTTTATATACTCCTGAGCAACAATTACCGTTTATACGAGGATTATATGTAATTAACCTTTAGGAAACTAAACTATAATTATTGGTTCCGTGATAAGTAAATAAACTTTTAAAAAATTAGATATTGAACCAAATTTTAAAATCCAAAGGCTTACCTGTGCCTCTACTTCAAGAGTCGATTTCTTGCGATTTGAATTATAACGTTGAATAAAATTTATTATTTTTTGCAGGTTAATTGTACAACATTTATGAATTTCAATAAATCCAATCCTATTTTTTTTATTAGTGAACTTGCGTAATGTATTTACAAATCACCGGTTAATATATTAATAATAATAGTGAAAATATTAATGACATCACAGAAACCTGTTTTTGTTTACTATAATAATATCATTAATAACTTTTCTTACACTTTTAATAAATGCGTAATAAAATAAAAAATTAATTTAGAATTCCTTCGTACTTATCATTATCATAAACAAAACCAGAAACCACTAATTGTTTAATAAGTCATAAATATAGCACCATTAAACCAACGCGATTCAAATAATAAATGCACTAAAAACAAAACGTATGTCCTATGTGCAGAAGGAAATTTAACATAGGTGCAAAGTAAAGAAATTATTTGAAAATTTATTAACTAAAAAACAAATTGTGGAATGATGTCCGGTCCCATGTGAATCCCGGGCCGAATTTTACCCCATCGCCCCCCCCCCATTTGGCAAAAAAGAATAATCACAATTCCCAAATTGTGCTGTTAACTCAAAACAACAAGGGGTCGCTCTTTTCAGCCCCCTGTGAAGGTGGGAGATGATTGAAAATATTACTGTGGGAAACCTTTTAATAAGTATAAAACATCTACCAAATATAATTCTCCTACATTTATCCAAATTTGAGAAATAAAATAAAAACCTAATTTTACCGGTCTCCTTTAGGGGGGTGTAACTCCAAAAGGAGACGTTTAAGGAAAAAAAAATATATGAAAGACCGCCCTTAATTTTTGATAAGGAATCTCATCCCAATTTGCAATACTTAAGAAACAACCTGTGCAATGCCTAATCAAAAAAGTATTATATTGAAAATTTAAACCCCTGTTAATAATATACCAAAAGTAGTATTAGTAAGTGACAAAATATATGCTGTGAAAAAATTAAAATGCATTTCGCTTTTGATGTATCATTAGGCAACCTTCAAAATTTAAAACCCTAAAATTACAGTATAAACCTATTTCGCTTTATTTTTTTAAAATTATTTTTCTTTTTTTTTACCTCTCGACACAAAACAAAACGTGTCAATTTTGTATTCAATAAAACTTTTCAAAACATTTACTAAAACCTTTACAATTAGATTTTTATTTTTAGTGACAGTATATACAAACCCTTGATGACTAAATAAAAATTGATAACTTATAAAATCTGCTCTTAAAGTTAAATTGCATCGTAAAATAATACAAATATGTTAGAAGTAATATCATAAAGCACATATTTTTATTATTTGTTTGTTTCGGCTGCGTTTTATTTTTTTTTCTGATATACTAATTTATTAAAATTTCTTTTAAGTAATAAAATTATTAAGTTTACAATTTAAAAAAAGTATTGAAGAGATTAGGTAAGCAAATTATGTGACATTTGGTTCCTATGCATTAGTGGTAATGAAAATTTGCTTGGATTAGCTACTTTAAAACATATATCAAATATTTACTTTGTCAACTTTGCAAATTACTGTCCTCAAAAAAACATAAATAGATTTGAATACGTGTATTTCGCGTAAGGACGCGAATTTTACAAAATCGTGGCAGAGTACGTTTTTGAAGTAAAACTCTTCTTAAAATTCAAGTTTTTATGAACTTTCTATGGCAGTTAAATAGGCTGTTAAGCTATTAATAAATATTATTACTATTTTTTGTTTAGTCAAACTGTTAGTAATATTACACACACACTCACGAGCAGTTAGTTATATTAAAATTCCTAACCTAGCCAACACGTAATAAACTTAGCAAGTTTTATTATTACGATGTACGCAATAAAAATAAAAACGAAGTATAGAGAGGTAAATGTCAAGGTTGTAAATTATTTTTTTACTACAAATTAATAAAAGAAATTTGCTGAAAAATTTAAATAAAGTAATTTTATAAAATTGAAATATAAAAATTTTGATATAAATATACACAAGTTTAATACAAAAAGCACTTATATAATTTATAAAAGAATCGTATATTGCAGAATTTAGACCAGGCCTGTGCAACTTGTGCAACCTGACATTTTTATGCGGCCTACGGCCCAGTAGTTGTATATTACAACCAATGCTGTTTTTAAAGAGTATAGCATTAAGTGTCATTACATGTCAAAAAATGTTAAAAAAATATGAGAACTTAACAGGTGATTTAAGAAGAGGAAGAATAATGGAAATAAAAGAGAACTTAACGGGACAACATAACTTATTCAAAAATGCGTATAGACAACAAGATCCCAAAACAGTAGCATGTTATGAAATTTTTAATATTTCAGCTAAACATCTGAAAATGTATTAAAATGGCTGTGAACATTATTTGCCCTGAAAAAAAGTTTTTTTCTAATATGTATTATTTTATTTGGATTTACTGTGACAAGATAAATTGATGAAATTACAGAAAACGTAATATTAACTTAACTTAAATATACTGCTAATAACTTTGTATCTAATTTTTTTGTGTTGGTGAATCAACGGATGTATCTATTACTGCTCAACTTGCATTTTTTTTCGTGGAGTAGATATAAATTTAAATGTTATTATTATTTATTATTTCCGCGGAGGTGGTCCCCTTTCGAGTTCCTGTACTGCGATTTAAATGTTACTGAAGAATGATTAGATTTGGTAAGGATGAAAGGAACTACAACAGCTGAGAATCTGTGTTTTGTGTTAAAAACTGATTTAGTAATAAAAAATGAGAAAACCGCTTCGAATTAACTACGCTTGTGACTTGTGACTAAGAAATTTAAAACCGAATTCATTAGAGAATTCTTTGTGTCACTGCGTTGCTCATATTCAAAATTTATGCGCGAAAAAAAAATCAGTTTTAAAATTTCTTCGGGCCTTTCACACTTAGAAGAATCTCTATATCATAAAATTTGCAATTGACCCTTTGGCTTAAAAGGTTGCACGGCCTGATTTTGACCCTCGTCTTTTTATCAATGCGTCATCTGGTGGTAAAAAGACGAGAGTCTCGAAATCGGTTAAGATTTTCTTTAGATTTAAGTAGTTAATGTTTTCAATTACCGAAATTAAATAAATCACTTGAAAAATGTACAATGATAAAAATTGTTTCTTAATTTTTTAATAATGACAAGTACCTAATGAATATAGGTGCATTCATTATAAGTTCGTGTTATTATTTGAAACTATTATTTTATTTTGATCCATAGCCTTTATTTTACTAAAGTTAAAAATTTTTCTTGCTCCAAGTATTTTAATACTTTCGATAAACTATAATAATAATATTTGCACCTTAGTTATTTTTATAGCGTTATCAGTAATTGTCGTTAAATGTGCTTAAATAGACGAATTTTTTAAAATTGTATTTTATATCAACAGCTCAACACAGTAAAAAAATTTACTTAACCATAGCGATGTAAAAACTGCTTGCATTAGGTAATTTGTGCGTTGATGAATTATTGAGAATACATTTTGGCTAGTTATCAGTCACCAACCGAACGGAAGCGAACTTCCTAGCATATATTAAAGATTATTATTTTTATTAACGGAAGTAAAGTCATGGTTTTAAAGCAAAAAATAGGCGCCATATTTAAATTTTAGATTAAAAAACAAGAAACCTTATAAATAGTTATAACGATTAAAAATATAATCGATTACTTGTTTAAAAGAATGTCTTGGTAAAAAGTGTATATACCTACTAGTTTCAAGATTTTGCTTCTTCTTTCGCAGATATTCAAATGTTTACATTTATTTGTTACAAAAATGTAATAAAGATAAATATCTGCTGAAGAAGAGACGAGAGTATTGAAACTAATATAAATGTACTCAAGGAGATGAGTAATTTTTAATTAAACCAATAATTGATTATATAAATACAGGTTTTAAATAAAACTGCATTCGATTGCAAATCAAATAAAATTAAGAGTTGAAAAAAAAGTTGTTTTTTTGTATAGGGTGGCACCATTGTTATCTCGTAAACGGTAGAAGAAATTGTGTTAGCTAAACTAAACAAATTTTAGAAAGTTGTTCATCATTGATTTGATTTTTTTGAGATTTAAACAATAAAAGTTTTCCTAAAACTTGCTTAAGAAATTTTTTTAATTATTTTTCAAATTATAATATAGTGAAATTTACTTGCTTAAATATTGTTCATGGTCTGAGATAAATGACAAAGTTGCATTTCTTTAAATGAAAAATTGAAACAATTAATAAAAACTGTGATGAACAGAAAATTCTAGATTCAAAATATTTGTTACATTCAATATTTCATTTGCAGCTAGCGCGCAATTAATTTTTTTAAATTGAAAGCGTCGCAGTGTAGCAGATATAGATCATTTTGTCTAAATTAATCTAATTTGTACATCTTATTGTTTAAGAGATCCCAATGGTGTTCCACCTAACCTAACCTATGTGCACTTTGTGTGATCTATTTTTTCAGGCCACTACAAATATCTCGAAAATAGTAAGAAATTCAGGATAGAATTAGAAAAATCATCCTTTCAGAAGTAGGAATTCAGAATGTTATCAAAACATTAAGCTCTTTTTTTGGTGCAAAGTTATATTTCTAAAATTTTTAAACTTAATTTATTATTAATAAATGTAGAGTACCATTAAATATTTAAACAAAACAATCAAAAGGTTTCAATTTATAACTAATACTTAATATTTTTTAATGTTTGATGCAAATATTAACAAAGTCTCTTTCTTTATTCATTATATTTTAGGAAGTAATTTATTACTACGAATTATTTTTAATGATTGCAAAGAATACAGTGTTAATTGTAATTTTGAAACAAAACAGTACAAAAATTTGTATTAATTAATAAATTTTAAGATTAACGATTACAAAATTAAGTTTTAAGTCGATAATAAATAAAATAATATGAGTTAAATAAAAGTGATAATAGTAGGTATGTTTTATGTGGGTTGACGATTTGTAAACTGTTGCAAATTTATTACTATTAATGATGCACTATCCATATAAAAACGTAAATATTTAACGAAATTATTTCGTTAATTACGTGTATAAAACTGTATTAATACGTTTCCTACAGTAGCAACAATAAAAAAGTTATTAAACGTGCAGTAATGCATTTACTGCTGTTTTATGAACACGCTCATCTTCAAATGCCAATGGTACTGTCTTAATTTATCAGATTATGGCTCTCGTAATTAATTTTTAAGATACTAAAACATTATTAAACGAATCGTTTTTTGGACCGCTTTTATAAGCCTACGATTCTCATTACGATAAGGAATTGTTTAAGTAATTGTAATAAGAATAAATTTAATTTTAAATTGAAAGATGCATTACAATGTTAATTATAAGGATTTGAATAACAGCTCATTTGATACAAGATTATAAGATAACGGATAAGTGTATGAAATTATAGCACACAACGTGATGTATGTAAATTGTTAATTCAGCTTTCATTCACGCATGGAAAAAATTATTTTCGGTTAATGTAATTAACGAAACAGAGCGTTGTAATTTTCATTATAAACGGGCTAAAAATTAATGTGCATTTTATATGCAAATAAAGTAATAAACATGGCATCACCCATATTTTAGCTCGAGCAAATCTATTTAGCATATCCGCAACAAAAATGTATGTATCGTATGACGGATGCCCCAGAAATTATAATGGTCCATTCTCTTGTACGTCGTAGGCATAATATAAAATACGGCCTTTCAAGTACTGCCCAGGCATTTGATAAAAAGCCGACAATACGAGCCTTTCGTGTTTTGGCTAGGCAAATAATAAAATGTCGGTGTAATTGTGTTTAATGAAAATAAACCTATTAGCTTCATTTTCATAATTTATTTTTAAAAAAAGCGTTAACCAACCTTTAACCTGCCCCTCTATTACTGACCAAATGAATGAGGGTCAGGTTAAAGGTTGGTTAAAGCCTTTTTTTTTGTATGAAAACCAACGTATGAGGTTGAGAAAGTCATAATTTGCTCGTTTTGACGGCTTTTTACAAAATGTCTAGGCATTTTATTAAATTCCAGATTTCACATTATGCCTACGACATATACCTAAATAACTTAAAATTATTTGCCACTATATCGGGTGATTCAGCTTGACTGTCAGATACCTATAACTTTGTTAATTTAATAGAAACTCCCTGTAAACCTATATATTTGTAAATCGCAGAAAATTCTCTATATTTTATACTATGACATTGATAGTTCGTAAATGTTAGGGGTGAAGTGCACCTTCTGGTATATTTTATAAAAAAAGAAGAACATTTAATATTTTTAGCAATTGTTTATAATATATTGGCCTTAATTTAAAACTTTAAAATTCATACATTTAAACTGAACACTGTTATTCAAAAGTAGGTATAGTTTTTTAAAAACTATTTACGTTAAAAATACAGCCTAAAAGTGAAAGCGGAATTTTATTTGACATTGTAAATACATTTATTAGACATTTTCGTAGCCTCCTATTCAATTCTATTTAATATTGTAAATTGTCATTAAACTGCAATAAATCAAGAAATAACTTTACGTTTAAACTATTACCCACTAGGTATAATGTTTCCAAAATGGACCGCCCTGTGTATTATTTTAATGGTGGCGGAATGGGGTGGAAGTTCCCACTATCGTTTTGTCATTTTTTCAATGGTTTTTACAGCCGTATGAGGCCGAGTATTGTCTAGGAGAATCCAGTTTTAATTGTTCTTTCTTTTGTTTTTGATCGCATTTTAAATTTTATTCCTTAAAATTTTCGAGTTATAGTCTGCGTTTAGTTGGCAAATATAATCACTAACATTTCCTGCGATTCCCAAAAACAAGTGGCCATAACCTTATCAGCGGAAAACGTGCTCTTTTCTTTTATTGATTTTGTAGATGCGGCGGGACTCAAACGTCATGACTAAGGAATAAATTTATGTACCCAAGTTTTGTCAGTTGTCACAATTGAGCCCACAAATACGTCTTCATCCTCATATCATATAGCAGCAAGTAAAAAGCTATGCGCAAACGATTCATCTTGTGTTTTTCTATCAAAAAATGTTGGATGCTCGTTGCACGAGACTCATTTTCGTCACGATTTCTTCCTTCCCTAAAGCTTTTGGCACATTCAAAAACGACTTTTGAAATGACAATTATTCTCGAGTTGCGCAAACAGTTTGGTAAAAATATCGGTAAAATTTACGCCTTATTTAATATAATGTTCCAGGCTGCAATGGGCATTGCAAATTGCAGCTGTCTAAAAGAATAAACAAATTATACAATGTCATGGATATGTTGTCAAGGCTCATAATTTACGAATGTTAAACTGGAATGTTCCTCAAAGTAAAAATTATTTATTATTTTATTTATTCTATATTCATTCTATTGTTAGGTGTAGGACTGTTGAGTGTTGAGTTGTGTTGTGCTGACTTTTTTTCATGTTTTTCTGTATTGTGATTTTGTGAAAGCTTTTTGAGGTCGTTCCATTTGATGTGTCTATCCGTTGCTGCTTTTTTAACTTCGTCTTGCTAGTTTTTTCGCGGTCCACCACTTTTGTTTTTTCCCTGTGATCTTGCTTCATAAGCTTTTCTGGTTAACCTTTCTTCTTTTATTCTATAAATGTGACCCAACCATCCCAGCTGTCTTTCTTGCATATTTTTTCAACTGATTTTATCTTTAATTTCTGTCTAGTATATGTTTCTGATTCTATCTTTTTTTGTTTTTCCTTGGATTTTTCCTAGAAACCTCATTTTTGCTGCATTCACTCGGCTACTATTTTTATTTGTGAGAATATAATGTGATAAATACTATTCAAGAAATATTATTCATATTGTATTACTTATTACGTTATTTTTTTATTTAAATATAATTACTATACTCAGTTATCATTTATTGTATGTTATTGAGTTTGTAAAGTTTTAGCAGTCGTTGTATCAGATTGCAACGGCATTACAATTGCGCTTACTAAACGCATTACTGTCTTAAAAAGATAAAATACGATTTTATGACATTTATGAAGTTAAATAATGCACTTTAATACAAGTAGTCAAAGTAATTTTTTGATGTTGTTTACCAATAAAAAATAGGTGTCAATTAATGACTAAATACAACAGTCTCACAAATACGCCATCTTGCAAAAAAGTGCTCACATTTCACTTTGAAAGAAACACGCCGCCCAAGGATACACGCACTGGAGATTTATTAAAGTATTTTGGGCTGATGAAGACATTAAACGCAGTGATATTTTAAGAATTGTGACATTTGGATAACATTTCGTCTCGGTTTGAGCAAGTGGGGATTTAAAAAGGTCTAGTTGTGCCTTTTAGCGCAGCCGTCGAAGCGGATTTTATGTCTCATGGGATTGCTTGTGCTGTAATTTAGCTGAAATATGACATTTCCAGAATATTAAACACACGAGTCTGAAATATATTGCAGAAATGCTATTGTATAAAGATGGACGGATTTCTTACACTTAAATAAGAACGTTTGAGTGTGACATGAACGTCCGTTGACAGATATATTGAGTTTTACGGTTGTAAGTAACTTAATATTATTTTTGAGATTGCATGCTCCTGCTTTGGATTTAAAAATTAATATCGAAAGCAACAAAATTTTTACATGATTGAACAGATAAGAACGAACCATTACTACTTGATTTTGGCTATACTCCCTAATGATTAAAAAAATTGATAACTTATTTTTTTAATGTATTAAGATTGTATAAAGGGTGTCCCACCTAAACCAAATTATTCGATGACTCTCTGTCACCAGTAAAAATTTAAAAAAGCAAAAGCTATTTGCGGGCATCACCTACTTACGCAACCTGCACAGAGTGTTTTATTTCTGCGCACCTATATGTCACTCTGTTCCTTTAAATTTTAAATAGCACTTTGTATATTTTTTTGGTTTTAAATAAACAAAATTTTGAAACTGTTTAAGGGTTTTTGTACGTACAATCGGTTTTTTTCAGAATATTATAATTTTTCTGAAATATTGATAGGCACGGAACTTCCATCAGCCCCTATTTTGCTTCTTCTGATTTTTATTTGTTTGGAAAATTTTCGAAGGAAAATGCTAGCGAAGCTGTTCAGGACTGGGTGAACATCCTGCTTGCTCCACGGCGCAAGTGTTCCAGATGCAGGGGGGCTATGTTGAAAATAATATAATTTTTATTCGTTCAGCAGTGTTGCATATTTTTTATACAAAAATTTCTCGTTACATTTTATGCCCGTCGTTTTTTTTGTTCCTCACAGTTTAGCTTAAAAAGCTACAAAAACATTAATTTAACAATCTGTTATTTTTAGACGAATTCAAATTAACGAACAATAAAAATAATCACAAAATGTACCTTCATGTAATAAACAAGACAGACTACTGCTCATCCACCATCCAAGTACCTACATACGTAATTTGAATGACTTCAACTATTGGTATTTATTAACAGCTTATCCCGTCTTTTCTGTTTTTACGACCATCACAAGCATACCCTCAAGATATTTTAACATGCACCTAAATATCCTTCCAATTAGTTTTCAACATTTAAATAAATATTTTAATGACATCCTGTTCTTAAATCATATCAATTCTGTAACAGGTATTCGAATAATTTTAATGCACCGAACCTGTTTTGTACAGTTTTCCATTCGTCGACGGTAAAACAGCTTCCATTAGCATAACCCGAACGCAGTTGAAAATAAGCGCTACGAACTACGTTATTTCCTAACTAAATACATTATTAATCGTTAAAACATTATTGAACGGAAATTGTTTTAACATCAATTGGGGCTTTGTGGGACGCGTCTGTACAAAACAGAGCTAAGAAGAAAATCCGTATATGAATTACCATCATGATTGAATGAAAGCCCTTTAATTTATTTATTAAGATAAAAACAATAGTATAATATAAAGAATATTATCAGCGTTGTTCATATTTATAGAGTAGGTTTAATAAATGAAAATTTAAAAGCAAGGAAACTCGAAACAATTTAGCAACAAGGATTTTTTTTCCAGTTTCCATTTATGAAACTAACTAAATAAAAAGCTTTTATTAAAAAAGACATAAAACCTTTAATATCCGTTTTTAAAAACTAAGGAGCAGAATAAATTTTAAATAGGACATGCTCTAAAAGAAAATTATAAAAAAAAAACGTGAAAAACAATGGAAAATTTAAACTTTTTTTTGTTGGAAAACTTAACCAAAAAGCATGTTTATATGTGTACAAATTAGGTTAAACATTGAAATTTCTGCATTATCCTCCACTACTGTTAATGAGAATATTTTTAATAGTTTAAGAGTCTTCATGCGGTTCCAAAACTCGTGAGGAATTACTACATAAAATGCCTAATTTAAAAGTCATGTTTTACTGATTAGGAAAAGTATGTAACGTGTTCATTATTATAATTTCAGAGAGCACAACAAAACTTTAATGGAATAATTACAGTTATAAAAGAGCTCCTATAAAGCAATCGATTTTTTACTTTTACGAGATCGTATATTTCAAATTGAATTTAATATTTTAAAAAGGAATACAGACACAGCGCATTCTATCTAACCAAACCGAATTTTCATCTCTTTAGTTTCGGAGATCCCAAAGGCGCGCCTTCAATAATAGACAAACCGTATATACGAAGGATGTACAGAAGAAAAGAATAACTTAAACAACGGAATTCTAAATCTGATATAAAACCCAAGCAGCAGAAGGTACACCCTTGTGGTGTTTTCTTTTCTTATTGCATTACAAGATATCTCGGGCGAAACTACATTTTTACGACTGCAGTTTTTGTCATTAATTTCTTCTGCGGATTATAAAAGTGTGATGCTATACGGATCCTTTTTTTTAGTAAAATTTAGGTTTCTGTATTTTACGAAAACATGTGCACGTACAGTTTTGAATTAAAAACCAAATCCATTTTAATGCCATAAAACACCAAGTCTTGTGATTCTATTTGATAACTAGGCTCTTATTTACAATTAATGTTGTAAAAAATTCTAGATATCTGTATATTTTATTAAGTTTTTTTTTTATATTGAAGATTAAATGACCAAATGTTACATGGACAAATTAGGTATCTTTAACCCAAACTTTGGAATCAGCTTTAAATTGCTTTATTTCTATATAAATTTAAATAAGTACAGCATTTATCCAGCATTGAATACTATATGGCTAACCTCCTTAAAAAAATCGTGTTAAAATAAATCTTACACTGACTTTCGTTGTATTAACTAAAATACAGTGTAGATACCAGCGGCGGATTACCGCACAGGCGCATGAGGCGCGCGCCTCGGGCCTCGGCAAAAAGGGGCCTCAGAATCGTTGTGTTCGTCATCCTCAAAAACCAAAATTTAATTTTTATTGTCTATTAATATGAGAATTATAAAATAATAATTGTAGGCAAATTGTAATATCTTCTAAAACCTATTTTCATAGTGGGTATTGTGTAATAGCCATTGATGCCAATTTAAAAAAAAAAACATGTTAAATTTAACAAAAATGATAGCCAATTTGGTTCCAAATCGCCAAAACTTGCAACCCTGCTTGCATCTGATTACAGTGCACTGCATGCCGACGTACTGTACAGGGTGGTCCAAATTCGATGGGATTACATGGGCATCTCGCTTAATACTCAAGATAGAGAAACGGTTAATGTACCAAAAATGTGCAGTTTTTTGGGACAAACTCAGAATTATTGTCAAATATATTCTATCTTTTCCGATTTTCCTTTGTTTTCACAACCTGCTTTTTGTTTCTCATCTTTAAAAAATTTTAAAAACCTTTGTAATTTGCGTATTATTGAAAATAAATACATCAACTCTAATATATTTGGAAAGGGAAAAAATAAGGAATTTAGATAGGTCATAGCCAACTATAGCTTCCTTTTAAAAAAAGGTGAGTTTGTGTCATACATTTTTAACGGCGAGCGTAAATTTTTTTTTTTAGTACCTTGTATCAAAATCTACATAAAAATATCTAAAAATAATCTTTATAAACTTTTTCGATATTTAAAACAATAAGGGAGATATGACACATTATAAATATAACAAAAAAACATTTCATTAATAATTCAAAAACCGGAAATGATAGAATATTTTTGAAAACTGTTCTGAGTTTGTTCTAAAAAAACTGCACATTTTTAGTAATTTAACCGTTTCTCTATCTTGACTATTAAGCGAGATACCCATTGTAGTCCCATCGAATTTGGACCACCTGTACTGTATGATGCAGAATTTTACTGTGATTTTTTTACCTGAGATGGGATTTTTTCTTTTAAATGGGAATGTGATTTTTTTTCTGGTACTGAGAATATTTTTTTGTTTCCGTATTTGATTTTTGTGTTTATGTTTTTGTTGGTTCTAAAAATAAAAAACGTTATGATTTTTCTGCATTGTTCATTTTATTGAACCATCTTAATAGGGGGCCTCCAGATCAGGTTGCGCCTGGGGCCCCACAAAATCAAGATCCGCCACTGGTAGATACAATTACAATGATGACTATAATGAATATTTTTGCTGTTTTTTTTTTGTATTGAAGATAATAATATTTAGCCTTGTTAGGTACAAAACTCCGTTATAAACAATGACTTTTGGAAAAGTAATGTTAATCCATGGTAGCGAAACGAAAAATAAATTATTTATTTATATCTATAAAATCATCCCATTTTCTACGTAAAAGTGAATATTTAATAGTATAAACAACTTTTATATTCGCATAACAGAAAACATTTTTTTAATGGATTTTTTAATCAGCTATGTACAATGTACATTGTATATCATGCCAACTAAGTACTCTAATATAGATTTTCCTTAATAAAAGAGTGTTTTTACAAACTATATTTATAATTTTTAAGTATACTGATTTATTTGTATTGAAAATGAATTATACAGTGAGTGGAAAAAGTATGGAAGTACGACATATTTTTGGAAAAAAATTTCAGACACTTTGATATTATTTTTTAAGAACACGCATTTTTTTGTTAAACCGAATTCTTGATCTTAATTTTTTTTCAAATACTTAGTGACTTTTTCGACATTTGTTTAAAAAAAAAAAAATTAATAGGACTTATAAGTGTCCAAATGACATTATAAAAATTTGACAATTTACATTAGAAAATTTTCCAACAAAACATAATTGAAAGTTGAAAATATCCAAGTTCTATTATTTACAAAAATTAATCAAAAACACTGTAACTAATCAAATTAGGTGTTCGAATTATAATCGATTGGTTTCCTGACATTAAGCAAACCTATTTACAAATTCTTCGTGTACCATTTAAAAGACTCCTGGGCTAATTTCAACAAGAAGTAAAATTTCTGTTCGCTATGTTACTGTTAAATGTGCCCTAGTACCAAACTAAATTTCATGAGTTATTTGTTTGACTTTATTTATTTGGTAAGTAAAAACGTAAGACAGAAAGATGCTTGATAGTTTTATTTGGTTTAATTAGTTTTTTTTTTAATCGTAACATTTAAGTTTTTCAATATTCAATTGTATTGTTTGAAAATTCTCTTATACAGTGTGTCCAAAAGGTATGGAATATGCTATATATCTCAGTAAATATCCACTTTAGGAAAAAATGCTTCGAATAAAAGTTGTTTGGTACTTAATTTCACCATAAGACAAAATTATTATTTTTTTTCGAATAACAAAAGCGCAATGAAAAACCATTGAACTTTTTTAAATGACAAGATACCGCTATGTTATACTCATTTGATAGAGTTTTTTTTTCTTTTCAATGATGGGGTCACCTTAAAAATTAAGTTTATGCCGGAGAATGTCGAAAATTGAAAAGATCGTATTAGAGAAGAGATGAGGTCTATTACACCTGAAATGGTTGGGAATGTTAAAAACCGAGTTTATCATTGCCAAGCTGTAAACGGTTCATAGTTTGAACACTTATTGTAGATTTCGTCAAAAAATGTAGTTCTTATGATGTTTTTGTTAGAAATAAATACTAAACAATTAAAATAATTTGAGACTATTTTTTGCGTTTTTCTCAAAAAGTTGCTTAAGTAAGGGTACTAAAGTTTTGCATCAATAAAAAGAAGAAAAAAAATCTCTATCAAATGAGTATAACATACCTTGTCATTTAAAAAAATTCAATCATTTTTCATTGCGCT
Organism: Elmis aenea; assembly: GCA_947652605.1. NCBI lineage: Eukaryota > Metazoa > Arthropoda > Insecta > Coleoptera > Elmidae > Elmis > Elmis aenea. The sequence continues at coordinate 15,893,996 of OX393576.1, forward strand.
TTTGTTATTTCTATAAAAAATAATTTTAATTTTATCTTATGGTGGAAAATTAAGTACCAAACAACTTCTATCCAAAACATTTTTCCCTAAAGTGGATATTTACTGAGATATATAGCATATTCCATACCTTTTGGACACACGGTATCGGTGTAAAAATTTTTGTATTGTCATATAGAGAATTAAAAGCTCTATTAGTATCAAGCGAAAAATATGAGAGTTGCCTCTAAAAAACAAAATGTCGAATACGTTGTTACTCGAAAACAAATGAAGATTAAGTATTGTGTCTAATGAAAATGTGTTTTCTTGAAAAGGAATTTCCAAAAAACATTGTGTTGATTTTAATGAATGTATATACTATATTTCTACCGCGCACTGTATAAATTTAATATTTAATTACTTTTCACCTCTGCCAGGGTTGATGTGTCTTCACGGATAATCTTCGCTTAACCGTATTACCTTACTTCATAAAAATAGCGCATTTCAAGAACTGGTCGACTGCATGAAAAATGAATGATGTAATAATGAAATTAAAATATAATGGAAACGTGTTAAATAATAAATATCCATGTGCGTTCATATTTGCTACACGACTATGTTATATAAATAATAACTCATGATGTAATTAGAAACTTCGCACAAAAAAAATAACGCGGTGTGTATGAAAAGGAAAAACATGTTTGTATTCAATTAAGTCAACAATGAGATTTGAATAAATCTTAAAACATTAAAAAGAATGTAACAAAACGCATTTCGCCGAAAGACATCCGTGCTTACCTTCAAAATTAGCACCTCCATAAGAAATTCCAAGCCAGCTGCGCCTCACCTAAGCGAGCCTTAAGGTTATATGAGTTTATGACTCTTCAGCTGTTGTTTGATGCATTTCAATACAACTCTAGACTGAAGATGTTTTGCTCTATCAGACTAACGCGATAAGTCTAAAAGAAAAGACGTGTTATAATTTTTTTTAGTGCGAGTGTTGAATAGCATAAAACTTGTCTCGGGGACTTACCATATACATGGGGGCGTTATCGTATGCATTTCTTGTAGGGACCGAACGAGACGTACGTATGACGTGTGAAGAGCTTTCTGCAAGCCAGGGTAAATGAGGATTATAAACATTGCCAGTGTTGTGTCTATGCATAGCCGATGTGTTTGCCATGTGTGGGGGTGAACTGAAATAAAATGATTTAAAAAATGCGTCTGTGTCTATGTGTTTTGTGTGGGTGTTTGTCCCTCGTTCATTTTATCTCGTAAACGTCTTAAAAACACATACGTTCAAACATCTAGGCTGCACGTGTTTGGTATCTTTCGGTTTCAAATGTCTGTTCGTATATTCTTACTCGGACTAGCTTTTAGTACAATCTAAAATTGTTGATTTGACTAAGAGATAGCTTTAAATGGATGAGAAGTGGTTAAAAAATAAATGCGGTACAAAGTTGTTACAATATTATCCGATTAAAAAAAGTATTTCATTAAGTGCTCAATTAGATATTTGTTTGTTTTTTTAATTTCTTATGAATTAAAGTAGGTAATATTTTTAATACTGTGCAATTGTACCCAGCGCTGAAGTGAATCTATCACAAGGTACGGTTTCTTAACGGGGTATCTCGGTTACGGTAATAGTAAGCAAAAATCTGGGCTCTTGGGCTATTTTTTTTTAGGACAGAATCAGATTTTTTCTGTTGCTTTCCATTTTGGCGCTACAGACGAAAAATAAAATTTGATCGTTTATGAAAATTTGCTGTAACTTCTTTATTTTTTAAAATAGAACAAAATGTTATATAGGTTTTTTTATATGGATTTTTATTCTCAATTTAATAGCAGTTTTTCTAAGGGACCTTGACTTTCGACATATAAAGTAAATTTATATTTTTTTAAAATGGAAACTCTAGTAGGCCATGACTAAATAAAAGAGCGATTTTTAGGTTTTCAAAAATATAGAGTTTCATATATTTGTTGCAAAATATAACCGAGATATGGCTAATTTTGGGAAAATGTTTCTATCAAAAGCTTGCTATGATTTGTTAAACAAGTGATGTTTGCAATTATTAAACAAGTAAACGTCATATCCAGTAATTTTTTAACTTTAAAGCAAATCCGTGTATTCTTTTGTATTTTATAACTGTTTATTGTGGTATTGTGAACATGGCTAAATTTGAACTGTTTAAAAAGGCTAATATGTTACTTTGTAAGTGATAAAAACGTAGCGGCTGCTGCAGAATTTACTTGGCAATAACGTTTAGTTGTTTATTAATTGCAAACATCACTTGTTTACGAAACCGTGGCAAACTTTGATGATTAAATTTTTATAAAATTGGCCATATCTCGGTTATATTTTGCGACAAATATATAAACTATATATTTTTGAAAAGCTAAAAAATACTCTCTCACATAAAGTCATGGTCAACTAGGGTTTCCATAAAAAAAAGTAAGTTTACTCCATATCTCGAAAGTCAAGGTGGCTAAGAAAAATTACTTTTGTTTTTAAATTAGGCATAAAAATCTGTATAAAAAACCTGCATAACATTTTGTTCTAATTTAATAAATAAAGAAGTTGTAGCAAATTTTCAAAAATGATGAAATTTCATTTTTCGTCTGTAGTGCCAAAATGGAATCCGATATAAAAAAACTGGTTAGACAGAAAAGATGTGTCATTTTAAAAAATACTTTTAGAAAGTGAGGTAAGTTTGATGACTGTAATAAAATGCCTGCAAAAAATGCATTTGCCAAATAAACATCGTCTCCATATTTCGCATTTTTACTGTAAGTATAGGATTTTTCAGTCAGTCGATAACGACATAAATTGAGTTAAAAATGGTACAATAGTTAATTATATGTTCGGAATTAACACATTTACTCTACAAACGTTTAAAGTCATCTGGTTAACTAAAATTTTTGGTAACATTTTATGTTGTAATTATGTTAAGTTCCATAACTTCTTTATTTAAACAGATAGACCGTTGCTGTTTCTTACAAAATATTTAAAGAATCGCAAGTCTTTTTTTATTATGTCATTACAGTTTACATAAATTCAATTGTTTTTGAGATATTCGATTTTAATTTTATTTTAAGTTTTTTTTTTCAAATTACTCTTTTTGCAAATTTTTAAATACATCAATTCAAAGCTTTTAAATTTATCTATCATAAAATGTATAATTTTGCAACAATTAATTTTTTTTAATCAATTCTTTTGGTTACTATCTGTATTGCGTTTCATTCCTAATTGCTTATAAAACCTATAATTACATTTTACTACTTTTTATTCTTTCATTAATTTTTACCGAGTACTATGACTGATCTCTTTGATTCTTTTATTAAAAAAAAAGTTTCTTGCCAAAGGAAGTTGATTTTTTAGCAATATCATATTATAGAGAATTGCAAGAGCGTTTAGGTGATGTATTTCAATTTACAAGGTGCCATTTAAAACGAAAAAAAAAAAAAAATTAGGTACAAAAATTATAAATCAACATTGTAATTTATTTGCAACACTTTTGTTTCGTTTACGATTTTGTTAAATATTTGTACATGATCTCCATCGATAACAGTATATCAAAATAAGAGGTTAATACATGTTAAAAAAGAGAGTTTTATCGCATTTTGATTTGAAATTTTGTTATTATCGATATAATGATCCCACGTGGTTTGATTTGTTAAAGATTAATTTTGTATAAACTTTGCGTTGTGGGGCTGGCTTATAGAATGGGATGTTCACATAACTCACGCTAACAATTTTAAAAAAATTATTCAGTTTATTTTCCTTACAAGATACATAACAACAAATGTTTCTTTTTATTCGACAATCTTATCAAACAATACACTGATCGATTTTTCGTGGTAGTTTTCTCGTATTTATTTAAACTATTTGATTCCAATAAAGGCGTCCTAAATGTGTTAACAAAAATTATTTAATCGCATTACACTCTCCTATTATTCGTCCCAGCATTCATTTAATGTTTTAATTTTACAACTTCACTAATATATTCGTCGCGTGTATGCGATATAATTCAAGATGAATAAAAAAAAAACAGTTAAAATATTTTACATAAAATGTATAATAATACGTCTAAGGTTACACATTAGATTCAACTGTAAATATTTGTTTGTTTTTAAGAGTACATAAAGCGGATTATGTCGCATATTAATGTCGCAATAAATTGAATTAATGCGTTAAACTGTACTATAAAAATCTTTTTGCATTACTGCTTTATTTATTTGTTTTTGGAATACATATTTATTACATTTTAATTGATTTTGGTTTAATTATAGAAGCTGTATTGTGTTTAAATAGGTTTTGAATACAAATGTATTTTATTATTCAATAATAATAAATAGCCACATTATTATTTTCAAATTTTATTTATATTTCCTATTGTATAATTTATACTTAGTATTAAAAATATATTGGTAAATGCTAATAGTTGCGTTTTTTTAAATTTTTTTTTTTTACCATTATTGTATATTAAAAATATTGTGTATTTAAATATTAAATTTTAATGCCGCGTTTTAAGCATATTAGCTGTTTTTTAATAACTAAAATTAGTTATTTATATACCAGGTGATTCAGTTTGTCTGTCGCACCCTTACAACTTTGTTATTTTAAGAGGAAACCTCCATAAACCTTATATTTTTGTAAATCGTGGAAAATTTTCTATTGAATGACGTTCAAATGTTTTTTCTACGATGCAATATGTCAGACTGGCGATAGTCAACTTTTCTTTTTTTGAAATTATACGGTTTACTTTTTTTATTGGTTGTGATAAAGAATTAAATTAAAAATCCGATAATCCATTAAAAACAAATTATTGTTTTAGATTGGTATTCTGTAGGTAAAAATTTAAAAAAATCTTAAAGTATGTTTTATGGTTTTCATGATTAGGTACTAAAATAATTTGTAATAAATAATTTAACAAAAACACAAACGTTTGGGCTCAGTAAGGCACGATTTTAAAGTTATGCTATTATTTTTGTTGTCAATATTTAAACAAACTGAAATTTATACTTATTTCATAATACATTATTATTTATTATAATGCTTATAATATTATCTATACTACAGGGTGTCTACTTACAAACTTGAACGTAGGAATTTAATATGGTTTTGAACGTGTCGTGGATTCTTGTTAGCCAATTAATCTTATATTAATATGGTAATGGTACTTACAAATAGAAAGGCAAAATTATTGCACATCTTATGGTAGCTATTATTTAGTAGTAAGACTAATTTAAGATAGTAATCTAAAATTTGACGATTTTTAAAAAAGGCCATGATTATCAATTAAGTTTCATTTTGGCAGTACTTGTTTATCAATTTAATTATATCATTGTCACCTTAAGTTATTTTTTTAAAAAATAATTAAAATGAAGAATTACATTAATGAAAAAGGGTTTAGATGGTAGAATTTTTTTTTACAGTAGCCATAGTTTGCTGAGAGTGAGAGATTTGTTTGCTGCTGAATTTAATAACATGCCTATACCTTCTGCTGGTACAATTCAAAAATATGTCCAGAAATTTGAAAAAACTGCCGATATTTGTTGTTTTATATACATGTTTTGTGGTATCTATAAAAATAATGACACTATACTTTAAAATTTAATACACAATGATAATGCCTATGTTCGAGTTTGTATATCGTATTAAAATTAAAATTTTGCAAAATTGCTTTACAATGATAGCGAGTTTCCTTACTTAAATATACACAGTTGATGTTAACACCCCACATTTTTTAACAAAGAAAATACAACTGCTTGCTAAATATACAAAATTTAAATTAATTTTAAAAACACTCTTATTTAAAAATCCGATAGTCTGTGTTATAAAACATTTTATGTTTAGTCGTTAGCGTAACTTAATTTAGTTACGAAGTGCAAAACATTCTAGAAAGAAAAACTACGCAACGTTAATTTTTCGTACGCTGAAAAAACGTAAATTTTCATACGCATTAGTATATTTTTAGAACTTTTATAATGGTTTTTTAGGTGCCATTATATATCTAAGAATATTCAAGCGGTTTAATTTATTCATATGAATATTATTAAGATATAACAGGAATAAAATATATATACCTGGCCCTGAACATTTTCTGAAACTTGCCGCAGCAGCATGGAATTCAAGGCAAGCTGTGCCCGGGCCATGGCGGTCAATACTGGGAACTTGAGCTCATTGGTCCGTCGCAAGCAAACCTGTCACGGGTGATGAAGTATCTAAAACCTAAAAGCTAGGGGCACCTGTAACAAACGAACGACTGAATTTTAAGCCTTAAAAGAAAAAGCAACGTTTCCTCTTTTAACGACAAAAGCCGATATTCGATTTCACATTAATTTTTAATTTTTGAAATTTATTGTGTTGTGAGGTTTTTTAAATTCTGCTTTAATTTAAAAAAATAAAATAAAATTAAGGTTGTTTGATAGAGGCAGAATGTTCTCATGTATAAACAAAAAACAACAATTTCTTGCATCCGTTTGATCCGTAAGTGTGCATATGATTACATTCTCTATACCTAGTTATAAAACCTGAATATTTCTGTTGTCTCCAAAATTAATTGCCAAGTGTATTTTATCAGGGAATTCTAAAAGAACAAGATTTATGCTTTTTAAAACTACATAAAAAGAAACAAGAAGGTGCTAATATAACTACATTTAATGAATGTTAGAATGTATATAAAATAACCTTTTTTGTTTGTTTAATTTATATTGGTAAAAGATAAACAGGTTTCTCCGCCATATTTCCTTACTACATAGTTTGAAATAGACCGGTGTTTAACAGCTTGGTGTACTAACACAACATTTTCGCGGTAGCAGATTAACTAAATTGGGGGCCCTACGTGCAATCTGATTTCGGGGCCCCTATCTCCAACCAAGTTCTCGGAAACAAAAATTACACCACGATCCCTAAAAATACAGGGTGTTTCAAAAAAATAGTAAATAATTATGAAGCTGGTAGTATGGACCATTTTGAGTTAAAAAGTTCATATAAACATGTGTCTAATTCTCAATGGTTAGGAAGATATAGCTGGATGAATGAAAACCTTAAAAAGTCTCACAAAATGTTGATTATTGCATTTATTGATTATTTAAATTATAAAACACACGAATAATAAGCAATGGTTTAAAGTTGATGTTCAAAAGTCCCACCACCAACTGCAATGCACTCTCGAACTTACTTACTTGGCAATACTACGTGTATAGTATATCCCATATAAGACTTCTCATATCGGCTTAAGCAGTTGGAACAACCCACGTACATACACAATCTTGGATTATAAACCTTAAATGATTTGTATGGCACAACACCTAAAATCATAATCGCATACCACATCTTCCTAATTGCTTTTCTTTGAGCATAATGACCATAATGCTGCAGTTCTAAACAAGTTCTCGCTAAAAGCTTATTACCTTATCTACGCTATAATAGATTTTAAATTATAATTGTTTTCAAGCAAAAACTTTTGGGAAACACTGATACAGATATTAATTTTCTTTTACCTAAGAACCCAAATTAAACCTTATTGAACCTATAATTAGGGATTAAATTTCGACTGCTTGCGATAATATTCATTCAATTAGATTAGAACTTTCATTGGCGTGGACTGAATTGTAAACACAAATAATATTTAAAGAAAGAGACGGAGATTGTGCATTTGTTTCCTTTAGTTCTGCCTCTTCTTAATCCGCTGTGAGCAATTTTAAATGGAATATACTATAGCTGCAGATTCTAGCCACTTTATCTAATTCTAACATTATCAGAAAGATGGATCGGTCGATATGATCACGTTAATTGGCCACCAAGGTCCCCAGACCTTACCCCATTAGATTTGAGTCTGTGGAGATGGATGAAAAGCGACTTTTTCCAAGAAAAATTAAAGAGTTTTTTCTTCTAAACTATTGAGAATTGGACACATGTTCATATAAACTTTTTAACTCAAAACTACCAGCAAAAAAAAGTTGTTTTGTCAAATATTTCGCAGGGTAATTATAAATAAAAACCTGACTATTGCGATCTTATAGCAAACAAAATCTACAAAACATTTTTCCTTTGGCGTTTTTGGGTATTCGCAACACAACAATAGCCGAGATGTTTAAGTTTAAAAATGTTGATCGATTTCAGTTTTTTCGTTACATCACGCAAGCCATGGAATTGTTAAACAAAACAAGATCTTGTTTAAATTACACTTCTAAATAGCTAACTTTTGTCCCATTTAACCAACCTTGTATTTTCATTCTTTACGGAGATAGCAAAAGTGTCCCATGGAAAAGTGAAACACTCTGTATATAAAAGTGTTTTGCAGTTGTGATATAAAATTAAAAAATTGCGTTAATTGAAAGAGTTAAAAGAAAAACAAATGTATCTGTTGTACAATTGAATTTAGTTAACCTTAAAAATGTTGATCAGGAAACTCATCCGCTCTTCACGAAATAAACTAATGTAAATTTAAAATTGGTTATGTAAATGACGACCGTGGCAGAGAGACTGCAGAAAGCTACACAATAATTAACTGTTTACCGTTGTATTTAGTAATTTGGTAAAAAAATAATAACGGTATTATATTACCTTGTAGTATCGAGATGATGTGCGCATCTCAGGTTTTGCGTCTTGAAGGCAACTGAACGCTTGTTTTAAATGTTCATAAATTGAGCTATTGCTAACTAATATTGCGTGTTAACGAGAAACTGTCACAAATAAAAGTATAATAACACCTTTATAGCGATAGAACTAACGAGCCGTTGAGAGCAATCCATTATACTTAACTAGTATTTTTTGATGTATTTATATTTAATACATGTTATATGTACCGTATATGTCAATTAGAAACCGCCAGTTTTAATATATTATGTAATATAATTAAAGTATTTTCTTGTATAAGCTAACTGGGGTTTAATTGGATCAATAAATTATTACACTGGGACCTAGAGAAAAAAGTTTAAAGATATTAAAATATAATTCTTTTCATTTCCATATTTTGAGCCATTTTATCAATTATAGTTAGTAACATTTTACCAAGATGTGACTCGGAATTTTTTTAATTTGTGAAGATGTGAAAATTATTAAAAAACCTGCTAAAACGGGTTTTCCTTAGGCAGGCGCAATGTATCTGTGAGATACGTTGTACTGAATATTTTAAGTATCTCATCAAATAATTTTTGTTAAAACTTGAACGTCTAGCTAATCCCTTTCTGTACCTCAACTGACTTGTAGGAATTGTTTCCACTGTTATTTATAGCTTGCGCATCTCTAGCTGTATGAATTAAAATATTGAATAAAAAAAAATTCTTGCCGACTTTGTAATGAATATTTTTGCCTGGAACATGCATTTATGGTCTACAAAACCTGCTTAGATTGTACAGTGGATGGTTATGAAGCTGATTATTAATAAAGGTGAATAACTAGCAATTTTTAAATAATTTTGGACTAATTGTTGTTGTTCTTATAAAATGATTCTTATTTGACTGATTTTGTTTGTTTGATGATTTGTTTTTAAAAGATGGCTAAAATACATCTTCTTTAAAACATTTAAAAACTGTTTTATTTATATTGTTAAGTAGCTACTTTTTTTTGTAAATATATAAATCATGATTATAATACGATATGATATAATACCTACCAGATAGATTGCACCAGGATTCAGTCATTTTACTATTGGGTCTGATGAAGGTTTAAGAACTGGGACAGTTAAGAGAATTAGTGCTGAGAAAAATTATACCTACTCGTGTGGGTAACTTATACGTATTCATGTTTTTTATTTCACGAACAGAAATTTAAAAAAAATGAAGCAAGATTAAAAAATTAAACTTGAATAGCAAAAAATAACGGGTTAGTTTTAAGTTCTTGCTTCAAAGTTTTTAATTTTCTAACGTTAGGTAACCGTTTTAACGAAAATGGTTAGGTTTGGTTTTGGGGGAATTTAATTTTTTTTTAAATTGAAAACGAAAGATTCTTCAAGTGAATCTGGAGATGAAGATTGTTGTTGCATTGTATGTTTATCACCATTTTCACAATCACTTTCAGGAGAAGAGTGGATTCAATGCGTTTCTTGCAAAACCTGGGCCCATTTAAAGTGTGCTAATGTGCGTCACAACAACTATGAATGTGTAAATTGCCAATCTGACAATGATTGATCGTTTTTGGTTATTTCAATATTTTTGTGTTGTAATAATAGTGAATATTTTTTGGAGTAGTACAGTTCATTCTTTCTTTTTTAGTAAATAGTTTTTTTTTTCATTAAAAATAATGAAAAACAGACCTGGTCCAATTTAGGAGATGGATGGTCCAAATTAAGATACCTGTTTCCTAAAGTGGACCAATAAGGTTATTTTTATAACATTTTTTTGCAACTATTTGGAAAAGATTCTAGTCTATTTGATAAGCTTAACTGCTTATTAACAACTTAAATATGTTTATTAAGATTTTTTCTGATTTTATTTTGACCAGATTATTACTTTGCAGCTATTTTTTCTTACGTGGTCCAATATAGGGGCCTTTCCCCTAATATATATTGTTTATTTCATAACAAAGAAAAATAAAACATTAAGTCAATTAAATTATATAATCCCAGATTGCTACTCAAAAAAGAGTTCTGTATAGGCCTACTTCTACATTATTACTAAGATCATTATTACCTATTTGGGATTACGTTAACTTTTTTATGATAAAATATGTATTATTGCAAATTGAACTTTTCAATTATTGTATTAATGTTTAAATGTAGTTAACAGTTATATAAGTTTAAAATATGCTATGGTATTAAAAATATCATCTTCAAACCTTAGTATGGACCAGTTGAACTGGTTCATATAAGTCGGTTCGATTCTATTTACGGTTCGATGGTTTTTTACATTAAATTAAAGGTTAGTTTCGGCTTACGGTTCATGAAAAATGCCACTTCAAATGTTGTTAAAAATCTTTCAATTTGATTTATTTAAAAAAATGACAAGGCAGACTCATAGCACTGCGTATATTTTGCCAGCAGTAGTTCCCTATAATATTGTTAGATTTATTTAGTGTCTGCTCCTCGAAACAATTTCATATTAGCGTTCCTCAAATTTTTTACTCATTTTTAGTTCATCGTTTTGGATTATGTCCCACGCTCCAAACACTGCGATTCAGTTCATTTAATTTAAAATCATTATCTCATAATAATTGCACTTATTTCAAAAGGAATTAATAAAAATAACTATTTATTTGTTGCACATTTACCGTTACTAACTCAAGTTTCTCAAGCGTACTAACGTACGTGAATCGAATTAAAAAAGCCATTAAAATTGGTCATTATCATAGACCGTTTTTTATTATTTGTGGATAAGGCGAACGCAATATATTTTGTAATCTCACTATGATTTTAACTGCGTGGACATTAAAAACCCTAAAAGTTTATCAACGACGGAAAGTGCATGTGTTTTCAATTTCTTGCCCAGGTGAATATTACTTTAACAAAATAATTATTATTCGTCGACGTGTGATAACGTACACAAACCATAATCACGCTACCTATGTGATAGTTAGATAATAAAACGTGTGTGCACGATTTAATTCTTTGTTTGATAATGTTTATTACATAAATATTTTGAGCTTAATGTTTATGATAACGTGGTTACTAAAAATAATATATGAACACGTCAAAAGCTTGAAAATGTGTTGCTTTTAATCCTGTACTTTTTAAATTAATAACTTTCACAGATTTGTATCTTTATTTTATAACTTTATTTAAAAAAATGATGTCTTTGTGATAAAAATAATTAGCAGACTTTTAAAATAAACAAAATTTATATTTTACTTCTTAAAAAGTTTCTAAAATAATGAAGTTGTAATAAAAATTGTAAAAATATACAGAGGTTTCCATTTGAAATAACAAAGTGACAACTATTTCCTCCGAAATCGAAACTGATGTTAATAAGTGTGCAAATGTTCAAATCAGGGATGGAAAACGTAACGTAACGATACCCGATAACGTTATAATAACGATTCAACTATAATTTTTTATGCAATAACGTAACGATATTTTTATAACGTTATATAACGTTATAATAACCAATAACGTTTCATTAAAAGTTATTTTGTATCGTTATTCTCTATAAATTAATTTTTTTTTTTTTTAAATTTTCAGATGATATAATATTTTGTTTAGAAATAAAAATGAAAATAAAATATCTCAACGTAATTTTGTACTATTTTTTAAATTTACATTGACAGATCCCAAAAATAATTTCAGAGTTACAAATAAAAATTATTTTTATGTAACATGTTTCTTTTAAATAATGCGACAGGTGATTCCTTATCGAAAATTAAGAGGGGTCTTTCATATAATTTTTTTTTCTTTAGGGTCTCCTTTCGGGGCTACACCTCCTAAAGGGGATCGGTAAAATTGGGTTTTTATTTTATTTCTCAAATTTGGATAAAGGGAGGAGAATGATATTTGGTAGATGTTTTATACTTATTAAAAGGTTTCCCATAGTAATATTTTTAATCATCTCTCACCTTCACAGGGAGCTGAAAAGTGCGACCCCTGTTGTTTTGTTTTATCAGAACTTCTTGGTGGGTTGAAATCTCGCATTTTTTTTTTTTTTGAAAACTTGATTCATTTAGGTAGAAGTTTTTTTTACTTTTTAACTTTTCCCGTTAAACCTACAGTTTTTGAGTAAAAAATTATATGACTGAACATGAACCATCAAATATTTTAATATAAAACGATTCATTTTGGTGGTTACCATGGTTTGTTTGTGTTCATATTGGGTAGAAGTGACGGGTGTAATTATTCATTTTGACGTTTACACGACGACAACGCTAAAAAGCCCGTCAATTCTACCCAACATGATCATTCACTCATTTAATTTTTTACTCAAAACTGTAGGATGTACGAGAAAAACTAAAGAATAAAAAAACGTTCTAAATAAATCAAACTAACAAAAACAAAAAAAAATGCAAAATTTCAACTCACCAAAAAGTTCTGATTAAAAAACCAACAGGGGTCGCACTTTTCAGCTCCCTGTGAAGGTGGAAGATGAATAAAAATATTACTATGGGAAACCTTTTAATAAGTATAAAACATCTACCAAATATCATTCTCCTCCATTTATCCAAATTTGAGAAATAAAATAAAAACCTAATTTTACCGATCCCCTTTAGGTGGGTGTAACTCCGAAAGGAGACGTCTAAAAAACCTTTTTTATAAAAAAGACCCCAATTAATTTTCGATAAGGAATCGCCTCCCGAATTTTGTCGCATTATTTAAGAAACATCATAATTTATAAAAAAAAAAAAAAATTATATCATAATTTATGTAACGTTATATAACGTTATATAACATAACAATTCATTTTTTTAATGTTATTTATAACGTTATGTAACGAAAAGAAATGATAAATAACGTTATACAATAACGTAACGATTCAAAACGTTATTCCATCCCTGGTTCAAATAATAGATACACATTTAAAAGCCGGATCCACATCAATAAAAATGTGCGTTGTGCGTTGTATTTGACACAAATTTGCTCGTGTTCGTCGAAATTTTTGTTGGTGTGGACTGTGCGCCGCATAGAAATGCACACAAATAATTTCGTGACGAACAACGCACGCTATTCATCGTGCTGTCGGTTTTTAGCCAACTTCAAAGAGATTTGCGGCGCACAGTAGTATCAATGTGGACTTGATTCTGAGTGCATCTGTAGTTTGTTTCATTTTACTACGTAAACACCTATATTTGGGTGATTGATCATGTCTCATTTTTTAATGTACCTGTTCCTGTTCCGATAGTTTTTTTCCCTTTACCCTTCTCTCTTCTGAAAGACCCCAACAAGCTTGACATTTTTTTTTATTTCTTCAACTCCAATACCATCACATGCTTCAGCTATTTTCTGCCACGCATCAGCTTTCTCGATCTTATTATAATGCTTACTGTGTTTGGAATTCCATAATAAGTTATGGTCTGCATACTCTTGAATGAGGTGCAACGAATCTTCATTACTCCACTCCATTTTATAACAACAGGCTCTCTAGCAGCAAACTGTTGCGCTCTGCATAAACAAACCTGCACAAGCGGATTCGGCCGTACAACACACAAGATAACTATTTACGTGGTAAAATACTTAACCATATTTAAATTTTCGCCGCAAATATTTTTGCTGAATTTCAAAATACAAAATACAACATAAATTTTTATTGATTTGGATCCGGCTTACATGTCTAAGATTTCGTTCATCTATCTAAAAAAACTCGAGTAGTTGTGTGATTTCTTTTGCACTCGGTATGATAGCCAGGTTGCACAAGGCTTCGTCAAATATTAACGGCAACTAAGCGACATCATTGTTATTACTATGGATGTTTAACGTTTTCTTAACGTTTAAACAAAGATTGTACAACTGGGCTTAAATATTCAAAAAAGTATGGTTCTGCTGTAATAAAAATACTGTTAATGTTATTGCTGACCTCTGGTCTCTACAAACCATTATAAAAAATAGTATCTTTTCAATACGACACTGTTAGTTCTAATCATTGATCGTTAAGACTGAATACATTAGGTGGTTATAATCAACAGAACAAATTTATACATTTCAATTTAAATTTAAATGTTTTTTTTTGCAAAAAAATAATTTAGATTTAAAATAAATAATATACCGACAATTTCTATAGGTTTGCTTTATTTTTCTAATTTTAATCGTTTGAATTATTGTGCAATAAAAGCGATACATTTTTACAGCATTATTTTGTGTGTAAATTGCAATTTTAAATATTATAAATTATTACTTCTATGCTGTTTTTGACTGTAATCTAATTTTTTTTAAATAAAATTATTAGGAACAAACTGAAAGTAAACTAAATTTTTCATGAAAATTTATTCCCAAGTTTTCGACTCTACTACACACTACACGTGGTATATTGATTCGATATGGTTTGTTTGATGCTTGCCGGCATAGTGGGTGTCTAAATGTTTGCCGACGGATAATGGACGTCGATGTCGTTCTATTAAAAAAAAACTCAGGCTGTCGAATAGTAAATAATGATTTTTTTAAGCAATGTTGATCGAGTTCAAATTAATATAATATTATAGGTTAAAAAAAATGGAAGTGTTTTTATAAAGACAAATCAAAAATTTATAAGCAATTTTGCACCTATAATCTTATTAAAAAATTAATTATGTCTAGACTTTATCGAAGTTGAAGTTTGTTACCTCAATTATATCTTTGTTTAAAAATTCCAGGGAGAAAAATTTTAAAAGTTAAAAAAATATGCATATGCATTCATTATGGGTGAATGTTGGATTGTTATAATTATTAGATATAGGTAGGTTTAATATAGAAAAAATTATATAAACAAGTAGGGGAGACCGGGGATAAAAGTAACACGGGTAGGTTGTAACAGTGCCTATAGTTTCTTTAATTTTTGTTTTATATCGCCCTAAACGCTTTTGCAATGTTAAGTTACATCCAGCTCCCTACCTACATTGCTAGTTTTCATCTGTCATAGAGGTTAACTTTTTGCCAGCCAGAGTCACTATTTTCCGCCTAAAAGTTACTGCGTTGTCTCATCCGTCGAGTAACTTTTAGGCGATCTCTAAAATAGGAACAAAAAAGTACCTATATTATTTTGTTCTAAATTTAGTTGGCTATTGGTGGATGCAATACAATTTGACGTTAGAATCGTGGTTAATTGTGGATTTCCTGAATTTTTTTTTGTATACACTTGGGGTCAAAAGTAACAAAGTGTTACAACCAACCCCAATTAATGTTTTCACTTGCAAATGTTCACTCTTAGCACATAATTGGTGGCTTTCTTCGTAGATGAGAATATACAAGAGTTGTCGGAATAATTTTCCAGTTTGTTGTATCTTTTTGATTCACATTTTTAAATATGTAGGTACTTATAATCTTGGCAAACCTGGTAACTGCAGTCCCAAATTATTAAATTATAAAACTCAGTATATAATATCGGTTTAATGATGGAAATGTATGTAAAGCTAAATCATTTCTTAAAAAGCATTTTAAATTATAAAACCTATGTAAATTGGTAAGATCTGGTACTTTTGGTTTTCCTACCAGCCGCCATTGTTTTTATTCTATTACATTAATATTTATAACTTAATATAAACAAAGCTTTAACCAACCCAACTTAACCTGACCCTCTTTTACTGATTTAATGAATGACGGTCAGTTTAAAGAGCGGTTAGATTTTTTAAAAATAAAACAAACAGTTATTATGATCCAGTATAAATTTAATAATTTGGGACCGCCCTTACCTGGTATGCCATACTGTTCACTTATCATTTTGTATTGTACCGAAGATTTTTTTTTTTAAATTTTTTCATTTTGCTAATGTGTATTTTTGAATAAAATATTAATTTTGTTGGTGAATACTAATATATTTACCCACTACTTATGAGCTGTGTAAATTATTTTGCCGTTACAACTTACCCCAATCATTGTTACTTTTAGCCCCAACGTTAAGGTTTAAAGTAACAGCTGTCTTACTAAAGAAAATTTTTTTTTTCTAACAGTTGCTTTACGAAACACACGAAATAAATATCTTGGAAGCAAGACAAATGTCCAATCTATCATTAAACCAATTTGGATGTAAAAAATTTGTAATAATCTATGAGAAATTAAATAAAAACAAAAAAATGTTACTTTTATCCCCGGTCTCCCCTAGTTGTTAAATGCAGAGGCGTAATTATAAATTTTTGAGATAAAAATATTACTTTATAATCAACTTTGCGCCCTTTATCAGAATTCAATGCTTATGTTTATGCTTATCCGAGTTCAATTTGCCAGTATTAAGTGGATTTTTTAAGCTGTATTCAGTTTGACTGTCGCACCACTATAACTTTTTAATTATTGAAAATAACACAACAAACCTTATATTTTTGGAAACGGCGACAAATTCTTTATTACTTAAATGATGTGCATTTTTTATATCTACGATGACGTATGTCAATTCCGCGATAGGCAATTGTTTTTTTTTTTTAATTACATAGTACACATTTTGTTGTTGATTCGGATAGAGAATTTAATTCTGAATCCGACCGTGTATTAAACAGGTATGCTTACATAAGAAATTTTTCGAGAAAAATCAGTTTAATCAAATCATAGCAAACAGTAAGTATAAATGGAAATGTATTAAAAATTAATTTTTAATAAAATTAAAAACAAATAATAAACGTCGACATAAAAAAGTAGGCTTTAATGTATTCACATTCCAAACACAGTTGTCCTCTATTTGTAACTGCTTGATTGAAATTAGAGTCTAATTTTTTTAAGTCAACGTTTATTATTTGTTTTTATGTTTATTAAATTTTTAATACATTTGCATTGATAGTTATAGTAGGTATAATTTTTAAGATTTGATCGTTTTTTGTTACGTTAAATAGACTGCTATGATGTGAATAAACTTTGAACTGATTTTTCTCGAAAAATTTCTTATGTAAGCATACTTTTTTAATACATGGTCAGATTCAGAATTAAATTCTCTATCCGAATCAACAAAAAATGTGTATTATGTAATTTAAAAAAAAAAACCGTTGCCTCTCGCGGATTTGACTTACGTCATCGTAGAGATAACAAATGCACATCATTTAATAGAGAATCTGTCGCCGTTTCCAAAAATATAAGGTTTGTTGGGATTATTTTCAATAATAAAAAAGTTATAGGGGTGCGACAGTCAAACTGAATCAGCCGGTATAGTAAAAAAATATTGTAAATGTAGCCTACAATTTTATTTTTAATTGCAAAATATAGCTTTTTAAACGTACTGTACGTGCTAGTAAGATATGGCACGTTTTTGATTATAAACGATTTAAAACAATCAACATGTCACTCAAAACAGGTGCCGTGCCTCAAACCAATAAATCAACGAAAATAACTAATGAATCCAAAAATATCTCATAATCATCCGTTCAAGCATATATCACTCAGAAAGCAAGGCCTAAAATCCTATAAAAGCCTCGGTATAATGGCCGATGGAATACTATGTAGCTTGAAAGGGTGCGAAAAACATCAAGAACTTTGCAAACAACAGAGATGGACTTATGCAAGGGCGCATGCTCACGGAGAGGATCGGCTATTAGTCTAGCGCTTGCTGCCTGGAACATTTGCAAAGTGTGCCTTGAAAACAGCGCAGGCGCCCGATAGTTTACGTGAGAGCTTTTCTTAGCGGGCGTAACCACTCTGAAATAAGCTACGGCTGGCTGCCATGGCTGCTAACAGCGCATAACGAGTTTAGATAGTGAGTGATAGGTTTAAATTAAATAGTGCCAATTTGCATCTGAAATCTTTGTTTGATGGATTTTTTGTGATAATACCTCAGCTCAAGCTCGGAACTAAGGCGGCCCTGGAGTTTTGTAAGTGATTTTTTATTTTCTTACGATTGTTTTAAATACATACCTATATGAAACTTAAAAAATGTTTGTCTTATACGAACAATATCAGCATGCATTTAATTGCCCTTGTTAATTAAATGAATCGTACGTAAAACATACTAATTCGCATCATTACTTTTATGACACAATTAATCTTAATTACTATGTGAAAACTGTATTTAATGCGTTTTTTTGTATGCGTTTTTTTTTTTAAATTAGCTTTAAATTTGACAATTTTTTTAAAACCGGTAGGTACACCCTATTTTGATTTTTGAATGTTTACATTTTTGGTTCTGTAGAGTGCTATGCCGATTGGTTTTTATATTCTTTCCAGTTATCTTAATGACGTATTACGTTATTAGGAATATTTTGGTCATGTGTTTTATCAATCTACAGATTTATTATAAAATAATAGCGTTTCTGTAATTCTTATTTTACTTAAATGTATACAGCTTTGAACGAATATACATACTGCTATTTTTAAATATTTTAATGCATTTAAAAAGCTCACATGCCCTTGATTTGTTGTTTAATCTGTTCTTTTGGTGGCAGTAAATAATGTAAGAATTTGATTGTAAAAACACACCATCGAAATTTTCTCGTGCCATTCATCCCAATAATATTAAAATTGTCTTATTGTCTAATATATAAACTTTATTGTCAATGTATATTTCTTATTATATATTTAAATATTTTAATATGTAATATAACACCTCGACAACACCAAATATATTAATAATATTGTGTTGAATTCAATAATTTCTTTCTTAAATTCTACTGTTCTTTATTAATGAAGTTGTAAACTGTACCGAAGTGAAAATCGTAAATAAGTGATTTGTAGTTGAATATAATAGTTATTTATGTATCAAGGCCAAAAAGTGTAACTTTTTCGGCCGCGTCTGGTTTGCTGGCCGATACGTAGTCGAGGCCAGCAAACAGGCAAGGCCGAAAAAGTACGTTTTGGCCGAGGTGCATATTACATTTTTTGTGCGATAGAATTAAAAACAATTTAAATTTTTAGTATTTTTCAAAAATATGGGTTAGAAACTAGGTGACATTCTGTCACTGACAGATGAGGGCGTATGCTGTTAGCTTTAATGCAAATTTACGCTGTAGCGGCCGAAAAAGTTACTTTTCAGGCCGTTGCTAAGGGTAACGGCCTGAAAAGTTACTTTTTAGGCCGTTGCTAAGGATGACGCCGGTAATGCAGTACTTTATGGCTGCTAAGGCGTCCGTCAAACAGCTGTTTCTAGTACGATCGCACAAAAAATTCTATACCTACTTTAGTCAAATAAAAAAAAATTACATACAGCTCTGTTCAGTTTTTAATGCAAGGTTTTTATTTAAATGTGATTAAAGTATGTATAGGTATATTGTTCCCAAATGATTCTTTTTTGATTTCCTAACAAATTTTGTTTTTAATTTGTTGGATTTGGTAATTTATTACTGTTTTATATTTTAGTAAGTATCGAATTAAATAACCAAAGACATGATTAAATATTTAGATTTTAAAAAACGTTTCTCAATTACCGCATTTATGTTTTTCAGCTTAAACGGGTTAAATAAAAATTCCTAACAAATTCTAATGTGGTTTTTAATTGGATCAAAAATTTAATAAATACATTTCGATATGCAGTACATAAAATTTTTGTGTATTGTACTGTAAAAAACTTAAGTGCACTAGTGTGAAATAAATACATTTTATGTGAAAATAAAAATAGCTGTAACTATATTTTATTCATTCTTAAGTATTATGTATATCGTAAAGGAGAACATATGTTAGTTTTAAATCAGTTATAAACGTTAATAATTACATTTTAAATAGCTTAATGCCTTACCGTAGGTAGGTATTTATATGTGCGGTATAAACTGTTTATGGAATTAATTTATGTGTCGCTGTAATGCGTTTATATGCTGTGGATATTTTTTTTACAAATTAAGTGGCAAATACAAACACAGAATACAGAATTACATTCGTCTCCAGTAACTTGTAATGAGTTATCAAACGTATTTATAATTCGAGTAGGCCATGGAACTCTTAACCTATATTACAAACATAAAAACAAATTAAAAAACGGGAAATTTTACGAAGAAAATTGGGTATAAAAATGAGGAAAAAAATTGTATTTTATGTAGTTTTCTTAAAGTAATTTCAATTAAATTGTAGTTAATAATTTACAAAAGATTTAATCTAACGGTATTTTGCGTTAGCATTTAATTTTTGCTTTAGAATATAGGTAAGATAACGATATTTTATTTGGTCAACTATTGGTTTTTCGAAAACAGTTAAAAATTCCTTTTTTTTTCAAAGGATCTCTTGTTGAGAAGGAGACAAGAGTCTGAAACTTGTATTGCATTTATCAAGAAAACCTTCCAAAAAAAATTGATAATTTTTAATTAAGCTTATTTATATTAACATATAAATAACATAAAATAGAACAATCTATATCAAGTAATAGTTATGAAGAATATTTAGGGCCGGCCATACGAAGCGCGGGGCTTTACGCAAGGAGAAATAACCGGCCCCCTGAAAAATTTAGATGAAAACCAAGCTTTATTTGTATGATATTGTCATGCATATATTCTATTTTGTAAATTGTTAAACAAACATAACAAATTTGACAATCTGACTATGAAAAAATAAAGCTACACAACCCAATTTTTATATAAACTTAATACAAACTCGATTAAAATTAATCTTCCTAGCTGTTGCTTTCCCAAAATCTTCTAAAAATTGTCGAATTCCATTTCTCTTATGAATTTTTTTTCGATTGATATAATTACCAGTGAATTTGAGCTTTCGCTGGTATAGGATAATTTAAGAAAAAACCATTTAGGCAAACACAACGAGTTTCACTATTATACTGATGATGATTGCATCAAAAATTATATAAACGTCCCAAAAGAATACAGAAATTATTTAGTATTTATCATATTTTTATAAACAAAGGACGAGCGCTTTTCGTTAATTACAGTGCTGCGTCAAATTTAGCGAATAGGCGATAATATTTAATAAATAGTCTATATTAATGGTATACAGGGCGTCCCAGATTACATTTCCAGCATGGGGATCTCGCATATTATAAGAGATACAGGTTTGTTTAAAGTAGAAGAATTATGCTACAGACGATAACTCATAGGCTTAAAAAAATTGAATCTTCTCCTAACTATGTGGGTACCAAGCTGTTTAATACACTGCCCAATAAATTCACTAAGCTAGATCTTTTAGCATTTAAAAAAGAAGTAAAAAAACTGCTGATTTCGAAGGCTTACTACAACATTAAAGAATTCTTGTGTGATAATCTAATTCAGAAAAGGAAATGTTACATTTAAATGTCCTATGTTGTCTTTCTTGTTCGTTGGGTACTTTTGTACTTAATGTTGTGTTTATTGACATGTTTTATACCATTTATGTATGGTCAAAAAGACAAATAAATTATTATTATTATTATTATTATTATTATTATTATTATTATTCCCAAGTGTCAGAAGAGCTACAATCAATTTTTAAAAGTACAAAATTCCTAGTACTTCAGGAGTTATAGCAAAAAATTGATAATTTTGTTTTTTTTTCTCCCATAACTTTTTTATTTTATTTATTAGATCAATTTTATTAGCATAAAGGTACTAAAGGTACTTTTTAATGGAGAATATGACAGCTATTTTAGATTTTTTTTTACCACTTACTTACCATTTTCGAGATACAATCCCTAATTTGTTTTTTTTTATGGGCTGCGAAGTTGGCTATGGAATAGTTAAATGTGCTTTTTTTCTCTTTAAAATGAGATATTACTTGCTATATCTATTTTTTTAAATAAGTCACAAAATGAAGATGGAAATTAAGTGATGTGTAAAATACGATTTTTATACCTATCTCAAAAAAGGTAAGTGATAAAAAAAATCTAAAATAGTGGTTACATTCTACATAACAAAATACCTCAAGAAGGTACAAATAAAATTCTTCTAATGATTAAGACAAAAAAGTTTTTGCTATAACATCCGATGTACGAGAAATTTTGTACTTTTAAAAATTGATTGTGGCTCCTCTCATACTAAGGAATAATTCATCTAATTTAAGCAAACCTGTATCTCTTATAATAAGCGAGATCCCCATGCTGTTTATGTAATCTGGGACACCCTGTATTTCAGCGCTAAACAACAACGTTTTAAGTGATATGATACAGAATTGTTTTGTTTTCCTATGCTACTAATGATTATTATTATATATTATTAATATAATTATTTATTTATTCGCATTTTCCTCTTTATATTTTAACCCGTTAAGCACCAGCGTCCTATTAATAGGACAGCGTGGAATTTGTTTTTTTTCCAATTATTCAAATATCTCAGAATATGTTATAACTTGGAAAGTAAAATCTTTTAACCATCAACAATGTACTAAATATTTTTTTGGTACTTTTTTACTCGAAATTGAAAAAATATATTTAAAAAAAATAATATTAAAATAACCAAAATAATTTGGTACTTAATGGGTTAAACGTGGGACCCTACGCAGGGGAATCAAGCGGTAGAATACCCTTAAGGCCGGCCCTGAGTCTATTCGTTAAGCGGTGCAAAATATGCACCTCTCATTGCGCTATTTTTATAGCACTTAAAATATTAAAGTAAAACAAAATTAGCTGTTTTTTGAATTTTCATTATCTTTGGCATAGAAAAAAATAACAAGATTTTCTGAGTAACCCTGTGATATGTAAATATATTTTATCCCATTAATCTACTTTTTGACCCTTATCCAAAAAATAAATTCTTACATTCCTCTTCGGAGATTTTCTTACAAATATGTTACGAAAGAAAATTGTATTCATTATCAACGAACGCATATTTCGGAGACTATAAAATGATAAACAAACAAATAAATATAAAAAACACATAAATTTTATGATATACTTAAAAGTATAATATTTATTAGTTTCATTAGGAGTCGAATATCGAAAACAGATTCTTGTTTTATGTACAATTCGTAATATAATGGTGTGTCTAGGTGACACTCGATACAAGCTAGCATGGAATAGTTAAATCCTTGCAATATTTATTTTGTAGGACGTGACAAGCAACATTTATTTTATGATCGTCACCAATCATTACAAGTTTTAAACCTGTCAACTAAGACACGAGACGATTTTACGAGATAATATTTCGAACATGTACATACTTACAAATACGAATTTTGGTTAACATACTTAGAAATATTTAGAAAGCGTACAATCGGTAAAGTTACAGTTAAAGCTAGAAAACTTTTAGATTTTAATTGCCTTCACCAACGGGCCGGCATAATTACCAGATTACATTAGACGCTTTAAATATACCTACCATAAATTAAGTTTTTGCAGTGAACGAAACAAGGTAAAACCTGTCTTTTTTACATCACATTGCCTAGGGCCCCGCAGGTAAATTTAACAATATACAGAGCTTAACAGAATTTACGTAATATTAATTCCATGATTATTGGAAATTTACGTATAAAAAGCATATAGAATTGCGTACCTATACCATTGAATAAAAAGATAAAGGGAGGAGCGTTATAGCGATACTAAGGCGTCCAGGTTAGCCTCTCAATATGGCGGATGCATGTTTCCGCTTCTCAGTGGCGTATCTAACATTTTTAAATATGTATTGATTAATGTAAATATTTGCTTTGTTTTGAATTGAGCCTGTTATTTACTTATTTATTTCTTGTTTCGTGGTTGAGGGAATTAAAAAAACAACAGCATTTTTCAATATTTGGATTGTTTATTACGAGAGTTAAAAAATATGCTGTACACAAATGCACGCCACTGATATGACATACCAATTTGACAGACCACATCAAATTTTCAATCAAATTTACACTACAAAATATTAATGTCTACTTACCTATGAAACGTAATCTTTTAATCTTCAACATTTTTTGACCTAGTAAAACTACAAGATCTGCAGCTAACCATTTTAGCACACAAAACCCTAAATTTCTTGACTGTTTGACCTGTCAAAACCGGCCGCCATCAGAGGCCATTTATGTCGTAATTTCCGTCGCCGCCCAAACGCTGTAGTATAGTATTAAAAGCTCCTTCCTTTATCTTTTTATTCAATGACCTATACATGATGTTGACCGAGAGCATCGTACATATACAGCACCATTCAAAAAGTCTACAACAAATGGGGGAAAAAATATTATTAATTTCTCAAAAAATGTTATTCTTGATAAAAGTTGGTGCATGGTTTAAAACTTCAGTTGAGATGAAACAAAGTTCAATAAAAAGTCATAGGACACTAGATTTTAGCGATTTTTGAAATATTCGCGAGAGTAAAGTGCCCCTATTTTAAGAGATTAAAAAAAAATACGGGAAAAAGTTATTTAGAATCTAAAAATAGGGCTAGGTTAATATTTTGACGGTCAAATTCCAATTTAAATTTATTAAGAAATTTAATCTTTAAAAAGTCTGCAACAAATTTAATGTAAAAGCTTTATTATCGATTTTTCAGAAAACTTCATGTTATTGTGAGTAAATATTTAAATTGAAAATTCTTAAGGTAATTTAAAATTAATATAATAGGTCTAAGAACTGAGAAATCGATAATAAACAATTTTTCTGTTGTTGCATACTTTCTTGAATGTTGAAATATCTTAAAAAACTAAATTTGGAATTTGACCGTCAAAATTAATATTTAGCCTTTTTTTAGATTCTAATTAACTTTTTTCCATATTTTTTTTTTTGTATCTTTTAAAATAGGGGCGCTTTACTCTCGCGAATACTTCAAACATCGCTAAAATCTAGTGTCCCATGACTTTTTATTAATTTTTTTTTATCTTAAAATTGGTTTTAGATCATGCACCAACTTTTGTCAAGAATAAAATTTTCTGAGAAATCAATAATAATTTTTTTTTCAATTTGTTGCAGGCTTTTTGAATGACGCTGTAGAACTTTGCGATGCAAAATTAAATAGTTGCAAATATTGGCTCCCCTGATTATTTTAAGACAAAAGTGTAACTATAAAAATAGCTCAAAGTCAAAAATACGTAAGATTTTTCACTTACATTTTTAATTTGGCTAGCGTTTCCGCTTCCTTTGGAAAAAGTAAGTATTTTTTTCGTACATTTCATTTAAATAGTATCTATAAAGATGGGAATTTCAAAATCATTTTGCTTTACAAAGTAACTATTTTTTTAAAGTTTTATGACATATTTGTAAACCAAATTTCGAAGCCAAGAGTTTAAAACTAATTTCAAGTGCATAAATGCAATTGTATCATTAACTCGGTTTTTATACCTATTAAATTAAATGGATAATGAAATGATAGAAAGGAACATTACTTAAAACAGAATAAATGGTAAAGAAATAATAAAAAATTTGCCATCAACACACTTTTTTTTTTGTAACCTGGTACTCTTTATTCTTAAAATTAGTTGTTTTAATACATGAATAAAATTTTGAAATATGTGATAGTTAAATATTCGTTTACGGATTATCTGGGACAAGACAGTCAGGATATCCGAGTACTTTTTAAACACTGTCTTTGCTGTTTTTAGTTTCTAAACTAATAAAATTGCAGGTGGTATTATTGTAATCCTTTTGGATGAAATTTGAAACACTTTTTTCAGATATAGGTACGTAGGTATTATCTACATGTTTTATTAAACAATATAAAATGTGCCAATTTTTAACCAGTGTTGTTGTACTCGTGATAGTTAACGAATTATCTGTGTGGAAAATTAAAAATGGGAGGTATTTTATTATACTTATAATTCAAGATTGTTTGAAAAAATGCGTTTGAGGTTGGACTAACAATTAAAACTACCGATTTCTAAAAAAGGAAGCAGAGAATGGCACACGGTAAAATTTTAATAATTAAGAAAGCCACAGATAAAAAGGAAGAACTCTCAAAACTGGTGTAGTTTTTATGAAAAAGAGATTTTTTGAGCTAATTTATTTATATTCAAAACGTTATTTAAAAAACTCATGCTACCTACTTATACTTTATACATATAAGCAAAACTTGGTTGTTTATTAGCGGAAGTTTTGACAATTATAGAAATCATATGACTTTTTATTATTACTGCTACATTTATCTAGACATTCAGCAAAATAATTAGGTTTATAATAAAAATATTATATAATAAATGACGTAAAAGGTTTATTATATTTAAAAATATGAAATAAAAAACCGAATGGGATTTAATATTTTAAATAATTTTTTTTAACGAATTTTTAGTTTTCAAACGATCCTTATTTGACGTAACTTATAAACAGTTGGAAATCTGGCAGTGTTTCTCAAGAAAACGTTTATTTTGCGTATTGTTTATGTGGCTCGTTCAGCAGTTAACGTCATCAATCAATTTAAGTAGATGACGTTATTTATAAACATCAAAGTAACAAACGTTTGCTTTCAATAAAGCATCATATACCGATTTATAATTATGTGTAAAATTTTGTCAAGTGTGGTAACATGGCATGTAATTTAAATTAAAGGAAAAAAAGATTATAGCTTTGCTGTAAATTGAGCGATAGGGGCCGTGTATTGTAATGATAAAATATTATTTGTTGGCAGTAATTACCAATAGAGTCTTAATTGTAATTAATCGTGAAACATCTGGTTGAGAAGGGAAAGTCGTCAATATTTTTATATACTTACTCTTGATATATAACAACATTAATCAGTTATAGAGTGTATAATGAAGGTGATTGGATTGATTATAGTTAAAAACTTGCAACAGTATGTTGTAAAATATTTAACTCTGTGTTATAAGTAGTATATAACATAACAAAAGTTGTAAGAAGCATATTACGCACAAGTGGAAAAGTTGGTCACGGGGCCGCGTAGCGGCGAGTGCGTATTTCCACGAGTGCGTAATTGCTTTACAACTCGTGTTTTGTAGCATACTTTTTCTACGATCACATAATACTTACGATTATAAAGGCTTTTTGGCTAATATACACTTGTAATTACGTTTTCTTGTCTACTTCAACATGTCTTCACAAGTGTGCTTTTTGCTTACCGTGCCTAAGGACTCACTTACTATGCATGCAGGATGGGTTTGACGAGAACCTACTTGGATTATTTCTAAAAAAAAAAAAAAAAAACCATGCTTATTGCTTACCGTGCGTAAAGGTCCACTTACTATGCATGCAGGCTCTACAATAATAGTCATTTCCTCTAGTGGTCGTACAAAAAAGCTATTTTCATAGTTATTATAAAAGTTTAATGTCATTATATGCAAATTTTATTTAATACACTTGCGCAGCCACCAATTAAGTTTCACCGTAAACACAAAATTTTGCATTAATTGTTTAGTGGATTAAATGCGTTCTCAAATGATTTAGTTTTTACTTAATTTTTTTAGACTACTCGTAGAATCACATACAACATTTCAGTTGTCGATTCAGTATAATTTTTTTGTGCAAAAAATCGAACGATATTAGATTATGATGTTGTAGTCGTAAACTCGGTTGTAAATTATTAGTTTCTTTTTTGTTTAGAACGTGGTGTAATGAGTTTATTAAACTTTTTTTATGTTCAACTGTAACACCCGTGGCTAGGCACGGTTTTGTTGCTATATTTAGATTCAAAACGCAACTTTATTGTTTTGCTTGCGTTGATAAGATTTATATCTTAATTAGTTTTTTTAAGTGGCTCGTAAGATGCCAAAAGTGTTACCAAGGTATATGTGTTTGCGTAAGTTAAAATACGTAAGTTGTTTCTTCAAAATTTTTTGCAAAAAATGTGGCTGTAAATTAAAAAGCGTAGGTAATTATTATGAACTTATATATAATATTAGCATACTTTTGTAGTCATTTGGATGATAATTGCATTAAGTTATAATTTTTATTACTGAATATCGGTTAAAACAATTTTTTGTTTTTCAAAATACAATATTCTGTTAAAAGTGCTGATAAATTTAGATTACTTCAGGGAGTGTTTATAAAATGAAAGTCAAATTGTCTAAAGGTTTCTAAACGATATAACAAAATTGTTACTTGTTTACCTACAGTAAAGCCTCGATTTAACGGACCTCGGTTTAACCGATTTTTGTTTGGACCGGCAGAATTCTCCGGTCCTATTTTAGTACTGTCCTAGTTATAAATTTAAATTACTAGCCATATTCATATTACAACGACTGGCCGGTTAGTTTTTGTTGTGAACTAAGAACAAACGGTGAGTGGCTTTTTTATGTATTTCCTAATGCAAAATAAGTAATGTAGGCGCATTTACCTAAATTTGTAGTCCTTTTGTGTAAAAACCGATTGTTTTTCGATTTGTATATACGCTATTTAAGGACTTACGGTTCGCGAAATCAAGTTTTTTATACTGTTTATGTTTATAGCAACGTATTTTCTAAAATATATTGGAGTTTTCGTACCAAAGAATAGTACAATGTAAATGGTTCATATTTTCCATGTTAAATTCTTGAACGAAATTTTTGTATTAAAAATTGTATACGATTTTCTTAAACAAAAAAATAGTACCTATAGTATAAAACAGACTTAATAATTAAAAGTGCAAATCCTTTTAACCAACTTATACCAGAACAAAAGCAGCTTGGTAACCGAAATGTCAACGTGTTAAATGTATTTTGATTAAAATATGTTTTTTTTTTTTAATGAAATATCTGACTTTTTTTTGAGGGTATGTGCACCAAAAATATATCATTTTCAAGCATATCTACCATGTTTAAAAAAATAACCGGTTAATAACCGGTTAACCGGTTACTTGCCAAATTTTTCACCGATAACCGGTTTTGAGATTATCGTCCGGTTTTCCAATCCCTAAACGGTAGTATAGATTTTCTCCTGATACAAGAACATTCTACTCAGTAAATTTCTTTAATGTCCAAAAAAGTACACTAGGTGCCCCATCACTTTTATTTTCTTATTTTAAGCAAAGAAATGCAGACTTAAAGCTGTCGTACGAGATTATTGTGATGAAGCTTAAACCCCGTCTCTGGAACTCTACTAAATCCTTCTGGCAAACATTTTTCTGTGTAAAAATCACTGTGCATTTGGCTTAATTCATTTATTGTTTTGTGCCTTAAGGTCATTGTCGGAGTTTACTCATCTTCGAGATTTTTTATCTTGTCACAATTATGGGGAAAAAATATCTTTCATTATTGGGAATTTTTAATCTTAATGACACATTCTTACAAACTCTATTTTTGGAGCTTGAAAAAGCAGGTGATTGTGTAGGATCCAATCTTAAGTAAACGCTCTATTAGACTACATTAGTGGCTTAATTGTAATCTTTAATTTTTATTTTTTCGGTAACAGCATTAGGGGGACGTCTTGTCCCTTTTTAATGCTAAACAGAAGTCCTTTCGCATTCAAAATTTTGTGGAGAAAGAAGGCGCCCGTTCACTAAAAGCTGAATTTAAACTTTCTCTGTATTCAAAAGCGCCTAAATTCTTTTTAAAATCACAATAAATCATAATTCGAAAATGCGCTCGAGGTAACTACATTTTTTCATTACTTCCACTATCTTTAGCAATCAATAAAATAAGTTATAATCAACTTCTTTTTGACAATTAAACCTTAACTAACAAGCAAAGAACTAAAAATAGAAAGCGCGTATTTTGTTTTTGACGACCTATTATTATTTTTCAATCCTCAATAAATTGATCTCGTCTTGTATTTGCTGCAAAGCACAAATTGAGCATTCAATCTTCTACCAAAGGCAATTTGATTGTACAAACTCGCGAAAGCAGTGTGAACTTGGCACCTAATTATTAATAATAAAATATTTTTAAAAGTATTGCAGTTATAAATTTAATTCTTGAAGTCATTAACTAAATCAAAATCTTAAGTGTTTTATACTATACTATTTTTTCGTTTAAGAAAATCGTATACGATTTTTAATACAAAAATTTCGTTCAAGAATTTAGCATGGAAAATATGAACCATTTACATTGCACTATTTTTTGGAAAGAAAACTTCAATATATTTTGGTTATTTTTTAGTAACTTTTATCATATTTTGTTGGCACCTTGAGTAACTATGTCAAATGTTCAATTTTATCACAGAACAGAAAGCGAATAATTTTCAAATTTAACGTATATTTAACGCTTGTTCCATTCTACTTATTTATTCCTACAAAATAAATTGTGAGGGATTAACGGTAATAAGTAGTATTTAACATCGTTTGATTGTTTCAGTTAACCTAACCCACAAATGACATGCGGTCAGATACAGTTACAGTAGAATACGCATGCGCCCATGCTAATTGGACGCATTTAGGGCAGGTAGTAATTTCGCACGATTTTCTTAAACGAAAAAATAGTATAGTATAAAACAGACTTTAGGTATAAAGTAGATTTTGTACTCATATCTTTAAACTAACTTCGCAGAACTGGCCTGCAGTACGTGTGTGGGCTCTTGTAGATATTTGTCTAGAATTCACACTTTCTCGTGTGGTGTCATCACTTTCTTGACCCTTCTAAGTTTTTGTCCAACACTGCTTAAACACGAATCCGCGAATACAGATATGGATTACCGATTGTAAACAATTAAATTTGCAAGAAGCAATATATTTCCTTACCCAGTAAACAATAGCTGCAGGTTATAAATTTAATTATTTTCTTGTAGTTTGTAACCTGCTGCAATTTCAATGCAACATTAACATTCATTTACTATTAATTATTATGTTACGACAATATTAATAATCTTAAAACCATGTTTATTACAAATGAACATTATTTTTATTACTAGTCGTTTACTGCCACACACTCTATTTTTCTGTAATGCGTGTCCATTATTTACTGCAAATATTTTATTGAATGTAATAATTTTTGCTACTAACAAAAAATAATTATGTAGGACTTAACTCTAAGTAATTATTACAGTCTAATAAAAAACAGCGTTGATTTCTAAAATATTCGGGTGAATATACCCAACTATCTTTTATAAGCTTTTGGATTTATAATTAAAAGGACCTGATTTTATTTGTAAATAAGCTTCCCTGATTATGATAATATTGTAATTAAGAAAACCAACCACTGTAAAGTCACGCCATAAACCCATTTATGTAATTCGGTGTTGTATATAATATTCTTTGTTGGTATGGTGAATATTTTAAATATTATCGCACGTATATGGTATTAATTCAAGCCAAAAATAATTGTAGTAACTTGTATCTCCAACTAAGTAATATTAAACAACTGGTGTATTATATTGTTTTTAATATGTTATCAATGAGCGTCAATTAAAGTATGTTGATTGTTAAAAAAAAAAAAAACCTTTTTGTGTATAAATGAAGTAGGTATATATACAATGTGTCCAAAAGGTATGAAATATGCTATATATCTCAGTAAATATCCACTTTAGGGAAAAATGTTATGAATAAATGTTGTTTGGTACTTAGTTTTCCACCATAAGACAATTTTTTTTTTGAATGACAAAAGCGTAATCAAAAACAATTGAATTTTTCTAAATGACAAGGTACCCCTATTATTATAGATACTCATTTGATAGAGTATTTTTTCTCTTTTCAATGATACAAAACTTTAGTACCCTTACTTAAGCAAACTTTTTGAGAAAATCGCAAAAGATAGTCTCAAATTATTTTAATTGTTTAGTATTTATATCTAACAAAAACATCATAAGAACTAAATTTTTTTGACGAAATCTACAATAAGTGTTCAAACTGTGAACCATTTACAGCTTGGCAATGATAAACTCGGTTTTTAAACCGGTTTACAACATTCCCAACCATTTCAGGTGAAATTTCTCTAATACGATCTTTTAAATTTTCGATATTCTCCGGCCTCTTAGCATAAACTGAATTTTTAAGGTGACCCCATCATTAAAAAGAGAAAAAAATTCTATCAAATGAGTATAGTATAGGGGTACCTTGCCATTTAAAAAAATTTAATTGTTTTTCATTGCGCTTTTGTTATTCTAAAAAAAATAATTTAATTTTGTCTTATGGTGGAAAACTAAGTACCAAACAATTTTAATTCAAAACATTTTTTCTTTAAGTGGATATTTACTGAGAATTATAGCATATTCCAAACATTTTGGACACACTGTAGGTATATTAATAATTTAAACGTATAACAGATACCCATTGGTTTAGTTAAAAAATCGCGTACCTTATTTTAGGAAAGATATTATGTTCAAAAATATCTAGACCAGTTTCGACACTCTTTTCTCTTCATCGATTAAGTCTCGAATTTAGTTTAAAAAGTATTTAAAAACAAATTGTTTTTACAAAGACGATAACTACATTTGCATATGGCAAAATCATGGATTGGCTTTGGGGGAAATTTACCACAGTTATTTTAAAAATTTAAAACAAAGTGAAATGTCCGAAGACTTCATCAGTCTTATTAATGACAATTGTTCAATACATTAATAAGCTTTTACATGAAATACGTTATATAAATTAGTTAAACTTATATTTTAATACGCACTGATAAATATACCTATTACTCATGTATTTCATGAATATTAATGATAATGAAAAAGTATTTGAATAAACTTGTAATGAAATACCTACATTGTATAAATTACTTATTTGTGTAATTTATCAATAAATTTTTTTTAAATTACTGTCTAATAAAACTTCACTTCCGGAAAACACAGGCAAAATCAACAAAAGTCGTTAATTTAATTTCGAAAATGGCTTAAGTCACTTAACAGTAATGAAAAATTGAGATTCGTCTATACGTCTGTACGAAATTATGTATACGCGAAAAATAAAAGTAACCCAGATAACAAATATAAGTATTTTTTTTAATAGTTAAAATTCAAAACATTTAATATCTCAAAATAATATGTAGTGACTTATGCTTTTTTCAAAATATCAGCTTAAATGTACCTACGAATATTTAAATTGCCTTTGATCGTTTATTGAAACGCTAATATTTCTTGAATGCCATGCATTACAAATTTTACGAAAACAATTAAATTTACATGAAATGCTGACCTGGATTTGCAAGTTTAAAAACTATCTGAATTAAAATTAAACTGCCCTAACCTTGCGAAAAAAAGGCGGTTTCTGTCAAGAAATCGTCAAAATGTCAGACATTACGAATGGTGAAACTAACTTTTATAACAAAAATATATTTAAAAATTATTTAATGATTATGGCCACCGTTAAAAATATGAACCATAATTTGGTGCTTTATTTATGAGCTTGAATTTTGGAAAGTGTAGAAATCTCACTTGAAAAATCGCAGAACAAAATTTACGACCAATAAGTAGCAATATTTGCCTAACAATTTAGTTGCTTGTGTGCTTGCTTGCATCTATGTGACTCCTGCTTTGGTTTTGCGTGTCTGAGCGCTGTTTAGTGATTCACGGATCAAACTGTTGCAGAACTGATTAATTGCATGCCAGCGCCTAGTCTTAAACTTCATATTTGCACATCAGATGCTACATGTTTTTGTTTAAAATCAGTTGCAGTTTAAACTATTTATTAAAACTTAATTTGGAACATTTTATCGTAGATTCAACTAGAAAAATTAAACAAATGTAAATACTGCAAACTAAACACGCAAAAAATAATATGTGGTTAAATTTTTTTATAAGTGTACTGAATAATAAAATTTTTAATTTTTGTTCCCAACTGTAATGTTTTTTCTTCGTGTTAGTGTTTGGTTTTTATGCAAGGAACAACGAAAACTCCTTACATACGCACCAAATAGTAGAGACCTTGACAAAATTGTGTTAAGATTTTTGTCATCCTCTCACGAACTTTGGCACATCTAGTCACTTAATCCACAGGTGTAATAAGTATTGATACGTAAAGTTATTTCGGTTGCGCAAATGAACATTTGCTGACCTGACGTGACCGTCGTGCTTCGTGTCCGTCAACAAGAGTGTGTTTATGTTTAACACAGAGAGACTAAGCTGAAAGTACTGTAATTGCCAAGAGCAAATAATTCTTAGAAACTCGTGAGAAAAAGAATTAACTGGACAACAACATATGCTACAGGAGTGGCCTAAAGATAACTCTCTCGATACTTTTTACTGTAAATCTTAGAGGAAGTCCACAATTAAATAACCAAGAATGCTAATTCAAGTTGCTTTTAGGCTCTAAATTTTGCTTATAAGGCAGAAAGTTATCTATACCAAATATGTACCAAGGTAATTAAATTTATTTAAACGCAATGTTTCGTCTTGTTTTTTTACAAGTGTACGAAAAACTGCTCTACTATTTTATTCAAAGTTATGTTGATGTAATATAAATGAATTTAATTAAAAATATTTATTTTTTATGAAGAGAATTTTGTAAAAATTCCAAACAAGTTTTGAGACTTTTTGCTGTTCTTTATTTTATAAACAAGACTCGTCCCTTTTTTAATGGCTTTTGGATTATGTAAATGATAAAATAAGAAAAATATAAACACTATAAAAAGACGAGTCTTCAAACTGGTCTGGCGTTACCACAAGAGTTTTTTTTTTTACAAAATGAGATAAGTTTTTATTAATCTTATGTATATAACAAATACTCCTTTATGCATTGCTAAAATATTTATAGAATGGATAGGGTTTTATTATTAGTACAAAATTGAAAAAAAAAATAGGTCCCTTATAGCGACTGCATAAAATATCCAAAGAGAATAGCATATTCTATACAGGCGAATAATAAAAACAAACTTTTTTTAAAACTATGAATGGCAAATAAACAAATCTCACAAGATGAATCGATTTCTATACAGGGTGTTTCTTAAATATTGCGAAACAATTCGGGGTAGGTGATTCCTTATCGAAAACTAAGTGGGCTCTTTTACATAAAACGTTTTTCTTAGACGTCTTCTTTCGGAGTTACACCCTCCCTAAAGGGGAGCGGTAAAATTAGGTTTTTGTTTTATTTATCAAATTTGGATAAATGTAGGAGAATGCTATTAGGTAGCTGTTTTATATATATATATATATATATATATAGCGAGTATTTGCAGCTATTGCCGCTTCTCGCATCCTAATCGCCATTTATCCTTATCGTTCCAGTCATCTTCTCGTAAACCTCTCTTTTTCATTTCCTCATCTATGTTGTTTTTCCACATCTTCCGTGGTCTCCCTCGTTTATTTCTTTGTGCTGGAGTCCAGTTCCATACTTTTATTGGTATTCTTTCTTCCTTCATTCTGCGCAGATGTCCGTACCATCTTAACTGTTTTTCATTTATATGATCTATAATAGTGCCTTTCATTTTCATTTTATCTCTGATGTCCTCATTTCTAACGTGATCGTACAAGGATAGGCCGCAGCATCTTCTCCAATATGCCATCTCGGCCGAGAGTAGTCTTTGATTCATTGATTTGTCCCTTACCCATATCTCTGCCCCATATGTCAATACTGGTTCTATTATCGTTTTAAATATATTTATTTTTGTTTTTCTAGTTAGGTTTTTATTCCACAAGATTGGATGTAATGTTTTTATCATATTCTTTCCTCTGCCTATTTTCTTCATTATGTCCTTGTCGTCTCTTCCATCTTCGCATATTGTTACTCCCAGATATTCGTACTGACTAACGTTTTTTATCGTTCCGTTGTCTAACTGTATGTCATGTCCTCTTCCACCTATGACCATATACTGTGTTTTCTCTGTATTTACCTCCAGTCCCCACTTCTTGTATTCCTCTATAAGTTTATTTAGCATGTACGTCATATCTTGCTGATCTTCTGCAATAACTATTTGATCATCTGCAAAGAGGATCGTGTATATCGGGCTCTCGCCCAACAGTGCTCCCATCGGACTGCATTTTCTGGTCCAATGTTTTAAGGCCGCACATAGGTAAATTTTAAAAAGTGTAGGTGAGAGGCAGCTGTTTTATACTTATTAAAAGGTTTCCCGTAGTGATATATATTTTCCATTATCTTCCACCGTCACAGGGGGCTGCAACGTGCGACCCCTATTATGTTTTTTATCAGAACTTGTTTGTCGGTAAAAATGTTGCAATTAAACAATTCTTTTTTGAAAGCTTAATATGTTTAGAAACTTTTTTTATATCCTGACTTTTCCTGAAAAACTTACAGTTTTTGAGTAAAAAATAAAATAAGTAAACATGAACCATCACATATTCCACTATAAAACGATTCATTTTAGTGGTTGCCATGGTTTATATTGAATTATTTCATGGTGCATGTTCACTTATTTTATTTTTTACTCCAAAACTGTAGGTTTTACGAGAAAAAAAAGTTTGTAAATAAATCAAGCTTTAAAAAAATATATTTTTAATTGCAAAATTTCAACCCACCAAAAAGTTCTGATAAAAAAACCAACAGGGGTCGCACTTTTCAGCCCACCGTGAAGGTGGCAAGGTGGAAGATGATTGAAAATATTACTATGGAAACCTTTTAAAAATAAGTACCTACCTAAGTAT
This sequence comes from Elmis aenea, assembly GCA_947652605.1. Taxonomy (NCBI): domain Eukaryota; kingdom Metazoa; phylum Arthropoda; class Insecta; order Coleoptera; family Elmidae; genus Elmis; species Elmis aenea. The sequence continues at coordinate 15,930,650 of OX393576.1, forward strand.
CAAACATCTATCAAATATCATTCTTCTACATACAATCCAAACTTGAGAAATAAAATAAAAACCTTATTTTACCGCTCTCCTTTAGGGGGTGTAACTCCGAAAGGAGACGTCTAAGGAAAAAATGTAAATGAAAGACCCCCATTAGTTTTTGATAAGGAATCACCTCCCGAATTGTTTCGCAATATTGAAGAAACACCCTGTATACTTATATTACATTTTTACAGCTTAGATTTTATTAAACACTAAAACGCATTTTCATGTGATCTCTTACACTAATTTATTGGTGTTTCAGTGATCATTGCGGTTGACTAAAAAATCGTCTTTTTTGTTGGACAGCCTCAGTTCGACATGGCCCGAAGTCGGTGAAATCGTTTGGTATAGAAAAGATTTTACAGACGCTATTGTTTAGAGCGGAAGTAACATATGTCGTCACATGTAATGTGCACCTTATGTCACGTAAAAGAAGCTAGTCTTAAAACTTAAAATTCAAAACTGACAAAATTTATCTGGGTGTGGGACCTCCCCCTCTCAAAAAGGTGATTTGACGCAAAAACAGATGTGTTGAAACAGCAACTATTGTAAAAAAGCACAAATCTATTGCTTGTTAAAGGAGTAATAAATAATTAGCTCGGAGCAGCTTATCGTAAACTGGGTAGTAAAGTTTGCCGTACTTCAAATAAAAACAGATTTTTCAAAACATTACAGCTTTAATAACGCAAGGTTAATTTCTCGTTGTTTACCGACAGACCACATTATTTCACATATTAGCTTGATTGGTTACACATTATTTATTGATGTTTGATTGCAACTCGCTGCTTACATTAGGATGGGCGTACGTGAAAGATGATTTATCACTAGACTTGACGAGTAGATCCACGATCGTTGGAAGTACGTAATGAAACTCGTAGAAATTTATGAATTCTTGTTTTTAGGTATAGAGCTCGTTAATTAACTTTTTTCTATATTAACCTGAGATGTGCCGTTTAAGTAAATGAAGTAGTTATTATTAAAGATAGGGATAAAAAATTAATTAAGAATTACGTTAAAATGATTACCATGCTATTCTTTCTGTTTTGTTTTAAACAGTTCTTGAAACGAATTGCCAGTGTACTTAGCGAAAAAATAGAAATACGTTGTATGCAGGGTGTCCCTTGTCCCAAATTCGAATAAATGCATGGGGATCTCGCAGCTTATTTTAAGAGCTACGAGGTCGGTTGAATTAGGCAAAGTTGCGAAATTAGATCAAAAGTTATTCAAGAAAAACTGAAAAAAATGAAATTAGTTTTTTTTTGCCCTATTTCCTAAATTGTTTAAGATATCGACAATCTGGATGCACTTCTTCGAGGCAATTTCTTACGATATGTATTTTGAGATAACGTAGAATTTCCAACAACGTTTCGTCTCTTCAGAAACATCATCAACTTCATTTTTTTAAATCCGGCGAAAAAAATTTAATCTCATAGTCTGATAGCATTTTGTGTGCTGATTTGAATGATATATGACACTTAATATCTAAAATAATATTTAACCACAAAAATTTGAGAAAAAATCATGTTGTCCAATTTTTTAATAAAATGATATACAAAAAATAAATAATTGGATATTTTCTGAAAAACAGCTCCTTCAATTTAAAATAATAGTTATTTATGTATCAAGGCCAAAAAGTACGTTTTGGCCGAGGTGCATATTACATTTTTTGTGCGATCGAATTAAAAACAATTTAAAGTTTTAGTAATTTTCAAAATTATAGGTTAGAAACTACTTGACATTCTGTCACTGACAGATGACGGCGTATGTACTGCATTACCGGCCCTCTATTTAGCAACGGCCGTAAAAGTTACTTTTTCGGCCGTTGCTAAGGGTAACGGCCTGAAAAGTAACTTTTACGGCCGTTGCTAAGGATAGGGCCGGTAATGCAGTACTTTATGGTTGCTAACGCGTCCGTCAAACAGCTGTTTCTAGTACGATCGCTCAAAAAATACTTATATATTTAAGAAAATGCGGTTTCTCTCAACTCTCTCGGTTGTTAATTAAAAAAAAGTTATGATTCTTTTAAATTTGCATATTTTTAAAGGATGTTATGGTTCTTTGTATGTCGAAAACACTCGCATGAAACGTAATTTGCGTCATTTACAAAAACAAGGATTTAGAATGCTTGACGCGGCACCTGGAACTTTTTTTACACAAACAATATAGTATAGCGAATGTCAATTGCTGGTCAAACCAGTATATTTATTTTTGTTGTTATTTTGTTATTCCTTAGTAATTTATATTTTAGTACGTCATAGTTTTCTTCACACTTTTTTATCACTTTAAAAACTATAAATTGCCAACATTTATAAAAATTACGACAACTGGCTTTCAGTTTTAATAATTTGTGAGAAACTTTTTCAATTCATAATTTTCTATTAAATTAAGTTTGGTTTGTTTGCTTTACTCAATTAGTAAATATTTAGTTCGGGAATAAAACTATAGCGTACGATACATCAACATTAGCGTCATTGGTGTCAATGACATATTAGTTAAGTAATGGTACACAACTCACTGAGAACTAGAAATAAAATTTAAGATATGTAACTGTATTTTGTAGTATAAGCGCCGCAATAACTGTGATTACCACAAGGAATTTCAACGAAACCAGTTACTAGCTGTATCATGTAAATAAGGGTTGCTTAATCATATCTTTTTAAACTTTTGTTTTGGTTTTATCTTTTAAGATTTAAAACATTCTTTAGTTTGTTAATTTTATAGTGTACTAAATCGTCACGTGCCGTATAGATATAAAAATAAGTATTTGGTGAAAAGAATTTTGACTGCTTAGCACAATGAAATTTTATAGGTTGCCTCCAGTATCAGCTTTAAAAGTTGACATGTAGCGGTTATTCTAAGCGTAAATTATACCTATTTATGAATTTTAAGTACTTATTTAACTTTGTGTAGTTCGGTTTTTCTAGGTTGTTATGACATAAAACGCAACGAAAGCTAGCTACTCGAGAAACTACTACTAAACCATTATAACCTTTCAAATAGTTGTTTAAAAGCAAATGCTTATTCATTAAATTTATAATTTGTAAATTTGTATAGTCCAGGGTTTCTCAAACTATGGTCTTTGTACCAACTAGTGGTAAATTACGATGTAGGTGGTACCGCAATTATCCAATAATTTTTTTCTTTCTTAAAACATGCCAGTTCAGTAGCAAATACTTAGACAAATGTATTTTAAAAAAAAATTACATTTGGAAATTGAAAACGGTTTTTTCATATAGTACTTTCCTTATTTAAGAAATTGACAAACTAGGTACCTACTTAACAAGTTGACTTTGGCAAATAAACGTCAAATGCCTTGTGAAAAATTACAAAATATGATTTTTTCTTAATAATTTTTGCTTGGCCCTCGTATAATGTATATTATAAGTTGCAATTTGACCCTGACTTTCGTTTGAAATAAACGAAAATTAAGACCGACAATTCACAACGTTAGCCAGTATTAATAGTAATCTTAATCATACATTGTTGAGGTAAAATTATTGATTCTGTTTTATTATCTCACTAGAAACTTATCATTTTGATAGCACACAGGCTTTGAATCACGAAATACTTTTATGGTGGTAAATATTCATGAACATTTTAGGTTTATTTATGTGGTATAACATTTTAAAAGTTTACAAACGCTTATTATAAAGGGTGATTTAGGTTCTTTTAAAATTTTCAAATGATGATTGTTCTATATAGTTTTTATGGAAAATACGAAATTTGTTTTGTCTGTGTAGCTGTTAAGCTAGCTTATCGTTTTTGTATGGTTTTTAAAAATTATTACCCTTAAGTAAAACTGATAAATACTCGTGTAGAATCATTTAGCGAGTAATAACTTAAGAAATATTAATTTAAGACATAAAACACACTGAGTATTTTTTAAATGTAGTTCTAACTATCTTTAACCCTTCGTCAGGCGCAATATATTTGTGAGATAGGTTGCACTGGATTTTATAAGCATGTCAGCTGATTTGTGCCAAAACTTGAGCTCCAGCTAATCTGTCTGAACCATAACTGACTTGTCAGAATAGTTTCGACTGTTAAGGCCTGTGCTTCTCTTGCTGTATAAATAAAAATATATCGTAGTTATTATAGGTATTCTTGCCGACTTTCTTATGAATATTTCTGTTTGAAACATCCATTTGTTGTCTGCAAAATCTGCTTCGATGATAAAATGGATGGAAATGAAGCTGATGAGTGTGAATGTGAATAACTTCCCATTTTTAAATGTTTTTCGGACCAATTTTTTATTTTATCTCAGAAAATGATTCCTATCTGACTGATTTAGTTAAAGTGAGTGATGTTTTGTTAGGGTTTTTAAAAGTTTATTAAAAAACATCCAAAACGAGTTTCATTTACATTGTTATGTACGTTTTTTTTTTGTAAATACATAAATCATGATTATAATACGATATAATACGCAATGTATCTAACGCAATGTATCTACCAGATACATTGCCCTTGACAGAGGGTTAAGATATTGTAAAAAATATAGGCTGTTTTATTTAAAATAATTGTTTTCATTTAATATGTAACAAAATGGGCGAGAAAACACCCTGTATATTATTTTAAAAGTAAAACTTATCCACGAGCCACGGTAAGAGTGTAATTGTTAAATTACTGAACATTATAATATATTTTTTAGGTTCTGAATGGTGTCATCATTTAAAAAATACGAAATAATTTAAATGTATTGATTTTACGCACAGTAAATTTGAACTACTTTTGTAAAAAAAATTGTTTGATATCTAAAAAATTAAAAATATATGTACAGGGTGGACCAAATTCGGTTACCGTAATAGATAGCGAAAATCTGATTTCGGTCTCTTGGGCTATTTTTTAGAGAAAATAACGCCTATGCGATCAGATTTTTTCTATCGGATTCCATTTTGGCACTACAGACGAAAAATGAAATTTTATCATTTTTGAAAATTTGCTGTAACTTCTTTATTTATTAAATTATAACAAAATGTCATAGAGGTTTTTTATACAGATTTGTATGCTTAATTTAAAAACAAAAGTATTTTTTTCTTAGCTACCTTGACTTTCGAGATATGGAGTAAGCTTACATTTTTTTAAATGGAAACCCTAGTTGGCCATGACTTTATGTGAAAGAGTATTTTTTTATAGTTTTATATTTTTTTTGAAAAAAATAACCAAGATATAGCCAATTTTGTAAAAATTCGATCATCAAAGTTTGCCATGATTTCGTAAACAAGTGATGTTTGCAATTATTAAACAACTAAACGTCATTACCAAGTAAATTCTAAAACAGCCGCTACATTTTTATCACTTACAAAGTAATATTTTAACATATTAAACTTTTCAAAGAGTTCAAATGTAGCCATGTTCACAATACTACAATAAACAGTTATAAAATACAAAATAATACACGGATTTGCTTAAATGTTAAAAAATTTACTTCGAAATGACGTTTAGTTGTTTAATAATTGCAAACATCACTTGTTTACAAAATCATGGCTAACTTTGATGATCGAATTTTTACAAAATTTGCCATATCTTGGCTATTTTTTGCAACAAATATATAAAACTATATATTTTTGAAAAGCTAAAAAAATACTCTTTCACATAAAGTCATGGCCCACTAGAGTTTCCATTTAAAAAAATGTAAGCTTACTCCATATCTCGAAAGTCAAGGTGGCTAAGAAAAAATTACTTTTGTTTTTAAATTAAGCATACAAATCTGTATAAAAAACCTCTATAACATTTTGTTTTAATTTAATAAATAAAGAAGTTACAGCAAATTTTCAAAAATGATGAAATTTCATTTTTCGTCTGTAGTGCCAAAATGGAATCATCAGAAAAAATCTGATCGCATAGGCGTTATTTTCTCTAAAAAATAGCCCAAGAAACCGATATCAGATTTTCGCTATCTATTACGGTAACCGAGATACCCCGTAAAACATTCGAATTTGATCCACCCTGTACAGTGTTTAATTTAAACAATAAAAGTTTTGACCGTGGGAACAAAACACTATTTAGCGTATACAGTTGTTATGATAACGGCCGCGAGAGCCTCAAGAATAAAATATACAGTTGTTGATCTCAAGCAACTTTTTGATTTTAACTTCATTTCTATATTGGCTAATAAGTGAGATGTGAAGAAAATCTATACCAGGTGGACACCCTGTATAGCTAAATTTGTAGTTTATAATGGGAAAAACAAATTTTATTGTGGTTTAAAATTAAAATACATCATTTGTTTGGGTTTCGTAAAGAAGCTATTTTAGGAACACTATAAATTAATGAACATTGTGATTTTACGGACTCCCACTCCAATTAAAGACTGCTAAATCGAAGTTTTGCTATATTTAAATATTCTAATTTACGTTTACATGCACGTTCAGTGCAATACTGAATTTTTTTTTTATATTAAAATCGAATTGCACAGAAAACTGAATACGATGTGTATAAGTTTTCGCTATCTATTTCTAAACAAAAATCATTACGAATTTTTTTATTATATTCCAAGATCGTAACTTAAAGCTATTTCTGTTTTTTATAGTAGGCTCTTTACTTATTACTTACAATGTTGCCACAAAACATATTTTATTAACCTATATTTAATCCTGGAATTTAAAATTGGAAACGTACATTCGAGCATTCAGTTACATCAAATACAAACAGGCACTAAAACGACTATATCATTGTTTTATGACAGGTATAACAATTAACAGCCCACCAAACGCTAATTATTCTTATTATATCCACATGTCTGGGCCATGTCTAGCGTGCGCCTATACAATCTGCTAGATGTCCAGTATTTTTATGGACGCCATTTAGCATTTTTATTTGTTTACAAGTTTACTTAGCTTAATTTATATTGCTAACTGCTAAGTATTTACACAGTATGAAAGTAAAAGTACTAAAATCTGACCTATACACTGCTGATGGCGTAAAGTGTGTCATAAAGTCTGTTTGTGGCCCTAGTTAGTGTGTAGTTTAAAATAGAGTAATAAGTTTACGCTGTGTATATTTGTATTCGGGTTTATGAAGCTTTAGCTTTATTTACTATGATGGTAATAAGTTATAACGATCATTTTTCACAAATAAGAAGTTATTAATTTTTCATGGGCAATATAAACGGCTGGCAGTTATCAGCGCTTCATTGTAGATCTTACTGTTAGTTTTTTGAATCGATAAAGATTAATTTTATTTGTTTAGATTATCGTAAGGGCATACACAAGCATTTTAAATGTACAATGTGCCATTCTAATCTTTGGAAAAAAAATCTTCCTCTTCTTAATCGGTTCCTCTTGAACTTTTCGGTGTCGAGGTATGCTTTTCTATTTCTGTATTAAGTTTCTCCACTCCTGCCTGTCGTTAGCTAATTGTTGCACATCTCTCCAGCTGACTCCTATTTCTTCTAGTCTCTGCCTCACGTCTTTTTCCCATTTTATTCTTGGTCTTCCTCTATTTATTTTTTCCTCCATCTTCATTTTTCATTCTATTTTCGGGTATCTACTTTTTGGCATGCGTAGTAGATGTCCAAGCCATCTTAATTGATTCGTCTTCATCTTTTTCTTAATATCTGTTATTCGAATTTTTTTGTTACTGATTTTATCGATCAGTCTACATCCCTCTATTCTTTTCAGAAATCTCATTTCCTGTGTCTGTTCTTTGTTTTTGTGTTAGTGTCCAAGTTTCTGAACTGTACGTGAGAATGGGTACGTACACAGCATTGAAAACTCGCGTCTTCGTTTCTTTTGATACCTATATCTTTCTTACTTATCAAACATTTATTAGTGGCATAGTAACATTTCGTCGCTGCCGCTATTCTATTATTCAGATCTTCCTCCAATTAACCATTCTCTGCAATTATTGTTTCTAAATATTTAAAATTCGTTACCTGCCTGCTCTATATTTTTTTGGTTTAGCATACCTAATTGTAACTGGTTCATGATTTTTCGCTATACCAAGGTTATGTTAATATTCATATTACATCTACGTAATGTATCTGCCCATACGTCTATAATCGATTATATAATAGTTGAGAACATAGAAAACAGCAAAGTCATAAATGCTATAGTATACCGGAGGACAGAAATAGGCAGTAATCATTATCTACTACAAAAATAAAAGCATATGAACCAAAGATGGAGATACAACAAAACTTTCAAGATTATATAAAAACAGATAAGCAAAAGCGCAAAGGGACGAACAAGGAAGAGTTTGGAGCATTTATGGACAGATTTTAAAAGACTTATTCTCAAGTCTGCGGAAAGGGCATGTGTGACAATGAAATAGTGTAGTAATACATAATAGGAAACAAACTGCCTGGTTAACCGAAGAAGTCAAAAGAGAAGTAAAGGAAAAGAAAAGACTATGGAAAAATACCTGATTACAAGCAAACCAACAGATTACGAAAAAAGTAAACAACAAAGAGAAAGGGCCCAACGGATTGTGCTAGAAGCAAAAGCAAAGACTTGAAAAAAGAATGGAAGAACAACATGCGAGCAATCAAAAACTTTTCTACAAGGTATAAAATAACATAAGAAAAGATAAAAACCATACATTAAAGCAAATAATGTATAAACAGGGAAAAATACTGACAAAAATTGGTTTTTAAGTAAATAAATTTTCGAATAATTTTTAATTTGGGGCCCATGCAATTTTTTTTCCCCGGGCCTGGTACGTCTCTTGACGCCCCTGCGCAAAGGCATACAGAAAGAATCTTAAATGTACAATGTGCCACTTTTTTTTGAAAAACTTTAATAAGATATTATACGTGAAATAGTTTTGTGTTTTGTTACTTAAAAGAGTTAGTTTGTTTTAAAATTAACACCATGGCTAGGACAGGTGCGTCTGGCTAAAACAAATAATAAAAAATGTAACACCGTTGAGACTTGTATTTTAGAAGAAATAAAGAGCATCCTTTGAAAGTGGCAATAGCTAAGTAATTGCTTTGCAAAATAACATCTATTAGCAAGATACAAAATTTTAGTAAATCGTGTTTTTTTAAGTTGTTTTTGTGTACAGTCCTATTTTTTTTAAAGTAATTCAGTCGAATCAAATTAATTTGTTTTTGGTATTGTATCGAAAAGTAGCTCAAACGGTTTTAATCAGCAGATATGTTGAACGAAACAGAATTAGAAACGATAAAAGAAAAATATATTTAAAACAGAGAAGCGCAACGAAATTTAAACTTTGTTTAAAGTAGCAGAACCAAAATTGAAAGGAAAAAATCAGTTAGTATCGTTTTGTGTGTCAAACAAGTTTTTTTAAAAATTATTAATGACGAAAAGTTTAATTATTCCAGTTTAATTACAGCAGCAAATTTTTTATTTTTTTCAGTATTTAAAGCGTCTTTCAGATATTTATAGGAACCAAACTCTTTTAAAATAATAAAAATAAACAAACGATTTTATTGTTCCAAAAGTGAAAATTAAAAAAGGCAAATTTATCCTTTTGGTAATATAAATAAACTTTATTAAAAACACTTTGCAATGCAATACCAATTTCAAGACTCTAATCTCTTCATCAGTAGCAGTTTTTTTAAAGTGATTGTTTTAAGGTTATTTACATTAATAAACGAATCACTCTAATATTGCAATAGTTTATTTGCCTTATCGCATATTTTTAATGTCCTCCTTTTGCTGTTTATTGGTTTTTGAATTGATATGAAGTAATTTTGTATACGGTACATGTTCAAATTGGTAAAAATACTTCAATTAACATATTTTTTGATTAAACAAAGTTTTCTTTTGTTGATGACACGATCAAGCTGCTTTTGCAATCGCCAGAAAACAACGTCGCTAATGCAAAATCAGTATTAGGTATTAAAAAACTTCACTTTAATGTTAGAAGTGACTTCACAAGTCATAGGTTGCTATAGGTTAATAAATAAACAATGTAATCATCTGCCTAATGACTTAATCGAATAATGAATGCATAATTAATTATATAAATTATAATATAAATGCGTTTGCCGGGTCTCATATCTGTGTAGGTATATTAGCACATTTATTATTAGGTTGTTTAAAATGTTTAAAAGTCTTTAGTGGTGTCACGTTAATTTTAAATATTTTTTAAAAGATTTATTGAATTATTTTTTTTGTATAACATAGTTACCTATTGTATTTTAATTGATTAGTAATTGGTGGCAACGCCAGACATGTAAGTCGCAAAATATGGTCCTGAAAAATCGATCAGTGTTCCTATATTTTTAATAAAATTAGCAGTAACATAAATTGCAATTTTTGTAATAAATATTCACAATCTAGATTTTTGTATCTGACTAACTATTTTAAAAATTTTGCGGCGGCATCTGTTAGATTATTCAATTGTTATTATATACCTATGACGACTGATTTAATGTTTAAATAATTTATTTAAAAATATTATTGTTAAAATGCCAAGTACATCCTGGCAGTTTATTAATTTTTTTTGCATAATTACAGCGTCTAATGACGATTTCAAAACATATTTTTTGAATTTTAATAGGCACGTCATGTTTTGCTTTTAGAAACCTTTAGAAACGTGCTGTTGAATAATAATGTAAGGTTATATTTTAAAGCTAGCATTTGTTAATTTTGTTTTGACACAAATTCTGTGATAACAGGTAGTATTGGAATTTTCTTACAAGTAAAAGTAATCGGAGACCCAATTTCTAAATACGTTACTTATCTGATAGTAAAATACTTAATAATTAAACAGATTCGGTAATTCTACAACAAATATATTCTAAAACTGAAATTATTGGTTTGTTTAATTCTTTGGTATGTGATTTTATGGTTTCACATCGCGTTATTGTATCGAAAATATATTTAAACGGGTTGCAGAAAATTGCTCGAAAACAATTGCTCAAAAGAAAATTGCTCGAAATCAGTTACTCGAAAAATTTTGTTTTCGAGAAATTGTTATTCGAGCAACTAGGCTTTTGAAGAACTGTCCATTCAAGGAACAATTTTTCAAGCAATAGATTTCGAGCAATTTTCTGTCGAGCAATTGTTTTCGAGCAATTTTCACCAAACCGTTTAAACCAAGTTCATCCATCCGCCCGATAATACAATACAAATGGAAACCTCCTCTTTATCTGTATGTTCACTTCTTAAGAATTGAAAAATTATCGTGTTCATCATAAAATTCGCTAACTAACAGGTCAAAAATCCAGCATTGCGTCCATAAGAAATAAAAAAGTTAGCTATCCAATCTCAAATACGAAGCAGTCTGCGTTAATTTTAGGCCTTCCCTTTAAGCATAGATAGATATAGTATATCCCATATAAGACTTCTCATATCGGCTTAAGAAGTTGGAACAACCCACGTACATACACAATCTTGGATTATAAACCTTAAATGATTTGTATGGCACAACACCTAAAATCATAATCGCATACCACATCTTCCTAATTGCTTTTCTTTGAGCATAATGACCATAATGCTGCAGTTCTAAACAAGTTCTCGCTAAAAGCTTATTACCTTATATACGCTATAATAGATTTTAAATTATAATTGTTTACAAGCAAAAACTTTTGGGAAACACTGATACAGATATTAATTTTCTTTTACCTAAGAACCCAATATTGAACCTATAATTAGGGATCAAATTTCGACTGCTTGCAATAATCTTCATGAATCCGCCTTCAATTAGATTACAACTTTCATTGGCGTAGACTGAATTGTAAACACAAATAATATTTAAAGAAAGAGACGGAGATTGTGCATTTGTTTCGTTTAGTTCTGCCTCTTCTTAATCCGCTGTGAGCAATTTTAAATGGAATATACTATACCAAGATTAATCCGTCTGTTGTTTATCATAATAAGAAAATTATAGATTAAAAATTTACTGATCTTTTTAGGATATTAAAGAAACTGGGCACCATATGCATTTTCTTGATTTTTAATTTAAACAAACATTTTCAATTCGGTTGAAAATTCCTTTTTTAAATAAATGTAACATTTGACAACTTCTTATATAGTTTATAAAAGTGTTGGTTTTGGATTTTTAAAATCGTTAAAGTGTTATTTACATTTGTATTAGTTCTGTCTTACGTGGACTATTTACAGAGTATGTAGTACATGGTCACCCACAAAAGGATTTTACGAAATAATAAGTATTTTGTTAGTGTGTTGGTTTATTTACATCTTAAGTATGTGGTTCGATTGGGACAAAGTTGCGAAATTTAGCACTGAATTTAAATCTAAAAAAAAATACCATAGCCCTTTTAGTTCTGAAGTTACTAGAGAAAAAAACAAAAAATGGTACATCCTAATTTTCAGATAGAGAATACGGTCAACAATTCATAAATTTGTTTATTTAATGCGAAAGCGTGGTAATGTTGTTACGCTAATGTAGTTTCGAGTAATTAATTAATTAACTATTGTAGCCGGAAAGATAAAAATTATCGTTGCTGGCAAGAATAGAGTTTTGTTAAATATTTTAAAGATGTGAAATAATTTTAATTAAAACCATGTAGATTATTATCTCGACTAAGTTAATTACTCTCCTATCAGCAGGGCCGTTCACAGGAAATTCGGGCCCCGGGGAAGCAATACACAACGGGCCACCTTTCCTCTTAGAAAGGTATAAATTTAAGACTCGCATTTTGATATAGACAATGTAATTCTGTACTAAAAATACGATTTTTTTTACAGTACATATTTGTAAACAAAATATTGTGTATTAGCTCGAATACGGGCCCCCTTGGCAACACCGGGCCCCGGGAATTAGTCCCGTCTCTACCCCCCCCCCCCTGTGATAGGCCATGCATATCAGAGTAGTTAAAAAATGCAACAATTATATATTTGGATTTTAATATTAGATTAGTATATTGGTTAGGTAAATATCGCTATTTATATTAAAGAAATAATCATCTACTTTTAAACATACTTGCAAAGATAAATTTAACACCTTTTTGTAAGTTGTGCACCCGTCGGTGAATGTGTTAAGGTAGTAACATTCTTAGTCCATTTTATGGAGCTCTAGGTAGGTATGTTTGTGACGTCCTCAGCAAGTATAACCATATCTTTTATGAGTTGATGCTTAATATTACTAGAATATAACACCGATTAAAAAGTAATTTGTGAAGAGATCTTATTTGAAATGTATCACTAGATACATAAAAACACTGATTGTTAACATAACTTCATAGCTTATAACAATAATAAGTAGGAGATAAAGATGTAAAACATTTATAACGAACAACTTTTATACGAATAACTTTGAAATATAATTTTTATAGAATCCAATATCAAATACGAAAGGGTTTGTTAAAATTTGTTTCGCTAGTACGTTCATATTTATAAGCAAAAAGCACACGATGAAAATTCCATCTTGACTTGAGCAAACGTTGATCACAAGAAAGTCTGCAGTTCAAGCGTACTAAAGAGTTTCTCAATAGGTAAACACGTGTTGGCATTGAATTATTCGTTTGAGCGTTCTTGCATCGTGGATATGAATTTATTATCCACGCTATTCTAAATTACTCTTGATAAAAAAACTTGTTTGCTAAATCATTCGAGTATGTGCATCAATCTAAAGATAACCTTTGGGTAGATGTTAAGTGGTTGTCCGCGTAATCTAAAACTCGTTTTAAGTTTCCGCGTGGTTTTATCTGCACGTATCAGCGTTGAAAATTAGCATTTGTGACAAGTAACACTTTGGTTTTAATTATTAGTTAACTATAAACTTGGATCTTTTGTGTAATTTTATAATTTCATCAAGTTATTCTATTTTGTTGCTTATATAATAGAAAATCAATGCTTTTTTGTATTGGTGGGCTGTAGCACCAACGATTAGGAAAAGCATCTTCACTTTTTTGGTTGAATTGTAAGTGAATACTTTTTTTTTTAAGGGGCAAGTTGAGAAAATGTGTTTGCTGAACTACTTTTTTGCGAGGATAACTTCGGTTAACATATACTTAATAATTTAATGATCTATAATATAAAAAATCATTTTGCAAATGAAAATAAATGGACGGCTAATAAATACCTCGCGCACAATCAAAAACCTTGTAGGATCATGCACCATGATCTTTAAATTATTTCGAGTTCCTATATACATCAAGCAATAGCGTCTGTTCTAATCATAAGAGTTGAAAAATCAAATGATAAAAGACGGCCTTTATTTACCTATGCCTAGCGACTGAGTTAACAAACAATTTTTTTCAATTAGGTGAGAAATTTATATTGGGAAATGATTGAATGATTGTCATATTTTTTATTAGATAGGGTAAATATAATTTTGCAGTAGAGAATAAAATTGAATTTTCATCACTTTGGAAATTTATAGTCCACACAATTAATTTTCCATTCGTTGTTTTGGTAGCCATCTTGCCGTCGGACGAGTGAGCCATTGCCTTAAAGATGGAACTAAAAACCATAACATTTAAAGGAATTATTTTCTTTAATCGCGTAGACGTACGAGTTATATTTATAATATGATTATACCAAACAATTTTTCATTTAGAAATTATATTTAATATTGTTAAAAAGCAACTTAAAAATGTTTACAGTTTATAACTCTTTTAAAACTAGGAGTCGTCTGTTTTTAAATTACTTAAGTATCAAAGTATGTTAAATTTATTAATGTTAGAAATACACTCTTAATGTTTAATTTAGACTTTTTTTTAGAAATTATTGTGGCTTACGGTCGAATTTTCAATTAAATTTTTTTAAATAATTGGTTTATCGATTTTCTCATCTTCTAGATGTTTTCACCTGCATATCATTAATAAAAATATTAAAAATTAAAATTAAACACGTCGATTTTTATTTTATGCACTTGTTTAGCAACCAAGAATATGTAGAAATGTAGATGTCTTACTACCAAGCAGTGTATTAGTCGCCTGATATAGCCTTTTTTAATATCAAACCACCTTAATTAAACTTGCATGTACTCTTATACGGTATAAAATCTGGCTCATGTAAATTTCATTCATAGCTGCTTTATTATCTTGATAAGTTGCAAGTGTAATCTACATTATAAAACTTGCTGCGCGCGCATTTGATTACTGCCATAACAAATTCGTGACGTCATTGACCACTTATGGTATCGCGTGGGAGGGGTTAGTTCGTGCGCATAGCATTTCGGGTAATTTTCTAATGGCATCCTCTACCATAAACCAATGCCTTAAAGGTTTCTATCCCTTCCATGCAACACTGGATTGTGTATCCCCACTCTAATATGTTGCTTCTGTCCCACTATTGGTGCCTGCAGATTATTGTTCCTATAAAAAATTTCTCCCACCCTAACGGGCAACCACGGTAGTTCTATTGGACACCGTAAGATGTCGCAAATACTTTAATCTGTTCAAACGGTTTGTGTCTATGATTAATTTTATTACAAATGTAAATTTGAATGAACTTTAAACGGTTTAAGTAAGTTTAATGAGCACTAAGTGAATTTCGCTTTGTTTAATTTTCCAACTTAAATTTAATAAATTTTTCGATAATAAATGATTCTTTTCATACTTAAACAGTAACTTCGTGGTTGTCAGTAAACATACACAAATACATGTCACATTCAAAATAAACCCACATGGTTATGAACATTTTTGTGAATAAATTGTTCTGTATTCATAAGTTGTTAAAAACATTTCCTGTACTAGCAGAGATCTTTAAACTTACAGTTTGCTATCAAGGTAAATTTTTCTAGATTCCTTTATATTTGTACCTCAAACCTATATTACAGAATGAAGAAGATAACTGTTTTTTTCTCCATAATATTTTATTGTTGGAGTATGTAATACAAATAACAACGTTTTCACAAATTGTTATTTGAATATATTGTAACAACAATCTCGTGAAATGAATGAAAATGCTTCAGTTGGAATATTCAGCGAATATTAATATAGAACTCATGTCAATTGTGTGAATCATTATTTATTTTTTTTAACAACATATTTATAAAAATTTGATTGCACAACAAACTTGATTAACAATAATTAAAATGATTAGTTATCGTTTTGAAGTTTTTTTTATTGTTATTAGTTAGTTATTAAACATTGGTTGCGCTTAAAATTTACTATTTTTAATCCTGAAGCGCCAATTATTCAAATCTAGATAGCAAGGCGTGACTACGCCCACAAAAAATCAATATCCTGAACGCAGTTCCTGTAAAATCCGTTAGAGGGTACAGCGTTTCCCCCTAGTAACACCTCGTTAACTGATAGCTTGTAAAACGTTTATTTATTTTACAATGTAGAATTTTGAGCTAACTTATATCGTACCCAGTTTATTCTATGATTATCTACCTAAGCCATATTGCTCAAATGGAATGAATACATTATTAATATTGTAAATTAAAATTAAAGTGAAAATTGACTTTGATTACACATATCTGTAAACAGTTAGTTGCAGATTTATAGTTAGTTTTAAGACCCCGTTTATTATCTTGCAAATTTATTGTTAAATATAGTTGACAAACAATAAAAATGTTATATTTCTTATTTCCTATAATTTTTTTTGCACGTATTACTAGATCTTTTGTACGTTTTGACATTTTGAATTTAGGTGGCTAGTTCAGCTTTTTGTGTTTTGTGTACTACAAGCATTAAAAAATGTAAATTTGGGGTTTGGTTCCTGTTGAACAGTAGCTAATTGCTCAAATTTATTTTGCAAAACCCAAATTGCACGATGATGCGCTTGACTTTTCAAGGTATATACATATACACAAGTAAATAAGCAGCTGTGTTTTTTTTAGTCTGATGCGATAAACTTTGTACCTATTTATAAAAATGCTTTACGTCATAAAGTTAAGTATTTTAACGTTAACTTGACGTTAATTAATAAGAAAGAAAACAATTTAATAAATCAAAAGATTTTTTATTGAAACACAAAAATGTACCTAGTAAAAAATTATTGAACCTAAAGAAAAATTAAACATTATAATATATCAACCACAAAAAATATACTAGCACAGTTTCTAATTTGTTTTTGTTGCGGTTGGTAAGTATATTTTCTTTCCAGTTTTATTCGTGTTTTTATTCTTGCTTAGTGTCCACAACTTTGAAAAGTACAAAGACCCATGCGAAAGCAGCTCAATTCATATCTGATCTCTTGGCAGTCTTGGCAGGAGACTTGCATCAAATTTTTAACGGCTTTTCGTCTACGTGGTTTTCCAAAGAAAACAGTTTTGAATTGATTTTCCCAAGCTGTTTACAAAAACGAGCGTAGATAAAATTGTTTTTTGCTTCTAAATCAGGGAACAAATATGATAACAACATAAAAAAGCTACAAATATTTAGGGGAATTTAACTACGTTTGTATATGAATCTTAAAATAGTAATTGTAATAAGACTTTAAGAAATATATGAAAATGAATCAAGAATGAATTTCTTTTACCAGGGCCGTTCACAGAAAATTCGGGACCTGGGGAAGCAATAGACAACGGGCCCCCCATTACTCTTAGAAAGGTTTAAATTTACTTTTAATAGTATTTGTAAACAAAATATTGTGTATTAGCTCGAATCCGGGCCCCCTTGACAACACCGGGCCCCGGGAATTAGTCCCGTCTACCCCCCCTCCTGTGATAAGCCCTGGCTTTTACATGTGAAGGTAACTAGATGTTTATGTTAGCAGTGGAATATTAATTACGAATATATTTGGTACTTTTTGCTATAGTCGTCTGTTAAAAAAAAATTGTTAGTGAATGTTTTTTTGTTTCATGGCACTCTTATTTTACAAGGTATTTTGCTATTTTTTTCGTGTTAAGAGATCAAAATAAATATTCTAAACAATCTCAACCTTTAGGTAATGTTGAATAGAGAGGAAAAAACATTTTTTATAACGCCAAAGACACCTAAGCCATCTTTAAAAAAAAATGCGCTTAGATGTTTTATTTTAGAATCAAAACGATGTCTTAACGATTATTATTGCATATAAATATCTACAACTTTATCTTTTACATTATTTTTTTTGTAACAGCTTTCGTAACCAATATGGTAAGATTTCAAAATAATAGCTTTTTTAGCCGTATCTTGTGTGCTATGGAAATTGTTATAACAGTAAAAGCATTGGTCAGTTAATCTACTAAATGGGTAATCATTGTCCCATTTAACCGACCTTCTACATATTACCGTAAAGTTGCCAATGGCGAGCCTTGAAATTCTAAAACATTATGATAAGTCTCATGTATTATATACACAAACTAGTAGCGTGGCTTGAAAATAACTGGAATTCTTTGGTACATATTTTATTATCTTACAACCAGCCCTTCGAAAGCCGGACCAACTCCGCATTTTATTAGATTAATAATTCTGAAAAATGCGTCTGCACCAAGGATATTATTATTAATTCCATTTTACATGCATGACTTACGAAAAGTAATAAATTACAGGAGCCAACCCTTTTATATAATATCAAGAATATATGTAATAGATACCAGCAAAGTTGGTGTTAGATGTCATTCACGATAGGGGCGTTGTATTGCTATTTATATACAGGATTCTGAGGGACAAGGGAGTCAAAGCAGGGATTAAAGTAGGGTTTTAATTGCCAACTGAGCCAACCCACGTTTATTTAATGGTTGCCATGAGCGCTGCGTCCCGTCGGTAAACAGTAATTCCTATGCGACGGTGGCATTTATATTACATCTACCAGTACTTTTACAATAATTTATACGGGCTTATTTGCATTTTGCAATTCGCCGCTGTCTTGTATAAAATGTAAAATATGAAAATGGCGTCGGTGAGACGCGCTAACGCTAATAAAATTGAAATTATTTTAATGTGTACTTACACGATTAATCAAAATCACGCTTATTATTAATAATGTTGGATAAATTTAATGGTAATGTTTTTGATATGGGTACCCGCTTTTCTCAAACTGATTTAAAAATTGTATTTTTAGCCCGTATGGTGTTTGTTATTGTTACATTGGCTGATATTAATTAATCAAAGAATTTATTAAACTATTAAGCATCAGGGCATGAGCATACATTGTTAATATTTCATATTAATTTTAAAATTATTACAGTATACGGTAGATATGCGTAAAAATTTAAATAGGTATGCTATTATTTTTGGCCAACTATTTTTATGATTAGAATTTAAAAAAAAAAGGTAATTATGAGGTCGGTTCAATATTTGTTTGAACATTTAACTTTATTGAAAAGGGTTTAGGTGTAATTTGTTTAATATATGAAAAAATTATTGTACAATTGTTTTTACTTCAAAATCGTCAACAAACAATGTTATTAAAGTTTATCACATATTCGTTATAAAAATAAGCGAAAAAAAAACGATTAGAAAACTAAAATATTGTTAGAAGTGGAATGTTTTAAAACACTATTAATAATAAAAACGTTGTCAAATTAAAAAACTACAGCGTGGTTTAATCTTTATTGATCTCTTTTATTTTTTGGTAATTTTATGGTTATACTACAACTAAGATATATTTTTTCATATATTTGGCTTACTTTGTAGTTATGTAGATACTAGTTAAAAATTATATTAAATGGAATAACAGTTGCCATCAAAAAATGTAAAAAGCCAAAGCTTGCATTTTAAAGAAGCAAAAGCTTGCATTTTAAAGAAGCAAATTTTTTATTACCTATCAAAAATCTAAAACTTAGAAGCTGCTCCAGTTTCATCCAAAGTTGTAAAAAATGTTCGAATCGGATGTCATGTTTAATTTATTGACTATTCAAGTAATAGAATAAGTGTCTCTTAACATAATGCCTAATTAAATTTTTTTTAAATGCTTATAAGAGCTAAAGTAATGATCGTTCAAAGACAAAAGCATCACAATATTCAGTTTTTAAAATTTCATAAACTTTTAAGCAATGATAAAAACGAAGATTATCATAACATCCCATGCAGATTTGGCTACAACGTATTTTTTTTTAGTATCTACAATATAAACCAAATTTGCTGCTTGATAAGTAAATAAAAAACAATATTTGACCAATATTTGCCGATAAATGAACACGCAGCGGAAATACCATAATAAAGGAAATACAATATTTAAAAAAAGGAGTAGGTATAACCAAGGGCGTCTACAGAAATTTATCCAGGAGGGGACAAAGCTTGCAGACAAAATTGCGCATACATGATCCCATCAGGAATGCATTAAAATAAAGCTTTAACCAACTTTTAACTTGACCCTCTTTCATTTGGTCAGTAAGAGAGTACTCGATTTTAGGGGGGGCAAGTGCCCCGCTTGCCCTCCCTTGTGGACGCCCATGGGTATAACAGAGGTACATAACGATTTTAGTTTAAAATCAGCTGTGAGAAAAATCGTTTCTTGAATATTTTTTAGACTGGTGTCGAGATTTTCGTCTCTTCTCTAGTAGATTTTACCTATATATAGGTATTATTTTTTTCTCTAGTGTATTTCTTAGTTTGATCTCCATTGTATTTTTTAGGGTAAGTAGTACTATTTGTACTTTAGAATGGGAAAATGTAAAGTGTCCCCCAATTAATTTAAACTTTCTGATGGATAAAATCGTAAAAATATTGTACACGAATTAATGGGCACCGTGGCAAAGCACGAGTTGTGTGATGAGAACGTATTTTAAACGAAACTGCAATTAAACGCACGCCCTCTCAGATAATGGTTATAGAGCAGTAACATTTATGTAGAGTAGAGTAACCCTTCATGTATTTAAACTGCATAATCTCCCAGTTCAGTTTCAGATTTGGTCGGCGCTTAATGCACGACATTGTTTTGCCCAAATAAATTAATCTCGTAAATAAAGTTCACCTACGATATCGCAATCCGCCCCTCCCCCTCGCAATAATAAAATCCAAAAATATTATGGACAAATCTAAAAACTTTGGCAGTTACGGTATATCAGTGGACATAACTTTGTAACTTAAGTGCTCTTCGTCTCTATAAACATAACTAACTTAATTTAGCGAGAGACATAAACCGGAACTTCCGGAATCAAGATAGTACTTGCAGTTGCCAAAATTTAATTTCCGTGAAATGGTCTCCGTATATATTTGCATTTCTGGTTCGTAAATTTTTGACAAAAATATCGCGTTTTTCGCCCGTACGTCGTTTGCGTTTCTAGAAAAATATCTTCATCGGAATACGACCATAATTACATTACGTCAAACTCCGCCCATCAATTTGAATGTTTGTCATAAATGTATGTCTAAACGAGCGTATTTTACGAGACTCAATTTTATTAAAATCTGCGTAGACATTTATTGGCGTCCGTGGCCTCAGTAATGCAACCATGTAAATAAATAAAAGTATAAGCCGTAGTACTATAAAATTATTCGGTGGAATTTACTTTATTGCAATTTCAAACGGAAAAAATTCTTTTTAGTAAAATTTATGTCCTATGGGTTCAGTAATGAGATAAGAAGTGAACGTAAAGTACTTGAGCGTTGCTTTCAGTAAGTTCTTTGTGACAATAATATGCGATAGCTATTTATAGTGCATGCATAATAAAATAATAAAAAGGACGGTCAATAACGGACTCCGTTTGAATTTGCTGTCAAGAAAAATACCAAATTATATACATTAACTTTACTTTGTATACTGCTACTGCATAACGAGCAACCGAAGATTCCAATTTGAAAAGGTCAAATGCCAAAATGATCAAGTGCGTTCCGTTCAAATAAAGGCGAGGCCAGATATTAATTACATTACTCAATAAAAATTACTGCTTTTATATTAGTTTCACGCACTCTCCATTTGTCTGTATGTGTTTCAGGATTCACAGAAAATTGAAAAAAGTGTTGTGCTGCTATAGGGAGTTTCAAAGCACCCTGAAATAACTACATTCGTTTGTTTCTGATTGAATTACGTGTTTCAATAGAGGGATCTAACGTATTGTAACTTAGCAATCCTGGGAAGATTTCAGCTAACTGAATCTGTTTTTCATAACAACTAAAAATATCAAAAATTCACTTTTCGTTTTTTCGCTGTAACTTTCCCAAGTCGATTCGGTTTTTTTTTGATATTAATGTTAGTTTTTCTTGTGGGAATCATATACGATTTTCTTTTAAATTTCAAATGTAAACACATTGTGTGAATTCGAGTTTAAACAAAGAAACCCCGCTTATTATAATAGCTAGAGTATAGGTTTCAATTTGACAAAGCTGCTAATTTCGGTGCTCATTAATAATTCGAAGAGAATTTGGAAATATCGCAAATGATATCCGAGAAAATTAGGAAAAAACGGAAAACTATTTTTGAAATCGCCGATAACTACCTTGGATTATAAAATATTTCTAATGTGTAAAAACATTGCCATGGCAACTTTTAAAGCCGA
The DNA here is from genome assembly GCA_947652605.1 of Elmis aenea. Classification (NCBI taxonomy): domain Eukaryota; kingdom Metazoa; phylum Arthropoda; class Insecta; order Coleoptera; family Elmidae; genus Elmis; species Elmis aenea. Next base: position 15,952,874 of record OX393576.1, read on the forward strand.
ATTGGATGGTGGTCACATATTGTTTTCAGGTCGTTCGTTTTTGTTTTATGACAAGCAACTTTATTTTTTTTAAGGGCGCAATTTTTGCTATTTACATAATTATATAAATAAAACAAAAACGAATCGAATTGGAAAAATTTTGTTATTACCATTGAATTTGACTTAAAAAAAATGCTTCGGCGATGTTTTTACACATTTGAAATATTTGTTTTCCAAATCAGTTATAGACGATTTTTAAAAATCGTATTTACCGGTTTTCCTTATTTTCTCGGATACCGTTTAAGATATTTGCAATTTATCTTTATTAATGAGCACCGAATTTAGCAACTGTGCCAAATTTAAACTTATATACTCCAGCCAATATAATAACCAAGCAAGATTTCCATGCTTAAACTCGAATTTCAAACACCCTGTATATATCTATCACTTAATCATATTATTTACATTAATGAAGAAACTATTCTTTAAAAAAAAACTGTGTTTGCAGAATAAATATTAAACCGAAATGCTCTCGCTTTGGTGAAAATACAGTCCAATTTGTACTTGTTTGAAAACTTTTGCTTAAAATCCATTTTAATTTAAAAATTGAACATAATTTCACTAAAAATCATTTAATTTGCCATAGAAAAGTTATATTGGAAAGAAAGCTCTATTATAAGTTATCTAGAAACAAAAAGGCAACAAAATACAAGTTATTTCTTCACATATAAAAATTCCTTCGCGAAGTATTCACCATGCCATAAAAAATTAAATGTGAAAACCAAAATGTAGTAATTCTATAGTGTTGATATTGGTATTTTTGATATAATTTAAAAAATGCGCTCTATTTGGTTGTTTTTAAACGCTAAATTATTTTTATTATGCCGGAAAAAAAGTACCTACAGAATTTTATATTAAAAAAACGTAGGACGAGTTTATTAAAATCGCCTCATTTTTGGTCAACCAAATTAGAACAATTTATTCACGGTCAATGGTAACTTTTTTTATTCTACTTCTTTGATAAATACCGTGTAATTTCACTTAATTCTTAGCGCTAATTAGACTAATTAGGTTCTCTACTTTTAATTGACTTTTTTTGTAATTGAAATGTGATGTTTCGATAGTTACCTAACAGCAATTTCAAAGCTCTAATTGCTATGAATTGGTGTTCGTTGTTTCTTTTTAAACATTTTTTTTTCTTGTACGTACAAAATGTTTCATCTTCTTGATCCAAAGTATTGAGTGTGTAATTGGTTCCAGAAATATTTGTTTACTTGTGTATTATAATTAATTCTAGTAAACCACTGTTATTTTTGTTTATCTACTAAGACATCTAAATAAATATGTTAACATACTGTAACTTAAATCAAGCGATGCTATCCTAGAAGAAGAACAAGCGGGATTTAGAGAATAAAGGTCGTGTACAGACGACACCTTTATATTAAAACAACTTATTGAAAAACGCCGTGAATACAACTTAGAGACCTGTTTAGCCTTTATCGATTTTAAAAAAGCTTTAGATAAAGTTGAAAGGACGAAACTTTGGAATATAGTAAATTTAAGGGGATATCCCCAACACTCTGATAAAGACGTTACAAAAAATATCTCGAACAGTCAATATAATAATCAACACCTGTAGAAGTCGCAACATTAAACTAAGAACAACAACACAAAGTGTCAGACAAGGATGTAGCATGTCACCAACATTATTTTGTATAAACATTGACCACGTGTTGAAAATCTTAAAAAGCGATGTGAAAACCAGAATAAAAATCAACCATGATAACAGCCTAAATATACTGCTATTTACGGACGACTTAACGATAATACAGGATAGCGAAGATAACTTACAAAGAGCTGTATATAAATTACAAAAGATTGTCAAAGAGTACAATCTCGAAGGACCAGTCCAAAAAACAAAAGTTATGGCAATTCGGGAAAAACATCCAGTGCGATCCAAAATATTGATTTACGAACAGAATATACAAGTATCACACTTCTGCTGTCTTGGAACAGATATCAGCTACGAGAAAGATAACAACATAGAATCAAAACTACATGGTTTTGAATACATAAGGGGCACTATAAATAGAACGCTAAAAAACAATACACGAAAAGAATCGAAAATAATAGTATATTACATAACAATAGTTGTAAGAAGCATATTACGCACGAGTTGAAAATTTGCGTATTTCCATGAGTGCGTAAGCTTTATAACTCGTGTTATGTAGCTTACTTTTTCTACGATCACATAATACCTACGATTTTAACGGCTTTTTGACTAATATACAAATATAATTACGTTGTCTTGTCAATTTTGACCTAAGCCTACATTGACATTTCTTGACAAGTGTCCGTTTTGCTTACCGTGCGTTATAACTCACTAACTAGGCATGCAGGCGTTTGACGTGAGTCTACTTTGATCATTTCTTTTAAAAAAACTGTGCTTTTTGTTACCGTGCGTAAGGATCCACTTACTATGCATGCAGACTGTACGGTAAGAGTAATTTACATTAGTGGTCGTAGAAAAAGTTATATAAAACAATGGCCACGCCAACTCTCATGTACGGCAGCGAAACTTGGGTCCCAACACGACGAGACAGGAATAAAATACAAACAGCATAAATGCGATTTTTAAGAAGAGTAAAGGGATGTACTATTAGAGACCAAATAAGAAACAAAGATATTAGAAAAGAACTAGAAATTCACGACTTGGGAGAAAGAATACCTACAAGAAAACAGGGAGAAATACAAAGAACACATTAACAGAACGGAACAACACAGATTGCCAAAGATTATAAGAAAGTATAGGTCAAGAGGAAGAAGAGAAATAGGAAGACCCATGAAAAGATGGGAACAACTAAAATAACATATCGTGAAAACAGAACAGGCAATTTGCCTAAGCCATGAAGTGAAGAAAAAGAAGAAGAATATTGTAACTGTTAATAATTACTATTTAAAGGCCATGAGAACTTGAGAAATTGAATCGAAAATTTAAGGTAAGATTTATTTCTTAACGATCGACCTTTAATATTATCATGCACGTTATCGTGTTAACTCACCATTTAGTTGCACAGTAAAATAATATATGTGTCCGTGAGTTTAGTGTTCTTGTGTACTGCTTGTTGTGTGTATGTAGGAGACGTAGAAGTCGAAATAGTGTAATTTTTATATAGTTTATCGTTAAGTGAATTTCATTTTTATTGAATAGTTCTGAACAATTACTTGTTAAAGTGTTTTGTAGTCTCAGGTAAGGTATTTTTAAAATCGCTGGATTTAAAATGTCCAATTGAGTGGAAATTTTTCTTTATATTTTATGGTATTGTTCGGTACAACGTTAAATCGTGTTTAATTATTGTTGAAAAGCAAATATGAACGAAATATAGTTTTGGCGGTCAACGTTCTGGGTCGGAACTTTGTCTTTTCTTGAACCGACGCCTGGAAACCGCTCATTAAACCACGCAAAAAGTTGCACAATTTGTAATATATATAAAAACTGCGGTTCAAGAAACCTCAGAAGCCTTAAAACTAAAATGAGAATTTTGGTTTCGCGTTGGATAACGTTAATTTCTCAACGTACGAACAAAACTCCTGCGTTCAAATTAATATTCATACCACAAACATTTTATACTTTAGAAAAACACCGAGCGAATTTAATTTCATTACGCTTGGCAATAAAATCCGTAATTTACGATAAATTATCTTTGTCAGAACAGTGGATGTTAATATTCCCATGTTCTTGGCATCCCCACGACAAGGTAATAACTTGATATGTTTATCAACGGACCGGGTCATATAATGCGACTGCGGAGGACTTAATACGTTAACCCTTTAGTTTATGTCCGTGCTTTGAGGGATCCGAACTGAACCGGTTTACTTCCAGAATTCGGTTTGAATACATACATTTAACATTTTATTGAGTTTGCATGGCTTACTTTGATTAAACATTCCAGGCAATGTCGATTTAAATGGCGTTCTACCAAAATGGGGTACCTACGCGTAATTATTTTCCCAGCAGATATTGCATCTGGCTATCAGTCTTCAGCTATTATATGCATACAAACTAGACCAAGACATTTTTAAATATTTTTCCATCGTACCTTGGTGACAATCTACCGTAGGTACTACATGAATAACGTCATTGCTGCAACACTTTGTTTAATTGATAAAGTCGTACGGAATAGTTAAACAACAGAATGACGTTTGGATAATAATTCCTACTTTCTGGTATATGCAAACAAAACTGGAAAATGATAACATTTAACTGTAAAGATATGTTTATTATAATTATAAGAGATAAAACAAAGTTACTCAAAGGATATTTTAAGTAATTTTACGTTCATAATGACAACACCAATAATCTTTAAAACATAAATAGAGCACTTAATTTGATTTTAAATGTTGGTTTGTCCCTTAAATCAGTTTTCACATCAGTATAATTGTTTTTGTCCATGTTTATAAACAATTGTTATTTTTGTGCTTTTTACCATAATTTTTTTAACATCACATAGTAGGGGAGACCGGGGATGAAAGTAACACGGGTAGGTTGTAACAGTGCCTTTAATTTTTGTTACATGTCGCCCTAAGCGCTTGTGTAATGTTTATTTACATCCACCTTTCTTCCTACCTACATTGCTAGTTTTTACATGTCTTAGAGGTTAAGTTTTTGCCAGCCAAAGTCACTATTTTCCGCCTAAAAGTTAATGCGTTGTGTAGAGTCGAGTGACTTTTAGGCGATCTCTAAAAGGAACAAAAAAAGTACCTGGATTATTATGTTCTAAATTTTTTTGGCTATTGGTGGATGCAATAAAATTTGACGTTGAAATTGTGGTTAATTTGTTTTGTGTACACTTGGGGTCAAAAGTAACAGTGTTACAAGCAAACCCAATCAATGTTTTCACTTGCAAATATTCACTCTTAGCACATAATTGGTGGTTTTCTTCGTATAGATGAGAACATACAAAACTTGTCGGATTAATTTTCCAATTTGCTGTATCTTTTTGTTTCACATTTTTGAATATTTTTTCATTTTGCTAATGTGTAGGTATTTTGGAATCAAATTTGGTTGATGAATACTAATATATTTACCCACTGCTTATGAGGTGTGTAAATTATTTTGCCGTTACAACTTATCCCGATCATTGTTACTTTTAGCCAAGTAACAGCTGTCTTACTACAGAAAAAAAAATCTCATATGCTTTACGACACATATGAAATAAATATCTTGGAAGGAAGACAAATGTCCAATCTATCATTAATGCCCGGTTTCTCCGACATATCTCAAGATCGAACTTATATAAGCCCGCCTTATATTTAAGACCGTCTCAAGATACCAATGCGTTGCACAGAAAACATATTCCGGAATCTGTTAGACATCTCAGCTAAGTTAGAACTCAGTTTGGCAACGTTGCAAGAAGTCGCCACATTTTAGCGGCAGATTGAAATGGCTAATTTTCATTGGCCATTTACATCACAGCTGTTAAAACGGCTCCCTGTGACATCTTGTTGTTGCTATCAGCTGTTAGTCACATATGAAGTTACAGTTCGGTGTTTATTATTTTATTTTGTGTTGAAATGGCGAAAAAAAAAAGAATAAATTATACCATGGAGGAAAAACAATTATTAGTTAGCTTGGTGGAAGAAAATAAATAAATAGATTATGTATACAGGGTGTTTGAAATTCGAGTTTAAGCATGGGGTTCTCGCTTATTATAATAGCTAGAGTATAGGTTTAAATTTGGCAAAGTTGCAAAATTTGGTGCTCATTAATAATCCAAAGAGAAATTGGAAATATCTCAAACGGTGTCCGAGAAAATTAGGAAAAACTGGAAAATACGATTTTTGAAAATCGTCTATAACTCCTTTGGAGTATGAAACGAAGCAACTTTTTAAGCCGAATCGGATGGTAGTCACAAATTTTTCTTAGATCGATTCGTTTTTGTTTTATGACAACCAACTTTATTTTTGCTTATGGGCGCAAGTTTTGCTATTTACATTATCAAATAGCATTTATTTTTCTAAATCCATTGATGTATCACACATGGTATTTTACTTTTTCTTTTATTGTCAAATTTCAAAAAATACTTTTTATACAATAACCATTATAAATCAGGTTGGCCGGTCATTGTAGTTTATGTTGTTTCCATGACAACCGATCAACAATCTAAAAGTTTTAAAGGCCTGTTAGTCGTAAAAATGAACTTTAATAACGAAGAAAAACGCGATATGCTGCCCATCAGAAAAAACAAAGTTGGTTGTCTAAAACAAAAACGAATCGACCTAGGAAAAATTTGTGACCACCATCCGATTCGGCTTAAAAAGTTGCTTGTCAACTTTTTTACACATTTAAGATATTTCACTCCAAAGGAGTTATAAACGATTTTTAAAAATCGTATTTTCCAGTTTTTCCTAATTTTCTGGGATACTGTTTGAGATATTTCCAATTTCTCTTTGGATTATTAATGAGCACCAAATTTAGCAACTTTGCCAATTTTAAACCTATACTCTAGCTATTATAATACGCGAGATCCCCATGCTTAAACTCGAATTTCAAACACCCTGTATACTCCAATTGAGGCTCAATTTGATCTAAGATCACAATAACTGTCTCTTTTGTGAGGCGAAAACGCATAAAAAAAACGATCGTATTTGAAATCCGTAAATGGACTTGCGCGAACAAATCGCCTTCGAGGAATTACAGGGTCGTACAAGTCATCATCTGCATCATCTATCATATTTATAAAGTCAATATCCATATTTAAACTTAAACCACAATTTAAACAACCATTTAACTACAAAAAAAGCAAATACAAGATACTTTTAGGTTATGTACTCCAGCTCAAGTTCTAGTACAGCGACTCAAGATGTGAGCTCAGCTCAAGTCGAATATGTTCTTAAAATTGTTTGGTGCAACACTTTATACCGTTAAGGCGAACTTAAGATTCAGCTAGATCTTAAGATGTGTCGGAGAAACCGGGCATAAATCAATTTGAATGTAAAAAACTTGTTATACTCTACGAGAAATTAAATAAAAACAAAAAAATGTTACTTTCATCCCCGGTCTCGCCTACTATCGTCTATTACAAAATATAAAGGCTGAGAAGGTTTCAAAACAGAAGAAGAGCCTGACAAAATACATTTAAAAGTTCTTTAGAGAAAGCGTTATTATATCAGTATTTTTAAAAATCAAGAAAAACGCAAAAATATAACATTTATCCTTTTTTTTTAACTTTTAAACATGGTACTTTTTATTTCAAATTTAAATTCAGCTCTAAATTTTGCAGTGGCCGCGATTTAACCAAAGTTATTTATTACTATTTTTAACTTTCCATCCTATTTATAAAACGCATTTGCCTTTAAAAACCTCGTTTTTTAATAAACGCAATTTTTTCAGTAAACTGGCAACAGTGGGAACATTTTTGAACGAAATTTTATTTCATACGTAATTCTGGCCAACTTTGCCCATAAAACCGCCGTTCTTTTATAAGAAATGTTATCTAGTTTCTGAATTGCACAAAGGTCCTGATTAGATTATAGTTACATTACAAATAAACATGATGCAAAATTGTTTGTGTTATCGCTTATAAACTTAAATAAATTCTTTTCGTTTTACTACTTACCAACTTAATTAAATTTATAATATTCTAAAAAGACGTAAAAGAAAAACGATTTGAAACTCTTTGCAAGCGGGAACATTATTTCCCCTGGGAAAACGGGAAAATGACATGGAAAGTTGTTTAAGCCTCATGAATAATATTCGCGAAAGAAAAATAGCAGGCTCTGCAACACCGATCTTAGCGACTTGTGAAATATCTTGCGGTATTTCACATCTAATCAGCTCCTCATTCACAGTTGGTGTATCTAACGAGATTGAGTTTTGCTGGTTGTACGATTTATTCCTGTTATGCATTTCACATTTTTTTTTTTTTTTTTTTTTTTTAAATTTTGAAATGCAACTAGTCAAGCTACTACTGACTAACGAGCACCTTAAATCTATCTTAATCTACTAGTTACTACAAATAATAGAACTCCTCCCCTCGGTGTGTCCTATTTCCTGGTTTCCACTTGGGCACGTCCCTGGCCTGCCCACTTCACTACACTACACTACCAAGCGAGCTTATACAAGTTCGAACGGCTTAGTTCGTTTTAGCCTTCGCACTATTGAAGCGTTGTCAAGAAGCTGTACTACCTCCACGTTGACGTGCCGGTGTAGTCGGTCCTCGTGCTTCTTGGCTGATTTCTTAATCTCCTCGGTAACATGATTGGCTCCAAGGTCTTTATGGATATCATTGTTTCGACAGTACCATGGGGCATTTACAATTCCCCTTACCACTTTGTTCTGAAATTTTTGGATGATTTTAATATTGCTTTTACTCGCACAGCCCCAGAGCTGTGCTCCATAAGTCCAGACCGGTTTCAGTATCTGGTTATATACTAAGGTTTTGTTTCGCATTGATAGTTGGGATTTGCTTCCCAGAAGCCAGTTCATTTTTTTATACTTTATGTTTAGTTCTTCTCTCTTCTTCTTCACGTGTTCGCTCCATCGAAGCTTAGCATCCAGTGTCATTCCTAGGTATTTTGCAGAGTTTGAGTGCGGTAATCGGTTGCCACCAATTTTTATTGGGATGTGATGTGTTTTACGATTGGTAAAATTGACGTGGACCGACTTCGTTTCGTTTAGCTTAATGCGCCATTTTTCTGTCCATGTGCTTATTTTGTTTATGGCCTGCTGCAGCTTGTTAGTTGCTTCTACGATGTTTTCTTCTACCGCTAACACTGTGGTATCGTCTGCGAACGTTGCTATTGTGGTGCCGTTAGTTTGTGGAATATCGTGGGTATATAAGAGGTATAAAACTGGCCCTAGCACGCTTCCTTGAGGAACGCCTGCTTTTATGTCTTTGAGCCCGGAATAATAATTTCCCTGCTTTATTCTGAATAGTCTTCCTGAGATATAGGATTTTAGTATTTGGCAATACTGCCCTGGTAATAACGTTTGCAGTTTAATCATTAGCCCTTTATGCCAGACCTTATCAAAAGCTTGTTTGACGTCTAGGAAAATTGCAGCACATATTTTCTTTTCTTCTAGAGCTTTTTCTATCAGATCTGTGACTCTGTGTACTTGGTCTATTGTAGAGTGTTCCTCTCGGAATCCAAATTGATGAGTTGGTATGATATTTTTTCTTTCAATTATGATCTTCATTCGCTTTAAGAGCAATTTTTCAAAGAGTTTGGAGATAACGGGTAGCAACGAGATCGGTCTATACGAGGTAACTTCATGTGGTGGTTTTCCCTGCTTTTGGATCATTATTACTTCTGCTATTTTCCAGATTTTTGGTACGTGTTTCAGCCTAAAGGTAGCGTTTATTAGGTTTGTTAGTTTTACAATCCCCTTTCTAGGGAGTTGTTTGAGAGTTAGACCTGTTATAAGGTCGAAACCTGGGGCTTTTCTCGAGTTAATATTGTTTTTGATGTCATTCTCAACCTCCTTTGGTGTTACCAGTGGGATCTCCTCCCCACCCTCCCGTGGTAGCAGCAGCTGATCTGTATTATTTACACTCTCACGAGTATATTGTTCATTAGGTTTAAATGTTTGTTCCAGGTGATCTGCGAATAGTTCAGCTTTATGTTCATCGCTTTTCGCCCATCTACCTTCTTCACTCCTTATAGGTGGTACTTGTAAAGCTGGTCTCTTCAGTTTTTTCGTAGCTCTCCATAGTGAGTACTCCGTCTTTTTTTCAGCCGATAGCCCTTTCATATAAGTACTAAAACTTTCATTTTTGCACTTCTGTATCTCCCTCTTCAGTTGTTGACTAAGATTATTTAAACTTGTCTTATCGGTAGGTGCTCTTGTGCGTTGCCAACGTTTACGCGCTTTTCTTTTTTCAGCAATTAGCTCACGAATTTCCTTTGGGTAGTTGTTTTCCCTTGTTTTCCCTGTGATGAACGGAGTGTTTTTCCATGCTGCTTTCTGTATGATTTTCATAAAGTTTTCTGTTTCTTCGTCCAACTGTTCAGTTGTTCTTAAGGGTACTGATAATTCAATATTGTTATTGATTTCTTCTTTAAACCCTTCCCAATCAGTATATTTGTTTACTAATGTTGGGTTGGATTCTTTTTTAATAACTGTTTCACTCAGTGTAAGAATTATTCCTGAATGATCCGAGTTTAAACCGTATTCTTCCTCGACATCTATATAATTTGCCGATATTTTTTTTGTAATGAAGAAATCTAATAGGTCTGGTATTTTTTGTACATCTGTTGGCCAGTATGTTGGTTTTTTTGTTGAGTGGTATTCACATCCATATTCCACAATGGCGTCATGTAATTCCTTTCCTTTTCTTGTAGTTAACCTTGATCCCCAGTTAATATTTTTTGAGTTGTAATCTCCACCTATTATAAATCGTTCCCCGAGGCTTCTGAGGAATCTTAGATAATTTTCTTTTTTTAGGTTGTATCTCGGTGGGCAGTACGCTGCAGCAAAAGTTACTGATTGCTTCTTAGTTTTCACCGTTACTGCTGTAGCCTGGATTTCGCTTGTTGCATATTTTGTTTCCTCGTGATGTGTTATATTATTTTTAATTATAACTGCGCTACCTCCCCTCGCTGTGTTTTGGGGATGTACCGTGTGGTATAATTGGTATCCTCTTATTCTTACATAAGTTTGATTAGTTAAGTGGGTTTCTGCAAGGAGACACACATCTATTTTTTGTTCATCAAGTATTACTTGCAGCTCTTGTTGTCTATGCAATAATCCGTTGACATTCCATTCGAGTACTCTTATCGTTTCACCCATTATATTAGTTTATTTTGGTTGGCTCCCCTTGTGCTACCCAATTCTAGTATTTTCACTCTTTCTAAAATTGCCTTGTTTATGCTATCTTGTTGATCCAATTTTTCGATTATCTTTGTTAGCATTTGATTGACCGTCATTTCTTCTTGCGACTCTTGTACGTTTACATTAGTATTTCCAGCTATTTGCCCATATGTTTTTCCCACCTGGGTTTGTGAATATTGCACTTGCTGTAGTTGTCTTGTTATATTTTCGCTGGTCTTAGTTTCTGTTTTTTTCTGATTCGAATTGTTTCTCATTTTTTGTAGCTCTGTTGCGACGACACAGCCCCTATAATTTGCCGGGTGAGCTTCACCGCAGTTAACGCATTTTGGATGGCTTTGTTTTGGTTTCTGGCAGTCTTTCGTGTGGTGTTTGCCGATGCACTTCACACATCTCGCTTCCCTTCGGCAATATTTTTGGGTGTGCCCATATCCCTGGCAGTTTTTACATTGTGGGATTACGTTTGACCTTCTTAGCGCTTCTATTGTCACTTTCATATGTAAAATTTCTTTTATTTCGTATATTTTCTTGCTATCTTCTTGTTTTTCAAATGTAAGCATGAAGAGTGGGAGAGGTCTTTTATCTTTCCTACTCCGTAATTGAGCTACTTGTATAATGGCGAAGTTTTTATTTTTAAGGTCTTCTAGTACCTCGTTTTCGCTCCAAGATGCATGTATATTTCTAGCCATGACTTTAATTGGCCTCGTCTGTTTATTTTCGAACGAGTACCATTCTATCTTACTTTGATTTAAGGCTTTGGTGATACTTCTGTAATCGTTTTCTTCTTCAGCATTAATTTTTATGTCTCCGCTCTTTAATAGGGTTGTTTGAAACTTAGGGTTGTTATTTTCTTTTAGATATTTGTGCATTTCTTGATATTTTTCTAGTTTCCCTACTATTATTGGTGGAGGTTTTGTTTTTTTCGGTTCACTCGGTACCTTTATTTCGTTCTTTTTTGTCTGTTGTTGCGTAGCCATTTCCGGAGAAAATTGCATACGTCGTTTTTTATGTTTTTTCACAATCCAGTCTGTTTCTTTGCTTAATTCTTCCTCGTCTGTAAAGTATTGAATTACTTGTTCATTTTGTTTATTTTTTTCCTCATGATTTGTATTTTGTAATACGCTTAGGTTATCTCTCAACGCTTGCATTTCTTTTTCCAGTTTTTCAATAGTTTGTAGCAGTTGTTTTCTTTCAGCTATCCACTCTGTACATTCATTATTTAGCGAAGATTGCGCTGTTATTTCGCTTGAGAACTTGTTTTGTAGGTTCGTCATTGTAAAAAGCCGTTTTAATTCACTTCTTTTTATCGCGATAGCACTATGACCTACCGGTCACCGGATAACACTCGCGATGAATGTTATCCTTTAAATTCGCGCACACCTGACACTTTTCTAGGAGCAATACGTGTTCACTCTTTGAACGCCAAACTGTGAATGCATTTCACATGAATAAATTAGTTGAACTGAACAAAAATATTAAACAATGGCGTGTGTAGGAGAACTAAATTCATAGTACTTATTGAATATCCCATAACGAATGAATTATCAGTGTATAACGGTCGGTATTGTTCAATAAACTATATATGTTTTACATATACATTAACAGTCACAATACACCTCTTATAATTAAACTGTTTAAACCTAATAAGATGCAATGAACACGTTTTAATTCATTTATTTCGTTATTATCTCATGCAATTATGGATTTTAATTATAATTATCTATGTAGTTGATACTGAGCACCATTTATATATACACAGCGTGATAAGAAATGCGCTGTACATACGTTGCTTTGTTTTCGTAAGAGTAATGCCGAGTTATACAAAGCTGTGTCAAAATTTGTATGTAATATAAATCGGTTCTATAGCGTCTGTTGGCGCTGTCCGATCCCCAGACTGTTTCTCCACTGTCGGAGAGCACTTTCGGCGATTCCATGTAAGCACACACAATTTTGTAGAGAACAGTCCTTGAAATTTGCGGTATATGCGAGAAAAGTGATGACGTCAAAGAAGCAGAGCTGGAGTGGCTATCTTTGCAGTCGACCTTGTTTTTTTTTTTAAGGGGATACACACAGAAGCTGGTTTCCCCCCATGATGAGTATATCAATAATAATGAAACTATGTACTTAGAGAAATGGTTTAAGTGTTTAAGGTGAACCGAATCAAATAAAAATTAAAAGTTTATTTTCGTTTTTTTATGAACCAAACCGTACTTACTTTTAGATAATAAGTAAAATTAAAATGAAGCCTTTAATTTAAAATGAAGAACATCAACACATGAATGACAGAATTATTAATTCCATTTCGATTTTTTTTTGTCTTTTTCCTCTCACTGCATTCATAATAATTATGAATAATTATTTCGTTCTTAAATATTCAGTATTCTTGCGTTTCGCCTCGTGTACCTGGTATTTTTTGTCAAACTTATTTTGTGTTCGTTTAACTTGCATATATCAATTGTTTCTTCATTTGCGAGCCATCATTTGAGGTAATTTTATCAAATAAACAATAAAGTTAAAACGTATTCTATTAAATAAATACGAGCACTTGTTAAGTTTCAATTCTGCTATGATTTTTATCCAAAATTATTTACCTTACGTATAGCAACACATGTATTAAAAAAACTTCAAAAAAACTTCGATAGCATCTAAGGTACCTACCTATAAATCAGGGATGGAAAACGTAACGTAACGATACCCGATAACGTTATAACAACAATTCAACTATAATTTTTTTATACAATAACGTAACGATATTTTGATAACGTTATAATAACCGATAACGTTTCATTAAAAGTTATTTTGTATCGTTATTCTCTATAGGTAAATTAAATTTTTATATGGCGATCTTTTTATTTTCAAAAGATATAATATTTTGTCTGTATTTTAGAAATTAAAATGAAAATAAAATATCTCAACGTAATTTTGTACTATTTTTTAAATTTATATTTACAGATCCCAAGAATAATTTTAGAGTTACAAATAACAATTATTTTTATACACCATGTTTCTTAAATAATGCAAAAAAATTCGGGAATTCGGGAATATCGAAAATTGATAGGGGTCTTTCATATAATTTTTTTTTCTTTAGGGTCTCTTTCCGGAGTTACAACCCCCTAAAAGGGATCGGTAAAATTGGGTTTTCATTTTATTTCTCAAATTAGGATACCTAAACGTAGGAGAATGATATTTTTAATCATCTCCCACCTTCACTTCTGAAAAGTGCGACCCCTGTTTTTTTTTTAATCAAAAGTTTTTGGTGGTTTGAAATCTAGCAATATAATTTTTTTTTTGAAAACTTTATTTATTCAGAAGATTTTGTAAATCTTTAACTTTTCGTTAAACCTACAGTTTTTGAGTAAAAAATTATATGAATGAACATGAACCATCAAATATTCCAATATAAAACGATTCATTTTGGTGGTTACCATGGTTTGTTTATGTTCATATTGGGTAGAAGAGTAGAACTGACTGGTGTAATTCATTTTGACGTTTACGCGGCAACAACGCTAAAACGCTCGTCAATTCTACCCAATATGAACAAAAACATCATATTCACTCATTTAATGTTTTACTCAATGTAGGATTTACGAGAAAAACTAAAGAATAAAAAAAGGTTCTAAATAAATCAAACTTACAAAAAAAAGTTTAAATTGCAAAATTTCAACTCACCAAAAAGTTCTGAATAAAAACCAAGAGGGGTACCACTTTTCAGTCGCCTGTGAAGGTAGAAGATGATTGAAAATATTACCATGGGAAACCTTTACCTATAAAACATCTACCAAATATCATTCTCCTACATTTATCCAAATTTGCGAAATAAAATAAAAACCTAATTTTACCGATCCACTTTAGGGGGCTGTAACTCCGAAAGGAGATGTCTAAGAAATTTTTTTTATATAAAATACCCCACTTCATTTTCGATAAGGAATCACCTCCCAATTTTTTTCGCATTATTTATGAAACACCCTGTATATCATAATTTATGTTATATAACATAACAATTCATTTTTTTTAAATGTTAGGTATTTGTAACGTTATGTAAAGAAACTAAATAATAAATAACTATACAATAACGTAACGATTTAAAATGTTATTCCATCCGTGCTATAAATGCCCTTTGTTACGTAAGCTTCGTATCTTGGTAAATACTAATTTTAACAAACTAGAGTACTTAGTATTTTCGTTAAAGAACAAAAAAGATATTTGTGTTAAAAAATGTTGTTATTTTTCTCTGCATTTGCAGTAAGTTGGGAACAGTGCTTAGTTTATAAACGCAATTCAATTTATTTCGTCTTTCTGCCCTTTTTTGTTTATTTAAACGTACTGTAAGACTGTAACCTTTATAATATCAAACATCTATGCAACGCAGTAGATTATTGTCGCCCTGTATATATTTGCACCCTAAAATTTGTATGTATAAGAAATTGCTAGTCGTGAACATTCATAATTACTCATAAACGCTTCTCACCGAACTAAGATGTCAATTGGACTATAAAATTTTCGCGTAAACAAATATAAATAATAAAAGGCATTATTTCGTTGACGTATTTTCTAGGGAGTTGGATACGTACAGTGAAATAAAACCCGCAAACATACTTACGGCATCAACAAAGGTGCTACAAGGGAGAACAAATTTATGGGGCGGTCCTTCTCAGCTCAATAAATTCAGCTAAACTTGGTTTAAGCTCATAGGAGTTGACAGTTTAGAATAATTGGCAGAAAGCAGCAACATAATGGTTGTCTTCTTTCTGAAGGTTTAGGTCTCAAGGCAGACGATTTACATTTCTGGCTATGAGAACGATTTTATCAAATATCATATTTTTTATAAGTTACAGGTTACCGTATATTTATCTTGATCTTATTTTAGGGGTTGCTTTTTGACAGCGAATGTTGTTTAGGAAACAAGTAGAATTTTCTCACGTTCTTGAATTGAAAATTTTGTTAGTTATATTTGATTAAACAAATATGAAGCACACCTTTAATGAGCACTCAAATGATTATTTCTGTCCTTGTATTAACTCGTTAGTTTTTTGTTGTATTTGTATTATTATTAAAATACTTTACTTTGAATTTTTGTATTCCAAAATTTATGAACTGGTTTGTGAAGCAAACGCTTTCTATTTTATATCTATATTAAAATCATAACATTAACTAAAAAATTGAGAGTTTGTAGAAAGACAAGAATTACAATATGTGAAATCGCATGCCATTTTTAAAATACATTGCAAAATTTAGTTTGTTGTGTTTTTGTGTTATTTGTTAAGGTGTTTAAAATTATTCATTTGTTGCCAGTTTAATTTAACTGGCTTAAATAAACTAGTTTTTTAAAGGCACTGCTTTTAAAATGTGTTTTTATTTACAAAATGTAATTATTTGCAGAATTCAACTTTTTAAATATTTTCATTATAGTTTAGAACATTTTATGAAACATTTAAGTTACTTGTACTTTAAAAGTATTTTAAGTATGTGACTTTTCGTGATAGCAAATGGCGTTACACTTTAATCATTTGTCCATGGCAAACGCGATACAAAGTAACAGTCTAGAAAAGAATGCTTTATTTTTATCACAGTTAAGGTTTTGTTTGTAACTGTGTAAGCAAAACCTCCTTGAAACATTAGAACTTAGACAATTTATAAATGTTTGAATACAAAATCTAATACACTGATTATTATTATGTGTAGTTCTTTCTTAAAGTATGTATAGAATGTTTAAACTAATCTGGATTAGATTAGATTAGAATTAAAACAAAAAACTTTTCCTAAATGGCGCGCCTAATTTTTTAACTATAGGTGTAGGTATACATTATTTTCATGCATCTTTTCCGTTTATTACGCTTGGCTTTATTATTTCACCTTCTGTTGTATTCATCTTACTAAAAACTTCAAATTTATCTTTTGAATATTTAAATGTTACCTATATTTATTATATTCTCCAAAATGTTTTTATCAAATTGGATTTGGTATTTTTTTTTATTGTTTAATACATCAAAAAATAACTTTATCAAAAACTGTATCGCCAATAACACAATAGCTATACTTTTTGAAATTAAATATGTTTTTTTTTACATATTCGTATTAAATAAATCCTTATATCTGTTTAAATTAAACACTAAAAATTTAGTTAGTAAAAATTTAAAAAACTTAAAAACGAAAATCGCATAATTTTTTATAAACCATTGACTACAAACTATGTTTCTTTTAAACAACACCATATTTTTAATAAGTTAAAAACAATCTTGCGATTTACGAAAGTTATTTTTCATAGTATTGCTTTTTACAAATGCAATTAATGCACATAATCATTTTAATATATTAAAACTGATAACAAACATAAACCATTTTAATATATTAAAACTGATAACAAACATAAGCCATTTTAAAGTTAATTTATAGCTAGAAATATGTTTTATTGTATATAATTTATATCTAAAGTTTGATAGTAACTTTGACTGCCTTTACGTTTTCGTTGTTAGTAGACCTCCCTAAGGTCTATATTTATCTAAAACAGACAACCCTTATTTGTAAAGCATATCCTTTAACGCAACCCATAAATTACACGTACTTATCTTGAAGGGGTGCTTCATAAAATGAATTATTTCTGGTGGATAAAGTAAACTTTGGACTACTGCCTGGACCAGATGCGCTCTTTGGAAAAATATGGCTGCACGTTTCTTGGGCTGAGGGTGAAAATTTACACAGAACAAAATTTACTGAGGACACATTGAAACCAAACGATGTTTTAAAGTTTAAGTATTTAAATTTGAATAATGTGATAGTTTTTTTAGTTTTATAAGTAAGATAATTTTTTAGATGTTATTATTCAGGTTATAATCAATAGTTATTTATAGTTGTACTATCGGAGCAGTTCCTATTTTAAACTGAAGTGGTTTTCTTTGTTCCAACAAAAATACTTATTTATTTGTGAATATTACACAATAAACAGTAATAAGTACGATTTCGGTGTCAATGTTAATTGAAATATACTTGTACACAGGTCTGCTTAAAAATTATTGTTATTTTGTCTAAAGAAGAAATAGATATATTTGCCTTAGATTGTGTATTAAATTTTAACATTTTTGGAACAGAATTGTTGATTAATATTTGGTCAATTTCAAAATGTACAGGTAAATTACCTCTGGATTAGTGAATCTGTATAATAATTGTGTTGAATTTCCTGTGTTTTAGATTCGAAGTAGCTAATAATTAATATTTTTTGATGAAAAACTTAGACAGATAACAAACACATAATGTCTTTAGTTTAGTGATATTTTGCCTCATATCATGGAATTTGTTTGTGTTATTTGCCATTTGCAATGTATCTAATGGTAGGTGTGTTTTTTTTTTTAATAAACACCTCACAGATTTGTCTAAAAAGTAAAAAAGGAAAAAGTAAATGAACACAAAATTCAAGTAGGTACTTGGTGTAGGTAGGTACACCAAGCCGATTAAAACTATAGTCGATATTTAAATGCAAAATAATTTTTTTTCGGATAGAACTGTAATTACAATTCATTGTTATTATTAAAGACTGTATGGGTTATACGTAATTCTTTGTTGAACAGAAATATCTGGATTTTATCATTTTGTAATTATTACAATAAAATGTGTACTTTTGCTAATTACAGGACATTATAAAACCTAATGCATGGTTGCTCAAAGCTCTGTCAAAATTTAACGGGTGATTAAGTCTCGGTAACTAAGGAACTTCATTGTGTTACTATAGCAACGATGTTTGGCGGCTTTGTTAACCTTTAACTAAGCGTTGTGCAACCGGGTAACAGTCAAAATATGTTTCATTTAGCAAATATATATTTTAAACTTAACGTTAATAGCAATAATCTGCGTTATTGTGCTTTAAATTAATATTATCTTATTTCAAAGCAATAATAAGCAAATTTCGCGTCAATAAATAAATAAACTGATTTTAAAATCTATTTAACTATGTCCTTTCTCTTTTCATTTGTTACCGTTTTTAGTAAAGCAATCGTTCTATCCTCTTGTCGGAAATACATAATAAAAAAAGTCGTAAAATTAAATGCGAATAAATTATCCATTAAAATAATTTATGTGTAGTATCAAATCTCAGCCGACTAAATAATGCAACAAATGACGAACTGCACACTTGAAGGAAGGTATATTAAATTTATGTCCAATGAAAAACCGATTCATTTCATGTTGACAACTTTAAACCCCATTAAATATACCATAAAGTTACTTTATTTTGCTTTAACGTAGCGATGTTAGTTTTATCGTGTATCTCCAGTAGGCTGTTAGAGGTTGTAAACCACCAAACACTAACTTCTGTCATAAAGGCACCTCTAATGAGAGTCGCGTGTGATTTTACTTTACTTCAGAAATGCCAAACAATTTTTAGGCAGTAAAAATCGCGATCGAACTCTGCTAACGTCTTATAACTTCTTTACTGGCGGTTAACTTTTTTTTAGTAAATTGTTACGATAATAAATTCATACTGTGCTGGAATAAATCATACGCTTTGTAATTTTGCAAAATTCTTTCTAAGAAAAATCAGTGGCGCATTAAAAAAAAAGTAAAACGAGTGATATTTTGTGTATTTAATTTATTACGAGAACTTACTAATAATGTAGATACTAATTGGTTTAATTATTCTTACTTAAAATTCTTTGCAGATAATTTTTTGATACAATTCAATTTTATTAATTAGCTCGCCTTGGCTATAAGACGAAATACAGCGATTAATTAAAATTATTTTGGTAAAATGTTATGTTGTATGTAGGTATTTGTTGACGTTACGGTTTTTAAGTTTAATGTATTTCATAAGTAATGTTTTAATTTTTAGTAAATTATTTTATTGCCTGTGTTTACCTTCACGATGCAAATTAAAGAAGCAAGTCAAATTGTGATTTATAAAGGTTGAATTATTTATTATAGTTTTTTACGATTTAGGTATGTCTAAAAAGACGCTCTAACATTTAAAAAAAAAATAAAAATCATGCTTGAAGTTAACTAAACTACAACGAAAAAATAGTTATTTATGTATCAAGGCCAAAAAGTACGTTTTGGCCAAGGTGCATATTACATTTTTTGTGCGATCGAATTAAAAACAATTTAAATTTTTAGTAATTTTCAAAATTTTAGGTTAGAAACTACGTGACATTTTGTCACTGACAGATGACGGCGTATGTACTGCATTACCGGCTCTCTCCTTAGCAACGGCCGTAAAAGTTACTTTTTCGGCCGTTGCTAAGGGTAACGGCCTGAAAAGTAACTTTTACGGCCGTTGCTAAGGATAGGGCCGGTAATGCAGTACTTTATGGTTTCTAACGCGTCCGTCAAACAGCTGTTTCTAGTACGATCGCACAAAAAAGTAGTTTTTTTTTTAAAATTGTATATAATAAACTGGAGCAGAGGAGCAATCTAAATTATTTGCTCCGGACTCCTCTCCAAGCAAAAACCCATTGCTCCACTGCTCCGTGCTTCGCTCCAAACCCCTGCTTAATGATTTCCAAATTTCGTTGACTAATATGCCAAATCGAAAATTGATTTCAGTCATGTTAAGTTTGTCGTCTGTGGTGCAAACCACAATTAAAGTGATTTAAAAATAGCTTAAGATTACAATAGAAAGAAAACTTCACCAGAACTGCTTTACAAATTTTGACAAGCAAAAAATGATTGACATAAATGCACCTTTGACCAAGATAATTTTTGATATCACGGTACTAATGAATAAATGAATCACTTAAATAGTTCAACAATTGATTCAAAGCTTTTTAAAATAAAGAAAACGCTGAAAAATCTTATTGGGGGTTTTCTGTATTTATATTTAAATAGTTTCTTTCCCTCATGAATCTATTTAAAACTTCTTATAATTTAATAAACATAAAGCTTCCTTCTACCTATGAGAACTTATTTTTTAATTGTGTTTATTATATTTACAAAATTAAACGCCTATAGCGCCGTTGTTTTGCAGGATAAGTAATTTTTAATTATGTTTATAATTTCGTGGTGTGTTTGTATATAATCTTGTAGCATTTTACAACATTTAATCGATAAGGTAAATGTATGAATCGCGTTTAAAGACACGTGGATGAAAAATAAACACAATTAAACAATAATGTGAACGGCTTTATTTATTGAATCACTAATTGAGTGTATTATTATGGCGTAATTACAATAAACTCATGCCGATAGCAGGTACACACCGTTTATGATTGGATATGAATTGCATTTGTTTAAAGTCATTGTTATAACCCGCCGATTTTTATTAAATTCGTTTTATTTTGTTTGGTTAATAATGCATTAGTAATTAAAAACGCAATTAACCGCGTTGGATCATTCAAAACCGCCCTCTATTTCCAATTTAAATGAAACAGTATATGTTATAAATAGTCGCTTGTTTCTTTTAAAATGTTAGCCAACGTTTTGAAAAACAAAAGCCGGCATTAAACTCTAAGCTAACGTAGCGGGGATCAAACGATACTTTGGCGTAGCAAAGCGCCCGCGTTCCACGTTCCAGACATAACTCAAATACTTTGTTATTGCGAGTAAATTGTACACCACGTCATCCTTCTGCATTTCCTACTAATGAATATGGTAAATACGTGCGTGGGCTAAAACTTAGACGCTGGACGGAACGAAAAATGTGGATAGTAATGGGGTAGTGCACTGTTCCAGAAAAAAACTTTTGCAGCCAATCGGACGACTAGATCGTAAAAGTTGTTAAGAAAAAATAACTCGTAACGTACAACATGAAAATATCAGTTTAATAGCACAAAAAATTGGCTGCGAAGCGATTTCCTGTGGAAAATTAGATTCGGAATCATTAAAAACTTGTTTATAATTATTATCTGTTCGCAGAAAAAGATCTCGTTGCCGATGTACAACTTAATAAATTACTTTTTTTGTGGCATTAACTTGCTTATGCAAAAACTATTCGTTTTATAATTACCTTAGGTAATTGTGCTAACAGTACTTTGTGTAAATCTCGTGTTCTAGTGATTTAATCTATTTTATTAATGAGTAATTAAATTACATATCACCGCTGAACATTCAAAATTTGCTTATAGGTCACTACTATATCTTGGGTAATAGTACCTAACGGAGAAAATGAAATATATAAATACCTAAAACAATTTTTAGATCCAACGTTTTTTCAAAACACATTTTATTTACTTTTATAAAACATTTACTAACTGTTCTCGATTTTTCATTTGCAAAAGCATTAGTTAAATATATTACTATAATTTTAGAAGCTTGTTGATGTTCAAAAGCTAATATTGGAAGGTCTCGTTCGCTCTTTGGTCCAATACTTTTTGTTGTTGTTATCTTTCATCATGTTTTGGAGTTTATTGTCCGCTACGATATTAAGATATCTGCTTCTATATGTCTTTATTTCAATTGGTATTTTTTTAAATGAACTTTTAACACCAGATACTGCCGCAGGTATCTATTGTTAAGAAAAACATAATAACAGTAATTTTTTTAAAATCTTTTTCCAAACTGCTGTACTTAGTTATAATTTAAGTAAAATAATGTTCTATGTAGACTATCTTTTATTTAATTGTCTTCTATAAATTAAAGAATTTGGAAAGAATATGCTTCTTTAAAAGGATTTTCACATCGAATTAAAATGTCCTTCTTTCAAAATTTTTGAGTATTTTATTTGGCTGACTCGAGGGGTCCTTATTTGTTGTGGTTCAAATTAGATTAACGAATAAAACGTTTAATTGTTTATCAATGGTTTGGTTGTAAAAAATAATTAATTAAACAATAAACTTTTTAAAAACAAAGCAAAGAAAATAGTATGTTACATAACAAGAGTTGTAAGAAGCATATTACGCAATAGTGGAAAAATTACGTATTTCCACGAGTGCGTAATTGCTTTACAACTCGTGTTACGTAGCTTATTTTTTCTACGAACACAAAATACCTACGATTTTAACGGCTTTTTGGCTAATATACACATGTAATAATTACGTTGTCTGGTCAATTTGGACGAAAGCCTACTTTGACATTTCTAGACAAGTGTGCTCTTTGCTTACCGTGCGTTATAACTCAGTTACTGTGTATGCATGCAGGCAGTGTTTGACGTAAGGCTACTTCGATCTTTCTAGACAAGTGTGCGTTTTGCTTAACGTGCGTTAGGACTCACTTACCATGCATGCAAGCTGTAAGAGTCATTTACATTAGTGGTAGTAGAAAAAAAAATTAAGTTGTCTTGCTCGATTTAAAAATAAATAAATATGTTAAACGACATATTTGCAAAAGAAATAATCATGTTATAGCTTTCTTTGTATACCATTTAAATTAAAAAAACAGATGATGTAAAAACACTATTTTATTAAGGTAAGAAAGTATGTTAAAGATTTGCAAAAAAAACGTTTTCGCCATCGTTTGATTTAATGGGTGGATACAATAAACGATTTAGAAATTTTATAAAAAAATAGTTTTTCCAAAGTCTTGCCAATTAAAGATCCAATTTCTTATTTGCACTATTTAATTTGTTTAAAGCAAAGCCAGAATTTTTCCTTCGTCTGTAATAACCGATATAGTCTGCATTTCTACTGAAAACAAACCACCCTGTATGACTACTTTCGAATAGGAACTTTTAAACAAGCAAGAACTAAAACACGGTTGTACTCAAAGACATCCTGGTCGCATGTCTCCTCTATAAAAGTCGTCTGAGCTCACGTATCTCCAAGTCACACTTCATATCGTCGGGGAATAGCAGGACACTTTATGACGTCACGCAATGGGTTGATTGCTTTCCTGAGAAGGACGAGTCAGGATACGATTCTGGAGAGCTTCCCAGTCATTATTTGCCAAGTCTCATCAGCGCAAACGTTGTCCTTATCTCGACCCTTCGTCATTAGGAAAGTTCGTGCTTAAACTAGCGCCGGGCTCATCAGTGTGCTGTGTGCGTTGCCTGTCTTTTTCTAGCTTTCCACGTAGCCATTGCTATCCCGCACTAAAAGTTCTACTTTATGTCACATTCCTGAGTATGACGATCATAACAGTGATGAGTGTTTATCTCATTTACCTCCATACGACATAACGATAGATGAAATATAATCCTTCGAGGGTTATTTAGGAAGTATAACTTCGGAGAACATATCTCTTTAATTAGTTATACAGGGCGATTGAAAATGTGGGTTTCGTATTTTATTGGTAAATTATTTTTTTTATGTTGGCACAACAGCTTTTATTCCCACAGCTTGTCACAAAAAATTGTAAAAAGGTAATTCTTTACGGAAATTACTACGAAACTTTATTTTAAATATATTTACCTTTTATTCCATTCAATCTTATTGTCAGACAAAAAAATAGGATTTTAGTAACACGATAGAGAACATTGTATAAGTATGTACCTACGCATTACGTTACTTAGTATTTACATACTCAATTAGCAAGGCTAGCAAATTGATTCTATAAAAGCAACACATCACAAAAAATGTTTTGAAGTCAGTCTCCATGCATTGCAGTATGACCCAACCACCAACCAATCATAGTTGCAGTCAAATGTTTGCGTTAAGCCTCGTTCCTATTACTCAAGTAACTCGAACTTAAGTAGCTTAAATTCAGGTAACTTGAACGCATTTGACCACTATGAATCTGATATTAAGTTGACTTGAACTATCCTTTCAAGTTTCAAGTCAACTAAAAAACAGGTTCACATTAGTAAAGTGCTTTCAAGTAACTTGAATTCAAGTTACTTGAATAATGTGTACGAGGCTTTAGCTAAGATTTAAATACGAAACTGTGCATACAATAACTGTGAGTGGTTCCTTTAAATGCAGTCTCACATTTGCACTTTGTATTGCTTGCATGGAGACTCACCTTTAATTAAAAAAGTTTAATTTGCTTTGTTTTTAAAACCAACGAAAAAATTCACGAAACAGTAAAATAATGTTTTCAGTGAAAATTTCCTACACCTTTCAAATTTGCGTTTTCGACCAATAACAAACTCGGATTTCCTAGAAATGACCAATAAACATAAATCATACACTGATGATATCCTTTTCGCAATTAACAGATTTTCATGCGTTTATTGGTCGTTTCTAAGAAATCTGAGTTTGCGATTGGTCGAAAAGATAAATTTGGAGAGGGAATTAAATATTTTGGTCTTGATAATGTTTTGACCAATTTCGGCGACCAGTAGCGTTACTTTAATATAGATTAAACCACACCCCTGATGCACCACTCTGACAGTACTTGTAAAATTTTACATAACATACATTTAATTTGACAGGTAGGTTAGGTGAAGGAAATTGTCTGATAAAATATAACTTGTGCATTGCAAATAATCTATAATTTTTGACAAATCTTCACTCATGCAAGTTGAATCAGAAAAAATCATTCATGCACTTCGCGCACTCGTCTTTTTTTCAGCTTAACTTGCATTCGGGCATATACCAAAAATTATCGATAATTTTCAATACACTTGTTATAGGTATTACTACTGAAAATTATAAATTTCAAGGCAAATTTTGACTGCATTTAAGTTTTTATAGATAAATCATTAAATGGATTTACAATTATGATGTTAGGCACCTAATTAAAAATGTAGCATCTTACATTTGCTGTTTGCGTGTAGTTTGTAAAATATTTCTCAAAATTTATTTTCTCATTAATTACACCAAAAAAGTAATCAAGACAATCGACGTAAAAATAAATAATTCTTTTATCACATTAAGAATACATTGCCGAGGGACAGCATAGGTAGGTATGTGCTTTTTAAGGAAGAATGATTCAAAAATATTCGATAAGTAATTATTGTAAATGAATAGCTGTATTAATAAGGATTCAATCGCAAAATGACAAAATCTGAGAAAATCATTTTTATTTAATACAGTGACTGATTTGAGAAAGCAAAAAAATTGCTTTTTATCAATACTTAATTGGTAGTAAAACAGACTCAATTATTTTTCGGACATTGACTAATCAAACATTCTATACATTTCAGAACTAGCAGTGTTAAATCTTTTAAGCGAAAACATTAAATAACAAACAAAATAAGCAAATAAATAGCAAAAAATCAGGGCGTATTCTCTTATTAGCTTTGGTTAAACCACTTATTAAAAAAAAACTTTTAATTTATTTTAAACGAAGTGTTATCTATATTCAAATTTAAAATTATTTTATATGCTTCTAAAATAAGCTATAAAACATATTCTCTCCAAGCTTTTTAAAGCTAAAAAATACCCGTTTTTATGTATCAAAATTACGGTAAACTATATCCAATATGAAACCAACTTAAAAATAATTGTTAATCAATTAAAATGTTGATGATTTTTGTCCTAAAACGAGCTGAATCGATGACTCGGTTCACTCAAAAGTATGAGAGTACCTACTAATGTACGAGACGAACAGACAATGAACAGCATGGTAAAGTATTTAAAGCTTTTTCAAAGAAGTCGCAGACGATTTTATCATATCAATTACCAACCTAAAACAAACGCAACAGACATTCTCCTCGTCTATATTTATGCGTGCGTTAGGAATATATTATTTTTAGAGTACGTTCATCTAATTTATCTAAATCGATTTGTTATACTGTTAAAGCGTGCAATAAAACGAACGATTTTTTTAACCGAATCCATTTTATAACACAAAGGCAATTTGCTACTGTGAAGCCAATTTTAATTTTATGGAATTCGAAGTTGAAAAGTTTATCTGTAAAATTTAATCTTATTTGAAAACTTGTTCAATTTTATCTCGCCGGTTTATAGGTTTTCGGTGAATTTGTGTTTCCAATCTCTAAATATAATCTGTGTTTCTGGCGCGGAGTATCGAGCAAAACTGGATTTTCAATTCGTTTTATTTTGTTGGGGATTATTCAACCGTTAGGCTCCCTTTATTTTTCGATTGGATTGAATACTTATTTTACGGAAAACATCAAATTGTGCCTTCGCCTTAGTTTGGTTTGAGTTCGTTGGTTAAATGGTCGGAGCTTCCCTAGATGCGACTACGGTCGGGTCAAGGGTGAAAGGTTTTATATTCTCTGGCTGTATTCCCTTTTGGCCTTTCGGTTAGCGTTTCCCTGAACAACTTATCTTCATTATTCTTGTTTCCGAGTGTGGAAGCCAAATGACTAACATATATTATACATTATACATTTTTGTAAATTTCATTACAAGTCTGCCGTTTGTTTTATACGAAATGTAGGTATTTAATTGTGGTACATTTTTTATGTCCAATGCTGCTTCTAATACTACTAATAATGAGCTATAGCTTATAGTATTTAAGTAAAAATTTCGTTTGTTAGCCTATTTAAAGTTTTAAAAATCTTATTTCGCGAAGATTTACCAAATTTAGGAAATTAAAAAACTACTGTATACTGTATTTTCTAGAAAAAAGCCCTGACCTTTAATGGGTCTTTAACTATGATTAAGAATAAGATATCCTTTTTTTAAAATTGACTTTAATATACGCATTTTGTCTTAAAGTACACCCAAGTACATGAATAGGTAAATGGAATGAATATACATACCTACATGCTACATGTTTTTTAATAAATTGGTTTCGTCAAGGTAAAAATTTGTTTAAATGATTTTATTGTTATCCAAGACTTAATCATTTTGTAATTTTGATGTGAAAGGTTTGATAATTTCTTGTTAATTTTAACGAAATTATAGTTTGCTTTTTTTATAACTTGGGCTCTAATATTTATTTTTAAAGTTCAGTATACAGATTTTTTTGGGGTTGCCAT
The DNA here is from genome assembly GCA_947652605.1 of Elmis aenea. Classification (NCBI taxonomy): domain Eukaryota; kingdom Metazoa; phylum Arthropoda; class Insecta; order Coleoptera; family Elmidae; genus Elmis; species Elmis aenea. Next base: position 15,980,371 of record OX393576.1, read on the forward strand.
TCCGTGCTTATTATCAAAAATCTTGGTTTAATTATTTTGAAATGTTTTAACTATTTACCAATCGCTTTTTTGTAAAGTAAATTTGCTTGACCAACTTTTGCCAACAAACAAATAAAAATTTAATAAAACATATGTAAAACTTATTCACATGCATAATTTTTTAATTAAGTCAGTTATTAGTTAAGAAAATATGTATTAGCGTGGTTTTGTTGTGAGTTATAATAACCCAAAAACACTGATCATTTTGCAATAATTTTTTCGTGTTGTTACCAGAGCATGTTGCTTGGTAACAGTCCGACACCGCAAACGGAGGGCTATTGACCTTAAAACAACGTTTGATAGGTTTAAGACAGAACCATAAGGATTTATCAATGCACGGGAGGTATTCGGTGGATACTATATTTTGCAAATGCAATAATTAATGACATTTTTGGTAAAAACTGGAAAATAATGCTGTCACACTTTGTTGCTTATGAACAGAAACCAGTCAAACTCGAAGGACCATAAGTTGAATTCAAGATAACAAAACGAAATGTTGGTTTCACTTACTAACGACTCATGGGCAAATGCACTCAGTTTTGTTCTTGCCTGAAGAAGTCCTTTATAGCAGAAAATCACAACGGCCATCAACCACAAAGACACGAACAAAATTCAAAATTTAAAAATAAAACAAAACGCACATTTAGCCCAACGAACGATACTTACCACACTTGGTTTTGTTAATTTATTATTATGACGTGATAATTACTGTAAAGTGGTAATTAGTGTAATTTGGATTTAATGTGTTTGAATTTCTATTGAAGCAAAAAATTATCATTATCATTTTTAAAATTGTAGTTGTCTGCAGTACTTATTATGAATTTTGCTCTTAGTGTATTAGTGAGTGACTGCAACTTTTACGGCATATAAATAAAATTTGATGCAGATGTTTTTGTTAGTCTTTTGTTTGCGCGAATAAAATATAACATTCGCTTCAATTTCTCCGTTTGTTATCGGTCGTATTGTAATTTTTTTTTATGTATCGGCCGCTGTTATTTATATTTTGGCAAAAAAACACTAAAATTCGTTTTCGGAAAGTTGTTTTTATGTCGAAACACAGAATTGTTAATCTGCAGTCAGTCGTAAACAATAATTTTGCATCGGCAGCGACGATGGCACCGTTCCGCTCCATTTCACTTGTTCGAAAATCGAACTTTATGTTGTAGATGATTAAATTTTGTTTACCTACTAAAACGAGATTTATTGCAAAACATTTTCATCTTATTACATCTGATTCAAAAAAAAAAGCAACGTATAAAAGACCATTACGGATATTGTTTCGCGGTGAATGGAATTATGTTTATCGTGCAGCATACTTCACTAACACAGTAAATAGGTTTGCACCATTTTCTGCTAGGAATAATTACCTATAATGAAATTGAGTCGTTTATTGTTGAGATTAAACAATTCAATCAGGTTTCTAAATACACCGTTTTTGTTTTATGACCATAATTACTTGGGAAACAGTGGTACAGCACGAGTACGCCATTTTATTGCTGGTCTTTTAAATGCGTTAATAACTCCCGTTTTATTATGCACGTTAAACGCGTATACTTCTCGATTTTGTATCATTGTTTTTAAGTGCGCTCCACTGTAGGGTACGCGCTGTTTACTCTGTACAAATCAAACGTTATTTTAATTAAATCTGAATTTGATTGTACCTCTTCGGTTCGTCCCTAGACAAAATAAAAACAAAATATTATTAACGAACATTTCCTTACGCTGCACTTAACTTAATTAAAGAGAATAGTAAAGTAAATATGAATGCCTAATTAGAAACCGTGCAAACCAAAGGATAAATGTGGAAATTTTCACAAATAAGTTGATTAAAACTTTTTTTATGCGTCTGTCCAAAAAATCAGTTGTTTCCGATCAATTTTTAGACTGGAAAATACATCTTCACTGGACTAGGCCTGAAAGTAGCTGGTTGCCATGGTGATGAGTTTTTTTTTTGAAGTTGCGCTCTCAACAAGCGTCATACCACCAAGCGAGTTTGTTAAGTTATTGTTTAATTATGGATGGCGACGATAGTGATTTTGGTGTCAGTGGCGGACGCAATAATTTTGCGAAAAAATTAAAAATAATAGAGTAGTTATTTACGTAACACACCCGTAAAGTGTCTTTACTGGACTCGTATGCTTTCAGCACTCGCCTACGGCTCGTCCAAGAACTGCCTACTCGTCCAGTAAAGTACCACTTTCCGGCCTTGTTACGTAAATAAGTATTATTTTTAATTTTTTCGCAAAATTATTGGCTAAACAGAATATTTTGTCTTTTATCTGTTAATAAAAGTTTTTGTTTTAATTGCACTAAAATGTCATGGATGTCGTTTTAAAGAAAATGATTTTCGTTAGTTTGACGTATCACATGCCAATATTTGTTTAACAATGTTTAAACCAGGGGTTTGGCGCGGAGCAGTGGAGCAATGGGTTTTTGCTTGGAGCAGGAGCGGAGTGCGAAGCAAATAATTTTGATAGCTTCACTGCTCCAGTTTATTATAAACAATTTAAAAAATATATCTATTTTTTCCTTTTTTCAACCTTTGAAGATCAATAATTTGTTCTTACAAACATTTATTTTACTTCACTTGTTTGTTAGGGCCAAATACCTATTGCAATTTTTGACCAACTCCCATATATCTCTATCCAATAAAATTAAAACTTAGTTTTATAAACATTTTTTTTTAATTCAAATTTTCTAACAATATTTGGATCATGGAGCGGAGCAGGAGCGGAGCTGGAGCAGGCATTTTGATACCGGAGCGGAGCAATTAAAAAATTGAATTGCTCCAAACCCCTGGTTTAAACTGTGCAATTTTTAAATGGTTTGTGGATTATGCAGATTTGCCACCGTTTGCAAATTCTGCAGTGCGTGGAGATTGGTTTGGTTGATGCCAACAGTTGTAATAAACCGATGTATTATACTGGTTTAGAACGATATATCCCGTTCTTAAACCAATAGACTTTTGCCGATCAGAAGCTGGTCGTTCAAAAAAGTATGAAACAAACGACTAGAAGAATGATTCTACTGGCACTAAATCATCCAAAGGCAGCAATTGGCGAACTGGCGGAGACGATGGCAAGCAAAGGATCGCCAATCCTCCATCGTAGCACCGTTTGGAGATGTTTAATAAAACATGGCATAAATAAATGGACTGCCAGCTCAAAATCTATGCTCGCCGACGAGCATTAAGGCTCCCCCAGACAGACGCGTTATACCGCTCGGTACGATACAATCGGTATGGGGATTACCCTTACAAGATTACCCAAAGAGAATCAAACTTATTTCGGACATACAAATTAAACCCCCTTGTCATTGCTAAACAGGTATATCGCGCTCATCATTGGTGTGGGCGCTTCCATATGCCGCAATCTTATTAAGATATCGTCCCGAATCGTACCGTACCGCCTCTGTCTGGGGAGCCTTTAACGTTAAAGGGGGGGACCTGGTGTCTCGAAAATCGTCATTATTAGCGAAGAAAGCTACTTTTAGTTGCATATCTGCAAAAGCAACGCCAAAACACGGGGCAGCAGGAATTGTTTGGGAACGGATTAAGTTTCAAGGCAAAATGTCACTAATATTAACAAATAGATAATGCCGACTTATATTAGGAAATTCTTGTTGAATGTCTAAACACCACCATGGACGCGCTCATCCACATATCTATGGCTACATCAGCCAAAGCTTTCCTTCAACGCATGTTCGCCAGACTTCTGTTCATTAAAAATCTCTGACAAATCATCATACATCGTTTGAAATAGATGCAGAAAACGTCGATGGCGGAGTTTGTTGCACATTCATAACATGCTAAAATAATGAACTTTTATTTATCCAATTTATTTATTTAAATTTTAAAATTGCCAATAGTTGTGCATACAGATTAATTGAAAATACATGACCTAATTAACAAATTGTAAATGAAAAAACAAAATTGTATACATCTGCTTCAACTCTTGCCTTATTTTACAGTGTTTTGTTTTAATAATGTCGAAGTACAGCAGTCAGTAATAATTTTGTAATTAACTAATTCTGTTAACCATCAACCGTAAATAACTAAAACAACTAGCACCTGTAAGATAAAAACTTATTTTGAGACGTTACTCAACAGGAACCCCACCGAGAAGGGGTCTTATATATTGCAGACACCGAAATTCTGCTTGTATTAATATTTTACAGAAAATGTCAAAAGGACAACACATTAGATCACATAACGAGCAGACAGATGACAAAAAAAAATCGTATAAAACGGCAGATCTGTACAGGATATGTATGTCTTATCCCCTAAGAATGATAAATATTTATTTTGCTGTGTTTGATTATTTAATACGAATAAGTTTAATTAAAAATAAATTACCTCTACTTCGCAGAATTTCTTGTCGAAGTGCAAAACGAGTTTTGAAGACTCTCGTCTCTTCATCACAGTTTTATTTAATTATAGATTTACACACACGCCGCTGTCATAGCAATGACGTTCATTTAAAACTAAATTGATTTAGTTGGACGAATGTTTTTCTTTAAAACTAAGTCTTCTAATTTTTGATTGAAATGTAACCTTCCTCTTTATAATTGCAACCATTTTTGTGCTGATAAGTTTCTATTGCCGTACAAATTCGTTTTTAAAAGTTTTTTTTCTGTTAACAATTTTACTTTGTACACTTTTGTACTTTTTCCTTCACATTTGTAAAGAGTTTTACCTTTATCACAGTTTATAAAATGGTAGTTTTGGTTGTTGTGTAACATGTTACAAGTTATTGATGAAGGCGAGAGTAGAGTCCTGCGCGGGTCCAATTTTTCGGACCCGCACCCGACCCGCAAAGCTGATGTTGATACCGCACCCGACCCGCGACTCGCACAATTCTGGTTTAATAGACCCGCACCCGACCCGCTACCCGCATAATTCTAAGTTATTAGACCCGCACCCGACCCGCTACCCGCACCCGACCCGCTAACCGCACCCGACCCGCTACCCGCACCCGACCCGCTACCCGCTTTATTGTAATTTGTTTGACTTTCACCCGACTCGCAGACTTGTTTGTCTGCTGTCCAAATCGGTTCAATCTTGCTGAATCGCGCGTTAGATTGTGTGTGGCAGGCTTTAATGAGTTAAATGCGAAACAGCATGTTCGACTTGCTTACAAAGCATTTCGTATTTGTATTGTTCATTGTGCGTTTGTACGATAGTATTCGTGTAAATACATAAAAATTGCTTCGTATACATTTTTAATCATATTTGTTTTCCAAATTATATATTTGTTGTTTTAAACATGGTAATAAATATAATAAGCAGGCGATAATATTATACAGTTCATTCATATTTAAAAATAGTAATAAATTCCATAAAAAACTCGCTTCACTTGATCTGTACCATTTTATTAAAAAAATAGTATCAGAACGAATACCCGCTTTATTGTGTACGAATGACCGATACCCGACCCGCTACCCGCAAAATTCAGTATGTTATACCCGCAACCCGACCCGCTACCCGCAAACTTCATTATTTAAAGACCCGCAACCCGACCCGCTTTGCGGGTAATTCGCGGGTACCCGCGGGTCCCGACCCGACTGCAGGACTCTAGGCGAGAGTCTTAAAACTGGTATTACATTTCGATAATAAACTATTCGAAAAAGTAAACCATGAATTTAGACTCGTTATTTACAAATGGAATTGTGAATGTTTGTGCGAGCAATGAAAAATAACAAGTAACAAAAAACAAAATGAGTGATTTGGAAAATATACCATCGGGCATTATAAATGCTACAAAGGATAAATTAAAAAATGCTTTTTTGAGTAGGTACCTATTTATAAAATTTAAAAATGTTATCTCTATTTTGCACATAACTTCACAAGTTACAAGTGACATTATGTTATCTCTATTTAGAAAAAAATGTATATTTTTTTTTAAATTGACATCACAGTCGAAAGGCTGACATTTTGGAAAGATATTAAAAAAATATTTTTATAAACCGGAACCGAACTCATTTTTGTCGGTTTTAGATTGCAGTTTAATTATACATAGGTATGTATACGCCAGTGTTGTGCATGCACTATAAAATGCAGTCAGTTACTTACATCAAAGTAATTTATTATTTCACGTATTAGATAACATAGATACATTTTACTTTAATGTAGTTGGACTGTGAGGCCAAATACGCTTTATCGCATTCACCTGTCTAACGAACTACTTACTAAGTAGCTTTCAATACAAATCCCAGTAAGCAGTAACACAGATTTTATCACTGTATCTCATAAAATCGTAATTCTGTGTTGGCTCCTTAAATTAAATTGTGCTGGAGGCTTTTCAGGTCAGTTTCAAGGGATTGCCGTTCGTATAGAGGTAATTTGGAATAATCCAAATGTTACCTATACTTAAAAAAACACATTTTAAACCGATCGGTTTTAAATCAAGTTTATAATTAGGCATTTAAACGTATGTATACTTCAATCTAAATACGAATAACTGTGCCACTTGCGCAATACACAAAACGAATGAAAGTTTTAATACGGAATCCATCTTTCACTCGTTCATTGAATTATATTATATCGTTTTTTAATTTGCTATTAACAATACCATTCAAAGGAATATTTATATGAGTATGGCATAAAAAGTGCGATTTAAATGTGTAAGAAATGTCTTTTTCTTTTTATTTGTTGTATGTAAAATAGTAGTATCAGAAATTATACAAGCTTTTTCCAACAAATTATTTGCATAATAATTAAATTGTTTAATATTCCGCGTCATTTACCGCTACATTTTATTTTGAAAAATTTAATTTTCAACCCTTTTCAAATGATTTTATGTCCATTATACAGCGTCAGTATGTCACTTATGGTTCCAAATGGGAGGACCCGAAATTTATCATGTACCGGTTATTGCCATCCCTTTATAGATTTTTATTTTTAGCTGGCACACACTTCACACCTGCTACATCGTCTCCCCACATTGAATTTATCAAAAAGTATTCTGTTGCATTGTGAAATGCCGAAAGGAATTAAACAAATACATTTAAAATTGAATTATCGTAGATGAGGATTAAATGCAAGGGTGAAGTGTAGCAGTTTTAAGTAAAAATCCTTACGTATCTCTCGCAATAATACTTAATCAAGAGTTACGCCAACAAACGCTATTGAAGTCAATATTATATCAGAGCCTTGATTAAGAATTTTATGGTGTTATGTTTTAGATTTGTTGTTCCACGTTAAACATAGGCAACAAGAAAATTGATAGAGAATATCACAAAAATGTTGGAGGATAAAACTAATTTGTTTGAGTACTATTATAGGTCATTCAAAAATTTATTTATTGAGACCAACAAAAATTTTGTTTAAGATCTATTAACAAAATTTATTTGCGAAATAGTGGTATTTGAGTTGACAGCAAATTAAAAAAAAAAAATGCATTTACAATTTTTTTATGAGCGTATAAGGTACGTATATATTTTTATGTGAATTTTCGTAAACATTTTGCACGTGGAATGTAAATTAAAAACGTCTTTTTATAATAACGTGATCCCCAAGTTAATGCTCCATGATGGCTCCCTGGAAAGAAGGGCCCACATTTTGATAAGCACTGTCCAAGAAAGTTCTTGATAAAAAAGTTTAAAAATAAAATACATCTTTGTGTAAACTTTTGATGTTAATTTAATTTATTGAATCATATTAGTTCACTTAGCAAGAAATTTAGTAGTTTAATTTTAAGGTTAAAATACATTGGGGTAAGAACTGGATAACTTTATGTGAAATTTATTTCAGAAACGCAATAATATGTACAATATTGTATTTAAAATTGTTGCACTTATTAATTTGCTGTTTTATAGTTACATGATTACATATACAGGGTTGTAAATATCTTATGGCTGTACATGGATATTATTGAAGATACAGAAATAGCTAAATTAACAGAAATGTGCAGTTTTGCAAGGCAAATTCCGAACCATGACAAATTTTTCTAATCATTTTTTTTTACTGAAGAAAAATATGACTTTCTGATTTCAATGCCATTTTTTTTATTGTTCATGACAATGACAGCGTTTCCCAAACTTTTTTTTTGTGGCCCGGTTTTGCTTACACTTCTCCTTCGTGCATGCTCCTTCGTGCATGACCCACTAAAATTTTTATCGTCTTTAATGGCCTATAGGAAAAATATAACATATTCAAATGTCCTTACAGTTTCCATATATTTTAATAAAGAAGCATTTACTACTACAAAAATTTAAAGAAATTAAACTTAAACCAAATAATTTGTTATTGAGAAGTATAATGCTGTCTGTTGCGACCCGGCTTTTTGTTTTCGTGACCCGGTGCCGAGTCGCGACCCACCATTTGGGAAACGCTGACTATGATATCAAAATAATTTCTTCGTATATTTCTCTCTAGATTGATAATCCAATTATGTAAATTTACAATTTTTGTCCTCCTCAGTTGAATAGTTAAAGCGTAAACTTGTATTTTTTTTATATAACAACTATAGCTTTTTTCTAATTTTCAATACATCATAGTTGAAAATATTTTATAAAAATTTAAAAAATTTCTTATCGCATCTTAGATAAAATCAGTACATTTTGATTCCAGTAAGTACATGTTTGAGTTGGCATAATTTTTGTTTCAAACTTTTTGTCGTTTAATTAAAGGCGTACAGAAAAGGAATTTTTAAAGGTTTTCGTACGCTTTAATTAGTACCTAATGGTTTACTCAGTATTCTGTACTTAAACATTATTTATTTCGTCTATTTATAAGGTGACCAACTTTCTTACAATGAAAAGGAGGACACAAATTAAAGAGCAAAAAAAAAGTAAATAAATAAAAGACACATTTTATGCATTGCAAACATTATAATATGATAAATGCTTAATAAAAACATTTGTAACTAACACTAACATGAAATTTTATGCTTACATGCCTATAACTATTTAAAGGAGAACTTCTCCATTGAATGAATATTTTTTAGCAGTGTATTATCTTCTAACAATATATTGGAAATATCTGAACAAGAAATGTCTTTCATATTGAATTTTACGGCAAGTGCTGCAGCTAGAGTATCAACATTCAATCTCGATTTCTCACTTGTCCAAAAATCATTAGCAATTGAAAAAACTCTTTCAACTGCTGCATTAGTTCCAGGGCAGCACAACACAAATTGAACAAGAATAAATAAATTTTCACATGGAATATGTCCATTTTTGAAATGGCTGAATATTTCCACCCATCTTTTATCAATTTCAACGTGTTGATTTTCCCATTGTATTAATTTTTCAGAATTTAAATATACATTCAGTCTTCTAATTGCTTCAAAGAGACAATTGTCGTCTATTTTAATATCTGGCAATTCTTTAGATAAAAACTCAACACAAGATTCAATATCTGTCCAACATACTGGCGATGAAGCCAAAAAACACCATTGAAAACTGTTATTTGAGGTTTGTTTTAGACCATTCTTCGATATATTGAAAACATGTTTGGTAAAAATTCTGCACTTCTTTGATAAACTTTTTCGTTATGCCCGGATTTGATTCCTTTAAGTCTGATAATTTTCTTTTTATAATTAAAGAAAGAAATTTTTCTTCAAATCGAGATTTATATTGAAGGATAAAGTCATTCAAAATAAGGCTAACTTCTGTAGCTGAAATGTGTTCACCTTCAATCTTTTGAATCGTTTTGTGAAAAATAGATGCTTGATTATCTACAAAATACATTAATATCTCAGATATTTCATTATTGAAAAACGACTCCAGGATTTTAGGACATTTGTCTAAACTCAAAAAATGTAAGCGAAAAGGCTCGAATAATTGTAGAACACGCTCTATAGCAGGTGTTTTTTGTATTCAACATTCGCTTCTTCACAAAATTGTTTTAAAGTAGCCACGCGAACGGTAAAACGACTAAAATACAAATAAATTGTAGTTATTATTAATTCTACATCAATTGGCATGGCACATGACGCCGTGTTGATTGCATTTGACAAAATATGAACATTACAGCCTATTCCTAGTATTTTCTTTTGGAGATTTACAGATTTTAGTCTTCAAATATCGAAAAGGACAAAAAGGAGGGCAAAAAGGAGGACACTTTTCAAGGGAGGACAGAAATGAAAAAAGGAGGACTGTCCTCCCTAAAGGAGGACGGTTGGTCACCTTACTATTTACGAATATTTTTCGATTTTGTTTTAATATTGTTTTGCTTAGAACTGGTTACAAAAGGAATCAATTCTTTTATATAAATCGCGGCTTTATGTAGTAACTGGTTCGTGTAGAACATTAAACTATTTTTTTATTTAAATTCTTCATTATTTATATCTCGTTCAATTTAAAAGATGTGAAAAATATCATTTGGAGGCTAGTGTACCGAAATAAATTATACTAAGTTAAAAAGTAGTTGTCGTTGGAACATTAGGCAGTGAGCACTTAACTAAAGTGATGTTTAAATCATTATATTTGTGTTACAATCCGACAATAAATAAGCGAGATATTAAGTGTTCTTCTGTATATTATGCTCCGCGGGGAGTTACAATTGGTAAGCATTATAGTATCCATATATATAAAAGTCCAGTAAAATAAAACATAAACGTCACAATGAAAGGACATACTTTATATAAATGCGTATCGGCTATGATGTGTGCGTGAGCGAATCAGAAACTTATTTTCAGTCATCGTGTGACCATGGGATTCTAGAGGCAATAAATACACTTACGAACGTGCAGTTGTGCTGGAAATGTCAGTTGGATTAGCTGCCTGTTAGTTAATAAGTTCAACTATTCCCAATTAGATACTGCGAAATATTCGGAAACCGATAACTCCGATTAAAACGGCCTATACTGACGCGGTCGTAACCTGTGAACATCATCCACTAACGCCCTATTAGGATAGATATAATTGTGTGCAACATTCTAACGTACCCATCGAAGAAGTTCAAAATCGAACCCTTAAACAACTTGTGTGGTAAAAAATGTTAATTATTTTCGTTATGTGAATGATAATGCGACATAATGAGGATAATGGAATTTTGTTTGGTTCATCAGTATGTTTAATCATTAACTGTGCGGCAATAAAAAATTGATATAGATCAAAGACTGAACAACGAGTTCCTTAAAAACAAAAGCCGTTTATATGTAAATACACACATTTCGAGATTGAAAAAAGTAAAAAGTAGTCTTAAAATACTCCCGAGATTTTTAGAAGTAAAAAACACTAGAGAACACAAATCAAACTTGTTTTACCTCCCGTCGAAGCAAGTCAGGCATTGGCGGAGCCTACTGGATCTCTCTGCATTAAGTATTCTCGTATCTTCGTCTGGCAGACCGATGGGAATATGTTGTATCTCTTCGAGACATGGGCGCCATGTTCACCGGCAGACTTGACCATGCTGCTTTAAAATTTAACCTACACTAAGCTGAGCCATTTTCAAGATGGTTTCTTAGTACAACATCTAAATAATGTACCTTATTCGATTGTTTCACTAAAAACGTTTTTGTTTTGTTGTTTTAAAAAGTGTGCGTGTTTTGTTTTGAACTGGACTTTACTTAGGAAATCGTCCCTTTCCGGCTTTCGAACAGAGTAAGATATTATTTGAGTTTTTATTTATTTAAGATTTTTAATTCTTTTTAATTTTTGTGTTTGTACGAAGTCAACCCGACCGCATGTAACCACGAACTAACTTACTTTGCGGGAAATATTACTTTTGTGGTTTTCCATAAACCAAGTGACAATAATCCAAAACCCTTATTTACCTGAAAGTGAAAACATTTATGCAATATGCGGTTGTGTCTATTGTTTTTTTCTTAACCATTGAAAATTTCTTCGGAAACCCCATTGTAGCGAAATCGCTTCTTACTGAAATTAGAGGAAGGGACGATTTTATTGCTTTATGGGCTAGTAAAAAAATTCACGCCAATTTGACAACGGCGGCTTGCTTATTTTACAATGCGCAGTTTATATGCAAAGTGATAGATATAATTTTGACTGATTTATGACAGCAAACACTTCGAAAGCCATATAGCGCGTCTCCGATGTTGTTTCGTTTCTGTTTGAAGCCCAACCCCTTTTAACAATTGAAACGCAGATTTTATGAGCTTATTGGTGTCTTCATTTTACCCGACAATTATGTAGGATCAACTTGACGTGCGTTGGGTTTCTGTTCCATCTAGATAAGTCCACATGCTATGGCGTGTGCATTCTTTCGGTAAACGGAAGCCTAGAGGGATCGAAGCAACCCCTTGGTAGTCGCCAGTTAGGGGCTGGGCGCTGGTTGGTTGAAAAAGACATGGTTCAATTCTCTTCTAATTCATACAGTGTTCAGTATTGTTAAGGCGACGGGAAGACATGTTTTTGTACTTTTATTATTTTGTTTTGCCTTGAGGACACTGAACCCTTGAGGAATGCAGCATATTTTCGTTTCTTGAGTGTTAAAGTGCACGCCATGAGGTAGAAATTTTATCTCGTCCATTTGATACCATGCAACAGAAAAACACACATTATATTTTGTTCCGTATGTATAACATTTTAACTTATTTTTTTATTTTCTAAGCACATCAATATCATCTTACCATATTAAATAAAAAATAATGTATATAACTTATAAAATTATTTTTTAACATTATCGCAATGCCCAACTATGGTTTATATTACGCGAAATTTGTAATATTATCTAAAACGGTATAAAACTGCTTTACCAAAATTAATGGGCAACAAAAACTTGTGTATACATATTCACAAGCAATCGTTTTTAGTCGGTAAAACAGTTTGAACATGCCTTTTATAAATAATTAAATTTTATTTAAAATTTTACGTCACAGTCGCGCCGAAATCCAGAATCCTTCAAGTTTGTTGTGTCCCATTTTCGTTATATAATTAAAATGGCATTGTAGAGTAGCAAACAGTAGTTCATTCATTTAACATTGTGTAATAATACTTAATTCGTTTTATGTTTTTGGTGAGTTATAGACTTTAAAGTTTGAGCCAGAAATCTTAATATCGCTCGAATTATTTTAACAGTTTCCATTAAGATAGTTCCCTCACATTATTCAAATAACTATAAAATTTGTATACGTTCGGATGTAACTAAATATAAATTTTTAAAACGGGAGCAATAGGTTATGTTGCCTAAATAAACGAAGAGTTTAATAATTTCTGCAAAATATATCACGAAAGAACTTTTTTTTGAGTTTTTGTTTGTTGTACAAGGTACATTACATATTCATGTAAAAATTTTAATTACTAGAGTAACTAGAAATGTTGTTTTATTCATACTTTTTAATATTTTAATGTTCATGTATACAATTCATAGATATTACAATAATACAAATAGTATTTGTTTCATTTATTTAAGTAGTTTTGTCGCTGTTATACGGGCGTTTCAATAAATCGAAGTTGTTTTCTAATTTTATTGCGTTTGTTTTTTACTTATCCTTTAATTGTTGTCTTAATTTTAAGTCAAAACAAATACTGTTTTTTAGAATATTAAAATGCTTACTTTTTGATGCATAAAGTAAATTACTTTAAAAACACGTTTTAAAAATACCTTGCCTTCATTTTTTTCTAGTCTCATCGTTCATGAGTTTATTAAACTCAAGTTTTTGATCATTCGTTCAGTGGTTTTAAAGATAAACGCATAGTAGTAAACAATGGCTTAGAATAGTCCGCCACCAAGGTAAAACAAAATCACATCGTGGTTGATAATAAGTACTCTATCTATACAATCAACTGCCGTTTCATCACATAATTTTTTTAAACTATTTTAACGTTTTTACATTATAAAATTACAGTCGTCCTTGATTCGATGCTTGGTTTACGTCATTATAAGTTTGTATTAATCTTTGTATCGTTTAAACATTTAAACGGTGTCTCAAAAACTTATTTGGCTTTACGTAGATTAACACTATCAAAATGTTTTTGCAAAAATTTGTATAATTTCTGAGCCAAAGTGTTATAAAACCCAAAAATTATTTATTAGGAGTGATTATAATTTATTTACAGCTAGAAGCACCTATTTTTATAGTTTAAATTGAAACGTAATAGTTTGGTTAGAGTTAAATTTAAAAATCATATGATAACGAAAAACTATCGGGAACATTATGAAAATCGGTATTTTCCAACAGCGCTGTTGCCGGTATGAATTAGCTTTGCTTATGCCAGGTGTTGCGTAGCTATTTCATACACGGGATTTTAATGAAAACCATGGAACCTCACAGATGCGTGGTTTGAATTTAATATCGTAGGTGTGCTAAGGATTTGCGTTATCAGCCAACATGAAACACGCCTGGCCACAAAAAAAAACATCATACGTAGTTGAATAGGTCTGATCATTTCACGGTAATATTTTCTGCTATAACGCTGCAAACACGTGCAATAGACATAAAACTAGTGTAAATTTCCTTCAAGGTTTTCATATTTTACTACTTGCCCTGAATATTTATGTTTATCGTGTGTTTCTCATATATTTAGAGTTTCGCGAACGACATCGTCTGTAGCAGTTATGGGTCGGAGATCTTGTAAAGATGTTCGTGTCACCATAAATTCTAAAAATATTGGACATTCCCACAAAGAGCACGTTAACAAATGTTTCTCGTTTATAAAATACTTGCGCTAGGATCAAATACAAAAATGCTTTTACATTGTAATGCACACGGTATTTATAAAATAATAGTAACTGATTCGCTTTTATTGGATTATTCAAAAGTATACTTTAACAAATAATAATTTATTGTCTTAGTTATAAATTTATTTGTCGAAATTTCAAAAACGTTCGAGTTATAAATAGGGTGCTCCAGAAATTATTACAGTTTAAATATATTGTTTCTTTTTTTTAAATAATTCCATCAACCATATACAGGGTGTTTCACTTTTCCATGGGACACTATTGCTATCTCCGTAAATAATGACAATACAAGGTTGGTTAATTGGGACAAAAGTTGGCTATTAAGGAGTGTATTTTAAACAAGATCTTGTTTTGTTTAAAAATTCCATGGCTTGCGTGATATAACGAAAAAACCGAAATCGATCAAAATTTTTAAACTTAAATATCTCGGCTATTGCTGCGAATAGACAAAAACGCCAAATGAAAATTGTTTTGTAGATTTTGTTTGCTATAAGATGGCGATAGTCAGATTTTTATTTATAAATTACCGTGCGAGATATTTGACAAAACAACTTTTTTTTAATGGCAGTCGTAGTAGGTGTTGACTTAGATTTATATATAATTTTTTTTTTACAATGATATAATATTTTACCGTCAGTGTGGTATTTAAATGACATTTGTTGATTAAGATTTTTTTGTTTTCCACGGCACGCTTGAAAATTTTGTGAAACCTAACCTATTTTAGTTAAACTTTTATTTTTTATTTCTTATTAGTTTTGCACTAAAATTAACTTATGATTACATCATTGAATTCAGAGAAATAATGTCTACCAGATTTAGTAAAAAAAAATAGATGGTGCCATTTGAAAAAAAAATTGACTTTCGTTTGACATTTAAGTTGACCTTGAAAAAAATTGAAATGCAATTCAGTTTATAGTATTTGAACAAACATTTCATTTGGTTTTTTGTTCACCAAAATCGGACAACAAATAACGGAGTTACAGCTTGCGGCGTTTTTTGTGTGACAGCCTGTATAATCGGCAATCGGCTCTGTTGCCGATTATTCGGTTATCGGGTTGTTGGCCGATTTATCGATTTTCATTAGATTTTGCCAAAGATTTTGGTAAACGCTTTTTAAACTACTGCAAATAAAAAACAAACAACTTGGAATATTAAATACAAAACTAAATAACTAAAGACACTTTTAATGAATATAGTTTACCTAATTTTGTTTCTCTTAACTTATAATATAGGAGCATAATATTTTTTCTATTCTCAAGGCATAATCTATTTTTTGCATTTCATTTTTCAGACGTTTCAGACTGTTTTATAAATTTTATGTATATCAGTAAGAACTTACTAATACGAAATCAGGCAATAATAAATACATTTTAAGCGTAATCTATTGTTTTAGTATTCTTTATTATTAGATCAGCTTTTATTTATTGCTATTGCCTTAAACTGTTAAGGTTCTATGGGCATTTTGTTCAAAGAGTGGGTCAGATTAAAGGTTAGTTAAAGCTCCTTTTTTGTCAATGCTGTATTACGCGGTGTAGCAATTGATACAATAAAGATGTGTGCGTTGGCAACAACTAAAAATTGGTCTAATAATAAGGGACCCTAAAACAGTAATCACTTATTTTATGAGTACGATAATTGTATAAGCCAATGAATCATATGTGAAAGTCAATAATCGGCAATCGGCCTAATTGCTTATTGGTGCAACCTTACTTTAAACCACATTTACCGTTTTAAAAACCAATAACGATTAATCAAATTTCGAATATTTTATATCATTGCATACAGCTTTTTCGGCCAGTTGATAATGTACTTGTATAAGGTTTGATGAGGTTATTTGTACAACAAACGAGATAATGAATTAGGAATGATCAGTGGGGCACATATAAATGTATGTTTTTCTTAATTTTTTTTTGAAAATGAAACAATTTATGTGTGAAACGGTCAAATTAAAATTGCACTTCATTTATACGTGGCGGTTCCTGTGAACTAAGTTTATCTAATAAAGTAGTTTTAATCAGTTGTGGGTTCGTTACAAGCAGCCAAACCCACAACTTTAATTAAAGCACGGATTTCTTAGAAATAGCTGTAATCTGCAGCGTTATCAGTTGCCCCAAAAATGTGAATACATGAATGTCTAAATTGTACCGAAAAAACATAACAGTTAATAATATGAAATTTACAAACTAATTATGCATATTTTTAATTTTAAGTATGCAATTAAAAAATCATTTACCTATTTTTTATGCTTTTCAGTTTTAATTCTTAAACATTACACAGCTTAGCGCTGATTTCTCAGCAGGAAAAACTGTGTTAGTTATTGCTAATGACTATTGTTCTAGTAGCGATACATGTAGTAGGAAATTAAGAAGATTTACTGTTTTGGCGTCACCTATTATTGAACCAATTTTGACACCATTGCGCCACCGCTCGCACCTCTATTGGAATAATTGACATATTGTTCAGCTGTCTTTCTAGCGCGTTATTTGAAATATTCCAATTATGAACACAATTTTAACTCTCTATGCATGACTTATTTTGCAAATAGAGCCCGCGCTAGTAAAACAGCTGATGAAAACAAAGTGCCAATTGTTCCAAAAGAGGTGTGTGGGGTGGCAATGTGTCAAAATTGGTCCAGTAACAAATGACGCTTAAACAGTAGATTACTGAAATTAATCTCTCTTGTTTATTTATTGTAATTGTGGGTTAATCAACTCATAATCGTCTCCTATTGATGAATTAGCGCGTACCTGTGAAACTGTTTAGGAACATAAATTGAATAAAAACGCAATAAATAAGTAAAGTGTGTGGCACTGAATCCCAGAATTCAACTTTTTTAGGCTTGCTTTTCATTTATTTCCTAACAAACTAATTATTTTGGTGTATTTACTCATTTTATAATGGATTTTTACAAATAGATATTAAAAGTATTAATAAACTGGATCACGTACTTTAAATTTAATTGTACCACATCATGAAATATTGTACTGATGACCAATTTTTGTTTTCAGTGAGGTATTAGATTGCTCGGTCTGTAATTGCTAAATATAAAACGTATAAGCAAATTGTAGTAAGGTTTGTTTATACGGTACAAGATTTTACGACTAAATGCAAGACGTAAAACGCAGACATGTTTATTGTAGTTGCTTGTTCTTTAAATACAGATCATCTATCCACAAATATTTATGTAACATATTCGGTTCGAATATAAGGTACAAAATTAGGTAAATTGTTTGTTAGTTTAGATTTAGGTAGACATAAATGGAAAACATTAATAATAATTGAATTTTTTTTGCAGGTGCCCTATATCGATATTTGCTCCACAGTACGAAAGACAAATTTGTCTATGTAAGGTATGTAATATTTTTAAAAATTTTTGTTCGGAGCGTGTATTTTTGTTTTTCATAGCTACAGCGCACATGTATAGAATAATACGAATATTTGCTTTATACTTGTACATATTTGCTTAATTTTTTTGTTATCAAATTCTATATCTAGCTATTTTAAATGAACAGAATTTATTTTGCATGAAAACCCGAACAATTACATATTTTACGAAATTATGTGCAAGATAAACAAGTTCACGTGTAAATAATTCATGTAATTGTACTAATTACTCCCTTATATTCTCATTTAATACGATCTTTCATCAAGCAGTTAATGTAAATTCTCAAGCTTCTAAAAAATTTCGTGAGTTGATATGCCGTGCTGGCAGCTGGTTTTTTAATTACAATAAATTCTGTTTCCTAGAACTCATTTCAGAATATACACGAACTAATAAGATTCATGTTTTTCGTATTATACCCGAATTTAATTCCTAAATAACCGGCTTATTTGATCTGGCATGAATAAATTTATACACGACGCTCTAAAAGTTCAGCGTCAATTTTGTTTTTCGAGTGAATATTGAAAATATTTTTGCTTGTAATATTGACTTAAAAAATTAGTAAATTGCTTAGCAACTATAGATATAGGGAGTCCAAAATTCGAGGCTCAGCAAGTGAATTTCATAAGACGTTTAAATTATGGCAAAGTTGCGAAGTTTGATGCTTAATTTAAGTTTGAATTAAGTACAATAAAGTTTATTTAAGAAAAACTTTAAAAAATTGTTTTTGTATATTTATAAATTGAAATACCATAATTTTTAGAGATATCAAAAAAATAAAACTGTATATTGAAGCAACTTTATTCTTTATACGCTGCTCTAATTAGATTTTGCGTATCTTGATTGGATTTTTAAAGGTTTTTTAATACGTGGTTTCTAATGACATGAATAAATTGTCCTAATTTGGAAATAAATTATATTTAGAAAAGACATCGTTAAAGATCTTGCCTTATTAATCAATGTGGTTTAAGTAAAATAAATTATAAAATTTAAGATGTCGTTAATATTCAATTAATAAAGAAAATTGTTGCCTGATGAGATGACAAAAAAGAATATTTTGTTAATAATTAATATTCTTTACTTATGCACTTAGGTATACAGGTTAAAATTGGTATTGCCGAACAACTTGTGACTTGACTAAAAATTAATTAGGACAGTTTTAACATAAGAACCATGTTTCTACATACCTTGACCCTTAAAACTTCAAAATAAAGGCATTATCGGCTTTTGAAAACCTGCTAATGGGAACACGGGGTAAGCTTTGGTTAACTACAGAACTAACCCTACCGTGTATCACACGAATCATGCGTTTTGTATTCTTGCGCTGTCTATAAACCTTATCCAGTCAAGTATTTTTTGTAGATAAAAATTGGACGTTCACCGACAAAATTAGTTTGTGTTACTTTAATCGTTCCCGTTTCCGTTAAAAAAAAAATCGATTGACATCGTTATTTTGTTTTTGTTTGAAATTTTTCATTCTGTTCTCATCCTCGAAAAAAACTAAATTAAAAAAGAGTCGGGAGGGGGTACTTTTCTCGACTTCCGACTCCTCAAAAAAGCTCCGACTTCTCGACTTACGACTCCCGACTCCGACTCCCCATCTCTGGCTTTACAAACCCCGTCTATTCATCGGTAGATTTTAAATAAATAAATAAGAAATCCACCAGTTAAGGGATGGTAGTCTCAAAGTTGATCAGGATATTCTTTAAGGAAAGTTTAGTGATTTGTTAACCAAATTACATACTTTTATGTTTAAAATCAATCACTTAAATAACTCGAACATTTATGTAATAAAAATTGATTTTTATTATTTTGTACAGCGACGTTTTGTGCAATAAACAATTCTCAATAAGTTTTATTGATGATGTCATCTGTGCGTACTTGTTAAAGTGTTTTTTCTCTTGAAATGTCGAGGTTTAATTACTATTTCTGTTGCATTCAACAGCACTAGCAAATTTAACACGGTAATCACGTATGCATTTACAGTTTTTCAAGCACCTTGCATAAAATTTATGCTGATTTATTCCTGCTATACCTGGAAAATGTATTTTGCACTCCCATCTTGCATTCTGTAATCATGTATGATGCATTATTTAGATATATCAGAGCCCGAAAGGCAAGGCCATAAATATTATTGAATATAATTTACAACCTACTCTACCTGTATATAAAATGCCGACCTACTCGCCACCAGCATATAGTTAGTCTGAAATTTACTTCACGTCGCGTTATCTCCTATTCATTCCCATAATTGTAGAGTGTTATGGCCTTAAAAACGTGGAGTGCATTTTTCATTGATAATGCTAACATGTTCATTTGCTTGCAATTTGCAACAAAGTTGCGATGATGATTATCTGGTCTTGGGTTTGTGTTGCAGATGAAGTTACACGAACCACGTCGTTATTATTTATTTATTTTTCGCTATTAAAATGCACGCCTCTAATTTACGGAATGCACACGTTTTAAACTATGCATAATTAATATTATAAACAAGCGCCTAATTAAACCATCTCTTTTATGATTATGGAAATAACACCCATAATTTTTTTATATTTTATGGTACGTTCGTTGTCTGCTATTCGGACAATTACAAAAATTTTAAATATTGTTGCAGTTTTCGTTCCCGCATTTTTAAAACCTTAGTCGTTAAATATATTCTAGAATTATGAAAGGCGAGCATATTTTTATTTTTCTGTTCTAGAAAAATGTATATAACAAAGACACTGCGATAATAATTATTTTTTTAAAGATCGTATAGGTACTTTAAGTTGCCAAATTATCAAGTTATGAATTAAATAACGTAGAAAAATATGTCCCAGCTTCATGACTCTTGTAGTCTTATAAGAATTTTTGTTTTAAGTCACTTTTCAAAGTTCTTTATCTATGAGCCGTTTATTTTGAAAATGGCATAGGTCTCTTTTGCGAAATACAAGTTCAAGCTGTTTACGATTACAAAACTGTGTGGTATTAATATCTTCAAACATTTTACTTGCAATTTCTTTCAAAATCATCACGATTTTTGCCAATAGAAATTTTATTGTCAAACAGAAGTGCAAATACATTTATTTTGAAAATGACAGAATGATGGATTTGCTTCCCTATCCTACCCCTATATACCACAATTTACTACAGTTATTTTACAAATTGAAAACAGAGTGAAATGTTTAAAGACTTCATCACTCCTGTTAGTGACAATGATTCAATATATGAATAAAGTTTTATATGAAATAAGTTTTTTAAAATCAATTATACTTTACTTGTATTTCAAAATGTACTGATGAATTTACTTAATACTTTTGTGTTTTGGGAACATCAATGATAATGAAAAAAACTTGAATAAACTTATAAAGAAATACATTATATAAATTATGGTTTGGTGAAAATTGCTTGAAAACCTCGAGCAATGGTTACAATACAATTGCTCGAAAAATTGTTCCTCGAATGGAAAGTTCCTCGAAAGACTAGTTGCTCGAATAACAATTTCTAGAAAAGAAAATTGCTCGAAAAAATGAAATAAGTTACCTACCTAAAAAACATTTATTAAATTTATATAAATACAAAATAAGTAATTAATAATGAACTAGAAAAGTTGTTTACATTTGTTTAAAAAGTTATGACACAAACTTACCCTTTTTTAAATGGAAGCTATATTTGGCTATGACCTATTTAAATTCTTTATGTTTTATTTATTCCAAATATATAGGGATTAATGTAGTTATTTTCAATAATGCGCAAGTTACAAAGGTTTTTTAGTTTTTCTTTTTTAAGATAAACAAAGTAGGCTGTGAAAAAAAAAACAAAGTGTAAAATCTTTTATTCGAGCAACTAAGCTGTCGAGAAACTTTGCATTCGACGAACAATTTTTGAGCAATTCTTTTCGAGCAATTTTCCGCAATCCATAAATTACTTTTAGGTATTATATAGTTTACTGATTAATTTTTATTAAATTACTGCCTTATCAAACATCACTTCAGTAAAACACATCGGACAAAATCAACATAAGTTGGTAGTTTTTATAAACTATTAATTTTGACAGTGGCTTAAGTCATTTACAGTAATGAAAAATTGCGATTCGTTAACGTCTGTGCGAAATTATGTATACCGAGAAAAATTGAAGTGATCGATATAACCAATATAAGTGAAATTTCTCAATAATTAGTATAAATTTTTTTATGTAGGTAGGTACATTAAAATGCAAAACATTTAATATCTAAAAAAAAACATAAAAGTGACTTATGCCACTTACAAAATAAACTGCTTAAATAGTGATAACTACTTGACGTGGAAAAGTATTTACAGTCACTTTTTATTTATTGCTTTGATAAAATTCTTTAACAGTGCATAATTGTAAGTGTTCAATTATTTGCCATTAATAGCTTTCAATTCCTTAACTCTTTGTTAACTACTTTGTATGTGAATTTCTAGGTATACATGTGTCTAAGGTATTTAAAAATTATATTTAACTAACATTGAAAGTAAATTTATCCCTTTACTAGTTTTTTTTTTTATTCTTTAAAATTAAGTTTTTTATTAATGTTTAAAGGTTTTGTAATTTTATCTTAGTATCTTATAAAGCAAATAAACTGGTTGCACAAAATAAAGCAGGTTATGATATGAGTACACTATTAAGTTATTTTTGAGAAAATGCTTGTTTTCCTTTTTTTATATTACATGCCAATAGAAACTTTTATCTACTGTTGTAACAATTTTCAAAATTATTGTTCGCAAGCTAATAAAAAATCTATTTTTAATCAACCAAACCTTTTCTGTCACTAAAACAAGTAATTTATTTATGACCATGATCAAAACAATAATTGTTTAATGCTTATAATTTTTTAAACCACTTACCTATACAGGCAATATTCTTAAAAGGTTCGTGATTATTCGAAGTAATGTGCACCTAGGGAACTTCGAATTATCAAAAACTAGATCAGGGGTTCCCAAACTATTTAAGAAGAGGACCACATAGGGAAATTAAAAGTGCTAAATGGGCCGAATAAAAATTTTTTTTACACGAAATAGATATCTATATAAGAGTAACAAGCATAATACCTAACACAAGAACGAAACCAATAGATTTTTCTTAATAATAAAGTAAACTGTATATAAAACAAATTAAATATTTTTACTGAATTCAATAAACAGGTGTTCTCAAAATTGGGATTGATTACATATTGTAATTTACAAACAATAATCTTCGTCAAATATTGTAATGGTGCGAATGAGAACTATGCAATAGTTTATTTGATGTCTAAATTACATGATCGATATTTGTTGTCAAATTGTAAACACTTATTTTTAAAAATGTACGCAAATATAATAACAGTCGATTAGCTTTGAGTTGATTTTTCATTTAATAGGTTTCATTCTTAAAATAATTGTTCGCAGATGTACGTTTTCTTGCAAATTTTTTTATGTAGCTATATTTTTTTCTGCTTGAAAAAATAAAACTTAAATCTTGTTTTCACTTTTAAATAATTATTTTTCCGTATTATCGCAAAGCTGCCAGTTCATCATAAATTATATTTGTAAGTATTGTTTATGTTACATTAGAAATTAGCAGTAGGTATTATACATATTTTTTTAAAAGGCCGAGGGCCGGATGAAAACCCTTCGCGGGCCGGTTTCGGCCTGCGGGCCGTAGTTTGGGAACCCGTGCACTAGATCATCACTAGAATAACATAAATTGTTTGGTAAATTGTTATGAAATAAAATAAATTTGAATACGTTAACGTGACGATGAAGTTACATCTTATTTTAATTAACTAAAATTACTATTAAATTTTGCAGTTAAACAATTTTCATTTCATTGTCAATTTTTTTATTATAATTATTTTTAGCGACAATTCACCTCAGAAAATATAAACAACCGGGTGAACCGTTCTCAGTTAATACATGCATTGCTGTCTCTGTAAATAATGGAAATATAAGGTTGGTTAAATAGGACAGAATATAGTTCTTTAGAAGTGTAATACGACACTTTATGTTTCGGTAAATTATTCGTATCCAAAAAAACTTAAATGGCTCCAATTTTCAAAACATCAAATACGAAGTTTACAGATAAATAATAATTATATTCTTTAACATGGCGGTTTGGCGGTGTATTGGTTTTTGTCTATTAATTTATCTCTTCTAAGCTAAGAAAAAAATATATTTTTTTGTTAACAATGATGTACCTACTTCGATTAAGAAACAGCTTTTGAAGAACTTGAGTTTTTATGTTTCTCCAGTTAATTTACAAATAAACCGGTTAGAATATTACTCAGACATTTTCATAAAGAAAACGACATGCATTTGTTGTTAGACATAGTTAATATCTCGTCTTAATTATAAAAAGAGCGCAGGAGGCCGCACCATTATTTAATACACACGTCGTTTTGGATATTCCGAGGTTAAAAAACTGATTAAACGAATTTACGATGAAAATTTAGATAGCCACACATGCTTAGCAGGATTGCGTAAGGTTGAAAATATTAAAACTAGTGTTTTCTGAAGTATTTGTTTATAGCGCCGAATTTGTTTGGACTCTATTTATAACGGGCGACCCTGTACGGCTCCAGAGGTTGTAAATTACATTAACGTCAAAGAAATGGAGTCGTTATAATTAAATGCTCGGTTATAAATAAATGTCCTGCGTTTACGATTATTATAAAATATTTGCATATTCGAAATATGTCTTTTAAATATCTCACAATTATCTGTGGTTATAGACGCAGCGTTCATTATACAATTTTAATTAATTTGCTAATACTTTGACGTTCATTACAAATAAAATTTTAAGTTTTGGTCAAAAACCTGAACAATGACTTAAATGTTAACTTATACATTTAAATAAATATTATTTATCTTGTTGCCATCTACTTCAAATTACATTCTTAAACAGTTTTGTAATTTCTTAGCTTAAGTAAAATAAAATGCAGGTTGTAAATGAACATGTTTAGTGAAATTAATCCCCTTTGGAAGATTATCTAGATTAGTTTTAAGATTCTTGTGTTATAATCGGCATATATCTTAATAAATAAGTAAGATATACTCGATAAAGAAATGAGAGACTCTAAATTAGTTTAATTTTCTTATTGACTTGGCTGTTTAAAAACTGTTATATATCTAGTAGAAAAGAATTATAAATTAAAAAACAAAATTTTATATTCAATCACTAATTATTTTTTAAGCAATATACGAAGCATATTCGAAAATCAAGTACCGTTTGGCTATTAAAAAAAAACGCGAATTTATTTTGATTTTTAAACCTTAAACTTCTTCATCAGCTTTTGTATATCCTCGTTATAGAACAGGGCTTCCTGTGAAGATAGCTACTCCTGCTCTGCTTCTTTGACGTCATCCTAGTTTTCCTCACATTTTTTGCAAATTTCAAGAACTGTTTTCAATTGTGACAGAGAGCTTTTGGAATTTGTGCTCACTCTGGGTGCCGAAGATGCTCTCCGATGAACATACCCTGCTATTCAATCTCAAGCCCTTATCACGTCATTTGGCTTGAAAAAAATGCATCTTTCTCGCTACAGCCAAGACTTAGCGCTAAGTGACTGTTTCTGCATCTGAAGAAGTTCCTTATCGGCCAATGTTTCTTTAACGATGATGACGCCTAAGAGTGCAGTAGTGGCTATCTTCACAGATAGCCATGTTTTATGGAGAGAATATACAGAAGCTGGAACCCCGTCATGAATATTGTCTGAATTATGGCTGAAAGTATGCGTAGAAGTAATTTAAATATGGCGGATCTAGTAAAAAATATTTAAAAATCAAAATTAATTCTCTGTGTTTTTGTAGCCAAACAAATTTCCGAATTTGCCTCGTCGAAGTAATAATATAAAACAAGATGGTTTACCCGGCGTTGCACGGGCGATTACAATTTTAATTACTGTTTTAACTTGAATAAGCCCAATAATTCCAAATCATACTCGGATCAATCATCTTTTCATTTTCTTATAATTCCATAAAAAATAACTATTTATTGCTTAAAAATTGAATAATAACTCAAATTTATTTTCTTTCGTCTTGTTTCAATTAAAAATGTACCAATAAAAATAATACTTCATGTACATTTATTACTAATTATATACAAAACAATCTTTACTTGTGTAATACACCGCGCCGTATCGTGTTATGACCAGGTATTTGCCGACGTAAGATCGAATCCCGTCCAAGTAATTTTTTTTTTTTTAAATTGGTAATATGTGCTTGTACTTAAAGTTTGGCGTTAGATCTGCAAGGTCCTAAATAGTAAGTGTGCAAAATTTGGTCCCGATCGGTCAACGGACCTAGGATTGTATAGCGAACAAACAAACAAACAAACAAACAAACACACAAACAAGCTCTTTTATATATATAGAAAATGTTTATTGAGTTATCGTTTTTTAAACAATTTTTAAGTGAGTTTTGTTTTCGAAGCCAATTATTAATTTTGAAGAACTAACTTAACTTCGGACGGAATTACACCAAACTAATAGGTAATAAAGTAAACTTAGTTTTATCCAAATATTTTTTGTTGTTCGCCTTATCTAATATTATTTTTTGGTTTGTTTTTTAATAGATACCTGTACATTTCATTAGATTTTGCAATGTACTTGCATTTTTAAAATTTACAGCTGCAAAGTTTTATGTTTATTTTAACTGACTATAAATCTGTTCTAAAGTGCAGCTGTCAGCAGCTTCCATACGTGGACTTAAAAGCTTTATCGTATAACAAATACAACTACGATATCATTTAAACTTAAAAAAGAAAAATCTGAAATTCGCTTAAGTACGGCTTCGCAAACACGTTTGTTGAGATAATAAATTTCTGCTTGTGTACGTATACTTTGCTAAATGTTTAATACGTTTTCATAGCTTGCTCGTAATTCTCCAGTTCAGTTAATTTTTGGCTAGCATCAAACATAAGCGCGCATTTTAGTGACTCAAAATATTACTCAGCAAATGTTGATGCAATATGAATTTGGAGCAAAACAAATTTATTGAACTCTCAAGCAAGATATTATTTTAAAGCAGTTCTTTTTCTTTCTGCTCGGACTTTTGAAAATAGATCATTCAAATTTTTCTTTTTTTTACCATCCTTGCTATTAAAAATAAATCAATTTAACGTAAAATTATTTCAAAATATCATTGGTTTGGAAATATAGATGTTCAGCAGTGAGACGCCATATTTAGTTCTTGCGTCTTTGAATTCCATTTTTTTCCCTTTGTAAAAGGTCTATAAAAACATTCAAAAAATGTACCAAAAAAATTGTCCAATTGAAACCTATGAAAGAAAAAACAATGAAAGTGTGTTTTAAAGGCATATGTCACAAATAACTTTTCCATTATATTTTCTTACTTTTCTAGTTTCACGCTGTTAATTGTAAAAAAATGTTAATTGACGGCTACGCGTCTGTTTTATTTGTGATTGTTAACAAACGGTGAATGATTTATGTTCATGTATTTCTAATGCATGATATCATTGAATAGTCGGTACTTATTTAAAGATGATAATATATTCTATGGTAACTAAACTTGTAGTATTTAACAGAGTCGATAAAAATCATGATTTTTTTTTAAAAAGTCAAAAAAATCGATTTATTTGATTTAAATCAGATTTTGTTGATTTAAATCAGATTTTTTTGATTTTAATCAAATGTACCATATTATCGAATTTAGTGACATATTCACATGCTATTTCTGTTTTGTACTAACATATTTAATAAGCAATAAGTTTAATTTTTGTCAAAATGAAAAATTAAATATAATGATGTAAGAATTTTGAAAAAATCTGTGCTAAATGGTGATATTTAATTAATTATATACAGGGTGAGTCATTAGAGCGGGATCGGTCGATTATGGCTAAACGGCTTGAGATATGAGGTTGATTCAAATGCTATTTTATACAGTTTTTTCTAAACAACACAATAAAAATATTTTCAAATATACAGGGTGAGTCACCTTTCTGGAACTAATAGCAACCTTTATATTTCAAATACAACACCCAATTTTTTATTTAATATTTTTGACCGCCTTAATTTTAGCTTTGCAACAATATAAAATACTACAGGTTTTTATACGGCGTTGTAAAAAAAAAATTAATTTTCTAAATTATTCAAGGTTTTAAGTCTTTATTTAAAAAATTCTCCTGAAGTTATTTTGAAGTACAGAGTTGTAATTTGGAATGGACATGCAGAAAAAATTTCTCTGTTCGCTCGATATGAAAAAATTTGCATCACACATACAGGGGTGTTTATAAATAGGTGGCAACTTCCATGATTTTCAAAAGCTCGTAACTCGATTTTTTCAAATGCAAACCCCTGTATTTTTTTATGTCTTCGAATTCGTCTTTAAAAGAGCTTCATATTTTTTTAATTATGTCCTATACCCAAAACTCATACTTTTCGAGATATTCGACATTTTCCTTCAAATCGTTATTGAAGCAATAGAGTGCCGTGAAAATTGAAAAAAGTGACTGTTCACTTCGCTAATGTCAAAAACTTGTCATTTATTTTTTGAATTATTGCATTTCCACAATGAATATTACTTTACAAGAGCAAATTGATATGGCTTATTCACTATTTCGTGTATTTAATTACTAATAGTAATACAATTTTGTTTTATTATAAATATTATATTGTACTTATATAATCTGTGATTTAAATTGATAATTTTTTTTAAAAAATCACATGATTTAAATCAATGATTTTTAAAAAAAAATCGCTTTATTTAAATCGTGATTTAAATCAATTGATTTAAATCTGCTCAACCCTGGTAATTAATGTAAAAACATGTAAAATGGTCTTTCAAAGTGGTTTCTTATATAAGTTACTTTACGGATAATTGCATTTAATCCCAACTAGTCCGCTAAATCGAGGCTTTACCGTGCTGATGCCAATATTTGACTAATAAATGAACTTTTATTTTATTTATTAGAAAATAAATTGATAAGGATGTCAATAACCGTATTGTTTATCCTGGTAGATATGATATTTTCACTAATTTACTCGCATGTAATATGTGGTTGTCTTATTATAATTATTCGCAGTAGTTATAGCTAAATGTACAGTATTAATAATGTAGGGCCCTTCGGCAAAATAGGCGTTTAAAAAAACAAACGTAAATGCGAAAAACGCACGCTACTGGAGGTTACATTAGTTTATTACTCAGCCTTCTCGTAAATCACGGCAAGTGCGATGCCGCTCCTCGTCCATACTGTATGGATGGATACAGAGAGGAGCAATAATATTTAACGTAATGGCACTGTATAAAGTTAATGGCTTTATGATAGCCATTTCATTCGGAAGGTTTGGAGAATTCATAACAGTTGAGTGCAAATGATTCTCGTAGTGAACTTGATCTTTAAGGGCGTTCTTAATATCTGTGTATTGTACAAATTGCACATGAAAATGAACGAAAGTCAAGTGTGAGAACAGAGTAGAATCTAGACCATTTCAGGAGAATTATTGAATCAAAGTTTTTTAGATTTGCCATACCTCTCTCTATCTACTTAGTTTCCACTATTATTGAGACATTTATCGTAACGAAACACCAGCTTCTGTGTAATATGTATGTTCATAGAATAGGGCCACCTTTAAAGATAGTCACTTTTGCACTGCTCCTTTGACGTCAATGCCGTTTCCTCGCATTTTCCGCAAATTTTAAGAACTGGTTCGTACAAAATTTAAGACAGATCGTTTCGCTTTCGGAAATAGCGCTCACGTTGGGCGCCAAAGATGTCCTCCGAGAAGCACACAGTGATCAAACTCCAGCCCTCATTACGTTATTTGGTTGGGAACAAATTGATCACCGTCCCTACAGCTTACAGCCCAGACTTAGCTACATGTGACTTTCATATGTTCTTGTATCTGAAGAAGTTTTTTGCTGGCAAATGTTTCTTCTACGATGATAACGTCAATGGATCATTGTAGGAGTAACCATCTTCACGGACGTTCCGGTTCTGTAAAAAGGGTAGGTATATAAAACTGGTGCCGCGTTATAAAGAATTTCTCAATAATAGTGGTCGACGTATGTGTGTACGCGTACATGCAATTGCTAGTAGTAAAATGGGGCTACTAGGGACAGTTTCAACATTTAAAAGCGTGTACCACGTTCATTTTTTAATTAAAAACTTTGAATTTTTTTATGTAATTGGGTGAGGTGCCAATGAACAATATTCTATATATAAAATAAATATATATGTATATATACAAGATACCAACAAAAAAAAACTTCCTGTCCCAAGGAATACTTAAGACCGGGCAACTTGGGACACATATGAATTTCAGTAGTTTGACTCAAGTTTAGCCTATAAAGTCCTACTTGGGACAGTTATATTATATTTTTTATATTAAATTGATCTTTCACAATTATCCAGCATGACAAAAAAATATCAAAAATGAAGAAAATAAAACTTTAATTCGCAAGTTACAAAAATTTTAAACTAAACGATATTTTGATTGGAAAAATTAAAAAAATTGTACTACCTCTGTTCAAAAATAATTGTCTCATTTGTAAAAAAGTTGTTTAAAGCAGGATTCAATATATTAATTGAATTAAAAACTAATGAGACAATCATTTTTGAACAAAAATTTTCACCAAAACGGACAATCATTCATTTTTGAACATAGGTAGTATTAAATAAAAAAATGAGATAAGTTATTCTTACTTAATATTAAACGTATATTTTCAGAACAAAAGTACAAGAGAAGTTTTAAACAGTTCTTAATTCGGCCATTTTATATTAATTAAAAAAATGGATTTAACAACTTACCGCGGTGGTTTCCAACCTTTTTGTACCTCCGCCTCCCTTTTTCATAAAAATTTTTTTGCGCCCCTCTCACTTTTAGTTACAATCTAATTTCGTAAATACTGTTCTGATAAATAAGAATTATTTAATGGACTACAAAACAATACACCATATTCTGTATAAACAAAGTTCTTTTTGTTTGTTTGTATTCAAAAATGATATTTTGGTAACAGCTGCGCGCCCCCCTTGCAATAGTCTCGCGCCCCCCTAGGGGGGCGCGCCCCACAGGTTGGAAACCACTGACTTACCGTCTTGTATTAATTTCAAAAACTAATTCGTTTTTTTAAGCTTATATGATACTTTTAAAACTCTACTAAGCAACTTTGATTATCTCAAAAGTTGACAGTTGTAAACAAAATTTTTAGGTGAGAATATCATTTTGTCCCAAGTTCTACGTACTTCACAAACGCGCGACTCGTCGCGCGACAGAAAACGCTCTGTGCTAGGCCTTATGCCTCTCTGCCTTTCGGAGTGAGGCTTGTTCCTTTTTACGTATGCGGCTTCTTTTTAGATGCTTCTCCCATCGTTTTCCGTTTCTTGTTAGTTGCTAACTTTGTAAATATAAGTCGTAACATGAATAAAGAAGCTATATGAGTTTTTCAGTAATTTTTAGAGTGTGGTGGAGTCCTGAAAAAACATGGTTTTGGAACCGCTGTGTTAGAAAATAGAACAGTTTTCATAAATTTGCATTTGATAATTTTTAAAGATAAAACTTTCCAGCTCTGTAATTTCTTTATTTTATGAGATACAGCTTTCTGGTTTGATGCAAAGTAAATTCAAAATACATTTTAAATAAATCAAACTGTTTTAAAGGTAGTCGATTGTAAATTTTATTGTTAGTTATTATTTTATAATTGGCGAAAAGTTATCTAAATTTTTCTTATTAACACATTTGTTTTATCTATAGGTAATAGTTAAAAATATAGTCGTGCATATATTTTGGTAACCCTGAAAGCTTTTAAGGCGCATTCAACTATATATAATTAGGTTTTTTTTTATAACGCGGTCGATAATTGTCATAACGTATATCAAGTCAATGCAAATTTTTGGCCCAATGCATGCAATGACATCTAACTGAATTTATGTGTTCCTGTTTTTTTTTCTAATTCGCTAAGATTAGCTTGTATTTGCAGACTTTATTTTACATTAAAGTAACCGGATGTGGTAAAATTCCCGAGGTAGTTCCATTCGGTTTCTGATTTAAGGCTACTCGTATTTTATGTTTCTGTTGATTACTTTTATTATGCAACAGTTTTTTGTTCTTGTTGAAAAATGGTAATCTGTATTTAAGTCCGTCTAAACCTTAAGTGAAATTATAATCATGTACGAAATTTTAGTAAACGTATTTAAATAAATAACAAACTAATTAATGGTAATTTGTTTCAAAAGCCTTCAAGTTGGATAATTTTAGCAACTAAAAATGTGCATTTCATTACTTTTATTATTGTGTTGAACTCCTGGTTATTTATGAATTCTCTTTGATCAACCGCCCAAAAAAGTAAACGGTGGTATTAAATTATCAGTGTATTAATTATTAATTTTTGTGCTAAGTTCTTCAGGGACTGTCAAGGAGCTGATATACAATGTCACTATTGGGATCTCGTAAACGGAAAGAGCTACAGAGAAGTGTAAATTAGACAAATTGTTTCTATTTCCCAGACCTATTCAGTGATGCTTTAATGTTTTAAAAAAGTTCCATGGCACGCTAGATAATGTACAAAAATCAAAATGGTCATTTTTCTTAAATCGTTAATAACTCGGTTATAATTGATGGTACAAAACTACTTTTGGGTAAAAAGTTTTTTTACGCACTGTAAAATGAAAACATTCATTTGTTTCAATATTTTTTAAATTTATGGCACTCCATAGCTTCTTGGGGACTTTTTGATGAATTTTATTTGTTTTAAACCTAAATATCAAAATAAATACATTAACACTTATATTGCTGGAAAGATGGAAAAAAAAATCTTCTTCATGGGGCCATAGCCAACTATGGCTTCCATTTAAAAAAATGTAAGTTTGTAATTTATCTAAAAATTAAAAGAATATTGAAACAAATGAACGTTTTCTTTTTATAGCGCACAAAAT